>JASPKZ010005301.1:635000-3147500 GCA_030220185.1 Diploptera punctata | reverse complement strand
TGAGCAGCTCAATTCAGGCCTCGTCACTTAATACGAAACATACCATTCACTTACACGTTCATAATAAACATGGGAATATGATGATTATGGTGAGCAGATTATGTTCGGGAAATATTTGGCCCTTAATGTTTCCTGACATTTGTCTTACAGGTGAGGAAAACCCCCAAATTAACCATCACCCTAGAAAATTGTCGCGACTGGGGATCGAAACCGAGTCCACTGCAAACGAGGCGGTGACGCTACCACGGAACCAGCATTGACCATTAAATAATAGTAATTATAATTATAATAGGGTCAAATATTATTGTTATAAATTATTTAATCGGTCGCGGTGGACTAGTGGTTATGCTCCTTGCCTCTGGTCCCGAGGGTCGAGGGTTCAAACCCGGACGCGGTCGATGGATATTTTAGGATGGAAAAATCCAAGGAGCAAGTCCTCCGGGAGGAACTTTAAGCCGTGGGTCCCGAGTCTGAAGATTTTCAGGCTCGTAAAAATTCCTTAAGCCTGAATGAAAAGGCCTCTAAGCAAAATTTAACGAATTTTCCCGTCCTAGTACTACCTTGGTTTCCTAGATGTCAGTATGAGGCGGAATGCTGACCACGGACCACTCAAATGACATCTATACGAAAACAAGTGTAAGTAAATTAGAATGGTTCAAATTCTTCCCTGTAGGGGGAGAGCGCCTAAATCTCTGTTAAGGGAAACATGAGCTTACAAGAAGAAGAGATAATTTATTTATTTATTTAGTATGTCTCACAACATCTTCCAGGGCCCAATTAATATACTGTCATTCTCCTGCACATCTATCTGTTATTCCAATCTCCATCGTCCAATCATTTTCCCTCATGTGCTCAAAACACCATCAATCCACGTTATTATTTACCGTCTCTTTTTTCTTCTACCAAGTAGCACCCATTCCAGTAATCTTCTTGGAAATCTGTTTTCTGTCATTCTTTTTACATGCCATTTTAATTGTTTATTTTTTATTAAATCCACAACTTAAATTCGAACATTCATCTTTTGTTTGAATTAAATAAATTATGTAAGTGATCATTATATTCTTTACTTATTTATTTCTTTAAACCGGTAATGTAAATATATATGAACTTCATTTTACACAAATAGGTTGAAAATGTATACTTATTAGTGGAAAAAATCATATTCCATGATGAATATAGTTGTTAAATACGGGGTAAATCATAAATATGGCTATACGTTTGATCGCGTTGTGTGATGAAAATATTACCATTACAGGAAATATGAAATTACCGTTGGAAAGGCAATTATTCAAATTACAACAATGGAATAAAAAAAAACAGTGTAGAACTTACGCCATTAGTCAAAATGGCGTTGAATATGCAACAGCAAATTACAATTGCTGCATGGACAATAACGTATGCTAATGATCGTGAGGCCGCAAGACGGGCAAGACGTGAGTTTAACGTAGCATTGCAGCCGTCGACTGTGGGGAAGTGGAGAAAACGACTGCTGGAAACGAGAAGGATGCAGAAAATCAAACCTCCTGGAATGCCTCGCATTAGGACGGATGCAGAAACAACGAAGAGAATTGTGGAGGCCTTCGACGCTAGCCCACAAAAATCAACCCGTCAAGCTGCACGTGAGCAGTGATTTGTTTTGTTTTGTTCTATTGTTGTAATTTGAAGGATTCCCTTTGCAATGACAACATCATATTTCCTTTAATAACAATATTTTCGTCACAAAATGCAATTAAACGTATAGTCATATTTCTGAATCACTCTGTATATCCATGTGTTAAATTAAATCGATGATTTCTAATCGAACAAAAAAATAGTTTGATAAGAATAGATTAGGCTATAACAAAAACTGCACTTTAAAAATAGTACCTAATTTAACATAACGGAGTGTTTCCTATTGACTTAAGCCAAATTTTGCAAATTAACTTATACTTTTGAAGACCAATAAAGATATCCATAAAATTATTTACGTTGGTCAAATTTCACTTACAGATAAAATGAATGCCATAAGCATAGGCTGCTTTTTCCTTCTCCTCATGGTTGTGTCAACCAGTTGTTCAGCTTCTCTCGAGGTTAGTGTTTTTATTTTTAAGAGCTAATAAAATCCCTATAATTAACGCTTATTTCCTACTATAAAAATAAACTCAATGGCGCGACAGGCCTAGAAGGCCCTTGGCCTATCATCCGGCTGCTGGCCTCACATTCACATGTATTAAACACAGAGTTAGATGATCATCCAGCCAGTATAGGGGTGGAGTGTGGTCAGCATGTCGGGTCATCCAGCTGATAGAGCTGTTTTTCTCAACCTGGAGTCGCTACTTGTTGAGCTCCCAAATGCCTCACTATGATGGGTGGGTACCGGTGCCAGACTGGTCAAAATTTCATAAGAAAATGTCTTCCCCCATGGAGACTCGAACTAGTAACCCTGCACCAAGGCACCATGCTTTAAACCGCTCGGCTAGTGAGTGGGACACTGCAGAAATAGCTTTCGTAAATGACCTGTACAATTTCCTTACTTCTGCTGAATATATATGGAGGAAATAAGGAATTTCAAATCAGCATTCTAACATTGCCGACACAGGGCGTTCTGGACTCTTAGACCGGTATTCAGGAGGCAAACTTTACGAAAAGCGCGACTCTTTTTCCCCTCTCTATAACGTAGAGATATTCAAAGCTTTACGCAAATAACGACTCTTTTCCCCTCTCTATGACGTATAGGGCATTCAAAACTTTACGCAAAGAGCGATTTTTTCCCTCTCTATAACGTAGAGGGCATTCAAAGCTTTACGCAAAGACTGACTCTTTTCCCCTCTCTATGACGTAGAGGGCATTCAAAGCTTTACGCAAAAAGCGACTCTTTTCCCCTCTCTATAACGTAGAGGGCATTCAAAGCTTTACGCAAAAAGCGATTCTTTTCCCCTCTCTATGACGTAGAGGGCATTCAAAGTTTTACGCAAAGAGCGACTCTTTTCGCCTCTCTATGACGTACAGGGTATTCAAAGCCTTACGCAAAGAGCGGCTCATTTCCCCTCTCTATGACGTAGAGGGTATTGAAAGTTTTACGCAAACAGCGACGCATTCCCCCTCTCTATGACGTAGAGCGTATTCAATAACACCAGTGTTATGAATACTTTCTACGTCACAGAGAGGGGGAAAGAGTCGCTCATTGCGTAAATCTTGGTTCCTGAATATCGGCCTTAAACGTCTTGTAGTCTTATTTTTTTTTTTAATTCAGCAAGAGGATGAAGAAGCTTTTGTAGTGGTTGAAGCAGCAGCTAATAAACTGCGAAGATTAACAGAACAACCCATAGAAGTTGAGAACATTTACAGCGTTCATACCAGGGTAGGTAGATATTCAATTATATAGAATCATATATAACCCATCACATAACGGGGGAACGTAACTCCACCTTACAAATGCCCCAATCTAAGAAATGGACTACAATTCCAGCCAATGCTAGGGGAGAACGCCAGAAATGTCATAAAAGACAACCTGTTGGTACTATAAAAAAAATTATCGTTGCTTGAAATATGCCTATGTATCATTAGGAATTTGAGCTTTAGTATCTATTCCGGAATTTAGAGTTATTGAATCACATTATTTTAAGCAATTTCATTTTTTATTTTTATACCTTATTAAAACATTCGGTGTCTTAATACCACCATGCCACCTATATAAATTCACATTAAAAAACATAATTTATTATTGCAGCGTGTGAATAATTTCCTAAGAGAAATATATGTTGACTTCTTCCAAAAATAATGTGAGATATGCCTTAAAATAAAGTAAGAAGTTGAATTCCAAGTAACCTAAAATTACCATATTTGCAATGTGAAATATGAATATTAGTAATTGCTCAGAATTTATAGCCAACCTACAGTATCACAAAAACCCGTAATACATCAAGTGAACGCTAAACAAATATGGCGTACTAACTCGCGCATTTTCTAATCCTAATTCAACCCTGGTGAAGTGGAAGAAAAGACCTTACGGTCTTAAACCATCAAGTAAAATAAATTAAGTAAATAAAATATGAAATAACTTGCTCAAATTAACAGTAACTTGCCCGTTAATGTAGGTGGACTCTTAAGATATAATCCCTTTATATTTGAGTAAATATGTTGGCAATTGGCTCTATGTGGGAACGTGGCATAGAATAGCCAAGCATTTTACAATTAATTTTATTTCTAAATTGACATATTTACCTGTAAAAATATGTATAACAGTGTATCTAAACTTTTTTATTTGTTACCATGCTAGTTTTTGGTTCCAATGTACGAGGTTAAAACCCGGTAGCAGTTTATGTTTAAGGTCATAAAATTCCAAATATATCGTAATTCAGAAGGGAAGTAAAACTGTGTGTCTTGTAGTTTACGGCATGTAAAATAAATTCAAATTGGAAATAAATGGCCTCCGTGACCTATCATTCCCGCATTTGAATTGTGATTCTAATTATATATAAGAAGTTACTGTGAGTCGTTAAATAAAATTCTACTGAGATGGAGGAACTTTATATTCTTTGAGGAACAAATTGCCTTTTACCTTCAGGCAAATTAAGTTGACAATCTCTTTTCCATATTCTGGTAAAAATTACTTAATATGTTTTCTACTTTCTTTAAAAGTAGCGGTAGATTAAGCATTCTATTTCTATACTACTCGTAATTCTGCCCGAGGGCAGGTCTTTCACTGCAATCGTACTATGCTTTGCAGGTTTACTAAGGAATTATAGGTGTGATAGCTTTCAGTTGCATTCCACACCGCTCAGGGATGATGATGATGATGATGATGATGATGATGATGATGATAGGTTGATGATGATAGCCGGATGATTTTCGGGTACCGTTGGCCCTTAAGCTTCCTGACATTTGCCTTACCGGTTAGGAAAACCTCCGAAAAAACTTCACCCAGGAGCCTGTCCCCGACCGGAAATTGAATCCGGGCCCGCTTGCATGACAAGATGGCACACTATCTTGTGACCACAGCGGTGGACTTATAATTATTTGCAATAAGAGAATTGGGTAGGTTAATGTTTCAATAGAAGTTATATTATACAGTGAGTTTCACTCGACCTGCGGCCGAGAACGGGAAAAGTGACTACAAGCATTGAGTCATCAACTGGCGTTGCCCGCACAGTGTCCACGCTAGTGGCCGCAAGTCGAGTGAAACTCGCCGTATTTACTCTTCAAAACGGATTCAATCACAAGCGCTTGATGGCCTCATAGTCAACATTGAATTTCTGATACACGGTAGTTTTTTGGACAAAAAATGTACCCAAATATGATCTGGCAGAAGAAACAGAATATACCATTTTGATCAGTACCGTATGTCAGAAGTTTTCATTATGAGACAGAACGTAGATTACTAATTCACAGACCAGATAAGATAATTATTATCTAACTTACAAAAAATTTTGTCCAATAATTAAAGCCATCATAAATAACTAGGAATAAAGACTTCACTTACTAATAATGGGTCTCATAACAATGAACTGTCTTATTTAAGCTTATTCACAAGAAATACATAATTTTACAAATAAATAAATAAATAAATATATATACATATATATAATATATAACATATAATGAAGATATCCAAAGATACCAACAAGAATGGAAAAATCATCTGAGAAGAATGGCAAGAAATAGACTTCCAAAATTGGCATTCCAATATACCCCAACTGGACATAGGGACCAAGGAAGACCAAAACATCGGTGGAAAGATCAAGACCATCTTCGCTAGGTTTACCGTACAGGCCACATGGCCTAAAACGAATTTGTTCATGATGATGATGATAACATATAATTATAACATCAATAAAGCGTCACTGCTATAAAGTAAAAATGTTATCTTTAATTTGCTTACTTGTTATAGTCAGCTACTAGATGGCAGTGAAGACCGAGTTCTCGCGACATCTAGTAATAATGGGGAATATAATACATATATAAGAAAAATAAATGTTCGAATTGAATTCGCCTGGTGATGTAATGGATAACACACTGAGGTACAGACTCAGAGATCCGGGTTCGAATCCCGTTCAGGCATTTATTTTTCTTATCATACCATATATATATATATATATATATATATATATATATAATTTACTTCAGGAATGTTTCTGTTATATACACAGGTATCTTCAACCAAAATATACTTTTTTTACACACTTTCCGGTCTTGTATGTCTGCTTCTGACATATTTCTCTTCTTCATGTTGTCTTAAATTCCCTTCATTCACGTTGGCTTTGGTCTACCACGTTTTCCTTTTCCAGCAGGTATCCATTTAATACTTCTTGCTTCTGTGTCCCACCTTCTCATTATATATCCATACCATCTTAGTTGGATTTCTTCCAGGCTATATATTTTGGTTTCTTAGGATTAAGTTTTTTTTTTTCGCAATGTATGAGGAGCTGGCCCATAGCATCAACCCCGAACCTGGAGGACCATATGATTTTTCTGGAGTCTACCATAGATCAGTTGCTTTTACTGTAGCTAAGAATATGATCCGTCCCGCGCCGTAGCCGAGTGGTTAAGGCAGGAAGCCTTGGCGCAGAGCTACGGGACTTGAGCTGGTTCGAGTCTCCATGGGGGAAGAAATTTTCTCATGGTATTTCGGCCAGTATGGGACCGGTGCCCACCCAACATCGTTATGCATTTGGGTAGCTACAATAAGTAGCGGCTCCAGGTTGAGAAAACCAGCCATAACGGCTGGGGGACTCGACATGCTGACCACATGTCACCCCTACACTGGCTGATTATCATCTACCTCTGTGATTGACACATATGGATGTGAGGCCAGCAGCCGGCTGGTAGGCTAAGGGCCTTGTAGGCCTGTCGCGGCAGGAGTTAAGAATATGATCCATCCTTATGTGTGTAGGCCTATATATATGTATATGTCAAAAATGTTTAATTATAACATCGAAAAAGCGTCACTGCTATAAAGTAAAAATGTTCTCTTTAATTTGCTTACTTGCTATAGTAGCTACTAGGGTGGCAGTGGAGACCGAGTTCCCGCTACATCTGATAATAATAGAGAGAACAATAAATGTTCGTTCTGGATTCGCCTGGTAGCGTAAGTAGTAGCGCACTGAGATATCCTCAGAGGTCCGGGCACAAATCCCGTCCAGGCATTTATTTTTCTTATCTTGTCATATATATATATATATAAACTCTGCACATTTACTGTCTGTAGTACTACATAGTTTTCATATAAGACAATTTTAAATTAATATATGCTTTATTTTGTCCTCACAACTTTAATGTTTTAAATGAGAATAAAGTTAAATATTGACATTTTACAGACATATACCTTACCAAGGATAATTGCAAAGTACTGGGATGTGAAGTTTGAAGTCAGTAATTACTTCTGGGTAAGTACATTTAATTAACATTTATAAAAAAGTACAGTAAACATTTATGTATACACAATAAAAATCTACTGCACGAAAAATGCTCATGAATATAAAGACTGGCAAACTGATAAATATTAGGGCATTTCATAAGTAATGACAACGCAGTTGTAAATGAGCGATCCTAGTAGTGACCATACTAATATTTTGTTTTTTCGTTATTTAATAAAAATAGATTCAAGATTTGTTAATATATTTACCTAATGTCTTGTATAATAGGCGATAGATTAACCCTTAAATTAAAAATGTATCCTATTGGATACATTTATTTCATTTATTTAATATTGTTTTTAGATCAATAGAAAAACAAACGAGTAAAAATTACTTAAATTTATGTCAAATTACGCAATAATGTATAATTATAACACAGTTTTACATGAATTTATTTTCCTTGCGGTCCGGAACATTTAAATAACTGGCGCGAGAAAATATTGTGTTGACACCTTCAGTGAAGTATCTTGGGGTCCATCTGGACCCCAAGCTTACGTTCAAAATTCATATTCGACATCTACAACATAAAGCAAATGCAGCAATTGCAATTTTATACCCATTTTTCAGGTCGAATACATTGTCACGTAAGATCAAGCTTTTACTGTATAAAAGCGTGATCCGCAGCATGCTACTGTACGGATGTGAGGCCTGGAGCATCCTCGCAAAACAGCATAAACGAAGAATACAAATTATACAGAATAAGTGTTTGAAAATAATTTTTCAAGCACCGCGTTTCACAAGGATGACAGACCTACACAACGTAGCGCAACTTCCCCATATTGATGCCATGATAACTGAAAATGTAAGCAAGATGCACAAATTTACATCTTTGCATACAAATTTTATGGTACGCGGTATTGGACGCTTGCCCCAGTGGCGTGCTGTACATAGAAACATATTCATCCGATTTACTCCTCATTAAATCCAGCCAGAGATTTGGCGATGTGCTCTCACCTGGAGTAGCGTGGCTCATTCCACAGTGCTGGATTTCCGACTCTCGGCTTGAAAGCAATGTGGTTTCTGATGTCCTGCTTCAGGTCATCACATCCCTATCTCTGTCCAAATTTCATCACCATTTGCACACAAACGCCGCCAAATAGGCTCGGGTTAAGTGAACTACAACCCCGTAATGATAGCCACTATTAACTTAGCTGCCAAAGAGCCCTAGTGGGTTCTAACATACGCAGCACACTGGGTGAAGCTAGACTTCGCCTTATCCAGTCCAGTCCTTGTGTTGACAATTTGAGGGTTCATTCATTGTAGTTTATTGCTTTCTTTTTAATTTTTCTTTCTTTTCTTTTTATGTATAGGAGATTCGAGCTGTTATTCCTTTCTGTAATTATTCTATCATTAATTTAATTTTATTGTATTATTAGACATTATTTTCATTATTATTCAATTTGACAGACAATTAATTGTTTAGTATGACTATTATTGTATTTTTTTGTATTTATATGTAACATGTGTTTGTCCTGGTGAGTGGAAGAGAAGGCCAAATGGCCTTAACTCCACCAGGCTAAATCAATCTAAATAATCTATTCTATTCATACTAATCTTGTAATATGTTGAGTGGTCTTTGTTATAAATCTGTAATATTGAAAGCCTGGAAATGTTAATTTTGTGAATACATTCACTGTTTCTCACATTTAGTAATACTTACTGACAGTACCGAACACGTAGGTTCAGTAGAAATTAGTGTTAAACATAATTTGGAAGAAGTGAATTTTTACATAGATTGGAGACATTTATATCAGGATAGGGATGTAACGAAATAACTAACCCCCATGAGACCGTGAACCTCCGGGTTCGATAAATGACAGTGATTTAATTAATTCCATCTATCTAGTGCCATGTGGGATATACGTTGATTCTATTCAAATCTTATTTTTTCAACCCACTCACCTATTGACTGAATATTCAGCGCATTCTTATTTCTTCATTCTAATTTCTAATTTCATCATTCCTACAAGATATCTTCCTCAGAATATTTATTTAATTTGTTTCTAAAGTTTGTTTTGTTTTAACAGTATCTGCTCTTGTTTCGGATATTATATATTCTTGTTTTGCTATATTTATTTAAATACTGTACTTGTTTTGCATATGATATCATTCATACACCCAACTACTCTCGCTACTTCATTGCCAATTTAGCCACTTTGTAGCTAGATATGGTCATTTTCAAAACATAACTAACTATACATTTGTGAAAAAGCTACTAATAGGTTTTCTGGCCATTGGTCGCCTTTTCTTTGACTACTTCTGCTTGTCATTTTATTTCAATTTGATAATTTTGTATAATTTTTTTAATAATAACGGATGGAGATTGATAGATTTTGCGACTACAAAAATAAATTCAATTAAATGAGTACCTTATTTCCAAAGAAAATACCCAAAGAAACGTGGACGTCATCTGATGGTATTACTGTTAAACTAACCGTATTACTATTTTTATATTCAGTTAGACATTGTATTAATGCAGAACAGGCTCAAGTCTATACATACGAGGGGAGTAGATAGAATAAGAATTAAACAAAGCATATCCCATAGAAATAAAATTTCTGGTGAGAGTAAAAATATAACTTAGATAAACTTAAAAGGAAAATATATTATTTTTAAATTCAGAATTACAGAATCTTTCTTTGTAATAAAATATCTAATTATTAAAATACATTTTATATTCATAACGTAATCACGATATTATAATTACATTAATTCCAACAAAATAAAAGCAAAAATATTGACAAAATTATACTTCAGACGTACATATTGGCACGTCCATATTTTAAATTTTAGAATACAGCTTCATTCACGGACAAAACTTGCATTTTAGCCACTTTAGGAGTCAGTTTTAGCCACTTTTTCTCACTGAGTGTTGGCAACTCTGTAACCAAGTGTGACTTCATTATGTAACGATCCCCAGCTAGTTATTTGCATACACAAATATTTGATCACCATCATTTTCCTTTCTAATTCTAACTTGCATCTGAAATATATTTTACTTATTGTCATCGATTGGTTTCTGCTAACGATATGTTCATAATAATAATAATAATAGCTTTATTTTACCTGGCAGAGTTAAGGCCTTAAGGCCTTGTCTACCACTCAACCAGGTTGAAATGAATCCATATAATAATCTTTGTAAAACATCTTCTGTCAGATATAATAAGAACAGTTAAGTCTCGTAGACTGCAATGGACAGGGCATGTTGCACGTATGGGGAATGAAAGACTTGCATGGAAGCTTCTTGTAGGAAAGCCAGAGGGAAAACGTCCAGTTGGTAGACCAAGAATGAGGTGGGAGAATAACATTAACTATGATTTGAGGAGAGTAGATTATACAGGGAATGTATGGAGAGCTTATGTCCGTGCAGCCATGAACCTACGGGTTCGATAGTGCCAGTGAGTAAGTAAGTAAGTAAGTAAGTAAGTAAGTAAGTAAGTAAGTAAGTAAGTAAGTAAGTAAGTAAGTAAGTAAGTAAGTAAGTAAGTAAGTAAGTAAGTAAGTAAGTAAGTAAGTAAGTAAGTAAGTAAGTAAGTAAGTAAGTAAGTAAGTAAGTAAGTAAGTAAGTAAAACATCTTCTGTATTCACCATCAAAACCGCACGTCCGCATAACACATGATATTGATATCCTTGTTTCCTATTCAATATCCGTTTTTATTTTTTTTTGTATTTTATTATTTCATTAATTATAGCAGGTAATAAGTTATCAAATGATGGGAGAAGGACATCTGGAAGCCCAAAAAAAGAGATGGATGGACTCCTAAATCTGAATGGAACATATCATGGACATAAAATAAGGAGAAGAAGAAGTTTTAATTAATATTTAATATTATCTGCTTACAGAGCAATGCAGATTGTACCGGAGAAATTTTCGAAGGATTAACTCCTGACATTATCGTAACCAACGTATCCTGTACATCAGTTAATAACGGTAAACATACCGATTTTATTTCATGTGTGTACTGTAGAGAATATTCTGAACAAACATATTGTAACCATATTATCTATTAAGGGGACCCGGAACTTATAATGTTAAATGTAAGGAACATTTTCTCCTGAACTATTAATTCTATCAAGTTGAAATTTTTACAGTGGAAAGGTTCATATATTTAGAGTCTTCTGTCATACGGATTTATATAGATATGCATTTATATCAAAATTTTTTGTTTTCTTTACAAATATTTTCTTTCAGTTTTTTACACTGTATTTTACAACCTAATTTTTTTAATTACTGAGCTATCACAACATAAATATGGTAACAATTGTGTATGAGCACTATATTGAAGCCCTGAAAAATCCAGGTCTCTAGCTTTAATAGTTTAGAAGTAAATGTTCTTTATATATTGAAAGAACGAATGCTAACTATGGGAGAGAGTTGACGGCTCATGCCCACATTTTAAAGGGACGGGGATTATTTAAAACAAATAATAAACACACTTAGAAACAAGATACAGGCAAGATAATTACACCATATTAAAGAGGAATCTTTCCAGTATTTTAATTGATAAAAAAAAATGAAAATGAATTTTTTCATCACTTCTGGACTTCCGGGTCCTCTTAAGTTACATGAGTATTTTTATTCTATTTAGAGCCCCACCACCACCCCCGGGTTATCTCGGGCATAATGCCCTTATCCCCGGGTCTTCTCTTTGTACCTAACTACATTAAAACTTGCTCAAAGCGGAATCGCATGGGACCAATTGTATTTTCCACATTAGACAAAATTTCGCATTATAAAAAACTAAAAATGATTAATAATCTCAGATTACAGAGTAAGTATATGTCTTTTTATATATCTTGGATTAATTGTAGTTCTGCTGCCTTTGAGAAGTGAAGTATAGTATGTATGAGCGATATCCACGGTAACGCGATAGAAAAGTCCCGTTTCGTCAACGTTAAAAACGTCTCTTATGCGCGTATCCTGAAATTATAGTATAAACTTTCGATCACATCCTTTGATTTCCCGCAAATTTCATTCCACACTACATTGAGTCGTCTTTTAAAACTGTCCAGACAACCTGAAGATGCCTTGAAATCGTTATTCCATAGGGATTTAGCAACAGTTAGAGCTTGACTTTGGAGCATCGGTCCGGAAATTAGGAGATTTATCTTCCATCACTTTCACTTTTTTGTTTAATGACAATGATACATACGTTTTAGCCATCTTTATTTCGTAAATTCAGAACGCTACCTCTGAAAGAACTTAAACTAATTTCAGATTTTACAGTGCAATGGTTATTTGTGAGACAGGTATCTGTATTTCGCATAACGGGTGTGCAGTGAGGCCGAAATAAAATTTGAGTTAGAGGTAGAATCTGTAATTCATCCGGCAGCAGGAATCATTCCTTATTGTTTTTTTGGCCTAACAGGAATTCAATGAAGTGGAAACATTTGTTTCTCTGTCTTTCCGCTTTATAAATTTCTTTTTTCATGAACTGCGTAGAAATATCCTTCCATTTCCGCATGGGAGAGATTCCGTTTTATGAAAAAAATACACGTAAAATTAATATTATTTCGCCGGGACAAATACATGCGTTCACATTGCACAGATTTCCGCATTATTCACGTTCCGGATTGAACAAGTTTTACTATATTATCTAGTCTTTATTGATGAACTTAATTAATTTACATTTCGGTTTATGAATTGTGTTTATGTTACATAAATGTGTGCATGTTTGGTGTTTGTTTGCGTATATGTGTTTGTTTTTGTGGAATCTGAGTTTCTGCTTCAAATCGAAAACATTTATTGTCTACGTTATTAAGATTAGAATTTATTGTACTTTCACTTTCACGCTTTTGGGTGTGTATGTATCTGTGAGGACGGGAGTGTTATTGATGTATAATATTTCTTCTCCCATCTTCGTCACTTCTTACAGTCAGATTCAACCCAGGAAGTTACTGTGTGTTTGGAACAGGGAACTGGGTTGCTATTTTAACAGTATTTTCTTGAGAGAAATTCTTAAATAAAACTGAAGTATGCACCCTCACATCATGTAAGAATTTAAAGGTCGAACAGATCCATTATCCAAGCTGCTACACCTAATAATATTCTTAATCCAACATCACAGCAGGTACAGAGTTGTAAGTTGTAGCCGTCCAATCCACCCCCTCTTAAAGAAAAAACAGTTACCACTTGTCACTGAGCTCGTGCGGACCTGTACTATCCTGTGTGAAAGTGTCGACTCTCATATTTACTATAAAACTAGTCTGCATGCCGTAAAAGAAAAACTATGTTTTTTAAATGTACAGTACATAGATTTGGAAAAAGTACTGCTAGCCTTCCTCCTCCTCCTCTGTAAACAAACAAATACCGTTATTATGAGTTTGGCAACATCTACCCCCCGTACGTAGGGGGACACTGGCGTAGCCCGTAAGGTCTGTAGTAACTTCCTGGGTTGAATAAGAGTTTAGTCGGAGAAGTCTTCCAATGTAGCACGAGACAGATTTGCATGGTTGTTTCCTGGTCCAAAAGTCTAGGGGCGGTGGCCAGTCCATTCTTCAACCATGGCTGCTGCCTCAAGCTACCTTCTGAAAACAGTACTTCAGTGGTATAGTACATGAGCGGCGTTGTCCTCTTGAGGATTGTTGAAGTCGCACATTGGTGTTTCTGACAGTCCTCTCTCTCTAACAATTTCGCTTTGAAATTCCGATGCCCTGACAGCAGTTGAGTCACGTTGTAGCTCGGCACTACCCTTGGCATGCACATTCTCCCGTCTACTTTTGGGAAGAATGCCTGAGTTTGACAACCGTGTTGTTGTTCTTCCTATTGCTGTTGCCATTTTTCTTCGAGTATTCCTCTCACAAGACACACAATTTTAGACACACTCTTATATGCAGATGATCAGGCTCTTTTCGGCAATAATGAAGATGAATTACAATATTCCACTCATCATCTTAATATAATAGCCCAACGATTTAACATGGAAATATCAACAACAAAATCTAAAGTTATGGCCTTTCAAGGGAAATTCCCAGTAAGAAGTAAAATTTGTATTCAGAATTCAATATTAGAGCAAGTAAATTCATTTAAATGCTTAGGATATAATCTAACTTATAATGAGGAATGTGATATATCCTTTAAAATACAAAACTATAATAAAGCTTTAAAAATTATCAACCAATTTTTTAAACTATCAAAAGTGCAGAGACACACATGAATGAAAATCTATAAAGTTCTCGCTAGACCCATAATCTGTTATGGCAGTGAAGCTTGGACCATCAGAACCCAGGATGACCGTCATATTACAGCCACGGAGATGAAATTTCTGCGACGAACTGCAGGTTATAGCCTTCTAGACCACCAAAGAAATACAACAATAGCCAGAGAGTTAAACATCGTACCTATATCTGAATACCTCCAAGAATATAGAAACAATTGGCTAGCCCATATTCAGCGCATGGATCGTCACAGAATACCAAAACAAATTCTTCACTACATTCCTCGAGGCAGAAAATCTGTGGGTCGACCTTTCCGGAGATGGCGGGAGACCGTAACGGGCCACTGGGCCTAATACTTGAAAGGCAGATGATTTTTCTTCGAGGTGAGCATCGACGATTCTGTAAGTTGCATTCCGTTCATCCGGCTCGGTGTAAAGATCGGAAGTGAGGACTGCCTCCTCGATGTAGTTTCATGAGTAGACATAAAATTAGGTTTTCGATGCAGAACAAGGTATTAATTAGGTTCTTACAGAATTAAACGGCTAAACTTTACAACCTGTGGCGCGACTTTTTTTTAATTCCTTCATAAACTCCTGTCAAATTTTATCCTTAGGGTTTCATTTTTAAATGTATTTACTACCGTTTACAACATTCTTTTACATTTTTCTGAAGATTATTTCAATATATTTTTCTATGATATTTAACTCCGTACGTAGCATGAAGACATGGCAACCATATTGTTTTAATGAATATTCTATGCAACACAAAGACGTGTCCCAGTGCAGCCAACATAAAGTATGTACTAATTAACTGTACATACATACTTCAGAATTTCAGAACTGACTATTTATTTTTGGGCGTTGCATTCTTTCACAGGTTAGACTGCTAATATTGCGTTGGGTTAGTTTTTTAGGTTGGTCTGTTACAGGTTAGAGTACTTAAATTGCGTTAGATTAGCTTTTAGCTTCGTGAAATATCGTGTATATATTGGCTGCATCCCGTGATTCCATAGTGTAAACCTCTTCGTGTTTGTTGGCGCATGCGTAGTGTATGATTAGAACTTAGATTTTTTCGCCTCGCATGTTGTCTGTAAAGTATTTCGGAATTAAATAATATATAATAACTCATTGTCAGTATAGTTCTCGCACAAATTTGTAGATCGCGACTGTCCTACAGGAATCAATAGCAGAGATCATCATTGCCATCATCAAACTTCACGAATTAGGTATTTCCCTGTACCGATCTCACATCTGTTCAGCCCAGCGCTTTCTAGGTCTTCCGGTTTAATCCTGTGAGACTTTTGTGAAAGATCGTTTTACGTGGTGGGTTTCCAGCCTGACACACAGTCCCCAACCTGGAGGACCGGAGGTTTTCTGTTGGGGTTCCTTTCCCTTGGAAGGTTGCCTTCTACTCGGCTGAAGGGAGTCCTCTTCCGGGGTTTATTTTCGGAGTTTTCCTTCTCCTACATCCTTATCAATACTCACACTTGGGGTAAAATGTGTTGGGGCATTTTATTCGACAGCCATGTCTAGATCCGCCGTATTCAGTTAAAGCAGGACCATCTCTTGCAGGATGTGGTTCTTCGCCACGTACGGACGGTCTTGGTTATAGCTTCATAAGAGATAAGGGTCAATATCAGAGATAAATGCTTGAATCTTAATACAGATCAATTATGCTTTAGTTCCTTACAGAATTTAAAATTAATCAGAATTCTCAATGCAGTTCTCATAAAACTGTTCCACAGGAATCTGTAGTAAATGATTGAAATAGTTAATGTATTTCTCCCACTTCATTCTTGATCTACCAACTGGGCGTTTTCCCTCTGGCTTTCCTACAAGAAGCTTTCATGCATGTCTTTCATTCCTCATACGTGCTACATGTCCTGCCCATCGCAGTCTACGAGACTTAACTGTTATTATATCTGGCTTCCTATAAAGACCATGTAGTTCATTGTTATGTAAGTCTTCTCCATTCACCTGTCTGTTCATCTCTCTTTGGTCCAAAAATTTCCCTAAGTATTTGATTCTCAAATACTTGTAATCTCCTTTCCTCCCTTAAAGTAAGAGTCGATGTTTCGCATCCATATAATATAACTGGTAGAATAACAGTTTTATATATTTAATATATATTAACGTTTTTTGAAAGGAGTTACCTTCACTATTTTAAGGGATTTTAATTTGTTGAGGAGAACTGATATTTCAGGAACAAATTTTAATGGATGATAAACATTAAAAATGTACCTACTGGCAGGTGCCGTCGTCCTCAACTTTCAAAATAATGTACTTCAAATATTCTTTGGAGGTCTTTCGGAAGTTAACTTCCATAATTTATGATTTCAAGTTCAAATAAATCTACTAGAAAAACTTGAAGTCATTAAATAAATAAACAACAACTTACTATTAAATGAGAACACGCCCCAAACGTACAATACCTTATACGAAATAGTTAAAAATCATTCAGTTACTACTAACAACGCATCAAGACCATCAACGTGTACAACGTCTTAGACACAACAATTTGTAGTACATACTCATCCTGCTGATGATGGAAGTTAACTTCCGAAAGGCCTCCAAATAATATTTTTAATGTGTTATTTTAGAGAGTTGAGGACGACAGCACCTGCCAACAGGTACATTTTTAATGTTTTTCTTATGAATATTCACCTCAACGAAATTTGATACGAATGTCATTAGTATTGAAATTTTAATATTTTAACTTCTTACATAACAACCTCAACGGTGATTTATAATGAATTTTAAAAGTACTGATATGTAAGGAAATAATCCATCCATAGCAATTCTGCCCGAGGGCAGGTATTTCACTGCAGTCATAGCTTTCCACACCGCTGAAGGATGATGATAATAATGATAAGGATAAGGATGATGATGATGATGATGGCCGGATGATTTTCGGAGACCATTGGGCTCTAAGCTCTCTGACATTTGTCCTACAGGTGAGAGAAATACCCCGATAAAACCCTCACGCAGGAAACTGTCGCGACCGGTAATCGAACCCGTAACAAGGAAGCACGCTACCTCGACACCACAGCAGTGGTCTAAGGAAATAAGAGTAACTGAATTAATTTAAGTAAATCTCGGAAGGAAGCATCCTTGCTCTGCGTGGGGGTGTACGGATATAGGTACCAGACCAAACTACGTATGTGGATTTGACAGAGTCCGTCTAGTACAGCCCATTTAAAACCAGCGCATTGAATATTAATTTACAATTTTGTTTACAGGTAAACCTGAGGAGGACAGCTAGATATAGCATAGTTCAACCGGCAGAAAATTAATCAATTTATCTGTAAAACACAATGTATTTTCCATTAATGAAAAATAAAGTTTTAATTTGTTCAGATTAAATTTAGTACAGTTGATTGAGGAGTTCTCAGGAAGAAAAATCGATGTTAAATGTTGGTTTTCAGGAAACGTTGTTTCAAATTTACCTATAAGTGAATAATTTCTTCATTTCTTATTAAAATAAAATCCCCTTTTTTTAAAGAAGAAAGTAAAATTTTTTCTTCTTTTTCATTATCATATATTTTTGTTATTAAAACTGGATATAAAGATTTATAATTTTTATCAAAAGAAAGAATTTTGTTAATTTACCTACGAGTATACGTGAATTTGGCTTGTTAGCAAATGCATAGTGACGTAATGAAATAGCTCTTAGAAGTGTTAATTATACTTTGAACAAAATATATACTTAATCAATTGATTTGGTGTTTACGTGTTTAAAATCCATTATGTTTAGTAATAAAATAAAATAAAACCGTTATAGTATATTACGGTGCGAGATTGGGAAGTGGTTTTTACAGAATCGAGCAAAAATTTTTAAAACCGAGCGATAGCGAGGTTTTTAATTTCCGATATTCTGTAAAACACTTCACAAACGTACGTTGTACATTATTTTTTTGCGCGATGGTGTTTTCAGAATAATAAATAATAGCAAATATTTATGTTGGAAATATTTGCGTTCATTATAAACAATTGACTAACGTTAACAATGTGGGCAATATTTATTAGTTGAAACAACAGGAGGCCTTGAGGACAATTATTGATAACGTGGCCGCAAGTACGTATTTATTGTTTTACAGTGTTTCAAATAAATTTCAGTTCATTTAAAATGCAGTGATTTGTTTCATATAATGTATACACCGTAATTCAAAATTGACTTTACAACTTTACAAGCTTATAGAAATGTATTTAGAAGACCTACAGAATTGGTTTTAATGTCATATGATAGCACAACTCATCAAGTTTTCACCGACATAGTTTTATAGTACCTAGTTCTCTCACCGAGTGTGCTAACATAGTTCATATCAAAATGGCTGCTTTCACAGGTGCCGAGCGTGCTCGTTGTGTGTTTTTGTTCGAAGAAACTAAATCTGCGACAATTGTTCAGCGTAGATTTCGTACCCAGTACGGTAAGGATCCTCCTAGCAGGCCAACAATTTATTCTTGGCACCAAATATTTGTTAGGACTGGCTGTTCTGTTAGTCATTCCAAGCATACTGGCCGTCCACGTATGGCTGAAGCTGTAATTAAACAAGTCATGGATAGCTTTGCTCGGAGCCCTAGGAAATCAACGCGGCGTGCGTCACGTGAGACTGGCATTTCACAACCGACAATTTGGCGCATACTACGGAGACGTTTGCACTTGAAACCATACCGATTTTCGATGGTGCAACACATTACTGATAATGATAAGATGGTTCGACGTGATTTCTGTGCAGAAATGCTTGGTCGGATTGAGGAAGATGAAACGTATTTGAACCACGTAATCTTCAGCGACGAGTCTACATTCCATGTCAGTGGCAAAGTAAATACCCATAACTGCAGGATCTGGGGCTCTGAACCTCCACATCTCCATCTGCAACACGTACGTGACAGCCCGAAAGTGAATGTGTTTTGTGCCCTAAGTAAAACTAAAGTGTACGGTCCCTTCTTTTTCCAAGAAAAAACTATCAACGGTACGATTTATCTGGATATGCTACAACAGTTTCTTATCCCACAGATAGATGCAGACGACCAAGAAGGACACATTCAATTTCAACAGGATGGTGCACCTCCACATTACCTCATCGACGTCCATGATTTTCTGAACATGAGGTTTCCTGGTCGGTGGATTGGTCGTGGAGGACCAACAACATGGCCATCTCGGTCTCCTGATTTAACGCCACTGGACTTTTTCTTATGGGCGTTCCTTAAGGATAAAGTGTACGTTCCGGCCCTAACTGCCAATCTTGCTGAGCTCCGAAACCGAATCACCGCCGCAGCTGCGTTACTGAAGCCGGACATGCTGCAACGTGTGTGGGAGGAGATTGATTTCAGGTTGGATGTTTGCTGCATGACCAACGGAAGCCACATTGAACCACGTTGACTGAATAGGTGAAAACTTGATGAGTTGTGCTATGATATGACATTTAAACCAATTCTGTAGGTCTTCAAAACTTGATGAGTTGTGTTATCATATGACATTAAAACCAATTCTGTAGGTCTTCTAAATAAATTTCTATAAGCTTGTAAAGTTGTAAAGTCAATTTTGAATCACGGTGTATTAATTAACACTACTTTTTGGACATTTTCTGTATATACATTGTACGTAGTATGCATAGAGGGCAGTGGTTTTACTTCTCGCACTAGGGTGTAAATGTAATATTACAGTATAGTTATTTAGGTTGGCAACCCCGAAATGTAGGAAGTTCAACTTTCAATCATGATCGCCATTCCTGTAAGTACGAAAAAACGCACTATTGCGCAATTTTTTTTTCTAAAAATGCAAAATAAGCAGTATCTTCTCTTTATAAATATATTTGCATACCAAATGTGTTTAGTGGAATCATAGAGACTCTGAATCTCAGAGTTGATCATGAAATACTTAAAAATGCATCCTAAGGAACATTTTTTAGAAAATATTAAAAATGTAGATTTAAAAAATCATTATTCTTAAACTATTCTACTTATAAACACCAAACTGTGCAGAAACGCTTCTATAAGCACATAATGTATGTGATAAAAATTTCAAAACACATGAAAATTTAAAAAAATTCAAATTCACCAGTCGATCGCCTTAAATAAAACAAATCTTGAAGTTTTATATGATTTTCATATTAACTTCAATACAAATTCGTTACAGCTCTTTCACTAATTTACATCTTCTTCAGACGAATACTACGAATATATTTTCTTTTTTGTATTTGTAGTATTCGTCTGAAGAAAGTACGAAGTACTGAAAGAACTGTAACGAATTTGTATTAAAATAAATATGAAAACCGTATAAATCTTTAACAGTTTTATTTTATTTAATCACTAAACATAACGCAAACTTACAAGGAAACTGGCAATAATTGCAAGTCGAAATCTACCTTGAAATTTCTCCAAGAGAAGCGTTGTGATGTATCAAGGCCGTTTCCAAAAAATTACCTGCCTTTTTAACTGCAAGGCACAAAAATCGAAGCCAGAATCCAGCAATGGCAACCCACTGTACGGAGGAGATGGACTCCCAGTTTAAGCAAGAGCGGAGTGGAGTGAGGCGGCGTTCGGCACGGACGGCAGGTAGTGAGGGTTATCCAATCTAACTATTTAGCAGTTGTATTACTTTCTACATTTAAATGAGAGATTTGGTGATCCCGCGCCGTAGCCGAGCGGTTAAGGTAGGAAGCCTTGGCGCAGAGCTACGGGACTTGCGCTGGTTCGAGTCTCCATGGGGGAAGACATTTTCTCATGGTATTTCGGCCAGTATGGGACCGGTGCCCACCCAGCATCGTGAGGCAATTGGGTAGCTACAATAAGTAGCGGCTCCAGGTTGAGGAACCAGCTATAACGGCTGGGGGACTCGACATGCTAACCACATGTCACCCCTACACTGGCTGTTGATCATCTGCCTCTGTGATTGACACATGTGGATGTGAAGGGCCAGCAGCCGGCTGGTAAAAGGGCAACCGCTGAAAAGTGGAAAGACCCTCAATCGGATTTGGTGATGTTTTTAGTGCTTTGTAGTTAAAAACGGCAGATTTTTTTGACACGGCCTTGGTACATCACAATATTGATTTTATTAAACACAATGTGTACATTTAGAGTTTTCACCAGTCTTTTGTAATTTTGGTGAGAGGCTCAGTTCTGCTTTGGCATTTCATTAGGTGGTACCTGGAGCATGGCTCGTCGCAAAGGTTACATCTGCAGTCCTCCTTCGGGTCGTGGTATGACGGATTCTGACATACTTTCCAGTGGAAACCATGCGCGGCGAAGCGTGTGTATAGGTGGCGAAGTTGGAAGTTCGGTCCTTTCCACACATCAGTTTTCATCGTTTCTGTGTCCATTATTTCCATCGGTATTTCATTGGCTTTGTTTTCTCTCTCTTTGATGGCGTCTTTATATGCCTGGGTTTCTGGTAGATTGAAGCGAAGCTTGATGTCCTCAATGAAGTAGGATTCATGTGCTATTCTGTAGGCGTAGCTGTTTCTTGTGTACTTTGAGAGTGACAAGGCCCTCTTGAGATATCTGGCTTTGACATTCTCCAATTTCTTGAGGTTTTTCGCTGTTAGGTGAATCCAAATTATCTGAATACCGTATGTGGCCGCTGGTGCTACCATGAGTTGGAACAGTGCCATCGCCGTTGGCAGGGACAGTCTCTCAAGCTTGGGGATGTCGAACATCGAATTTATTGCCGCTGTGGTCCTGTCTTGTATATGCATAGTGAACGTGGTTCCAGTGGTCTGCAGCGTCACTCCCAGGTACTTAAAGTTGGGGACTATTTCTAGGGCTGAGTCGCCGCACATAAAGTGGTCATTTTTTGATAATCTCCCTCCTCTTCTAAACTTCATTGCTTTTGTTTTGGAGCTATTTATTTCCATTGAATTTTCTGACGCCCATTTTCTGATATTCTTCATGGCCTCCTGCAGATCTTCAGGACTCTTGGAAAGGATGGCCATGTCATCGGCATACATTAATAGCTTTGTATTTCTTGCGTGTATAGCTTGTCCAATATCGGCCGTCATAATGTTAAAGAGGACTGGGCTCAGTGGGTCTCCTTGTAGGACTCCTCGTGTTTGAGCAATTTCTTTTGACATTGATATGCCATCGTAGATTGCTACATAGTTGGTGCTGAGAATCGATTTTATTGTCTCCAGTTCGCGACTTGACCTGCCCAGTGCGTTCTCCAGCTTGTGGCAAAGTAACTTTCTGTTAATGCTGTCAAATGCTTTTGAATAATCGATGAATATTGCATACAGGGGGGTGTTTGGTTGTGCCATGCTATTTTCTATCTCAACTAGGATTTCTTGTACTGCATGTAAAGTCGATCTGCCTGGAGTGAATCCGAATTGATTCGTGGGGATGTTTGCTCGTAATCTTAGCTCGATGCGCTCTAGTATGATTTTGGAGAATAGTTTGAACATTGTATTCTCCAAAGCGATTCCCCTGTAACTGTTTGGGTCGTCTTTCCTGCCTTCGCCTTTGTGGAGTACCACTATTATTGTCTTTCTCCATTGCTGTGGGATTGTGCTGTTCGTGAGGCATTCGTTGTATAGGAGGGCTAGCGGTACTGCCAGATCTTGAGACAAGGTTTTCAGGTGTTCCGCGAATATCCCATCCGGACCAGCAGCCTTGTTGTTTTTAGTATTGCTTATGAAGCGGGCTACATCGTCAGGAGTGATTGGGTCGTCGAGTTCCGTTCTTGTATTATGCATGTGCGGCGCTGGATCAACTGCTGTTTCGCCCTTCTCTCCTAGTAGGTTTCTGAAGTGGGTTTCCCATTGCTCCAGATTCACGAGAGGAGTTGGGTGACGTTTCTTGGAAGTCCTTAATATATTATATGGCTTAATTTCTGTTTCGGCGATTAGGATTTGTTCTAGGTGTAGATCATAGGCTGTCTTCTTTTCTTTTAGTAGGCGTTTGTACTCCCGGCGTTGTTCTGCGTAGTCCGTCAGTGCGATGTTTTCAGGTTTTCTGGCTTCGTGGAGGAGCTGTAGAGTTCTTTGCCTTGATAAGTAACATTCCTCGTCGAACCATGGCTTCGCCGTGCGTGTGGCCCTGGTACATCACAATGCTTCTCTGCAAGAAATTTCAATGTAGATATCGGCATTCAATTATTGACAGTTGCCATGTTAGAAAAAATCCTTTACAACTTTTTAAAATAACAATGAACTAATTACATTTTTGTTCAGAAACATTTACGTTTATGTAATTTAAAACTGTAAATTAATAATAGATAAATAATGAAATAGTTTAAAATGCGGGTTTTATACAATGTTCATTTGAAAGGCTTAGGACAATAACATGATAAGCCACATATTGTTCTTTCTGAGATATAATGATTTTAATGTTTCAAAAAATTATAAATACAGATAGTCCAAGATCCGGCTGAAAAATTACTACGTTCATCGAGTGTATGAACAAAATCAATTTTGTTCATAAAATTGTGAATTACTGAATACATTTTTGCCGAGTTGCCTATTAAAATTCGGCCGCCAGTATGTTTAATTAAAATATAATTTATTTATTTAGATATTTATTCGAAATAATTAGATTCATTTGTTATTAACATAAATTATAATCCAGTTCGCAGAGATCGATGTATAGACCTTGAAAAGTTTTCATCGCCATTGCACACTTGGCCATAAACCTCCTCGCGGCTACAGCAGGCTGTGACACCAAATAGTAATAAAATGGCGGTAAGTACGTATTTATTGTTTTATATTGTTTCAAATAAAGTTCAGTTCATTTAAAATGCTGTGATTTGTTTCGTATAATGTATATTAACACTACCTATTGGATATATTTTTGTATATACATTCTACGTAGTATATATATGCGAGGGAACAATATAAAACAATAAATACGTACTTACCACCATTTTATTACTGATAGGTGTCACAGCCTGCTGTAGCTGCGAGGTGGTTTACGGCCAAGTGTGCAATGGCAACCAAAATTTTCAAGCTCTATACATCGATTTCTACGAACTGGATTATAATTTATTAGAATAACAAATGATCAAATTATTTCGAATAAATAAATAAATTATATTTTGATTAAACATACTGGTGGCCGAATTTGAATGGGCAACTCGGCAAAAATGTATTCAATCATTCACAATTTTATGAATACAATTGATTTTGTTCATACACTCGATGAACGTAGTAATCTCGGACTGCAATTGGGCAGTATTGTTGTTAATACATTGTCTGTCCCACCACTGGCGCACTTCAAAATGATATTATGATTATATCATTAAATTTATTTGCTATCATTGTAATATCATGTTACTGCCCTACGCCCTCCATTTAGTCAACAAAAAAAGAAAATATTTCTCTTCGTTTTATCTGTAATATCTTACCAACCATTTTTCATACACATGGTTCTATAGAACTATATCATAGGATAATATATTTAATGTAAAATGAAAAACAGAATCTAAAAAAACGAAAACATCTGTCATGTATTCCTCATGCGTATATATGGAAAAAAACTTGTATCAACATAGTATAAATGTTTTCTGCATTACATAAACAGACATTCCCTTCATGTTGCATAATTTTTCATTCTTATTTTTTACACGCTTTATATTAGCTAGACCTGTATCTATCTATCTATCTATCTATCTATCTATCTATCTATGTAACGGAATATTTCAACGCGATTTTCACCCACTTAAAGTCATTGGATAGACTTGACACTTTGTATACTTTTAAAGGACCCGTCACATTACAATAATTTCATTTTGTTTTTCTAAAATCATGGCCAGAATCATCAGAAAACCAAAAAAAGTGCCTTTGTATCTATGTAACGGAATCTTTGAACACGATTTTCACCCACATAGAAACATTGAATCGACTTGAAACTTTGTATACTTGTAAAGGACCCATGAGAATACAATAATTTCATATTTATTTAAAAAAATCCTGGCCGGAATCATCAGAACATCAAAAAAAGTGTCTTCGTATCTATGTAATGGAATCTTTGAATACGATTTTCACCCACTTAGAAATATTGGATCGACTTGAAATGTTGTATACTTGTAAAGGACCCATGACAATACAATAATTTCATATTTTGTTTCTAAAATCCTGGCCAGAGTCATCAGAAAATTAAAAAAATGAAAACCGATATAATATGTTACGGACTTGTCGACTTTTTAGTCAATCGTTGTAAGAGCTCAGTTGGTAGAGCTGTGAACTCCAGTGGTTTATAATTCAGTAATCCATAGGTCGCTGGTTCAAATCCGGCTGGGAGGATTTCTTTAGAAGAGTATTACTTTTAGCTCATACTACAATAGTATCGAATTTAAAGATATTTACATTTTTATCTTATTCTGTAAAATATTAAAACTAAAAAATAAAAAATAAACAATAGTTTTAAAAAACTAAAACAACACGCTTTATTAGAAAACCGAACTAAAAAATGAAAAATAATTTTAATTTCCAACACGCTTGGGATAAAATTAAAGTGGTCAACAAAAAAATCATCTCCAACACATATAGAATAAAACTAGAGTTATCATGAAAAAGAAAATAATTTTACCATCAAAAGCGTGGGGTGCTTTTTATGATTTTTACATTTCCTTCTTAGAGACTTTACTTTTACCAATAACTTTATATTATCAAATATATTAATTGATATAGAGCACCCTACGCTTTTAATGGTAAAATTATTTTATTTTTGTTGACTATTTAACTCATGACCCAGATGGGAGTCAATGACCAATCACATTTCAATGAATTTTTTATTTACAACCAATCACAGTCGTGTTTCGCCTAGAATTTAACAGTGTAAAGTTTATCATAATAAAGAAAGCACCTCCTTTTTAACATTCTGAATAGGTCATAGCAATATTTTGCAGTGACTGACTCTCCAAGAAATACGGCTACCAGATTGTATATATAGTGCATGAATGTCAACACACAGCGCACGCAGAAGTTAATATAAAAACATTTGTAGCAATTGATTATACCACCAAAAAAATAAACCACTGTTTGCACTTTCTTAAATGTATTTTTTCCCAGGTAATAATCCAGAAAAATATAATTGTCATATTTACACCATAGGGCATCAGAAATTAATTATAATATACAGTTTGATGTATTTCATTTTTTCTCAACTAGGGTGCATTCTTACAATATTGCGATCCTTTGGCAATAAATAATATGATCTGGTTGCAGTTATGAACAAAAGAAGCAAATAAAGCGTACCAATCGTTTCTCATTTGTTTTCAAACATCGCCGTTTACATTAAATATATAAATATTTTATAACAAATATATTTAAATAATGATTTGTGAGTAAACTGGTTAATTCTATTCGTTAAATAGTCCTAACAAATGCCACTCTTGATTTCCAAATGGTCTACACAAATTCACTCCTCACTTCGTGAGTCGTGAATTTATCGATAATTTGGAAATCACTCGTGGCATTACTTATGATAATGTCTTCAACTATATTTTGAACTTTCAATTAACGCGTTTATCTGTGTTTCTTTGCTTGTTCAATTTTGTTAAACCTAGGAATGGACGTAAAAACCTCATCTGTGCCGCTTGCAATTTTGATCTGATTTTGGAGTTTAGTATTCAGTTCTCGCTGCTATATTTCAGTTCTCGCTGATATATTTCAATCCTAATTTAGCAGTTACATTCTGTAATCTAAATTTGGTTGCGGTGGACATTTGTTTACCAAAATGTATTTTTATGACTCCATTTATTGAATTATAAAGGGCTATTAAAAAAGAAGGAACAGACTTCAAACTTTTATTTCTTCCAAACTACAACACTAGGTCACAAGATAGCAGTCTGCTAACAATTCCTCTTCATAGCACTTCCTCCTATTCTACTTCCTTCACAGTAGCCTCTGCCCGCTCCTGGAATCTCCTTCCTCAAGATATCAGGGGTTGCCGCACACTTGGCACCTTTAAGTCACGCTTATACAGTTACCTGTTGTCTAATAATTAATTTTTCTCTATTTATTTAATTTTATACTATGTCATTAATCTTTTCCTCGTTTTTTATATATATTGTACATATTATATATTTAATTCGTTAAATTTAGAGTAAATCAAAATACATTATAAATATTAATTGTATTGTATTCATAACTTGTAATCGTTTATATATATATATATATATATATATATATATATATATGTAATTTAGATTTAAGACTTTTCTTTTGTATTTTTTTAAACCTGGTTGAGTGGTAGACAAGGCCTTAAGGCCTCAACTCTGCCAGGTAAAATAAAGGTATCATTATTATTATTATTATTTATTATTATTATTATTATTATTATTATTATTATTATTATTATTAAAAATAGAAACACAATTCCAACGTTCCAGGAGAGAGTAAATTTTGAAGTTCCGATCACAGCCGTATTAGCGCTGTTGCTTGTCATGTTCATTGTTTGTATCAAAATGGCAACACAACAGGACGTTGGACTGGATGAGGATGAACAGAAGATCAACTTCATCGCCACATCATCAGACCTAACACCGTGTGATTTTTATCTGTGGGAATACATAAAAGACCGTGTTTTTATCCCCCCTATGCCTGACACTCTTGAAAATCTGCTAATAGAATTGTTGAAACTGTGAATTCGATTACTAGCGACCAGCTGATTTGTGTGTGGCAGGAAATGAGCCACCGTTTTGATATTTGTCGTGTAACACATGGTGCTGATATTGAATGCATAAAATAGTGAAATTTCAACTTTTCTCTTTCGGGGGACGTTGTAATTGTGTTTCAATTGTTTGTACTTTAGAAGGAATAACTGTTTGCAGTCTGTTCCTTCTATCTGAATAGCCCTGTATTTCTGTAACTTTGTCTCTGTGTAATTTCTTATATTACCCCATCGCAAATGTATTAATTAACATAAGATATAAGGAGGTTGTATACAAATACTATCAAAGATACAATATAATGAAATATATTATGTACACACTTGTTTAATTTAACGAAGTTATTAATGGAAAATAACGTCATAAATATGTTTGTCTGATAAACTTGTGGTATGGTATTTCCTGACCTCTGTGTCATCATACATCCCAGTCACTGTATTACACACTATTTCTGTAACATTACACATCACATTACCAAGAAAACACTGAATATGGTACCGATTTTATATTCTTTAAATAGAAGAAATTTAACTGGTTATTGAGTATTGCAGACAACCAATTTGAGATAGCAAACCCAGGGTCTCAGACAAAGTAGCTAGTATTATATTTAATGACGCTCTTTATCCATTCATTTTGAGAATTTTTCTCATCACCGAGGGTTTTCTCCAACCAATCTTAGTAAATAAATTAGTTTTAAAAAATACATAACTGACTACGGACTTATATGCTATCAGTTTGTAACAGACAATCACAAATTTCCCTTAATTAAAGTTCTCCATCGTCCTCTGTCCTCTGTGTCTTCATCCGTTACACCAAATTTCCTCATCGAATTCTGAATGTTGTTCATCCAGATTGTTCTTGGTCTCCCTTTTGTGCTCTTTTTTTTTCAATTTTCCATGCATAGACAGCCACTGATAGTCTTCCATCCGACATTCTTCTTGTGTGTCCATACCATTTTAGCCATTCGTTTTCAATCTCAACCATTATACTTCTTTCTATATTCATCCATTTTCTAATTTCTGTATTTCTAATTCTTTCCTGTCGAGATTTCCTGGAAGCTCTTCTCCAAAAGTCCATTTAAACTGCAGTTTTTCTGTTGGCTTTTTGTTGTGTCATTGTCCAAACTTCGGATGCATAACGATCTTTAACCATCCATATTATTAGCGCCAAAATTAAATCTGAAATATGAACAAAAACTTACGTCGATGAAAATTGATTTCTTGAGGAGAACAGCGATATGTTCAAAATTGTAAAGAATAAGTCATAATGCCACACGAAAAAAAAATTAATATTAAATATTCAATAGTAGATTGTGTAAGATATTATTTACTAGCTAATACCCGGCGTGCGCTGCTACGCCTAAATAAATGAAAATTGATATCCTTTGATGTTTAGTTGAATAAGTAGAAATAAAAAATATATCGTAATTATTCTTAGATACCTCGTGCTGTGAATCTACTGATCCCGATCTTCTTGGCATACATGAGCTGAAAGACAAAAATTAATGTACTTCTTATGATTAATTGAATCAGTAAAGTGAAAAATAATTATAAATGTATATCGTAATTATTTTAAGATTCCCCGTGCTGATTACCCGGTGTTGCCCAGGAATCTACTTGTCTCGATCTTCTTGGCATAAATGAGCTAAAAGACAAAATTCGTTATTGTGAGTTATCCGTAAAAGAATACCCGTCATGTTCTGCTATACTTGTACAGGAATCTACTCGTACGTACTTGTTTCGATCTTCTTGGCATCAATGAAACACAAAAATGGTTATTGCGAGTTATCCGTAAGAGATAAACATATGCTGTCGCGGACGTTTTTGTAGAGCATTTTGAGATATTCAATTCTGCATACATTAATTTTGTGTATTTGTTATGGTTTAGGTAGCGTAAGCTATTTAAGCGTCCAAAGATCTACTTTTTTTACGTTTTCAATTACAAAGGACGATTTTTAAGGGTGTAGGAGTTGAGTATCACAACTCTCTTATAGCCTATGTTCATCCCGGGGATCTCCTGAACATTTTCAAAAAGCCCCATCACAATAGGATCAACGGTATAGCCGCGCATAAAATACGAAGAAAAAAGAAACATACATACAAACAAACAAACTAACATTCATTCATTTTTATATATTAGATAGCGTTCTGCCCTAGGGCAGATCCTTCCTGCAATCATAGCATTTTTTCATGCTATGGTTTGCAGTTTTTTAGGGAATTATAGGTGTGGTAGCTTCCCGTTGATTTCCAACAGGGGATGATGATGACCAGACGATGTTCGGGGACCTTTTGGCCCTCAAAGCTACTGACATTTGTCTTACAGTTGAGGAAAAACTCCGGATTGAACTTCACCCAGGAAGCCCGTCTAATGATTTAAATATCAATGTCTTGGTTTTATTTACAATATTTTAACTCCAATTACTTTACTTCCTTATTAATTATTTTCTCAATTTCACAATAACTTCTCCCATCTGATTAAAAAATTAAACCTAAATATTTAAATTTTATCAACTGTCTTAATTTACACATTTTCACATTGTAATTTCTCTTCTCAGTGATATTTCATTAACCCTGGAATTAAACAAAAATGAGAGGGAAGATGAGTTTTTTATTGCAATTTAACACAGCCTTGAAATAGCGCGTACCGCGTGCCGTAACGAGTCCTTAATCTAAGATGCCTTACCCAGAACTACGGGACTTCTGCTGATTCGAGTCCCCATGGGGGATGAAATTTTCTCATGGAATTTCGGCCAGTATGAGACCGGTGCTCTTCCACCATCATGAGGAATTTGGGTAGCTACAATAAGTAGCAGTTGCAAGTTGAGAAAACCAGCTATAACGGCTGGAGGATCCGACATGATGACCACATGTCACCCCTACACTGGAAGGATTATCGTCTATATCTATGATTAACACATGTGAATGTGAAGCCAGCAACTTATTGGTAGGCCAAGGTCGCGCCGTGGAGTTTTGCTGAAAAAATCTAAGTTTTTTATTTTTAACGCAAACCCTCTTAATTTATTTGTGTAATGTCAAAACAATTGTAAGTACAATTTAATTACGTAGGTGCACGACAATCCGTGCCGACTTCCTTCGAAACATGTCAGTACATGCTAAGGCGAACGCGGGCTAACAAGTCGATATGCTTGTAGTTACTCTATTACCCGTTTAAGGAGTAAGCGCAGTTGTTGACGGAGGGCACTGCAGTCGTGTTTATGCAGGAATAGAACACGTTACACTGCTAACTACGATAGCAGAGGGGAATGGGACGTGGGACGCTGACAGTGTACACTGCCTTATATAACGTCACGTGTAGCAACAAACAGAGCTTCATAATTATTCCGACTGCAGAGAAATTTTGAATGACTAATACATGCTATTTTGTTAGTAAACGCGTTGTTTTCAGTCAGTCAGCATTTCAATGAAATTACGCACATTTTAAAAAGACTATATTTTTAATCTATCCATAGTAATTCTGCCCGAAGGCAGGTCCTTCACTCCAATCATAGCGTTTTCATACTATTCTTGCAGCTTTACTAAGGAATTTTAGGTGTGGTAACTTCCCGTTGCTTTGCACACCGGTGAAGGATGATGATGATGATGATGACCATAAGATTTCGGGGACTGTTTGGGCCTTAAAGTTTTCCTGACATTTGTCTTAGAGGTGAGGAAAAACTCCGATAAAAACCTCACCCAGAAAAACTGCCCCGACCTGGGATCGAACCCAGGCCCACTGCATGACAAGGCAGCACGCTACCTCGAGACCACAGCGGTGGACACAATTTTAATAGGGGACAATATACATTAAATAAGTGTTTCAAAATGTCCTCTACCGGGCAAGTTCTGACAGTTTTGTTCGTTTTAATAATATCGGTGAAGTGTACTTACTGTAATCTGAATATTCGGGACTGTATTATCTATTGGGAAAAGGCGCGTATATCTACCAAATCTTTGCCTAATTCTGTGAACAAAAACATGTAAAATTACATCAAGTTTGGAGGGATTTGCAAAAAATGCACAAAAAACGCAAGACGCAATTAAACAGCATTGACAAGAGTTTGTCAATAACTTGGATAATTTGTTTGACACTGCTACATTGGCATTGCTTGCTTCATCCTGATTATAAAAAGCAAATTTTGAAAACAACATTTGAAATGTGTTTTTTTTATTGTAAAAGAGTAAACAGTTATACGTTTTGGGCATATTGATGTTTTATTTACTAAATAAACTTGAACTTCTACAATCCTTCTACACTAACGGAGTACAAATTTTCATGACTTATGTTTGGAAAAGTGAACTCAGTGTTTTAAAGTTTCCAGGCGCTTTGTTTGTGGTTACGTAGGTCTATTTTGCATGGATAAGTATTTAGCATATCAAGCTGCATTGTCGCGTTTTATTCACTGGTACGAACATTCTATATTATAATAACACTGCAAAAGACAGAATTTGCAACACTGTTAAGATAATTATATCCACGTAGAGTAGACATGGAAACGTCATTTAAAAATGTGAAGACTTTATTGACAGAAAACTGCTTTCCGTTTTGGTGATTGGGGCGGCGTCTTAGAAGCTTCTAACAACAACTCCCAGGCTCTACCTGGCAGTAACGATGCTATCTTTTAAACCAGGGAGAGAAAGTTGCCTTTGATGCCGCCTGGAAACTAAAACTGAGTTCACTATATGAAGTCGGCACGGATTGTCATGATCCAATTGCAATAATATTTGAGTTATTAAGGTCAAACAGAAAAAAAAAAAACAGATGGTACGCGTACTTGATTTTGCAAAAAAAACCTCCTTAGTGCCTTGGGACTCCCTAATATATATGTTATATTAATAATAATAATAATAATAATAATCCATCCATAGTAATTCTGCCTGAAGCCAGGTCCTTCACTGCAATCATAGCATTTTCATGCTATGCTTGATTATGATTATTATTATTATTATTATTATTATTGTTCTTATTAATATTAATATTATTGTTACTATTACTATTATTACTACTTCTATCATTATTACTATCATTATTACTGTTTATTCTATATCTAAATAAAATTGTCCAGGAGTGGAAAAAACTAAACCCCCCAGGAGTAAAAATATGTAGAGGAAATCAAATACAAACAATAATCTTCGCAGATGATCAAGTACTTCTAGCGGAGAATGAAGATGATTTGCAGAGATCAGTGTTTAAATTGCAGAACACCCTGGAAAAATACGTGAAAATATCCGAAAATAAAAACAAATCCATGGCAATCACTGGAAACGGACTTTCGAGAGTAAAAATAATAATAAATAATAAACCGATAGAACAAGTAACACACTTTAATTATTTAGGTAATAATATATCACAGTTTCATAATCAAAAAGATGTGGAAACAAATTTAGAAAAATATAACAGATTAAATGGCATATTTAGGAGAAATTTTGGAAAACAAATGAGGAAAGAAATCCAATTGAGATTTCATAATGCCATAGCCAAACCTGCTCTACTATACGGAAGTGAATGCTGGACACTTCGAGCAAAAGATAAATCCCGCATTAATAGTTCACAAATGACATTCCTCCGATCACTAACTGGAGTAACATTAAGGGATAGAATGAAAAGTGATGAGATAAGGATGCAGTGGAATAGTAGGGAAATGGTTGAACATATACAAAATTATCAGATTAAATGGTTCCAACACGTCCAGAGAATGTCAAATTCCCGTTTACCAAAGATGATTTACCACCTCAACCCTAAAGGCAAAAGATACCTCGGAAGACCCTTCAACCGATGGAAAGATCAGTTTTTGTAGTCGCAGAACGGGCATCATCACCCAATACTGCATTCGGAAGAAGAAGAAGAAGATTATTACTGTCATTATTTACTTACTTACTCACTGGCACTATCGAACCCGTAGGTTCATGGCCGCACGGACATAAGCTCTCCATACATCCCTATCCTGAGTTAATGCTTTCCAATCATTCCCTGTATAATCTACTTCCCTCAAATCATAGTTAATGTTGTTCTCCCACCTCATTCTTGATCAACCAACTGGGCGTTTTCCCTCTGGCTTCCATACACGTCTTTCATTCCCCATACGCGCAACATGTCCTGCCCATCGCAGTCTACGAGACTTAACTGTTCTTATTATATCTGGCTTCCTATAAAGACCATGTAGTTCATTGTTATGCAGTCTTCTCCATTCACCTGTCTATTCATCTCTCTTTGGTCCAAAAATTTTCCTAAGAACTTTATTCTCAAATACTCGTAATCTCCTTTCCTCCCTTAAAGTAAGAGTCCATGTTTCGCACCCATATAGTATAACTGGTAGAATAATAGTTTTATATATTTTCAGCTTAACGTTTTTTGAAAGGAGTTGGGACATCAAAAGTCTGTGCAGTGCATTATTATTATTATTATTATTATTATTATTATTATTATTATTATTATTTATTATTATTATTATTATTATATTCTTTCTAGAGGTGTGTTTTCTACCTATTTGCGAAAGAACAATGAGTAGCTGTAGTGAAAGAAAAAATATACCTGTTACACTTTATTTAATAGCATTTCAAAAGCCTATCTCTGATAAATCTACCACCTGTCTTCCAGTCGCGGAGCTGTATTGTTGAAGGGGAGGGTTGTGGCGAATTTCTGGCGCCAGAAAACCAGTTGTCCGGGGTAGATGTGGCTTGTTTTGCTTTTGGAACCAAACTCACCTCCGAAAACAAACTTCGATCTTCCAGGTTTTGAGCACTGAAAACCCTTCCATATAAAACTCACATTACTCAGAAGCCCAATGTATAATGTAACTGGTAGAATAACAATTTTAGTAGACCGCGGTGGACAAGTGAATATGCTCCTTGCCTCTGGTCCCGAGGGTCGCGGGTTCAAACCCAGCCTGAGTCGATGGATTTTTAGGATGGAAAAATTCAAGGAGCAAGTCCTCCGGGAGGGATTTTAAGCCGTAGGTCCCGAGTCAGAAGATTTTCAGTCTCCTAAAATATCCTTAAGCCTGAATGAACAGGCCTCCAAGCAAAATTTACCGAATTTTCCGTCCTTGCACTACCTTAGTTTCCTAGATGTCAGTATGAGGCAGAACGCTGATCACGGACCACTCAAATGACATCTATACGAAAACAAGTGTAACTAAATAAGTATGGTTCAAATTCTTCTCTGTAGGGGGAGAGCGCCTAAATCTCTGTTAAGGGAATCATGGGCTTACAAGATACAAGAAGAAGAATAACAGTTTTATATATTTTCAATTTAACGTTTTTTGAAAGGAGTTGGGACGCCAAGAGTCCCTGTAATGTATAATAACATTATTGTCAAAATTCCTCTAAAAAAACGTTAAACTGAAAATATATAAAACTTATTCTCCCAGTTATATTATGGATGCGCATCATGGACTCTTACATTAAGGGAGGAAAGGAGATTACTAGTATTTGAAAATAAAGATCTTAGGACATGTTTGGGCCAAAGAGAGATAAACAGACAGGTTAATGGAGAAAATTACATAACAATGAGCTGCATGATCTTTATAGGAAACCAGATATAGGCCTAATAATAATAAGAGTTAAGTCTTGTAAATTGCTATGGGTAGGACATATGGTACAAATGAACGAAAAAGGCGCTTGGAAGCTTCTTATAGAAAAACCAGAAGGAAATAGTCAGTTGATAGAAAAATAATTAGGTGGGAGGGAAGTAGATTATACAGGGGATAATTTGAATATATTAGCTCAGGATAGATACGTATGGAGAGCTTATGTCCGCGCGGCCATGAACCTATGGGTTCGATAGTGCCAGTGAGTTAGTTATATATTACTCGTTTTTGCCTAAAGTTATAAAAATCATTATTAAAATATGGCGAGTGGTTAACAGCTTTTCTTTAACTGAGTATATGATGTTGTAGGTTGAATAAGTCATTAGCCCTGCATAATACCTTAACCGGTGGTGAAATTGGTTCTTATTACTAGAATCCGGATTTCTATGTAATTATAAATTTTCCCTCAATATATATATATATATATCGATCAGAGAACTTAAAATGTTTACGTATTAGGCCATTATGACCATTATATTTCATGTCGATGTTACATATTTTTATTAAATATATATATATATATATATATATATATAATATATATATATATATACAGTCAATATGCCCATTTCACCAATTAATGTTTAAAAAGCTCAACAAGTTTCCACAGCCAAGCTGTCATTCTCAAGACCAGATATTGACTGAAGACAAAATTGATAATAAATAATAAACAAATTCAGTTAAAAGCAAACTACGTCACATGACGCAATCATTCATAAGTAAACAATAAAACATAATAAAACTAATCCTCTTTTGTTTCAATTAAAGAAAAGAGGGCGCTGTACGGAATAGGGCCTTGTCTTTATTCATGATTTATCCTTATTTTTATAAATTTCCAAACTTTCAAGGACGTCAAGGAATTTGAAATCAATGACCGAACGAATCAGCCTAAGGTTACTTTTATTGATAGCATGACCATAATCAGAAATATGCTGGGCAACCCCAGATTTTTCAATTCTGTATATATATAATATATTATATATATATATATATATATATATATATATATTTAATATTTGATCACCAAGAACATCACATATTTTTATATATTTCAGTCAATACTAACTAACTCACTGGCACTATCGAACCCGTAGGTTCATGGCCACGCGGACATAAGCTCTCCATACATCCCTATTCTGGGTTAATGTTTTCCAATCATCCCTGTATAATCAACTTGCCTCAAATTATAGTTGATGTTATTCTCCCACCTCATTCTTGGGCGTTTTCCCTCTGCTTTTCCTATATGAAGCTTCCATGCTCGTCTTTCATTCCCAATTCGAGCCACATGTCCTGCCCATCGCAACCTACGAGACTTAACTGTTCTTATTATATCTGGCTTCCTATACATATGATCGCTCACTATTATGTTGCTTTCTCCATTCACCTGTCTGTTCATTTCTTTTGGCCCAAACTTTTTTCCTAAGAACTTTATTCTCAAATACTCGTAATCTTCCTTCCTCCATGTTTCGCATCCATATAATATAATTGGAAGAATAACTGTTTCATATTTTTTTTTAATTTAACGCTTTTTGAAAGAAGTTGGGACGACAAGAGCCCCTGTAATGCATAATAACATGCATTTCCAGAATCGAGCCTACGTTTAATTTCTTTATGCATCTTATTCCTATTTTTTAATTATTGTTCCTAGATCCTTGAAATCAGCCACTTCTTGAAAACTTCCTTAATTTGTCATCAGTTGTCTGTTTCCATTATATAAGAATTTCTATATGTGAACTTATATTTTGTTTTATTGATGTTTACTTGCAGTCCATATTGCTTAGTGTTATTCAATAGTGTGTGTGTGTGTGTGTGTGTGTGTGTGTGTGTGTGTGTGTTGGCCCTTAGTATCTCCCCGTTATCTATCAATAATACTACATTATCATAAGTAATGCCACGAGTGATTTCCAATTTATCTAGAGAATTTGGAAATCAAGAGTGGTATTGGTTAGGACTATTTAACGAATAAAATTAAGCTGTTTACTCACAAATCATTCTTTAACTATAGTTATTTTAAAATATTTATGTATTTAATGTAAACGTGATGTTTCAAAACAAATCAGAAATGTGGGGTTATGTTCATTCACTGCAACTAGATCATAGTATTTATTGCCAAATAAGATCGCAATATTGTAAGAATGTACCCAAGTGGAGAAATAATGAAACACATCAAACTATATATCATAATCAACATTACGGGTTATTCATTTATTTTTTTAGTAAACAACTCAGTAAAATCAAGGAATCTTTTCATTATTTGCTATATTCAATGTATTAGTTGGAGAAAAATAATGTTCTTCCTGTTCAGAACATTAAAAAGGAGGAGCTGATAAAGAAAAATCGATAAATATCGAGGTGAAACACGACTGTGATTGGCTGTAAGACAAAATTCACTGAAACGTGACAAGCATTTGTGGCATGAGTTAAATAGTCAGCATAAACTAACAGCCTATTAATATCATTGAATACTACATAAAAATCCGGCCTCTATATTATCTTTAACAAATTTTATGCTAATGGTTCCCAGTTTCTAGGACTGTAGAGTGTAATTACTATTGCGCCAGTAAGGGTTTGGTGGAAATTCCATTGTTTACTGGATAAGGGAAACAGATGATGACATGCAATGATGTTCCGTTGTTATTTCCACATCACATGCTACAGATGTCATATTTCAAATACGTAATAATGTGTCAGGCACATCAGTGTCACATTATATTAATTAGATTCTTGTGTCAATACTTTGATAACAATGTTTGCTACAATGCTTAATGATTTAAGCAATCAATACTCTCTCGTAATTTTTTCAGGTACCAACATAAAGAAATAAAAAAATATTTTCATTTTAATTCTAATTAAACACTTGTAAACCAATCAAATTCCAGTATTTAACCCTTCTAAAACACAATTACCGGTCAGAGAGTTCAAAATCCAGTAAGATCAACCTGACTGACGTTCCTTTCGGTTTTCATTGACCATAATCAATCATCATCATCATCACTCCAGGGATTAGGCAATTGCCCGTTCCGACTTCATATTGCATCAGCCCAACGTCTTCTAGGTCTTCCAACATCACGCCTTCCTCTTGCTTGGTAGTTCCTGGCTAACAATGGTTATCTCTCCTTACTCATTCCATCCATGTGATCAATCCATTTCTGTCTGTAATTCGTGACTTTATCCAATAAAGGCTGTACTTTCAATTCTTCTCTTATATCCTCATTTCTTATTCTATCAAGTCTTGTACATCCTTTTACTTGTCTTAGGAACCGCATCTCTGCCGTCTGTATTCTATCCTTATGTCTTTTCACTGGAGCCAAGTTTCCATAATCAATAATATACATTATTAAAATAAAAATAAGCCAATAGAAATATTACAAACACAACAATACAGTGAGTGAGTGAGTGTGTGTGTGTATATCTCCACCGCTGTGATCTCGAGGTAGCGTGCTGCCTTGTCACGCAGCGGATCCGGGTTCGATTCCCGGTCAGGACAGGCTCCTGAGTGAGGTTTTTTCGGTTTTTTTTCTCCACCTGTGAGACAAATGTCAGGAAGCTTAAGGCCCAATGATCCCCAAAAATTATCCGGCCATCATCATCATCCTTATCATTGTCATCATCATCCTTCACCGGTGTGGAAAGCAACGGGGAGCTACCACACCTATAATTCCCTAGTAAAGCTGCAAAGCATGGCATGAAAATGCTATGATTACAGTGAAAGACCTGCCCTAGGGCAGAATTACTATGGATGTATATATGTGAATGTGTGTATATATATATATATATATATATATCAGCCTCATTGGCTAGTGGTCAGCGTTCCTGATTACGGTTCATGAGGTCCCATGTTGCCCGTGGCCTGGAATTTAAGTTTGGGTTAAGAACTACCCTGTCACTTCATTATCACTTATCACCCATCATATCATCAAGGTAACGTAACTCCGCCTTCCAGGTGCCCCAACCTAAGATGTGGATTACAATTCTGCCAATGCCAGGAGAGAAAGCCAGAAATGTCATAAAAAACAACGTGGTGGCATTAGACAAAAAAAAAACATATGTGTGTGTGTGTATTTATTCAACACCCCAGATTATCATTTTCGACATTTCTGGAGTTCTTTCCTGGAATTGGCGAAATTATAGCCCACTTCTAAGGTTGAGGAGCCTGAAAGGCGGGGTTACGGCCGCCACTATGATATAATGGGCGATAATGAAGGTAATATAATAATAATAATAATAATAATAATAATAATAATAATAATAATAATAATAATACTTTATTTATTCTGGCAGAGTTAAGGCCATAAGGCCCTCTCTTCCACTCAACCAGCACAAATACAAATAAATATTCGACAAATATAGATATACACTATACTAATTATAAACAGTTAAAGATACAATAAATGTAGCAATGTAAATGTCATGTACAAACAACATTTTATAGGGTAATAACAATAATGATACGATAATAATAATAATAATAATAATAATAATAATAATAATAATAATAATAATAATAATAATATAAATATGATACATTATACGGGAAACACCAATTAATATATATATATATCTTACACTGGATAATAATGAAGTCGAGTTTAGAGCAAATATAAATTTAGATTTCTTTTAAAAGATGCCAATGTCCGGCAGCCCCTTATTTCTTGTGGTAGGGAATTCCAGTTGCGAGAAGTGGAGATGGTATATGACATGGAGTGATGTGATGTCCTATGTTGCGGTATATTAAGTAAGAGACTATGTTGCGATCTTGTGTTTAGGTTATGGTTTGAGGATAGATACTGGAAACGGGATGATAAATAATTGGGAATCGAGGTATGTAGGATCTTAAATAGGAAAATTAGACAGTGCGATTTTCTTCTCTCTTTTAGATGTAGCCATGACAATTCGTGGAATAATGGAGAAATGTGATCGTATTTTCGAACATTAAATATAAATCTGATACACATATTGTAGTGATGCGCCAAGAGAGTCCTTAATCCTAAACTTAATCGAATGCGAATATGATATGTTCGGTGACCGTTTTCCTGGCATTTGTATTACAAGTGTGAAAAAAAGCCGAAAAAAAGCCACTCAGGAAACTTGTCCTGACCGGGGATCGAAACCGGGCCCGCTGTGTGACAAGGAGGCCTTAAGACCAGTGCTGTGTACTAGTCTATAAATATTTATATATATATATAAATTCAGTCTATATAAGTTTGTGCTTGCAAAATTTGAAAAGTAATCGGTTCACCGACTAGAAATTTTGAAACAACGTTGCATTCGAATACGCGCGTGTTCGAATTCAAATGACGTTAATTTCCAACTATATTTTCTCTCGTGGGCAATTAGGGACTATACGTAGCATGCTCCAGAGTCGATAAAACGTATAATCTTCATGTTCGTGAAGAAAACGGTCAAATAAAAATGTAGTCAATCTACTAGCTTTACAATAAAAAAAAATCTGACAAAGAAAATGTTTCGTTTAATTTAAATCAACATAATGGAAATAGACAACTATAATGACAAATGAGGGAAATTTTGAAGAAATGGCAGAATTCAAATATCTAGGAACAATAATTACAAATAGGAATGATATGCACAAATAAATTAAACATAGGCTCAATTCTGGAAATGCTTGTTACTATGCGTTACAGAGACTCTTATCCCAACTCCTTTCAAAAAAAGTTAAACTGAAAATATATAAAATTGTTATTCTCCTAGATATATTATATGGATGCGAAACGTGGACTCTTATTTTAAGGAAGGAAATAAGATTACAAGTATTTGAGAATAAAGTTCTTAGAAAATTTTTTTTTTGTCCCGCGCCGTAGCCGAGCGGTTAAGGTAGGAAGCCTTGGTGCAGAGCTACGGGACTTGCGCTGGTTCGAGTCTCCATGGGGGAAGAAATTTTCTCATGGTATTTCGGCCAGTATGGGACCGGTGCCCACCCAGCATCGTGAGGCAATTGGGTAGCTACAATAAGTAGCGGCTCCAGGTTGAGGAACCAGCTATAACGGCTGGGGGACTCGACGTGCTAACCACATGTCACCCCTACACTGGCTGTTGATCATCTACCTCTGTGATTGACACATGTGGATGTGAAGGGCCAGCAGCCGGCTGGTAAAAGGGCAACCGCTGAAAAAGTGGAAAGACCCCTCAATCGGAGAAAAAATGTTGAGCCTAAAAGAGATGAACAGACAGGTGAATGGAGAAAACTCCATAATAGTGAGCTACATGATATGTATAGGAAGCGAGATATAATAAGAATGATTAAGTCTCGTAGACTGCGATGGGCAGGACATATGACACGAATGGGGGTTAAAGAGGTGCATGGAAGTTTCTTGCAGGAAAACCAGAAGCAAAACGCCCAGTTGGTATTCCAAGAATGAGGTAGGAGAATAACATTATCCATGATTTGAGGGAAGTAGATTATACAGGGATGATTGGAAAACATTAGCTCAGGATAGGGATGTATGGAGAGCTTATGTCGGCGCAGCCATGTACCTATGTGTTCGACAGAGCCAGTTAGTGAATGAGTGAGTGTATAACCACATCTACGCAAGATAGGTTTTGAATTGAATTATGTGACTTCTCGGTGATTCTATTTTCCAGAGAACACTTATTTATTTTTTCCATTCATTTCATATCTGACTGAGCCACAGCGAAACGTTGCTGGATTTAGCTAGTACCTTAAATCTAGACACAATATATACGTTATTGTTAAAGCTTCTGTAAATAAGAATCGAAAAGAAACACATTCATCAGTATAATCCGTAAAACTTCTTGCCAGCTGTCCATTTCTGCTTATTCTTTTTATCTGTTTTTTTTTACATATTTTACACCCCATAGTACCTAAAAACCACTGTCCTGGTTGCCTAGAGGCAGAGCATATGGCAGGGGTTACTAATTTCATGGAGGTCCATTATCAAAGTAGTAAATTAAGTCGAGGTCCGGAACCACAGTTGATTAAAGATACGAAGATTTTATAAGGTAATTAATATTATAAGGAAATTATTTAAATCAATTAAAGACACTATTTTGGATTATATTAAAACTCAGCAATTAAGATGGTACGGAGATGTCCAGCGAATGGAAGAGGATCGACTACCAAAATCTGTTTTGGAATAGAAACCTGAGGGAAGACGAGGCAGAGGAAGACCTAAAACCTCCTGGAGTCAGGGAATATGTTTATTCATGAAGAAGAAACATCTACAACAAGGAGATTGGATGAACCGACAAAATTGGCTATTAGGAATCGGACGATGTCAAAGATATTAATCAACCGAAGCTCTATCTATCTATTTAAATTATGTTATGGGTATGAATTGCACAAATTAAACAAAACACGTGGTAAATACTAAAAGGATACAGCACAGTAGTACACAGTTATTAATTCTAATAATTATTAATGAGTTTACGATAAACTTAACATATGGTCCGTGTAATATTCAAATATCTCATATTTACTCGTAAATATCTCACTTCTCAAATTTCGTGTTTTCACGGTACCAGGTTACAAACGGAATCCCGTTCATCTTGTCGAATCTCAGATCACAAGCAGTACTGCCAACCGAGGCAAAAATAATACTATCATGACATGAAATTAGTACAACTGATTGTATTCCATGTTTAACCGGTTTTAAAAATTGTATTAATTCGGTAATTAACCGGTCCGCAAACCAAAGCCCCAGAACCCGGATCCGGACCGCGGTCCGTCAATTGGTGACCCCTCGCTTACCGAGTTTGAACCACACATTAGATATATACATAGTGGCGGATCTGCATGGATACGTGGTTAATAGTGTACCAGGATTTCCGACACAAAAACCGGACAAGAGCCTAGGTGGAGATTTAAAAACTCTTACCTTCCAAGTCAGAGTAAGCAATTTAAGCAACACCCAAAATATAGACAAGCTTAGCCCTATCTATTTTAAACTAAACTAAAAAAACTTAATTAATAATTAAAAAATTAAAGAAAAGTTTTAAATTGAATTTTTTTCCCATAACCGTAGTTATAGATAACGTAACACATATTTGTTTATATTTTCAATAGTTTACACTTAATTCACATATATTAAATATTAGCATTTAATATTATAATATTTGTGTCTCATGTTTCCTGTGTAATAACTAGAGACTGGACGTTAGGAAACATGCCTACAGTTAGGCCTATTTATTATAGATATTGTAAAAGTGACTTCATATAAGTTCATACCGATGAGCCTAGAGTTGTTTTCCATGAAGTTAATTTCGCCATAAATGCCTATTTCAGCTTACATTGCCTATAAATGCGTATTTGGCATTCATCTCTCCAAATTAACTTAGTATTTCAATTAAATTAATTGAAATGGACAAACCTCATGACACATATAATTGCATAGATACCTTTAATTGACTGACAATATTAGTTTTGATGTTGATAACACTGAATTCAGTCTGTAGTCCTCTTTCACACACAAAGTGGTGCGACAAGTGAATGTGGATTTTTTAGAACAGTTCTTTCATGATGCCCAAAGAATGGACAACAATAAAACAGTAAAAGACAAACTGACTAATTTCGTGAAAGAATTTGGTGCGGAAATATTCTCAAGTGACAATTCTATATTGTTTTGAAAATTTCGGTGAATTGCGCGAAGAAGTACCATGTTTCGCAGCATTTACACACTGGAACACATAAGTATAAGCAAAACAAGTTCCAAAATCATCTCTGATATCTTCGTATGCTATTGATAGGCTATTTTTATATTTTTTACGTAAAGCTGTAAATATTTATCTTGTAGTCCATTTTTGTAAGAGCCTATTTTGATTTTTAGTGCCATTTTTCCTGCCTATTTTGACTCTAGTAATAACCCTAAAGAAGACAGAGAAGGCGCAATGGTTTTAATATTTCAGATAATTAATGCGAATAATTAAAATTAATTAATTGTAATATATTACGATAACATTTAATGAGTTACTTACATAAAGAAGGAATATGCCATTTCAATATCAATGACACCACTCACCTGTAAAGAAAAAGTTCTAAATTAGTGATTATAGTTTTTGAGAAGCTAAAAAATATAAAGAAAGTCCTATAAACCCTTAATAAATAGTATAATTTCAAAATTCAGATGTTAAAAATCTGACTAATATTGTTCTGACAAACTTGACTTATGAAACTTTTCTTTAATAATCTGTAAGCTGCAAGGAAATAAAACTAGTAAACTACTGGAAGTGATGTTTATAGATAACAGACCTTGAGCAATAGACTGTCTTCAAACTATAAAAGCTGTAGGGGTCAGACTACAAGCATTCAGTAGCTTCTTGCTCATCGGTCAACAAGTTACTCACGCTCAGAGTCTAACAACGTAAGTAAACAACACAACTATTAACGTACTTCTGTTACCAACTTACAATCTACTGCCTGCTTTAACATTGTAGTTCATAATGTAATCTATTACTCTAAACCAAAATCAACAATTATTTAATAATAAAAGTGTACAATAAGCGACTAATAGTTTATTCATTTTTTTATTTTCACTAAATACTTAATATATATTAATATTTTAAGCTTTTTAATACTTCTTCTTCACTTCACGGGCTAGGCAAAATGCCTGTTTCGCCTCACAATTGTTCTGTCCATCATTTCTCTGGCCTAACACGCTTTTGAATACTTTCAATTATAATCGTCATCATTATCCTTCACGGATTAGATTTTGCCTGTTTCGATCTCACGTCTATTCAGCCCAGCGCTTTCTAGGTCTTCCCACAGACCTTCGTTCTTCAGGATTACATATCAGTGCCATCTTTGGTATCCTATCCTCTGTCATTCTTTGCAGATGATCTATCCAATTATTGTTCCTGTGTTATTCTATTTGTTGAAGAAGTGGTTGTACTCTTAGTTCCTCTTTAATATTCTCATTTCTAATATGTTCTTATCTTGTACAACTTTCCACAGCCCGTAGGAATCTCTTTTCCGCTGTCTGAAGTTTACTTTTTCCTTTTTCCTTTAGGACCCAGGCCTCACTTCCATACATCTCCGCTGGTAGTGCCATCGTTGTGTAAAATCTTAGCTGCGTATCCATTCTAAGTTTGTTCCTCAATATTCGTCTGATTGTTCCACAAATATGTTGAAATGTCTACATTTTCTTATTTATGTCTTGTTCTTCCTCATAAGTTATATATCACACGATTAATTACTTTAAATTGTAATGTATATAATTCAATAACTTGTTCGAATTTATAAGAATATATCTGTGGCATAGGGTAAAAGTACATATGTCCGATTTTGTAATTTTTATTTTGTAGATTAATATGTCATAAGTACAGCGTTTTCTTAATATATCATGAGGGTAAAGTTCTTAAATCATAACTAAATTCTTAAGGAGCATTTCTCTCAGAAGTAATCTAAATCTTCGATTATTAATAATTTATTTGAATATCAGTAAGCTCTCGAGAAAAGTCATGATTTCAGACTCAGATATGTTTACCCTTTGGCCACAGATATGAATTTCACACGTAACTGTTATCAACGTTTATTGCATTTTCAACATCATCATCATTGCTATTTTATTTTTATTTATTTACTTATTTTACCTAATGGAGTTAACACCGTAAGGTCTTCTCTTCCACTTCATCAGGGTTAAACTATACAAACAATAAGAATTATGATTAATTATACATGGTAGATATAGACTACACAATATAAAGTTGGCAAAGGTAAAAAATAAAAAAAAATAATAATAACAAAATAACAGATAATTATATTAAGTAAATAGCTTGGTAAAGAAATTTAAAAATATAAAGGAATAATAAAAGTATACACGGAACACGGTGATATATTATATTGTCTAAGGAAATATGTCGTGAGTTTCATTTTAAACTGTTTTTGAGTCGGGCAGTCCTTGATATACGAGGGGAAGGAATTCCAGAGTCGGGTGGCTGAAACAAGGAAGGATGAGGAATAGTGAGATGTTCGATGTAGAGGAACAGCTAGAGTTAAATTTTATCTCGATCGTGCTTCAAGTTATGATGGGAGGATAGCGAATGAAAGCGAGTAGAAATACAAAGGGGTGATTTAGGTAAATAAAGAAGCAGAGGCTTATGTATCTTTCACCTTTCTTCCAATCGGAGCCAAGACAACATTTCAAATACTGGAGTTGTGTGGTTGATTTACGGCGGTTGAATATATATCGTGCACAAGCATTATGAACTCATTGCAGTCAATAAAACTATAAAAAGTTCCATATACTTTTCATAAATAATTTTATTTAACATTTTTTTAAATTTACAAAATCATATAAAATTTTAATAATTTCATTTATTAAATACATTATGGATTTTCACCAAATCAACTGATTACTTATTATTGTTATTATTATTATTGTTATTATTATTATTATTATTATTATTATTATTATTATATCTTCAAATCGTTATATTAAGGACGACATTATTTTAACTGATTGTTTTAATATTCTCAAGTTTTCTCTCATTTGTGTCCTATGTGTTTCCTTTCATTCTTCTGTTTATTTTCTGCCAGTTTTCGATATAAGTTTCTCCTGGAATTTCGGAAATATTTAAACTTCTTCTTAAGTGACTCACTCATTTTATTGCTCCCTGAGTTATTCCTAATTCTTTAATGTGTCTTTCTACCTCTGTAATCCAAATCATTTGGTTTTTATTCACGAAATTATTATTAATTATTATTATTAATTATTATTATTATTATTATTATTATTATTATTATTATTATTATTATTATTATTATTATTATTATTAGGGTAACAGAGTGGAACCCCTGCCCTTTTGTGAGCTCCAGGTCCCACTCGCCCAGTGGGTAGTACCTGGGTAGGGCCCCGTCCACAGGGTTACGTGGGGAGAAGAGAAGTCCCCACAGCCGTAGTGAAGGCAACTTCTCTAGGAGACGAACACTCCGAAATTCCAGTTCCCTGCCCTCCAGGAAGAGAGGTTTGGCTAGAGGCTGGTAACCTCTACTAGTAAAAAATAACTCACTCATAAACTTCAGCAGAAGAAAAGCCGGAACTATTATTATTATTATTATTATTATTATTATTATTATTATTATTATTATTATTATTATTATTTCTTAATATTATTTCTTATTATCATTATATGTTGCGATGATATATAAAAACAAGTTTTCTCATTATTGCAGGCCAAAATGAACGCCCTGTGTGTAATGTCAGCTGTGTTTGTCGCTCTTGCAGTGGTCATTGTTAATTCTGGTGCAGCACCAGCAAATGTAAGTTTACACTTTAACACACATTTTTAAATAAAATACTGTAAATATAAACCTTCAACTAGTCTCCGATGTAATGCCAAGCTCGAGACATGAGATGAAATGAAGTTCGCTCACGCGCATTACGATTCTGTAGAACTTGATAGATAGATGCAATCACAATTTGAATAAACTTGTAAATATTTAAAAATGGTAAGGCATGATCAAAGAATAGTTACAAAATGTTTAAAATAGTATGAAACATAATTACAAATGGTAAAATTGTGTAGTACAACAGTGGCATAAGAATGTTATATGGAAAATCAAAGAGATTTCCACGTTCATAAAACAACCGCAAGCCTGAATAAAAATACATTTGTGCAGAATTTAACCGACCTTCATCCATCCAAATAATACCTTAGTTGCCTACTATATGTCTCATTAAGGCGATGTGCTAACCACATGTCACTCGTTGACATCTATAATTAGCTTGGTTAAGAAACTCCCACTAGGGAGACGTCATGTCCCTATGTGGGACGTATGTAGTACACAAACATGTCAAATAATTAAAATTATTACATAATTTAGTATATATCATCTAAATAATATGTTAGGATGCGTGTTAGGTATAAGGGAGAAATTTATGGCCACTTAATTGTAGCATATTTTCTTGGATTTATATTATTATTATTTCACATTTAAGTCCATATGCACTAATTTTTCGTTACTCTATGTTAATGTTTGGTAGACCAAGAATGAGGTTGGAGAATAACTAACTATGATTTGAGCTAAGTAGATTATACAAGGAATGATTGGAAAACATTAGTAGCTCAGGAGAGGGATGTATGGAGAGCTTATGTTCGCGCGGCCATGAACCTACGGGTTCAATAGTGCCAGTGAGTTAGCTAGTTAGTGGACTACTGTTTACCATGCTCCTTGTTCCAAATTTCGTCGGTTAAAACCCGACATTTGTTAGTGAATTTTTATGAGCATTAAAATCCTGAGCATGACCTTATGAAGGAATCACATTTGTTGGTCTCCTATCATACATTGGCATTTTGTAAAAGTACCTCAAGCCTTATATGAAGGTCCTCAACAAAATCTGTCTTCCTTTTCGCTTTGAATTCCAATGCTAATGTCCTGCTAGTTATGCTACATCTATAATGGCTAGGGAAACGATTTTAAGGTGAAAATTTTGGACGTAAAAGAGGGGGGGGAATGTTTATGAAAATACATACAAAAAGATGCAAAAAAATGCTGTTGAAACAATTGTATTAAGGTTTAAAGCAGTTACATGAACACAGTTTATTTAACATACACATCGTTATGCACCAAAATGTTCTTCTTTATAGAGTCCATAATAGATAATTCATAGTTATTTAGTTTATTGCAATTTTTTTTTCAAATGCCCCAGGTTTGTCTTTCGACATTCCTGGTTTCTCTCCTGGCATGGCGTACTTGTAACCCACTTCTGAGGTTGGGGCGCCTGGAAGGCGGGGTTACGTTGCCCCGATGATATGATGGGTGATGATGATGATAATGGTCCGCCAGGAGAGTCCGTAATCCTAAGCTTAACATAAGATGAATATGAATGATGATGATTGCGATGACCATATGATTTAGGGGACCGTTTCGTTTGGGCCTTAAAGTTTTCCTGACATTTGTCTTACAGGTGAGGAAAACTTTAAGGCCCAAACGGTCCCCGAAATCATATGGTCATCGCAATCATCATCATTAACATTCATCTTATATTAAGCTTAGGATTAGGGACTCTCCTGGCCACCATTATCATCATCTTACTTCGCAGATGGAACATTGAAGAATGATGCCATCAGTTTCGATAAATTGCGTTTTGAATTTTTCTGAACGTGCATACAACTTATCCTTCTTAACATTCGCCATGTTATTGTTGTGAAAACCCAGTTGTAATACTGATAAAATTATTTTGTGGTTCAGACTATAAAACACAGCCAACAAAATGTCGGTAGATAGAAAAATTTTTAACTAACTTAACTTATTTTGAACTGTTATAGCAACACTGTTGAAATTTAAATTGACTTCACAGCTGCAGATTGGTCATTGTTACAGGGACATAAATTAATGGTGGTTTACATAAATTATATTTTAATATTTATTATTTACTATTGTTGACTTCACACTGCAAATTGGCCATTGTTTCCGGGGTATAAATTACATAAATTATATTTTAATATTTATTTAATATTGTTGACTTCTGATTGAGATTTTAAAAAGCAGTTCAGGAAGAAAAAATATATATCTTTCCGTCCTATCTTTTAAAAACGCAAAATAAGAGTGGAGAAAAGGTGCTGAAGCATAAAAAAAGAGGATAATGTGAAAAAAGGTGCAACCAATCGTGTTCATTTCATCCCCGATACACACACACACACACACACACACACACACACACACACACACACACACACACACACATATATATATATATATATATATATATATATATATCCACCGCTGTGGTCTCGAGGTAGCGTGCTGCCTTGTCACGCAGGGGGCCCGGGTTCGATCCCCGGTCGGGGCAGTTTTTCTGGGTGAGGTTTTTATCGGGGTTTTTCCTCACCTGTAAGACAAATGTCAGGAAAACTTTAAGGCCCAAACGGTCCCCGAAATCATATGGCCATCATCCTAATCATTATCATCCTTACCATTATCATCATCATCCTTCACCGGTGTGGAAAGCAACGGGAAGCTACCACACCTACACAATTCCCTAGTAAAGCTGCAAGCATAGCATCAAAATGCTATGCTTGCAGTGAAGGACATGCCTTCGGGCAGAATTACTATGGATGGATATATATATATATATTTATTTATTTATTTATTGAACTATTAGTATGAAAACAGTTATATTTTTGGAAAGGTCCCCACCTCAATATCCTTCCATAATAATGGCATTACAGACCAATACTGGATCTTAGCCTCTCCTTTGTTATGATCTATTAAACCAAGTTAATTTAGTTAGACTTATTTCCCTAAAGATGTCATGTAAGGTATGTGTCAACATACCAACCCAATGAGAGATATAATAGGAACTAAGGTATTTCTACGATGAATCTCAGTAAATTTTGCTTAACAGGGAATAGTAACTAAATATAAGACAAATAGTTGTCTCTGATTGGAAAATCACAATATGTGCATTGTAGAGAAGGGTGTCTGAACAGTTGATATAACGGGCTTCCAATATAAAACCGGACCGGCCTTACGGAGTTTCACCCGGCACGCAGTGCAGTCTCTTCCTCCCGCAATTCACCCTGCCTGCCGCCCGTCCTTGAACTGTTTCTTACCTTATAGAAAATGCTGGAAATGTTGTCCTCCCGCAGTTAAACAGGCATTATACCGAGTAAACACATTTAGATTGACACGCTGTAGTTCGGGCACTGTCAAGTTTCCGATTTCATTTCTTATGTTGTTCTTCAGTTCTTCCAATGTGTGCGGATTTGTTTTGTACACTTTGTCTTTCAGGCTACCCCACAAATAAAAATCACACACTGTTAGATCTGGGGAGCGAGGGAAATCCCAACTTGTTGTGCTAATTTCGGTAATGATTTTTGTGGTGAACGTTCCAAATTTTCGCCAATTTCGTCTAATTTTTCTTCGGTGAGAACCGTACGCCTTCGCGTGTGTTTCTTATTTTGTACTGAACCAGTGGTCTCAAATTTAGTCACACGATCGTGGATTGTCGATCTGGAAGGAGGTAATTGTCCAGGGAAGTTCCGAATAAATTCCTCACGAACGCGACGAGCTGATTCGTATTTATAACAACATTCACACACATAAATGCGCTGCTTTAATGTCAGCTGACGTCTCATCTTGTCGAACGATAGTAAACTGACTAGTTCAAGGACGAGCGATTGGCAGAGTGAAATGCGGACGAGGAGAGAGCGCTGCCTGACGGGTGAAATCCCGTGAGGCCGGTCCGGGTTTATATTGGAAGCCCGGTACTTCAAGGTACACTGGACAGCAGGTAGGGATGCTATAGTCATATGCATGAATATTTTAGTTTCCCAATACACATACTTCTATGGCTGTTATATTGCAATGTTTAACTGTTTGACCATTCATATCTTATAAATTAGTGGTTATGATCCTTGCCTCTGGTCCCGAGGGTCGCGGGTACAAACCCGGTCGGGGTCGATGGATTTTTAGGATGGAAAAATCCAAGGAGCAAGTCCTCCGGGAGGGACTTTAAGCCGTGGGTCCCGAGTCTGAAGATTTTCAGGCTCGTAAAAAACATTAAGCCTGAATGAAAAGGCCTCTAAGCAAAATTTACCGAATTGTCCCGTCCTAGTACTACCTTGGTTTCCTAGATGTCAGTGTGAGGCGGTGCGCTGACCAAGGACCACTCAAAATGACATCTATACCAAAACAAGTGTAACTAAATTAGTATGGTTCAAAATATTCCCTGTAGGGGGAGAGCGCCTAAATTTCTGTAAAGGGAAAAACATGGGCTTACAAAACAATCCAAATAAAATTTGATCACATAAAGACGGAATTGTTTGAGGGGAACCTAATTGTGGAGGGGGTGCATATACTCGTCCATGATTTATTATCGTCTACAATGACGAGGACACAGATTTGCACACGTTTTGTCTCGACTAAACCGGAGAAATGTGTGTAATTGAATTTCTATTCTAATGTTGTTTAGTTTCATTTCTGTTTCATTTATCATCCATTGCAACTAAAACTTGGTGATTGTCTATTATTTCTTGTGTACTTTCAAATGACGTCTAAGGCATTATACATGTTTCAACTGTTCGTACCATTCCCTTGTTAGAGGCCTCTTTATTCAGGCTTAGTGATACTATTTATACTACCAACATTATATTTTTCTTATATAATTATATTTGATTAAATTTTAAAATTCCACTTAAAATTTATCTGAAATGTAGTATTAAGTTAATTTCGCGTGAAGTCAAGCTGAGGTTATGGTGTATTAACTCAAAACAATCCCGAATTAAGTTAAATTACACTCTTCGTGCCAGCTGACTATAGGTAGTAATGCAATTCAGGGACAATTACCTGACTATATCTCTTCAAAAAAAGATGGAAAGATTTAGTAGCCTATAATTTAGAAGTGAAACTCCTGGCGCGACAGGCCTAGAGGACCCTTAGCCTACCAGCCGGCTGCTGGCCTCACATCCACATGTGTCAATCACAGAGGTAGATGATCATCAGCCAGTGTTGGGGTGACATGTGGTCAGCATGTCGAGTCCCCCAGCCGTTATAGCTGGTTTCCTCAACCTGGAGCCGCTACTTATTGTAGCTACCCAAATGTCTCACGATGCTGGGTGGGCACCGGTCCCATACTGGCCGAAATACCATGAGAAATTTTCTTCCCCCATGGAGACTCGAACCAGCGCAAGTCCCGTAGCTCTGCGCCAAGGCTTCCTGCCTTAACCGCTCGGCTACGGTGCGGGACAATTTAGAAGTGAATGTCATTAAAATATGCATGATAAAACAAGTGTCAAGAGAATGTCAGTTAAAATACAAGAAGTGAAACTAGTGTCGATAAAGTACACATAAGAAATACAAATTTTCCATGTTTTTTTTTAATTTCATAGGTATCAATGATGGATAAATCATATTTCAAGAGAAAAATTATATGCTCAGAATAGGGCTTGAACCCAGGACCTTTGGCATTCTAGGCCAATACTCTACCGACTGAGTTACCTCTGAGCACCGACTGAGCCAAAAGTCCTGGGTTCAAGCCCCAGTCTGAGCGTAATATTTTTTTCTCTTCAAATATGATTTGTCCATCATTGAGACGTATGAAATGAATAATAAAACCATGAAAAGAATCCATACTGGCTTTATAATGTAATGTAAAATTCCCAAATAAATGTCTTCTTAATAAAGAAGCCACCAGTTGCAAAATAGAATCAAAGGTTTAATAGCTTTTGGTGAGCGGAAATTAACAGCGTATATAAGAGAAAGATTTGCGTTTAGATTGGTACTTGATCAGATAGCTCAGTCGGTAGAGTACTGGCATAGAAAGCCAAAGATCCTGGGTTCAAGCCTCAGTCTGAGTGTACAATTTTCTCTTCAAATAAAAAAAATTGCTGTGTTCTATTCAAACAATTTTGTGTGGGATGTTCTAGGAACCTTGTGTGGGGTGTCCCGCGACTGTAGATGTAAACGACTCGGATGTGCAAAGGGTTGCCAATCTCGCAGTCGCAGAAGTGCAGAAATCTAGTAACTCTCCCTATCAGCACAGACTTGTCAGAGTCGTCGAAGCTACGAGCCAGGTAAGCCAACATTTACAAAATTTATAACAAATTCTTGCTGTTATCATAAAACGCACCATTCCCCAAAAGTGTATCGGAAATGAAAACTACATATCATATGGGAAAACTAGAAATGTCACAAATCCAGAATTGAGAACACTTTATTTATATATATATTTTTGCACTATAGAGCGTTTTGTCTTACTTACAGCAAAGGCGACCATGATTGAAAGTTCTTCTTCTTCTTCTTCCTTCCAAGTATTAGGCCAAGGCCTGTTACGATCCTATAGAAAATTTTCCCTCCAGCGTTTCATAGGACGGCCCAGTGATCTTCGTCCTCTTGGTATATAATTATAAACAGCTTTGGGGATCCGATTTGAACTCATTCTTTCAAGATGGTGTTTCCAATTTAGTTGGTACTGTTTAATATATTCCAAAATTGGCGTAGTCTTCAATTCTTTTAAGATATCGGTGTTCTGGTGTAACCCGCTGTTCTGCGCATGAATCTCATTTCACAAGCCGTTATTCTGCTTTCATGTTGTTTTTTTAGTGTCCATGCTTCACTACCATAGGTCAACACTGGTCTAACCAAAGTGTTATATAAACGTAATCTGGTGTTTTTTTTTTGTACAAGGGATGGTTTCATAACTTGATAAATAATTCCTAAACTTTTATTATAACTAGTAACTTTTTCAGGGATATCCTTTTCATCCCAGATAGAGAGATAATATCCAAGATATTTAAATTGATTAGATCTCTCTAAAATTTTATTCTGGAGACAGATTTTACTTTGTATGGGGTCCTTCCCATGAAATGCCATAATTTTAGTTTTGTTAATTGATATTTCCATATTAAATTTGGCACCTATTTTTTGTAAATTATAAATTGATCGTTGCAAATCATTTTCGGAAAGTGCCAGAAGAGCTAAATCGTCTGCAAAAAGAATAGCATCGAGTTTGAGGTTCCTATTGATGGGTATATATCCTCGTTGTGTTTTCCTCCATTCATTTATTAATTGATTGAAAGTTCAATATCCTGAATTTCGGGGTTGCCAACCTATTAAATAACTATATTGTAATATTACACATTACCTACGAAGAATGAGTCACTTTTTACCTCATAATTTGTTTTCTTAAACACGGAAACTGCAGCTTTCAAGAGGAAATATCCCTCCAATTTTCAACCCACACTATCACTGAAAATGGGAGGGACTTTCCTCTAGAAAGCTGCAATTCCCGTGTTTAAGAAAACTAAGATATAAAAAATGATTCATTCTTAATGAATAAGAACCTCACAATTACCTACCTCGTGCGGGAAGTAAAACCACTGCCCTTACGTGTACTACGTACTATGTATATACAAAATATATCCAAAAGTTGTGTTAATATACATTATATGAAAACACATCACTGCATTTTAAATGAACTGAAATTTATTTGAAACAATAAAAAACGATAAATTCGCACTTGCTGCCATTTTATGACTGGTGTCATAACCTGTTCTAGTCTCAACAAAATTATTTTCGAGATTTACCGTATAAACATTGGCCACACTGTTAACGATAGTCAGTTGCTTATAATTAACGCAAATATATCCAACAAAGATGTTATTATTTTACGATTAATTATTATTTTGAAAACAACATCGTGAAAAAAAATGTACAACGTACTTATGTGAAGTGTTTTACAGAATCTCGGAAATTAAAAACCTGGATATCGCTCGGTTTTAAAGCATATTCTCGCTTCTGTAAAAACCACTTCACAATCTCGCAATGTAATATACTCCCCCCCCCCCAGTAAAACAAAACTTGAAACACTGATTTCACTGGAACATTCAATTTAAAAAAAATATATATTAACATCAATTGAAAGGTTAGAAAAAATTGCATCAGTTATAAGGGTATTATTCTTCTTCTTTTTTCTTTCTTTCATGTGATAGACCTAGTTGTCCGTTACAGTCTCAATCCAACGTTTGAAGGGTCTGCCCAAATATCTCTTACATGGTGGCTGGTAATTTAAGATTTGACGTGGTATTCTTGTTCTGATCATTCTTCTTACGTTAAATTTCCAGTTGTTTCTCTATTCTTTACGACTGTATTTTAGTAATTTTCACACAATGCTTGTTTTTCCCCTGTGTTCTTTAACTGATTTAGAAAATTCAGTACTAACAAATTTAAAATAATCATTAAATTATTAATTTAATACTTATAATATCAAGGTTTATTAGTCATGAACAGAAAATAATCCATTACATGGCAATCATTTAAATTTATTAAAACGCTAAATTTGTGAATCTTTAGAGAAAAATAAATATAATTAATACAAAAATATTAGCATTGGTGATCTAATGTTACCATGCTTATCTGTAGCTGCTTCAATCCCGGTCATTCATCCATGGATTTATTAAGAGTATAAACATTTTGATTACGGATTCTTTTGGAAGTGGAGTAAAGTCTTGGGTACCGTATCATATATTTTTACTCCATATTAAATAATTAAGAAAGCTCAAACCCCAAAATAAGATATCTCTGTGCAAAATTTAACAATTCTTTCACATAGAAATTTTAATACCAGAAGGAAGATATTAATATTAAATTAAATAAATGTTATAGAATGTGTGGCACTATAAAATGGACACTGAAAAATAAAACTTTGAGGAGCACACAATTAAAATTTTATCAAATTATGGCAGTGCCTGTCTTATCATATGCAAGTGAGAATTGGACTCTAAACAGTTGAGACAGAAGGAAAATAGAAATTGCACAAACTAAATTCTTACGTTCAATAGTTGGTATAACAATTTTGGACAGAAAAAGAAGATATTAGGAAAGATTTAAATATTCTTAATTTAACAAATACAATTGACAATATGAGAAACAACTGGTATGAAAATGTTTAAACAATGCCTACAGATAGAATCCCTCAGCGGTTACTAAAGTAGAGACCAAAAGGACATAGAAGTGTTGGACGCCAATTTACTAGATGGAAAGATTCATTAAATCCAACTTGATGTGAAAAAAAAGGTCAAAAGGCCTAATTCCATGAAGTAGAAGAAGAAGAAGAATAAGAAGAAAGAAAGAACTTAATTGTGATACTAACAACCTGATTTGATAAAGAGCATTGTTAAATAAAATCTATCTATCGTCGGGTTTTTACAGCTGCTGTCGTCTTCCCGTGCCAAACCTACAAAGCCTACGGTCTTGGGCATCTTCGATGCTTAGTCCTCTAGCTTGCATTATTGTCTTCATGTCTCTGTAAGGGTCCCTAGCCAGGGTTACGGTGAAGACCTCAACGGCAGAGTCGGCGCAGAAGGAGTCCTTCATCACGGCGGATCTGGCGGAAGAGGCAACCCTATCTCCAAGGGAAATAGAGAAATGCTGCCTTGCGGTGAAGAGGGATCTTCAAAGGCTATGGGAGGAAAACCCAGACAGAAATTTTCCTGGTCCTCCAGGTTGGGGGTTTATTCTGTGGGCCAGCTTCCCACACATTAGAAAAAAAGCAAAATGCTAAAAGACCAAATCAATCAAAGCCGGACAGAAATAAAGTTAAATAAAATAATACTGCTAATATTATTTTTACAATAATAATAATAATAATAATAATAATAATAATAATAACAATAACAATAACAACAATAATAACAATAATAATAATATTTACTACTAAAGACTGCAGACTGGTTAAAATCCTAGCTGTTAAAGCATCTAATTTTATTATTACAGTAGTGTACTGTTTTGATTTTTATATACATACCATGGACCTAGCGTGGTGCAGTGGAAAGCAGAAATACTTTCAGGTGAATTTAGGGATAGGAATAAGTACTGTCATACTAGATTATTTAAAGTTATTTATCTAGTGCAACAGTGCTGCCAGATTGGAAATGTATGTTTAGCTTGACTATATTATATGCAATGAAATGTCATTGTTAACTTTTTTTCTTTTTTGTTTCTCAGGTTGTTTCTGGAACTAAATACGTGTTGACAATTGAAGTTGGCCACGATGAACCTAAAGACGGGGACAACAATGTCCAGGTAATGTAAAATTCAAATATGACTTCATTCCTATCAAGCATTAATTCAATCCATAATTGCTTGTTTCAACTTCAGAACATTTTTTTCCTAATTAAAATTGTATAACTTATAACACAAAATGATAATTAAATAATGAATTAGCAGATTTTGATCTCGTAAAATTAACTGGCGATATTACAAATTTTGTCAGTAGTTTGTCAAAATATGCAATTAAACATTCTTTTCAAAACTTGACAGAAAAAGGACCAAATTGTCTTACAATTTTATTTCAAATATCTCAAAGACTAACTGTTGAAATTAAAGACATTATTTATGGTTCACCCTGTACATTAAATGACAGATCTCTTGTCTTCCAAACCCACATATTGGCACAAAAATAATATTGTAGTTACACAACTTATAGTTTCACACAATTTTCCAGAAGACAAAAAAAGTATAACTAGAGCTAGGATTTTTATGTACTAAAAGTTAAGATTGCAACGTAGTATAATGAGAAGTTAGGCTTATGACTGTCTTTTGTCTTGGTTTCACACACAAACAGTTGAATAGTATAACGAGAAGTTAGACTTATAACTACCTTTTGTTTTTTGTTTCACACACAAACAGTTGAATAGTATAATGAGAAGTTAGAATTCTGACTGTGTTTTGTTTTGGTTTCACACACAAATAGTTGAAAAATATATACTATCTGCATTATAATCTATCTTTTATTACAAAACAATCCTTGCCCTAATGATAACAGTATATACTGAATAATAGGTCCTCAATAATTAACAAATGTCCACCGCTGTGGTCTCGGGATAGCGTGCTGCCTTATCACGCAGCGGGCCCGGGCTCGATCCCCGGTCGGGACAGTTTTTCTGGGTGAGGTTTTTATCGGGGTTTTTCCTCACCTGTAAAATAAATGTCAGGAAAACTTTAAGGCCTAAACGGTCCCCGAAATCATATGGTCATCGCAATCATCATCATTCATATTCATCTTAGGTTAAGCTTAGGATTAGGGACTCTCCTGGCGCACCATTATCATCAACACCCATCATATCATCGGGGCAACGTAACCCCGCTTTCCAGGCGCCCCAACCTCAGAAGTGGGTTACAAGTACGCCATGCCAGGAGAGAAACCAGGAATGTCGAAAGACAAACCTGGGGCACTTGAAAAAAGTGAACAAACTATTTCTTCATTGTCATTAAAATTTTCAACATTATGATCATCAGCCTGATGGTATAGGCCTAGAGGTCTGTTTAAAATTATGTTTGCTCTCATCATCTCAGAAATGGTATATTAATGTTTATTTTGTTCCTCGAGGTTGCCCTCGTACAGTGATTATTTTCATGTGTGTTTTATATTACAGACAAAAATGAAGTAGCAAATTTTTGCGTTTCAATTTATAATTTAAATATTTGTAATTGTGTTCTTATATTTTTGCACATTGTTTTATCTAGCATATAAATATTTACCATATAGTCAAGAACTTAATTACTTTTGCCTCAAGTTTCTTCTTATTTTGTAGTGTTCATAGTTCATGCCTCAGCTCAATATATTAATTCAGGGAGACTATACTTTGTAACAATATAATTTGAGTCTCTACTTTGCTATATTTCAATATCTTGTAATTTTTATATTGAAATAATTTAATTTAATGTGTGTTTGTTCTATATTTGAATCATATTAAGATACAAATGCGTACAATATAAATCTACCAAGGATCTTCCTGGTATATCCAACCTTTATAATGGTCCTGACAGCTTAGCTGATAATTGCAAACTGAATGAGAAATGTGTATACCCTTGTTTAAATTTTGTTTCAAGCCTAAATTCCCTCAGTAAAGTTCTCTTCACAGTATCAGTCCCTTGGAACTTTTGAAATTTAGCATTTTTTTTCGTATATACATATATCAATTAGAAAGAGTTTTCGTCCCATTTCTTTGAACTTTAGTTACTTCAAAATGTGTTTTTTTACCACAATTTTAATCCATAAATAGTGTTCCCCAGGCAAATTTAATTTCTTTTCCCCTCCGCTTTAATACTACATAATATTAATGTCCACTGTTGTGGTCTCGAGGTAGCGTGCTGTCTTGTCACGCAGCGGGCCCGTGTTAAATTCCCGGTCGGGGCAGGCTCTTGGGTGATGTTTTTTTTCGGGGTGTTTCCTCATCTGTAAGACAAATGTCAGAAAACTTAGGGCCCAACGGTCCCCGAAAATCATCCTGCCATCGTCATCATCCTTCACTAATGTGGAAAGCAACGGGAAGCTACCACAACTGTAATTCCCTAGTAAAGCTAGCAGAATGACTATGGATGGATGGATTTTATTAATTTAATTGGTTTTATAAATAAAATTACTTTATTGTTATTATTATTATTATTATTATTATCATTATTATTATTATTATTAATCATTATCATTATTATCATTATTATCATCATTATCATCATCATCATCATCATCATCATCATCATCATCATCATCATTATTATTATTATTATTATTATTATTATTATTATTATTATTATTATTATTATTAAGCACCACAGCGATCTAAGGGTAACATCATTGCCTCAAGTGTAATGGCCTCAGGTTCAAACACAATCGGAACAAGACAACCCTTGAGGATGCCAGACGCAGTCTCTGGCGAAACGTCGGGGAACTACAAGCCTGACGACCACGGCCTGCAGCCCGAAAATCTTCAAGATCATCACACAATCGGAACAGGTTTTCTGGGTATAGGGTTTTTCGGAATTTTTCCCAACTGTAACGGCCGCGGTGAACTAGTGGTTATGCTCCTTGCCTCTGGTCCCGAGGGTCGCGGCTTCAAACCCGGCGGGGGTAGATGCATCTTTTAGGATGGAAACATTCAAGGAGCAAGTAATCCGGAAGGGACTTTAAATCGTGGATCCCGAGAGTCTGAAGATCTTCAGGCTCGTAAAAGATCCTTAAGCCTGAATAAAAAGGCCTCTAATTTTGCCGTCGTTTCCTAGATGCCACTATGGGGCGGAACGCTGACCACGGGTCACTCGAATGACATCTATACGAAAACAAGTTCAATTTCTTCCCTGTGGGGGGAGAGCACCTAAATCTCGTTGAGGGAAACAAGGGCTTAGAAAAAAAAGACAAATATCTATAACTCTTAATATCCAAATGGTCCCCGAAAATATTCTGTCCATTATCTGTCACAATCATCCATGTAACATTTGTATTGTTTAGTATGAGTGAACGTTATGTCTTAAGTATGGTATTTGGCCCCAGAATTGGGGTGATCACTTAACCTAAGTCTATGCATAGTCAAAAAAGTATGTACGTGATCTAGAGTTAAAAATTCTCTTCCGTGAAGTGCCTCTGTAACGTTTGATAGACATGGGGTAAATAAAAGTACCTAATAAAGGGAGGATTTAAATAAAATATGATTGTTCTAACATTTAGTATTATCAATTTATTATTGAAAATCAATAATTAAGCTCATACCTTACTGCAAAATTGTGTGTTAACAGGTGACCCAGAGATGCCAGGTAGAAATCTGGAGCCAGCCCTGGCTTAACAAGAATCAAGTAACAGTGAAATCATGCAACAATGTTTAAAAGGTATCTTAAAGTAACAATACAAATTATAATTTCCTTCTTATGATAGTGATTTTGTTCAATGCTTATCATTGGAATTTCAACTCCTGAAGTTTTATTTTATTACAATTTATATAATATAACTTTACAGCAAAATAATGTTAACATAGCAACCTTTTAATCAAATTTAAGTGAGAGGTAACACTATGAGATATTTACATTAATGAATGAGTTGGGGAAAATGCTTTAACATCTCACCTCATAAAGTTGCGTGTCTTTACTCTACGAGTTAGAAAAGTATAGTTTTACTTCCATCTTCAGTCAAACCACAACTGTTGAAATTTCGCAGTTAACATCATATTAAGAGCAACTAACAGAGATTTACATTTGCTTTTTGTCGATTTAACCAAAGCATATGATAGTATTCCCCAGAAAATGTTATGGGAAACATTAGACGATTCCAACATTACCAAAAATTTAGTAGAAGCTATAAAAGCATTATACAAAGGATCTATTACGAAAATAAAATTTGGAAATCATATAACAAAGGGATTTACTATTACAAAAGGTTTAAGGCAAGGTTGCAGTTTATCTCCAACTCTATTTAAAATTTATCTCGAAAGAGTAATAATAATAAGAATAATAATAATAATAATAATAATAATAATAATAATAATAATAATAATACTTTATTTATTCTGGCAGAGTTAAGGCCATAAGGCCCTCTCTTCCACTCAACCAGCACAAATACAAATAAATATTCGACAAATATAGATATACACTATACTAAGAGTACTAAGAGACTGGAGGAAAAAATGTCAAAAAATGGGCATACCTATCCAAAATACACATGTATATTCATTAAATTTTGCAGATGACCAGGTATTAACAGTACAGGACCATGATGACATAGAATATATGGCTAAAAAACTAAAAGAAGAATATGAAAAATGGGGACTTCATATAAACATTGAGAAAACTAAATACCTGTGTATAGGAAAAGAAATGGAAAATATAAATTTCAACAATGGAGAAGAACTAAAACCTAGTATTGAATGCACTTATTTAGGAACAAAATTAGACCATTCAGGCCATAATACAGTAGAAATTAAAAACAGAATCGCACAAACAAAACAAGCAATAAATGCTTTAAACTCTGTTTGGTGGAGCAAAAATATTACAAAAAATAGGAAATTACAAATATATCAAAGCATAATTCAGAGCATTTTAACATATGGTGCTGAAGTCTGGCAAATTCCTATTAGGGAAATGAAAAGAATTTTAAGTACATAAATGGATGTTTTAAGAAGATCAGCTGGAAAATCTAGAATGGATAGAATACGAAATAAAGAAATAAGGGAAATAATGGGTGTACAAGAGGAACCAGACATCATAGACATCATAGAAAAGAAAAGATTGCAGTGGTATGGTCATGTCAAACGAATGCCAGAGCAAAGATTGCCAAAAATTGTTATGGAATGGATCCCAATGGAAAGGAAGAAATGAGGAAGACCGAAGAAAACTTGGATAGAAGGGGTACAAGCAGCTATGAATATCAGAGGAATGGAGGAAGATCAATGGATGGATAGAGAGGAATGGCGTTTTGTTTCCGGAAGACGGCGGCAGCTGCCATGATACCGGATGATGATGATGAATGAGTTGGAGAAAATGCTTTAACATCTCACCTGATAAAGTTGCGTGTCTTTACCAGTTGGAAAAGTATAGTTTTACTTCCATCTTCAGTCAAACTCCAACTGTTGAAATTTCGCAGTTAACATCATATTCTGAACTGCCATCTGGTGTCGATTTTAAGAACTTATTAATTCTATTTTCACTCTGTTTTATACAATCCACGTAATAAATAAATTTTCATCTCCCAAAATTTAGTATTCAAGCAATAGCCATCAATAAAGCTTATTCTCGTCGAGAATAACAAAATTAATGACTTTATATTTATTCTTCTGAATGTATATCTTTGTAATGTACGGTTAAAAACTATAATATAGTTACCTTGTAGGTCCGTCTCCTCAACTTAAGTTCTTTTAAAAGATTCAAGGAACATTTCAGAGATTTCGTTTACAATGGAGGAAAATCAAGTTACGCAAAACATGTAATTCAAGCTGGACGCCATATGCATAACATCGATAACACCCTCACAATAGTACTTACTTACTTACTTACTCACTGGCACTATCGAACCCGTAGGTTCATGGCCGCGCGGACATAAGCTCTCCATACATCCCTATCCTGAGCTAATGTTTTCCAATCATTCCCTGTATAATCTACTTCTCTCAAATCATAGTTAATGTTGTTCTCCCACCTCATTCTTGGTCTACCAATTGGGCTCTGGCTTTCCTACAAGAAGCTTCCATGCACGTCTTTCATCCCTCACAATAGTACATAGAGAAAACATTCCAATGAGAATAAATATACTGGAGGAAATCGTAATCCTAAGAGAAATCAACAGCAACCTGATTCTCAATGAAAAAACACCTAATCCACACAATCCTCTGTACAAAATTCTCACAACCAAGTCAGTGCTTCAACAAGGGTCCACAAGAACGGACCTAATGCATTCTGCTGATGATGGGACTAGTCCCGAAAGGCCTACAGAGTTTTAAAAGAACTTAAGTTGAGGAGACGGACCTACAAGGTAACTATATTAGTTTTTAACCGTACATTATATTACTGTGAACTAATACCTCAACGGAAAATCACCATGAATTTTACTAGTATCGATGTATATCTTTTCCCAAACTGTCAGTTTCAAAGGTTTCTTCAAATGTTTCAAAAGTTTAGTTTCTCTTCTAATTTTGTAATTCTCTAGCAAACAATGAGCTGCAATTGCCGATATTTCAATTACACCATTTTTAATATTTCTAAGGTGTTCTTTTGTACGAGTTTCTAAATTCGTTTTAGTTTTTTCTATATATACTTTATTGCACCGATTGCAACTATTTCATAAATTTCAATTTGTTTACTATCTGGGATATTAACTTTCTTATTAGTTATTAGTATATTATCCAGACCAATTTTTTTAATCGGTGCTAATGTAATATCGAATTTGTTAAATATTTTTAAAATATTATTTAACAAATGCATAAATGGACTACACTAATGCCATCTATCAGCCTAGCGCAGAACCCGAAGCACATAAAGTGTAGTGGGTGACACATGAACATACACAAAGTATACACCAGTTATTGGGATAAGATAAAATTCTGTGCATCGCTAGTGTTTAAATTCCATTATTTGCTTGTGAGAAATTATGAATCTCATAAATAACTAATGTAGACAGTTTTAATTGAGCCGGTTCGCTCAGGGTAGAATATGATCACTCAGGGATGTTTATAGTAGAAACTCATTACTTCAGTTTATTGAATAATTTTGCATACACAATTATAGAATTACAATGTTTTATACCTCACTAACTCGGAGTGGAGTTGATGAATTTACTTAAGCCCATGTGTTTTTAATATCACTTTCACTAAAGGTCGCGAACGGTTACTGAAGAACTTGACTATGTAGAACGTATGAGCGTGAGAGTATGTGAGAACATTTCGTCACGTGTCCTTCCCTTATAAGGGCGATGACTCCTCCCATAAAATCACCATCCCCACTCCAAGTTCACATGTTATTCATTACACCTTAGAGGGGTACGTACCATTCGTTTGGAGTTCCTATGTTGGTAATAGACTCATGTGCACGTTTGTGCGCTTTCCAGTTATTACTATTAATCGTATGTTTTAGTACTTAGAGTCTATTACTTCTTGCCACATAATGTAAATAACTAACAATTTCGCTAACATAATGTAATATATAGGGTGCCTTCAAAAATTCCCATCACAAACGTCTAGGGCTTTTAAAGTGGACTGAGTAGATAATAATGTTTTTGAATATGAATATTTCTCTGGAAGTGACCATTTTCATGCAAGTACAACAATTTCACTTTAAGTATTTAAATTTTCTACATCTGTCATGGACAAATCAATAATTATTTAATTATTCATGTCTCCATTAATTACATTTACACAACCCAACATTCACTGATTTCATGACAATCTCCAATGTCAAGGGTAAAATAAAGAAACTTCACTTGGTCACTGTAAGAATAAGACTGAAATTTACCTGAGCAGGTACAATGTGTGCAACGAGCTTAGTGGTCGACATATCGAACGGTTGTTGTAGTAGATAAATACTAACCACAGTACATTTTTTATCACCTCACATAGTTCAACTAACCACAATGTTAAGTACAGAGTGACTCAGAAATATGGCTATACGTTTGATCGCATTTTATGACGAAAATATTATTATTTAAGTAAATATGTTGTTATCATTGGAAAGGGAATCCTTCAAATTACAACAATAGAAAAAAACAAAACAAATCACTGCTTACGTGCAGCTTGGCGTGTTGACTTTTGTGGGCTAGCGTCGAACACCTCTACAATTCTCTTCGTTGTTTCTGCATCCGTGCTAATGCGAGGCGTTCCAGGAGGTTTGATTTTCTGCATCCTACCCGTTTCCAGCAGTCGTTTTCTCCAGTTTCCCCACAGTCGACGGCTGCAATACTACGTTAAACTCACGTCTTGCCCGTCTTGCGGCCTCATGATCATTAGCATACGTTATTGCCCATGAAGCAATTGTAATTTGCTGTTGCATATCCAATGCCATTTTGGTTAATGACGTAAGTTCTACACTGTTTTGTTTTACTCCATTGTTGTAATTTGAATAATTGCCTCTCGAAAGGTAATTTCATATTTCCTGTAATGGTAATATTTACATCACACAACGCGATCAAACGTATAGCCATATTTATGATTTACCCCGTACAGTAGAGAAGTTTGGTTAGTTTGCATATGCACAATTATTCTTACAGTGACAAAGTGAAGTTAATAATTTTTTTTCTTAACATTGGACATTGTCACAGAATGAGTCAATGTTAACATGAGTAGATGTAATTAATTAAGTCAAAAATCACTATCAATTTCTCGCCAGCAGATGCAAGAGATTATTTAAACGCTTAATGCAAAAATGTTGTATCTGCAGCATGTGTTTATTTTATTTTTGTCTTTAAATTTATGAATAATTTACCCATATTTAAGAGGACCCTATTGTTCATAATTACAAAGAAATAAATGTTATCTCAGTCAAAACATAAATTTATAAACAACCATGTCTTGAAAATGATCTCACATAAGGAGATTGAAACGTCGACGTAATAAATTTGTTTTGACTGAGATAACGTTTATTTCTTTGTAATTATGATTATTAATTATTCTCAGTGAAAACTATTATATAAAAGCATTATAGGACTCTATTGATTTGATTGAGAGTTTTATTTTTTATAGTTGTATTAGTAGGCTGTAGCTATAGTTGGGTAGAAGATTAAATGAAAACGGTTCTATTCAAAATTTTATCTATACAGTACCCTCTACAAGCCGAAAAAGTTTGTCATGGAAATACCTGTACGATACATATGAAAAATTCTTAATACTGTTTACAGATCCAGAGAAGATCCTGATCTCACCATGAGAAGATTTCTATAAGGAAAACTTTCTTTTGTAAATTTGTAACACAAAATGAAATAAAATAATTTTAAAATAAGTATTGTACATTATTATATTTGAAGAGAAAAAATAAGACACTCAGACTGGGGTTTGAACCCAGGACCTTTCGCATTTGTACATTATTTTTATTTTGTACACTCTATTATGCAATCATCCTTCCCTCCTGTAACACTTTAATCTCCTTGTAGAGTGTGATGACTCTAACATACATTGAGCTACTCTGTTTCAATATCACTGGTTAGCATGTCGAGTCCCCCAGCCGTTATAGCTGGTTCCTCAACCTGGAGCCGCTACTTATTGTAGCTACCCAATTGCCTCACGATGCTGGGTGGGCACCGGTCCCATACTGGCCAAAATACCATGAGAAAATTTCTTCCCCCATGGAGACTCGAACCAGCGCAAGTCCCGTAGCTCTGCACCAAGGCTTCCTACCTTAACCGCTCGGCTACGGCGCGGGACGATAAAAATATAAGTAATGAAAATAAAATGAATATATATCATACAATTGTTAAAAGCATCATTACTTATTGAGCAGAACTTTGGCCATTAACAACAAAAACAAATAAGTATCTCTTGGCAACGGAAATGGATTTTATACGAAGGGCAGAAAGAATTTCCGATTCCGATTGAGGGTCTTTCCACTTTTTAGCGGTTGCCCTTTTAGCAGCCGGCTGCTGGCCCTTCACATCCACATGTGTCAATCACAGAGGTAGATGATCAACAGCCAGTGTAGGGGTGACATGTGGTTAGCATGTCGAGTCCCCCAGCCGTTATAGCTGGTTTCTCAACCTGGAGCCGCTACTTATTGTAGCTACCCAATTGCCTCACGATGCTGGGTGGGCACCGGTCCCATACTGGCCGAAATACCATGAGAAAATTTCTTCCTCCATGGAGACTCGAACCAGCGCAAGTCCCGTAGCTCTGCGCCAAGGCTTCCTACCTTAACCGCTCGGCTACGGCGAGGGACTGAGAGAAAGAATTTCAAGAAGAGAAAAACATAGGAACTCGGTTATAAGGCAGAAAATGAAGATTGAATACACTATTTTAGATTATATTAAAACTCAGCAATTAAGATGGTACGAACATGTCCAGCGAATGGAAGAAGATCGACTACCAAATTGTCTTTGGAATGGAAACCTGAGGGAAGACGAGGCAGAGGAAGACCTAAAACCTCCTGGAGTCAAGGAATATGTTTATACATGAAGGAGAAACATCTACAACCAGGAGATTGGATGGACCGACAAAATTGGCTATTAGGAATCGGACGATGTCAAAGACATTAATCAACCGAAGGTCTATCTATCTATTTAAACTATGTTATAGGTATTAATTGCACAAATTAAACAAAACACATGGTAAATACTAAAAGGATACAGCACAGTTATTAATTCTAATAATTATTAATAAATTTATGATAAACTTAACATATGGTCCGTGTAATATTCAAATATCTCACTTCTCAAATTTCGTGCTTTTCACGGTACCAGGTTACAAACGGAATCCCGTTCATCTTGTCGAATCTCAGATTATAAGCAGTACTGCCAACCAAGGCAAAAATAATCCTATCATGACATGGAATTTAGTACAACTGCTTGTATTCGATGTTTAATCGGTTTTAAAAATTGTATTAATTCGGTAATTAACCGGTCCGCAAACCAAAGCCCCAGGATCCGGACCGCGGTCCGTCAATTGGTGACCCCTGGATTACCGACTTTGAACCACACATTAGATATAGGCCTATACATAGTGGCAGATCTGTCTGGATACGTGGTTATTAGTGTACCAGGATTTCCGACAAAAACCGCACAAGAGCCTAGGTGGAGATTTAAAAACTCTTACCTTAAAGTCGTAGTAAACAAGTTAAACAACACAGCCTAATTATAGATAACGTAACACATATGTTTATATTTTCAATAGTTTATACTAAATTCACATATATTAAATATTAGCATTTAATATTATAATATTTTGTTTCATATTTCCCGTGTAATAACTAGAGACCGGATGTTAGAAAACATGCCTACAGTTAGGCCTATTTATTATAGATATTGTAAAAGTGACTTCATATAAGTTCATACTGATGACCCTAGAATTGTTTTCCATGAAGTTAATTTTGCCTATAAATGCCTGTTTCAGCTTACAATGCCTATAAATGCCTATTTGCCATTCTTTTCTCCAAATTAACTTAGTATTTCAATGAAATTAATTGAAATGGACAAACTTCATGACACATATCATTGCATAGAAACCTTTAATTGACTGAAAATATTATTTTTATGTTGATAAAACTGAATTCAGTCTGTAGTCCTCTTTCACAGACAGGTGCTTCAAAGACAAAGTGGTGCGACAAGTGAACGTGGCTTTTTTTAGAACAGTTATTTCATGATGCCTAAAGAATGGACAACAGTAAAAGACAAACTGACTAATTTCGTGAAAGAATTTGGTGCGGAAATATTCTCAAGTGACAATTCAATATTGTTTTGAAAATTTCGGTGAATTGGGAGAAGAAGTACCATGTTTCGCAGCATGTACACACTGCAAAACATAAGTATAGGCAAAACAAGTCCAAAATCATCTCTGATATCTTCGTATCACTCGATGATTATAGACCAATTAGTATTCTTCCCTGTTTATCTAAAGCACTGGAACACATAATACACTCAGAGTTAACAGACTACCTCACCACACACGACTTACTTGATGAGCATCAGTCTGGTTTTAGAACAGGACATCATACAAGTACTGCACTACTTGACATTGTAGAGGACATAAGAGACTCAATGGACAAAAGCAAACTCACAGCAATAGTCCTACTCGACTACAGCAAAGCCTTTGACACAGTAGATATAGACTTAATGCTAGCGAGACTTAATTAAGACACTACATCTGTCGGAAAACTGCCTTGATTGGTTTAGATCTTACCTCACTAATCGTCAGCAATCAGTTTCTGTTAATAATCGCATTTCTTCCTGGCGCTTGGTGAGGAAAGGGGTACCTCAAGGCGGCGTACTCGCTCCTCTTCTCTTCGCAATTTATATTAACGATGTGAGCAAGAAACTACAACACTGCAAGCATCATCTTTACGCCGACGACTTACAGATATACACACACTTTAGGCCGTAAGAAATTAAGGAATATATTGACAAAGTAAACACTGACCTCAGGCATATATCTTTATGGTCCAGACAATATGGGCTAAAACTAAATGTAAACAAAACGCAAGCAATAATTATAGGACATCCAAGACTATTACACTCCATAAACAATGGCAATATGCCGGCTGTCATATTAGATAACGAACAAATTCCTTATACCGACGTCGTTAAAAACTTGGGACTTTACTTAGATTCAAATTTAAATTGGCATGTCCAAGTAATACAAACATCTAAAAAGATCTTCTCCATAATGCATTCCCTAAAGCGTCCCAAAAATTTTCTTCCTACAGCTCTTAAAATAATTTTAATTCAAACCTTAGTGATGCCGCATTTTGACTATTGTGACGTTCTACTAACTGACATAAGTGACTGATTGTCGGACAAACTGCAGCGTGTCCATAATATGTGTATCAGATTCATATTTAATGTTCGAAAATACGATCACATTTCTCCATTTTTCCACGAATTGTCTTGGCTACATCTAAAAGAGAGAAGAAAATCGCATTGTCTAATTCTCTTATTTAAGATCCTAAATACCTTGATTCCCAATTATTTATCATCTCGTTTCCAGTATCTATCCTCAAACCATAACTTAAACACAAGATCACAACATAGTCTCTTGCTTAACACACCGCAACATAGGACATCACATTACTCTATGTCATATACTATCTTCACTTCTCGCAACTGGAATTCCCTACCACAAGAAATAAGGGGCTGCCGGACATTGGCAACTTTTAAAAGAAATCTAAATTTATATTTGCTCTAACCTCGACTTCATCATTACCCAGTGTGAGATATATATATATATATATATATCTCACACTGGGTATATATATATATATTAATTGGTGTTTCTCGTATAATTTATCATATTCATACTATTATTATTATTATTATTATTATTATTATTATTATCATCATCATTATTTTACTATTATTATCATTATTATTATATTAGGTATTATTATTATTATTATTATTATTGTTATTATCGTATAAAATGTTGTTTGTACATGAAATTTACATTGCTACATTTAATGTATCTTTAATTGTTTATACGAGTAATTAGTATAGTGTATATCTATATTTGTCAAATATTTATTTGTATTTGTGCTGGTTGAGTGGAAGAGAAGTCCTTATGGCGTTAACTCTGCCAGAATAAATAAAACATTATTATTATTATTATTATTATTATTATTATTATTATTATTATTATTATTATTATTATGCTATTGATAGGATATTTTTATATTCTTTACGTAAGGCTGTAAAAATGTATGTTGTAGTCCATTTTTTGTAAGAGCCTATTTTGAAGTTTAGTGCCTATATTAATGATTTTTAGTGCCCTTTTTGCCTACCTATTTTGAACTTTTTAGGTGCCTAACATCCGGACTCTTGTAATAATCTTAAAGAATAAAGAGAAGGCGCATTATTCTTAATATTTCAGCTAATTAAATACGAATAATTAAAACTAATTTATTGTAATATATTGCGATAAAATTTAGCGAGGTACTTACATAAAGAAGGAATACGTCATTCCAATATCATTAACACCACTCACCTGTAAAAAGAAAGTTTTAAATTAGTGATTACAGTTTTTGTGAAGCTAAAAAACTAAAAAAGAAGTCCTATAAACCCTTAAACTCGTAATGTATACTTTTGGATACATCAGTTGATTCAGTTAATTTATTATTTTAAATAAATAAAATTGTTATTAACAACAATATAATAGAACAAGTTAATAACTTTACTTATCTTGGCTGCAATCTTTCCTACGACACATGTAAAGACATAGACATAAAATTGGTCAAATTTCAAAAACTTATAGGAACAATAAAAAGCATTCTTTTCCGAAAAGTACGTCCAGATACAATTCTAAAATTTTATAAAACAATGGCTCTTCCAACTCTACTTTATGGTTCTGAAATCTGGACTCTTACTACAGGTAAATTAAATAGGATAGTAGCTGCAGAAATGAAGTTATTAAGACCTTTAGCGGGTTATACGCTTTATGATCACATGCGTAATGAAGATATCCGCAAAGCTCTCAACACACCAGCAATAACTGAAATCATTCAAAAATATCAAAATAATTGGCATGAACACCTTCTGAGGATCCCACACTAGAGACTGACCTCTGTGCAGCTATTGAACTACATACCCACAGGGCGAAGATACCCAGGAAGACCTAAGAAGAGATGGAGGGATAAATTTCTTTCCTGAAGCGGAACAGGCCAATTGGCTTAATCCATGCCTGCCATTGATGATGATGAAATAAATAAAAAAAAAACGAACAAAAAAGAAACCATTTATATGTGTGTATAATTATACAATATACCTAATAATAACAGATATATAAGATTCCGTTTCCACTGCGGTCCGCCACATTCAAATAAGTAAGAGATGAAATTTGAATTTTGCCAATTTGAGTGTTAATAAATAGACATAAAATAAAATAAGTTAAAATATGTTGTAACAAAGAGGAACCTGCTGAAGATGGAACGGAAGTTCTCAAAGGCCTACAGGCATAAAGATTACATATTGCATTAGTTGAGGACGACGGATTTTACCTAACAAGGTATATTTTAACTTATTTTGTTTTATGTCTCTCCACCTCAACGGTTTTAACAATGAAATTTATTAGTATTGATAAATAGTATAATTTCAAAATTTAGATTTAAAAAATCTGAGTAAAATTGTACTCACAAAATTGACTCAAGAAACTTTTCTTTAATAATCTGTAACAGCAAGGAAATAAAATTGGTAAACTACTGGAAGTGAAGTTTATAGATAACTTACCTTGACTATTTAACTCATGCCCCAAATGGGAGTCAATGACCAATCACGTTTCAATGATTTCTGTTTTACAACCAATCAGAGTCGTGTTTCACGAAATATTTATCAGTGTTAGGATTATCATATATTAAACAAAGCTCCTCCTTTTTAATATTCTGAACAGGTCTGACCGTTATTTTGCAGTGACTGAGCCTATAACAAATACGGCTACCAGATTGTATATAATAGTGCTTACATGTCAACATTTGTAGCAATTGATTATACCACCAAAAAAAGAAACCACTGTTTGCACTTTCTTAAATGTATTTTTTCCCAGGTAATAATCGAGAAAAATATAATTGTCATATTTACATCATACGACATCAGAAATGAATTAATATACAGATTGATGTGTTTCATTTTTTCTCCACTAGAGAGCATTCTTACAATATTGCGTTCCTTTGGCAATAAATAGTATGATCTGGTTGCAGTGATAAACAAAAGAAGCAGTAGAAGCGTACCTATCGTTTCTCATTTGTTTTCAAACATCGCCGTTTACATTAAATATATAAATATTTTAAAATAACTATAGTTAAATAATGATTTGTGAGTAAACAGCTTAATTTTATTCGTTAAATAGTCCTAACAAATGCCACTCTTGATTTCCAAATTCTCTAGATAAATTCACTCCTCACTTCGTGAGTCGTGAATTTATCGATAATTTGGAAATCACTCGTGGCATTACTTATGAGAAATAGACTATGTACAAACTATAAAAGCTGCAGGGGTCAGATTACAAGCATTCAGTAGCTTCTTGCTCATCGGTCAACAAGTTACTCACGGTCGAAGTCTAACAACGTAAGTAAATAACACAACTATTAACGTACTTCTGTTACCAACTTACAAATCTACTGCCTGCTTTAACATTGTAGTTCATAATGTAATGTATTACTCTGAACCAAAGTCAACAATTATTTAATAATAAAAGTGTACAATAAGCGACTAATAGTTTATTCATTTTTTATTTTCACTAAATACTTAATAGATATTAGTATTTTAAGCTTTTGAATACTTCTTCTTCACTTCACGGGCTAGGCAAAATGCCTGTTTCGCCTCACAATTGTTCTTGTCCATCATTTCACTGGCCTACATGCTTTTGAATACTTTCAATTATAATCATCATCATCATCATCCTTCACGGATTAGATTTTTGCCTGTTTCGATCTCACACCTATTCAGCCCAGCGCTTTCTAGGTCTTCCCACAGATCTTTGTTCTTCAGGATTATACATCAGTGCCATCTTTGGTATCCTTTCCTCTGTAATTCATTGCAGATGTTCTATCCAATTGTTCCTGTGTTATTCTATTTGTTGAAGAAGTGGTTGTACTTCTAGTTCCTCTCTAATATTCTCATTTCTAATATGTTATTCTCTTGTACAACCTTTCACAGTCCGTAGGAATCTCATTTACGCTGCCTGAATTTTACTTTCTTTTTCTTTTTCTATCAGGACCCAGGCCTCACTTCCATACATCGCCACTGGTAATGTCATCATTGTGTAAAATCTTAGCTGCGTATCCTTTCTAACTTTGTTCCTCAGTATTCGTCTGATTGTTCCACAAATATGTTGAAATTTCTGTATTTTCTTATTTATATCTTGTTCTTCCTCATAAGTTATATACCACACGATTAATATTACTTTCAATTTTAATGTATATAATTCATTAACTTGTTCGAATTTTTAAGAATATATCTGAGGCATAGGGTAAAGTGCAAATATCCGATTTTATAATTTTTATTTTGTAGATTAATATGTCATAAATACAGCGTTTTCTTAATCTATCACGAGGGTAAAGTCCTTAAGTCATATCTAAATTCATAAGGAGTATATCTCTCAGAAGTAATCCAAATCTCCGATTATTAATAATTTTCTCGAGAAAAGTTATGATTTCAGTCTCTGGTCACAGGGACTGTCTTCCAATCGGAGCCAAGACAACATTTCAAATACTGGAGTTGTGTGGTTGATTTACGGCGGTTGAATATATATCGTGCACAAGCATTATGAACTCATTGCAGTCAAAAAACTATAAAAAGTTCCATATGCTTTTCATAAATAATTATTTTATTTATCTTTTTTTTTAATTTATAAAATCATATAAAACTTTAATAATTTTATTTATTAAATTACATTATGGATCTTATGAAGTAAACACCAAATCGACTCATTACTTATTATTATTATTATTATTATTATTATTATTATTATTATTATTATTACTATATCAACTAATCGTTATATTAAGGACACTATTTTAACTGATTGTTTTATATTCTCAAGTTTTCTCTCATTTGTGTCCTATGTGTTTCCTTTCATTGTTCTGTTCATTTTCTGCCAGTTTTTGATATAAGTTTCTCCTGGAATTTCGGAAAATTTTGAACTTCTTCTTAAGTGATTCACTCACTCTATTGCAACCTCCCTGAGTTATTCCTAATTATTTAATGTGTCTTTCTACCTCTGTAACCAAAATCAATTGGCTTTATTCACGAAATTATTTTTATTACTCATTATTATTACTTATTATCATTATTATTATTATCATCATTATTATTATCATTATTATTATTATTATCATTATTATTATCATAATTATTATTATCATCATCATTATTATTATTATCATTATCATTATTATTATTATTATCATCATCATCATTATTATCATCATCATTATTATCATCATTAGTATTGTTATCGTCATGAGTATTATTATCGTCATCAATATTATCATCATCATCATCATCATCATTATCTTCATCATCATTATTATCATCATCATTATTAACATCATAATTATTATCATCATTCTTCTTATTATTATTATCATAATTATTATCATAATTACTATTATCATAATTATTATTATCATTATTATTATTATTATCATTATCATCATCATTATTATCATTATCATCATCATTATTATCATTATCATCATCATTATCATTATTATTATTATTATATATTACGATGTTATATAAAAACGAGTTTTCTTATTATTGCAGGCCAAAATGAACGCCCTGTGTATAACGTCAGCTGTGTTTGTCGCTCTTGCAGTGGTCATTGTTAATTCCGGTGCAGCACCAGCAAATGTAAGTTTACACTTTAACATATATTTTTAAATAAAATACTGTAAATGTAGACCTTCAACTCGTCTCCGATGTAATGCCAAGCTCGTTGACATGAGATGAGATTAAGTCCGCGCACGCGCATTACGATTCTATAGAACTTCATACACGTTTCAACTGTTTGTACCATTCCCTTGTTAGAGGCCTCTTTATTCAGGCTTAACGATACTACGTATACTACCAACATTATATCTTTTCATATGATTACATTTGATTAAATTTTAAAATTCCACTTAACATTTATCTAAAATGTAGTATTAAGTTAATTTCGCGTGAAGTCAAGCTGAGGTTATGGTGTATTAACTCAAAACAATCCCGAATGAAGTTAAATTACACTCTTCGTGCCAGCTGACGATAGGTAGTAATGCAATTCAGGGACAATTACCTGACTATACCTCTACAAAAAATATGGAAAGATTTAGTAGCCTATAATTTAGAAGTGAATGTCATTAAAATATGCATGTTAAAACAAGTGTCAAGAGAATGTCAGTTAAAATACACAATAAAGTACACATAAGGAATACAAATTTTCCATGTTTTTATTAATTTCATACGTATCAATGATGGATAAATCATATTTCAAGAGAAAAATTATATGCTCAGAATGGGGCTTGAACCCAGGACCTTTGGCATTCTAGGCCAATACTCTACCGACTGAGTTACCTCTGAGCACCGACTGAGCCAAAAGTCCTGGGTTCAAGCCCCAGTCTGAGCGTAATATTTTTTCTCTTCAAATATGATTTATCCATCATTGAGACGTATGAAATGAATAATAAAACCATGAAAAGAAGCCGTACTGGCTTTATAATGTAATGTAAAATTCCCAAATAAATGTCTTCTTAATAAAGAAGCCACCAATTGCAAAATAGAATCAAAGGTTTAATAGCTTTTGGTGAGCGGAAATTAACAGCGTATAAAGAGAAATATTGGTACTTGGTCAGTTAGCTCAGTCGGTAGAGTATTGGCTTAGAAAGCCAAAGATCTTGGGTTCAAGCCTCAGTCTGAGCGTATAATTTTCTCTTCAAATATGATAAAAATTTTGCTGTGTTCCATTCAAATAATTTTGTTGTGTGGGATGTTGTAGGAACGTTGTGGGGGGTGCCCTGCGGCTGTAGATGTAAACGACGCTGAAGTGCAAAGGGTTGCCAATCTCGCAGTCGCAGAAGTGCAGAAATCTAGTAACTCTTCCTACCAGCACAGACTTGTCAGAGTCGTCGAAGCTACGAGCCAGGTAAGCCAACATTTATAACGAATATATTGATGTCATAGAACGTACCATGTTCCAAGAGTGTATAGGAAATGAAAACTCCATATCACATGGGAGAACAAGAAATGTCACAAACCCAGAATTGAGAAAACTTTATTTATATATTTATGGACGATAGTTCGTTTTGTCGTACTTACAGCAATGGTGACCATGATTGAATGTTCAATTTCCTAAATTTCGGGGTTGCCAACCTATAAATAACTATATAGAGCGATTCCATGAAAATGTCATACCGAAGTGAAAATTTTGAAATTTACGCAGGAATAATGTTGATGACGTAATATATTTCTTTAAAGATCAAATTTTCTGATTCTATAAGATAATATTTCAAATGTGTATTATTTTAATCTAATATTAGTGGCAAAACGTGTAATATTCCAAACCTGTAAAAATACGCAGAATTTTATGAATTTTTTCTTTAATGATTCGGTCGTATTAATTCGTTTTATTTCACAAACGTTTGTGTTAAACCATACTTTGGCCCTCCTTAGTCGTAAATGTAACAATATTAATTGCATTCTAATGTTCTACAAACCTTAAATGTGCCCTATAATTGTTAACTGTAAGCCGTGGTCAGTCAGTCACAGATAACGTATAAAAGTTACTGTATACAACATAATTGATGGATTAAAATTTACTCTTGGATTCTACGTTATCGGTACACGACTAACAAAAAAGTATTGATGACTTTTTTTTGTAAATGTCATTATTTTTCCCGCTACAGTCCCGTGACTGACTGACTTTCGGCCACTCATTTATATTGCTGATATACATGACACAGTAAGTTGCTTGCTGCATTCCGCTGAGGATTAACATAAACATGGTTTAGAAAATCTGGTAGACTGTTCGGTTCAGCTGTTCCATAAAATAATTACAGGCTCTACTTCCGTGTCAATTTGAGCTAAAAAGCAGTCAGCGGAAGTGTATTAAAGTACAAACCAACAGGACATAGAAGTGGTGGACGTCTATTTACTAGATGGGAAAATTCATTAAATCCCACTTGATGTGAAAACAGATCAAAAAGCCTAACTTGATGAAGTAGAAGAAGAAGAAGAAGAAGAAGGAATTTTAATTGTGATACTAATAACCTGATTCGATAAAGAGCATTGTTACATAAAATAATACTGCTAATATTACTTCTATAATAACTGATAATAATAATAATAATAATAATAATAATAATAATAATAATAATAATAATAATAATAATAATAATTACAACAATTATAACAATTATAATAATTATAATTACGATTATAATTATAATAATGATAATAATAATAATTACAATAATAATAATAATAACAGTTATATTTGTGATTTATATCAACGAAGTAATATGTTGCTCGAAAACGAAATATAAATTAGGATTAAGAACATCAGAAAATACAAAATTAGACACCTTATTAATTGCAGATGACCAAATAATAATTGAAAATTCAGAAGATAATCTGCAGAAAGTTCTGTATGAACTTAACATAATTACAGAAGAATATGGATTGAAGATATCTACAGAGAAAACAAAAATTATGGCATTTCATGGTGTAGATCCTGTCAGAAGTAAAATTGTATTTGACAATAACATTCTGGAGCAGGTGAATAATTTTACATATCTCATATGAAGAAGAAATGGACTTGCATGCAAAAATGTCTAAATTTTTAAGAATTTTAGGGTTAATATAAATTCTATCTTCAAGCCACAGTTAGTCCAAAAACATTCAAGATTAAAAGTGTATTAAACTCTGGCTCTTCAACTCTTTTGTATGGTAGCGAAGTATAGGCGTTGAAATAGAAGGATATACTGAGACTTAGATCTGCTGAAATGAGATACCTACGGAGGACTGCAGGATACAGACTACTAGATCACAAAAAATGAAGAAATTTTAGAAGAATTACAGATGGAACCTTTAGAAAACAAAATTCCTGATTATAAGTCAAGATGGATGCAACATGTTCATCGAATGGAAGATCACAGGATACCCAAACGAATGTTAAGATATCAACCTGCAGGAAGAAGACCAGGACGTCCACTCAAAAGACTTCAGGATGGTGTTTCTCTTGAGGACAAAACAGGTGAACAAATGACATTAATTCGTGAATGTACTAAGATGATGATGATAATAGATACTACTAAAGACTGTAGACTGGATAAAATCCTAGCTGTTAGACCATCTATAAGTAATAATTTTATTATTACAGTAGTGTACTGTTTCAATTTTTTATATACGTACCATGGACCTAGCATGGTGCAGCGGAAAGCAGAAATAGTATCATATGAATTTAGGGATAGGAATAAGAAGTCATACTAGATACTTTAAAATTATTTATCTAGTGCAACAGTGCTGCCAGATTGGAAATGTATGTTTAGCTTGACCAGATTATATACTAATGAATAAGGCAAGGCAATTAATGATTTTGCATCTTTTTCTTATGAAGGTTGAAACATTGCTTGCCTGTATGAAATTCTACGGCATTAATGGACGGATTAAATAAAAGCAATTCGTTAGGGCATTTTTTTGCATTTTCTTAACTTTTTTAGGGATAGGTCATTTTTTGGTAATTTTTAGGTCATTTTGAACATTTTTTACACTTTTCCGGAAGGCTGTGATATTATTTTTATTTGATTTAAGATTTTTATTATAATTCAGTATTTTCCTTGTCAATACAATTTCTTGGAATTAAGTAGTTAATTTGCTAACTACTACCCCTATTTTTCTAGGTATGTGCATAATGAACTTGCTCACTTCCAGGAATTTTATTCAATTTCTTAGAGCTTAAGCTAGCTTCTACCCTTATTCTGATTGTTAACTGCAATTCAAAATTGCTGTAAAAGTGCACTGTGTAATTGAAATGGATTTTCTGCAATAAAAAGGTACTGTAATATGTATTTTTTAAATACTTTTCTTTTAATATTTTGATAAGTTAATTTTTATGTAATTCAGTAATCAAGTGAATACTTAATCTAATAAATAGTATTCTTATTGGTAATTCTTAACTTTTTATTTGTCATTTGTTTTATTTTATTGGTCATTTTTTGCATTTTTTAGGTCATAAATGCCTTTTTTTATTTTGCATTTTTTACCAATTTATAGGTCATTAAATGCCTTGCCCTACTAATGAATGTCATACTATTTCTTTAATTCTTAACTTTTTCTTTTGTTTGTCAGATTGTTTCTGGAATTAATTATGTGATGACAATTGAAGTTGGCCACGATGAACCTAAAGACGGGGGCAACAATGTCCAGGTAATGTAAAATTCAAATGTGACCTCATTCTTATCAAGCATTAATTCAATCCATAATTGCATGTTTAATCTTCAGAACATTTTATCCTGATTAAAATTGTGTAACTTATAATACAAAATGATAATTAAATAATTAATTACGAGATTTTGATCTCGTAAAATTAACTGACAATATTACAAATTTTGTCAATAGTTTGTCAAAATATGCTATTAAAAATTATTTTTAAAACTTCAATTAAAAAGGACCAAATTTTCTTACAATTTTATTTTGAATATTTCAAAGACTAACTGTTGAAATTAAAATCATAATTTATAGTTTACGCTACACATTAAATGACAGGTCGCGACATATTAACTTACTAATAAGCCTCAGAACCATCATATTTCGAGTCTATGTTTAAATTTAAAATTAAAAAAATACATTGTTATGAATAGAAATGGGATTTATGTTACAATTATACATGAGTTAACGAACTCCATACTTATCTGTGTGAAGACATGCTTTCATTTTGATTACCGTTTTTCAATATTGACACAATAATAATGTTGGAGTTACAAAACTTATACTTTCACACAATAGTTTTCCAGAAGACAAAGTATGATAAGTACGGCTAGGATTTTTATGTTCTAAAAGTTAAGATTGCGTCATAGTATAATGAGAAGTTATACTTACGACTTACTTTTGTTTTTGTTTGACACACAAACAGATGAATAGTATAATGAGAAGTTAGATTTCTAACTGTCTTTTATTTTGGTTTCACACACAAACAGTTGAATAAAATATATACTATCTGCATTGCAATCTTATCTTTTATTACAAAACAATCCTTGCCCTAATGATAACATTATATACTGAATAAGAAGTTCCCCAAAAATTAACAAACTATTTCTTTACTGTCATTAAGATTTTTAACATCATGATCGTCATTAGCCTGATGGTATAAGGCTAGAGTCTATTTAAAATTATGTTTGTTCTTATCATCTCAGAAATGGTATACTTACTTACTTACTCACTGGCACTACCGTACCCGTAGGTTCATGGCCGCACGGACATACGCTCTCCATACATCCCTATCCTGAGCTAATGCTTTCCAATCATTCCCTGTATAATCTACTTCCCTCAAATCATAGTTAATGTTATTTTGCCACCTCATTCTTGGTCTACCAACTGGGCGTCTTCCCTCTGGCTTTCCTACAAGAAGCTTCCATGCAAGTCTTTCATTCCCATACGTGCAACATGTCCTGCCCATCGCAGTCTACGAGACTTAACTGTTCTTATTATATTGGCTTCCTATAAAGACCATGTAGTTCAATGTTATGTAGTCTTCTCCATTCACCTGTCTCTTCATCTCTCTTTGGTCCAAAAATTTTCCTAAGTACTTTATTCTCAAATACTTTTAATCTCCTTTCCTCCCTTAAAGTAAGAGTCCATGTTTCGCATCCATGTAATATAACTGGTAGAATAATAGTTTTATATATTTTCAGTTTAACGTTTTTTGAAAGGAGTGGGGACATCAAGAGTATCTGCAATGCATAATAGCATGCATTTCCAGAATTGAGTTTATGTTTAATTTCTTTGTGCATCTCATTCCTATTTGAGATTATTGTCTTTGGCATGTGTTCCCTGAAGTAGTCCCCGCCCGGAGATCCGAATGGGGGACTATTTGACCTCCGGAAAATTTTACCCCAGTTGAACCCATGTCCGCATTTCTTGACGGTTGTATTTTTACGGTGAAAGATCGTCACTCTTTCGCCCAAGGTACTTTTTTCGTCTGGCTTATCACCTTCGACCAGTCCGGCATGGGTAACCCTATCGGCAGCAATGCTACCGCCGGCATAGCTCTCAGGATCATTTAAGCACGCAAGCCACTCCACCACGACAAGGTAAAGATACCATGGAGGGCAGAAATGGTATAGTAATGATTATTTTCTTCCTCGAGGTCGATATCATGTTTTTAATACCCTCGTACAGTCATTATTCTTATGTGTGCTATACATTACAGAAAAATGAAGTAGCAAATTTTTGCATTTCAACTAATAATTTAGATATTTGTAATTGTGTTCTTATATTTTTGCACATTGTTTTATCTAGCATAAAAATATTTACCATGCAGTCAAGAACTTAATTACTTTTGCCTCAAGTTTTTTTTTATTTTGTAGTGTTCATAGTCCATGTCTCAACTCAATATATTAATTCAGGGAGACTATATTTCTTAACAATATCATTTGAGTCTCTACTTTGCTATATTTCAATGTCTTGTAATTTTTGTATTGAAATAATTTAATTTAATGTGGGTTCAAATACTTAGGAACAATAATCACAAATAGGAATCAGATGAACAAAGGAATTAAACATAGGCTCAATTCTGGAAACGTGTGCTATTATACATTACAGAGACTCTTGATGTCCCAAATCTTTCCAAAAACGTTAAACTGAAAAATAAACTGATTAGTTTTATATAAAACTATCATTCTACCAGTTATATTATATGGATGCGAAACATGGACTCTTACTTCAAGGGAGGAAAGGAGATTGCGGGTATTTGAGAATAAAGTTCTTAGGAAAATTATATGAACCAAAGAGAGATGAACAGACAGGTGAATGGAGAAGATTCCATAACAATTAACTACATGGTCTTTATAGGAAGTCAGATAAAATAGAACAGTTAAGTCTCGTAGACTACGATGAGCAGGGCATGTGGCATGGATAGCGAATGAAAGACGAGCATGGAAGCTTCTTGTAGGAAATCCCGAGGGAAAACGTCCAGTTGGTAGACCAAGAATGAGGAATAAGCGGAAATTCTTTATCTCTCTCTCATTTTGAGGAATTATGTACGAATCAAATTCTACTTTCATAAAGTCTGAATATTCATAACTTGAATATCATTGATTCGAGAATTACATTAAATATGATTTGAGGGAAGTAGATTATACAGGGAATGATTGGAAAACATTGGTTCAGGATAGGGATGTATGGAAAGCTTATGTCCGCGTGGCCATGAACCTTCGGGTTCGATAGTGCCAGTGAGTTGGTTAGTTAGTGTGTTTATTCCATATTTGAATCATATTAAGATATAAACGTGTACAATATAAATCTGCCAAGGACCTTTTTGATATATCCAACCTTTATAATGGCCCTAACACCATAGTCCATAATTGCAAAGTGAATGAAAAATGTACATACCCTTGTTTAATTTTGTTTCAAGCTTAAATTTTCTCAGTAAAGTTCTCTTCGCAGTATCAGTTCTTTGGAACTTTTGAAATTAAACTTTTTTTTTGTATATACATGTATCAATTAGAATGAGTTTTGGTCCCATTTCTTTGAACTTTACTTATTTCCAAATGTGTTTATTTACCACAATTTTAATCCATAAATAGTGAACCCCAGGCAAATTTAATTGTTTTTTGTTTTCGTTTTAACACTATATAATACAGCATCATTATATTAATGTCCACTGCTGTGGTCTCGAGGTAGCGTGCTGCCTTGTCACGCAGCGGGCCCGGGTTCGATTCCCGGTCGGGGCAGGGTGAGGTTTTTTCTGGGTTTTTCCTCACCTGTAAGACGAATGTCAGGAAAACTTTAAGGCCCAAACGGTCCCCGAAATCATATGGCCATCATCATCCTATTCATTATCATCATCATCATCCTTCACCGGTGTGGAAAGCAACGGGAAGCTACCACAACTATAATTCCCTAATAAAGCTGCATAGCATGCATGAAATGCTATGATTGCAGTGGAAGACCTGCCCTCGGGCAGAATTACTATGGATGGATGCATTATATTAACTTAATTAGTCTTATAAATAGAATTACATTATTATTATTATATATATTATTATTATTATTATTATTATTATTATTATTATTATTATTATTATGCATTACTGGTAACATCATGGCCTCGGGTACAAACACAATCCGAACAGGTTTTCTGGGTATAGGGTTTTTCGGAATTTTTCCCAACTGTAACGGCCACGATGGACTAGTGGTTTGCTCTGTCCTTGCTCTGGTCCCGAGGGTCGACGGTTCAAACCCGGCCGGAGTAGATGATATTTTAGGATGAAAAAATCCAAGGAGTCTGAAGATTTTCAGGCTCGTAAAAGATCCTTAAGCCTGAATAAAAAGGCCTCTAATTTCCCGTCGTTTCCTAGATGTCTCTATGAGACGGAACGCTGACCACGGGTCACTCGAATGACATCTATACGAAAACAAGTTCAATTTCTTCCCTGTGGGGGGAGATCACCTAAATCTCGTTGAGGGAAACAAGGGCTTAGAAAAAAAAAGACAAATATCAATAAATCTTAATATCCAAATGGTTCCCGAACATCATCTGTCCACTATATATCATGAACGAGCCGCCATATAATATTTGTATTGTTTAGTATGAGTGAAAGTTATGCCTTTCCTTAAATATGGTATTTGGCCCCAGAATTGAGCTGATCACGTATCCTAAGACCATGCATAGTCAAAAAAGTATGTACGCGATCTAGAGTTAAAAATTCTCTTCCGTGAAGTGCCTCTGTAACGTTTGATAGACATGGGGTAAATAAAAGTACCTAATAAAGGGAGGGTTTAAATAAAATATGATTGTTCTAACATTTAGTATTATCAATTTATTATTGTAAATCAATAATTAAGCTCATACCTTATTGCAAAATTGTGTGTTAACAGGTGAACCAGAGATGCCAGGTAGAAATCTGGAGCCAGCCCTGGCTTAACAAGACTCAAGTAACAGTGAATTCATGCAACAATGTTTAAAAGGTTTCTTAAAGTAACAATACAAATTATAATTTCCTTCTTATGATAGTGATTTTGTTCAATGCTTATCATTGGAATTTCAACTCTTGAAATGGTATTGTCTTAAACCATTTTAGATGCGAATGTAATTTATATAATATTGTGGCAAAATAATGCTAACATAGCAACCTTTTAATCAAATTTAAGTGAGAGGTAACACTATGAGGTATTTACATTTATGAATGAGTTGGAGAAAATGCTTTAACATCTCACCTCATAAAGTTGCGTGTCTTCACTATACCGGTTTCAAAAGTATAGGATTACTTCCATCTTCAGTCAAACTCCAACTGTTGAAATTTCGCAGTTAACATCATATTCTAAACTGCCATGTGGTGTCGATTTTAAGAACTTGAAGATCAAATTATTCTCGTCGGGAATATCAAAATTGGTGGCTTTATATATATTCTTCTGAATCTATATCTTTTCCCAAACTGTCAATTCCAAAGGTTTCTCCAAATGTTTCAGAAGTTTAGTTTCTCTTCCAATTTTGTAATTCTCTAGCAAACTATGAACTGCTGAACATATACAAAATTATCAGATTAAATGGTTCCAACACGTCCAGAGAATGTCAAATTCCCGTTTACCAAAGATGATTTACCATCTCAACTCTAAAGGCAAAAAGACCTCGGAAGACCCTTCAATCGATCGAAAGATCAGTTTTTGTAGTCGCAGAACGGGCATCATCACCCAATACTGCATTCGGAAGAAGAAGAAGAAGAAGAAGACTATGAGCGGTAATTGCCGATTTTTCAATTTCACCATTTTTAATATTTCTAAGGTGTTCTTTTGTACGAGTTTCTAAATTCCTTTTAGTTTTTCCTATATATACTTTATTGCAATGATTGCAACTAATTTCATAAATTCCAAATTGTTTACTATCTGGGATGTTAACTTTCTTATTAGTTATTAGTATATTATCCAGATGTTAAACGGTGCTAAAGTAATATTGAATTTGTTAATTTAAAAAATATATTATTTAACAAATTAAATATTATATTAGCACCAATTAAATTTAGTCTCGATAATCTACTAATAACTAATAAAAAAGTTAATATCCCAGATAGTAAAGAATTTGGAATTTATGAAATTAGTTGCAATCACTGCAATAAAGTATATATAGGAAAAACTAAAACGAATTTAGAAACTCGTACAATAGAACACGTCAGAAATATTAAAAATGGTGAAATTGAAAAATCGGCAATTGCAGCTCATAGTTTGCTAGAGAATCACAAAATTGGAAGAGAAACTAAAATTTTCAAACATTTGGAGGAACCTGTGGAATTGACAGTTTGGGAAAAGATATACATTCAGAAGAATAAATATAAAGCTATCGCTTTTGATATTCCCAACGAGAATAATTTGATCTCCAAATTCGTAAAATCGACACAAGATGGCAGTTCAGAAGATGATGTTAACAGCGAAATTTCTACAGTTGGAGTTTGAAGTTGGAAGTTGAACTATACTTTTGAAACCGGTATCGTAAAGAATGCAACTTTATGAGGTGAGATATTAAAGCATTTTCTCCAATTCATTCATTAATAGCTACCTTTATTTCATCCGATAAAATCATATACTCGAAACCTCATTACTCGATAATTCTCCAAAGTTTTGGTACCAACTTGTAAGACAGAAGCTATTTAAAACAGGGTTTATTATGTTTATAGAGAATTATTCTAATTGTTGTATTTTAAAGTAAATATTTGTCTAGGTTGAGTGAAGATGTCATATAGCCTTACCTCTATCAGCGTAAATAAATGAATAAAAATATATTCTATGTAATGAAATAAAACAAATATGATTATAAGTTACTGGGATTACTATTTTTTAAAAACATAATCAGTATAAGATATTAGGATGTCCACCTTGTTGGCTCAGATATGGTAGCATGGCTGCTTTCTGACTAGCAAACCCAGGCTCGATATCTGGCAACGTTGAAATTTTTAATTGTTAAATTAATTTAATTGCAAAATTTTCAATCTGGAGGCTAAAACAGGTGATGGTGGTATACAATTTTTAATCGCTAGATTGTGCACACGATTCTTGTGTTAAATTGCTAATGTCTCCACAGTGCATATGTCGAGAAGGCATATGGTATTGTTGACAGTGATTCAACCATCAGACGAAGACATTAAGCCTGGCAACCCCCTTGCTACTTTTTGGTAGGAACAGGCTATGTGCCAGCACCAGGTTTCACTTTCTCCCTTGTCTTCATCATCATCTCTCACACAAAACACTTTACACTACACAAACACACAAACATACATTCATCCTAGACTCCTCTCTGTAGCACGGTACAAGAATGCATCTGAATAACATAGTCTGCCAAAGTGGTGCTTGAATTGAAAATGGACTACACTAATGCCATCTATCTGCCTAGCGCAGAACCCGAAACACATAAAGTGCAATGGGTAACATTTGAACACACACAAAATAAAAACAATTTATTGGGATAAGATAAAATTCTGTATACCACTAGTGTTTAAATTCCATTACTTGCTTGTAATGTATACATTTCACTCATATAATGTAATATATAGAGTGCCTTCAGAACCCCATCACAAACTTCTAGGGCTTGTAAAGGGGAGTGAGTAGATAATATTTTGAATATGAATATTTCTCTGCAAGTGACCATTTTTATGTTGCAAGTACAACAGTTTCACTTTAAGTCAATACTAATAAAATTCATTGTTAAAACCGTTGAGGTGGATAGTCATAAAATAAAATAAGTTAAAATATACCTTCTTAGGTGAGATCCGTCGTCTTCAACTTATAAAACATGTATTCTTTATGTCTGTAGGCCTTTCAGAACATCCGTTACATCTTCAGCAGGTCCGTCTTCGCTGCATTGTCTTATATGATGGTTGATGCTGCTGGTCCTAATGTGTTATTGTGGTGACTAAAAACACGACAGCACCACATTAGGACCAGCAGCATCAACCATCATATCAGATAATGCAGTGAAGGACCTGCTGAAGATGGAACGGATGTTCTGAAAGGCCTACAGACATAAAGAATACATGTTTTATAAGTTGAGGATGACGGATCTTACCTAAGAAAGTATATTTTAACTTATTTTATTTCACTTTAAGTATTTAAGTTTTCTGCATCTACCAGGAATAAATATCAATATTTATTTAATGATTCATGACTCCATTAATTATATTTACACAACCCAACATTCACTGATTTCATGACAATCTCCAATGTCAAGGGTAAAATAAAGGAACTTCACTTGGTCACTGTAAGAATAAGATGGAACTTTACCAGAGCATGATTCGCAGGTACAATGTGTGCAACGAGCTTAGTGGTCGACATATCGAACGGTTGTTGTAGTAGATAAATACTAACCACAATACATTTTTATCACCGCACATAGTTCAACTAACCACAATGTTAAGCACGGTAGAAACGTTTGGTTAGTTTGCATGTAAATAATTATTCTCACAGTGACAAAGTGAAGTTAGTTATTTTTTTCTTGACATTGGACATTGCACAGAATAAATTAATGTTGAGTTGAGTAAATGTAGTTAATTAAGTCAAAAATCATTAAATTCCTATCAATTTATAGCCGGCAGATGCAGGAGGATTTTTAAACGTTTAATGCAAAAATGTTGTATCTGCAGCATGTGTTTAGTTTATTTGTATCCTCAATTTTATGAATAATATCCCCTTATTTAAGAGGACTCTGTTCATTTGAATTGTGAGTTTTATTTCTTTTAGTTGTATTACTAGACTTACCTATTGTCGACATCACCTATACGCTGACGATTTGCAAATTTACATTCACTCCCATCCTGACGATGTACATGACACACTAGACAAATTAAATAGTGACCTAGACTCAATTTCCCAATGGTCGAAGAAACATGGACTTAATCTAAATACTGACAAGACACAGTGCATAATTATAGGACATCGGCGAATCCAAAGCATTATAAATTACGAAAATATCACTACCATTCTCCTAAATGACAAAAATATCCCGTACAGCTCAGTAGTAAAAAATTTGGGTATCTATATGGACCAACACCTAGACTGGAAAATCCAGGTGAATAATACCTGCAAGAAAGTGTTCTCAATTCTTCACTCCCTAAATAGTTTTTAAAACTTCCTTCTTACAAAATTAAAACAAATACTTGTACGACTCTTATAATGCCACACTTCGACTACTGCGACATATTACTGACTAATCTGACAACTGATCTATCTGACAGACTACAGCGTGCTCATAATGCGTGCATTCGATTTATATTCAATCTCCGTCGTTATGACCACGTGTCTCCTTCATTTCAGGTCTTATCATGGCTACGCCTAAATGACAGAAGAACTTTACATTCACATACCTTACTATTCCAAATTCTGCACACATATTTACCAACTTATTTAACAACACGTTTTCAACATTTATTGGCTCATCACAATTTAGGAACAAGATCACAAGACTCTTCTTTACTTTTGATACCACAACACAGGACCTGTCTATACTCTGAATCTTACACAATATCTATGGCTAGAGCATGGAACTCACTTCCCAGTCATGTCAGGGACTGTCAATCGCTATCATTATTTAAATCCAAATTAACTAATATCTTAAGTTCGACACAATGAAAACATTAACTGCATAACAACTATATAGAGCATTCCATTAATAATCATCTAGGAAACTACTTACTTTATTTTATATCATTTTAATTTTATTATATTCTATGTTTTGTTAGTATTAGCTAGTATTAGATAACATCATCATTGTATTTTGTTTAGTCTGTATTTTAATATCTTAAAATTGTAATACGTACGTAATTTTTGTATAATTTTACTATTCGCTGGTTGAGTGGAAGAGAAGGCCTTATGGCCTTAACTCTGCCAACTAAAATAAATAATTATTATTAGTAGGCTGCTGCTATTGTTACGTAGAAGATTAAATGAAAACGGTTCTATTCAAAATGTTATATACTGACCCCTGTACAAGCCGTAGAAGTTTATGGAAATATCAGAATACCTGTACCATACATATGAAACATTCTTAATTCTGTTTACAGATCCAAAGAAGATCCTGATTTCTCAATGAGAAGATTTGTATAAGAAAAACTTTCTTTTGTACATTTGTAACACAAAATTAAATTAAATAATTTTAAAATAAGTATTGTACATTATTAACTTACTAATTCACTAACACTATCAAACCCGCAGGTTTATGGCCGCGCGGACATAAGCTCTCCATAGATCCCTATCCTGAACAAATGTGTTCCAATCATTCCCTGTATAATCCACCTCCCTCAAATCATAGTTAATTTATTCTCCCACCTCATTCTTGATCCACCAACTGGGCGTCTTCCCTCTGGTTTTTCCTACAAGAAGCTTCCATGCATTTCTTTCATTCCCCATTCGTGCCACATGTCCTGCCCATCACAGTCTACGAGACTTAACTGTTCTTATTATATCTGGCTTCGCATAAAGACCATGTAGTTCACCTGTCTGTTCATCTCTCTTTGCTCCAAAAATTTTCCCAAGAACTTTATTCTCTAATACTCGTAATCTCCTTCCCTCCCTTGAAGTGAGAATCCATGTTTCGCACCCATATAATATAACTAGTAGAATAATATTTTTATATATTTTCATTTTTACGTTTTTTGGAAGGAGTTGGGAAGTCAAGAGGCTCTGTAATGCAAAATATCATGCATTTCCAGAAAATTTTACATTATTATAGTTGAATCAATACTAATAAAATTAATTGTTAAACCGTTGAGGTGGAGAGTCATAAAATAAAATAAGTTCTAATATACCTTCTTAGGTAAAATCCGTCGTCCTCAACTTATAAAATATGTAATCTTTATGCCTGTAGGCCTTTCAGAACATCCGTTCCATCTTCAGCAGGCCCCTCCTCGCTACAACATCCAGTATGATGGTTGATGCTGCTGGTCCTAATGTGGTGTTGTCGTGACTAAATCGTCAGGAACAAGCTTTGATTACGACAAAACCACATTAGGACCAGCAGCATCAAACAATTTTACTGGATGTTGTAGCGAAGAGGGGCGTGCTGAAGATGGAACGGATGTTCTGAAACGCCTACAGGCATAAAGATTACATATTTTATAAGTTGAGGACGACGGATTTTACCTAAGAGGTATATTTAACTTATTTTTATTTTATTATAGTTGAAGAGAAAGTTAGAAACTCAGACTGGGGTTTGAACCCAGGACCTTTCGCATTTGTACATTATTTTTATTTTATACAATCTATTACGTAAATGAGTTGGAACCAATCATCCTTCCCTCCTGGATCACTTTAATGTCCTTGTAGAGTGAGATGCCTGTAACATTCATTGAGCTACTCTGCTTCTTCATTATCAATCCATACTTCAATGAATGAATGAGTCACTTCTTATCTTACCTCATATTTCATGTTATTTTTTAACATGGGAACTGCACTTTTCAAGAGAAGATCCCTCTCATCCTCAGCCGATATTGTGACTACCGGATTTTCGTTGGAATTTTCATCTATAACATTGCCATCTGGTGCTGATTTGATGAACTTTGAGATCAAATCCTGTTCATCGGGAATTTCAGCATTCATAGATCTAAATTTGTTCTTCTGAATATATATCTTCTCCCAAACTGTCAATTCCAAAGGTTTTTCCAAATTTTTTAAAAGTTTAGCGTTTTTTTTCAATGTTATGAATCTCCAACAAACTATGTGCTGCAATAGCTGATTTTTCAATTTCACCATTTTTTATAACATTTTTATAACTTATTTCTAAAGTGTTCCTTTCTGCCAGCGACCAAATTTCTTTTGTTTTTCCTACGTATACTTTATTGCAGTCTTTACAACTAATTTGATAAATTCCAGATTTTTTACTATCTGGGGTGTTTAATTTCTTATCGGTTATTAATAGATTACCAAGGATAAATTCATCTATCGGTGCCAATGTAATATTGAATTTCTTGAACATTTTCTGAAATGTGTTAGTTCCTTTGAATTAGATTGCAGGGTGGTGTATTCTTTCAATATTTTTTGTTGATTGAATTTCTTTAATTTATTTATAATTATTTCCTTTCCAAAACCATTTGAATTAGCTATGTTCAAAATGTGATTATATTATTTCTTAAAACTTCTTCATTTAGTGGAACATTTAGTAACCTATATATCAAACTTGAAAATTACATGTTTATGCGCAATATTATTGAAATCTGAAGACTTTATATATTTGTCTGTATGAGTATCCTTCCTGTAAATATTTAATTTGATTCTTTGTTCTTACTCACATCTTATTATGTACAGGTCCAAAAACGGGATTTGGTTTTTCTTTTCTAATTCAAAGGTAAATTTTACAGATTCATCTTGAAGATTGGGTAATTTTAATGTACCTTCAATATAATATTTAATATTTAACTATTCAATAGTTTAACTATGAATCCATACTGCCTTCATTTCCCAAACAAGCACGTGAATTCTTGCTGAATACTCCCAAATGTTTTAACAGTAAATTCAAATTATGCACATAGTATTTTGTATTATGCATGTTGTATATTTCAACATAATGTTTTATGTAAAAATAGAATAATAATAAACACATAGGCCTATATTAAATTCTGTAAAAAGAGTTTTGTATAATGAATGTAAAAGAGAATTTTTTTTTGCTTGAACCAGGATTCGAACCCCTTGAAATGTTCTAGCTCACTGAACTAATTTAGGCTTCCCTCCGATCCAAGCACAAATTCGTCCTACGAGAAAAAGTACTTAGCTCGAGAATTAGTAAAAAAAAATTTAACTAAAGAGAGATGAACAGACAGGTGAACGGAGAAAATTAACCAACAGTGTGCTACATGATCTTTATAGGAAGAAAGATACATTAAGAACAGAGCTATATAATAAGATGTAAGTCTCATAGCCTGCGATGGGCAGGATATATGGTACAAATGGGAAATTAAAGAGGTGCATGAAAACTTCTTGTAGGGAAACCAGAGGGAAAACACCCAGTTGGTAGACCAAGAATGAAGTGAGAGAATAACATTAACCATGATTTTATGGAAGTAGATTATACAGGAAATCACTGGAAAATATTAACTCACGATAGGGATGTATGGAGAACTTATGTCCATGTGGCCATGAATCTACAGGTTTGATAGAGCCAGTGAGTTAGTTAGATATTATTATTAACTAACTGACTCACTAGCACTATCAAGCTCTTTGGTTCACGGTCGGATAGATATAAATTACACTGATCAACATGATTTTTGTCTCATGAGTACCAATAGTTGTACTTAATACAGTTTTCTTATCGTGTTTTCAAATATGTATTCGGAATTTCTCCATCACCTATAGATTTTTTAATACAATTTAAATTAATGGATTTAAATAATTATTTTTTAATAAACTTTTTTTGTCCATTTGTCCATTGTAAAATAAAATCAAATGAGCTAACTCAGGAGATTTCAGCAATGGAAAAGAGATATCAAGGCAAATGGAATCCTAATATGCTGGCCGATTATTGTTGGACCATCAAGAGGGATGCTCCATAGGCAAAATATAGCAGAAAATCGTCATTTCTTACATTCTAGGTGAGGTCGAATGTTCGAATATTGTGTAGTTACGAATGTAGAAAATATTAAAGTGTTTGAAATTATAAATGTCTGTCTCTCAGAAACTTTGCGTGAAGGAGAAACCAATACCATATTTAATAGATTTTATTAAACACAATGTGTACATTTAGAGTTTTCACCAGTCTTTTGTAATTTTGGGAGAGGCTGAGTTCTGCTTTTGCATTTCATTAGGTGGTACTTAGAGCATGGCTCGTCGCAAAGTTTACATCTGCAGTCTCCTTGGGGTCGTGGTATGACGGATTCAGACATATTTTCCCGTGGAAACCATGCGCGGCGAAGCGTGTGTATAGGTGGCGAAATTGGAAGTTCGGTCCTTTCCACACATCAGTTTTCATCGTTTCTGTGTCCATTATTTCCATCGGTATTGCATTGGCTTTGTTTTGTCTCTCTTTGATGGCGTCTTTGAATTCAGGAGAAAAATACTATCAGAATCACATATTTTTCTTTCTGAGACAAAAAAAGTTTCTTTTTTGTTGCTCAGTGTTATTCACACATCCCAATCCTGAGCTAATGTTTTCCAATCATCCCCTGTATAAAACTTTTGCCTCAAATCATGGTTAATTTTATTACTTGCCCGTTTGCCCGTGGTTTACCTACAAGAGATTTTCATGCCACTTTTTTTTCCCATCATGCCACTTGTCCTACTTTTAATTTTACCATTATTATTATTATTATTATTATTATTATTATTATTATTATTATTATTATTATTATTACTGTTATTATTATCATTGTCATTAAAACTATTTTTAATTCTATCATTAATAATTTTATTATCATTAACATTCTTTGAATAAGAAATAATGCTGTATTAACATATGTACACCTACAGAATACATTTATCATTATACATCCTCAATCATACAGCATTAGTAATAATGGGTTTTTGTACTTCTCTAATCTATCAGATTATATGCTGCTTTTTATTAAAGGTCACAGTTTCACATTTCATAATAAAACACAGCGCAAACAAGCAGAATTCAAATTTACTAATTTATAATTATAACAGAGTGCAACATTCAGGTAAGAACTACTGAATTTATACCATATACAGAATGAAAATGGAACTCTGGCAAAAATAAGTAAAACAATATTTTGTGATTATATTACAAATATATTATTTTATTGTGAAGTTAGGAATTTTTCTCTAATTTGTTTTACATCAACTTAGAATGTATAAATATCTATATGATCATAAAATAAACAGTAGATATCATGTAGTGGATTCTTGGTAGGCCTATTTATACTTCTGCTATAGAACAAAAATGCGTCCTTCTCAATCCCATTTGTCATACTGTCTCACATAAAAATTTTTTTTTTACTTCGGAATATTCCACAATACTGTGTTTCATCTCCGACATTTCGGGCTGCCAACCTAAATAACTATATTGTAATAAAATAATTACGCTGTAATATTACATATTACAACTCACGTGCGGGAAGTAAAAACACCAGCCTTTATGTTTACTAAGTACAATGTATATACAAAAAATATCCAAAGGTAGTGTTAATATACATTACACGAAACAAATCACTGCATTTTAAACGAACTGAACTTTATTTGAAACAATATAAAACAATAAATACGTACTTGCCGCCATTTTGTGACTACATTCGTGTCACGGCCTCCTATAAATTCAGCTAATAAACATTGGCCAGACTGTTAATGTTATTCGGTTGTTTAAAATGAACGCAAATATTTCCAACAAATATACTATTATTTTACTATTATTTGTTATTTGAAAACACCATCGCGCAAAAAATAATGTATATACAACGCTCTTTTGTGAAGTGTTTTACAGAATCTCGGAAATTAAAAACCGAGCTATGGCTAGGTTTTTAAACATTTTCCTCGCTTATGTAAGAAAAACACTTCCCAACCTCGCATCGTAAAATACTACTTTGTCTCATAAGGGATGGGAATGGAGAGAAGAGAAAACTTCATAATGAGATGATGATTAATGGCATAACCCACTGTTAAGCCGTAGATTCTCCTTTGTCAGGAGTTGATAAACCATTCATTTCACTTACCTTTATTTAGTCACCAAAATATGTCATGAATGGTATGCGGTCAACAAACCGACCCATTCATAAGGAGAAGCACCATAATATGTATATAGTTGTCAAATTATTGTCATGGTTATTGTGTCTAAAATACTATTGTAGGGCCTAATATAATAAGCAGCTCATCTATGTCAAATAGGTGACACAATAAATAGTAAATTAATTATTTATTTTTTAACATCTTACCTCATATTTTATGTTTTCTCAAACACGGGAACTAATTTTCGAGAGAAGGATGTCTCTCATTTTCAACCGACATTATGACTACATATTTTATGTTTATTCAAACACGGGAACTAGTTTTCGAGAGATCCTTCTCTCGAAAACTAGTTCCCGTGTTTGAAGAAACATAAAATATGAGGTAAGATGTTAAAAAATGACTCATTAATTTATGAATTAAGAATAATCGTCCACCGCTGTGGTCTCGAGGTAGCGTACTGCCTTGTCACGCAGCGGGCCCGGGTTCGATCCCCGGTCGGGGCAGTTTTTCTAGGTGAGGTTTTTATCGGGGTTTTTCCTCACCTGTAAGACAAATGTCAGGAAAACTTTAAGGCCCAAACGGTCCCCGAAATCATATGGCCTTCATCCTTATCATTATCATCATCATCATTCTTCATCGGTGTGGAAAGCAACGGGAAGCTACCACACCTACAATTCCCTAGTAAAGCTGCAAGCATAGCATGAAAATGCTATGATTGCAGTGAAGGACCTGCCTTCGGGCAGAATTACTATGGATGGATGGAATGTTATTTGCCGTATTTAACTATGGACAGTATAAATACTTGAAATGTTCTTATTAGGAAACCCTTGGGGGAAAATAATACTAGGGAGCCTCAGGTGAGAGGATACTATTCAAGCGGATCTTAGTAAACTAGACATAGGAGTTGTGAATTGATTTAAATTGACTGAAGATAGGTATTATAGCCTCAGGTTGTCCTACGCCATGTTTTGGTTTACTGCAGCTGTTTATATATATATATATATATATATATATATATAACACTGAGGGCCGGTTTCACCAACAGAGGTAACTGTATTACGTCAGTTTGCCCGTGTATAATGCATAGCTTAAACTGGCATAATACAGTTACCTTTGTTGGTGAAACCGGCCCTGAGCAACAAAAAATAATTTTTTTTTGTCTCAGAAAGAAAAATACGTGATTCTGATAGTATGTTTTCTGCTGAATTCAAATATGATATCGGGTTTTCTCCATCACGCAAGGTTTCCGAGAGACAGGCATTTATAAGTTCAAACACTTTAATATTTTCTAAATTCGTAACTACACAATATTCGAACATTCGGACTCACCTAGAAAGTAAGATATGACGATTTGCTGCTACATTTCACCTGTGGTGCATCCATCCTGATGGTCCAACAATAATAGGCCAGCATATTAGGATTCAATTTGCCTTGATATATTTTTTCCATAGCTGAAATTATTTGAGTTACCTCATTTGGTTTTATTTTACAATGGACAAATGGACGAAAAAACGCTTATTAAAAATAATTATTTAAATCCATTAATTGGAACTGAAATAATAAAAAAACTGTGGGTGTTGGAGAAATTCCGAATACATATTGAAAATACGATAAAAAAGTGCATTAAGTACAACTATTGGTACTCATGAGACAAAAATCATGTTGACCAGTGTAATTAAGTATAAAAATGCCGACTACCGCCACTATAATAATTCCGCATGTTAATCATTATCAAGCATTGTCGTGAGTCACGCGCTTTTATATAAATGGACAACCACTATAGTGAGGCGATATTACCTGTGAAACAAATGAATGGATGTGGGATTGAACCTACCTGTTCCATTAGATAAAAATTGGTTATTTAAAATTTTATTACCTCAGGAATGAGGAAATTAATATGAAATATGTTTTATGCAGTGTTGTGGATTTATACTTTTTTTACAGAAAAAATGAACATCCTACATATATCTGGACTTCTTATCACCTTGCTGTTGATACAACATAGTATTGCTCAAGATGAATCAGAGGTAAATTATAGTACAAAAAATCAATCTCTCTGCAGAGCAATTACTCTTATTCTACCTCTTTCACAGTAGCCTCTGCCCGCTCCTGGAATTCTCTTCCTCAAAATATCAGGGGTTGCCGCACACTTGACACTTTTAAGTCACGCTTATACAATTACTTGTTAAATAATTAATTTTCCTCCAGAACTAAATTTATTCACTGTCATTGATAGTATTTCGTTTCTATATTTTCTATATTGTAAATTTTATATTTCATTCATTAAATTTAGAGTAAATCAAAATATATTGTAAATAATTTTATTTTTGATATTACTATGTAATAATTTTGTTTATTGTAATTTATACGCAATTATAACAGTAATTTTCTTACTTGTTATCTAACTTGGTTGAATGTTAGACAAGGTCTTAAGGCCTTAACTCTGCTAGTTAAAATTAAAATATTATTATTATTATTATTATTATTATTATTATTATTATTATTGATTTAAGAAAATGGCAATTCAAATAAAATTAAACAAATGCAAATGATCAATTTAGAGATACACATCTAAGATAACCATACATATTATTTTTTGGGAAAAATACGGGCTTCATATTTATATTAAAATTATAAGAAACATTAAACAGTACCTGAGATCTCAGTCGTCCTCAACATTAAGCAGCATAGTTTTGTAGGAGGCCTTTCGAAAAACAAGTTCCGTCTTCTGCTTTCATTTTCGAAAGGCCTCCTACAAAACTACAATGCCGATTGTTGAGGATTACTGAGTTCTCAGGTATTGTTTTATATTTCTTACAATTTTAACATAGTAATCTCAATGGAGATTCGTAATTTATTTTTAAAATCTTGATTCGTATTTATATATAGATATGGTTTTCCCAATGCAAGTCCCCATTTCATTTTATTCAATGTAGACTTCTGGTTTCCATCTCTATCAACATGTTGTCTTTCCACTTAGATCTTGGCATTTCTCTCTTTGCTTAGCTACCTATCATTCCTTATAATCATCATTACCATCATTAAAATATTAAAATTATAACATTTGGTACTTGTTGTGTCAGTCGTTTTCAACTAAAATAACAACTGCTTATAAAACATTGTCATCACCATCATCCGGTATCATGACAACTGCCGCCGTCTTCCGGAAATCAAACGCCATTTCTCTCTGTCCATCCATTGATTTTCCTCCAATCCTCTGACAATCATATCCACTTGTACACATTCTATCCATGTTGTCTTCGGTCTCCCCTTCTTCCTCATTTCCATTGGGATCCATTCCATAATAATTTTAGGTAATCTTTGCTCAGGCAATCTTTTGACATGGACATAACACTGTAATATTTTCTTTTATATAATTCTGTGATATACGGCTCCTCTTGAACACCCATAATTTCCCTTATTTCTTTATTTCGTATTCTACCCATTCCAGATTTTCCAGCTGATCTTCTTAAAACATCCATTTCTGTATTTAAAATTATTTTCATTTCCCCGGTAGGAATTTGCCAAACTTCAGCACCATAATATGTTAAAACGCTCTGAACTATTGAATGGTTTGATATATTTTTAATTTTCTGTAATATTTTTGCTCCACCAAATTGAGTGTAAAGAATTTATTGTTTATTTTGTTTGTGCGATTATATTTTTAATTTCCACTATGTTATCGCCCGAATGGTGTAATTTTGTTCCTAAATAAGTGCATTTAAAACTAGGTTTTAGTTACTCTTAAAACATTGTCAAACATTAAAAATGTAGGCCTTTCAGAAGATAGTCTTCCATCATCAGCATCTACAATGGTAGGCCGACTATTTTTTAAAAGAAAAACAGCAGACTAGACTTTCAGATCAATGTTGAATTCTCTTGGTTAAATAATGTCAACACATTTCGAGAAGCTTACGATAAGTAGTGGGAAAATGAAACATTGAGGGAAAAAATCTAGAAATGAATAAACATTTTTACTGAAATATGGACCAGAATATGAGATTATCCTATTCCCTTAAATTATGATGATTTTTGTAACTAGTTTACATTAAACAGAGGCTTGGAAACTTAGCACTATGATACACATTCACAATCCATAATTCTCATGTCAGTGACTTTCCTGATTCGTATGTCCATCATATGGAGACTAGCGTACTGACCAGCAAAGATCAGTCGTCCAGTAAAATAGAGTACAATATCTCCGCAAAATATTCTCTCTTTAACAGTTACAAACGGAATCTATTAACATGTCTTCACCCGGTTTCTATGTATGGAGAGGTATTCCAGAAAATTATGTCAGTTTCTAACTTCTCTGCAAAAAACTCTTTTACCACAGAAAAATAGTACAAAACAACCGTTTCTGGTAATGTGTAATGATGTTGAAACATTATGAAAACTACAAAAACACTGATAACACTCTTAACTTTATAAGCACTGATTAAAAGAATATAATATTTTGTGCGCACAAAAACTGAAAGAGACGTAAATTTGAAACTGTCAAGATTTCAAATGATATGTGGAACTATACATAAACCATTAAAGAACAAAACATTAAGAGATGCCAGAATGGAGTTTTATAGAACACTGGCAGTTCCTGCATTACTTTATGAGAGTGAAACTTGGGTAATGACCAAAAAATTACACAGTAGAACACAACGTGTAGAAATGAACTTCCTTAGAAGATCAAAAGGCTGCACAAGAATGGATTGGTTAAATAATGAAGATATAAGAACAGAGTTATATATATATCAATTAAATGATAAAATCAAAGGATATTGAGAAAAATGGTTTAGATATGTAGAAATAATGAACTTAACAAGATTACCAAAAGCAGCATTTAACTACAAGCCAAGAGGTTCAAGAAATGTAGGAATGCCAGTGAAAAGATGGACAGAACAACTGTGAGGTAGAACAGGCATTTTGCCTAGCCCGTGAAGAAGATAAAGAAGAAGAAGAAGAATATTTTGTGCCAAATGTTTTTCGCTGTTCTGTTATGGACCCAGCGCATTAAGAAAGAAATTCATTCTTAAGGAATTGTCATAAACTTCCATTTTTAGGTCTAATGTTAAAATCAAGTACATTTAATGAATAAAAAACTAATAAACGAGTACCTGGCAATAAAATCAGGAAAAATAGGAGGCATAAAAAATAGTAACATAATAAAAGCAGCTAAAGTAAAAAGAAAAGAGTTGTTTGACGTAGGATTGGAAGCAGAATCTGTAACAACAGAGTCAATAAATTTAAAGAATACAAAATTGAATTATCATAACTGAAAAATATAGTTGGCAAAATGTTTTTTTAATAAAATTGAAAATTAACTAATAAGGGAAATGGATAAAATGAAAAGTAACAGAAGGGGAGAAATATATGAAAATATTGGAATTAACATGCAAATATAATGGCGACTGAGAAAATTGATAGGATCGCAAGAGACAATATATTTATTTTTAAAAAGGGAGCCCACTATTATGGACAAGAAGATGTAATACTTTTATGCAAGAAGGAAGGTCTAGACAAAAAGAAAGAGAATAAGGAGAAATAATAACTGCCAGGAATACAAACTTTTCTTATCATAACCTTCACATGATGTAAAGATTTGGTGACGCATTGGAGAAAAAATAAATATGAAATTATTGTATTGTCACGGGTCCTCTACAAGTATACAAGGTTTCAAGTCGATCCAATGATTTTAAGTGGGTGAAAATCGCGTTGAAAGATTCCGTTACATAGATAGATAGATAGATAGATAGATAGATAGATAGATAGATACAGGTCAAGCTAATATAAAGCGTGTAAAAAAGTATAGTATTGTCAACCAACATCATGTTTAGAACTTGAGGAATTTCTTCGTGGGGAACGTGTAGAGTCCAATGACAAACATTCAAAAATATAATTACATTCATTATAAAGTTACTCTAATATGATACGGTCTCTACTCATTATACAAGGTGTTCCAAAATGATGGATGGGATTTCAATGTGGTTTCATTTTCCTTACATAACATATATATGTTACGGTAAAAGTAATAAACTGGTGATTATATATAATAACCGGTAATTATGCATAATCACCATTAATGCCGGTAAATATAATACATTACTCGTAATGGTAAATGTGATAAATATCATGACTCATTGGACCAGTAGAGTAGAGTGCAGTTTTTTTGAGTAGTTACACTCTGAAATATATTTTCTCGTAGGACACTATGGCGTAGGATACCACAAATTACAATATTTTACATTTTTTAAATTAAAAAGTCAATAAATGGTTATAATATAATTTTATTGAACTTGTAAAAAACAGTTGCACATAAAAAACAAACTGCAGTTACATAAAAAAACAAACTAAGCCAATATTCTAGAGAAAAAAATACATTATTTTCAAATAACGTTAAATGCTATTACTACAGATTACTAAATATTTTAAGTTTTGTTAGGTTGGGAAATGTGAAGTTGGTTTACGTCAATTTTTTTTAGCATTTGGGAATAAATATTATATATATATATATATATATATATATATATATATATATATATATAAATTGTTTTGTTAGGTTAGGAAATGGAAAGTAAACTGAACGAATTTTCGTAAAGTTAGGGACTTTCATCACATTTACCATTACGAATTAGGAATTATGCAAAAAACCGGTTAATTTGATAAATTAAAAAAAATATATCAAATTCAGCGATGATTATGCATAATAACCGGCAAATATGTATAATAACCGGTTTAATCACATTTACTGTAATATCCATCCATCCATCCATAGTAATTCTGCCCGAGGGCAGGTCTTTCACTGCAATCATATCATTTTCATGCTGTGCTTTGCAGCTTTACTAGGGAATTATAGATGCGGTAGCTTCCCGTTACTTTCCACACTGTAACATACACATATATATATATATATATATATATATATCCGGGTTCGAATCCCGTCCAGGCATTTATTTTTCTTATCATTCCATATTAAGCTTGCATTGCTCAATGTTAAACATTTAATTATAACATATATATATATGTCCACCGCTGTTTTCTCGAGGTAGCGTGCTGCCTCGTCACGCAGCGGGTCCGGGTTCGATCCCCGGTCGGGGCAGTTTTTCTGGGTGAGGTTTTTATCGGGGTTTTTCCTCACCTGTAAGACAAATGTCAGGAAAACTTTAAGGCCCAAACGGTCCCCGAAATCATATGGCCATCATCATCATCCTTATCATCATCATCATCATCACCATCATCCTTCGCCGGTGTGGAAAGCAACGGGAAGCTACCACACCTACACAATTCCCTAGTAAAGCATAGCATGAAAATGCTATGATTGCAGTCAAGGACCTGCCTTCGTGCAGAATTACTATGGATATATAGGCCTATATATATATATATATATATATATATAAAGTAAAGTGATCCCACAACAGACCCGGAGGTCCTTGGTGTAGTAGGAGGTTAAGGCTCCCACTTTTTCTAGACAATCGGCACTTTATGTCAGCCGGGTTGTCAGCCCTGCGTGACGGCCGCCTTTACCCCAGAACAAGCATCTGGTACTCATTTCCGTTAGAGGCTGAGTCGACCCCAGGGCCATAGTGCCGCCAGAGGGTTTGGGTCAGTTTAAAAATCTTGACCCCTACGGGACTTGAACCCTCGACCCTCTGGCTTGTAGCTCAGTGCCTTAACCACTACGCTACGGCGTGCCCCCATATATATATATATATATATATAAGAAAATTTACATGGAATTAAAGAGGAACACTTCGAGTTATTTAAACATATTTTATAAGTGTTCGATGTGAGCACCTTTTGTTACACAGCACACATGTACCCGATAGTCGAATTCTCCCAAATCTTGGTCAGCATAGATCAGTTTTAGGGCTTGTGCTAATTGCAAGCGGTAAGGTTGCATATGAAGCTGCTTTTGTAGAACTCTCCACAATGTCGCTGTAGGCATCTGCAGTTCACGACTAGCACGCCGCACAGATTTTTGTGGACTACGTATAAAAGCTGCTCTGACATTCTCGATTCTTTCATTTGCTGTTCGTGAAAATCCTGGACCTTTTCCTTTTACAGATACATGCAGTTGTTTATAACTGTCTATAGGCCTACCATCGACGGATACTCTTATTTGCCGGATGATCATTTTCAAATTGCCGTCGGAAAACTCACTGCACTGCAACAATGGAACCAGACCTTGAAAATTGCAACACACAGAATGACTTCTGCACAGGAGTCACCATTTTCACAAAATTAACGTTGTGACGTAATAATGCATACAGGATATGAAACTTTCACAGTTTTTCTTTCATTATTTCAGATAATCAGGCATCCAATTTCGTTTGTAAAGCTATACCAACTACTTAAAGCTCCGTCCATCATTTTGGAACACGGTGTATAGGTAATTAAATAACTTTTGTTTTCCAGAAAGACCGCAAGCTCATCTACATACAGTTTGGGTCAATATTTTAACAATTTTCTCATTGCCATGTTTCAAGGAGTGTCCAGGATGTGTGGTAGTTGCCGATCCGGGAGACCCTGATATACAAAAATACGCCCAATTTGCTCTGGAAGAAATGAAAAAAGAAGACAACTGCACCGGTATCGAGGGACTTGAAATTGAAGGCTGCTCTTACGTACTGCAGTGGATTGTGAATGTGACGTCACAGGTTTGTCTATTTTGTAGCAAATATTATTATAATAAGTGTCCGGAGTTGAGATCACAAATACCATCTACACCATGGTTATGAAAAAATGTATTTTAAAAAATATTAGCAATATAAGATGTTTAAAAAATGTTTCATTCTGATGTGTTTTTCTTTCCGCAGACTGTGGATGGTCAACTACTTCAGTACGATCTACGTGTACAATATGTAGAAACAACTCCTGAACAAGTAAAGTCACTTTTAATATATGACTTAATACTGTTGATCAGTAGGCCATGATAAGTTCATTGTTCTCTCTATACGGCTAGATGACAATGCAAATATTTCCGTCTATTACGCACACATCGTAGAAATGCATATAGACCGAGATCCGGCTGCAAGATTATTACGTTCATCGAGTGTATCAACAAAATCTGTTTTTTTCATAAAATTGTGAATTACTGAATACATTTTTGTCGAGTTGCCTATTAAAATTCGGCCGCCAGAATGTTTAATTAAAATATAACTTATTTATTTATTCGAAATAATTTGATTTACTTGTTATTAAAAAAATATAATCCAGTTCGCAGAAATCGATGTATAGAGCTTGAAAAGTTTTGGTTGCCATTGCACACTTGGCCGTAAATCTCCTCGCGGCTACAGCAGGCTGTGACACCAATCAGTTATCAAATGGCGGTAAGTACGTATTTATTGTTTTATATTGTTCCCTCGCAGCGGAAAGTAAAACCACTGCCCTTTATGTATACTACGTACAATGTATATACAAAAATACATCCAAAAGGTAGTGTTAATATACATTATACGAAACAAATCACAGCATTTTAAATGAACTGAACTTTAATTGAAATAATATAAAACAATAAATACGTACTTACCGCCATTTGATTACTGATTGGTGTCACAGCCTGCTGTAGCCGCGAGGATGTTTACAGTCAAGTGTGCAATGGCAACCAAAACTTTTCAAGCTCTATACATCGATTTCTGCGAATTGGATTATAATTTATTTTAATAACAAGTAAATCAAATTATTTAGAATAAATAAATAAATTATATTTTAATTAAACATACTGGTGCACGAATTTTAATAGACAACTCGGCAAAAATGTATTCAGTAATTCACAATTTTATGAAACAAAAATTGATTTTGTTCATACACTCGATGAACGTAGTAATCTTGCAGCCGGATATTGGACTAATAGGGCTAAATGACAATGAAAATATTTCTGTATATTACGCACACATCTTAGAAATTCATAAGTCAGTGGCAGCTCACAAAAATTCTGTGAATTTCAGTTTCATTATTTACCGGGAATTCAAACTATTACAATAGTAATTACAACGCAATTAATAAAGATAATTATTTTATCTGTCAGACTATAAAATCTGGTGTAATGAAATATTAATTGATGACTTTAATTGAATTATAAAATATCGCAGAGTTCATGGGCCTACATCAATAAACTATTTATATTATAGGCCGTGTTTCAAATTATCATTGTTTCTGAGGATGTCTGACATTGCTGCAAGTAAAACGTCATCACGACGAAAAATATGAACGCTGTCTTAGAGATCAACTTACTTACTTACTCACTGGCACTATCGAACCCGTAGGTTCATGGCCGCGCGGACATAAGCTCTCCATACATCCCTATCCTGAGCCAGTACTTTCCAATCATTCCCTGTATATTCTACTTCCCTCAAATCATAGTTAATGTTGTTCTCCCACCTCATTCTTGGTCCACGAACTGGGCGTTTTCCTTCTGGCTTTCCTACAAGAAGTTTCCATGCACGTCTTTCATTCCCCATACGCGCAACATGTCCTGCCCATCGCAGTCTACGAGACATAACTGTTCTTATTATATCTGGCTTCCTATAAAGACCATGTAGTTCATTGTTATGAAGTCTTCTCCATTCACCTGTCTGTTCATCTCTCTTTCGTCCAAAAAAATTCCTAAGAACTTTATTCTCAAATACTCGTAATCTTCTTTCCTCCCTTAAAGTAAGAGTCCATGTTTCGAACCCATATAATATAACTGGTAGAATAATAGTTTTATATATTTTCAGCTTAACGTTTTTTGAAAGGAGTTGGGACATCAAGAGTCTCTGCAATGCATAATAGCATGCATTTCCAGAATTGAGCCTATGTTTAATTTCTTTGTGCATCTCATTCCTATTTGTGATTATTGTTCCTAGGTATTTGAATTCAGCCACTTTCCTCAAAATTTCCCTCATTTGTCATTAGCTGTCCATTTCCATTATATACTGAATTTCTACGTGTGACCATATATTTAGTTTTACTAATATTTACTTCCAGTCCTAATTTCTTAGTGTTACTTAATAGTGTGTGCGTGTTGGCCTTCAGTATCTCCTCGCTATCGGCCAGTAGTACTACATCATCAGCATAAACTAACAGCTTATTAATACCATTCAGTTGTAAGCCTTCCTCATTCTCTAAAGATTTAATGGCATGCTCTAGTACAAAATTAAATAGTAGAGGAGATAGTGCATCTCCTTGTTTCAACCCATTCTGGATTTCAAAAGTGTCTGAAAACTGTTTGCCTACACGCACCCTACTCTTTGAGCCATTTAGACACATTCGTATAAGTCTAACTAACTTTTTAGGAATTCCGAACTCCAGCAGGATACTATATAACTTCTCCCTCTTAATTGAGTCTTAGAGATCAATACATGTATTATTCTTTTTTTAACGAGATTGTAACTCAAGGAAAAAAATCAGTGGCAAACATACGTCGTACTCTCTCTGAGCAATAAAAACTTCGTAACTCCAAAAAACCTTGAAATGCCAAATGGTACCAGCATAGAATAATACAGTTCTTAGGGCAATTTTTGAACCAAAGAGAGATGAACAGACAGAGGAATGGAGAAGACTACATAACAGTAAACTTTAGAAGAAAACCAAATATAACAAGAACAGTCAAGTCTCATACACTACGATGGCCAGATACATGTGGCACGAATGGGGAATGAAAGAGGGACACGGAAGATTCTTATAGGAAAACCGGAGGAGAAAGCGCCCGATGGTAGACCAAAAATGAGATGGGGGAATAACATTAACCATGATTTGAGGGATCCCGTTGGGGTCAGGATCCCGTTGGGGTCAGGCGGCACTATGGCCCTGGGGTCGACTCAGCCTCTAACAGAAATGAGTACCGGACGCTTGTTCTGGGGTAAAGGCGGCCGTCACGCAGGGCTGACAACCCGGCTGACATAAAAGTGCCGATTGTCTAGAAAAAGTGGGAGCCTTAACCTCCTATTACAGCAAGGGCCTCCGGGTCTGTTGTGGGATCACTTATGATTTGAGGGAAGTAGATTATAAAAGGTGTCATAGGAAACCATCAGCTCACGATGTATGGAAAGCGTATGTCCGCGCGGCCATGTACAGACTCGATAGTAACAGTTAGTTAGTTATAAATTTTATTTTCCCCCAATCGATTCATAAATGTAATTTCTGTATACCCTCTTTTCCTGTTAAATATGCGGATTTAAGGGGCTTCTATTGCCCAGCAAAGATATATAAAACTTGTTGGTTGTGTGCTTCAGTAAGTGAATGGAATTCCCTAAACTGTTTAACTCGGATACATCAGTTAATTACAAAGTTGATATGGAAATTAATGCTTTCAGACTATTCACTTATTGGATAACATAATTTTTAAAAAAATGCTTTCATTGATTCAATAACACCATCTTCAAACTAAACTTTAATCAATTTCGATTACATTTTCCAAACTGGAATTTTTCAGATATCTGTAAGTTTCTCCTCAATTAAACTACTAAAAGGTTTAAGTTTTTCCCTAATTTTTTGTATAAATAACATGATTTTTATAATTTAAGTTAGAGTCCACCGCTGTGGTCTCGGGGTAGCGTGCTGCCTTGTCACGCAGCGGGCCAGGGTTCGATCCCCGGTCGGGACAGTTTTTCTGGGTGAGTTTTTTATCGGGGTTTTACCTCACCTGTAAGACAAACGTCAGGAAACCTTTAAGTCCCAAACGGTCCCCGAAATCATATGGCCATCGCAATCATCATCACTCATATTCATCTTAGGTTAAGCTTAGGATTAGGGACTCTCTTGGCGCAGCATTATCATAATCATATCCCATCACATCATCGGGGCAACGTAACCCCGCCTTCCAGGCGCCCCAACCTCAGAAGTGGGTTACAAGTACGCCATGCCAGGAGAGAAACCAGGAATGTCGAAAGACAAACCTAGGGCATTTGAAATAAAAATTAAGTTAGTGAAGATACAACATTTTATAAAAGAATTGCATTAAATAGTTCTTTTATATACTACGAAGGTAATAAATAAATCATATATTAAATAAAACAAACATGAATTATGAGGAAAACGTGGTTTTGAAAATATCCCTGAAATATTAAGATTAATAAAAATCACCAAATCAAACTTTTTCGATATGGTTTAAATAAATATTTGGCCCTACAATTAAAATTAATCAATTGATTTTTAATTATCTAGTAATTCTTGAAACACGAATGACTACTCATATAGGGAATCCAGATTTAAATACAGAGTGTTACCAAAATGAGTAGAGATTTTTCGTGCGGTGGTAGGGAACATCCATACAAGTATTTTAAAACAATGAACCTTCGGTCGGAAATTCATTGTTGTGGGTCTACAGAGTAAAATAGCACAAAATTGTTTAACACATTGTTGCTTATTTATGAATTCTAAGAAAAATGGAAGGTATTACATGTTATTTTACAGTAATCATTGGAAATGACGACCATTGACCTGGAAGCACAGCTCCACGCGTCTCACCTCGGACTGATAAACTCTAAGAAGCATATCTGGATGCTCCCTGATTTCCGCAACCACTGCCTCGATCCTTGCTACAAGCTCTGGAGCTGTGCATCCAGGTCAAAGGTCGCCATTTCCAATAGTTACTGTAAAATAACGTGCAATACCTTCCATTTTCCTTAGAATTAAGAAATAAACAACAATGTATTAAACAATTTTAAATGCTGTTTTATCTGTAGACCCACAACAATGCATTTCCGACCCAAGGTTCATTGTGTTAAAATACTTGTGTGGATATTCCCTACCATTCCACGAAAAATCTGCACTCATTTCGGTAACACCCTGTATAGATTACTTTATCTGTACAAGCTGACGATAGAGCAAAGATGATGCTTTGAAAAATACCCTACAAGAAACTACCAATATGAGGTGAGATGAAAAATATACACTTAACGCATTTATTAATATGTTACTTTATAATTTATTAGTTTTTTTTAAATATTTTATTTTATATTCTTGTATGAATATATAGTTTCAAAATTTGAAGCTTAAAATTACGTAATTTATTCATTTTTACATAATGTACCTAACCTAAGTATTACTTTTTGGTACTGAAATTCCATTTGTGTTTAAATTTACGTTATTTATACTTCCAGATATCTGTGAAGCAGTACATGTGTTTGGTAGATGTTTTGGTGAGAAATGATTCACAAGAAATGACCGAGAGGTCTTGCCATGTTCTTAAGGTAAAACCAGTTAATAAATCTGGAAAAACTAAATTAATTGTAGCTATCAATTTAATTAATCGTTGCTAAAAGTCCCTTTCTCCGTTTTATTTTTTGCAAAAATGAGTTAACTACAAATTCAACATCCTTAAATATAAATACACATTATGTGCTTAAAAGACCTTCCACCAGCCTTCATACAGAGTCACAGTTGAGCAATTTATTTTTGGTTTCATGCGAAAATGTTCTTACTCTGTGATAAAGGGCCTTCTAGCAGTGAGCTTATCAGCTAGCTCTATTGTAGAAAAGACCTTTCAGCAATGACCAATTCAAATTTTAAAAGACAATTTTTACAAGATAACCTTAATGTATGCAGTGTGACAAGAGGTGACGTTAGTGTAATTGCAGAGATTGTACTATATTTTAGGCGGTTAGAAGCAAAAGGGTAAAGGTTTTGCAGTATTGAGAAAAACAGGTTTAAAATTGAAGCTGCGTAAGAGAATCCTAGGTAATTTGAAATTATAACAATTATTTCTATCTACTTCTAACGTATGTACTTTTATCCTTTTGCTATTAAATTAAATTATGCTTCAAGAATGTAATTATGCACCAAACTCGTGTTTTGCAGGGGGAAATAAGTTAGGCCTACTCCCCGTATCTCCTAACTGCCTCATTTCAATTTCCATTTACTGACTGCTTAAGTATTAATATTAACCGAGACTATTTAACTCATGAGCCAAATGGGAGTCAATGGCCAATCACGTTTTAATGAATCTTGTTTTACAACCAATCACAGTCTTGTTTCACCCGATATTTATCAATCGAGTTTATCATATTAAAGAAAGGTCTTCCTTTTTAATATTCTGAACCAATCATAGCATTATTTTGCAGTGAGTGACTCTCTAAGAAATACGTTGAATATAGCAATTTATACATTAATGTGTAAGAATCCTAGAATGCATGTGGCTACCAGATTGTATATATAGTGCTCGAATATAACCAGAGACTGCTTGCGAGATATAATAGAAAACAATTTTTAGCAATTGATTATACCATAATAAAAATAAACCACTGTTTGCATGTTCTTAAACTTGTTATTTCCCAGGGTTTTACGTTTCAGAAAAATATAATTGACATATTTACATCAAATTACACCAGAAATTAATTAATAACCTGTAACGCTGGTTATAAACACTTTGATGTGTTTCATGTTTTCTCCACTAGGGTGCATTGTTACAATATTGCGATTTACTTATCTCGATCTTTTTGGCATAAATGAACTAAAAGACAAAATTCGTTATTGTGAGTTATCCGTAACACAATACCCGCCATGTGCTGCTATGCTTGCACAGGAATCTACGTATGTCTACTTGTCTCCATCTTCTTGGCATCAATGAATTACAAAAATTTTTGTTCTGAGTTATCCGTAGGAGATAAATATATGCTGTCGCGGACTTTTTTGTAGAGCTTTTTGAAATATTCAAGTCTGTATACATTAATTTTGTGTATTTATTACGGTTTAGGCAGCGTAAGCCATTTAAGCGTCCGAAAAGCTACTTTTTTCATGTTTTCCACTACAAAGGGCAATTTTTAAGGGTATAGGGATTGAGTATCACAACTCTCTTATATAGTCTATGTTCATCCCGGGAGTCTCCTGGACATTTTGCAAAGAACCCCATTACAATCGGATCAATGGTATGGCCGCCCATAAAGTACGAACAAAACAACAAACGAACAAACAAACATTGATTTTTATATATTAGATTATATTCAACTAATTTCTTGGAGAGGCAGTGACTGCAAAATAATGCTCTAACCTATTCAGAATGTTAAAAAGGAGCTTGATTTTAATGTGATAAAATGAAATTGATAAAATCGAGGTGAAAAACGACTGTGATTGGTTTTAAATAAAAAATCATTGAAACGTGATTGATCATTGACTCCCTTATGGGGCAAGAGTTAAATAGTCTCTACATTTAAATATATATATATATATTTTTTTTTTTTTTTTCCATGCCGCGACAGGCCTAGAAAGCCATTGGCCTACCAGCTGACTGATGGCCTGACATCTATATATGTTAATGACAGAGGTGGATGATCATCCTGCCTGTATAGAGGTGACATGTAGTCAGCATGTCGGGTCCCCCAGCCGTTATAGCTGGATTTCTCACTTATTGCAGCTACCCAAATTCCTCACGATGCTGGGTGTGCACCAGTCCCAGAGCGGCCGAAATTCCATGATAAAATGTCTTTCCCCATGGAGACTCGAACCAGGGCAAGTCCGGTAGCTCTGCGAAAAGACCTCTTGCCTTAACCACACGGCTATGGCGCGGGGGGGCCCTATTTTAAAATACTCAGTTTATAGTCCTCTACCATCTATATAATTTTTCAGGTAGGTATTTGTACGCTTTGCATGTGATTATTTTTAACAATGTCTCTTCTTTTAAGTTTTGTGGAGGTTGTTGGGAAAACGTCAATCACAATGCTCCCGAGGTTATCCAATTCGCAGAAGATGCTGTGCAGGAAATACAAAGACAGGCCAACTGCACATGTGTTTACATTCTGGAGAGCATAGTACATGCCAGGAGAGACGTATGTACAATACTTCACATATAAGTTATTTAAAAATCAGATTAATGATGGGTTATTCGGATTACGATAATAATAATAATAATAATAATAATAATAATAATAATAATAATAAACTTCTAAAAAAACTAAATTACATATAGTCAATTGATTTGATTACCGAAAGAGCTGTTAGAATTTATATTGTAATAAATATGAAATCATATGAAAGTTTAAGTTTTATTTGTATTTGATTAAATGGAATACATATAACTGTAATTATATATTACTGCGACTCCTGTCGTCCCAACTCCTTTAAAAAAACGTTAAAGCAACAAAACACCCAGTTGGTAGACCAAGAATGAGGTGGGAGAATAACATTAACTATGATCTGAGGGATGTAGATTATACAGGGAATGATTGGAAAGCATTAGCTCATGATAGGGATGTATGGAAAGCTTATGTCTGCGCGGCCATGAATCTACGGGTTCGATAGTGCCAGTGAGTAAGTAAGTAAGTAAGTAAGTAAGTAAGTAAGTAAGTAAGTAAGTAAGTAAGTAAGTAAGTAAGTAAGTAAGTAAGTAAGTATGTAAGTATGTAAGTATGTAAGTAAGTAAATAAGTAAGTAAGTAAGTAAGTAAGTAAAATACATATAACTGTAAATATATATTACTGGGACTCCTGCCGTCCCAGCTCCTTTCAAAAAACGTTAAAGCAACACTATATAAAACTGTTATTCTCCCAGTTATATCATATGGATGCGAAACACGGACTCTTACTTTAAGGGAGGAAATAAGATTACGAATATTTGAGAATAAAGTTCCTAGGAACTTTTTTGGACCAAAAAGAGATTAACAGACAGGTGAATGGAGAAAACTATATAATAGTCACCTACATGATATGCATAGGAAGCCAGATATAATAAGGATATAATAAGAACAGTTAAGTCTCTAGACTGCGATGGGCAGGACATGTGGCACGTGTGGGGAATGAAAGACGTGCATGGAAGCTTCTTATATAGGAAAACCAGAGGAAAACGCCCAATTGGTAGACCAAGAATGAGGTGGGAGAATAACATTACCCATGATTTGGGGAAGTAGATTATACATGGGATGATTGAGAAACATTAGTTCGGGATAGGAATGTATGGAGAGCTTATGGCCATGAATCTACAGATCCGATAGAACCAGTAAGTTAGTTATTTTACTCTGCATACATGGTAAAAATTCAATTATGATATGCTGTATGTAAAGGAGTAAATATTCTTGGTCGGGCACAGTACAGTGCTTTATACAGCATCCCACTAAAAAGTTTTACTTTTCATTTTTTACTTTAATATTATTACTATTTTTTTTATTGCGGATGAGCCCATGTAGGACTACGCAAAGTACTTAGAGGCGTTTCCTTTGAGCCAAAATTTCTTTCATTCTTTTGCTATGTGCTTGTTTTCATCTGTCCAAGTTGTTCCAGTAATTTTTTTTTATTGCGGATGAGCCCATGTAGGACTACGCAAAGTACTTAGAGGCGTTTCCTTTGAGCCCAAATTTCTTTCATTCTTTTGCTATGTGCTTGTTTTCATCTGTCCAAGTTGTTCCAGTAATTTTTTTTTATTGCGGATGAGCCCATGTAGGACTACGCAAAGTACTTAGAGGCGTTTCCTTTGAGCCAAAATTTCTTTCATTCTTTTGCTATGTGCTTGTTTTCATCTGTCCAAGTTGTTCCAGTAATTTTTTTTATTGCGGATGAGCCCATGTAGGACTACGCAAAGTACTTAGAGGCGTTTCCTTTGAGCCCAAATTTCTTTCATTCTTTTGCTATGTGCTTGTTTTCATCTGTCCAAGTTGTTCCAGTAATTTTTTTTTATTGCGGATGAGCCCATGTAGGACTACGCAAAGTACTTAGAGGCGTTTCCTTTGAGCCCAAAATTTCTTTCATTCTTTTGCTATGTGCTTGTTTTCATCTGTCCAAGTTGTTCCAGTAATTTTTTTTTTATTGCGGATGAGCCCATGTAGGACTACGCAAAGTACTTAGAGGCGTTTCCTTTGAGCCCAAATTTCTTTCATTCTTTTGCTATGTGCTTGTTTTCATATGTCCAAGTTGTTCCAGTATTTTTTTTTATTGCGGATGAGCCCATGTAGGACTACGCAAAGTACTTAGAGGCGTTTCCTTTGAGCCCAAATTTCTTTCATTCTTTTGCTATGTGCTTGTTTTCATCTGTCCAAGTTGTTCCAGTATTTTTTTTTATTGCGGATGAGCCCATGTAGGACTACGCAAAGTACTTAGAGGCGTTTCCTTTGAGCCCAAATTTCTTTCATTCTTTTGCTATGTGCTTGTTTTCATCTGTCCAAGTTGTTCCAGTATTTTTTTTTTATTGCGGATGAGCCCATGTAGGACTACGCAAAGTACTTAGAGGCGTTTCCTTTGAGCCCAAATTTCTTTCATTCTTTTGCTATGTGCTTGTTTTCATCTGTCCAAGTTGTTCCAGTAATTTTTTTTTATTGCGGATGAGCCCATGTAGGACTACGCAAAGTACTTAGAGGCGTTTCCTTTGAGCCCAAATTTCTTTCATTCTTTTGCTATGAGCTTGTTTTCGTCTGTTCAAGTTGTTCCAGTAATTATTATTATTTTTTTTTGATTGCGGATGAGCCCATGTAGGACTATGCAAAGTAATTAGAGGTGTTTCCTTTGAGCCCAAATTTCTTTCATTCTATTGCTATCAGCTTGTTTTCTATCATCTGTCCAAGTTGTTCCAGTTTTTTTGTTCGGTTTGCCCTCTTGGTCAACTTGCCACTTATTCACCTTAATTCTAAATATATCTCTGTTTGGGATATCTTCTTTAGTAATTCCTGCCAATTTTAAGTCCTTTTTGACTTCATCAATCCACTTCATAGTATCCACTGGAGCTTTACTTCTGTTTTCGTAGAATTCCATTATCTGTTTTGTAAGTCTATTTGAGTTCATTCGTTTAATATGGCCATAGAATTTTAACCTTCGTTTTCTAATATCACTATGAATGTCTGTATATATTTTTATTTCCTTTTTACTTCTGAGTCTAAATGCTTCACCCATGACTTGTGGACCGAAAACTTTTCTTATAATTTTGCACTTTTTTCACTATATTTTCGATATTTTTTTTCTGTTCAAAATTATTATTATCATTATTATTATCATTATTATTATTATTATTATTATTATTATTATTATTATTATTATCATCATTAATTATTATTATCATCATTATTAATTATTATTATCATCATCATCATCATCATCACTACCATAAGGATTATTCAATTAATTATTTTATTTAATATAGAGAAATAAGTTCAGAATAATTTGGAATTCAATTGTAAAATCATAAGCTATAATTAAAATGAGATAAAATTAATTACTGTTTTCCTTTTAACTAGTTTCACGATGGAGAGACCGTATATTACATACTGCACGTACAGTCAATTAAAGAAGTTGGAGACGAGGTGATGTATAACTATATTTTCATTTTTGTGTGTTGATAAATAAAACGCAGAGAATTCAGTTTGCATGTACGTATAGGCTATATAATTAATTTCGGCCCTGGTGATCTTGCTTCTGGTGCCGAGGGTCGCGGAGTCAAACCCGACCGGCGTCGATGGATGTTTTTAGGTGGACAAATCCAAAGAAACAGCTCATCCGGGAGAGACTTCAAGCCGGGGTCCCGAGTATCAATTTTTTCGACTTCGTAAAAAACGTCAGGACCAAATTGGAGCCTTTGAGCAAAATTTAATCGGTATTTCCCATCCAGGTAACACTTTCGTTGCCCATTATATGTCTCTTTGTCCACCGCTGTAGTCTCCAGGTAGCGTGCTGCCTTGTCACTCAGCGGATCCGGGTTCGATCCCGGTCGGGACAGTTTTTCTGGGTGAGGTTTTTATCGGGGTTTTTCCTCACCTGTAAGACAAATGTCAGGAAACCTTTAAGGCCCAAAAGGTCCCCGAAATCATATGGCCATCATCATCATCCTTACCATAATCATCAACACCATCATCCTTCATCGGTGTGGAAAGCAACGGGAAGCTACCACACCTACACAATTCCCTAGTAAAGCTGCAAAACATAGCATGGAAATGCTATGATTGCAGTGAAGGACCTGCCTTCGGGCAGAATTACTATGGATGGATATGTCTCTTTGAGCCTATGTGCTGACCACATGTCACTCTGACATCTGTAGGGAAATGAGTGTAACTAAATTAATTTGGGTAAGTAATAGTTGATAGGTAACACACTTGTCTCGTTATGGGATATATGGGTATAGAATAGAACCTACACTAAATATAATAAAATACACAGCGGCATGAGAGAAAAAAAGTGAAGTTATAGCATATAGGCTTATACGTATCCCTAGATTGCAAACCTGGAGAATTATGAGTTTGCAGTGAAGGATCAGCTCTTGGGTAGAAAACTATAAATGAACGCACTGCATATAAGATGTAGAAATATACCGGGCGTACGTAAAATAATATAGCGAATTTAAAGCTGATGAATTATACTTTAACTAACTATGACAAAAACAAAACTCATGTTAAATGAAAGCGTAACATCTCCAGTTTACATTATAAGTTCATAGGTGTTCAATGTGAGCCCCATTTGTCACATGACACACATCCAACCTGTAGGCTAATTCTTCCCACACATCAATAAGCATGTCTGGATTGATGACAGCAACAGCTTCCCGAATTCTGTTTGTCAACTCGGACAGGTTAGCAGGCAATTGAGATACGTAGACTCTGTCCTTTACAAAATTCCAAAAGAAAAAATCATGCGGTGAGATCCGGTGATCTAGGAGGCCACTGGAAATAAGCCCAGTCATCTGCACCATGACGACCAATCCAGTAATGAAGGAAAAAATCTCAAGGAATTTCGACCACTCAGTATCGTGAGTAATTTGGGAACATACAATGACTAACGGCTCCAGGTAAAGAGAACTAATTACAACAGCTGGAGGACTCGACATGCTGATCACATGTCACCACTATAATATTTGGATAATCGTCGAAGTCTGTTATTACACTTGTGTTATCAGGATTATTTTAGAGTTGTTATTACGCTTTCAGGTGACTCTTTGGCTTCGAGATTCACTAATCCTGATGATCAGATTATTTTTGGGGGTAAAAGCATCCATCATGCAGAGCTAATAAACCAGATGACGTCTAGTGCCGATTATCTACAAATATGGGAGCCTTAAACTCCTAATAAACCAAAAGCTTCTTAAAACCGACTTTATTTTTTTCACATACATTGATGATAACACTGGTCAACATTATTTTTGTCTCATGAGTGCCAATAGTTGTACTTAATGCAGTTCTTTATCGTGTTTTGAAATATGTATTCGGAATTTCTTCATCACCCACAGTTTTTTTTATTTAAATTTCAATTAATGGATTTAAATAATTATTTTCTGTTTAACAAACATTAAAAGGATTACGTCAAAATCAAAACTTACAGTGGTGCACCCTGACTTGCAATCTGCAATGAGACCAGTTATACACTGGAAGAATTGCCCATACCAAAGCCTACAGAACATGTGACAATAGATGAAGAGAGCTCAGATTATGATGGAAGTAAGGAAGAAGAAAGAAACAGATTTGGGTGAAACAAACTTTTGAACAAAGCTGCTCATCTGAGCCTCATTTATTGACTCAAGAAGATCTTAACGATCTCATACGAGATTTAAAGTATCCAAAAACCAGTCTGAAATGCTTGCCTCCCGGCTAAAAGGATGGAATCTTCTTCAAACCTTGCGTGATGGAGAAAAATCGATATCATATTTGAATTGAGGAGAAAAAAATACTATCAGAATGACACTTTTTTTTCTGAGACAAAAAAAAAGAAGTTTTTTTTGTTGTTCAGTGTAACATTTCGTAGTTTGGTTGTTTGTGCCTATACCTGTTCTACAATTATATATGAACGAATCGTGTCCAACACAAGGTCGGGTCAGGGATGAGATTAGAAGCCCTCTACACGGAGGTCTGCACGACAAGGGTGCCGCCGACCACTCCTGAAGCACCAATAAGGGGCAAACGAACGAAATTAAACGAAACGTGTAAGATAAGTATGGAGAAATGGTGGAATGAAATTGTGGTAGTGGATAACAGGACAAAACTCGAGAAAAACCTGCCCAAGCTGCGTTTCGTCCATCATGAAACCCACATGGAATGACCAATACTCAATGACGGGACCCCAGCGGTGATAGGTGAGCATCTAACCGCTAGTTCCACGGAGACGCCCCACCTGTTCCACATTCACAGAATAAAAATATTGGGGAGATCCGATGTTTATGTGTGTACTGATTTAAATTCCCCGATGCACTCACACAGAACTCTGTTTAAATATAAAATTAACTGAAAAAAAACTTAATTCTAACCAGCAATAATTATAATTGTAATGACTATTTAACTCATGCCCCAAATGGGGCATTTCAATGATTTTTCATTTACAACCAACCAAACTCATTGTTCACCTCGATTTTATTAATTTAATTTTACCACTTTCAAATCAAGCTCCTCCCTTTTAACATTCTGAATAGGTCATAGCATTATTTTGCAGCGACTGCACTTGGCTACCAGATTGTATATATAGTGCACGAATGTAAACAGATAGTGTTTGCGGGATATAATATAAACACATTTGTAGCAATTGATTATACCATAAAAAGTAGAAACCACTGTTTGCATTCTCTTAAACGTATTACCTCCAGGAATATACATTCCAGAAAATTATAATTGACATATTTACATCATAAGATATCAGAAATTAATTAAATAGCCTATAATGTAGGTTATAAACAGTTTGATGTGTTTCATTTTTTCTCCACTAAGGTGTATTCTTACAATATTGCGATGCTATTTGGCAATAAATATTATGATCTGGTTGCAGTGATCAACAAATAAAATATAACAAACGTTTCTCATTTGTTTTCAAACATCGTCATTTACATTAAATTTATAAATATTTTAACATAACTATATTTAAATAATGATTTGTGAGTAAACAGCTTTATTTTATTCGTTAAATAGTACTAACAAGTGCCACTCTTGATTTCCAAATTCTCTAGATAAATTCGTGAGTCGTGAACTTATCGATAATTTGGAAATCACTCGTGGCATTACTTATAATAATTATCATAGACAATGTATGATTTGCAGGTTATTGTAGAAAATGAAGAATGTGAGGCTAGGGTGCATGTTAACATGTGGAGGGATAAAGAAAAAATAACAATATACTCATGCGAAGCGTATCAGGTAGGTCTACATATATGAATGTAATTATATTAAAGCACAAAAGTTGTTGAAAAATAGAATAATATTGACTTTTTTATTATCTACAGATTGAATGAAGATACTCGATTTGGAAACTATAAAATCACATCAGTTAGTCTACCATGGACAATCAGCTATTATGTACAAATCAACCTATCAGATTTCTTATATTTAATGTATTTTCTATAATGATATGTACAAATACAAATATGTAGATTATATAAATATAATTTGACATACAATTGAAATAAATACATTGATCAATGTAAAGATTATTGTTTTAAATGCTGTGTCTAGGAGCAAGACAATGGTAAGCATCATAATCATTATGCATTACTTTCACACTGAGGATATATCCTGAAAACAGTAAATTGCTTATTACTCCCTTCCATATTAAAAAAAAATATAACCCTAAAGCGACCCCTACTCGATTAATATTTACGTCAATATATTGCACAATAATTGACATTGTACAATGATATTGAGCGTCTGCAGATCACATAGAAAGATGGCGCAATAAGACTGTATTGAGTCAATCAAAAACAGTTTTGATTTTTATTGTACGATGGACTTGAAACCGAAACAGGTCGCATTGAGCTAATCCTGGAAAGGAAGAAGAAGAAGAAGAAAATTGTATTGTGCAATCTAGTAAATATAGCGTCGTCTGTTGGCAATATTGCGCAATACTAGTTTAGTTCTGTGTTAACAGTGTTGGAATAAATATGTTGACTGCATAAGTATCACCCGCGAACTAATTTATTGAGCAATAATATTGGACCGTGTGGGTTGGCCAAGTAATACTATTGTACAGCGCTCTACGCCTATGGGGAAGAATTTGAACCATACTAATTTAGTTACACTTGTTTTCGTATAGATGTCATTTGAGTGGTTCATCATCAGCGTTCCGCCTTATACTGACATCTAGGAAACCAAGGTAGTACTAGGACGGGAAAAATTGTGATATATATTGATGTAAATATTGATCGTGTAGGGGTCGCTTAATAAAGGAAGCTCCATGGCGCGAGAGGCCTACCCTTGAGTTACCACCCAACTACTGCCCTCACTTCTACATATGTGAATGACAAAGTATAACCAGTATGAAGGTAACATGTGGTCATCATGTCGGAAGGAATTATAATGGATCCACAAAACAATATAAACTAAAAATCGTCAGATTGTTTCTTAATATTATTTTGTCCCAAAGCACAGAATAATAGCACAGATATCATATTGGTAGAACATAAAGTCCTATGACATCAACATATCTTCAACGGTAAAATTGAAGATATTAATGGCAAAAAAATAAATTTAATCTAATGTGTAGCACTATTAAACGAACCCTTAAAACACAAGAAAGAAACAAAAATGAAATTTTATAAAGTAATGGCTGTTCCTGTATTGATGTATGAATCAGAATGTTGTATGATCACTAAAATACAAGAACAAAGATTGGAAGCAGCTGAGATGACATTTTTAAGAATTATAGCAGGATATACTCTGCTGGATAAGAAAAGAAATGAAGATATAACAAAGGAACTAAATATTTTCAAACTTACAGGCCGAATAATTTATATAGGAACGACTGGAAAGAACATGTTGATAGGATGCCAGAAAAAAGATTTCCAAAATTATTGCTAAATTATAAACCACACGGAAGGAGAAAAGTTGGACGCCCACACAGAAGATGGTCTGAATAATTTTATCAATTCTAGCTTTCATGAAAAAGGAACGAGCCAACAGGCTTAATCCCTGGATGATGATGATGATAGACCTATGGCGGACATGGAGTCAAGAGTCCACAAATCAGCCAATCCTAGCCAACGACCAGAGAAGATGATATAGGCCTAAAGCTGGCCTAAGCTTCGACTTAGGCCTACTCTATTCATATAAAATTTTCCTTGTACTCATTTCATATGAATTTGAATGGGTCCCAGGTTACAAATTAATGAATAAATGTTTCCATCTTTAATAATTGGTAGTTCTCGGATCCATGTTTATATTAACTTGTTGATTCTATACATCATGATGAATGCAACCATCTTCTTTTGCTTCTTCTTTATCACGGTTTAGGCTTATTTACTAGCCTGTTTCGACTCCAAATTGCTGATGTTTCCATATTTTTTTTTCTTCCCAAATTTCTTCTTCCTCGTGGTGAATAGCTGTATGCTGCTTTTGGTATTCTATTCTCAGTCATCCTTGCCAAGTGTTCTTTCCAGTTTGTTCTGTATTTTACTATTGTTGTGTTTAATTCCTCTAATTTTATTTGTCTTATTTCTGTGTTATGTTTTTGTCCGTTCTTTGATATCCTGCTATGAATGGAACCATTCAAATTAAAAAAAAAAAGGTTCAAATTAGTTCATACAAATTTTAATGAAATCTAAGAACGAAAAGATAACAGCTGTTGTATATCTGGCTTAACTTGGCAAATAGAGAGATGGAGATATAAGGGTAGATCCCCGACCGCTTTCGCTCAGTTACAAAAGAAAGAACCCACCCTGTTGTCAGTTTTCGTCTTCCCCCTTATCCCTATTAACATCTGGTGAAGAAACTCCGACAACATTGGTTCGATTGAGCGAGGCGAACACGGCTGTGTCTTTCTACAAATGTCTTGCAAAGTTAAGCCAGACGGACAATAGTGTCTACAGTTGCCTCTCGTAACCGATTCCTTTCCGTTCAGATCGATTTTCCTGGTGATGGTTTAGCTGAACTTTGAGGCAAATGCTAGGAAATTAGATCCAAAATACAGACCTCATAATTATCAAAACAATTTCAAAAGGAATTAAACCAATTCCAATTTACAAGGGAACTGTCAACCATTGCATGCCGAAACCTACGTTGAAATTTCTTTCAGAGAAGCGTTGTGATGTACCAAACCCCTGTCCAAAAAATATCAGCCGTTTCTAATAGCAAGACACAGAAATCGAAGCAAGAATCCAGCAATGGCAACCCACTGTACGAAGCAGATGGACTCCCTGCGTGAACATAAGGGAATGAAGTGAGGCGTGGCGGGCGCGGAAGGCAGATTGTGAGGGTCATCCAATCAATCAAGTGAGGAATTGTACTACGTCCTGCGGTTTAAATGAGAGATTTTGCTGAAGTGTGGTGCCTTGAGGTTCAAAGCGGTAGATATATAGGCTTATACTTTTTTTTTTTTTTGGATACGGTCTTGGTATTTCACTACACTTCTCTGGGTGAAATGTCAGGCAGATTTCGGCATGCAATGGTTGACAGTTCCCTTGCAAGTACAAGATGATAACAACTGTGGTCTCCAGTTGTCCCTAGTGAACAAATTCCTTTTCATTCAAGACGATTTTCCCAGTGGACTGTTTCCTCATCTATAAGGAAAATACTACTCAATTCGAGTCTGGTAATTATTATCAATCATTTTAAAAATAAATTAAGGGAGGAACCTACACTTTTGGGGATCAGAAAAGTAATTTTTCATATAGATTGAAACCTCATCTTTAAATTAGTGAAAGATTTTTATTGATATCTTTATTACTTTTCAAGTTATATTTAAAAATGTGCAATGCTGTCACTCGAGTGAGCCCTTTAATTTTACAAGATACCTACGTACATTTTCGGTAAATTTGTCGCTTCTTTTCCGTAACTTAATTTTTTCAATACGGTTTCCCTGATAACTCCCACAGTTTTCAAGATATTGAAATGAAATTTTGTATGTATTTGTAGTTTACAGAAATGAACAAAATATGCTACAATTAGTAATGTATCTATTATGTTTTTGAATATTTTCAATGCAAATGTTAACAAAAATGAGTATGCATCAATTCAAAATGAAAAATGAAATATTTACACTCTACATAATTAAACAATTGTAGTATATTTTGTAACTACAATATTAATGAGTCAAATAAAACAAGAATCATTAAAATGTATTGAAATTTAGGGAAATTAACAGGAAAAACGGTAAGACAATGTAAAATTTTAAGCTGTCATTTTGAATATTTAATTAACCATAATGACTGAAGTAAGATTATACCCTAGTACACAAACATGCTCACACTGTAATATAGATATCACATACCAAATTTCATTTCTGTAACCAGCATTGTTGAAAAAAGAATATGCCATATTTTTAATGACTAAAGGTGTAGGTCCCCCTTAAGTAAATACATCATAGTCATTTAATTTAGAACAATAGAGCGGAATCGTCATATTTTCATCAAACATGATATCATCAAGTCCGCTGCTGTCGTCTCGATGTAGCATGCTGCCTTGTCACGCAACTAGCCCGAGATATATCTTCGGTCGGAACAAGTTTCCTGGGCGAGGTTTTATCAAGGGTTTTCTTCACTTGTAAGACAAATGACGGGTTCCTGAACACCATATGACCACTATTAAATATTCTCTTCAATTAATTAAGTTCTAATAAGGATTCTCCTGGCCAATCAATACCATCATTAGTACTTTTCATATCGAGGCATCGTAACCCCGCCTTCCAGGCGCCTCAACCTTAGAAGTAGGTTATGAGGGTCACTAGATAAGTTTTGAGACACGACAGTTTGGCGACAGGAATGCAATAAACTAATATACCATTTGATAGCCCAACTCTTGAACGTCAAAACCATAGCAGGTAGAAACGATTCCTTTTGGTTGTCTCTGAGCAGCACCTTTGTGAAGTAGTCTGTGCGTGGTGAAATCAAATGTGTCCTATGGAGCTTGAGAGGGAGTATTTTCTTGCTATGATTTTATATGATTATAAGTGCGGTTTAAATGAGTCGCAAACACTTGAGCAACTCACACAAACATTTGGGGACCTTGCTCCTTCACGTGCAACAGTTTTCCGCTGATTTCCTGCATTTAATAGGGAAAGAACATCCCTTAAAGATGAAGGGAGAAGTGGGAGGCCAACAACAGTAGTGACAGAGGAAAACGTCTCTGCAGTGGAGACTCTGATTAAGGAAGATCCACGACTGGCCTATAAAGACATCTAGGGGGTCCTAGGGATTAGTTCGCCAAGTGTTTCCACCATCCTGCACCAATACTTAAGAGTGAGGAAAATTTCTTCTTGATGGGTGTCACACCACTTGTCAGAAGGGCATAAACGCACTAGGGTGGAATTGTGTAGAGAAATGCTGGTGAAATTCAACAACGGGGACTCCCGCCAGGTGTCAGACATAGTGATAGATGACGAAACTTGGATCTACCAGTATGACCATGAAACAAAGCACCAATCATAGGTGTGGGTCTTCCCAGTTGAGCAGCCTTGGACCAAAGACAAAAGGCCTAGGAGTGTGGGGAAGAAAATAGTGGCCACTTTCTTCTCAACAAGTGGTCATCTGGCTACAGTTGTGCTAGAGGATCAGAGTGTAGTTACTGCTAAATGGTATACAGAAGTCTGTCTCCCCAAAGTCTTCTCAAAGATCCAGGAGAAGCGGCCAAAGACTGGACTGCGGGGAATTCTGCTCCACCTCTTTGCACACAGCCAATGCAACAATTAGATTTCTGGAAAACACACCTGTGAAATTAATGTCTCATTGAGCCTACAGTCTGGACCTAGCCCCATGCGACTATTTCCTGTTCCCGAAATTGAAGAACTGCATGCGCGGACACCAATTTCCTAGCCCAGAAGATGCTATTGGAGGAGCTTAGTGCAATGTCTGATATCGAGTGGCATGGCTGCTTCCAGAAGTGGTTCCAGAGGATGCAACAGTGTATAGAATGTGCTGGAGAGTTGTTTGAAAATATATCATAGGTATGGAAATTCTATCATGGCCAATTGTTGCATATCTCAAAACTTATCTAGTGACCTACGTACAAGTACGCCATGCCAGGAGAAGATAACAGAAATGTCGTAATGACAATTTATTGGTATTGTTTAAAAAAATATCATCTATCAAGTGAGTGTTGAAATATTCATCCTGCGCATATGTCTGTAGGGAGAGAAGGAATGTCGAACATACACAGAGAATTCAGATCTAACCTATAGAAATGTCCTGATATGGTCTCTGTGAAGCAACTATAAAAAACATAAGAAAAACAGTGAATGTTAAATTAATAATTCACAATATTCACAAATAAAATAATGTTATATAAAGCTTTCAAATTATACAATACTAGCTAAAATCCGGTGAGCGTTGCTACGCCTAAATAAATTAAAATTTATGTTTTTATGTTAGTTGAATAAGTAAAAGGAAAAATAATTACGATTCAAATCGTAATTATTTTTAGTTACCCCGTGCTGATTACTCGCCGTTGCTCGGGAATCTACTTATCCCGATCTTCTTGGCATCAATGAAAGACAAAAAAGTTTATTGTGAGTTATTCGTAAAAGATAAACATATGCTGTCGCGGACTTATTTGTAGAGTTTTTTTAATATCAATTTTGTGTACATTGATGTTGTGTATTTGTTACGGTTTAAGTAGCGTAAACCATTTTAAGCGCCCAAAAAGCGACTTTTTTTCTCGTTTTTCACTAAAGGTTGATTTCAAAGGGTAACCTTCCCGGGATACTCCTGAACATTTTACGAAAGTCCCATCATAATCGGATGAACGGTATAGCAGAGCATAAAATACAAACAAATATTCATTTTCATATATGGATTACCTTGTTCTCTGCCTTAAAATATTAGCTGTATAATTTTTAAAGAGGCCTTTCGAAAACAATGTTTCATCTTCTGTTTATTGACTATTGTTAATAATGTTTTTGTAAAGAGGGCTTTGGTCACTGGGTATATTCTCATTCTAAAGGTGTTTGTGGTTTCCTTTATGATTTCGATCTCTTCTAGGGTGTTGATTTTCATAAGTAATGCCACAAGTGATTTCCAATTTATCTGGAGAATTTGGAAATCAAGAGTGGCATTTGGTAGGACTATTTAACGAATAAAATTAAGCTGTTTACTTAAAAATCATTTTTTAACTATAGTTATTTTAAAATATTTATATATTTAATGTAAACGGCGATGTTTGAAAACAAATGAGAAACGATACGTACGCTTCATCTGCTTCTTTTGTTTATCACTGCAACCAGATCATACCATATTTATTGCCAAAGGAACGCAATATTGTAAGAATGCTCTCTAGTGGAGAAAAAATGAAACACATCAAACTGTATATTAATTGATTTCTGATGTCGTATGATGTAAATATGACAATTATATTTTTCTGGATTATTACCTGGGAAAAAATAATTTAATTTAAGAAAGTGCAAAAAGTGGTTTCTTTTTTTGGTGGTATAATAAAATTGCTACAAATGTTTTATATTAACCCCTGCAAGCGCTATGTGTTGACATCTATGCACTATATATACAATCTGGTAGCCGTATTTCTTACAGGCTCAGTCACTGCAAAATAATGGTAAGACCTGTTCAGAATATTAAAAAGGAGGAGCTTTCTTTAATATGGTAAATTTAACACTGATAAATATTTCGTGAAACATGACTATGAATGGTTGTAAAACAGAAATCATTGAAATGTGATTGGTCATTGACTCCCATTTGGGGCATGAGTTAAATAGTCAATTTAATTTTTTCTCCCTGTAAGATCTATAATATATTATATATTGTAAAACAATTAATTGAAAATCAACATTCTATAAGAGTTAGAGATCATAAAGGAAACCACAAACACACCTTTTGAATGAGATCATACCCAGTGACCAAAGCCTTCTTTATAAAGTCATTATTAACAATAGTCAATAAACAGAAGATGAAACATTGCTTTAGAAAGGCCTGTTTAAAAATTATACAGCTAATAGATGAGGAAGGCTGAGAACAAGGTAATATTATATAATTTTAAAAGTTTTATACAGTGAAAACCTCAACGGAGATTCAAAATGTGTTAAAAAATCATAATAAATAAATGTTCTCTTTTAAAAGATATTTAAAAAAACTAAAATAATTAATCCTTGCTAATTGCCAAGTATTTATCCAACACCTGTATTTGCTTAAATATCAGTAAACATGAGTCTGTTGCAGTTAGTAAATATTAATTGTTAATTAATGGAAAATAATTCCAGCTAATCCAGCAGGATTATCAACACGCTATCATTTCAAAATTATCTCAGGATTACTTTCAAATTCATCTTAATGTTGCTATGTTAAAATTGCAATCTCCTATGCTCGTTTGCTATTTATATCTGCATAATCCAGGGATGATTTACTGAAAGTTGCGAATTGCTTGATTTCAGAAGAAAATAATATAAATTTTTAGCATTCAGATAAAGAGAACAGAACAGTGCACTTCATTCAGGTAATTCTAGATTTTAGCTAAAAGAAATTGGCTTAAAACCACTTTTTCTTTGTTGGATAAGACTAATAGCCTAATCATTATTAGTATAATATGGAAAAATACAATATGATGCTAGTTTGGGAAGTGGTTTTTACAGAATCGCTCGGTTTTTAATATCCGATATATATATATATATATATATATATATATGTATGTGTGTCCACCACTGTGGTCTCGAGGTAGCGTGCTGCCTTGTCACGCAGCGGGCCCGGGTTCGATCCCCGGTCGGGGCAGTTTTTCTGGGTGAGGTTTTTATCGGGGTTTTTCCTCACCTGTAAGACAAATGTCAGGAAAACTTTAAGGCTCAAACGGTCCCCGTAATCATATGGCCATCATCATCATCCTTATCATAACCATTATCATTATCATCATCATCCTTCACCGGTGTGGAAAGCAACGGGAAGCTACCACACCTACACAATTCCCTAGTAAAGCTGCAAGCATAGCATGAAAATGCTATGATTGCAGTGAAGGACCTGCCTTCGGGCAGAATTACTATGGATGGATATATATATATTATATATATATATATATATTATGATTAATTTTTTTCATTGAGCAATGCAAAGCGTCACTGCTATAAAGTAAAAATATTCTCTTTAATTTGCTTACTTGTTATAGTCAGCTACTAGGTTGGAGAGAAGACCGAGTTGTCGCGACATCTAGTAATAATGGAGAATATAATAATATATATAATATATATATATATATATAGTGATCCCACAACAGGCCTCAGGAGGCCCTTGGGGTAGTAGGAGGTTAAGGCTCCCACTTTTTCTAGACAATCGACACTTTATGTCAGCCGGGTTGTCAGCCCTGCGTGACGGCCGCCTTTACCCCAGAATAAGCGTCTGGTATTCATTTACGTTAGAGGCTGAGTCGACCCCAGGACCATAGTGCCGCCAGAAGGTTTGTGTCAGTTTAAAAATCCTGACCCCAACGGGAGTTGAACCCTCGACCTTCCGGCTTGTAGCTCAGTGCCTTAACCACTACGCTACGGCGTATATATATATATATATAAGAAAAATAAGTGTTTGAATTGGATTCGCCTGGTGGTGTAATGGATAACATTTAGGCTTTGATGGCCGGGTTGATATGATGATCTTGAAGAAGATTTCCTGGCTGTAGGCCGTGGTCTCGAGGCTTGGAGTTCCCCGACGTTTCGCTAGAGACTGCGTCCGGCATCCTCATGGGTTGTCTTGAGGCAACCCTTGAAGATGCCGGATGCAGTCTCTGGCGAAACGTCGGGGAACTCCAAGCCTCGAGACCACGGCCTACAGCCAGGAAATCTTCTTCAAGAAATTAGGTGTGTTTAAGTAAAATAAGAAGTTTGAAAATAATTCGTTTAGTATTATTTCATTAACATTTCGATTTTTTTCAGATATAAACCAAACCATGAATTTAATTCCAGGCGTTGTTTTTGTCTTCGTATTATCATGTCTACAGGCATCTGCTCAAGAAGAGCCACAAGAGGTAAAATATCACATATGATCAAATCTTAATTTTCAATAATTTTCTGAAAAAGTAGCAGTTAACAGAAAACTTCATTATTTAAATTTAAAATATCAGATTGCGAAATTCTATTAAGGCTACATAAAATTCCCATTACACAATTTTGCAAAAGTACTTTCTGCAGGAAAATCTCGCACTATAACACGTAGAATTGTAATCAGCTAATCAGACACATATCATCAGTTGACTTGATATATAGTCTATTGACAAAATTGGCTATTTTTTATGAAATATATAGTTCAACATTGTATTCTTGTGATATTTGTAACACATAAATGTTGTAATTCTGTACACGCGTTCCTTATCAAATCTTTGTTTTACAAAATATTTTGATAAGGAACTCGTGTACGGAAGTGCAACGTCTCTGTGTTAGTTCCTTATCAAATCTATTGTTCTATCAAAATATTTTGATAAGGAACTCGTTACGGAAATGCAACATCTCTGTGTTACAATGCTCTTAAGAATAAAGATTTGAACTTCATTTAATATCAGTTAACCCATTTTGTAAATAGACGATATGAGAAGTTAACCGATGTCAAGTGTCGTTTATTTATAATCTGACGGGTCAAAGCACTTTATCTTCCTTTAGGAAGTACTGCTGAACTTCTTAGAAGATGTTTCACTGAACATTCATGAACAGATTTCTTTAACCTGCACCCTTTTTAGTTTTTATCTGACCAAAATTCCTCCTGAAGATTTGAGGAAAGTCGGAATGGACAATCATTGACTCAAGCGGCAGATCTTGTAAGACTATACTACTATAACAATATATATTTGAACATGGGTTCCTCATTAAACTTTAAATAATAATTGTCCTCTAAAAATACAGAAGTTAACTCTGAAATATCCTTCAGTAATTAGGGGATTCTATGCTACCAACATAAATTCAAATAAAATAAAAGGAAAAACACACAATTTATTGTGCAATATGTGAATAATTGCCCTAGAGAAGTATATATGTTAACTTTCCCCAAAAATGTGAAAAATGCCTTAAAATAAAGTGAGACGTAGAGCTCAAAATAACCTAAAATCAGCATATTTGTAATTAAAAATATGTAACACTTAGCAAGGATGACTGAGAATAGAATAGCAAAAGCAGCATACAACTATTCACCACGAGGAAGAAGTAGTTTGGGAAGACTAAAGAAAATATAGAAACAGCAGCAATTTGGAGGCAGCATACAACTATTCACCACGAGGAAGAAGTAGTTTGGGAAGACTAAAGAAAATATAGAAACAGCAGCAATTTGGAGCCGGAAGAGAGTAGTAAATAAGCCTTAACCGTGAAGAAGAAGAAGAAGAAACAGAAGAAGAAAAAGAATGAGCAGAAAATATGTAATAGTCATTTATCAAACAGTGTAGCCAACGTATCATTAAAACCCCTAACAAACAAGTGGTAGCTATACTAATCTGATGTTCTAACTCTCCCATTTTCTCACCCTAACTTGCCCAAACTAACACTAACTTGCCCATCTAACATTAACTTGCCCATTTTCGGTTTTTTCTCAATCACGCAAGATTTCCGAGAAACAGGAATTAATAATTTCACACACTTTAATATGTTCTACATTCGAAACTACACAATATTCGAACATTCGGACTCATCCAGAAAGTAAGAAATGACGATTTTCTGCTATATTTCGCCTGTGGAGCATCCCTCTTGATGATCCAATAATAATCGGCCAGCATATTAGGATTCCATTTGCCTTGATATCTCTTTTCCATAGCTGAAATCTCCTGATGAAAGTATTCCCCGTGCTCATTGCTCACTGCGCCTAGATTTTTCGGGAAGAAATCTAGGTGTATTAAAATAATAATTATTTAAATCCATTAATTGACATTGAAATAAAAAAAACTGTGGGTGATGGAGAAATTCCGAATACGTATTTGAAAACAAGATAAAAAAACTGCATTAAGTACAACTATTGGTACTCATGAGACAAAAATCATTTTGACCAGTGTTATTATTAGATACTTCTGGTGGTTATTTTATTATTTTATTTATTTATTTATTTAGCCTGGTGGAGTGAAGGCCATGTGACTTTCTCTTCCATTCACAAGAACAAATACACATTACGTCAGAATATATCAATCACAATTAACACTAATGTTAAATATTAAATGAGGATTTTATCAATAAGATAATATATAATATATGATGACCTATATTACAACTATGTTAATGATAGTTAAGATTAAGACTAAAACAATAATAAAATGTATTCAAGCAAGATAAATTAAATTGATGGTAGACCGTCTCTGTCCAATGTATATAAAAACAAAGAAAAATAATTAGATATGGAAAACCAAATTTACAATTATACATCGCATTTGAGCAAATGAAAATATTTGTTAATCTTAATATTATTTTCATAAACAATTTCATTTATTAATTGATAAAAGAATGCCATCAGTGAGGTGTATAAGTTAGTTTGTTATTAAGTAATTCTTTAGTTTGTTTTTGAACGATGTTATAGTTTTGACAGTCTCTGACATAGGGCGGAAGTGCACAATACATACTGTTTTGATGACGAAATGACAAATGAGGGAAATTTTGAGGAAGTGGCTGAATTCAAATACCTCGGAACAATGATCACAAATAGGAATGAGATGCATAAAGAAATTAAACGTAGGCTCAATTCTGGAAATGCGTGCTATTATGCATTGCAGAGACTCTTGATGTCCCAACTCCTTTCAAAAAACGTTAAACTGAAAATATATAAAACTATTATTCTACCAGTTATATTATATGGGTGCGAAACATGGACTCTTACTTTAAGGGAGGAAAGGAGATTACAAGTATTTGAGAATAAAGTACTTAGGAAAATTTTTGGACCAAAGAGAGATGAACAGACAGGTGAATGGAGAAGTCTTAACAACAATGAACTACATGGTCTTTATAGGAAGCCAAATATAATAAGAACAGTTAAGTCTCGTAGACTGCGTTGGGCAGGACATGTTGCACGTATGGGGAATGGGAGACTTGCATGGAAGCTTCTTGTAGGAAAACGCCCAGTTGGTAGACCAAGAATGAGGTGGGAGAATAACATTAACTATGATTTGAGGGAAGTAGATTATACAGGGAATGATTGGAAAGCATTAGCTCAGGATAGGGATGTGTGGAGAGCTTATGTCCGTGCGGCCATGAACCTACGGGTTCGATAGTACCAGTGAGTGAGTAAGTAAGTAAGTAAGTAATGTATATTTTAATGCTTCAATGATGCAAGATCATTAAGGGTCGGTTTCACCAACAGAGGTAACTGTATTACGCCAGTTTAAGCTATACATTATACACGGGGAAAACTGGCGTAATACAGTTACCTCTGTTGATGAAACCGACCCTTAATCTAACACTTCATCAGGTATGTCAATGAGCTAAGCATTTTCATACATCGATCATATCTACATATCCTTAAATGTTGCCAAGTAAAAAGTGTACTGGCTCAAACACACTTGCTAAAAAAAAAAGTAGTGGTTCATCCTCCAACAAGTCCACCAATATTTTATGCAGTAAATAAAATACCTGAAATACACTTCAGATTGTAAGCAGAAGACATATCACATCAGGTAACTTCAGACGTTCCTTTTTGTATTTTGGATAGTTTGAAATAGTCATTATAATTATAGCCAAGACTCGCAAACATAATGATGCAATATAAGCCCAAAGGACATCGTCGGTCAGAAAGATCTCTTAAAAGACTGCTAGATGGGGCCGAAACAGGTCTATAAAGGCCTAATTAGTGACGGATGATGTGATGATGATTATCAATATAGCGTCAAAAATGTGCATTTCCAGGCATAGGTTCTCCACCACAATTTTAATTCCTATGTCCCCTGTATACTTCAGAAATGCGTAATACGAATTCTGAATCATTTCACATAATAGCTTTAAATATATAGCAGGAAATAGTTATTGTATTAAGCATACGTTGTGAACGAAACATGTTTGGAATGGAATCTTATTCCAATATGCAGATAAATTCCCAGAATTAAATAATAATTACATTAACAGCGAAATCCGACTAACTTCAAAATATACATTTAAATTGGATAAAAACTTACATTGAAAATATCACCTTACATAGTACTTTTAAATATAAATCATAAAGTAAGGTTTCATCTAGTTTCTGAACTACTGCGTCTCATTTTACTCATCTACGGATCATAATTAAACAACTTTCTTTCATAGTTTCAAGTCTTCATTTTCTAGCTTGCTCTTAATTATTCTTTCCCCGAAAGACTACATTTTTCATTGTACAGATCTCTTGTATACACTGTTTTATTGGTAAACACTTGTGTTCGTGTTGCGTTTATATATGAATTTCTGATATTTGAGTAATGAAGGGTTAGAATCTTGCTACAAATTTTCTTATATCTCTAATAAACAATTATTATTATTATTATTATTATTATTATTATTATTATTATTATTATTATTATTATTATGTTGTAGGGATGCGTTGGGTGCCTAACAATATTAGACCCTGGCGATGAACAAATACAGAAGTACGCGCATTTTGCAGTGGAAGAGATGAAGAGAGAAGACAACTGCACGGGAATGGACAACCAAGCACATGGAGAATGCTCGTACGCTCTTGAGTTGATACTCAATGTTACTTCACAGGTACCGATTGTTCAATTTTTAACGCCCTTACTTAGATTTATTGCATTTTGAGTTTCATAAAAATGTGAACAGAGAGAGACGGATACAAATATATATTATATCATCACCTCTTTATCTCCTATCAGGAGCATAGGGCATCCACAAAGCATTGCCAACGGATCCCCTATTCTGAGCCAACTTCGTCACCTACCTCCAGATCATCTCCTCTTTTACTATTTATTGAAGGACAGTTATCTTCCATGCTACAACTATTTTGGTTACACTATATTTATATGAAGTTATTATAAATATTTTTGCGCGATAGTGCGTTTTGTCGTACTTACAGCAATGGCGACCATTATTGAAAGTTCAACTTCCTACATTTCGGGATTACCAACCTAAATAACTATAATGTAATATTACATTTACTCCCACGTGCGGGGAAGTAAAACAACTGCCCTCTATGTATACTACGTACAATGTATATACAGAAAATATCCAAAAGGTAGTGTTAATATACATTATACGAAACAAATCACTGCATTTTAAATGAACTGAACTTTATTCGAAACAATATAAAACAATACATACGTACTTGCGGCCATGCTATCAATAATTGTTCTCAAGGCTTCCTGTTGTTTCAACTAATAAACATTGCCCACATTGTTACCGTTAATCAATTGTTTATAAATGCAAATATTTCCAACAAATATGTTATTATTTTACTAACTTATTTATTATTATTATACCATCGCGCAAAAAATATTGTACAACGCACGTTTGTGAAGTGTTTTACAAAATCTCGGAAATTAAAAACCTCGCTATCGCTCGGTTTTAAACATTTTTCCTCAATTCTGTAAAAACCACTTCCCAACCTCACATCGTAATATAATATTATAGGGTATTTAACATTTTTCAATAATATTATTTTAACACAGTTCCAATAATGAATCAAATTAATATTATAATGATATTGTGAAAAGAAAAATTAATGTGTGAACCAGGAATCGAACCGTGGACCTCTAATTCTCCAGACTAGATTTGTATATGTGGAAAGAATTGTTAGTGTTTGTGCTAGGTGTGGAATGGTGTAGAGGGCTGCACACTAGTCTGGAGAACTAGAGGTCCACGGTTCGATTCCTGGTTCAGACATTAATTTTTCTTTTCGCAATATCATTATAATATACTATTATAGGGTAGTTAAGTAACGTATATATTTTACATACGATAGACAAATTAATACATAGTATACTATTGATGGAAGAGTTTAATAAAAACCGGTTTAGAGCTAAATTAGGTGCACTTTTCATATGTGTATATTTTCTTTGTCAAAGTATTCGGTTAATTAAAGAAGTAATTGGACTTACGAAAACGGTTTTATAATAGCTATAATTGAACTAAACTCCATGGCGCAACAGGCCTAGGCCCTTAGTCTACCAGCCGACTGCTGACCTCACATTCCACATGTGTTAATCACATAGGTAGACGATCATTCAGCCAGTTTAGGAATAATATGTGGTCCAGCATCTTGGGTTCCCCAGCCGTTATAGCTGGTTTTCTCAACCTTTTTAATATAGCTAAGTATTATATATTTGTTACAGTTATAGCGGGCACAAATAAACAGTATATATGTATATATAACTTGGTCGTGGTTCAGGTTCTTGATTTTAAGAATTCACTGAATTTTTGTACTCTATAATAGAATTAGGTAAGTTAAATTACGCGATTTATAATAAAATGTCTTATAATAAAATGTCTTATAATAAAATGTCTTTATTTAAGGACTCGCAACATAAACAAATATTATACTTAGTTTGATAGCAATGTATAATAGCTAACCTAAATCATAGACTAAGTACCTACAATATTATCATTATATCAAAAAATTTTATTTAAATTTACTATAATATGTTTTCTTTTCAGAGGATCTATGACATTTCTGAAGATAAAATATAGTTTGTTGTATCTTAGAATTATCATTAATTTCCTTTTTTGTCTTCTTTTTATTATCAGCTGGCGTCTGAACACGAGCTGTTGCAGTTTGATCTCCACGTCGAGTTTCTCGAAGTTGTGCATTATGGGGTAATATAAAACACTATCTATTTATCTTCGGGTTTTTATGGCTGCTGCCGTCTTTCTGTACCAAACCTCCAAAGCCTACGATCTTGGGCATCTTCAATGTTTAGCCCTCTTGCTTGCATTACTATCCTCATGCTTTCCTTCCACGTTAACTTTGGTCCCCCTCTTTTCTTCTACCTGGTAGGTTGACTACGGATTATTATTAATATGCATTTAGTATAAATTGCTAGTAGCTACGTAATTTTATAATCCACGTATTTTCATTAGTCAGATGAAGGTCATACTGGAGTATCAAATCCCTTCCCTCATGTCATAAAACTCAATGCAGTTGCATGATAAAATGCGAAACTATCTCAACTCCTCACACCATACAACTTCTCTGTATTCAATATAGCAGCTAAGCAGTGAACTTGATCTGACTAATGAAAATACATGGATTATAGTTATAGTACATTCATTTATTTATATACAGATATTCAATGTTTATACATCTTTCTGTGCCCGAAGATTTACTTTCTTCTCCATTCGTCACTATCCATCCACTTCATGTTCTTCATTCCTCTTGTTCTCATTCCTGTTCTTATTTCTTGCATCCATTAGTTTCTAGGTCTTCTTTTGATTCTTCTCCCAGGTAGACACCAATCCCCTATTTTTCTGGGTAACCTTTCTTCTTGCATTAGTCATACTTGCCCATTCCAATGTAATTATTCCAATATAATCTACTATAGAATATTGGGGGGCACGCCGTAGCGTAGTGGTTAAAGCACTGCGCTACAAGCCGGAAGGTCGAGGGTTCAAGTCCCGGTGGGGTCAGGATTTTTAAACTGATCCAAATCTTCTGGCGGCACTATGGTCCTGGGGTCGACTCAGTCTCTAACGGAAATGAGTACCAGACGCTTGTTCTGGGGTAAAGGCGGCCGTCACGCAGGGCTGACAACCCGGCTGACATCAAGTGCCGATTGTCTAGAAATAGTGGGAGCCTTAACCTCCCACTACCCCAAGGGCCTCCTGAGGCCTGTAGTGGGAATACTTTACTTTACTTTTACTATAGGATATTTAATATTAATTTGCCCTGGTATGACTTTATTATTTTTATTATTTTATTTCCAATTTTGAACGTCTTGTGCTCTCCTCAAGAAATCCATTTCCACCGAAATAAGTTTTGTTCTAAGTTTTTGCTGAATTTCCATGTTTCAGCTATATATGTGACAGTAGTTCTCACTATTGAATTATATATTTGTAATTTATTTTTCCTGGTTTTATATATATATATATATATATATATATATATATATATATATGTTCCATATACCACTATTTAAGATTGCTGTTATAGCTCTACCTTTATTTATACTTACTTACTCACTGGCACTATCGAACCCGTAGGTTCATAGCCGCGCGGACATAAGCTCTGCATACATCCCTATCCTGAGGTAATTCTTTCCAATCATTCCCTGTATATTCTACTTCTCTCAAATCATAGTTAATGTTAGTCTCTCACCTCTTTCTTAGTCTACCAGCTGGGCGTTTTCCCTCTGGTTTTCCTACAAGAAGCTTCCATGCAAGTCTTTCATTCCCCATACGTGCAACACGTCCTGCCCATCGCAGTCTACGAGACTTAACTGTTCTCATTATATCTGGTTTCCTTTAAAGACCATGTAGTTCATTGCTATGTAGTCTTCTCCATTCACCTGTCTGTTCATCTCTCTTTGCTCCAAAAATTATCCTAAGTACTTTATTCTCAAATATTTATAATGTCATTTCCTCTGTTCTAAATTTCACTTTCTTGTCTATCCTCTTTGTGTACTTTTATAGCACGTTTCGGATTGTACTAAATTAACTCTATATATAATCAATATACCGGGTGAATATAATTAAAACATCATAAATGTAATAACGTTAATTTATCAATACTGTAGTATTGCATTGGTGTTAATTATTCTTCTATTATTAATTTAATTTATTATTTAACGTTTCAAAATATTTATTTCATCTTTATATCAATTTTGTCCACCGCTGTGGTCTCGAGGTAGCGTGCTGCCTTGTCACGCAGCGGGCCCGGGTTCGATCCCCGTTCGGGACAGTTTTTCTTGGTGCGGTTTTTATCGGGGTTTTTCCTCTCCTGTAAGACAAATTTCAGGAAAACTTTAAGGCCCAAACGGTCCCCAAAATCATATGGCCATCATCATCATCCTTATCATCGTTCTTCACCGGTGTGGAAAGCAACGGAAAGCTACCACATCTACAATTCCCTAGTAAAACTGCAAAGCATAGCATGAAAATGCTATGACTGCAGTGAAGGACCTGCCTTCGGGCAGAATTACTATATATATAGGCCTATATATCAATTTTGGACATGTTATAATTTTTATAAATTCAAGTTTTTTTAAATGATATGATTGTAAACATTCCTTTAACTGCTTTATAATTTGAAAACAAAAATAATATTAGAATGTTTTTAATAATTGCGTGTTATGTTTGTATTTTATATTTTCTGAATTATCACATGAAATCTGTAGAGCGATGAGAAAGTATCTCTTTTAAACCACAAACTAAATACATATAAATAAATTGTTTTGCTAAATTAAGTATCAGTATAGTGAAATTGGGCGGCTCCGTGGCGCAAGCGGTTAGACCTCACCTCTCACCGCTGGGGTCCCGAGATCGAGTCTCGGTCACTGCATTGTGGGTTTCGTGGTGGACGAAACGGAGCTTGGCAGGTTTTTCTCAGATTTTTCTCCTGCCAAAATTCCATTCCACCATTTCTCCATACTCATCTCATCCATTTGTTTAATTTCATTCATCTGTCCCATGTGACGGTGCGTCAGGCGTGGTCGGACGGCACACTTATCATTCACAGACCTCTATGTAAGGGCTTCATCTCATCCCTCGACCCGACTGGACATGGGTTGAGATGATATGTATATTTATTTATAGTGAAATAGTTATTTATGTTAGAGTTACAAGAACTTAAATTGAGATTTTACAGGTGAGTTGAGATTTCTTCATAAAATACTATCGGTCCTTACTACGTACACAATTTTATTTCATACATTGCTGAATTTCATTATTTTACTACATTAACATGTACCGTATGTATTCAACATTGAAACTAAAAGTAACTAAAGTCCGAAAATTTGCTCAAAATAAACTGGCTCGTGTTGAAGTTTTCTAATAATGATATACAGGGCGTAACATAACTCAGCGGCAAAATTTCAGGAATGAGTTCCTCAAATGGAGAGAATAAAAAAGTGTATTACAATATTGGTCCGGAAATTTATAATTACAGAGTTATTCGAACTTTTATGATTGTTAGGTTATTAAGGTTTACAGTAGTTTGACAGTCTGTTTTCTGTTGATTGTAGGCTGCTGTGATGTACACAAATGAAGAATATGCCTGTATTCAGGCACAAGGAGGTCACCTTGAACATTTCATCTGACAGAACAGAGCACTCCAACAAGTCCCTTGCATTTTTGTCACCATGTACTAACATTCATAAAAGTTGGAATAACTCTGTAATTATCAATTTCCGGTCCCATGTTGTTATACACTTATTTTATTCTCTCCATGTGAGGAACTCATTTCTGAAATGTTGAGTTATGTTACACTCTGCATTATAATAAATCAAAATGATAGTAATATATCCAAAATTGACCTAACAAAATATTAATCATTGCATAAATCATAATTGTGAATGTAGAGATAACTATTCAATATTACTAAAAAAAAAAAAAGAAAGAAATACTGTATTCACGTAGACTTTCACGGGCGGAGTTGCTATGATGATCTTGAAGAAGATTTTCGGGTTGTAGGCCGTGGTCGTGAGGCTTGTAGTTCCCCGACGTTTCGCCAGAGACTGCGTCTGGCATCCTCAAGGCAACCGTCGGGGAACTACAAGTCTCACGACCACAGCCTACAGCCCGAAAATCTTCTTCAAGATCATCAAAAGAAATACTCTTTTAAGCACTATTGCAACTTGAGAAAATAAAATACAAATTATCCCATTACTATTAAAACGGCATGTAAAATCGTTCGTTTTTTAGCCAGTCTTTTAATGAAACGAGTATATTTTATGAGTATTTAGATTGTTTTCTTGTGAAATAGCAATATCAATTTCGCTAAGGTTTATTTGTATGCTGATGTATGATCTCCATTTTTCCATTTTTGTAAATATCATAGTACATTGTATTGTAATATTCCATTTCCCGGCCATTTTTTAAAACCGTAAAATTCTAAAATGAGACAAAGTATGAAATAAAAAAATACGAGAATTTGAAAGAAATATAATATAAATATTAATACAGAGACACTTTGTTAAGTTAATATTATTTTGCAGATTTTAATGGAATATCATAACTGCTTGGTTGATGTTACGATAAAGGAAGATTCCATTGAGCTGACGGACAAGTCCTGTCAAATTCAACAGGTAACAATTCTCTACATATTCAATATTAAATATTAAACTTATCTTTATCTGTTCACAAATTCTCAATCATTTCTTTAACTTTGTGTGCCCATCTTTCACTTAATTTTTGCATTCTTTTTTCAATACTTAGCACACAGAATTGAAACAATATTGTTTCCCTAACGTTCTGAGACCGTTCGCGAATGTTTGGTAAAATGTTTCAATACAAGTAATCCATTATATCATCATCATCCAGGGATTAAGCATATTGGCTCGTTCCGGTTTCATGAAAGCTAGAATTATTAAAATTGTTCAGCACATCTTCTGTGTGGGCGTCCAACATTTCTCCTTCCGCACGGTTTATATTTTAGCAATAATTTTGGAAATCTTCCTTCTGGCATTCTATCAATATGTTCTTTCCAGTCGTTCCTATATTTAATTATTCGGTCTGTAAGTTTGAAATATTTGGTTCCTTTCTTATATCTTCATTTCTTTTCTTATCCAGCAGAGTATATCCTGCTATATTTCTTAAAAATCGCATCTCAGCTGTTTCCAATCTTTGTTCTTGTCTTTTAGTGATCGTCCAACATTCTGATCCATACATCAATACAGGAACAGCCATTACTTTATAAAATTTAATTTTTGTTTCTTTTCTTGTGTTTTTAAGGGTTCTTTTAATAATGCCACACATTAGATTAAATTTATTTATTTTGTCATTAATATCTTCAATTTTAACATATGATAAATTGAAACCTAGATATTTAAAACTTTTCACCTGCTCTAAAATTGTATTATCAATTACCATTTTTGCTCTTAAGGTATCATGTCCTTTAAATGCTAAAATTTTAGTTTTAGTCTTTGAAATTTTGAAATTGTAATTAGCACTTATGTTTTCCAAATTAAAAAAAATAGCTCTTTGTAGATCATCTTCTGAACTGGAAATTACTACTTGATCATCAGCAAGTTAAGTTACTTACGTAAATTACGTTCTATAATGTCACTAAATACATTAATATGGCTATTATCCTACAGAATACACAGAAAAATCTAGAGTCATGGCTTTCCTAGGAAAAGACCCAGTTCGCAGTAAAATTGTTATTAATAATAAAATATTAGAACAAACCAACGCATTAAACTATATCGGATAGTTACATACATAATATTTTCAAGCCAAACACAGTACAGTAACACACATGAACTAGAATTTATAAAAAACTAGCCCAGACCCATATTATGTTACGACAGTGAGGCCTGGACAATTCGCCGTGTAAATGAACAAAGACTAATTGCGGCAGAAATGAAATTTATGAGACGTACTGCAGGCTACTCAAGAACAGACCATAAAAGGAATTTTGAGATTATCAAATAATTACAAACAGAATCAGTCATGGAATATGTACAATAATACAGAAACAGCTGGAAATCTCACGTAAGAAGAATCAGAGAACTAGAATACCACGTCTGATCTTAAATTACCAGCCACCAGGCAAGAGATCTTTGGGCAGACCCTTCAAACGTTGGATTGAAACCGTAACGGGCCACTAGATCTATCACATGAAAGGAAGAAGAAGAAGAATACTTTAACAAAATGAGTTAGTCTCAAACCAAACCTATTAATTCCACATTTTCCATATCTGAAGAAATGAATCAAAATGTACAGAATGTATCAAATTTAGGTTCATTATCTGTATGTATTATAGTATGTATATTTTTTTTCTTTTTCAGTCTTGTACTCGCTGTTTGGTAGATGTTGACCACACGGAACCAGGAATACAAAAGTACGCACATGAAGCAGTGTTACATATCAGCAACTATACAAATATCCAGGAGGCATCTCTACACGAGATTATGCATGCCAGGAGACAGGTTTGCTGATTTCAATCATATTGACTTCTTCTTCTTCTCCTCCTTCTCCTCCTCCTCCTCCTCCTTCTCCTCCTCCTCCTTCTTCTTCCTAAATAAGAACCTTCACCTCCTCAATGAGCCAGGATATTATGAATTGAGTTTCCCATGATTTGTTTATAACTTCATCGCTCAATGACATTATCGAACACACACATTTATGGCCGCGCGGACATAAGCTCTTCACACATCCCTATCCTGAGCTAATGTTTTCCAATCGTCCCCTATGTAATCTACTTCCCTTAAATAATGATTAATATTATTCTCCCACCTCATTCTTGGACTACCAACTGGGTGTTTTCCCTGTGGTTCTTTTACAAGAAGCTTCCATCCCCCCTTTCATTTCCCATTCGTTCCATATGTCATGTCCATTGCAGTCTAGAAGACCTAAGTGTTCTTATTATGTCTGGTTTCCTATAAAGATCATGCAGCTCACTGTTAAGCAATCTCCTCCATTCACCTGTCCATTCTTCTTTCTTTGGCCCAAAATGTTACTAAGAACTTTATTCACAAATATTTGTTTTTTTTTCTCCTCCCTTAAGCCGTTCGCCTCAAAAGACGAGGTAGACTCGGCGGCAGTTAAATGATATTCAACTCAGAAGACGAGGTTCATTCGCTTAATTTTACTGTCATTTGTTTTGCATAATTTTGTACATCCCTAGGCAGGGTAATGTTTTGTTAACATTTATGAATAGTAGAGCAATATGTTTTGGCCTTCACCCTTAATGTGATCTGAAGTACCGTTATCTTTTGTTTGTTTTGAATGTTTAAAATAGACAATATAATTTATAGTAACTTAAATCCGGTTTGTGGGGAATAAATTGGGCATTTAAACCTGAAGCGAATGGGTTAAAGTAAGAGTCCATGTTTTGCATCCATATATTATAACTGGGAAAAAAATAGTTTTATAATTTTTTCCTTCAATTTAACGTGTTTTGAGAGAATCTGTATAAAAATTTAGTAGGCCGCAGTGGATTAGTGGTTATAATCCTTACCTCTGGTTCCGAGGGTCGCGGGTTCAAACCCGGCCAATGGATATGTTAGGACAGAAAATCCAAGGACAAGTCCTTCGGGAGGGACGTAAAACATGGGTCCCGAGTCTGAAGATTTTCATGATCGTAAAAGATACGTAAGCCTGAATAAAGATACCTCTAAACAAAATCTACCGTCATAAACGTCCTAGTAGGCCTAATATCTTAGTTGCCTGTTAGATGTCTCATTGGGTCGGTGTGTTGACCGCAGGCCATCCATGACATCTATAAGAAAATAAGGAAACTAAAAATTAACTTTATCCAGTGACTCCTTACAAAGGAGAGACTATTGCTCAACAATGGGCTCCGCTATTATGTATATAAATTTATATTAGCAATTATTTTTGTATTATATTATATGGAAGCGAAACATGGACTCTTTACTTTAAGGGAGGAAAGGAGATTACAAGTATTTGAGAATAAAGTTATTAGGGACATTTTTGACCAAAGAGAGATGAACAGACAGGGGAATGGAGAAGACTTCATAACAATGAACTACATGGTCTTTATAGGAAGCCAGATATAATGAGAACAGTTAAGTCTCGTAGACTGCTATGGGCAGACATGTGGCATGAATAGGGAATGAAAGACGTGCATTGAAGCTTCTTGTAGGAAAACCAGAGGGAAAACGCACAGTTGGTAGACCAAGAATGAGGTGGGAGAATAACATTAACCATAATTTGAGGGAAGTAGATTATACAGGGAATGACTGGAAAACTTTAGCTCAGGATACGGATATATGGAGAGCCTATGTCCGCGCGACCATAAACCTACGGATTCGATAATGCCAGTGAGTTAGTTAGTTAGTTAATAATTTTTATATACATTATAAGCCAAATTACAAAAAAAATTGAACTAAAATGATTTATTTTATTTTACAGTATCAGATCTACAACTACGTGGTGACTGGGATATTTCTCCACTACCAACTTATAGTTGAATATATGAAAGAAACGGTAATGTATAATATAGTGTATATATATATTTTGTTTTTTGAGGATATATTTTTATCAAGTTTATATATATATATATATATATATATATATATATATATATATATAGAATGCAAACTTTTGGGGGTCAAACTTAACCATTCTTAATTGGAAATTACAATTTTTAAGTTACTTCTGAACAATGAGAATTTACAGAATAAACTATTATTTACAAAGTGTGTCTTATCATTTTGATAAGACAATTGAAGACGCGGTGGAATGAGAAGCAATCGAAATTATAGGTGCTGCCTCGCCACTGCAGCCCTGGGTTTCCACAAACACAGTTGTCCTCTTATCTGTCAATGATTAAGCTGTAGCTATGTTCGGAAGAAAAAAAGGACGTGTTTTAGTACACTCAGCCTGCATGCTATCGTCCGGCGATGACGGGAAATCATTACACTGTATTCAGCTGTTTATTTTTTCTTTCAAAACTATACATATTGCGCGTAATAATAATAATAATAATAATAATAATAATAATAGTAATAATAATAATAGTAATAATAATAATAATAATAATAACAGTAATAATAATAATAGTAATAATAATAATAATAATAATAATAATAATAATAATAGTAATAATAGTAATAATAGTAATAATAATAATAATAATAATAATAATGGTAGTAATAATAATAACAGTAATAATAGTAATAATACTATTATTATTATTATTATTACATTCCAACAACTCAGTTTAACCTCTCACTTTATATGTACTTTTTACACGCCATACGCCACCCAGGACTTACAATAGCGTATCTATTTCCATCATTGTTTTCTAAACTATCTACGAATAACAATATTTTTTATTGTGATCTTCATTGTGTAAAATATCTGAATTCTATATTGCTACCCTGATTCTTAGTGTCTGAGTAGTTAAATAATTTTTTGAGGATTTTTAGCCAGTGGCAAATTTTATCTAGAAATTGAACATTTGCATGTCTTCTGAACATTTAATATCCTTCCTTCAATGAACATTATATCTGTTTCCTTCGAATCTACTCTTCATATTCATTTTCATCAATTAACAATTGTGTTAAGGTAAATTACAAACTTGTTTCATCTCTTCAGGAACACGAGGAAGACTTTTTTGTGGCATGTTTCATGGCCACAGCAATATATGTTCCCACAAGACCAAATAAGGAAAAACTCAGTATTAAAATAGCCAATTACTCTAAACTTAAAACGTCATGACAAATATGGCATAAATGCGTTAGAAACTAGATATAAAGGTAGGTATAGTAAACTATATTTTCACCTGTAATACTAAGAAGTTTTATTAGGAAATTTGTTTGACAAAATATTATGTGCAAGCTTTGGTACTTTTTTATATTATATTAATATCCGCTTGAATATAGTAATTATATATATATATATATATATATATATATATATACTCTTATAGACCTATATAATATCTTAATTATTTTATACAAACCTTTTTTTTAAATTTTGTAAACCTGTTCGAATATTCATTAGCAAAGCTTTACATTGGCAGTGAAAAATATTAACCCTTAAATTGGAAATGTATCCTACGAGATACAGCAACGACGACCATTATTGAAAGTTCAACTTTCCACATTTCGGGGTTTCCAATCTAAATAATTATACTGCAATATAACGTTTATACCCACGTGCGGGAAGCAAATCCACTATCCTCTATGTATACTACGTACAATGTATATAGAGAAAATATCCAAATGATAGTGTCAATATACATTATATGAAACAAATTACTGTATTTTAAATGAACTGAACTTTATTTGAAACAATATAAAACAATAAATACGTACTTGCGGCCATGTTATCAAAAATTGTTCTCAAGGCCTCCTGTTATTTCAACTAATAAACATTGCCCACGCTGTTAACGTTAGTCAATTGATGAACACAAATATTTCCAACAAAGATATTATTTTACTATTATTTATTTTTTGTAAACACCATCGCGCAAAACGTAATGTACAACGCACGTTTGTGAAGTGCTTTACAGAATCTCGGAAATTAAAAACAACGCCATAGCTCGGTTTTTAAACATTTTTCCTCGATTCTGTAAAAACCACTTCCCAACCTCGCATCGTAATATGCTATTATAAAACAATAGAAAAACAAATGAGTAAAAATTACTTAAATTTGTGTCAAATTACACAGTAATGTAAAAGAATAACTTACAGTTTCTATGATATTGTTTTCATTGCAGTCCGAAACATTTAAATAACTGGCACGAGAAATTATTGTTTCGCCAATTTAAGGGGTTTATAATTGTCATACCTTGACTGAAATCTAAGCACTCTGTAATGCAGAACCATTTTCAAAGTTTTATATATTATATCCCTTCAAAATACATATAATATTCTTACCTTTTTATCCACCGTATTAATACAAGATGACGAGTGCATTCAATATGTTATGAATTCACACAGTCACAGATAAACTTTAACTTCACTGAACACTTTGACTAAGTAACGAGAAATATGTAATTTCAGATGCATAATGTTAGAAGTGAAATTTACTTCGCACATAAAACCAAGATATAAAACAATCACTGTGAGAATCTTAAGGAAATCCCGGCAAACAACGACTTGAACAATTTAAAACAGTATAATATAACTCAACAAGCTGTAAAGAAATGCACACACGGTAAATATAGGCCTATATTAATACTGTCATTACGAAATATAATCCACAATATCAATTATGAAGGTGAATTAAACAATACGCCATGTTGACATGTGCATTCTACGGAATAATATTAATCGTTTTCTATTTAGGGTCGGTTTAACCAACAGAGGTAACTGTATTACGCCTGTTTTTCCCCTGTATAATGCATAGCTTAAACCGGCGTAATACAGTTACGTCTGTTGGTGAAACCGATCCTTAATTGACTTGTACTACGGTTTTCTTTGAGCTGATCTAATAGTTGGATAGATGAACCGCGCAATTGAATCGTACATATTTCGATTGTGAAACTTGTTTCTATGTTATAACTAGAGTCGATCAAGTACACATTCACCAACACTCGAATTTCGCTCACCGAGTTTCCAAGTCTCGATGCTTCTACGGCGTCACTTGTTGCATGCAGGGTTTGGGGAGGGGAAATGCGAAACGCATGCGCGGGAGTAGAATACTAGCAAGAGCGACCAGAAGTTCCTTGGATCAGGTTTTCCGTGAGCAATGAACAGTCTTCATAAACAAAACAATATAAAAAATTATTGCGAAACTCAAAGAGTGCGTATTAAATAAATTATTATTATTATTTATTACCGAATATTCATCTTAGGAACTTTTTTGGAATACTTTTTAGCAACTTTTATTTCCTTGATACAGGAGCCCATGTTTTACATCCATAGAGTTAGATTAAAATTGTATACACTTTAATCTTCAAGACCGAAAATTATACAAGGAAAGCATAGCTTTAAATAAAGCAGAAAATAATATGGGTCTCCAGATAAATGAAGAAAAAAGAAAATATATGATCTCTAATGAAAATAAATATAAAAGAAAGTGACAACAAATTCAAATAGAGAATTTTAAATTCGAAAAAAATTGAAAGTTTTGTATATTTGGGAACCCAAATTAACAACACTAATGATATTAAAGAAGAAATAAGTAATAGGATTCAAAATGCCAGTAAGTGTTGCTATGGACTGGTGAGATATTTTAAATCAAAATATCTCACACTGAACACAAATATAACATCATGTAAGACATTAAAAAAGTCTGTGCTAACGTATGGAAGTGAGACTGGTATTGACTGAAAAAAAAATATTGCTCGACTCAGAGTTTTTGAAAGAAAAATTCTAAGAAGAATATATGGCCCTATTCATGAAAAAGGAGACTGGCGAATACGATTTTTTATTATATAAAACTTTCCTCATTAGAGGATTGCCTCAAGGACAAAGTGATACAATTAATTTTTGTAATTGATGAAATACATTTTGTAAATATATTTTAAAAAATTCAACTTGTAGGCCTAATTGAAGTATACATACTATAAAGTAATTTTGTAAATATTGTTACTTAAAATTGAAATTGATCCTCTAATGGCAGCGATGGCAATTCTAGAAAGATACACCCTGTCCAAATCTAAGGAATTCCAAACTTTGGCTAAGAAACCTGGTATAGTACCTCTTGCCCCGATTATCAATCCTGTGACAGTTATACTATCTAGTTGGTATTTATCTTTGTAATAGTCAATTGTTGGCTCATATATGACTTTCTTTTCAGAGTCAACTTCCTCAGGTTGGCCACTATGAGAATTACAGGCTGAACTGCACTTTTACTTATTCTTGATTTTTCTGTTTATTGTTGTAAACTTTAGCCCTTCATCTGTATTTACTAACATTTTTAAAAGTATTTTAAACTTATTTAAAACAATTTTTATAACATTATTAGACAATTTTTAAAGTATTTATTTAAATATGCAAATCACAATATTATGACCCTGTTAGAGAATATTGTTATGCTAACTACTATTTTCTCAACAGAGTCTATGATATTTCTATCGCTGTTTTGTGTTATCGCTGGTTGGAACGGCGTTAGGGAGTGATATATAAGTGTATACCCACTTTTAATAAACGTTTGGTAATTATAATATTGTTAATATTTTTAAAAAAATAGATTTGGGGATTTATTGTAAAGGTTGGTCATATAAATTTCATAGCGACGTGCTACCATTTAGCACAAGGTTTTTGAACTTTAGTAGGATATCGATAATAATCGAGGATGATAATCGATATGTGGTTCGATGGTGGGTTATCGCTGGCTCTATAAATTCTGGCGCATGCGCACTGTTGTTCTATAGTACTTTGAAAGTATTTCACATAAGTTTAAGTGTAGATTTTCCGAATTATATAATTTGTGTAAGTCACCAGACATTGTTACAGACGTTAAAATAGCTATATTCAGTTGGGCAGAACATATCCACAGAATGGATAGTAGTCATATTGTTAAAAAAATAATGATGGATCATCCTGATGGAAGAAGAAACGTTGGAAGACCTACGCTAGGTGGATATATGGAGTTTTGGAAGATGTCCAAAGACGTAAAATTCAAAATTAGTGGACAGTCGCCAGGAATAGAGAGGTCAGGAGGAGAACGCTTACGGATGCCATGACTCGAGCCTGGTTCTTATGCCAAATGTGTTGATGATGATAGTTCAATCTTAGGATTAGGAATATAGGAGACCTTGAACTAAATAGTGATTATATAATTAATAGTGTAAACATCAAAATTAAAAACAAAGTTGAGGAAAAATATACTCGGATGTTAGAGTGAATAGGATTAAAAAAATAAATTTCTCTTCCATTATCCCTCCATATGTAGGTCCAAGTGTTGTATCTTAAAACTAAAATGGCTAAATCAGTTAATTCTCTTTCAGGCTGAACTCGGGTTTAAGAGATGCATGGCTGAAGTTACAGTGAAGGAACCTGAAGATGCACCACAAGTATCTGTGGTCTTTTGCACCGATCATATTAAGGTAAGTTAGTAAGATAGAGGTGCCCCGTTAACAGGTGGGCGCAGAAAGTCCATAACTGACTCAGAAACACACACACACACTCACTCACTCACATACATACATATACGCATCCATATATATATATATATATATATATATATATAGTCCACCGCTGTGGTGTCGAGGTAGCGTGCTGCCTTGTCAGGCGCAGCGGGCCCGGGTTCGATTCCCGGTCGGGACAGGCTCCTGGGTGAGGTTTTTTCGGGGTTTTTCCTCATTTGTAAGACAAATGTCAGGAAGCTTAGGGCCCAACGGTCCCCGAAAATCATCTGGCCATTACCATCATCCTTATCATTAACATCATCATCCTTCACCGGTGTGGAAAGCAACGGGAAGCTACCACACCTACAATTCCCTAGTAAAGCTGCAAAACATAGCATGAAAATGCTATGATTGCAGCGAAAGACCTGCCCTCGGGCAGAATTACTATGGATGGATGGATGGATGGATGGATGGAGATATATATAACCAAAAAAAAGAGGTATAGTGGCTAGAAAATTACTATGGATATATATATATATATATATATATATATATATATGCAACCTGAAAAGAGGTATAGTGGCTAGAACTACGCTCCGTTAAATTTTATTAAAAAACTCAGTATCACATTACTTACTTACTTACTCACTGGCACTATCGAACCCGTAGGTTCATGGCCGCACGGACATAAGCCCTCCATACATCCCTACCCTGTGCTAATGTTTTCCAATCATTCCCTGTATAATCTACTTCCCTCAAATCATAGTTAATGTTGTTCTCCCACCTCATTCTTGGTCTACCAACTGGGCGTTTTCCTTCTGGCTTTCCTACAAGAAGTTTCCATGCACGTCTTTCACATTACAGGAGACTAAATAATGACACGATTGACTAAAGAAGAATATCTTGCTCTCTAGCCTACAATGAAACTAATGCGGTATATCCTTTTAATTTAAATGCAGTTTTGTTTTAGATATATAAAAAAGTCAAACAATATTTATATAATAACATTGGCCCAATTATGTACCATATAAAATGCATATATATGTTAATGTTATAGGCTAAAACATTAATACGAGGGTGAATCAAATATAAATCGGAATTTGTATCTGGGGGCTCTGGTAGCGAACTGCAAAGGTTGCGGTTTGGAGGGGAAATTGGTGGGGGTGTCTGGAGTAGGGATCTTGATGTGTCGCACTCCGAAGAACGTCCGCATGCTTCAGTACGCCATGAGCAAGCAAGAGGTACACACGTCTGTTGCGCAACGCATTATTATTAAGTTTTTGGCGAAAGAAGACACTAAACTTTCTGAAATTTTGAGAAGCCTCCATGCGCAGGTCGGGGAAGCAATCTTTCGAAGACGCAGGTGTATGATTGGCGAAAAAAAATTAGCGGGCCTGGATTCAGTGGAAAATGAGCCCCACCAAAGACGGCAACGAACAAGCATCATTCCAGACAACATTCGTGCTGTACGGGACCTTATCGAAGAAGATCGGCGCGTAAAAATTTCTGAAATTTCTTCACACGTTGTAATAAGCTTCGGAAGTGTTCAAGCCATCATCAGAGATGGACTCAAATTCCGAAAATTGTCTGCCAGGTGGGTTCCTCTGCTCCTCAGCCAGGAACAAAAACTTTTGACGAAAATGCAATGGACACCTCTGGAACATCCTCCTTACAGTCCAGATTTGTCACCCTGTGGCTACCATTTTTTGGGTCACTGAAAGAAGACCTGGGAGGAAGGCTGTTTGGTGACAATCCAGCGGTAGAGGAGTTCGTGCGCAACTGGCCGACTACACGCCATCCCTCATTCTTCAAGGATGGTATCAAAAAGTTGCCAACTCGATGGCAAAAGTGTGTTGAAAATGCAGGAGACTATGTAGAAAAATGAGGTGGTGGTTTTGTATTTTTCTGTTAATTCAATAAAATTGTAAACAATAATTCCGGTTTATATTTGATTCACCCTCGTAATATTTCATTTCTGTTGAATATAACTAACTCAGATATTACACTGAAAGCTATATACATCCCCGTTTAACTTATTATTATTAATTTTCAGGAAGAAGAGGGTGACGGCGAAGACGGTGAGGATGGGACAGGAGGGGAAGGCGGGGAAGATGGGGCAGGTGGGGAAGACGGGGCAGGTGGGGAAGACGGGACGGGCGGGGAAGATGGGACAGATGGGGAAGATGGGACAGGTGGGGAAGACGGGACAGGCGGTGAGGACGGGGAAGATGGGACAGGTGGGGAAGATGGGGCAGGTGGAGAAGACGGGACAGGTGGGGAAGATGGGACAGGTGGGGAAGATGGGACAGATGGGGAAAATGGGGCAGGTGGGGAAGATGGGGCAGGTGGGGAGGGCGGGGAAGGTGGAGAGCAAGGCACAACCCCTGAAGGCGGGGAAGAAGAAGCAGGTACCGAAGGCGGGGAAGAAGACCCAGGTACCGAAGATGGTGCAGGCGGAGAAGAAGGAACTTTAGAATAAATGGCTCAGTCATATAAGAGGAATATAACATTCTGAAGATTGCAGAAAATTCCATGAACAATTTGATACTAATTTGGGGCAAGCAACATTAATAAAATCTTGTTATACTTACATATGAGCTTGAAATACATTTCCCTATGTTAAAATGTTAATGTTACACAGAAAAAATGTAAGTTAATATACCACTAGCTGTATAAGTAGACCAAAAAATAATCTATTATTAAATAAATTTCATTATAAATATGTATGTCATATATTATTTTATCCTAAATTCTGAATATAAATTATTTTAAACTCCTTCAAAGTTTACTTACTGTTGGACGAGAACAAGTTTGGTATAGGAAATGGAGCAATCACTGCTCCATGTAAATAATTCATTCCTCCGAATCCAAGTATGAAACACACAGTATGAAATACACATCACGAGATAAGCATTTCTGTCCTTGTCTTGCAAAGAAGGCAACTACTCTAACAGGTAAGCGGACCCTCACCGTCTAAACTTTATCCTACGCCAACCAATCTTAAAGTGAAACACCCCAATCAGTCATAGCTCTATTCAAAGTTCGGTAGTTAATCCATAGTACTTGCCAACTTCGAACTGTAATAGGAAAATTTAAATTATGATTCTTCAGATCCCCTCCATATACTGGAGCACTGGTTCTAATTTCCTGTCTCAACGAACAGGATTCATTTTGTCGTACTGCAGTACAATACATTTTTTTTTTCTATTGGATTGAAATAGTATATTACGATGCGAGGTTGGGAAGTGGTTTTTACAGAATCTAGAAAAAAATGTTTAAGAACCTCGCTATCGCTCGGTTTTTAATTTCCCAGATTCTGTAAAACACTTCACAAACCTTTATTTTTTGTTTCTGATAATGCACAAATTTTTATATATGTTTCTTTTGATTTCTTCTTTCCTTTTAAACCAAGACATAACATTCCAAGTAGCAATTCTAAATATGTTTTTCTTTTTCCAAATCGTAGACCTTTTCCTAGCGTTTGTCGTATTTTGTTTCCGTCTTTCATCCGAGGCTTGATCCTTGGGACTGCGAGCAATGTAGGCCTACTCGTACAAGATATATACAATAATCCATCCATAGTAATTCTGCCCGAAGGCAGGTCCTTCACTGCAATCAAAGCATTTTCATGCTAAGCTTGCAGCTTTACTAGGGAATTGTGTAGGTGTGGTAGCTTCCCGTTGCTTTCCACACCTGTGAAGGATGATGATGATGATGATAATGATAAGGATGTTGATGATGATTTCGGGGACCGTTTGGGCCTTAAAGTTTTCCTGACATTTGTCTTACAGGTGAGGAAAAACCCCGATGAACACCTCACCCAGAAAAACTACCCCGACCGGGGATCGAACCCGGGCCCGCTGCGTGACAAGGCAGCACGCTACCTCGAGACCACAGCGGTGGACGTATATACAATAATAATATAAACAATTATAATATCAATTAATACACACTGCAAAACAGTAATCAAAGTAAAATAAAAGCAAACTGAAGAAATAACCCTCACAACGGGCATCAGGCAAGGTGACTCTTTAAGTCCATTCTTATTTAATATTATAATGGATAAAATTATCGGAAACATACCACCACGTTTGGGTTATAACATGGAAAACACTAGATTTCACTTAATATGTTACGCAGATGATGTCGTTCTCCTTTCAGAATCTGAAGATAATTTACAAAGATCTTTACATCAATTTAATATAAATGCCAGAAAATACAATATGGAAATTAACACGAATAAGACAAAATGCTCAACAATATCAAAAGAACAAGTAAGGTGCAAATTAGAAGTGGAAAGAAAAATTATAGAACAAGTGTCAGAATTTAATTATCTAGGTGTATTAATAACAAACACTAAAAATTTAATAAAAGAAGTAAAGAAACAAGCTGATAAAGCAGCACAAATATCAGGGTATATGAAATATTTAATTTGGCGCAACAAACATATGTCAATAGAAAGCAAAACCCTCATATACAAAACGATAGTTCGACCAGTTGTCGTATATGGAGCAGAAACTAGGGCTGTTACAACAAAAACTAAACAAATAATAAGTACATACGAAATGAAAATCTTAAGAACTATTCAGGGGAAAACATTATTTGATAAAATACACAACACAGAAATTAGGGACAAATGTCATATTCAAGACATAACCAAATTTATTATAGATAGACGCAAATATTGGAAGGGTCATATAGAAAGAATGGAAGAAAACCGGCTTGCAAAAAAGAGCTAAAGAAGATAGACCAATGGACGGGAGAAGAACAAGAGGAAGACCAGCCAAGAGATGGATAGACAGTGAATGCACATTCAATACGTCTTCCTCCAATGAATGATTTTGGAAATAAACAGGATGAAAATCCTACAAACTAAGTTTAAGAAGAAGAAGAAGTCTTCACAAACGAGTGTCGTATATTATTTTTTTCACGATGGTGTTTTCAAAATAATAAATAATAATAAAATAATATGTATGTTGGAAATATTTGCGTTCATTATAAACAATTGACTAACGTTAACAGTGTGGGCAATGTTTATTAGTTGAAACAACAGGAGGCCTTGATAACAATTATTAATAACATGTCCGCAAGTACGTATTTATTGTTTTATATTGTTTCAAATAAAGTTCAGTTCATTTAAAATGCAGTGATTTGTTTCGTATAATGTATATTAACACTACCTTTTGGATATTTTCTGTATATACATTGTACGTAGTATACTTAGAGGGCAGTGGTTTTACTTCCCGCAAGTGGGTGTAAATGTAATAATATTATAGTTATTTAGGTTGGCAATCCCGAAGTGTAGAAAGTTGAACTTTCAATAATGGTCGACATTGCTGGTAAGTAGGACAAAACGCACTATCGCGCAAAAATAAATATTTTCTCGTGCTTACAACATACAGCATTCTGAACAAAATCACAGATATAAATTTGACCCACAGTCGTACGTAAGACATTCTTCGGAAAGGAAGTGGGGTCTTCAAACAAATACCATGGACTTACGACATGTAAAATGACCTCAAGTTTAAAATAAGAGACCTAATAGCAAATTAGCCTTTTAAACCCAGTTTTGAATTGAGAAACGGTATCCTTGTGTTGTAGGCAACAGTTTTTTATTCAGCATAAGAAACTCCAGATACTATTATCGATTTTTAGCATGAGAAATTTTCATAAGTAATGCCACGAGTGATTTCGAAATTATCGATAAATTAACGACTCGCGAAGTGAGGAGTGAATTTATCTAGAGAATTTGGGAATCAAGAGTAGCATTTGTTAGGACTATTTAACGAATAAAATTAAACTCTTTACTAAAAAATAATTATTTGAATATAGTTACCGGTATTTTAAAATATTTATATAGTTAATGTAAACGGCGATGTTTGAAAACAAATTAGAAATGTGAAGTTATGTATATTCACTGCAACTCGATCATATTATTTATTGCCAAAAAGAATCGCAATATTGTAAGAATGCACTCTAGTGGAGAAATAATGAAACACATCAAACTATTATAATCAAAATAATTTATATTTTGATTAAACAACTCAGTAAAATCACTGAATCCATTCATTATTTTCTATATTCAATGTATTCGTTGGAGAAAAAAATGGTTAAACAGACATAGAAATCCCTTCAACTTCCAAAGGGCTGGTGGGCTCACTAAACACGTATAAATCACAGAACTGGACAATCATACAGCCAGTATAGGGGTGATATATTATATTCAACATGTCAGATCCCGACAGTGTTTTGCCATGAATTTTAAAAGCACTGATTTAGATTGTAAGACATAGTAAATATATATTTATTATATTTATTGATGGTTTCGTCTTTTCTCTATACTATCCCTTTTCAACCTCAAATGCGCTTGGCTGTGTGATTACTATTTGTGCTGTCTATAAAACATCTTCTTCGATATCCTGTTCTGCAAGTAAATTATAAAACTATTTAAAGTAATTTTTCCACCTATTTAGCATCCTATTTATCTGCAATTATATTTCCATGTTCATTCCTATTTATATTTCTTCTGACTTGAGACCATTTCCTTTCTATCCTAATATTTTGATGATGATTTTTTACTTTTTAAAAATCAAGAGGTTTCCCGTTTGATATAACCCAACTGTTCTAAGTCCACTTTATTTGACTGATGCATACAATTCATTTTTGATTGCTTTCTTTTATTTGCAATATCAGAACATTCTAAATTAATCTCCTTTAATTTTAAAGCGAACAAATTCAAAACCAAAATTTATCGTGTTATAAATGTTCATATTTAGTTTATTAAAAAAACAGAGTTAATATAAATCCATTGGATGAGAAAATCAGAGAATATAGAGAGAAATGGTTTACACATGTGGAAAGAATGCATGTATCAAGATTACCAAGAGCAGCATTCAACTACAAGCCAAGAGGTTCAAGGAATGTAGGAAGGCCAGTGAAAAGATGGACAGAACAACTGTGAGGCGGAACAGGCAATTTGCCTAGCCCGTGAAGAAGAAGAAGAAGAAGAAGAAGAAAAAACAGTAATCGGCCGCGGTGGACTAGTGGTTATGCTCCTTGCCTCTGGTCCCGAGGGTCGCGGGTTCAAACCCGGCCGAGGTCGATGAATTTTTTGGGATGGAAAAATCCAAGAAGTAAGTCGTCCAGGAGGGACTTTAAGCTGTGGGTCCAGAGTCTGAAGATTTTCAGGCTCATAAAAGATCCTTAAGCCTGAATGGAAAGGCCTCTAAACAAAATTTACCGAATTTTCCCGTCCTAGTACTACCTTGGTTACCTAGATGTCAGTATAAGGCGGAACGCTGACCACGGACCACTCAAATGACATCTGTACGAAAACAAGTGTAACTAAATTAGTATGGTTCAAATTCTTCCATGTACGGGGAGAGCGCCTAAATCTCTGTTAAGGGAAAACAAGGGCTTACAATACAAAAAAACACAGTAAATATCTATTTTATTATGAGTAATAAAGCTTAAATGTTTCTCTATACATCCTCTTTCTTTGATCAGTTTTTATGTTTTTTTAACCGAACGTCAGTGAAAAAATGCTATTTTGATGTTATCTTCTCAAATGTAAAGTCAAGTACACCTTATGGGACAGGAATTTAAACGCTTAAACCTAGTTAATCTTATGTTTAATTTGCCTTAAACTTAAGTAAATACATCTACATAATAATGAACATTAATATGATTAATATTTAATTTGATAATCTTAACGAGATCCAGAAGATTATATGTTTAATACCCATAGTCCATCATGAAGTATTAAAGTTAATCTTTGCATGAATAAACAGGAGATAATAGAAACATCCTAAGGGGAACGAACTCTGCAAGTAGCATTATTCAACAGTCTTCAGCATTTGAAAACAGTTCATCCTATTTACTAATCACTATAGTTCAATAAGGTAAGAGATCAAGTAATTAATATAACGACATCTACTTAGGTAACGTTCTTATTATATTTCTTCTTTTCCTTCCTTTGGCTCTACGGTCCTCTAAGAAACTTCACCTCCTTCATAACAACAGCCCATTCATCTCAATTACCAACTTTCTGTCTCCACCTTTTCACCTTCAGTTGTGTTAAGTACTCCTCAACCTTATCTAACCATCTTAGTTTCTATCATCCAACCTTTCTTCTTCCGTCCGGTTTACCTTCTAAAATCATTCTTGCACTTCTTTCCTGCTCCATCTGCAACACATGTCCTACCCATTCCTGTCTCTTTCTTCTAGTATCTCCTACCAGGTCCAAATCCCTATACAATTATTTCAATTCCTGGTTTCTTTTCATATTTGGTTTCCCATAAATAGGTTTCTCCATTTGGGTGTCTGTTTGTCTCTTCTTGTTCCAAAATTTTTTATAATCAAATTATTTTCAAATACTCGTAATATTTTCTCTTCTCTTAAAAAAAAGAAGAGTTTCTCGCATCCATATAACATAATCAGAAGAATTGCTGTTTTTTATAATATTAGTTTAACATTTTTTAGAGAAGTTGGGACGACGACGAGAGTTTAAAACACCTAGCAGAAATAATTATAATTAATGGAATCTACAAATACAAGATTTTTTTTTACTTGAGCGTAAAAAGTTCCAAATGAATTTACCTCTTTTATAGTTCGTCTTACATCACCCATATTCCATCCACAAATAATACATGTTGTTTTGCTCACCATTTCTCATTACTTCCCATGGTTGGAATGTTAAAGAATACAGAGATTTCAAACCCAATTCAACCCCCAATAATTCTAACAAAAATGACTAACAACTTTAAGTATAAAGGTAAACAAATCAATGAAGGAGTGGGGAAAATTAGTCATCTTAATATAGAACCCCCTAAAATAACTATAATTAATAACCCTACTATTCCTACTATCGTATTCCTATTCTCTATTTCTGATGGAATCTTTAGATATTAAGTTTTCAGTTTACGATTTAAAAATATTTATTTTATTTAAGTTTTTATATTTTATCCAATTTATGCAATTTGATTATGTATTATAGACTCACTATGATGGTAGTCCAGTGGCTCGTTTTGTTTCCCAGCAGCTGTTATATATAATTAAATACAAAGATACCGAATACCGCCACTATAATAATTCCGCATATTAATCATTGTTAAGCATTGTCGCGGCATCTGCTTTTATATGAACGGACAACCATCATAGTGAGGCGATAATACCACAACTTCCGTAAAAATCTGCGGTGTCAATTTTCAAACTGCATACAGATCACAGGCATCTGAATACCTTAGAATTGGAATAGTTAAATCTTACACTTTTATTTTCTGTGATCTTAGTAAGATAATCTTGTTCGTTGTCATCCCTCATTCAACATTTAAATCTTAGTTCTAAATATTGGAGAACAAAATTACAAATGACATCTGTAAATTTGCTAAATACCCTAAATTTGATATCAACTACGATTCTATTATAAATATATTTAAATATTTATACAAATTGTGCTATGAATATATATGTTACAGGTTTATATTCAGCACTATGAATCTAATTCCTGGGACTTTTATTGTCGTGTTTCTGTTCAGCATACACACAACGGTTCAACAAGATTCGCAAGAGGTAATAAATATGCATGAAATAATGGTAGTTTATGAAATTTGATATCGCCATTGTATTACTGTTATATTTATTAGGGATTATATTATTATTACTATATTTTCAAGGGCTGTGCAGAATGTCCTGTATTAGCTGACCCTAGGGATCCTAATATACAGAACTACGCACATTTTATCGTAGAACGAATGCGGAATGAGGATAATTGCACAACGATTGAAGAAGTTTTTGAAACTGAAGGATGCGGATATGGCCTGCAGTGGATAGTCAATGTTACATCACAGGTATTATTATTATTATTATTATATTATTATTATTATTATTATTATTATCATCATCGGCTGCGGTGGACTAGTGGCTATGCTCCTTGCCTCTGGTCCCGAGGGTCGCGGGTTCGAACCCGACCGGGGTCGATGGATTTTTTTAGGATGGAAAAATCCACGGAGCAAGTCCTCCGAGAGGGACGTTAAGCCGTGGGTCCCGAGTATGAAGATTTTCAAGCTCTTAAAAAATCCTTAAGCCTGAATGAAAAGGCCTCAAAGCAAAATTTACCAAATTTTCCCGTCCTAGTACTATCTTGGTTTCCTAGATGTCTGTATGAACGCTGACCACGGACCATTCAAAATGACATCTATACGGAAACAAGTGTAACTAAATTCAAATTCAAATTCTTCCCTGCAGGGGGAGAGCGCCTATATCTCTGTTAATGGGCTTACAAGATTACAAGATTATTATTATTATTATTATTATTTAATTATATTCGATTTTTCGTCTGCTGGAATTACATGTTAAACCCTAGAAAGAAAATAATATTTACGCTTAAAAGTGACCCAGCAATTGATAACTTCGAAGACAAGGTAGTCAAATGCAACTGTATCACTGACATATACATACTCGTATACTGTGTCATAATGTAATATTTAGACATTTTGTTGGAACACGAAAAGTGATAATAACAAGTACCATAATTTGTACAGGTAAAAGTTCAGTAAGCTAAAGTGATTTGTCGTGGTAACTATATCCGTAGATTTGAGAAATGTAGAACTACAGGGTGTCCACAAAGTCCTGCTACCAAAACAATGTAACTTACCTCGTCAAATACTTGAGATAGAGACATGCGGTTTTTTGTAACGTATTCTACATCTCTCAAAGTGTTGTTTACATTTGTTGCAAATTATGATTTAAACGGTAACGACACCATAGGAAAAGGCCCAATGTGTATGGTGGTATGCTGAGGCTGGTAAATCACCAGTAACTGTTCAACGAAATTTCCGCCTGCAATATGGAAGAGATCCTCCATCCAAATCATTCATAATTGGATGGGCCGAGGGACTGGCAGTGTAATGGTCTTGCCACGGAGTGGACGACCAGGTGTGAGCCAATAAACCATCGACAATATGCAACTTGCATTTCAAGTCAGGCCTCAAAAATAGGTTCGTCGTACTTCACGGGAACTGCATTTACCACAATCAACCATTCATAAAGTCGTCAATAAGGGGCTACATCTTCAGGCCTGTAAAGTTCAAATTACAAAAGCGTTGCTGCCAACTGACTTCCCTCGGCGTGCTGAATTTGATGATTCCATGTTGAACGCAATTGACGAAGACAATGAGTACCTGCAGAGGAGATGTTCTCTGATCAAGCTACTTTCTTTGTGTCTGGACTTGTTAACCGCCATAACGTTTAGATATGGTGGTACTGGTGATTTACCAGACTTTGGGTAATTTCCTGTGGTGTCGTCATTGTCGTTTAAATCACAATCTGCAACAAATGTAAACAAACCTTTGGGAGATGTAGAATATATTGCAAAAAACCGCATGTCTCTATATCAAACACTTTATGAACTAAGTTATATTGTTTTGATAGTAGGACTTTGTGGACCACCTGTATATTATAGGCCTATATAGATTATTATATTGTTATATTATTGTTATTATTATATTGTTATTATTATATTATTATTATTATTATTATTATTCAGTATTAATATTTATTATTGGACGCAGTAATTTATATCTATACAAGTTATTTTTACACGCTTTATATTAGCTTGACCTGTATCTATCTATCTATCTATGTAACGGAATCTTTCAACGCGATTTTCACCCATTTAAAATAATTGGATCGACTTGAAACTTTGTATACTTATAGAGGACCCGTGACAATACAATAATTTCATATTTATTTTCTAAAATCCTGGCCATAATCATCAGAAAATCAAAAAAAGTGTTTTTGTATCAATGTAACGGGATCTTTCAACGCGATTTCCACCCACTTAGAAACATTGGATCGACTTGAAACTTTGTATACTTGTAGAGGACCCGTGACAATACAATAATTTCATATTTATTTTCTAAAATCCTGGCCATGATCATCAGAAAATAAAAAAAAGTGTTTTTTTATCAATGTAACGGAATCTTTCAACGCGATTTTCACCCATTTAGAAACATTGGATCGACTTGAAACTTTGTATACGTGTAGAGGACCGGTGGCAATAAAATAATATCATATTTTGATTTTAAAATCCTGGCCAGAATCATCCGAAAATAAAAATAAGTGAAAACTGGTATAATAGGTTGCGGACTTGTCGAGTTTTTAGTCAATCGTAAGAGCTCAGTTGGTAGAGCGGTGAAGTTTTAGTGGTATATAATTTCAGTAATCCATATGTCGCTGGTTCAAATCCGGCTGGGAGGGTTTTTTTATAGAAGAGTATTACTTTTAGCTCATACTACAATAGTATCGAATTTAAAGATATTTACATTTTTATCTTATTTTGTAAAATATTAAAACTAAAAAATAAAAAATGAATAATAGTTTAAAAAAACTAAAAGAACACGCTTTATTAGAAATCTAAAAAATGAAAAATAATTTTAATTTCCAATACGCTTGGGATAAAATAAAGTGGTCAACAAAAAAATCATCTCCAACATATATAGAATAAAATTAGAATTATCAACAAAAAGAAAATAATTTTACCATCAAAAGCGTGGGGTGCTTTTTATGATTTTTACATTTTCTTCTTAGAGAGCTTACTTTTACCAATATCTGTTTATTATCAAATATATTCATTGATATAGAACACCTCACGCTTTTGATGGTAAAATTATTTTCTTTTTGTTGATAACTCTAATTTTATTCTATATATGTTGGAGATGATTTTTTTGTTGACCACTTTATTTTATCCCAAGCGTATTGGGAATCAAAATTATTTTTCATTTTTTAGTTTTCTAATAAAGCGTGTTCTTTTAGTTTTTTAAACTATTTTTTTTTAATTACGAAGAATATACGATTTTGGCTGAATAAATGTAGCTACCAGTTCATTAATTCAGTTAATTTAAGATGCCAAGTTTAGATTACTCTCGACACAACATGCAACGAAAAGTAAACCTCTAAGCACGGATCATAGAACTCAGGAGCTCTTACTATAGTGGCTCTGAAGTTTTGACGACAGTGTTACCAATATGGATATTCGGTGGGAGGGGCCGCTTTATGTACCACGCGGAATATTAAATCGTAGCACTTTCTGTTTATCTAGAACGTAAATATTAAAAAAGAAATGTTCATTTTATTGCGCGAAATTGAAAATGAAACAAAAATATGAAATTTCTCATATGAAACACACTATTCTCGAAAATATTCACAATTCTAATAAATTCACGAAAAAACAATTCCATACGTCACTTCAAAATTATGTTAAATGCATAAAGAACATAATTTTTATTTGAAAAAACCCGTCTCATGTATCGTTAAAATAAAAAAATGTACCCTTATCGTTGTTAATCAAGAGGAAAGACGACACAATCTTCGTATATATCATTTTCTGCCCTCATCACAGCCGATAAATAAATTCTCGGCTTTGACTCGTATAAGAGCCGATTTTCGTTTTTGATTCAGATGAGCCACTCGCCATATTAAAACAATAATGGACTGAAGCTGTATTGTTAACAGTTAATCACAAGAGTGAAATATCAAACAAACACACTCTGTACTGCAACAAAGAGCAACTGAAGCCACGTGGTTAGCAGAAATACAGCCGACAACATCGCAGCAATCTCAAAACATACTAGCTGCGTCAAGAGCAGTGATTGGTTGTAGCAGACGCTCACTCACAATCAACCATATTCTTATTGGCAGTAGAGGACAAATTTCTCCCCTTGCCCCTCATACAACCTAAACTTCAGAGCCGGAGATAGAGTGGCCAGAGTGTATACCCCTTCTGAGCCAAGTTCCAGTTGTAATGTAAACAAACCATATGTTTGACTGCACTTTTAAGTTTATAAGGAAATGTAGTTCGCTCTCTAACACTCGAAATAAAGACAAATACAAATAAGCCATGTATTATCTATCACATGTCTACGTAAGTCATATGGGAGAATCTTAAAATGTTCAATTGTTTTAAAATGACAGTATTTCTGTAGAATTTCTTAAACTTTGGAAAGCAAAGCATTTCAAAAGCGGAGGTAAACAAATTATTTTGAAACAGTTTGGTAAAAATATCCCAGATTAACTATTGACGATATAGTGAAAATAACAGCAGAATTTACAGGTGAGTCAGCAGGGAACAAAACATTTGGTTATAGTGAAATTGTACAGGTATATAAAGGCATAATGGAAAAAGCGTAAAAGTCCAATTAGATAGGACCATATACGTTTTTGTGTCATAAATAAATAAGAAATTGAGGAAGGTCTTATCATTGGTACCTTATTATGTTGTATTCAGTCTTATTATCCGTAAAATACGATATTGCCTTGAACAATGTTTGTACCGTACACACTTCAGTCATATGGTGGCGGTTAAAGTTAGTACCACGGTTCTTCCAATACACGCAGTCGGGGGAATAATATCTTATGCAATTACAACTGGAACGTAGCTCGAAATTAGTATAACAATTTATTAATTACAAACAAAAACAGTCGCTCTCTGGTGAGCTGTTGTTAAGATCATGTCTTGCAATCACAGCAAACAGATGTTGAGGGAGAGGTTGTTACCTTGTGAACAGAGCGAGGAAACTTCACGCTTTCATAAACAGTCTATACTTTTAATATTCATTTTTGAACACCGTTGAGGTTAAAATTATTTCAATTATAAAAAATGTGTGTACCTTATATAGCACAGTGGTCCTCAACTACAATAATTTCTATTATAATCTTCGTTATATTATTGGTTGCAACAACAGATATTTATAGGGTTAATATACTAACAGATTGAAGGAAGAGAGTAAAGAGGAATACCAGTATCTAATTTATTATTTTGTTTTTTTCCAACAGGTTGTAGAGAAAGAAATTCTACATTATCACATGCACGTGCATTATGCTGAAACAGAGTCTTCTGGGGTAAAGTATGATAATATATATTATATAAACATATAATTGTGCAATATGCATTCTTATGTGTTTCTCATAAGAGGATTTAACGTTAGTATTAGATACATAGATACCAGAACAACTGGATGAATCATTTGGGACGAATGAGTTCAAATAGAGTTCCCAAGGTCATGCTTCGTTATTGTCCAACAGGTAAGAGATCTCTGGGCCGTCCAAGGAAATGCTGGATACAAAATTCATCAGTGAGATAGTAACAGGCCTCTAGGCCTAAGACTTGGTTGGATGAAGAAGAAGAAGACATTAGTATTAGACAGGGTATTCTCAACAGGAGGATTCGGCAAATCAAAAAAATAACAATAAAAATAATAACAAAATAATAATAATAATAATAATAATAAAATAATATAATAATATTAGAATATTAATACAAATAATATAATAATATAAGTATAATAATATAATCATATGATATAATAATAACAACAAAAACAACAACAAAAATATCAACAAAAACAACAAACACAACGACAACAAAAACGAAAACAACAAAAACAACAAGAACAAAAACAACAACAAAAGCAACGACAACAACAAAAACAAAAAACAAAAACAAAAAACAACAATATTAACAATAATAATAATAATAACAATAATAATAATAGTAGTAGGACGTCAATAATCTGTTTTTATTTCCGATCAGAAATAGAAATTAGTGGAAATATTTTTTTCTTTGATAGGATGTCTGTTCGGTTCAACTTTCGATAATTAAGAAGTTTGGCTTTTGAATTGGCAGAACGCAATTATCCCTTTTATAGATTTAACAAGGAATACCACCGAGAAGAAACCTACAGACCGTATATCAAAACTTCAAGCCTCAGATGAATAACTAGCTTATACAAATACCGTACTAGCTTATAAACGAGACACTATTTCAAGCTCAGCTTCTATGAAACCGTTTTATTAAACTGTATGTTACTACAGCACAGAGAATTTTGTAATAATATCGAAACATACATTCCGCTCCCTCATTCTGAAATAATAACCAATTCAAGCGATAGAAGAAGGGGTAAACTACTGTCTTAATATCAATGTCGTATAAAAAACACGAGGAATATATTAATAAAAGTCTAGAAAGAAGCTAAAACTAAACCTCCCGAAGATGCTGAAAAGCAGTCCACTCATTTAAATATGATAATAAAGTAAAAATAAATGTTAATAGCAGACAACTAAAGGAAACATAAAAACACAAGAGTCCATTAAGAAAAAAAGTAACAGTTCCGATGAAGTGAACAAAAGAGTAACAAGACGAAAAAATATAGTCAAAAAATATAATGAGAGAAAAAAAAAAGGCAATGAAGATTCCATTTCAGAAGATGAAAGACGGGATTCATATTCTGCACTGAAATCTAAGACCGTAGTTGGATGGATAAGTTATTGAAATTGACATATTTGGTCCCAGAGGGAAAAATAAAAGTTATAAGACCTCTTACCAGATGGCTAGACAGTGCGGAACAGGATCTGAAGGTTAAGTGAGTCCAGAGATGGAAAAGGAAGGCAGAAGATAGAAATGGATGGAGGATCATACTTGGGGCAGTCAAAGCCTGCAATGGGTTGTAACACCAAACATGATAATGTTTGATTCCATTGAGCATATGCTGGAGTGAGCATGAAGACGATTACCTGTGATTTAGTTAATAACAAATGTGTCATTTTCCTTTCATTTTTTAAGTTTTTGAGAATGTCGTTTTCCTTTTGAAACAAGAAAAAGGCCTTTGTCAAGGGTTTCATGTGAAATCGGAACGATTATATTTTGATATGATCATACTTTCGCCTTGTTTCCCTGAAGAATACATAGTACTCTAATCTGAAAAAACAACGTAAGTCATGCCATCTTATCAGAGAACGTGTGGCCCAAAAGGGATAGTCCCGCTACTGACATAGTTTGAAAAATTTTATTTTTTTCTCATGTGCTTTGTAGTCTCTTTAAAAAATTGTGGTTGTAATCAAAAGTTCAGGAACCAGTGCAATGATATTTGCAATTAAATTGTTATTTCCAATACTTCAACCAGACGTTATAGTGCACTAAACACTTAAGGATCCCGTATTACCCAACTCTCCCCTATACTTGTCCTCTTGGGAGTTGCGTGATTCTAGAGTCTCCCCTTTTTTCTTGTGATCTACTGAGATTTATCACGTTAATTGCTGACTGTGATGGTACATAATTGACAGGAGTTCAATGTGAATTATCGCTATGTTTTCTCTTGTTCAAATGATTTTTACTGTCCCTAAGCCCGGGAGCAGGATAACCCTTCTGCTGGTCTCCAGCTTTTCTTTTGTGTCACTAGTGCATGTTCCAAATAAAACTTGGGGACACATCCTAGTCTGATACGGAATTTAATATGCTATCTCTCTGTACTCCATACGAGATTATTAATAATAGAATCGAATTTGACTTCAATGTTTGCAAAATATAAATCACTCCCTGCTTAAGAGAAGGGAGAGGTCTGACTATTTACATTTTTGGCGAGAACTTTCCCTGGCACTATTGAACCCGTAGGTTCGTGGCCGGGCGGACATAAGCTCTTCCCACATTACAATCCTGAGCTATTGTTTTCCTATCATCCCCTGTATAATTAACTTTAATCAAATCGTGGTTAATGTTATTCTCTCACCTGATTTTTTGTTTACAAACTGAGCGTTTTTCCTTCTGGTTTTCTTACAAGAAGTTTCCATACCACTCTTCAATTCCACAATTGTCCACGTTTTACCCATCGCAGTCTACGAGACTTAAATGTTCTTATTGTATCTGTTTTCCTATAAAGATCATTTAATTCACTGTTACGCGGTTTTTTCCATTCGCCTGTCTATTCATCTCTCTTAGGTCCAAACACTTTACTAAGAAATCTATTATCAAATACTCGAAATTGTTTCTTCTCCCTTAAAGAAGAGTCCATGTTTCCCATCCATATATTATAACTGGGATAATTTTAAATACTTTTAGTTTAACGTTTTATGAGAGAAATTGGGACAAAATTCCATTGAATGCATAATGACATGAATCATAATAATTGAGCCTATGTTTAATTTCTAATTTCAACTCATTTCTATTTGTAATTATTGTTCCCAAGTATTTGAATTCATTCATTTATATTACGTAATGTGTTTCTATGTGTGAGGAGAAGACTACATAACAGTGAACTTACAGACTGCGATGGGCAAGACATGTGGCACGGTTGTGGAATGAAAGACGTGCATCGAAGCTTCGTGTATGAAAACCAGAGAGAAAACTCCCAGTTGGTAAACCATGAATTAGGTGGGAGAATAACATTATTTGAGGGAAGTAGATTAACAGGTAATGATTGGAAAACATTAGCTCAGGACAGGGTGTATGGAGAGCTTATGTCCACGCGGCCATGAACCTACGGGTTCGATAGCGCCAAACTATTAGTTTCTATGTGTGAATATGTATTTCGTTTTATTGATGTTTACTTCCAGTCTCAATTTCTTAGTGTTACTCTATTGTTAATAAATTAATATAAATTATAATCAATCACAGGAAAACAAAATGCAGAAATATTCCGGCACAATTTCTAAAAATTGCCTGTAATGAATTCATTTCCACCATAATAAATTATTGTAGTGGCTATTTCATTTGGTCAAATTCATGTCTTGATTTACAGGTAATACAAGAATACTTGTTGTGTTTGGTTGACATCTTACTAAACGAAGATTCTCAGGAAATAACAAACAAATCGTGTCAAATTCAAGAGGTGAGTCAATGTTCTTCAGGTTATAGTTAAGTAAGTTTTTATGTAATGACTCCATTTTTCTACATTCTTCAACTATATGCACAAAGCCTGTTATCTTTTGTATCTTACGTCTGTTATACCTTTTTGTATTCAACTGCAAGTTTTCGTCCTACGACAAAAATTAAGAGATCAGACAGTCGTGTTCGGGTAAGTTAGCAAAGTGGATTTTTATGTAAGGTCTCGAAAGTTCCGATTCCGATTGAGGGTCTTTCCACTTTTCAGCGGTTGCCCTTTTACCAGCCGGCTGCTGGCCCTTCACATCCACATGTGTCAATCACAGAGGTAGATGATCAACAGCCAGTGTAGGGGTGACATGTGGTTAGCATGTCGAGTCCCCCAGCCGTTATAGCTGGTTCCTCAACCTGGAGCCGCTACTTATTGTAGCTACCCAATTGCCTCACGATGCTGGGTGGGCACCGGTCCCATACTGGCCGAAATACCATGAGAAAATTTCTTCCCCCATGGAGACCCGAACCAGCGCAAGTCCCGTAGCTCTGCACCAAGGCTTCCTACCTTAACCGCTCGGCTACGGCGCGAGACGAAAGTTCTATATCTTTAATTGTATCTCAGTTTCTATACCACTTTGCAGGCCAGCCTTCATGTTTATCTATTTGTAACACTCTAGCAATTATATGTTTTTATGCCAATTCCTCAGTCCATCCATAGTAATTCTGCCGGAAGGCAGGTCCTTCACTGCAATCACAGCATTTTCATGTTATGCTTCCAGCTTTACTTGCGAATTGTAGGTGTGGTAGCTTCCCGTTGATTTCCACACCGGTGAAGGATTATGGTGATAATGATATTCGGGGACCGTTTGGGCCTTAAAGTTTTCCTGGCATTTGTCTTACAGGTGAGGAAAAATCCCGATAAAAACCTCACCCAGAAAAACTGCCCCGACCGGGGATCGAACCCGGGCCCGCTGCGTGACAAGGCAACACGCTACCTCGACACCACAGCGGTGGACAATTCCTCAGTAATGTTATATATTATAGCGGATATTTTTCTAGCAGATTCTTTCCATCAAAATATAATGTAACTCCATTATAATTAATCGCAATCTATCTATTCTTAATCATAAGTAATATCACGAGTGATTTCGAAATCATCGATAAATTCACGAATCACGAATTATCTAGACTCTAGATTCTAGAGTATTTGGAAATCAAGAATGGCATTTGTTAGGAGTAGTTAACGAATACAATTAAGTTGTTTACTCAAAAATCATTATTAAATATAGTTACCGGAATTTTAAAATATTTATATATTTAATGTAAACGGCGATGTTTGAAAACAAATCAGAAATGTGAGGTTATGTTCATTCACTGCAACTTGATCGTATTATTTATTGCCAAATAGGATTGGAATGTTGTAAGAATGCATCATTGTGCAGAATAATGAAACACATAAAACTGTATATTATTTCAACAACATTATATGTTAATCAATTGAGTTGGTGTTTACTTGATGAAAATCCATATTTATTAATTAAATAAATATAAAACGTAGTTTTACTTGATTTTCATATTTATTATATAATTCAGTGACAGCTGTTTCGGTACACTGTACCTTCTTCAGAGTTAACATGTCTGAAGAAGGTACAGTGTACCGAAACAGCTGTCACTGAATTATATAATAAATATGAAAATCAAATAAAACTACGTTTTATTTTTATTTAATTAACATTATATGTTATTCATTTATTTTTTAGTAAACAACACAGTAATATCAAGGAATCTGTTCATTATTTGCTATATTCAATGTATTTTTTGGAGAAAAATAATGCTCTGTCCTGTTCAGAACATTAAAAAGGAGGAGTTTTCTTTGTCGCAAATGCAGGAGCTGATAAAAATAAATCGATAAAGAGCTAGGTGAAACACGACTGTTATTGGCTGTGAAACAAAATTCATTGAAACGTGATTGGTCATTGACTACCATTTGCGGCATGAATTAAATAGTCACAAAAATTTACAATTATATCAAACATGATTTTAAAGGATTAATTTATATTTACGAAATAATTTTCGTTACGGTTCATAACTAAAACTGAGTCTTAACAATGATATCATATAAGGAGATCGAAACGTTGACGAATTCCTGAATAAACATAACTTTTACTCAGATAACGAATTTATTACTATCAATTTAACTATATAAATTTTGATCCCTATTAGGTTCGTCTTCCGGGCATATAGGCCGTGGTCCAGTCGTTCTTCTACTCGACGTTTCGTCTACTGCTGCGGTAGACATCTTCAGGAGATACTGCGTGCTCTCTGTGAACTCCTCAACAGTCGGCTGCAGACTGACTGGTCGTTGGAAACTCCCTCCCTATTTATAGGCACGCCCCTGGTGGAGAGGCGGTCCACCTCTCCACCGCCTCTCCACCAGGGGCGTGCCTATAAATAGGGAGGGAGTTTCCAACGACCAGTCAGTCTGCAGCCGACTGTTGAGGAGTTCACAGAGAGCACGCAGTATCTCCTGAAGATGTCTACCGCAGCAGTAGACGAAACGTCGAGTAGAAGAACGACTGGATCACGGCCTATATGCCCGGAAGACGAACCTAATAGGGATCAAGACGCCGGCCGTGAAAGCCTACAGTTATATATATAAATTTTATTGTCTTTAACATAAGACAAAAGCAACCCATGTCATCGTTACCATCATCCTTTCATGCCGTGGTCCTTAAAGAAGTAGTAATGGTCTTCTACAAACAAACAAAAAAGAAAAAGTCGTCCATCATTTGTTTTCGTACTTCAAAAATTTTCATAACATGTATTCATTTTAATTATAAAACACTTTTATACCTCATTTTTTTATTTTTACGCCGTCGACGGTGTAAAAATAAAAAATAAAGGTATAAAAATGTTTAAATTAATTAAAATAATTGTAACCTCAACGGTATTAACATAAACAATAAAAAATGTATATTAAAAGTATAAACATGTATTCACATAACCCTCATCTTTATAATTATCACTTTTATATCTTCTTTCAAGCCTGCAACTTTATACACTGCGACGGATGAAATTTCAAATTTCGCCCAACAAAATTTTGTAGTTGCTGTCAACAGATTCCTTTTACAGCAACAAAAAAAAAATGTTTGATGTCTACCCCTAGAGTCTCGGGGTGCGTTGATGTCTCGTATACAGCGTGCTCGGGTGTTTCCTGGGTGAGGTTTTTTTAGTACTTTTGTCCTCACCTGTAAGTCAAATGCCAGGATAATTATATTTCTGAACCGTTCTTGAACATCATGAGGCCATAATAATAATCCTCAGTATCAGCATCAAGAATTAGACCTGCTGGTCTCTTCCGATCTCATGTTATAATTGGTCTATCCATATGTTATTGGGTCTTCCAACATTTCTTCGCCCTAGTGGTTTGTAATGAAGAATCTGTTTCAGAATTCTATTGTTATCCATTCTATTGATGTGGTCCATCCATTCATCTCTGTATTGTGTAATTCTATCTAATAGTTTGAATATATTCAGTTCTCTTCGTATATCCTCACTTCCCTTTGATCCATAATAATTAATATTCGCCATGTTTAATAGAATGTGTATGTCAATGGTGTGCTTTGTGTTATTGTTGTGTTGTTTTAGAGGAGACCCCGGCATTGAGCTAATCACTCATTCGAGGAGCCCCTCCATGTCCTTGTGTGGTCAAGAAAGTATGTGTGTGATCCATAGTTAAAATCTCTCTCGCGACAGGTCGTGTCACTCTAAGGCCCGGATGGCACGTAGCACATATGTTTGTGCTTTGCATATTGGTTTAATGATTGTGTCCTCTATGTGCATAATTCGGTGTGGCAGCGTTCACTTTTTTTTTGCACAATATACACTCGCACGTTTTGTTTGGTTCGTGGTATGTCGTGGTCTTGCAGGACAATATGGTGAAACCCATGGACTGGCAGTCTGGTTATTACGTGTCGCAATTCAAAGTTTACTCTTGTCCATTCTCGGTCTATCATTGCTCCTGTGTCGTAGAATTCTGTGGAGGTTCTTCTTTTTCCTTCCTAAGTGTTGTTAGGAGTTGGTCCGAAGCTTTTGCACTAGGTTATATCTTATAAGTATCTGTAAGTCGAGAAGTTAAACTGCATTAATTAAAAAAACAATTGCTTCATAATTCATGTAAAATTCTCCTTGGTATTTATAGAGAAATTTAAATGACAATTATAATATAATATAGGGGTTTTAATTCACTCCTCCTATAAGGTTTTTCATGTACTGCTCTTATGGGAACTCTTTTGCCACTAGACGCCGCAGACTGAGTGACAGAGATCTATCTATTTATCTTCGGGTTTTTACAGCTGCTGCCGTCTTCCCGTGCCAAACATTCAAAGGCTATGATCTTGGGCATCTTCAATGTTTAGCCCTCTTGCTTACATTACTGTCTTCATGTTTTCCTTCCATGTTAACTTTGGTCTCCCTCTTTTCTTCTTTCTGGTCGGTTGCCATTGATATAGTTACTTCGGCCATCGCTCATCTTCCATTCTTAAAATATGTCCTAACCGCTTTAATTCCTTCTCCTCAATTCTTTCAATTATGTTTTCTTCTGCTTCCATTATGTTTCTAATTTCCTTATTTGTGACATGTTCTAATTTTGACTTTCTGGCACTTCTGCGTAAATAATCCATTTCTAGAGCTATAGTCTATTCTTATAGTACTTATTGATTATCCATACCTCACTTCAATACATTGCAACAGATTTCACCAATTTTTTACATATATATATTTTGTGTCTTTACAAATATGCTTATCCCACCATATGGAATTTTGCGATGATATTATTTTGCTACTCAATTCAATTCTATGTTTTATGTTCTCTTTGCCTATACCTTCGATGTTATTCATAATCATTCCCAAATATTTAGTTTGTTTCACTTGCTTTTTCTGAATCCTTTCTTCCAATATTAAATTATCTTTTGCATTGCTATTTATTGCCAGATATTCTGTTTTTTGTAAATTTACTGTGAGACCCCATGAATCATATGTGTTTCTCAACCTTTTTATCATGAATTCCATATCAAATTTGTCTTGTGCTAAAACCAGTTGATCATCAGCAAATTGAAATGTCAGCAAAAATCGGTTGCCTAATGGGATACCCATACCTTTGCAGCTTTGTTTCCATGTCATTAATGTAAATCGTATATAAATATTAAATAAAATTGGTGATAGACTGCACCTTTGTTTCAATCCCTTTGTGGTTTTTATAGGATTAGACATTATATTTCCAATTTTAACAAAAGCCAAGTTATCTTTATAAATTTGTTTAATAATTTCTATTAAGTTTCTATCAATATCGTATTTCTCTAATACTTCCCATAATTTGTTCCTCGGAATTGAGTCATAAGCTTTCTCTAAATCTTCTTCTTCTTCCTTCCAAGTATTAGGCCAAGGCATGTTACGATCCTATAGAAAATTTTCCCTCCAGCGTTTCATAGGACGGCCCAGTGATCTTCGTCCTCTTGGTATATAATTATAAACAGCTTTGGGGATCCGATTTGAACTCATTCTTTCAAGATGGTGTTTCCAATTTAGTTGGTACTAAATCTATCATTGCCAAATCAAATGAGAGAGATGGAAATATACTTATTTCCAAGTTTCATTGAAAGAGGATGTTCAGTGACATCTCCGCTAGCTACTGTTCCGGTAATTGAGTTCACCCTCTAACTTTATTATATGTGAGGATGATAATTATACATATTGGTATATTTTATAAATCGGGTGCCCACCTTCTTGGCGAAGTTGTAGATGAATATATTCAATTAAGTTATTCATTCTGAATGAACTAACTAATAAACCAATATCACATAAAATTACACGTTTCCTAGTAAGAATTGCTCCAAACGAGCAATGATATTTTCAAGACGTTAAAAACTTTATACTAACATAAGGTAACGATTACATCCTAGTGTTTAAAGAAGAAATAAAACCCAAGTCCATCCACGCCCTGCTGCCCTTGTAAGGTACATAAAAGAACGGAATTCTAGGCGGAACCTATAGCCATGAATAACCATGGGGTCAGAGAGAATCGGGTACTGTACTCCGGCAAAACATATTCAGATGCGTACGATTCAAAACGAGTGGAGAGTAAAATAATCCAACTTTCGATTCAGAAAGATATCGATTCATTTTGAGCAGTGAATCGTGATTCGTTCGTCCCTTACTATTATTCGTTCATTAACTCATGCACAATCCACCCATCTCTGCTCCATTCTTGGTAAGCGAAGGCTCACTAGATAGAAAGAAATACATCATGCGAGTAATGGTGGTGTAAAAATAGTTTTAAAAAACTGTAAAACAAAGTTATCAACTGAACTACGTAAGGTAAATTCAAAGCTAACTAAAAAGAAACAAATGAACTCACTACTAAAAGTGTAACTTGTCATTAACAAACAAAATAACAGTAATTAACTAATTAATTAAGTAGCATTATCAAACCCGTAGGTTCATAGCCGCGCATGCATAAGTTCTCCATACTTTCCTATCCTCAGTTAACATTTTCTAATCGGCACCTGTATAATCTACGTCCCTCATTTTTTTTAAATGCCCCAGGTTTGTCTTTCGACATCCCTGGTTTATCTCCTGGCATGGCGTACTTGTAACCCACTTCTGAGGTTGGGACGCCTGGAAGGCGGGGTTACGTTGCCCCGATGATATGATGGGTCATGATGATGATAATGGTGCGCCAGGAGAGTCCCTAATCCTAAGCTTAACCTAAGATGAATATGAATGATGATGATAGCGATGGCCACATGATTTCTGGGACCGTTTGGGCCTGACATTTGTCTAACAGGTGAGGAGAAACCCCGATAAAAACCTCACCCAGAAAAACTGTCCCGACCGGGGATCGAACCCGGTCCTTTGCGTGACAAGGCAGCACGCTACCCCGAGACCACAGCGGTCAAATTATGCCCCACCTCATTTTTTTGCCTACCTATTGGACACTTTCCTTCTGGTTTTTCTACAAGGAGTTCCCCCTCTTCACTCCCCGTTCGTGCCACATGTCCTACCCATTCCAGTCTACAAGACTTAACTGTTCTTATTATATCTGGGTTTTCATAAAGATCATAGAGCTCACTGTTATGTTCTTAGGAACATTTTTGGACCAAAGAGAGGTGAACAGACAGGCGAATGAAAAAAAAATACGACATTGTACTACACACTCCTTATAGGAAACATATGTAATAAGAGCAGTTAAGTCTGATAGACTACGACGGGCAGGGCATGTGGTACGAATGAGGAACGAAAGACAGACATCGAAAATTCTTATTGGAAAACCAGAGAGAAAATGCCCATCGATAGACCAAGAATGAGCTGGGAGGAAAATATTAACCATTATTTCAGGGAAGTAGAAGGTACAGGTATATTAGAAAATATTAGCTCAGGATAGGGATGTATGGAGAGCTTATGTCTGTGCGGCTATAAACCTACAGGATGGGGCCAGTGAGTTGGTTGATATACATATGACATAATACAAATAAATGCTTGGACGGGATTTGAACCCGGACCTCTGCATTGATACCCCAGAGTGCTATCTATTATGCTACCAAGCAAACGTAATACAAACAATTTTTATATATACATGTTTCTTTTTTCTCTATTATTAGGAGAAGTAGCGAGAACTGGTCTCCACTGCCATCTAGTAGCTCCTATAACAAGTTAGCAAATTAAAGAGAATATTTTTACTTTATAGCAGTGACACTTCTTTATTTCGATTATATATATACGTCCACCGCTGTGGTCTCGAGGTAGCGTGCTGCCTTGTCACGCAGCGGGCCCGGGTTCGATCCCCAGTCGGGGCAGTTTTTCTGGGTGAGGTTTTTATCGGGGTTTTTCCTCACCTGTAAGACAAATGTCAGGAAAACTTTAAGGCCCAAACGGTCCCCGAAATCACATCGCAATCATCCTTATCATTATCATCATCATCACTATCATTCTTCACCGGTGTGGAAAGCAACGGGAAGCTACCACACCTACACAATTCCCTAGTAAAGCTGCAAGCATAGCATGAAAGTGCTGTGATTGCAGGGAAGGACCTGCATTCGGGCAGAATTACTAAGGATGGATATATATATATATATATATATATATATATATATATACATTATTTTAAATGCAAGCAGAAACTCTCAGCACTCATAAATACTCGAAATGGTGTTAATATAGCACATTATTACGTTATCGTATGGATATGTAGGCCTATATTCAATAAAACAACCATATACATTTTAAACTAGCGATAAAGAATTATTATTAAATTCTTAACGGTTATGATTCATTAATGTAGTGTGCGCTGTATAAAATAACACTTATTCGATCATTAACGAAACTTAAATTACTCTCAACACCTCAAGGTTATAGACCATCCAGTATCTACTCCCATATTTACCCAAATAACTTGAACGTACGTATAATACACACAACTGGCTGATTTACTAAGCAAGCACGAATTACTTGAAAACCATCATAGACTCTAGAAAAGGAAACCCTTTAAATACTGCACTTCTAGATATCATAGAAAAAACATTAGATAAGTTTTGAAGAGAAAGTTAGGCTACTTTATGCTATCGTGCCAACTGTAAATATTTGATCAGAGAACAAATGAGTGCTAGCATCATGTTGCCTCCCGCTGCAGGAAATTGTTAGCATGTTCACTAATATATAATTGGATAATATATCCCAATAGTCCACCTAATCAGTCCATCGAATGTGTAGAGATATTCCCCAGCTTTCGGATTAGACATCTTTCTCACTTTTAACTCAAAAACGAAAAGAGTAATGACACGTGATCTGTTCTCTCTGCTGCACTTCCTTCCGCGGCCTCACTGGCTGTCCATTTTAGCGTGCCTCTGCGTAGAAGGCTACAGATTCTACGGACAGATTATGCTTTAGTGGGCAAGTTAGGGTGAGAAAATGAGTGAGTTAGTGTTAGATGAGCAAGTTAGTGTTAGTTTGGGCAAATTAGGGTGAGAAAATGAGTAAGTTAGTGTTAGATGAGCAAGTTAGAGTTAGTTTGGGCAAGTTAGGGTGAGAAAATAGGCGAGATAGTACACGACATTAGTTTAGCGTTCACTTGTTTGTTAGTGATATTTTCTGATAAGTTGGCTACACTGTCTGAGGAATAATTAATACATATTCTACATTGTAAATATAGTGATATTAGGTTATTTTGAGCTTAAATTCTCACTTCATTTTAAGGCATTTTTCACATTTTTAAAAATCAGTATATGAATGCGGAATAAGTATGTTAACCACTGCACACGATTGCAAAAGAAAAAAACCAGATTGTTGAAACTGGGGTTTGAATACGGGATCTTCAAAATATACTCTCAAACACCACTGCTTAAACAACAATGGAGGTCACTTTGAACAATTTCGGTATTTGTTTTTTGTATAGATGTTATAAGCTACAGAAAATAATATACCGTGTCCCATTCACACCTCCCACATTTTAATTAATCATAACTCTCGAAGTGTGCGGAATTATGAAATTAGGTTGGTATTAAAAGAAAGGCAAACTCAAATAATTTTTGTTTTCATTGTTGCAGTTAATTCATCTATCGCATGTTTGACAATAATGACATAAAACAAAATGGCGACTCCTCAGCAAAGAGCGCAAACTGTTTTCTGGTATGCAGAGACGAAGTCAAAGTGCAAAGAAATTATAAGAGAATATGGAGGAAATGCACCTGATGGGAGACGTTTCTGGCGACTGGATGCGTTAAAAAAAAGAATCAGGAGTTGCTCATATACGTGTTTCAGAAGGAAAGATTGAAGAAATTAGAGCAGGATTTCAGAGAAGTCCACAGAAATTAATGTGTGACAATGAAATTCTTTGATTTTCTGTTTCGTTTAATATCGGTCTCATTTCATAATTCTGCATACTTTGTTAGTTATGATTAATTAAAATGTGGGAGGTTTGAATGTATATTTGTTTTTTCGATAACACAGATATGACAACAAGTAAAAGTAGAGGAATTATACACAAAAATAGTGAAAAACAGAACAAAGTGGAAAGAACACTTGGCGAGAATGACTACTCACCACAAGGAAGAAGACGCTTGGGAAGAGCAAAGAAATGATGGAAACAGCAGTAATATGGAGCAGGAACAGGCTAGTAAATAAGTCTAAACCATGACGAAGAAGAAAAAGAAGTTTTTTTCGATTAACTGACTTATGCTGCACCCTGTATACATATATATATCGGGTAAATTATTCGCACAATGCAACAATAAATTGCATGGTGACATAGAATCTCCGAACGTTCTTCTCGATTTTTCCGTAGTAAAACTTTTGATACGTTTAACAGTAATTAGTAGAGCCCGGATTTGTATGCGAAATGCATGTTTTTTTTTACTCATTAAAAAGTGTGCAGAAATGATTTACATGTTAAGTAACTCCTTCACAGGTAATTTGAGGGGTATTTGATATTGCATATAAATGCATATTCTGGGGGAAAATGCTTATTTTATATTTTAATGCATAAATGCATATTTTACTCCTAAATATGATTATAATTTTCCCCTTTGATAATTGCTCGTAATTAATTAATTAATTATTATTTAATATTTTAAAATTAAAAAACTTTCTGAAATCAATTGGATATACAGAAGCTTAATTCAATGAAGAAGAACTGTGGTGTTTTTTCACATGCACCTGTGACATCATGTGATGTAGAAAGGACATTTTCATTGTGTAAACCCTTCTTCACCTAAAGTCGAAGGAGCTTCATACAAGGAAATATCATGAAAACCTTCCTTATGAGTTGCAAAAGCCAGAAATACGTTAAGTTTACCCATAAAGCAAATAATTTAATTGATTTTATTACAATCTGTTTTTGTATATTTAGTGTGCATATTTTCTACATTTTTCATGCATATTTGCATGCATATTTAGTATGTTATTTTGCATGAAAAATGTAAAATATGCACTCTAAATATGCAAAAACAGATTGTAATAAAATCAAATAAATTATTTGTAGAACTCGGATTTGTATGCAAAATAAAGTACTAAATATGCATGAAAAATGTAGAAAATATGCAGCCTACATATGAAAAAACAGATTTAATAAAATTAAATAAAATGTTTACTTTGTGGGTAATCTTAGCTTATTTTTCGCTGTTAGAGTTGATAAGGAAGGTTTTCATGAGGTTTTTTCTTGTGAAGCTCTTTCGTCTGTCAGTGAAGAAGGGTTTATACAATGAAAATACCCTTTCTACATCAGATGATGTCACAAGTGCACGTGAAAAACACCACACGTCTTCTTCAGTGAATTCCTCTTCGGTTAAAGTTTTTTTCACTATTACCAGAGAACATTTTGCTAATTTGACAAATTCTATTCAGCCGGAATTTTTATTTAATACCTCACTAAGCTTATCAAATGCGATTTTTGCAAAACCGTAATATTATTTCTCAAGGCCCACAGGTATTCCCCTCTTACACAGATGTAAATATATACGTTACGCTTATATCTAATTGATTGGAGACGCCATATTAATTTCCGATTGAGGGTCTTTCCACTTTTCAGCGGTTGCCCTTTTAAGCCGGCTGCTGGCCCTTCACATCCACATGTGTCAATCACAGAGGTAGATGATCAACAGCCAGTGTAGGGGTGACATGTGGTTAGCATGTCGAGTCCCCCAGCCGTTATAGCTGGTTCCTCAACCTGGAGCCGCTACTTATTGTAGCTACCCAATTGCCTCACGATGCTGGGTGGGCACTGGTCCCATACTGGCCGAAATACCATGAGAAAATTTCTTCCCCCATGGAGACTCGAACTAGCGCAAGTCCCGTAGCTCTGCGCCAAGGCTTCCTACCTTAACCGCTCGGCTACGGCGCGGGACCCATATTAATTTAAGAATATTAATTATTAATTAATTACTAGTAATTAGTTGAAGGGAAAAGTATAATCTTATACCACATTTAGGAGTACAATATGCATTTATGCATTACAAATCTAAAATAAGCATTTTCTTGCGGAATATGCATTTCTATGCATTATCAAATACCGCTCAAATTGTCTGTGAAGGGACCACTTAACATGTAAATCATTTCCGCACACTTTTTAATACGTAAAACAAAACACGCATTTCGCTTACAAACTTGGGCTCCATTTATTATCATAAGTAATGGAAATCAAGAGTGGCATTTGTTATGACTATTTAACGAATAAAATTAAGCTCTTTACTAAAAAATAATTATTTGAATATAGTTACCGGTGTTTTAAAATATTTATATAGTTAATGTAATCGGCGATGTTTCAAAACAAATTTGAAATGTGAGGTTATGTATATTCACAGCAACTCGATCATATTATTTATTGCGAAATAGGATCGCAGTATTGTAAGAATGCACCCTAGTGGAGAAATAATGAAACACATCAAACTATTATAATCAACATTATAGGTTAATCATTTACATTTTGAATAAACAACTCAGTAAAATCACTGAATCTATTCATTATTTGCTATATTCAATGTCTTTGTTGGAGAAAAATAATGGTCTAACCTGTTCAGAATATTAAAAAAGAGGAGCTTTCTTTATCACAAAAGCAGGAGCTGATAAAGAGAAATCGATAAAGAGCAAGGTGAAACACGACTGTTATTGGTGTAAAACAGAATTCATTGAAACGTGATTGGTCATTGACTACCATTTGCGACATGAGTTAAATAGTCCAAGAAAATCAATGTATCTGTCAGTAAATTATCTCGGTGTTTAAACCCCTACCTCAAGGATCGTCAGTAATCAGTTTCACTTCATAATCGTTCCTTGTTCTAGCGATTCATAAAATCAGATGTATTCAGGACAGTGTTCCAGCTCCATTACCATACTCACTGTGTATTAACCATATTTCAACAAATTTACAACACTCTCACTGGCACATCATTTATGTTGATGTCGAAATTTACATTAAACCTAACGAAACCAACATTGGCAAATTTATACTCAACTAGCTAATATCCGGCGTGCGCTGTTACGCCTAAATAAATGAAATATTATGGGTTAATTTAAATGATGTGGTATACACAGCGACGAACCAAACATTGCGGTTGCTACAGTCAATTTTTAATTTCGAATTTCAGGTAAACCCCAACTTATAACGGTCGAATCTCACTGATTTCTGGAAAATGCCTATTTCAGTTTATTTTAATATGATATTCTGAGATTCGTTGTGAAACATCGAAAAATGCGACAGTTAGACCGATTTCAAAACTTTCGTTTCAAGTGATTTTCAACACCTAATGGCTATAGAACATAATAGATAGCGGTTAAACAGTCTCCACACTTTAAAACATGTGCCAATTTTCTTAAAAATCGGTAAAACAGTTTAGAAGTTTGTGAAGTACAAAAATAAGCAGGTGAATTATTATTATTATTATTATTATTATTATTATTATTATTATTATTATTATTATTATTATTATTTTATGAAGATGTAGAGAAAAGCTAAGGGATAATCATTAGTGATACAAAACTACCGCACATCAATAGCAATATAAATCTGCCAGCCATCACAAGATAAAAAAGTAATACTTTATTCACCTTTAGTTAAAATTATGGTTTTTATCTTGTCTGTAATCCAAGTTAAAACATCCAAATGAAGCAATTATCAAAAAATACATTTTCAATAACACATTCCATAAACATATTTAAAAAAAAGTATTATGTCTAATCTCAAAAGTATTATAGCACAAACTCTCGTGATGCTCTACGATTATTGTGACATATTTTTAATATTTAAAGGAAGTGGCACAATGAGGTTTATTTTAATTAATGGGGAGTTAGAATTTTAACGATTAATTACACGAAACCTCATAGTGACACTTCTTTTAAACATTAAGAAAATTTGACTACTCAAGTCATAAGGAGGACAAAAAAACAACGTAAGTTCTTAATAACTTTTGAATAACGGTTAAGAAGATTGCGGTGTCAAAAATACATAACCCAATTCATGAATTTAATAACATTTTTTTCAGAAGTAAAAGTAGAGATTTAAAGAAGATATTTAAGACTAAAAGAAAAAATGAAAAAAGAGCTGCAGATATTAAATTATATATATATATATATATATATATATATATATATATATATATATATATATATATAAAATTGGAAATAGTACCAAAATGTGTTAGAAGAATGATCATAAGCATAAACATAAGTCGCAAAAAATATTAGAATAGAAAACTTTAAAATTATAAAAAAAATATTACTCAATGATAAAAAAAGTAGATACTACGTTGTACTTAAATCTTCTTCTTATTCTTCTTCCTTTCATGTGATAGACCTAGTGGTCTGTTACGGTCTCAATCCGACGTTTGAAGGTTCTGCCCAAAGATCTCTTGCCTGGTGGCGGATAATTGAAGATTTGACGTGGTATTATTGATCTGTTTATTCTTCTTACGTGAGATTTCCAGTTGTTTCTGTATTTTTGTACATATTCCATGACTGATACTGTTTGTAATTCGTTGAGAATCTCAGAATTCCTTTTATGGTCTGTTCTTGAGTAACCTGCAGTAACTTATGTCTCATAAATTTCATTTCTGCCGCAGTTAGTCTTTGTTCATCTACACTGAAAATTGTCCAGGTCTCACTGCCGTAACATAATATGGGTCGTTGTACTTAAATTTAACCAAAAATGTAGGTCAAACATTTTAATTATTCTTATTTCAGTTTTCGTAGGAGCTGTTGGGGGATATAACCAAGTTTTCATCCGAAAAATCTTGACCATTTCATCAATTAATCATTTAGGATGAATATTTGCAGCGATGAAGGGAACCGATCAATTTCCGAATCCTCCAATTAAAATCAGTATATCTATGAAGAAAATTATAATAAAAGCTTGGGCTAACAATAACATTATAAATTTCACAAATATCCAATGGGGAACATTTAGAAGAGAATATTTAACTATATTGAGGTCATGAGAACCATAGTGATATAAGTGACATTTTTTACAAAAATGAGATAAATGCATAAAATTGTAGGCATTTGGTTGTTTTACCTCGTGCCATAGAGATACGAGTACTTTCCATCACCTGCTGCCATCTAGAGAGGAATATGTTAACTACACAAACCAGAAATGAGCTTTGCTTCAGGTTCATACTGATACAAGTGACAAGATGGCTGCCATCAAAGAGAGCAATGGCAATGCTGCTACTTTTTTTCGTTTTCAATCATTCCAATACACCATGACTTTTATCTTAACCTCAAATCTTCTGCTTATAACATCACTAACTCAGGAAGAGGTAGCGGAAGAGGACATGCACAAGGACAAGGGCATGGGGTTCGAGGAAACGGGCATGGAAGCTGTAAGAATATTGTTCCTGGAGAAGAATACTCATACTTGAAACAGGGAAAATAAAAAAATGTGAATTTTTTAAATATTTTGGGTCAATAATTACAAGTTTCGGTACCTGTGAGAGAGATGTACAGGCTAAAATTGCAATGGCAAAAAATGCAACTAAGACATTACATGGAGTAATTTGGAACAAAAATATTACAAAGGAAACTATAATGAAAATTTATAAGAGCATAATACAGAATATTTTGTCATATGGAAGCGAAACTTGGTCTTTGACGGAATTTACAAAATAATAAAATTAGAACAGTTGAATTCGATTATTTTAGAAGAAGCCTCCAAAAAACAAGACAGGATAAAATAAGAAATGAATTCCTTTAGAGAGAAATGAAGGTCACCACATCTGTTGTTAAGAGGATTGAAAATCAAACGCTTAAATGGTATGGCCATGTACAAAGAATGGAAAATGAAAGATGGCCAAAAAATATATACCAATGGTCACCCCCTGGAAGAAATAAAACGTGGTAGACCAAGATGGAAATGGAAAACCTACGTCAGAACAATAATGGAGGATAGGAATTTGGAAGAGGGAGATTGGAATGATAGGGATAAATGGAAACTGAAGACGGCAAACCTATAAGTGGGGGAAAGCCGAAGAAGAAGTAGAAGAGAAGAATACTCAGATTCAGAGGAAATAAGTGATGGGAGTGATTAATCCTATCAGTGTTTATAGAGACAGAACTCTTATATTTATTATTTTACTGTTGGCAGACTTACGTATTTCTGAGACACTGATCTTGAACTTGATACAGATTTATACTTATTTGTAATGTATGTAACAATTTAACAAATGTATTCATGATCACATTTATTAATTGCATTTAAAAGTTACATTAGCACTAGGCTATAATGTACATCATATTGCAAATACATACCTATTTAGAGTCATACTGATACAAGTGTCATTGATAACAATAATATCAGGACCATACTGGTACAAGTGACGTTTAATTTAGATTTAGATTTTAGATTTATTTAGATTTATTTATTTAGCCTGGTGGAGTTAAGGCTATGTGGCCTTCTCTTCCACTCACCAGGGCAAACATATATTACATCAGAATATAACAATCACAATGAACTCTAATATTAAATAGTAAATAAAAATTTGATCAAAAAGATAATATCTATTATATTACGATCTATAATGCAACTACGTTGGGATTTAGCCACGTTTCAGATATGAGAAGAGCATGGATATTCAAAGAGAAGAAAATTGTTCTGATTTCATCTATATGTACAGTAATACTTCATCATCATCATCATCATAGTATATTCACGAATTTAGGCCATTTGTTGACCTGTTTCAGCCTCAAGAGAAACACCATCCAGAAGTCTTTTGAGTGGACGTCCTGGTCTTCTTCTTCCTGCAGGTTGATATCTTAACATTAGTTTGGGTATTCTGTGATCTTCCATTCGATGAACATGTTGTATCCATCTTGACTTATAATCAGAAATTTTGTTTTCTAAAGATTCCATGTGTAATTCTTCTAAGATGTCTTCATTTTTTTTTGTGATCTAGTAGTGTGTATCCTGCAGTCCTCCGAAGATATCTCATTTCAGCAGATCTAAGTCTCTGTATATCCTTCTGTTTCAACATCCATACTTCGCTACCATACAAAAGAGTTGGAAGAGCCAGTGTTTTATACACTTTCAGTCTTGAATGCTTTTGGACTAACTGTGGCTTGAAGATAGAATTTATTAACCCTAAAATTCTTAAAAATTTAGATATTTTTGCAGTCCAGAGACTAAAAGGTAGCAGCCCTACCACTGGACTACTTAGCGTCGGGCCAGTAACTTGTCCTAAGGAACTTCAAAACTACTTTCAAGTCTCAACAGTAATACTTTGAGCATTGAAATGGGCTACCTGCAAGGAAGTAGTGTATGGGGATAAGGCTGTATTTAAAACATCCCTTGAAGTAGTGGGGGCGAGAAGGGGTGTGGGAAGGTTATTGTCCTGTAACTTGTCAGAGACTGTCAAAAGAAAATCATTATTTAAACGAAAAATGGTCGTAAAATATTTCAACAAAATTACAAACTATACTTTAGGCTGTAATGGATAAATTATATGCGTTATGTACCATATGTTCATTATAGGAAGTGTTTTATAGGTTGCACTTGAAAATAATAAAAGTTGTTTGATAAGGAAATTCAGTGAATTATTATTCTATTATAAACTTTCAAGTACTAATATCTCAAAACTTGATTTATGCTACTTAGATCATGACCTCAATTATCAGGTAAGTCATTAAAATTCTGACTCTATTAATATTGTGACATATATTTGGCATCCTACCGCAACCTAGGTTAACACTATCTTCATTGTCGTAGACAAATGCATTCTCTTACACTGCTATTAAACAATACACTTACCTATAACCTAGCTACTTATCTTCTCGATTTTATCTTTTATCTTCCAATGACAATCTGAGTACACGATTGTACCGTTATCTGTTACTTCACATCCCACAACACAAAACCTCCCACTAATCTAATTCGTATATCGTATCTACTGCTAGAATCTGGAATTACCTACCACGAGAGATTATCGGCTGTCAAGACATTGGTTTCTTTTAAATAACATTTAATCTCCTTTCTTTTGCAGTTGATCTCTCAGTAGAATTCATGATCTCTCATCTTTCGTTTCTCTGATAAAAATATTAATTTTATATATTTTAATTTCAGTTTATTTGTATATAAAAGCCTATGTATTATTTTTTTTTTATTTTGAATATTTAACTCATGCCCCAAAAGGCAGTCAGTGTCCAATCACATTTCAGTGAATTTTGATTTACAACCAATCACGGTCTTTTTCACCTCAATTTTATCACTTTCATTTTATCATTTTCTTTTTGTCAAGTGACTCCCAGATTGTATATAGGCTATAGTGCACGAATGTAACCAGAATCTGCTTGCGAGATATAATAGCCGTAGCAATTGATTATACGATAAAAAAAACCGCTCCTTGCCCTTTCTTAAACGTATTATTTCCCAAGAATTAACGTTGAAGAAAAATATAATCGATATATTTACATCATAGGACATCAGAAAGTAATTAATAACCTGTAATTATGTGTTTGATTTTTTCTCCACTAGGGTGCATTCTTACAATATTGCGATTCTATTTGGCAATAAATATGATATGGTTGCAGTGATGAACAAATTAAATATATCGTTTCTCATTTGTTTTCAAACACCGCCGTTTACATTAAATATATAAATATTAAAAAAATATATTTAAATAACGATTTGTGAGTGAACAGCTTAATTTTATTCGTTAAACAGTCCTAACAAATGCCACTCTTCATTTATAAATTTTCTAGATAAATTCACTCCTCACTTCGTGAGTCATGAATTTATCGATAATTTGGAAATCACTCGTGGCATTTCTTATGATAAAAATTATAATTAATTGTTCTGTGTTTGTATTATTTTTTACTGGTTAAATAGATAGAAGGGGACGTCTAATGACCTTAACTCTGGCAGTTAAATTAATAATAAATAGTAACAATAATAATGATGATAATAATAATAACGATAATATATAGTTGGAATTTATCTACAATACAATAGATTTCCTAAAAGCCATTGCAAATTTTACTACTCCATACACGCCTATTCTGCGATTGACATGACATGTGGCACGAATGGGGAATGAAAGACGTGCATGGAAGCTTCTTGTAGGAAAATCAGAGGAAAAACGTCCAGTTGGTAGACCAAGAATGAGGACGGTGAATTACATTAACTATGATTTGAGAGAAGTAGATTATACAGGGGATGATTAAAAAACATTGGTTCAGGATAGGGATGTATGGAGAGCTCATGTCCGCGCAGCCATGAACCTACGAGTTCGATAATGCCAGTAAGTTAGTTAGTTAGTTAGTTATGTTTCCACTCCACAGAACATTTTTTTTTGTGTTCAATGCACCACGTTGTCATTTCGACATTCTGACATTCTCTCCTGACATGGCGTTATTGTAACTCACTTCTGAGGTTGTGGTGTCTGGAAGGCGGAGTTATGCTGCCCCATAATACATGATAGGCGATGATTATGGTAATAATGCGCCAGGAGAGACCTTAATACTAAATTTAATGAATAACTTATGTTAATGATGATAATAATGACCAGATGATGTTTGAGGACCGTTTGGACCTTAAAGTGTCCTGACATTTGCCTTACAGGTGAGGAAAAACCCCGAAAAAATCATCAACTAGGAAACTTGTCCTGACCGGGATCAAACCCGGGCCCGCTGCGTGACAATGCAGCACGCTACTCGTATCCACAGCGGTGGACATTATTATTATTATTATTATTATTATTATTATTATTATTATTATTATTATTATTATTATTATTATTATTATATAGCTGAACTGTTAAAACATAGACTTGAAAGGTTATACGAACTATTAAGAGATTTTGGACCTATTTGAGAAATGTTTAATTCGCGAGGATGTACCAGAAGATTGGATAATAGGATACATTTCCACAATACACAAAAAAGGTAAAACAATTATTGTCAAAATTATAGAGGTATTACAATAAATAGCACAATAAGCAGATAATATGGTAAAATGATTTAATATTTCCTGGAAATACAATACAAGGATCTAGGAACAGAAGAACAAGCGAGCTTCAGAGCAGGTAGATCAACTATTGACCATATATTTTGTTTGCAACAAATAATAGGGAAGAAAAAATTAGAACACAATCCCTCCATTTGGTGTTCATAGACATTGAAAAGCTTATGACAGCGTTCGATTATCACAATTATGGCTAAATTTGAAATTAAGTAAAATAAATCCTATTTTGATAAAAGCCATTCAAAATTTATATAAAAACTCATATGTGGGAGTAAAAATAGGAAAATATTTGTCAAAAGGATTTGAAACCAACAAGGGATTACGCCAGGGATGAAGCGTATTCCCACATTATATAAAATCTACCTCAGAAGAAGCTATAGAAAGTTGAAAAAACAAATGTAAAACTATGGGAATTCCAATCGATGAAGAATCAACAATATATTCACTCCAATTTGTGAATGATCAACTTATTTTGACACAAGAGTATGAAGACATTGAATATATTACTCGAAAATTGATCCAAGAATATAATAAATGGGGACTAGATGTGAATATGGAGAAAAAAAAAAAAAAAGTACAGTAGATTCATCAAGATTTGATACTGGAAGTTGAAATGGGATTGATTAAACACATAGAGGAATACAACAAATATTTGGGAGTAAAACTTACAGAAGATGGGAAGCAGAAACAGGAAATAAGATCCAAGATAAATTCATGAAAATATGTAATATCTGCCCTGAATAGAATATTATGGGATAAACACATCGGAATAGAAACTAAAATTAAAATTATTAAAACAATAGTTAGAAGTATTATGACTTGGGCTAGGATTTTTATGTAATAAAATATAAGATTGTAATGCAAATAGTATATATTATTAACTGTTTGTGTGCGAAACCAAAACAAAAGACAGTCATGAGTCTAACTTCTCATTATACTTTTCAACTGTTTGTATGTGAAACCAAAACAAACACAGTCATGAGTCTACTTCTCATTATACTTTTCAACTGTTTGTATGTGAAACCAAAACAAAAGACAATCATGAGTCTAACTTCTCATTATACTTTTCAACTGTTTGTATGTGAAACCAAAACAAAAGACAATCATGAGTCTAACTTCTCATTATACTACGTTGCAATCTTAACTTTTAGCACATAAAAATCCTAGCCCTAATTATGACTTATGGTTCAGAGGTTTGGGCTATAAATTACAGATGAAAAGAAAACTAATGGCAGCAGAAATGGACTATTGGAGAAGATCTGCTAGGATATCAAGGAGAGATAAAATTAGAAATTATGTTATGAAAGAGAACATAAATGTGCAAAACTCGATGTTAGAAATTATCCAAGAAAAGCAACTTAAATGGTACGGGCATATTAAGCGAATTGAGGATGAAAGATTACCTAAAAAGATAATGGAATGGGCACCATCAGGAACGAAAAGGAAAGGGCAACCAAATCTCACGTGGATTCAAAGGATTAGAGAAACTTTGAAGGACTGGGAAATAAAGAAAGAACTGAGTTATAGTAGAGACGAATGGAGGAAAATTATAAAACGAAGTTATTATTATTATTATTATTGTTGTTATTTTATTTATTATTATTGTTATTGTTATTATTATTATTAATATTATTATTAATAGTATTATTAATATAAGTGTTTGTTTCAATGTCAACCATTATACATTTCATGCTTCGAGTTACGCTCTACTCCGATAGATGGCGTTAATTGCATCTATTTTTAATTTACATACCACTTCGAGGGATCACTTGACACAGATGATAATATATGCTCTTGTATTGTATACTATGAGGTGTGTAGGATGAGTTCTTCCTCTTCTTCGCTTCAAGGTTTAGGCGATTCGCCTGTTCCGAATTCACAATGATTCCTTCCATTTTTTCCTAGGTCTTCCTACATCCCTTAATTCTTTTGGTTTATAATGATATGTTATCTTGGGAAATCTTATTTCTTCCATTCTCTGAACATGCTGTTCCCAGCCCACGGTGTTGTTGAATTATATCGTTTATAGAATAGTCTACATTTCTAATTCACTTCTTATTTCTTCATTTCTTATGTGGTCCTATTTTGAACATCCTTTGGCCCTTCTTAGAAAGATCATTTCTGAGCTTTGTATTTTACTCGAACTCCTATTATTTGTTACCCAGAACTCACTTCCGTATAAAAGTACAGTAAAAGCTCCTTATTCGCGGGGGATATGTTCCGCAGATAGGCCTATGCCACGAATAGAAAAACCGAGAATATGGAATGGTAATATGTATGGGTTTATAGAGGATACGTTCCAAGCTTCCAGAATAAAATAAAAATCATCTAAGTAAAATCAATTAATGACAGATTTTGAACAATTTCTATTAATTATTACTGTCAGACTTAGGCAAGGGCTTAAAGAAGTTAGTAATATTTTCCTGTTTTGCCGCTGTTAACATACGAGGGCGGATCGGAAAGTAACGCACAATAATTTTTTTCTGCCTTGGTATTGCAGCTAGAATGTTGATATTTCACAGAGATATAGTTTGAAGTTTTCACTACAGATGGTATTTTTTTCTCAGGTGCACCTCTTGCGAGAGAAGCTTGAACTATGCAACAAAGATGGCGCGCATGCTACAGTCGTCCACCTGTGAGGAACAGAGAAGTGTTGTTCGATTTTTGTGGGCCAAAGGGCATAAACCCAGTGAAATTCACAGGGACATGCGTGGCGTGTATGGGGATGATTGTATGGACCGTAGCAATGTCTCCAGGTGGTGCACATTCTTCCAAGAGGGACGCGTGAACCTTAGTGATTCGCCACGCTCCGGCCGGCCGACAACAGCAGCAATCCCGCAGAATGCCAGAGGTGGACTTTGCTGAACACGGGACCACTGTGAATGCTGCGGCCTACATTAAAACTTTGGTGAAGTTGCGTCGTGCCATTCGTGACAAACGTCACAACATTAACGTTAAACTTCTTCATGACAATGCTCGCCCCCATGTTGCTGCTGTCGTTCGTCAGAAAATCGCCGAATTTGGTTGGGAGGTGCTCCAGCATCCACCATACTGTCCGGATCTTACACCATCGGACTTTAATCTGTTTGGTCCCATGAAGAAATTCCTGGCCGGCAAACGCTTTGAGACAGATGTGGAAGTGAAATCAGCAGTGCGCAGATGGCTACACTCCAACCAAACGGACTTCTACGAACAGGGCATATTGAAACTGGTAACACGATGGGAAAAATGTGTTGAGAAAGTTGGTGACTATGTCGACAAGTAGGTAAAAGATGTAAGTTCATTTGTGATTTTTTTCCTTTTTTTTTACCTTTAAACTTTTTTAAAAAAATTATTGTGCGTTACTTTCCGATCCGCCCTCGTATCTTTCAATTTAGATTGATATTCGTTTGTGAATTCAGCGATATAATCCCTTATTTTTGTCTTCGGATTTCTTGATGTATCATCAATATTTAAACAGCGTGATATAGACGCAAACGACTCGTCAACACGTAAATGGTCAAACATTTCTGTTTTTACTTCAAGCAGCAGCACTATTTTTTCCGCTTCGAACTAATTTTCTTTCCTTCTACTCGACATTATAAATTGGCAGCAAAGCAGAAGAGACACGAGTTATTCAACCAAAATTATTGCAACGAATGACAAGATGAAACAATAAAACTCCGATCGTGGCGAGGGCGGCATTTATAATGGACATAGCGGCACATGAAAAACGACGGCGGTGGCTTTTAATAATGAACTTTAGGCTTAGTGACAATAAGGTCTGTTTTATTTTGATATTAATTTGTCCATTCGGTTTGAATCATTCTTTGTATAAAAGTCGCCTTGGCACGTGTCTGCAGTAAAAAAAGTGGCCGATGTGTTAATAAAGGATACTAATCATTTTAATACACCGACTGGATTCGCGAATAAATACATTTTTAGCCGCGAATACAGGAACTGTGTCGCAATTTTTTAACCCGCGAATAGTGAAAATGCGAATGAGGGAACCGCGAATAAGAAGCGTTTACTGTACCGGTACCTCCATTGTTTTGTAGAACTTCAATCTTGTGCCCATCCTTGTTTTATGTTTTAGTTTTCTGTGAATGGTGTCATGTATCATTTTAAATTTTGATCATTTATTGACTATAACATTCCTTGTTCTGTATCCATAAGACATTCCAATATGTTGCATGTTGCATGTTGAGGGTAGAGCTGAAATTGATCGAGAGGTTAGAATCAAGGGTCCTATCAAGAATTTTTATTGTTCTTGTTTATCATATTAAACGTTCTTGAAAAGTCGTTTCTATAGCTGATATTCATGTTTTGTCCATATGTTTATTATCTCTGAATACTGTCCACGTCAATTAGCTCTATTATTCGCACTACACGCACCATCATTATTGGCATCTGTCCCACTTACTTACTTACTTACTCACTGGCACTATCGAACCCGTAGGTTCATGGCCGCGCGGACATAAGCTCTCCATACATCCCTATCCTGAGCTAATGCTTGCCAATCATTCCCTGTATAATCTACTTCCCTCAAATCATAGTTAATGTTGTTCTCCCACCTCATTCTTGGTCTACCAACTGGCCGTTTTCCCTCTGGCTTTCCTACAAGAAGCTTCCATGCACGTCTTTCATTCCCCATACGCGCAACATGTCCTGCCCATCGCAGTCTACGAGACTTAACTGTTCTTATTATATCTGGCTTCCTATAAAGACCATGTAGTTCATTGTTATGTAGTCTTCTCCATTCACCTGTCTGTTCATCTCTCTTTGGTCCAAAAATTTTCCTAAGTACTTTATTCTCAAATACTCGTAATCTCCTTTCCTCCCTTAAAGTAAGAGTCCATGTTTCGCACCCATACAATATAACTGGTAGAATAATAGTTTTATATATTTTCAGCTTAACGTTTTTTGAAAGGAGTTGGGACATCAAAAGTCTCTGCAATGCATAATAGCATGCATTTCCAGAATTGAGCCTATGTTTAATTTCTTTGTGCGTCTCATTCCTATTTGTGATTATTGTTCCTAGGTATTTGAATTCAGCCACTTCCTCAAAATTTCCCTCATTTGTCATTAGCTGTCCATTTCCATTATATACTGAATTTCTACCTGTGACCATATATTTAGTTTTACTGATATTTACTTCCAGTCCTAATTTCTTAGTGTTACTCAATAGTGTGTGCATGTTGGTCTTTAGTATCTCCTCGCTATCGGCCAGTAGTACTACATCATCAGCATAAGCTAACAGCTTATTAATACCATTCAGTTGTAAGCCTTCCTCATTCTCTAAAGATTTAATGGCATGCTCTAGTACAAAATTAAATAGTAGAGGAGAAAGTGCATCTCCTTGCTTCAACCCATTCTGGATTACAAAAGTGTCTGAAAACTGTTTGCCTACTCGCACCCTACTCTTTGAGCCATTTAGACACATTCGTATAAGTCTAACTAACTTTTTAGGAATTCCGAACTCCAGCAGGATACTATATAACTCTTCTCCCTCTTAATTGAATCATATGCTTTTTTGAAGTCTACGTATAGTTGATGTACAGTACCATTATATTCCCATTTCTTTTCTAAAATCTGTCTTATACTAAAAATCTGATCTGTTGTAGACCTGTTTCTTCTAAATGCACATTGATGATCTCCTACAATGTCATCAATATAGGGAGTAAGTCTGCTTACTAATATATTTGTTAGAATTTTGTACGAAGTTGAAAGTAATGAGATGCCCCTGTAGTTGTTGCAATCAGTTTTATCTCCTTTCTTATAGATTGGTATGATAATTGATTCCTTCCATTCATCTGGAAGAGCTTCTTTTTCCCAATCTTACTAAGCAACCAGCGTATCTTGTCCATCAATTTTTCTCCCCCTGATTTTATCAGTTCTGCTGGGATCTCATCTGAACCTGATGCTTTATACATCTTCAATTTTTCAATCGCCATTTCAACCTCTAATGCACTTGGCTCTGTGACTAGCATTTCTGCTGTCTGTAACTTATCCTCCTCAATGTCCTGTTCTGTATGTACATTTAATAGCTGATTAAAGTAACTTTTCCATCTATTTAATATACTCCTAGAATCTGCAATCATATCCCCATTTTCATTCCGAATTATGTTTGTTCTAGCCTGAAACCCTTTCTTCTCTATACTAATTCCCTGATATAATTCTCTAATGTTCCTATTTTTTGCATTCATTTCAAGATCATTAATCTTCTCTTTCAAATATTCCCTCTTTTTACTCTTTAGTAACTTGGTGGTTTCCCGTCTAATACTACCCAATTGCTCTAAATTTACCTCATTTGGCTCGTGTAACCATTTCATTTTTGCTAGCTTTCTTTTCTTTACAATGTCGGCACATTCCTCATCAAACCATTTCTTGTTTTGCCTCTTTTTTAAACAGCCAATGCTTTCTGATGCTGACAATTTAATAGTATCTCTTATAGCCTCCCATTCTTTATTTATATCAGTTTCTTCTTCATTTGCCACATTGCCATCTGAAGATTCTAATACTTCAAATCTATTAGCAATTTTGATTTGGTATTCTTGCCGCATTTCATCATTTTTCAAGTTTTTTAGTTCAAATTTTTCAGAATCATCTTTAGCATTTGTTCCTCTCATAAGCGATAGCCGTTGTCTGATCTTCACTCTGACCAGATGATGATCCGAATTGCAGTCTGTCCCTCTAACTGATCTAACATCAATGATGCTACTGTGCCAGCGTTTATCCACTAATACATGATCTATCTGGTTCCGAGTTTCTCCATCTGGGGACGTCCAGGTATATTTATGAATATCCTTATGCTGAAATGTTGTGCTCTTAACAATGAGATTCTTTGATGTGGCAAATGTGACTAATCTAACCCCGTTGTCGTTACTATCTTCATGAAGACTGAATTTGCCTATTGTTGGTTTGAATATATCTTCCCGTCCCACTTTTGCATTAAAATCTCCTAAGACAATTTTCATATGATATCGTGAAAGGCTATCAAATAAGCATTCTAATTCTTCATAGAACTCATCCTTGATCTTGTCATCTTTATCTTCTGTGGGGGCATGTACATTTACAATTATAAAATCATGTCGTTTACCCTTTAGAACTATGTATGATATCCTATCACTAACAAACAAACTTAATATCTCGGATAGCGGATAGGATCCTCCTTCTGACTAAAAAACCCGTTCCAAAAGAAGGTCTTTCTGCACCCCCATAGTATAATGCAAATCTTCCTGATTCCTGACTACCTTCTCCTGGCCACCTAACTTCCTGTAAAGCGACTATATCTAAGGGCGATTTATCTAGTTCCCGCGTTAATATCTCTAGTGCCCCACTATTGTATAAAGTCCTAACATTCCATGTTCCTAGGAACATGTCCCTGTGTTTGAGCCTTTGGCATGGGTTCCCTGAAGTAGTCCCCCCGCCGGAGAGCCGAATGGGGGACTATTTGACCTCCGGATAATTTTACCCCAGATGAACCCATGTCCGCATTTCTTGACAGTTGTATTTTTACAGTGAAAGATCGTCACTCTTTCGCCCAAGGTACTTTTTTCGTCTGGCTTATCACCTTCGACCAGTCCGGCATGGGTAACCCTATCGGCAGCAATGCTACCGCCGGCATAGCTCTCAGGATCATTTAAGCACGCAAGCCACTCCACCACGACAAGGTAAAGATACCATGGAGGGGGCATCTGTCCCACTCCTATGGATATTAAATATTATTCTCTTAAATTATTCAATTTTTGTATCATCATCACCATCATAGTACATTCACGAATTTAGGCCATTTGTTGACCTGTTTCAGCCTCAAGAAAAACACCATCCAAAAGTCTTTCGAGTGGACGTCCTGGTCTTCTTCTTCCTGCAGGTTGATATCTTAACATTTGTTTGGGTATTTATAATTTTTAAAATAGCATATTTGTTATGTTTTCAGTATTGCTCTACATGCTTGATATTTGCTGACCACAATGAACCACAAATACAGAAATATGCAGAAGAAGCAGTGTTACACATCAGAAACTTCACAAGCATCCATGATGCATCACTGCATCAGATATCTAGTGTTATGAGACAGGTAATATATCATTAACACTTTATTATTTATAAAGGTTTATACAGTATATAATTTTTAATTTAAATGTTTTCTACCAAAGGGCAGGTCCTTCGGTGGATACTCATCATCATCATGCAATATTCCATGTTTTACAAGGAATCCATATAAATGTCGTAGCTTGTAGTTATGTTTCACACCCACACTCTCATTCGCACCCTAAATATTCCATGTTTCATTTTTAATACTGGATTATGAGTATCTAATATTTATAATACAATAACAACGATATTCAAATATTTTTCCTAAGGCTCTGGATTACTATCTCAAACAATTGCTTGTCTGAAATGCCCATACGATCAGAGACACTTCGGTTGAATCAAACACTATACATAGACCCATTTAGATTGAAGAAAACTCGCGGACAATCAGAGTAATAGCTAGAATATTCATTTATTTATTCAGCCTGGTGGAGTTAAGGCCAAGTGTCCTTATTTCCACTCACCAGGAAAAACATATCCATCCATCCATAGTAATTCTGCCCGGAAGCAGGTCCTTCACTGCAATCTTAGCATTTTCATGCTATGCTTGCAGCTTTACTAGGGAATTGTAGGTGAAGGATGATGATGATGATGATGATGATAATGATAAAGATGATGGTGATGATGACGGCCATATGATTTCGGGGACCGTTTGGGCCTTAAAGTTTTCCTGACATTTGTCTTACAGGTGAGGAAAAACCCCGATAAAAACCTCACCCAGAAAAACTGCCCCGACCGGGGATCGAACCCGGGCCCGCTGCGTGACAAGGCAGCACGCTACCTCGAGACCACAGCGGTGGACAATAAACATATATTACATTAAAATATAGCAATCACAATTAACTCTAATATTAAACACGAAATGAAAATTTGATCAGTAAGATAATATCTGTAAGATTAAGATCGATAACACAATAACATTAATGGTAATTGAAATTAAAACTAAAACTAATAATAAAATGATCAATTAAATTGTTTGGGAATGTTTATATCTAATGTAATGGAAAGAAAGGAAGGAAGAAAGAAACAAAGAATGAAAAAAAGAAAGAAAGAAATATATATAGAAAAAAGAAAAAAGGATAATAAATTAATTTGACGGTTTTAAAATATTTAAACAAACAACTGAAAAATGTGTGTTAATCTTAATACTATTTTCATAAAATAAATTAAATTAATGTTTTGATTGTTAGAAAAATACTATCAATGAGGCATAAGTTAGTTTGTTATTATATAATTCTTCAGTTTATTTTTTAACCATGTTATAATTAGACGGTATCTGACATACGAGGATTCCATGTTCTGGCAATGAAACTTTAAAATATAGTGAATAATACACAGTGTGGTGAGAAGGGATATAAAGGATAACATGCTGATGGGATCGAGTGTCTAAATGATGTGTGTCGGAGAGTCTAATGATGTGGCGTGATAAATAATTAGGCGATGAGGTGCTTTGTATTTCGTAGAGAAAGGTTAGGGAATGGATAGTCCTACAATCTCTTCTCTGTATAAAATTTTATAATTCTTTTATCTAGGAAAATTCTCCACAACAGTATGTTTTATATGAAGGAATAATTATTAATACAATGCATAGAATTGAATAGTTATCCCGAAAACAGATTAACCCATAAACTCATGACTTGACTAACTTCATTCGCCATTTTGTTACATATAGATCACTATTTGCTTGAATGACAACTTTTCTATCCTCGGGTTTTTACAGCTGCTGCCGTCTTCCCATGCCAAACCTTCAAAGCCTACGATCTTGGGCATCTTCAATGCTTAGCCCTCTTGCTTGCATTACTGTCTTCATGTTTTCCTTCCATGTTAACTTCGGTCTTATAGGAAGCCAGATATAATAAGAACAGTTAAGTCTCGTAGACTGCGGTGGGCAGGACATGTTGCACGTATGGGGAATGAAAGACTTGCATGGAAGCTTCTTGTAGGAAAGCCAGAGGGAAAACGCCCAGTTGGTAGACCAAGAATGAGGTGAGAGAATAACATTAACTATGATTTGATGGAAGTAGATTATACAGGGAATGATTGGAAAGCATTAGCTCAGGATAGGGATGTATGGAGATCTTATGTCCGCGCGGCCGTGAACCTAAGGGTTCGATAGTGCCAGTGAGTAAGTAAGTCAATTAACTTCTGTCTCCCTCTCTTCCTCCTTCTGATCGGATGCCATTGATATAGCTGCTTTGGATATCGCTCATCTTCCATTCTTAAAACATGTCCTAACCACTTTAATTCCTTCACCTCAATTCTTTCAATTATGCTTTCTTCTGCTTCCATTATATTTCTGATTTCCTTATTTGTGACATGTTCTAATTTTGACTTTCTGGCACTTCTGCGTAAATAATCCATTTCTAGAGCTATTAGTCTATTCTTGTAGTAGTTATTGATTGTCCATACCTCACTTCCATACATTGCAACAGATTCCACCAATGTTTTACCAATATATTTTTTTGTGTCTTTCCATATATGCTTATCCCACCATATGGAATTTAACGATGATATTATTTTGCTACTCAATTTAATTCTATGTTTTATATTCTCTTTGCCTATACCTTCAATGTTATCCATAATTATTCCCAAATATTTAGTTTGTTTCACTTGTTTTATTTGGATTCCTTCCTCCAATATTACATTTTTTCTTTCATTGCTGTTTATTGCCAAATATTCTGTTTTTTGTAAATTTACTGTGAGACCCCATGATTCATATGTGTTTCTCAACCTTTTTATCATGAGAATGACAACTTTTAAAAATAAATAAAACACGTCTGGAAGAGAGCAGGAATAGTTTTACATGCACCATGTCGTGTTATTCTCCGGATTATATCACTAATTCACTAAAAACTCAACTTTCGATTTTTTTTTTTTTTGGTTAGATCTCTTATCGGGGCAAATATTCAATTGAATATAGTAATATACGGAACTAGAGATGGTTAAAAATGTTGGTTAAGTGACTAAAAACTAGCGTTTTAGTTATACATTTTAAGATCGAAATTTAGATAAAATTTTTAATTTTAATCTATTAGTTGGAATGTCATAAAATCACATTTTAATGTATTATCCAAAGAAAAAATTCTTAAATGAAAGAAAACAATTTTATATTTGTATTGACTAAGGCTTTCACGGCCGGAGTTGCTATGATGATCTTGAAGAAGATTCCGGGCTGTAGCCGTGGTCTCGAGGCTTGAAGTTCCTCGACGTTTCGCCACAGTCTGCGTCTGGCATCCTCAAGGGTTGTCTCGAGACTACAGGACAGACAGTGGACAATTGCCAGTCTCAAGACAACTCTTGAGGATGCAGACGCAGTCTCTGGCGAAACGTCGGGGAACTTCAAGCCTCGAGACCACGGCCTACAGCCCGGAAATCTTCTTCAAGATCAATTTTACATTTATTTTGTTTTTAGAGAATATCATAGTGATGAACTCGTCATATAGCGCGTGTGGTTATTTGTGTGTGTTATTTCAGATAACAGATTTATATCCAAATACAAATATTATAGTTTAATATAATTTCAATTATTTTCAGTATGTGGTTTCTGATTACGTGGCCAATGGAATGTTTCTCATTTACCAAATGATAGTAAAATATTCGTCTGAAATGGTAATGTATTATTTTAATTATCAACTCGTTGCGTGCAATATTTTCAAAATTAGTTAAAAGAGAAGCTAATTTCACTTTACTTCACAGTCTGATTATGGATATAAGAGTTGCTTGGTGGAGGTTACATTGACCGAAGAGCAAGATAATGGTAACGTAGAAGTGTTAATATGTGGAGATCATTACCTGGTAAGTATTTTTATTCAATGTCACCAGGTTGTCATTATGACATTTTTAGTATTCTCTCCTGGCATGAGGTACTTCTGAGATTGTGGAGCCTGAAAGGCATGGTTACGCTGCCCCGATAATATATGAAAGGTTATGATAATAATGATGCGCCAGGAGAGGCCTTAATCTAAACTTGTCTATTGAGTCGACTATGATAGCAATAATAATGATGGCCAGATTATGTTCGGGTCTCGTTTGGACCTCAAAGTTTCCTTACATTTATTTTACTGATGAGAAACATTATGGCTGTTCCTGTTGTTTTATATGGATCTGAATCTTGGGTACTTACAAAAAAAAAAAGATATCTCACACATTCAAGCCACTGAAATGAAATTTTTATGATCCATAAAAGGATGTATACGCATGGATAAATTTACACAATGAATCAATAAGAAATGAACTGGAGATATTTTCAATACTCGATAAACTAGAAGAGCACAAATACCAATGGAAAGAACATTTAGACAGAATGGACAATACAAGATTACCCAACAAGATCAACGCCTATAAACCACACGGAAAAATATATTTGAGACGGCCAAAGAAACGATGGACTTTAGACCGGAACAGGTTGGATTGACCTAATCCTGGAAAGGAAGAAGAAGAAAAAAAGCTTCTAAGAAACCTTAGCCAGGAATCTTGTCCCGACCAAGAGCCCGTTGCGCAACAAGGCATACCATAGGGGTTGTTATAAAAACTCGATGGCGCGACAGACCTTAGTCTACCAGCCACTTGCTAACCTCATATCTGCATGTGTTAATTGTAGAGATGGATGATCATGAAGTCAGTATAGAGGATGATATTTATGTGGTCAGCAATATGTCTAATATGCTCAATATTCCCAAAACTTATAATTATTTACTATTATGGAATGAGATGCACAAAGAAATTAAACATAGGCTAAATTCTGGAAATGCATGCTATTATGCATTGCAGAGACTTTTGATGTCCCAACTCCTTTCAAAAAACGTTAAGCTGAAAATATATAAAACTATTATTCTACCAGTTATATTATATGGGTGCGAAACATGGACTCTTACTTTAAGGGAGGAAAGGAGATTACGAGTATTTGAGAATAAAGTTCTTAGGAAAATTTTTGGACCAAAGAGAGATGAACAGACAGGTGAATGGAGAAGACTACATAACAATGAACTACATGGTTTTTATAGGAAGCCAGATATAATAAGAACAGTTAAGTCCCGTAGACTGCGATGGGCAGGACATGTTGCGCGTATGGGGAATGAAAGACGTGCATGGAAACTTCTTGTAGGAAAGCCAGAAGGAAAACGCCCAGTTTGTAGACCAAGAATGAGGTGGGAAAACAACATTAACTATGATTTGAGGGAAGTAGGTTATACAGGGAATGATTGGAAAGCATTTGGATAGGGATGTATGGAGAGCTTATGTCCGTGCGGCCATGAACCTACGGGTTCGATAGTGCCAGTGAGTAAGTAAGTATACAATAAAAAACATTGTTCAAATTTCGTTCGCATTGCTTCGAAATATGTGAATACTTGCTAACTATTGACATATGTCGAGGCAAGACGGCACGGTTTGCCGTGGGCCTACGTACACCAAATTGCACTTATAATTGTTTTAACATTATACAAATAAATTAAGGGGTATGCATTAAAAATAAAAGACTTCGATTCTTTTGGGACATCCTACTGTATATGGCAATTCTTATTTTATAAACGTCTTCTAAATTTTTATAAAAATATGGCAAAACATTTTGAAGAACTGAAATTATAAAGTGGATTAATTCCTATTTTAAAATTAGGTTGCTTATATTTTTGGCGATATATTCCAATAAAATTACTTACACCATTTATTCCTCTGACATACGCCGAACTTAAGTGAATATAGAATGTAATAGTGTTGTAGAATCACATTTCGGTTCAAATCCGGTTGCCGGACAACTTGATTGTTTCTTCGTGTTTTTTCTTGATCCATTATAAGGATAACTGTAGCACGAATTGAGTTGTAGATTTTTAATCGAGGTCCCTCAGATCATTTTATCCCCATTAGGTACAACAGTCAATCAAATTTTATTATAGTATGCATTAGAAACTGTGAGGAAAAGTGAACGTATCTAATTTGCTTCTTCGTCTATTTAGGAAGGAGAAGACGGAGATGGTGCAGGCGGAGAAGATGAAGCAGGTGGAGAAGATGGCGTGGATGGGGAATATGGTACAGGTGGGGAAGATGATCAAATAAACGAGTAAAATCCTTGTGAACAGATTGTACAAAAATGCACACATTAATGATTATGTAATTTAAAACTTCAAAATATATTTTTAAAATACTGTTGTATTTCAAATAAATAAAATAACTTAAGACAATTATTTAGGTAAATACATATTCCTAAAAAATCATAAACTAAGTAAGTACATAAATGCACTATTATCAGTAGTCTAAAAGAAATAAATAATAGTTTCAAAAACTAAAATAACACGCTTTATTAGAAAACTAAAAAAATGAAAAATAATTTTAATTTCCAACACGCTTGGGATAAAATAAAGTGGTCAACAAAAAAATCATATCCAACACATATAGAATAAAATTAGAGTTATCAACAAAAAGAAAATAATTTTACCATCAAAGCATGGGATGCTCTATATCAATTAATATATTTGATAATAAACAGATATTGGTAAAAGTAAGCTTTCTAAGAAGAAAATGTAACAATCATAAAAAGCACCCCACGCTTTTGATGGTAAAATTATTTTCTTTTTGCTGATAACTTTAATTTTATTCTATATGTGTTGGAGATGTTTTTTTTTGTTGACCACTTTATTTTATAACAAGCGTGTTGGAAATTAAAATTATTTTTCATTTTTTTAGTTTTCTAATAAAGCGTGTTCTTTTAGTTTTTGAAACTATTATTTATTTTTTATTTTTTGGTTTTAATATTTTATAGAATGAGATAAAAATGTAAATATATTTAAATTCGATACTATTGTAGTATGAGCTAAAACTAATATTCTTCTATAAAAAAAACCCTCCCAGCCGGATTTGAACCAGCGACGTATGGATCACTGAAATTACATACCACTAAGAGTTCACTGCTGTACCAACTGAGCTCTTACAACGATTGACTAAAAAGTCGACAAGTCCGCAACCTATTATACCAGTTTTCATTTTTTTGATTTTCGGATGATTCTGGCCAGGATTTTAGAAACAAAATATGAAATTATTGTATTGTCACGGGTCCTCTACACGTATACAAAGTTTCAAGTCGATCCAATGTTTCTAAGTGGGTGAAAATCGCGTTGAAAGATTCCGTTACATTGATACAAAAACACTTTTTTTGATTTTCTGATGATTATGGCCAGGATTTTAGAAAATAAATATGAAATTATTGTATTGTCACGGGTCCTCTACAAGTATACAAAGTTTCAAGTCGATCCAATGATTTTAAGTGGGTGAAAATCGCGTTGAAAGATTCCGTTACATTGATACAAAAACACTTTTTTTTGATTTTCTGATGATTATGGCCAGGATTTTAGAAAATAAATATGAAATTATTATATTGTCACGGGTCCTCTACAAGTATACAAAGTTTCAAGTCGATCCAATGATTTTAAGTGGGTGAAAATCGCGTTGAAAGATTCCGTTACGTTTATACAAAAACACTTTTTTTGATTTTCTGATGATTATGGCCAGGATTTTAGAAAATAAATATGAAATTATTGTATTGTCACGGGTCCTCTACAAGTATACAAAGTTTCAAGTCGATCCAATGATTTTAAGTGGGTGAAAATCGCGTTGAAAGATTCCGTTACATAGATAGATAGATACAGGTCAAGCTAATATAAAGCGTGTAAAAAAAAGATGGAACACTAATGACAACTTGATTCCAAAATGCTAAAAAATCAAAAGAAATATTTTGATCAACGTCCAACACTGCAGCTGTGTAATTGAACGAACTTTGGCTATATAAAAAGTCTATACGGCGATAGGCCTACCAGCCGGATGCTCAAAACTTAGTCGAATGTGTTAACCCTTAAATTGGCAAAACACAAATTTCTTCTGTTAGATATTTGAATGTGGCGGACCGCAGTGAAAACGGAATCTTGTATAACTGTTATTATTAGGTATATTGTATAATTAGACACACATTTAAGTGGTTTATGTTTGTTCGTTTTCTTCTGACTTATTTAAAATATTGAATTAATTAAACCAACTGATGTATCTAAAAGGATACATTACGAATTTAAGGGTTAATCAATTAGCTATTTTAAAATGTAATGCAGTCGGTGAAGAATTCACTTCTATTTTTAAACAGCGATTTATTTACAAAGCTTTTTTGAAATGTGGACTCGTCTTTTAATAATGTTTGTAATTTGTTACACAGAACCAGAGACGTTTCTTCAAAATTATCAACAATGATAATTTGTCTTTCTACAGATAATATTTGAAATCGGTATCAAAGTGAAAATTGTCAGTGATCAGGTATAACTTGAACACTTTATTTTATAAAATGAACTCCATCGCCAAACATTATTTACAACAACAGACTTGGAACTAATTATTAGGGCCTATTTCGAATTTCAATAACAGAAAAAATAGGAGAAAATAATTGTAAAAGGCTGAAGTAGACGAAATACTAAACACATCGTAAGCTACAAAAAAGTTAAAAATAAAACACGTTCATAATGTTTGCTAGATCATGAATATCATTAGAGATGGAACAATTACTTCTTAAACACGATATCAACGCATTGTACATAACGTCAGAGGGAAGAGGGTTAGAATAGTTTTCTGTGCTGTTGACAGATGGGAAGAATGAAATCAAGGGACGAAGGGGAGCATGGGGAATTGCAAGTGATACAATGACTTACTACCTGAGAGTTTAGGAACAATCCATGGTGTCACTCACATCTATAGTTTATTTCAGGCGTTTTCAATTTTATCTTGTATATTTTGTGATTTACGGTAATTAAAATTGGTCTTCTTATTCAGTTTAGATACTTTTTATTTTAATGTTTCGTAGTTCACTGTGAGGTAAGGATGATGATTAAAGTTTTGAAGTGTGTCCGTCAGACTCGAAACTAACACGCCCGCTCAGCGTCTAAATGAAGGTAAGTTATAGTACAATCCTTCATGATATAATGTGCTGAGTATGAAATATTAGTCATTCAAAATATCTCTGCAGGCGGAAGAATTACGAAGCTCTGTTTGTTGCTACACGTGACGTCATATAAGGCACTGTATAGTGTCAACGTCCCACGTCCCATTCCCCTCTGCAATCATATATAAGCGTGTCACGTGTTCTATTCCTGCATAAACACGACTGCAGCGCCCTCCGCCAACAACTGCGCTTACTCCTTAAACGGGTAATACCTACTACTTTCATACACTTCGTCTGTGGACACCGTCTGGTTACACTGAGCAACAAAAAATAAACTTTTTTTTTTGTCTCACAAAGAAACATATGTGATTCTTATAGTATTTTTTTCTCCTGAATTCAAATATGATATCGGGTTTTCTCCATCACGCAAATTTTCCGAGAGGCAGGAATTTATAATTTCAAACACTTTAATATTTTCTACATTCGTAACTACACAATAATCGAACATTCGGACTCACCTAAAAAGTAAGAAATGACGTTTTTCTGCTATATTTCGCCTGTGGAGCATCCCTCTTGATGATCCAACAATAATCGGCCAGCATATTAGGATTCCATTTGCCTTAATATTTCTTTTCCATAGCTGAAATCTCTTGAGTTAGCTCATTTGGTTTTATTTTACAATGGACAAATGGACGAAAAAACGTTTATTAAAAATAATTATTTAAAACCATTAATTGAAATTTAAATAAAAAAACTGTGGGTGATGGAGAAATTGCGAATACACATTTGAAAACGCGATAAAAAACTGCATTAAGTACAACTATTGGTACTCATGGGACAAAAATCATGTTGACCGGTGTTACAGCAACACTTGCTGAAATGTGTTATTTAGTATCCTGTGCAGTAAATTATATTTCACTCCACATTTCCGAACAGTCAGTGGGCAAATTTTATGTTTCACCGAAGTATACTTTGTAAGTCTCAATCCTACACTTGTTTACACCTAATCGCTGCGCTATTCACAGTTCAAGGTGACCTCTACTGTATGATTGAAGCTTAGTTAACTTCGTGTCTTTGAAAGGAGACGCTTCATCTCTAATCATGACTGTACACGTTTTCTGACTGTCATCAATAAAAACAAGGGATCTTGTCATAAATTGTGGCTGTTGTAATATACCACAAAAATATTAGGTTAAGGTTTTATGCTCCAATTTACGTTTTCATGGTACCTTGGGCGAACCTTACTTGCTATTCTGAACAAGTAGGTCCTATTCTGAACTGGGAAGAGGAAGATCCCCAATATTAAGTCTACTTCGATTATTTAAATAAGGAATTTTGTTAAACATTACAACCTGTGACGCGAATGTTTTAAATCTTTTAAAAACTACTGTCACATTGTATTCTTTCCCACCATTTACAATGATTTTAAATGTTTATAACGATTATTTGAATATATTTTTTCACGATATTGAACTACACGAAGAGTGGCAGCCATACTGATTTTAACGAATATTCCGTGTTCCAGTGCAGCCAACATAGATTCTGTACTAATGAACTTACACTAAATAAAATCAGCGTGTATTCTTTCACAGGTTAGAGTACCTTAATTGCGTTAGGTTAGCTTTTAGGTTCGTTGGCAACGCGAGTTCAAATATCGTATATATCTTGGCTGCATCCGCGATTCCATAGTGTAAACCGCTTCGCGCCTGTTGGCATGCGCATGGTGTATGATTGCAAATAAGAAAATTTTCACGAAGTATGTTGTAAAGTATTTCCAAGAAGTTAATCAACGATCATTTCATTTACAGAATTTTGAAACTTAAATAAATAATAACAAAAATTCTATCTAGAACAAACTATTCCAATATTGATTTCTTATTAGCGAAAAAAATTGACTCCAGTATATTTAAAAAATTGGGGGAGAAATGGTCATACATTTTTTATGATGAAGTCAGAAAACAGTGATCAAATTATACATCATTTCTTCTTCTTCTTGTTCTTCTTGTTCTTATTATTATTATTATTATTATTATTATTATTATTATTATTATTATTATTATTATTATTATACGCAATTTAACCTCTCACCGTATAGACACGTTTATCAGTCGCACGGCATATGGACCTTACAATGGCACGACCTGTCGGAAGAGGGATTTTTGAGCGGCGGATCTCACACATACTTTTTTCACCAAGAAACAATACAAACGTTTGTGGCAAGAATTAATAGACTCTAAGTACTAAAATATAATTATACGATTGATAGTAATAACTGGAAGGCGCACAAACGTGTACATGAGTATATTACCAAGATAGGAACCCCAAACGAATGGTACCTACCCTTCTAAGGTGTAATGAATAACATGAACATTTGGAGTGGGGTAAATTACTTTATGGGAGGAGTCCATCGCCCTTATAAGGCAAGGACACGTGACAAAACGTTCTCACATACACTCACACAAATACATTCTACAATAGTCAAGTTCTTCAGTAACCGTCCGCGACCTTTAGTAAATTTTAAAATCCAAGATAATTAGTAACTCGGAATTTTAAGTGATATTAAATACACGTGGACTTAAATAAACTCATCAATTCCACTCCGAATATTAGTGAGATATAAAATTAATGTAATTCTCTGTACATTAATCGTGCAAAATTATTCAATAAACTGGAGTAATAAGTTTCAAGTAATTTATCATCATCATCATCATCATGAACAAATTCGTTTTAGGCCATGTGGCCTGTACGGTAAACCTAGCGAAGATGGTCTTGATCTTTCCACCGATGTTTTGGTCTTCCTTGGTCCCTATGTCCAGTTGGGGTATATTGGAATGCCAATTTTGGAAGTCTATTTCTTACCATTCTTCTCAGATGATTTTTCCATTCTAGTTGGTATCTTTGGATATCTTCATTTAAACTTGCTACTCCAAGTTTTCCTCTGATAGTAGTGTTCCTTTGGTGATCCAGTCTATTAACTCCTAACAATGATCGTAAGAAGCGCATTTGGCTTACTTGAAGTTTATGAGAGTTTCTTTTATTTAAAATCCAAATTTTACTTCCGTATTTTAGAGCAGCTTTTGATGTGACGTTATGTAATCTTAGTTTTGTCTCTGTCCTCATCTGTTTACCAAAATGTCTTCGTATTACTCAAGTAATGGGATGTTTATATTATTTATGTAATTATCAAGTAATTTATAATTACATAAATAATATAAACATCCCTGAGTTATCATATTCTACCCTGAGCGAACCGGCACACGTTTAAGATGAAACACATTATATGTATTAACATTAACAAAATGTTCACTGCTGCAATAAACATATTTCTACTTAGTGCATTTTCAATTTAGAAGCATAATATGAAACATAAAGTTACCGCAGGCCTATAACTAAACTCGAAAAGGAACCTGATGATAACATTAAAACTTGGAGAACACTGACTTACACCGGGAAAGAAACATCTAAATTGGCTAACAATACAAATAAGTGACAAAAACTTAAAACTAGCATTCAAAACAAATAAATTAAACAACATAATTAATAATAGCTAACGTTTTAAGGAAAAAATTTGGACCAAAGAGAGATGAACAGACAGGTGAATTAAGAAGACTTGCATAACAGCGAATTACATGATCTTTATAGAAAGACAGATATAATAAGAACAGTTAAGTCTCGTAGACTGCAATGGGCAGGACATGTGGCACGAATGGGGAATGAAAGATGTGCATGGAAACTTCTTGTAGGAAAACCAGAGGTAAAACGCCCAGTTGGTAGACCAAGAACGAGGTGAGAGAATAACATCAACTATGATTTGAGGGAAGTAGACTATACAGGGGATGATTGGAAAACATTAGCTCAGGATAGGGATGTATGGAGAGCTTATATCCGCGCGGCCATGAATATACGGGTTCGATAGTGCCAGTGAGTTAGTTAGTTAATCAATAATAGCACTGAACAAAAAACAAATTCAATAACGAGGGTGTATATAAACTAACGTGCAAAGACTAACAAATTTTATATCGGAAGAACCGCGAGAAGTTTTAACATCAGATATACATAGAACACTTCAAGAATTTTATTTATGCAAGAGATAAATCAAGCTTTACAAAACATGTAATTCAGGCAGGACACCACGTGCTGGACATTAATAATACACTACCTATTATGCACAAAGATAATTATCCAAAATATTATCAACGTACTGCAGGAATTGGAAATATTTAAACAGACCAACAATGACCTGCTATAAAACAAGAAATCACCCAATAATTCAAACCCACACTTTTTAAAGTTATAACGGACCAGCCAGTCTTATAGTCGAAGTCAGTGGTTGCAGCTGTACTTTCTGCTGATGAAGGGACTAGTCCCGAAAGGCCTACAGTAACTTCATGTTTCAACGGTTGAGGTATATAATTTTAGGTTCAACTGCACTTCTACTTACGCTAGATTTTTCATTTATTGTTGTAAACTATAGCTCTTATTCTGTATTTACTAACATTTTTTAAAAATATTTTAAACTTTTTCAAACAATTTTTATAACATTATTAGACAATTTTCAAGTTTTTATTTGAATACGCAAATCACAATATTATGACACTGTTAGACAATATTGTGATGTTAACTGCTATTTTCTCCACAGAGTATATTACTTAAAGTAAAGTAAAGTATTCCCACTACAGGCCTCAGGAGGCCCTTGGGGTAGTAGGAGGTTAAGGCTCCCACTTTTTATGGACAATCGGCACTTGATGTCAGCCGGGTTGTCAGCCCTGCGTGACGGCCGCCTTTATCCCCAGAACATTCTCATTTCCGTTGGAGGCTGAGTCGACCCCAGGACCATAGTGCCTCCAGAAGGTTTGGGTCAGTTTAAAAATCCTGACCCTACGGAGACTTGAACCCTCGACCTTCCGGCTTGTAGTGCAGTGCCTTAACCACTACCTACGGCGTGCCCCCGTATATTAGTCTATGATTTTTCTATCGCTGTTTTGGGTTACTGCTGGTTGGGTCGGCGATAGGGAGAGATAAGTAAGTATACACCCATCTTTAATAAACTTTTTGGTAATTTTAATATTATTAATGTTTTTTAACATAGTTTCGGGAATTTATTGCAAACATTGGTCATCTAAATATCATAGTGACGTGCTGCCATCTAGCATAAGATTTTTTTAACTTTGGTACGATATCGATAGTAATCGAGGAATGATAATCGATATGTGGTTCGATGGTGGGTTATCGCTAGCTCTATAAATACTGGCGCATGCGCACTGTTGTTCTATATGACTTTGGAAATATTTCACGTACGTTTAAGTGTAGTTTTTCCTAATTTTATATTATAATTCTAAATTGTGAATAACACCTCAATGGAATTTATAATGAATCTTAATAATGATGATTAGTGCATTTTGTAATCCATCTGTTCAGTCAAAAATCAGTACTTCCCAATCATTTCAAACTGATAATTTTAGCAATTATAACTGTTATACTTTCAATCATTTCTACGTTATTTTTATTTATAATTTATCACTCTGCTTAATCTGACGTGGGAATACCTTTAATTTACTTTGCAAAGATATGACCTATATTTTAAAGTGAATCATATCTGCAAAGCAACACTTAATATTTATCTTTTTTGTATTAATATATTCAGTAGATTAATCTATTAGGTGCTTCAAATTAAGTTCAGTTGCACTTGTGATAAATAAAAATAGATATTGAATATTACATAAGCACTGATTACACTTTATAATTTGAAATAAAGGGCACAAGGAAAAATCACACAGGCAAATCAATTTATCCTTGAACATCGAATGCATACTTTTAGTTGTACAACATCCACACGTCTTTACACATATGCCAAACGATACACTTTTAAATAATAGTGCTTTTTAGGAGAAACTAATGACACCTTAAATTCCATTTCGACAAGAAGTGATTTCTTCCTTGTACCTTTCAAATCAGAATACATGAAATTCCTAGACTTTTATAATCTCTAATACCAATAGCTTAAATAATGTACTGGAAAATATATTATTTAAAGACAATCAGTAAATAGGTGTTACTGCTAAATTACGGATAATCATTTTTCAACATATTTCCAGTCTTTTAAGTTCATTTCTAACAATTATTCGTAACTATATCTAATAAATTTGACTATTTAACTCATGCCCCAAATGCGAGTCAATAACCAAGCACATTTCAATGATTTTTTTATTTACAACCAATCACAGTCCTTTTTCACTTCGATTTTATCAATTTAGTTTTATCACTTTAAAATCAAGCTTCTCCTTTTTAACATTCTGAATAGGTCATAGCATTATTTGCAGTTGCTGCATGTGGCTACCAGATTGTATATACAGTGTACGGATGTTACCAGTTAGTGATTGCGGGATATCATATAAAAAACATTTGTAGCAATTGATTATACCACGAAAAAAAAAAAAGGAAACCACTGTTTGCACTATCTTAAACGTATTATTTCTCATTAATTTACGTTTCAGAAAAATATAATTGACTTATTTACATCATAGGACATCAGAAATGAATTAATAACCTGTAATGTTGGTTGTGTCCCGCGCCGTAGCCGAGTGGTTAAGGCAGGAAGCCTTGGCGCAGAGCTACGGGACTTGCGCTGGTTCGAGTCTCCATGGGGGAACAAATTTTCTCATGGTATTTCGGCCAGTATGGGACCGGTGCCCACCCAGCATCGTGATGCATTTGGGTACTTACAATAAGTAGCGGCTCCAGGTTGAGAAAACCAGCTATAGCGGCTGGGGGCTCGACATGCTGACCACATGTCACCCCTACACTGGCTGATTATCATCTACCTCTGTGATTGACACATGTGGATGTGAGGCCAGCAGCCGGCTGGTAGGCTAAGGGCCTTGTAGGCCTGTCGCGCCAGGAGTTTAATGTTGGCTGTAAATGTTTCCACTAGGGTGCATTCTTACAATATTGCGATCCTTTGGCAATAAATAATATGATCTGGTTGCAGTGTTGGACCAATAAAGCATAATAATCGTTTCTCGTTTGTTTTCAAACATTGCCGTTTACATTATATATATATATATAACTATTTTAAAATAACTATAGTTAAATAATGATTTGTGTGTAAACAGCTTAATTTTATTCGTTAAGTAGTCCTAACAAATGCCACTCTCGATTTCCAAATGATCTAGATAAATTCACTCCTCACATCTTGAGTCGTGAATTTATCGATAATTTGGAAATCACTCGTGGCATTACTTATAACTAAAATGACAATAAATAAATAAATACTAACTAAATAAATAACTGATTAACTATGTGTTATGGAACCCACAGGTTCAATGCCGAATACACTAAGGTACTACCTTCGTCCTATCCTCAACCAGCTAGTCATATTCATATATCGACATCCAGGACCCAACGATCCATCTGAATATTATCATCTCACTTAGGTCTAGATCTTTTTAATGACTTTTCCACATCGGTCTCCCCCCAAAAAATATCTACAGCCACTCATTCGAACTATATACCTTAACCACATGAACAGCCTAGTTTTAATAACAATGATAATATTAGAAAACCGATAGTACAATAATTGTGGATATTCTCGCTATAAGTTTCCTTCATTTTCTAAGCTTATATTTTATTGGACCGAATACTTATTTAATAATAATAATAATAATGATAATAATAATAATAATAATAATAATAATAATAATAATAATAATAATAATAATAATAATAATATAATTGCGCACAATCGTGCAAAATTAATTAATTGCCGTATTGCGCTAATGACATTGTCACTTTGGAACACAATTCCAGATGATATTGTGTACACTTTAGTCCGCACAGTTTACATCCGCAACTGTCTTCGATTTGATGGTAAGTGACATTCACACACACTTTGTGATGGAAGCCGTGGACTGCATAGCGGTTTATCTGGTGCCTTAGTTCCTTGTTTGGTCCTCACCAACTCCTATCTATCATGTCAGGCGTACCATAGAATTCTTCAGGAATGGCATCCCGCTTCTGTCTTCTCTCTTGCATCTGTTGTTCGTAAGCTTTAGTGGATGGCAGGTAGTAGCGCATTCTGAGGACTTCCAGGAAGAACTGTTCTCTTGCTAGTACCGAATACTTATTACAAATTCCATTTTCTAATAATTTTAGTTTGTTTAATGCCCAATGCAAGATTATCGTTTTATATATTTTCGTCTGTAGATTCTTAGGCATTATACATGGATGATTGGAAAACAATAGCTCAGGATAGGATTGTGTGAAGAGCTTATGACGGAGCGGCCATGAACCTACAGGTTCGATAGTGCAAGTGCGTTAATTACATTCTTAGGTGAAAAGACAGCAGATATTGAACTGTATATTAACAAGAAATCCTGCTTTAACTTAATTAAATTTCTTGATGATCGTTGTGATTTTGATCAGTTGAATATAATCTGAAATGCTGATGTTGAGAGCAATAGCAGGATACCAAAGAACCGATAAAAAGAAAAACGAAGATATAAGAACAGAACTTAATGTATTTAATCTCTGTGAAAGAATACCCTTCTCTATAAAATACTTCACACATCATCGCCTTATTATTTATCACGCCGCTTCATCAGACTATCCGACACACATAATATTGACACTCGAGCCCATCAGCACATTGTCCTTTATATCCCGCCTCATCACACTGTATATTATTCATTATCTTTTACGGTCTCACTTACCAAAACATGGAATTCCCTTCCGTCCTATGTCAGAGACTGTCAAACTATAACATCCTTCAAAAACAAACTAAAGAATTATTTAATAACAAAAACTTATACACCTCACTGATAATATTCTTTTAGCAATATTAATATATTTAATTATTTATGAAAATAATATTAAGAATAACAAATATTTTCATTTGTTTTGTTTTAAATATTGTATAATCGTAAAATTAGTCTTCTATATCTCATTATTTTCCTTTGTTTTTTATATACACTAGACAGGGACAATTTAATATACCTTGCTTGTATACATTTTATTATTAGTTTTAGTCTTAATTTTAACTAATAATAACTGGTTGTATTATAGATCGTAATATATTAGATATTATCTTTTGATCAAATTTTTATTTAGTGTTTAATATTAGAGTTAATTAAGATTGTTATGTTCTAATGTAATATATGTTTGTCCTGGCGAGTGGAAGAGAAGGCCACATGGCCTTAACTCCACCAGGCTAAATAAATCTAAAATCTAAAATACTATCAAAATGCTTGCCTTCAGCACGTATTACAAATGAATGAACAGCGCATACCAAGAAGAATGTATAATTATAAACCAAAAGGGAGAAGAATGTTAGGAAGACCATTGAAGAGATGGAAGGACTAATTCGACCTTTAATGAGATCGGAACAGGCCATTGGGCCTAATCCTTGTTGTTGATGATGATGATAAATATAATCCTTGAAATTTGAACTGGAAACAAAAACATATTATTTTCCTTCTTCTTCTTCTTCTTCTTCACTTCCTGGTTTAGGCAAGAGTTGCCTGTTCCGTCTTCACTAATAGATCTAAGACCATCTCTTCCGAGGACGTCCGACATCTCTTCTTCCTCTTGGAAAATAATGAAAGATTTTATTTGGTAATCTTCTTTCTTCCATTCTTTCTACATGTTCTTTCCACTGTATCTTGTTGTTAAATATATTTTCTTTTATGGAGTAGATCTGCAGTTCTTCACGGATATCCTCGTTTCTTATGTGGTCCATTCTAGTGCAGCCTTTTACTATTCTTAAAAATTTCATCTCGGCTGCTTGGATTTTACTTTCTTGTTTGGTAGTGGTAATCCAAGATTCACTCCCATACAAAAGGACGGGGACAGCCATTGTTTTATAAAATTTTAATTTTGTTTGTTTATGGGCTTTATTATGCAATGTTCTATTTATTGTACCACAAATAGCTTGAAACTGATGTGTTTTGTGTTCAATATCTTTATCATACCCATAGCTGATGTCACATCCTAAATATTTAAAGTGGGATACTTGTTCAATAATTTCTCTCTAATTACTATTTTTGCACGCAGAGTATTTCTTCCACAAAATGCCATTAATTTGTTTTACTTATTGAAATTTTAAAATTATAATCGCTACATATTGCATTTAGTTTGTAAGCAGCCAATTGTAACAGATCTTCATCATGGTGTAGTAAGACCAAATCATCGGCGAAAAGTAAGTTATTAATACTTGAGTTATTGTTCAATCTAAGGCCATTGCCCATTATAATTTTCCATTGTTTCATAATGTCGTCGAATATATATATATTAAAAAAAGTGGATGATAGCCGACTACACCCTTGTCTAACTCCTTGATTTATTAAAATTTCTTCTGACCTTTTTCCATCAGTTTTTATCACAACTTTAGTTTCTTCATATAAGCCTTGGACTGATTTTATTAGATGGTGTGGATATCCTCGTTCCTTCATTATTTCCCATAGTATAGATCTATTTACTCTGTCAAAGGTCTTTATTTTCCTTTCTGGCAGAGAGTCTACTTTCTTGCTGTGTTTTCATATTTGTAATGACAGCGTTCCTTGGATGTACTTTATGTTAACTTGTAGAGGAAATGTTTTCATTCATATTAGCAGTTGTTGGATTTAATACTTGTTTGTGTTTGAACAACATTTTTGAGTACACATTCTTCGACACTAAAGGCGAACGGATACAATCTTGAAAATGTGAATTGTAGTTCCATGAAAAGTGTCAAGGGTTGATTTTTTTATAAACGGAATTTAAAATGCATTGGAAGAAACATGGAGAGTGATTAAAACGTTTGTCACCAATTTACTCTAATGCTATCATGAAATGGGGCGCGCCGTAGCGTAGTGGTTAAGGCACTGAGCTACAAGCCGGAGGGTCGAGGGTTCAAGTCCCGTTAGGGTCAGGATTTTAAACTGACCCAAACCCTCTGGCGGCACTATGGTCCTGGGGTCGACTCAGCCTCTAACTGAAATGAGTACCAGACGCTTGTTCTGGGGGTAAAGGCGGCCGTCACGCAGGGCTGACAACCCGGCTGGCATAAAGTGCCGATTGTCTAGAAAAAGTGGGAGCCTTAACCTCCTACTACCCCAAGAGCCTCCGGGCCTGTGGTGGTATCACTTTACTTTCTATCATGAAATTACACGAGTTCTTCAAACCTCTAGAAAAAATAGATACATAATTTATGTCAAGTCTCGTAGACTGCGATGGGCAGGACATGTAGCACGGTTGGGGAATGAAAGACGTACATGGAAGCTTCTTGCAGGAAAACCAGAGGGAAAACGCCCAGTTGGTAGACCAAGAATGAGGTGGAAAATAACATTAACTATGATTTGAGGGAAGTAGATTGTACAGGGAATGATTGGAAAACATTAGCTTAGGATAGGGATGTATGAAGAGCTTATGTCCGCTAGGCCATGAACCTACGGATCGATAGTGCCAGCGAGTTAGTTAGTTAGTTAAAGTAAGTAAAGTAAAGTATTCCCACTACAGGCCTCAGGAGGCCCTTGGGGTGGTAGGAGGTTAAGGCTCCCACTTTTTCTGGACAATCGATACTTGATGTCAGCCGGGTTGTCAGCCCTGCGTGACGGCCGCCTTTACTCCAGAACAAGCGTCTGGTACTCATTTCCGTTAGAGGCTGAGTCGACCCCAGAGCCATAGTGCCCCCAGAAGGTTTTGGTCAGTTTAAAAATCCTGACCCCCACCGGGACTTGAACCCTCGACCTTCCGGCTTGTAGCGCAGTGCCTTAACCACTCACTACGCTACGGCGTGCCCCCTAGGCCATGAACCTACGGATCGATAGTGCCAGTGAGTTAGTTAGTTGGCAATAAAATAAAATATATATTCGACGACTCACCATATAGCCTTAACTTTAGTATTCCTAAGATACTAGCCAGAAATGTTCATAATATTAAGGTATAATAAGTTAGTCAAAAAACTTAATATCACAAAATTAGCCAAGTTTGTGATCTTGTTCTTAAATTGTGATAAGCCGAAACATTTTGAAAACTTGCTAAATATGTGTGCGCGATATAATGACTGAAGTAAATTTCCACCTCTGCTTCCGGCTTCAGTAGATCAAAGCTGCTAAATAAAATACGGCCAGTCTTATCTCTTTGCGTCTATACACTGAAAGTAGCAAGTTACGCTCGCACGGTATCCAATTCATGAAAACCTTCCCGTAGCTATAATTAATTTGAAATTGGATCAATGCATGAATAAACACTTTTTATAGGGTTTCCCTCCAGTATGTTTGTCTAAAGGAAATATTCTGAATATCTGTTCTGAATACTTTATCAATACTACCACCATCATCATCATCATCATCATCATCATCATCATCACCATATTCACGGATTGAACTGCAAAAGATTCGTCCCGGTCTCACGCAGAAACTGGTCTCTCCATCGTGTTCATGGTCGTCCCACAATTCTATACCCCTCTGACAAAACCATTATCATTATCATGAACGTATCCACGGAAATATCTCACTTTACACAATATAAAAATTATAATATAATTACTTACTTACTTACACACTGGCACTATCGAACCCGTAGATTCATGGCCGCGCGGACATAAGCTCTCCATACATCCCTATCCTGAGCTAATGCTTTCCAATCATTCCCTGTATAATCTACTTCCCTCAAATCATTGGTAATGTTATTCTCCCACCTCATTCTTAGTCTACCAACTGGGCATTTTCCCTCTGACTTCCCTACAAGAAGCTTCCATGCAAGTCTTTCATTCCCCATACGTGCAACATGTGCTGCCCATCGCAGTCTACGAGACTTAACTGTTCTTATTATATCTGGCTTCCTATAAAGACCATGTAGTTCATTGTTATGTAGTCTTCTCCATTCACCTGTCCGTTCATCTCTCCTTGGTCCAAAAATCTTCCTAAGTACTCTATTCTCAAATACTTGTAATCTCCATTCCTCCATTAAAGTAAGAGTCCATGTTTCGCACCCATATAATATAACTGGTAGAATAATATAATATAATTTATAATATAATTTTTATAATGTGACTAATACTTCAACGTAATTTTATAATTAACTTTATTAATAATAATTTGACAAATCCCTCGTAGACTGCGATGGGCAGGACATGTTGCACGTATGGGGAATGAAAGAAGTGCATGGAAACTTCTTGTAGAAAAGCCAGAAGGAAAACGCCCAGTTGGTAGACAAAGAATGAGGTGGGAGAACAACATTAACTGTGATTTGAGGGAAGTACTAGATTATACAGGGAATGATTGGAAAGCATTAGCTCAGGATAGGGATGTATGGAGAGCTTATGTCCGCGCGGCCATGAACCTACGGGTTCGATAGTGCCAGTGAGTAAGTAAGTAATTTGACAAATCCAATATAAAGACATCGGCGGTACCCCAGCTTTCAGCTGATCACTCATCTATGTCTTTGGATAGTGCGTATTCTATAGTGTTCTGCTCTAGGGCAGATCCTTTATTGCAACCTAGTACTTACATGCTATGCGTTGCAGCTTTACTAGGGAATTATAGTTGTGGTAGCTTACCGTTGCTTTCCACAGTGAGATTATGATGTCCAGATAATGTTCGGGGACAGTTTGGGCCTCAAAGCTTCCTGACATTTGTCTTAAAGGTGAAGAAAAACCCGGAACAAGCCTCACCCAGGAAGCTTGTCCCGGGAATCTAAACCGGGCCCGCTGCATGATAATGCAGCACGCTACCTCGAGACCATAGCGGTGGACAAAGTTCTTATCATCCAGAGTTAATTTTCATCCTCCTACAGTCCTATGTCGAGTTCCTGAAAGGCCGGGGGACAAGGGCTATATGTACGAGTAAGTGCACCTACTTAATTGTAATATTATTGTGTTTTCTTTATGTAATTGTAATGTTAATGTTTTTAGTGTATAATGCTATTGTGTTATTATTTAATTGTAATATTATTATTGTGTTTTCTTTATGTAATTGTAATGTTATTGCTGTTTTTGTTGTTTATTTTTCTTTACACTAGTACCAATTATTACTTTATTGTAACGGACTGTCAACAGCACGTACGGCTTACTGCCCGTGCGACCCATATTTGTAAATAATATTGTAAATATCTTACTTTTTGTCTAATAAAGTCCTACTACTACTACTACTACTACTACTACTAAAAAAGGGACAATGTAAGCTAAATGAGTGAGGAGTTATGAAAAAAGAAAGAAAGAGGGAGAGAAACAAAGAGAAAGAGAAAATAAATAGAAAGGGAACGTTAAAGCTGAACAAATATATATATATATATATATATATATATGCAGATTTTTAATGTTTACATATCTTTCTGTGCCTAAAGTTTTATTTTCATTCTCCACTCGTCGCTATCCATCCACTCCATGCTCTCCAGTCCTCTTGTTCTCTTTCCAGTTCTTGTTTCTTGCATCCACGAGTTTTGAAGTCTTCCATTCCTTCTTCTTCCAGGTGGACATCATTCCAATGTTTTCTGGGTAACCTTTCTTCTTGCATTCGTCGTACATGCCCATACCAATTTAATTGCTTATATCTTATATAATCTACAGTTGTTATCTAATATTCATTTTTTCATGTATGACAGTTTTTATTTTTTTCTAATTCTGTACATATTGCTGCTCTCCTTATCAAATCCACTTCCATCGACATAAGTTTTCTTTCTAAGTTTTTGTTGAATTTGCAAACTTCAGCTCCATATGTGAGGGCCCCTTATCTTGGGTACAGATACTGCTGCCTTGCAGTTCGTCATTGGTTTGATAAAGATTTGAGGAAGAAGACCTTGGCCAAAAATCACCTTGTTCTCCAGGTTTGGGGTTGATGCATCAGGTCAGTTCCCTGTTCGTCACAAAAAACTTAACAGTGCTAAAAAGCCTAAAGATTTAGATCCGGACGGAAATAAATGAAGACGACAAAAGCAAAGGGAAAGGACATTTCTTGTTAGAACATGGAATAAAAGGGTTGACATCATAGAGGAAATGAAAACACTAAACCAAGACATAATTGTACAAATTATGCCGTCTCAAAATGTAATTTGGAAGTTCAAAATTGTGGGCTAAATAATTTTAGATATTGAATTAATATGTCTGATCAAGTTTATATCTTACAGCGCGAATTCAATAAAGTTCTAAATTTAGCAATTTTCCACATGTCTTTCAAACTTGCAGATAACAAGGAATTGTGCCGTAAGATACGGACGTTTGCATAAGTGCATTCAGGCGTGGAAACGAATATTAAACTAATTAATAATTATATTTTTAAGTGTTCGCATATCACGTGATTTCCTACATCCCTCACGTACATCCTGTACTTTGCTCTTATTTCATACAATAAAAGGACGCGATAATTTTCAATGTGCATATTATTGAGTAAAGGAACTTATTCAGGTAAGACTAACAATTGTTTAAATATTTTGACAAGTCTCGCATAGAAAACAAATACTAGACATTTGAAAGAAAAGCTACAACATTTAATTTAAGAAATGTATTTTATGAATCATAGAACCTAAGAAGAAAGGCAAAAAAATTAATTTGAACTTTGAATAAATGTAATGAGTAAATAACATCCATACAATTAGTTTGAATCCCTCCAATAAAGAGCAAGAACACGCTGTAAAGTAGCAAATAGTTCACTTCAGCTAAAAAAAAAAAAAAATTAAAAAAAAGAAGGGTATGTAGGGAAATAAACAGGTAAGTCACTTTTTTTTGTCGAAATGGAGTTTGAGGTGTCATCGGACTCTCCATACACAACACTAACATTTATAAATGTGAAATTGTAAAACATACGGTTTACTCATGGATTTATTCACCTCCAAAAGTTTGGCATAGAGGTAAAGAAGTATGGATGTTGTACAACTTATAATACTTTTTCTAGGTTACAATGAAAAAGTGAATTACCTGGTTTTTTCCCCTATACCTTTCAAATACGAAATCAATATTTTCTATATATATATATATATATATATATATATATATATTAGAGCTAAAATAAATACATTCAACATTATAACAATCGTCTATAAAGTATAGAGTATAAGTTGGTGAAGTTTCAGTGTCGTATGGCGCTTTTAAGTCTCCCTAATGACTGTAGGAGGGCATGTATGCTACATTTTCAATTTAACTGCATGCAAACTTTCAAATTGGCTTTTCCACACTTTTATTTTCATTGCATTTCAATACATTCAAATCAAAATAGCGTTGACAAATTTAATGAAAGAAGCACGATATGTTCAATACATGTCCCACACACTATGACTAACAATTCTATGCATGAATTTTGAAACAACATTGATAGTTTTTTAAATAAAAAAATAAAATATGTGTATTAATTAAAAAATAAGTAAATTTTCATATGCAGAGAATGTATATATATTTATCATTTCATCCCTTATTACAATTATATAGAAACGTCAATGCATAGTGTTGTTCTAAATACGTCAGTGGTTGTGTAGCAACAATTAAAAAAATTATTCAGAAATTATGGGACTAATTAAAAATTTTAATATGCAAATTTTGTAAATGGATTTTCTCCAAAAAACTCAAAACAAATTAAGCCTAGAAGGATGCAACTTCAGTATAATATCAACTACTATGGCATGAATGTGTGTACAAAAAATCGAGTACGTAACTTACAAAATGTAGAAAATAGACATTTCATCCATCACCCCCATTATGCACTTTTCACGAAATGAATCTTGCGCATTGTCTATTTGATTGTAAGATACCCAGAGCAATAAAGTGGGTATGCAATTACTAGAGCTAGGAATTTTAGGTGCAAAATTTTGGTGAAAAAGGTGCAAAAAAGGTGCTTTAATTTAGCAGAAAAAGGTGCAAAAAAGGTGCAATTTTTTAAAATAAAAGTTCCAAATTTTCTATGTAAATAATCATTAAAGATTACCAAAAGCAATTACAAGTAACTAACGACACAAAATTCACGCAAGTTGTCTCATATTAAAGAGTCTGTGTAAGTACTTACACTACTTATATGCTGCGTAACACGAATGCATTGATGTTTTTCATCAATTGTTATTGAAATATCACAAAGAATGCACCTGATAACAGATCCGTCACTCTGAATTCCATCTGTACTAAACTTTTTTACAATATCACGTAGTTTATAGGAGTTCACTTTCGGTTTCGGCATACTGTATACTGATAACTCAGGAAAATAGCAGACCGCACTAGTCAAATATTATTTTGAACTGAAACATTTATTCACTCACTCAACAACCTTCCTTGCTTGAACAATAGCTTTCGCATAACTGTGGTGCAACGAGGCGCAAACTAATTTAAAAGACAAAAAAGGTTTGAAAAGGTGCAAAATGTGCTTCAATTAAAGTAAAGGTGCAAAAAGGTGCTAGCATTGAAAAAAAAAGTGCAACTAAAACACAGAGACATGTATTTAATGTTTTCTTTGCAATACTAGCTAATTTGAACATTATAGTACCAAAAATAAAAGGTGCAGCACCTACAATTTCTAGCTCTAGCAATTACTAATATTAAAAATTAGCCCATAATCATCCCATCTCGGGCAAGGGCCTCCTGCGAGTGCAGGGTGGCTTAATGTTACATCCCCGCGTTAGCCAACCCCTTGCGACAATTACCATTTTTTATGGATTGTTTCCACTTTTGTCTATCTTGCGCTATTCTAGCCAACAATTTTCCTAGATCTCACATAAAACTTTAAAACTTTACTCTAACGCTTTTTTTTTTTTTTTTGTCTTTCAACTTTTCTTTTCCCTAGTCTGGGTTCCAACATATTCACTGCATAAGTCCACTTTTTAAGGTTCCATTTCGGAGCACATGTCCCCCCCCATTTCCATTTCAACCCCATTGCTGATGTTGCTACGTCTTTCAGCCTCGCTATCTTGCGGATGTCCTCGATTCTGAAACGATATTTTTTCTTGATGTTTAATAGCTTCCGCTCCATTTTTCTCTGGCAAATTTCTAACATGGCTGTTCCTTTTTTTGTCTGCGAGCCGTATGTTAACACGGGTTACCCGTGTTACACAGGTCCATTACTATTTTTTTTATTTTTTATTTTTAGGGTGATGGCTTTTTCTAGTAGTATAAACTTTAGAGCCCAGATTTCTTATATAGGATGGAGTAAAAAGCAAACATTGTGAACATTTTTATTATTAGTTTATATTAATTTAAATCTAACTTTTCGGAATTATTAGAGTGAATTCAAAGATTTTATTAGCGCAATTCTATAATAGTCACTACTGTAATATTATCTACAATTAACCTAAACACAGTTTCGCATGTGTCACTAAATGGAGTTCAAATCCCTTATAGTGAGACAGTAAAAATTCTAGGAGTATTTATTGACAAAAACTTAAATTGGAATACACAAATAAACCATACATGCAAAACAGTCTTCTGAATAATAGATTCATTAAATCGTGTACGAAATTGTTTGTCATTCGCCCTTAGGAAAATGTTAGTAGAAACACTTGCAATGCCCATTTTGATTATTGTGACACTCTTTTTACAGACTTAAATATTATTTCCACTCAAAGACTTCAACGTGTTCATAATTCTTGCGCACGTTTTATTTGTGGTATTCGCAAATTTACCATGTTACACCGTCCCTGGAACAATTATCGTGGCTTCGTCTAAGAGATCGTAGAACTGTCCATTCCTTATCCCTTCTCTATAAAATACTTCACACATCATCGCCTAATTATTTATCACGCCGCTTCATCAGACTACCCGACACACATAATCTTGACACTCGATCTCATCAGCACATTGTCCTTTATATCCCTCCTCATCACACTGTATATTATTCATTATCTTTTACGGTCTCACTTACCAAACATGGAATTCCCTTCCGCCCTATGTCAGAGACTGTCAAACTATAACATCCTTCAAAAACAAACTAAAGAATTATTTAATAACAAACTAACTTATACACCTCACTGATAGTATTCTTTTAGCAATACTAATATATTTAATTATTTATGAAAATAATATTAAACAATAACAAATATTTTCATTTGTTTTGTTTTAAATATTGTTATAATCGTAAAATTAGTTTTCTATATCTCATTATTTTCCTTTGTTTTTTATATACCACTAGACAGGGACAATTTAATATGCCTTGCTTGTATACATATTATTATTAGTTTTAGTCTTAATTTTAACTAATATTAACTGGTTGTATTATAGATCGTAATATATTAGATATTATCTTTTGATCAAATTTTTACTTAGTGTTTAATATTAGAGTTAATTAAGATTGTTATATTCTGATGTAATATATGTTTGTCCTGGTGAGTGGAAGAGAAGGCCCCATGGCCTTAACTCCACCAGGCTAAATAAATAAATCTAAAAAAATCTAAAATCTATACCTTTTGCCTTGCCAAGACGAAATAACACTTGAACCCAGTCATTCACTCAGCCTCCTTTACACAGAAAAATAAGGAATTTTATTAAGGGCGAGTAATTAATTAAGTTATAGTTATTATCAGAAGTAGAGCATATTTATATTCAAATGAAATGGAATTAAAATAGGAATTCATTGGTGACAAAATCAAAATGATATAACCTACCATAAACAATTTCATATGCAATAAATAATACACTAGTACCAAGTGATTAGCGCTCGGTCTTAAACCTGAACCTTTGCTATTGTGGTGAACAACACTAGTAAACAACATACAATGGAACGGTAAGCCCTTATACAATGGAGAAAAAGCTGGCAGTTTCCTTTGTACAAGGGAATTACAAGATTGCGCAATTATTCACTTGCAAATACTATAGCTAAATCCCAAAACTACTGACAATAGGCGAACAAGCGACCGAGTTTTCCTAGGCAAGCTACGGAAAAAAACCATCACAAACTAATTTAACTAGAACATGTGCGCACTCCGCAGGCGTCTTCTTTGGCGGCATAAGGTAGATGCCGACAAACGAAATCCGCCCTAGTAAAAATTACTCTCATCTGGACTACCCTGCAAATTTGATATATGCACGCATATAAAATAAAGGGAGGGGATATGACTACAAACCCTTAAGTTTAACACCCCCGACAACGCCCTCAAGATATGATTTACAAATCAAAATTGTTGTAACATATGAACTTTCTGTGAGACGCTAAGATTTTGGTGGAAGGGACGGATGCCGGCCCACTCAGACAAAATAAATATTCATTCTTAGTGAAAATTAAGTTAGTAGCGAGTGTGCCAGTCAAGCACACACATCGCTTCGCATAAATTAAGTCACTAGCGCGTGTGCCAGTAGAGGCGGCACATCGCTCTGTTTAAGTCAAAGTTATTAGCGTGTGCACCAGCCGCGAACGCGCTTCGTTTAAGTCAAAAGCTAATAGCGCGAGTGGGCCAATCAAGAAGGCACGTCGCTTTGTCTAAGTCATAACTACTAGCTTGTGCGCCAGCCGCAAGCGCATTTCCTCTAAGTTTCGGCGCTATCACTCAGAGCACACTTTTTTAGTGTTATAAATATTGTTGGTTCTGACCCTATAAAGTCAAGTAACTATAGATAAGTGATAGCGCATTTATTTGACCCAAACGTTGGAGTTAGAATAATTATTTAAACACGTGCAGTGAATAATAAATATACGCTTCCGGCCACCAACTGCCTTCAGCGTCAAGTCGTCGTCAAATACGACAAAATGTAAGTCAAAGTGCCAATAAAAGTGGAACGTCAATTTCAGGACATCACACCGGGCCTACTATATATCCCCAGTGAATATCCTTCACGGATTCCGGAGATAAATCCTTGTTCTCCGAAAACCTGAACCTTACTAGGGGCACGCCGTAGCGTAGTGGTTAAGGCACTGAGCTACAAGCCGGAGGGTCGAGGGTTCAAGTCCCGTTGGGGTCAGGATTTTTAAACTGACCCAAACCTTCTGGCGGCACTATGGCCCTGGGTTCGACTCAGCCTCTAACGGAAATGAGTACCAGACGCTTGTTCTGGGGGTAAAGGCGGCCGTCACGCATGGCTGACAACCCGGTTGACATAAAAGTGCCGATTGTCTAGAAAAAGTGGGAGCCTTAACCTCCTACTACCCCAAGGGCCTCCGGGTCTGTTGTGGGATCACTTTACTTACTTTACTTTACTAGTCCGGTGCAACAATTGTCCATGTACCTTATCCTTGGACATAAGTAAACCATTTCTCGACTACGATCATTCTTTACACTTTAGTAATAAAATATATTTCATACTATGTCGAATTTGATGTGTTTATGTTATTCAAAGTTTGTGGAAAACCAATTATAATGTAGTTCTCAAACCCATGATCATAGGTAATTTTCGCCAAGATAAAAATTTTAATGTAACGGTAGGTAAGTAATTTTAAGGTAAACAATATTGATAATACTATATAACTAACTAACACACTGACACTATCGAACCCATAGGTTCATGGCTGTGCGGACATAAGATCTCCATACATCCCTATCCTGAGCTAAAGTTTTCCAATGATTCCCTGTATAATCTACTTCCCTCAAATCTTGGTTAGTGGTATTTTTCCACCTCATTCTTGGTCTACCAACTGGGCGTCATCCCTCTGGTTTTCCTACAAGAAGCTTCCATGCACGTCTTTCATTCCCCAGTCGTGCCTCATGTTCTGCCCACCGCAGTCTACGAGACTTAACTGTTATTATATCTGGCTTCCTATAAAGGCCATGTAGTTCACTGTTATGCAGTCTTCTCCATTCGCTATGCCGGCGGTAGCATTGCTACCGATAGTGTTGCCCATACCGGACCGGTCGATGGTGATAAGCGAGACGAAAAAAGTACCTCGGTCGAAATAGCGACGATCTTTCACCATAAAAATGCAACATGGGTTCCAGTGGGGTAAAATTTTCCGGGGATAAAATAGTGCCCCATTCGATTCTCCAGGCGGGGACTACTTCAGAGAATCCATGCCAAAAGCTCAAACACAGGGACATGTTCCTAGAAACATGGAATGTTAGGACTCTAAGCAATAGCGGGGCGTTAGAGGTATTAACACGGAAATTAGATAAATCTAGCTTGGCTATAGTAGCTTTATAGGAAGTTAGGTGGCCAGGAGAAGGTAGTCAGGTATCAGGAAGCTTTGCATTATACTATGGGGGTACAGAAAGATCTGAATTACGAGAATTTTAGTCCAAAGGACGATACTGTCCGCTATCCGAGGTATCAAGAAAACAATATATATATATATATATATATATATATATATAACACCAAAGAATAATTTCAGACACGTCACCTACAAATAGGCGTTACTTACCTTTAAAACTCATTCACGACACGTTACTATAAATAGAAAACTTTCAATGTACAGGAAACAGATATAATACTGCATATAGCCTACCTTATACCGGCTGCACTGTTTCCTCGGGAAGAGATACCCAGTAATATATTAGTAAATATATTTTCATCGAGCACAACCAACTTATTTTAGGTAAAATACTTATTAATACTGAAAATGTTTATTTTTTCAGGCACAAATAATAATAATAATAATAACAATAATAATAATAATAATAATAAGTATAATTATTATTATTATTATTATTATTAATTAAATAAAAATATACCGTAGTTTTATTTGATTTTCATATTTATTATATAATTCAGTGACAACTGTTTCGGTATTTATTTAAATTTTCAAATTTAACAAAGGGGATTCATTCAAATCAAGTTGAGAATTTGACAGTTTTTTACCACTTTTAAATTTAGTAATTTCTACAGCCTCCAAAAGATCTAACTTCTTACCCTTTTTAGCATTCTGAATAGGTCATAGCATTATTTTGCAATGACTGATTTCTCCAAGAAATACGGCTACCAGATTGTATATATAGTGCATGAATGTCAACAGATTGAGCATGCGAGAGATAATATAAACATATTTGTAGCAATTGATTTTACCACAAAAAAAGAAACAACTGCTTGCACTTTCTTAAACGAATTATTTTCCAGGAAATGACAGTGCAGAAAAATGTAATTGACATATTTACATCATAGGACATCAGAAATTAATTAATGTTGGTTATAAATTTCTCCACTAGGGTGCATTCTTACAATTTTGCGATCCTTTGGCAATAAATAATATGATCTGGTTGCAGTGATGAACCAATGAAACATAACCAAACATTTCTCATTTGCTTTTAAACAACGCCGTTTATATTAAATATATACATATTTTAAAATAACTATATTTAAATAATGATTTGTGAGTAAACAGCTTAATTTTGTTTCGGTAAATAGTCCTAAAAAAATGTACTGTTGATTTTCAAATCCTGTACATAAATTCGAAATCACTCGTGGCGTCACTTATTATAATATTAACATTGCAAATTTAAATTTCTATTATTATTTATACGTCAGTAAGCATTATTTACTCGTTACTAAGGTAGTTAAATTTTACATTCAGTTACAATATTTTAAATTTAACTGGTTTAGCTAACCTAGTAATGATGTTAAATATATAGACTCATTAGATAACAGAATGGAGGATACATTATAATGAGGAGCTTCATTATACTATGCATCGTGGTTACAGTATTGTCAGGGATAGGAAGGTCATATAACTACAATATAGAGATGGACAATTCCAGTGTATTCATGAATGCTGTATTGAATCAGCGAATCCCATAAAATACAGTAATAGTTAAATAACATGTTAAATTAGTAGAGAAATCGTATGTCGATTGTAAAAATTTCTAAATTGATATAAGAGATACTTGAACGCTCTTGAGTAAATATTATTGTCAATCTTCTGATTATATTTTTTAATTTACTAGTTTTAGTATATTCGACGTCCTCTGTTCAACATAAACACTGATAGCAGCAAATAAATTCTAGAGATGTTCACTTGTACAATAAATAAATATTGATTCTAGAAATGTCTACTACCACAAAATTCTTCATGACATTAGATTATAAACTAATTTAACGTAAGCTTAAATGGGAAGCGATGCTAATGAGAAAATCAGACCGATGATAAGAAAGATGATTTATTTTCATGCTGGGATATATTTTTATTAGATACAACTTTCTTCATTAGAGGATTGCCTCAAGGACAAATTGATACAGACAATTAATTTTCGAAATTGATTAAATACATTTTGTAAATACGTTAAAAAATTCCAAATTGTAATTGAAGTATACAGACTATAAAGTAGAAATTTTGTAAAGATGGTTTCTTAAAATTGAAATTGATCCTCTAATGGCAGCGATGGCAATTTTATAAAGATACACTCAGTCCAAATTTAAGAAATTCCAAAATTTAGGTAAGAATCCTGGTGTAGTACTTCTTGCCCCGATCATCAGTCCTGTGACAGTTATACTAATTGGTATTTATCTTTGTAATAGTCAATTGTTGGCACATATATGGCTTTCTTTTCATAATCAACTTCCTCAGCTTGGTCACTGTGAGTCTCAAAACGGATTATGGGTTCTAATATCATACCAATTTTAGAATATGGTCTAAATTCAATACTATAATATTGTTACTTCAATTAGTGGCCACACCATGAACTTCCTCATAAACTGTGTATCCATACCATAACCTCGCAAGGCGTCTGCCATCATATTTCGAATAGTGTGGTGTCGAATGTTTCTTAGTGACTCTCCAAACGGACAAGCCCCAAGGATGTGTGCAAGGGTTTCGTGCTCTCTGCGACAAAGTTTACAGAGGGTATCGCCCTAGACCAGCCCAGCAAAGAACGCACCGCCGATACATTGGCTTGCATTTTAATAGCTTCTCTCCATTCGGAACAAGACAATCATTGTAGAGAACAACGCCTTTTCCTTTATGAGGAAGTTGACTCCAGAGAACTGCTTCTTTGTCTCTTAGTTGTTTCCTGAGTTTCCTTGCATCTGGTAGAAGACTTCGAGTGTTAATATTGATGTCACTAGGTTCAATGTTAAGGTCTCTCACACATTGTAAACCTTCCTCTTTTTGGTTTCGGACAGACTCCTAAAGTCAAGGGAAAATATAAAATAAATAACAGTAATCATCTATTTGTTAATTATTAATATATTATTGATTATCAATTACCAGTTATAATTGGCCGAGGCAAAATTGAAAGTGATATTGATAATAGAAACACAGACAACTCTTAAATATAATTTTAAAATCCCTATGTTCTTAGGAGGAAGCATGGGAAGGTGATAAACACGGAGGTGGAGGTGAAGGAATCGGAGAAGGAGGTGATGGAACTTAAGACGGAGGTGATGGAACCTGATATGGTAGTTCAGATGGTGGTAATGGAGGAGGACAATAAGAAAATCTTCAGAAAATGTAAAAATAAAATAAAATTAATTTCACATAAAATGTATTTTTTTAATAAAATTAATTTATATCTCAAGCAAAGCATTTATTTATACATTACCGGGATGGATCAGCATATTATCAATTGTGAGTTTTTCATTACTAAAATCTATGTGATAATTTCACTGTTTTCAAAACTGAACCAAACATATACAGTTAAATAGATTAAATTATAATGTAATTTCGAATCCTGGCACTTTCAGAGAGTTATTGGTAGTGGGTCATACTGGGGATTTCGGGGTTTTCTCGGGGTTCTCCTGTTTCCCGAATTTCCTCATACCAACACTCTCCAAACTTCCTTTCCACTCCATCTTGCCATTTCATTTCTCGTTCATTCATATTATATCTACATATCTCTTAATAGCAAAAATAATCTGGTTGATAATCCACAGGTGTTGAAAATATGTGGTTGCGGAGATCTTAGTAGTAGCCACCAGGGTGCTGCCTCATGACTCCTGAGGAATAAAAAAGCAGAGGTGTTCAGGGGAATATTTGTAGTCCCCGAACTAAAAATGCCTGTATGTGTAATGGAAGTAGAACCTGGTGTGTCGGACTTGGGTGATGACGTACAACGTACATAACACAGAAGAATAGACTTTTATTCTACACATCTCCATAAACATAGGACAGCGCAATAGGTTTTTCAAGTAGCTGTGTTCAGGACAGTCTGCCTTCCGAGTCTGAATAAAGAACTAAAAGAAAGAAAATAATGCCGCTTAATTCTATAATTTAGCACCTTTTATAACAAATGTCAAATAATAAATAAAAATAAAGGTATATCATTAAATATCGAGTAACGTACGAAGACTTAACAAAGGAGAAAGTTCTTTTTTTAAATTTAATAGTTCACTTCTTTCAAAATGTACAGAGATGCTAAACTAATATTTTGTTCTATTCTAAATGGTTCTATCAGAAAGTAAAAAAAATAAGTCAATGAGTGAGTGTATGTGTATTGTACCGATATTTGATCTAAGCATTGTTTCCCATTATCTAATAACAAAAAAGTATTTTATTCAAATGCAATATAGGCCAAAATATAAAAAGAGTAATAATAATCCGAATTATACCGAGTTTATATTCAAAATAATCAGGGAACCATTTTTAGTATAATGAAAATAGAAATAAATTGATAACTAGAACAGGATACGATTTTTATATATAGCTTAATAAATTACGTACATCATAAAGTTATTACTCAGGAAAAGTCAGGTATAACTCATGGGTTTTCCACCGGCCGCGTGCCGAATACAATGGGTAAAGGAATCCGAACTGTCCTTTTGTAATAAAAGACACGCCAAGATACCTGTCAAACTCGACATGAATCCCCAAGCTAACAGATGACATTTTACACAATAAGATATTGACATGACAGGTGACGTCTTTATCGGAGACGTGGCATTAGCAAGTCGTTATAGGAAAAATAAATATAATTATTCTGCCAACATAAGAAAAATATATGGAAGGTTTGAACATCCCTCAGTAATGGAGAATGGGCGTAAACCAGCACCTTTGTAACTATGATATAGAGAAGAGGGGAGCCAACCCCGAAAAGTGTAAAATTTGTTAATTTGAAAGGAGGTCCAAAGCATATATGTGGGCGGGATCATAAAACACCTAATGAACCCAAATAAATTATTCGCGACGAGTATCGCACATCAATTAGTTGTTAGCCCTATGCCTAACAGGGCGCAGTTGGTAGTTAGTCCGACGTCTTACAGGACACACTAGTTGTTAGCCCTACGTCTAACAGTGCACATTACTAGATCATCTCCTACATTGTGCTTTGGAGCTCTAGAAAGCAGTCGGAGGGCCAACTAGTGTATATACCTAGGAAAATAAAGTAGTCAACTGTGTTAACTCCACGGCAACCTCCAGTGATTTCATATTAACGTATCACTTTAATCTTCCTTGCGTCACCTTTGATGAGAATCCAGCTCTTAATGAACCATAAACCCGAGCAGTCCGGAGCATTTAAACTATCCATTTACCATATCCTAGACAATAAACGTAACCAACCCGATATAAAAATCCCGTCCCACGTGTCTCCCAACAGTGGGGCTTTTATCCAAGTAACTTACGCCAAATAAAAACCCGTCCCAGTATATATATATATATATATATATATATTATAGACATGCCGGTTCGTATATTACACCTTGCAGCCACAACCATCCACCGCAGAACACTGGTGTTTGTGTGGGGTAGTAGCCTCCAGTCTCCCTCGTGCACTATGGTGGTTGCGTGTCTATAATGTGGTGGTGTGTGGGGTATGACGGTAAGAGCATTTTCATATATTTCGACCAAAGTGTTCTACAAAATAATGTTGAGTGATTCCGGGTTCTGTGGCCGTGGTCCATAGTTGGTGTTGATACCAGACGTTTCGCCCTCAACTGCGGAGGGCATCTTCAGTGGCGAGTGCTTCTAGGCGTGTTTCCTGGTCGGAAGCTCTACTTAGAGCTTCCGACCAGGAAACACGCCTAGAAGCACTCGCCACTGAAGATGCCCTCCGCAGTTGAGGGCGAAACGTCTGGTATCAACACCAACTATGGACCACGGCCACAGAACCCGGAATCACTCAACATTATGATTACCGGCCGTGAAAGCCTGCATTCAACTGTTCTACAAAATGTTCGGAATCTCCTATAACGTTGGGAATTTCCCCGCTGTGTGCGCGTGTATATGTATGTGTGGGTACGGGAGTAGAAAACCGACCACAGAACATTTTCTATCGTTCATCTACTATCGATTACCAACCACCAACATCGGTCATTAAATGTGTTAAATTAGCGAGAATTTACTAGAATGTAATAGAATATACTGGAGGATCTGGACCGGAAGGATCGAGAATGTTCTGTATTGTTCTAGGTCTATTACGTATGACAGGCGAGGAGGGATATTGTCACTGCACAAGGACGCGCTTGGATCAATTTACTTTATATAAATAAAAGGGTATATATATATATATATATATATATATATATATATATATATAATATATATATATATAAAATAAGTAGAAAACGATATTCATGGCAGACAAAATGTTGCATATAACGTTATAAAACTTTTAAATAAATCGGGAGAGGATACTGCAAAAATAGATGATATTAATAAAGAAAGATGGATAGAACACTACAAAAATTTGTGGTGTAAAGAAGAAAAAGAAGAAGATGAAGAAAAACAAGAATTATATTCAGATAATGAATAAGGAGAAATTCAAACTGATATGATTACATTTGATGAACTTCAAGAGTCCTTAAAAGAAATCAAAATTGAAAAGCAGCTGGTCCTGATCAGATAAATATGGAGCTTCTAAAATATGGTAGAATATTTTTATATTTGAGAATATTACATTTATTTAATGAATGTTGCAGAAACTGTAGAATACCAGGGTATATAGCTAAAGTCATATCATTGTTTAAAAAAGGAGATAGAGAAAAATGGTATAGACATGTAGAAAGAATGAACGTAACAAGATTATTAAAAGCAGTATTTATCTACAAGCCAAGCGGTTCAAGGAATGTAGGAAGGCCAGTGAAAAGATGGACAGAACAAGTGTGAGGCGGAACAGACATTTTGCCTAGCCCGTGAAGTGAAGAAGAAGAAGATATAAAAGAAATCCACCGCCGTGGTCTCAAGGTAGCGTGCTGCCTTGTCACGCAGCGGGCCCGGGTGTGATTCCCGGTCGGGACAGGTTCCTGGGTGAGGTTCTTTTCGGAGTTTTTCCTCACCTGTAAGACAAATGACAGGAAGCTTAGGGCCCAACGGTCCCCGAAAATCATCTAGCCATCATTCATCATCTTTATCATTATCATCATCATCCTTCACCGATGTGGAAAGCAACGGGAAGCTACCACACTTATATTTACCTAGTAAAGCTGCAAAGCATAGCATGAAAATGTTATGACTGCAGTGAAAGACCTGCCCCCGGGCAGAATTATTATGGACGGATCCATCCATCCATCCATAGTAATTCTGCCCGAAGGTAGGTCCTTCACTGCAATCATAGCATTTTCATGCTATGCTTGCAGCTTTACTAGGGAATTGTAGGTGTGGTAGCTTCCCGTTGCTTTCCACATCGGTGAAGGATTATGATAATGATAAGGATGATGATGGTCATATGATTTCGGGGACCGTTTGGGCCTTAAGGTTTTACTGACATTTGTCTTACAGGCGAGGAAAAGCCCCGATAAAAACCTCACCCAGGAAAACTGCCCCGACCGGGGATCGAACCCGTGTCTGCTGCGTGACAAGGCAGCACGCTACCTCGAGACCACAAGGGTGGACTCATGGATGGATATAAAATAAAAAGTAAAATGTGCAAAGTTGAAATTTAAAAGTGAATAGTGAAATGCGATAATAAAAATAATACAAAATTGAATGAGAAGAAATTGGATATTGAAAAAAAAAATCAAAAGTGGAAAACTGGAAAGTAAAAGTTATATGATGAATCTATCTCCAGAGTAAAAATGGATAAGACGATTAAATCAGGTTTTGGATTTACTTAAGATTTAAGACAAGGATGGTGTTTATCGCCGATCTTTGTCAAAATATATCTCCAAAACTCCTAACACAATGAAAAAACAAATGTTCACCTATGGGAATGAAGGTAGAAGAAAATACGATTTATTCATTGCTATTTGCTGATGATCAGCTGCAGAAAGCAGAAGATTACGAATATTTAGAGTACATGACAAGAAAACTGAAGGGGGATTATGGAAATGGTGGTTAAATATAAATTTGGACAGATAATAGGTGATAAAACAAAAGACCTGATTTTAGAAGACGGAGGTGGAAAAATGAAGCTTGTGACTAATATGTAGGCCTATATTTGAGAACTAAGATTAGTCATGATTAGGGAGCGAATTTTTATGTACTAAAAGTGAATTTTGCAACATAGTATAATGAGAAGTTAGGCTTATGACTGTCTTTTGTCTTGGTTTCACACACAAATAAGAATAGTAGGCCAATAATGAGAAGTTATGCTTATGACTATCTTTTGTTTTGGTTTCACACACAAATAGTTGAATAGTATAATGAGAAGTTAGGCTTATTACTGTCTTTTGTTTTGGTTTCACACACAAATAGTTGAATAGTAGGCCTATAATGAGAAGTTATGCTTATGACTGTCTTTTGTTTTGATTTCACACACAAATAGTTGAATAGTATAATGAGAAGTTAGGCTTATGACTGTCTTTTGTTTTGGTTTCACATAGAAATACTTGAATAGTATAATGAGAAGTTAGACTTTTGACTGTCTTTTATCTTGGTTTCACACACAAAAAATTGAATAATATATAATATCGGAATTACAATCTTATCTTTTATTATGTAAAAATCTTAGCCCTAGTCATGACACTGAAATAAAATATCAGAATTAAATGGTTATGGGATAAGAATATAAGTTCTAAAATAAAAACAAACATTTTTTCTTTCGTATTCTCGTAGACTTTCACGGCCGGAGTTGCTATGATGATCTTGATGAAGATTTTCGGGCTATAGGCCGTGGTCGTGAGGTTTGTAGTTCCCCGACGTTTCGCCAGACGCAGTCTCTGGCGAAAAGACGGGAAACTACAAGCCTCACGACCACGGCCTACAGCCCGAAAATCTTCATCAAGATCATCATTTTTTCTTTCCTTTTCTTCTTCTTCCTTTCCATGATTAGGTGAATGCGACCTGTTCCGGTCTCAAGTCCATCGCTACCTTGGCCGTCCCAAAAATCTTTTTCCATGCGGTTCATAGGTGTTGATCGTTTTGGGTAAACTTGTATTGTCCATTCTGTCTAAATATTATTTCCATCGGTGTTTGTGCTCTTCTAGTTTGTCGAGTATTAAAAATATGTCCAGTCCATTTCTTATTGATTCTTTATGTAATGTATACATGCGTGTACATCCTTCTATGGATCTTAAAAATTTCATTTCAGTAGCTTGAATGTGTGAGATATATTTTTTTGTAAGTACCCAAGATTCAGATCAATATAAAAGAACAGGAACAGCCATCATTTTATAAAACCTGAGCTGAGGTTCTCTTCGAGTCTTTCAGAGGGTTCTTCTTATGGTATATTCTTCAAGATCTTGACATCCTATCAACTTAATTTTTATTTCTGTCAAAACTGCTATATTTTATTTTTTGTTTTAGTTCTAACTGTATTTCCTGCTCTTTTGTATGGAGTCCTCTCACATTCCAGGTTGCAATATTGACCACATCCGTTATTCAAAATCGTCTAGCCTTTTCATTGCGTATGTTGTATCCTTGAATCTGTCCGGGTATCGTATTTCGCACTTGAGACTTCTGAGTAATCATTTTTTACTTGGGTGGGTTACCAGCCCAACCGAAAAACCCCCAACCTGGAGGACCAGAGATTAATTTCCTAGTTGTCTTTCTTCTAGACAGACTGCCTTACAAGGCTACAGAGCTATGTATGCTCCGAGCATCTGGTTTTATGGCGCCAGAAACTTGCCATTCACCCTCCATCTTCAGTAAAAACAGTCCCACCACGTGAAGGTAAATGGAAGGGTTTGGTAGAGAGAGGCTATATTTTGCGCTGAATATTTGGAGCCTAATGTAGAGTCTGAGAGCTCATCCTCAGATCCGCCCTAGTCATTCTCTACAAACATTTTTAATACAATAGTAAGGAGATCAATAACATACGGTGCAGAAACATAGGAATCAAAATCTAGAACAATAAGTAAATTTAATTCTGCAGAAATGGATTTTTGGAGGCATTCAGCTGGAATTTATAGAAGAGATAAAATAAGAAACAGCGTAATTAAACAAAAGAAGAATGTTTGAAACACAATTGTGGATTACATAAAAAACAAAACAATTAAAATGGTATGGATATGTAAAAAAGAATGACAGAAGACAGATTCCCAAGAACAATAATAGAACGAGTGCCACTCAGTAGAAGAACAATAGGATGACCAAATATAATGTGGATTTATTGTGTTTTGAACAGCATGAGAGAAAAAGTATTGGACGATGACAGAGAGATGTGGAGGAGAATGGCAATAGATTAATTGGGTGCAGGAAAATATTGTGAAACATTGTGAAACCTCTTAAATAATCAAATAATAATGTATTAGTTTTGTTGGTTATTTTAAAAATATTTTATATCAAGTCACATTCAGTACCGTAAACGAGTTAAGGCGTTTAAAGAGACTATTGTGTATGCGGCCGTCGGTCAGTTAACTCGTTTTAGAGCGGGCGCGAACAAATCGCGTTTATATTCGACGCCTAAATATTGTGTTGGCTTAGTATGTCTTGGAGATCATAGATGGCATGTAAATGTATATTTTCTATTCCCGTTTGACACGTTTAACCTTGGTGAATCCCCTTTTATTTTTAAAACAAACAACACATGGAATTCGTTCACCCAAACTTGTCCCCAGTCTCCAATACAGACGTATTTGTTTCTCATTATCGCGCTGTTCTTTTGTGCGTGAGTGAAACCATGGCGAAAGAAAAAATGTCTCACTGAAGAAGAATTAGTGAATATTTTGTATAATTATGATTCAGGTGATGAACTGATTCCTGAATTAGAAGATTCACAAAGAGAAAGTGAAGATGAACTTCCACTTCCTGAAATTGATACGCCGATACCATGTGATGTCAAGCACCCAAGTTATTTCACCATCAAATACTACTAGGATATCTCCTTTAGGTATGTACAAAATTTGAATTGTTTAGGACTAATAGTTTGTGAATAATGGTCCATTTTCTGAAGTGCCACGAAAAGGGTAGCTGGGGTATTTAAATGGCTGGCCTGTGGGTTTAAATGCCCTGCTCAATGCCTGGTACTGAATGTGGGTTAATATTATCGTACATAAAGTTGGTTTCAGCGTGATCACGCACCCAGCAGAACTTTAGCTGACGGAACTCCAATAAGGATCTGTGAATGAAATCGGGTACGAAGTGACCCTAACCTAAAGTTGTTGGGAGACGGGATGTACGGGTACTGTACCCAACCGACAATAGTCAAGAACGCAACAAGGGAAGTAAGTAGTACATTACTAGTTGAGGACGTGTTCGAGCCCGAACTTTAACGAGGGCTATCAAATAAATTCGAGACTAGTATATAATTTTGTCACTCCTATATTAACAATTATGTTTAATCTTTATATTTCGTGTGAATTTATATCTTTGTTTGAAGAGTTAAATTGATTGATAGCTAGGGAATATTGATAAAACAACTGCAATTGTTTATTCTTGCCTGAATTAGTGGTAGACATTTGAAATGACAATTTCAGACTGTATATTAATTACAGATACGATTAATTATGATGTAGAAGACGCCGCGAATGCTGTGGTTCATTTTCTATTACCAGCAAAGTTGAAAAGTAGATATGAAAACGAATAAAACATACTTAAGGACTGGTGTAAATAAAAAAAAAACTGTAGTAACATGTTTACATTATTAATTAAGTCAATTTCTTTCAAAAAACCTTAAACTGAAAATATATAAAACTATTATCCTACCAGTTGTATTATATGGATGCGAAACATGAACTCTTACTTTAAGGGAGGAAAGGAGATTACGAGTATTTGGGAATAAAATTCTTAGGAAAATGTTTGGACCAAAGAGAGATGAACAGACAGGTGAATGGAGAAGACTAAATAACAGTGAACTACATGGTCTTTATAGGACGCCAGATATAATAAGAACAGTTAAGTCTCGTAGACTGCGATGGGCAGGACATGTGGCACGAATGGAGAATGAAAGACGTACATGGAAGCTTCTTGTAGGAAAACCAGAGGGGAAACGCCCAGTTGGTAGACCAAGAATGAGTTAGGAGAATAATATTAACTTTGATTTGAAGGAAGTAGATTATACAGGAAATGATTGGAAAACTCAGGATAGGGATGTATGGCAAGCTTAAGTTCGCGCGACCATGAACCTACGGGTTCGATAATGTCAGTGAGTAAGTAATTACTTTTCTTCCCTAGGGAAGTAAGATCAGCAATCACATGCCCTTGTCAATGGATACCATGGCCTCTCACGTAAATTCAACTTACTTCCTTAAAACAGAATGATAATAATTAGGCCATAATTAGTATAGGAGTGAACAAATATAATGTGTATAGATACTTTTATCGATTTTTTACTCACACATTAGAGAATCGTCGAGATAATTTTAGGCCGAATAGCCCCCCAATGAATTACTGGTCATCACTATTTAATATCATATTCGTACTGTTTAGTATCGATGTAATGATACAATCCTGTGCCAGCACTTAAAAAAATTAATAGTGGGTATGTAAAGAGAGATATCTCCATTTGAGTTGTATCTTCTTACTCAACAAGAATTCTAAAATTATAACTCACCACAAAACATAAATGGAATATAGGCATCTACTTTAGCAATATAATATATCAATCTGCATTAAAATCATAAAATTTCCTTTTAAATGGCGAAGTAAAATGATATTAATCGAGATTAAATAAGTCATTTTCACAATTTTGAAGATATCGTATTTTAATATTGAAATTAATGCATTCAGTCTTGCTACTCGCATGCTAAGGTTAATACAACTAAAGAAAAAGTAGCTTAAAGGTACAGTGCCAAAGCGCAAATCATTCTGGGATCAAATTCCAGTTAAGGCATACTTTATTTCTTTAGTTTTACTAACTTTTGCATGAGGATGGCAAGCATGAGTGCTTTAAATGCAATATTATATTTGTAATTAATTATTATTGTAAATACAGGACGAAAATATGACAATGTCTTCTTGGGGAAGCAGCCCTTACTGCAATGTCAATACTTTTCATATAATTACAGTCCACGATCATGGATCCACTATAAATTTTATAATCCAATACACCACACCAACGGATTATTTGTACAAACGTTACACAGGGTTTTAATTTGAGAAAATTCATGTATCTTCATGGCTGCCTGGGCAGCTCAAAGATAGAGCGGCAGCGCGCAATGCAAGAGATCCTGCTCTCAAATACCTGTTCAGGGATTTTTTCGCTTTAGTAGTATCTTACTTTAAAATTAATATAATATTATAATTTTTAATCGTGATAAATACCATATTGGGAACTTATAATTAACTGTAATACTAATCACTTTATATATCCAATAGAAAAATATTGATGCCGTCTCGGAAGTACCCAATCTTTCAGCTGATCACTTCACCATGTCTCTAGATAGTGATTTATGATCTGGAATTAATTATCATCTTTATATAGGCATAAGTAGTATTCTTCTAGGGTCATGATACGAGGGCTGACTCTAAGTACATATAAAAGGGACAATATGAAGTAAAGGAGTTTGGACGAAGGAAAAGGGAAAAACAAGGGACAGAAACAAGCCAGATATAATAAGAACAGTTAAGTCTCGTAGACTGCGATGGGCAGGACATGCTGCGCGTATGGGGAATGGAAGACGTGCATAGAAGCTTCTTGTAGGAAAGCCAGAGGGAAAACGCCCAGTTGGTAGACCAAGAATAAGGTGGGAGAATAACATTAACTATGATTAAGGGAAGTAGATTACACAGGGAATGATTAGAAAGCTTAGCTCAGCATAGATATGCATCAAGAGTTTATGTCCTCACGGCCATGAACCTACGGGTTCGATAGTGCCAGTGAGTAAGTAAGTAAGTAAGTGTAAGGGAGAGAAACTAAGAGAATGAGAAAAGAGATATAAACAGAACTTCAAAACTTAAAATCTATGCCGTCTTAAAATGTAATTAAAAATTACGAAATTCTGGGCCAATGCCATTTCAAATTTGAATTAAGTTGTTACATGTATCACAGCGAATCCATTAAAATCTGAAATGTAATTATTTTTCATCTGCTTGAGAAACTTGCAGATAACATGGGATTATGTCGTTAAGATATCAACTTCTGCATAAGTGTACGTGCGTTCAATCATGGAAACGAAAATTAACTTAAAAAAACTATATTTTTAAGTGCTTACATAATAATGTGATATCCAACATCCCTCACGTACATGCTGTACTTTGCTCTTATTTCATACAATAAAAGGACGCGAGAATTTTCAATCTGCACAGTATTCAGTAAAGGAGCTTATTCAGGTAAGACGAACAATTGTTTATTAATTTTGACAGTTCTCGTATAGAAAGCAAATACTAGATGTTTGAAAACAAGCTATAAAATTGAATTTTAATTAGTGTATTTTCAAAATATATTTTATTAATCACAGAATTTAGAAAGAGAGGAGGAAAAATTAATATGACATTTTAATAAACCTAATAATAAATAATAATCACAATTATGACTTTAATTCCAACAATAAAAGACTAAAATATATTGTAAAGTAACAAAAAGTTCAACATTTCAGCTAAGAAAATTAAAAAATGTGAAGGGTAAAACAGGAAAAGAACGATGTAAGACACATCTTTATTTAAATGGAGTTTGAGGTGTCATTAGATTCTATATGGAAAACACTACCATTTAGAAATGTGAATTAGTAAAATATACAGTTTTCTTATGAGTTTATTTATCTTCAAATTTAGGGATACAGGTAAAGAAGTATGCATGTTGTGCAACTATAACACTTTTTTTCTTTTCTCTTTTTTTGGGGGGGGGATTCAAGGAACAATTTACTTATCTGGTTCTTTCTTTCTCTTCTTTAAATGTCAAATCAATATTTTATCACAAATAAAAATCTAAAATCTATTACACCGCCCAAATAAATACATAACGTATAATAATCATAAAAATGCTTATAATGTATATTATAAATATCAATATGAGCCTCGCAACATACTTACAAAATGTGACACCGAAAAGGCAACTAACGTAATACTAGGACGTTGAAGGTCGGTAAATGTTGCTTAGAGGCCTTTTCATTCAAGCTTAAGGTTCTTTTACGAGCCTGAAAATCATCAGACTCCGGAAACACGGCTTAAATTCCTATCGGGGAACTTGCTTCTTCGATTTTTCCATCCTAAATATATCCATCGACCTGGTAGGGTTTGAACACGCGACCCTTGAAACCAGAGGCATGGAATATAATCACTATTCCACCATGAACCATGAATATTGACCTAACAATTCAAGCTATTTATAACGTCAATATTAATCTTACAACTAAAGTAAAGTATTCCCACTACAGGCCTCAGGAAGCCCTTGGGGTAGTGGGAGGTTAAGGCTCCCACTTTTTCTTGACAATCGGCACTTGAAGTCAGCCGGGTTGTCAGCCCTGCGTGACGGCCGCCTTTACCCCCAGAACAAGCGTCTGGTACTCATTTCCGTTAGAGGCTGAGTCGACCCCAGGGCCACAGTGCCGCCAGAAGGTTTGGGTCAGTTTAAAAATCCTGACCCCACCGGGACTTGAACCCTACTACATTAAAACAAGCTTTTACTACATTGTTTAACTCATTATTTTTATTTACATTTCAGAAACAATGAAAGCCATAGTTTGTCTTGCAGTCGTGGCACTATTCAGTGCCGTATGTGCACAAAGAGATTATAGTTACGTAAGTATTACAATTTATCCAACGATCACGTGACACATTGAGGATTCATTTCATTATTGTATCAATGTCCGTTGTTATTAACATTTCTGAATACCTAATTTTCAGAACCATGCTCGAGAATTGGCCACTGCTGCTTTATTGGTCGTGACAAGAGGGTCGACTTGCGAATGCAGATACGAAGTGTACAAAGCCGCTAACTTGGTATCTGATGTAAGTCAACCTCACCCTATTTCTATTAAAAAGAACATTTCATGGCTGCCAGTCGGCTGTTGGAATCATACCCACTATAATGTCGTCCAGACAGTTGGTCTACTTATGGACACACAACCTGTACAACTATATTTATAAATCTGAAGCTGCTATTTATCACAGCTACGAGAATTCCTTACGATCCTGATCTCTTACATTGGCTGAAATCCCATGAGAAAATCATTTCTTCCCTGGGGTCTCGAACAAACGAGCATTCAATAGAAATGCGTCAAGACGTAATTACTTGCGCCTAGTGGAAGGTTGCGAATTGTATTCTATATTTTTTTAGAGAATTGTTTTTATAAATTATTAGCTAATACCCGGCGTGCGCTGCTACTCATAAATAAATGCTAATATGTTTTTACCAACAGCCGTGCACTGTTCGGGAATCTGCTTATCCCAATATTCCTGGCATGAATGAAAGACAAAAATGGTTATTGTGAGTTATCCGTAGAAGATAAACATATGCTGTCGTGGACTTTTTTGTAGCGTTTTTTGAGCTTGTACATTAATGTGGTGTATTTGTTATGGTTTAGTCAGCGTAAGCCATTTAAGCGTCAAAATAGGAACTTTATTTCACGTTTTTCACTACAAAGGGTGATTTTTAGGGGTCAAGAGGTTGAGTATTAGACTCTCTTATAGCCTTTGTTCATCCCCGGAATCTCCTCAACATTTTTCAAAAAGCCCCATCTCAATCGGATGAACAGTATGACAGAGCAAGCTTGTCCGAGAATCGACTTATTCCGATCTTCTTGGCATCGATGAAAAACAAAAATGGTTATTGTGAGTTATCCGCAAGAGATAAACATATGCTGTCCCGGACGTTTTTGAAGAGTTTTGTGAGATATTTAATTCTATGTACATTAATTTGGTGTATTTGTAATATTTTAGGCAGCGTAAGCCATTTAAGCGTCAAAATAGGAACTTTAATCACGTTTTTCACTACAAAGGGTGATTTATAGGGGTGAAGGAATTAAATATCACAACTCTCTTATAGCCTATGTTCATCCCGGGAATCGTCTGAACATTTTGCAAAAAACCCATCAAAATCGGATCAACGGTATGGCCGCGCATAAAATACGAACAAACAAACAAACCAACATACAAACAAACATTGATTTTTATATAAAGGTAAAGGTAAAGTGATCCCACTACAGGCCTCAGGAGGCCCTTGGGGTAGTAGGAGATTAAGGCTCCCACTTTTTCTTGACAATCGGCACTTTATGTCAGCCGGGTTGTCAGCCCTGCGTGACGGCCGCCTTTACCCCAGAACAAGCGTCTGGTACTCATTTCAGTTAGAGGCTGAGTCGACCCCAGGACCATAGTGCCGCCAGAAGGTTTGGGACAGTTTAAAAATCCTGACCCCACCGGGACTCGAACCCTCGACCTTCCGGCTTGTAGCGCAGTGCCTTAACCACTACGCTACGGCGTGCCCCTCATTGATTTTTATATATAAGATAAATTTTATTTGAGAAACGTTAGAGTATTTCTCAATTATAGTAATTAGTTCAAATAAGAAAAGTAATAAAGACAAAAAAAAATATGTTAATTTATAATTGTTTAATTTGTTTTTCTCTGCAGGAAGACTACTCAAACTTCCAATTCGACATGATTGTAAGGACTGAAGAGTTAGTCGAGAATCAGGTAATTAAAAATAATCTTATGTATGTACACAATTTAAATAATTACACTGGTCGACAAAAATTAACTTTTTTTTTTTCACAAGAATAAACATATGAGATTTTAGAAGTATTTTTCATCCTGAATTTAAATAACATTTCAGTTTGTTCCTATCAGGCAAGAGTTTTCTGTGATATTCATTTACATTTCTTTATAATTTTTAATAAAATCCATCTAACTCTAACTCATTCTGACTTACGCAGAAAGTGGTAGATAGTGATTTTCGAGCATATTTTTCATCTGTAACATCTCTCTTCCTGGTACAACAGTAGTCAGCCAGCATATTAGAACTCCACTTGCCTCTTTTCCACTGTGGAAATTTGCTGATGAAAACGCTCACCGTGCTCATCAGAGATAGCCCTTAAATACAGCTTGAATAAAATCGCTACATATAAGGTAAAGGTTCCTATGACAGGTCAAAGAAAACGCTAAAATCAATTTTAAAAAAGTAGCTGTCACAAAAAAAAAAACTGTACCTGATGGAAAAATTCTGACTACATATTTGAATTCAGTATGAAAAAATGCACTAGATTCACTAATCAGATTTCTTGTGAAGAAAACCTTGTCGACCAGTGTTATTTTTCTTTCAAATTATTTAGACATATTAATTCATTTTTAACCCATTGCTGTGGTCTCGGGATAATATCGTTGCTTTTTCTCATAGGTAGTGATCTCCGGTCGGAAGTTTCCTGGATAAGTTTATTTTCGGGGATTTTCTCATCATTTATATGTCCCACATCTGCGATACCGGAACACGGGATTTAAATCACTTACGAAGAAAGATTTTCTTCAATATTTACACTCGTTTAAATAATTGTATATCCTTCTTTGTTTTTTTTTTTACTTTTACTTATCGTAAGTAAAATTACAGAAGCAACAAGAAGCTGACGTCTTAAACTATAAGTGATAAAATTTTTCCGCTACATTATAGACTTAATAGGCTTAATTGTACATTACCATCAATTGCATATAATCTATAAATATCAATTTCATTCCATGTTGAGATATTAAACGCCGAAGCATGGATTATGAAAATTCATATATTTTTATAATAGAATTTTACATACAAAAACAAATTCTATTTTAGCTTTTTCATATGCTTCTTTTAAACGTTATAAAGCCATAGGATCTTAGCAATTTTTTCGTCTAAAATTAATATTTCATTTATTAGATATAATTTTTGGAAATTACGTCTTTGCAATCCCAATAAAACATTTTTTTATGATTGGAAGACTCTAATAATAATGTATCACGAAAAATATATCTTAATTTTAAATATAATTCTATTGGTGTGGTACTATGAGCCGTTTTTTCATCAAAGCTACATCCATATATATATTTATTTATTAATTAAATTAATCTACTATATGAATAACGTGTCCCGCTCTACCGTTTTTCCTCCTTCACGAATAGATTTCAAATTTTAAAAAATGTGAACCTAAGTATGTCATAATATCTAAAAATTATTCAAAATATTAAAATGAAAAAACAATGACTCATAAAGTAGCTTATGAAACATGGGATGCATTTCGAGAACAGGATGAAGCTGTGAAAAGGAAATATAGTATTCACAAAATGGCTACAAGATATGAATAGAAATAGTAACATAAAAGTAATTAAAACTTTAGTTACATTATCAGAAATGTTTGGATATGTTTAAGTTGAAAGCTTTAATGGATATTAGTAGCGAGCGGATTTTTATGTTCTAAAAGCTAAGATTGCAACACAGATAGTATATATTATTCAATTGTTTCTATGTAGACAAAAGACAGTCAGAATTCTAACTCCTCATTATATTATTCAACTATTTGTATGTGAAACCAAAACAAAAGACAGTCAGAAGTCTTACTTCTAATTATACTATATTACAATCTTAAATTTTACTGCATTAAAATCCTTGCCCTACCTATGAATGTCTTTTGTTTTGGTACACACACTTACAGTTGAATAGTATAATGAGAAGTAAGACTTTTGACTGTCTTTTATCTTGTTTCACACACAAACAGTTAAATAATACATACTATCTGCATTGCAACCTTACCTTTTATTACATAAAAATCCGCTCCCTACATATTAGGAATAGTTCGTATGAAGAAGTTATATAAAAAACGTATTGCAATATTCTCTGCTGCAATGGAAGGAATATAGTGATCGTGATCAGAGATGGGATAAAAACTAAAAAAATCGTATGATGCAATAGTTCATTCAAAACGAATTTTTACTAAAAATAGTCTTTCAACCATAGAAAAAAAATATAAAAATGAAATATGGACATACTCATTTAGGAGGTGATGATTTTGATCAAGTTCTCATTAATTATTTACCTAATGAATTCAAATCCAAAGAGTCGTTGGATCTTCTACTTATAGATTTATTTTCTTTCAAATGTCGGGGAATAACGGATAACGTAGATAGAAGTTAGGGTAAAGCAGTTAATCCAATTGCAGGTCTTATAGCGCACACTGTATTCGTATTCTAACTTGCCTCACTGTTAAGTAAAGCTCCCATTCCGCTCCCGGTCATATAATATACTAAATATTATTTTCGGCCGCGTAATATAGGCCTACGCATTAATCGTCCAAGCCGTGAGATTTAAATACTAAAAACACCAACTATACACAAATAAAAAACCTTCTAGGCATTCTTAAGTAAACAAATTTAAAAATAGTTCTACGCTCACTTATTTGTTGTTTAACGGTACGTACTGATGAACAAATATGGTCGATATTGAAATGTTGTCCCCAACATTTATTTTAAATCTGCTGAAAATGTTATAATTGGGATGTACTGACATTTTAATTCAATGTTTTTTATTAATCAGGATAATTCATTACTTTACAGAATGCAACAGTTACCTATCAATCTTGCCCAGTAAGCGCTGTAATAGGTGACACCAGCGAGTCTATTTCTGTATCATCCTGCTCAACCATCACAGAGGTAAGTTATGGTACACAACCATTTACAAATTAATGATACACTTGATCTCAAAATTAAACTATTCTCACGATCTTGAGTATTCTCACAATAACCACAGCGTTAAGGTGGATGTTCAATTAATTATAAAGGATGTAATACCCAGCAAATGTTGCCAACAATGGCATTCTTACTATATATCAAACTAAATCTAACTCCAATTGAGTTATTAGAGTATATTCATAGAATTTTACTACCGCATTTCTACAACATTTATTAGAGTAATTGTAACGAAAATTGACAGTTAATGAAAAATGAGGGACATTTTGAGGAAGTGACAGAATTCAAATACCTAGGAACAATAATCACAAATAGGAATGAGATGCACAAGGAAATTAAAAATAGGCTCAATTCTGGAAATACGTGCTATTATGTTTCCAGAGACTCTTGACGTCCCAACTCCTTTAAAAAAAAACGTTAAACTGAAAATATATAAAAATATTATACTACCAGTTATATGGGTGGGAAACATGGACTCTTACTTTAAGGGAGGAAAGGAGATTACGAGTACTTGAGAATAAAGTTCTTAGGAAAATGTTTGGACCAAAGCGAGATGAGCAGACAGGTGAATGGAGAAGAACATTAACTGTGAACTACATGGTCTTTATAGGAAGCCAGATATAATAAGAACAGTTAACTTTCGTAGACTGCGACGGGTAGGACATGTGGCACAAATTAGGAATGAAAAACGTACATGGAATCTTCTTGTAGGAAAACCAGATGAAAAACGCCCAGTTGGTAGACCAGGAAGAGGTGGCAGAATGACATTAACTATGCTTTGAGGGAAGCAGATTATACAGGGAATGATTGGAAAAAATTAACTCAGGATAGGGATGTATAGAGAGCTTATATCCGCGCGGGTTCGATAGTGCCAGTGAGTTAGTAGAATATGTCCAGCACCACAAAATCCATTGAATATTAGGTTATAAACTTATCTAACATAAGAATAATCAAGAAACGATACTGAAGAGAAAATCTGGCCAATGACACAAAGGTGATTCTTTTAATTTAATTCTAATGAAGATTCCTGGAGACAAGTAAATTTAATAATCATAAACGTCAAATTTTAAATAATAATAGATTACTGCTTATTATTAATTACCAGTTACTACTCGCCGAAGCAAAATTAAAAATATTATTGATATTAGGAACAGCAAGATTCAATTTTTAAATAAGTGTTAAAATGTATATTTTTCCCAGGAGGAAGCAGGAGAAGGTGATACACAGGGAGGAGGAGGCAACGGAAACGGAGACGGAGGTGATGGTAACGGAGACGGAGGTGATGGAACCACCGAAGACGGTGGTGCAGATGGTGGTGATGAAGGAGGACAATAAGAAAATCTTCAGAAAGCGTCAAAATAATAAAATTAATTTTACTAAAAATGTAATATTTTAAAAATAAAATTATTTTAAATATCAAGAAAAGCATTGTCTTTTTACATTTATTTCGATGCATCAGCATATTATCAATGTCATTTTTTTCATAATTGAATCATCTATAATTATGATAATTTCACCATTTTCAAAATTAAACATAACACATTGTTCATTGCATTAAGTCATAATTGCATTTCGAATTCTGGCGGTTCCACAGAGGTTTTGGTGGTAGGTTATACTGGGGCTTTCGGGGTTTTCTCTAGATTCTCCCGTTTTTTAAATGTCATCCCAAAAATTCCTTTAGATGTGTGGACAGCTATGACTGGTAAGTCAGAGACTTCTCGATCTGACGCGTCATAGAATATACAGTTTACATACCTATCTGTTTATTCACACATATTTTTATTATTATATACAACTTCCCTCATTAGAGGATTGCCTCAAGGATAAACTGATACAGACAATTATTTTTTTTTTAATTGATGAAATACATTTTGTAAATAAATTTAAAATTTTAAATTGTATTTGAAGTATACATACTACATATTAGTTATTCATTTGAGTAGTGATACCTACATGAATGTGTATATTTATAAAAGCTGCCAATTAAAGTTATCAATGTATATATTCATTACACTAATTCATTATTAATTTGGACGTCTGCAAAAAAGAATATATATATATCTGCACTTACAAATAGACTCTACAAAGCAATACAACCCAAAGGAAAATGGGCTGAAGAAAATGAAATGACAATAAAACTTAATAAAACGACTTACCAAAAGTTTTTCAATGTGTCATCAAGCTCCATACTGAATCTCCTACTCAACAATCAACCATTTTCGCAGTCTCATGATACTAAATACCTTGGTGTAATTTTTAACAACAATCTATCCTGGAAAAAAATAAATAACATAATCACTAAAATTCAAAAAGTATACTTGTGCTTAAATATTTTCTTGGAAGCACTTAGGATAGTGCAATTTGAAACTTAAACATTATCTATAAAATGCACATTAAGCCAATGATAATTTACTGTTGTGAATCACTCGTCTTAGCTTCTACTAAACAGCTAAAGATACACAGAAACTACAAAATCAAATTTTTGAACCTATTACAGGTGCAATCAAGACGACCCCAATAGACGCGAAGCTACTTTTTACACAGAACCTTGACATTAAAACAGAAATTGAGACGGCGTCTATGAACCTCCATGAAAAATTAACCAAATTCCCAGATGATCACTAGTAGTCCAAATATCATAACGAAGCTAGAAAATTGAAAACGCAACATGGCTTTCTGCAACATGTTATAGAGCTACGAAATAAATATCGTATACAAAATAACCCAGAAAAAGCACTCCTACAAGATAACCCTCTAAATCTCTACAACCCTACAAATAATATAGACTTCTTAGATGAAGGCTATATAGAAGCAAACACCAAACACCTATTCTGAAATGCTAAGATTGTGTGCTTTGGAAACAATAGAAACCATATACCCCTGTTCAAAATTGTTACACGTATATACAATGTCTCTAAACTCAATCACAATGGACCTGTGGAGCTGGAATCAATTGCTCAGTCTTCTCTCTATACATTCCACTTGGACCAGATAAAACTGATTTTGATGGAGAAATAAGGTCAATTCATTCTGCATTATCATAAATGATGTCATCAACAAACCAATGACCAAACTGTCATTCTGTCTGATTCCAAAAGCTATCATACAAACAATAACATATTTCAAATCAATTCATGAAACGAAGTAGTAGATTGCAGGAAACTACTCGTTGACCTTCATCAAAAAAGAAAACATAAGACAGCAGTATTATAATGGATACCATCTCACTGCGGAATCAATGGAAATGAAGTGGCCGATATGCTGGCAAAACGAGAAGCAATGTGTTTACGGCAACCTTATTCAAAAGCACATCTTGCCGCTCAGCAACCATTTATATGAAACAAAATGTAAAACATACGTTCTCAAACAATCTTAAATTCCGAATACAAGAGAAACAATGAAAAAAAAACAACTATCCAGATGCACTTCGAAAGAAATCTATGGAATATTTTCGACTAAACACAGAACATGATTGTCTTGCAGCTCATCTTCACCGAATTGGAATTCACAGAAGTCCTCATTGCACACGTGTTCCATAAACACTAATATGGACAGAAACTACCTGTTACAGTGTCAGGCACTTCACTCTGCTACGCTGAAGGTTAGATAATGGGAAGGAAGGGTCAAAATGTCTGTTTTGCTATGATGTTTTGTTTAAATTTTCTGTTGCAAGTTCGTAATCATAATTATGGACAATTACACATCTGTCAAGTCGCCTGCATTTGTATAAATAAAAAAATATTCCACTAACGATTTTTCTGTATTTAATTACTTTACAGAGGTTAAATCCTATGTGTTAAAAATATAATCTTCTCATTTAAATTAAAGTGGCCATTTTGACACGATGTATTTTAAAGCAGTGACACTGAGAATATTTTCCTAGGATATGGAAGTAAAGTCCTAGTTCCCGATTGTTGATTCAGGAAACGTATTAAAACATCAATACTGTAATGAATATATTTGGGAAAAAATGTTTCGGCAATTAAATTGAATCCCTCCGAAGTTGGAATTTAAAAAAATAATAAAATTACAACACATTTAACGCCCGAATTTTAGAAAATCTGAAATGTCAAAGATAATCTTTAAATACAATAAGAGCTACTTAAAGAAGTGGAAAAGAGATTTATATCTTACCAATTTAATAAAAGACATACCATATATAATATTATACGTCGGTCCCAGTGGAGTATTGGTTGGTATCCTACTTTCTAACTCCGAAGTTTACAGGTCCAAACCCGCGCGGGATAAATATTTTGTAGGAAGTGAAAATGTTGAATATGGCTTCCTTCGAGAGGGAAATAAATCCTTGGATTATGTGGTGTTAACGTACCAAACATAACATCAAGCATGAAACAATAGGCCTCTGAACAAAATTTGTAGGCACTTTCACTACAAAATTTGATTTCAACGATAATGATCTTAGCTTGCTGGAAGTTGTGGTGAAAATCAAAAGGCTAATATATATGATCTTATATAATATTTAAAACTTCAAAACGCAATTAGAAAATTACTGTGTAAATTTTAAGTGAGCTCAAGGTAAGTCTGGATATAAATTCATTCATTTTCTACATTTCTTATCTACATCGACATACACCTAGACTGGAAAATCCAGGTGAATAATACCTGCAAGAAAATGTTCTTAATTCTTCACTCCCTAAATAAGTTTAAAAACTTCCTTCTCACGAAATTAAAACAAATACTTCTACAGACTCTTATAACTCCACACATCTACTACTGGGACATATTACTGACTAATCAGACAACTGATATACCGTATATGACAGACTACAGCGTGCTTATAATTCATGCATTCGATTTGTAGCGTATTCAATCTCTGTCGTTATGACCACGTGTCTCAATCATTTCAGGCCTTATCTTGGCTACGCCTAAATGACAGAAGAACTTTATATTCTCATGCTTTATTTACTATTTCAAATTCTGCACACATATTTACCAAGTTATTTATCAAAGCGTTTTCAAAATTTATCAGCTCATCACAATCAGCAACAAGATCACCTCGGACTGATGAACTCTAAGAAACAAATCGGGATTCACTTGATGTCCGCAGCCGCTGCCACGATCCATGCTACAAGCTCTGGAGCTGTGCATCCAGGTCAATCGTCGCCATTTCCAACAATTACTGTAAAATGACATGTAATACCTTCTATTTTTCTTAGAATTAATAAATAAACAACAACGTGTTCGTCAATTTTAAATGCTGTTTTATCTTGTAGATCCACAACAATGCATTTCCGACCCAAGGTTTATTGTGTTAAAATACTTGTATGGATGTTCCCTACCACCACACGAAAAATCTGCACTGATTTCGGTAACGCCCTGTATATAAGTTATATATATATATATATATATATATGGATTCAAGATCGGCCTCTGGCCACTGATTTCGACATGATCCCACATGCGATTATCAAGGAATAGCCTCTGGCCACTGAATCCGACGTTTCGACATGATCCCACATGCTATTATCAAGGAATATATTCCAGAGGCCGATCTTGAATCCATGACGCTGAAAACCCATGAAAACGTTATTAATCATACTCATATACGCGAAAAAATATATATTCCATTTATCTAAATTAAACCGTCCATTATTATGGAAGATAATGCAAAAAAAAAGATACCCGATACAGCTAAATATGATTTAATTTCGTGAAATATGAAAATATGGAAGTACGATATGTTATGAAACAAGGGATGAAAAGAAAGAATTAAGTAGGCCTACAACGGCAACACAGTATTAGAATGAACTAGAGAACTTCTAAACAGATTATTTTGACTGCGGTTAAAATCCAATTCTTTCCCTGGTTAGTTTCACCTTAATGGTGAGTTATAGTTTATGACCAGGTTTCATTTCATTAGAAATCAATAGTTCCTTCATGACACCATGAAAATGAGTTAGTAATTTTTTATCGGGAAATAATTGACAAAGTCAATAAAAACACGTCTACAGGATACCATAAAAATAACCTACGATATAATTGCTACATATTAAAGTGATTACAAATCAAAAAATAAAAGAGCTAAAGAAGATAGACCAATGGACGTGAGAAAAACGAGGGGAAGACCAGCCAAGAGATGGATAGACGTGAATGCACATCCGATACGTCTTCCTCCGACGTGTGATTTTGGAAATAAACAGGATGAAAATCTATTAATTAAATAAAAATAAAACTTAGTTTTATTTAATTTTCATATTTATTAAGATATAATTCAGCGACAGCTGAAAATCTCACAAATTATGTTTAAGAAGAAAAAGAAGAAGAAAAAAGCATGATAACAATTTTAAACTGGCTTTACAATAAGTAAATAGAGATGTTCATTAGACGAGATTGGCACTCAATTAACTACGTATTATGTTGGTTAGTCTAATATTAAGCTTATAATTGGATTACTAAGTAGTGTTTCGTGTTTAATGTGATTGCTTTGAAATTCATCCGCTACATATTATTATTATATATATATATATATATATATATATATATATATATATATATATATGTCCACCGCTGTGGTCTCGAGGTAGCGTGCTGCCTTGTCACGCAGCGGGCCCGGGTTCGATCCCCGGTCGCGGCAGTTTTTCTGGGTGAGGGTTTTATCGGGGTTTTTCCTCACCTGTAAGACAAATGTCAGGAAAACTTTAAGGCCCAAACGGTCCCCAAAATCATATGGCCATCATCATCATCCTTATCATCATCATCATCAATCATCCTTCACCGGTGTTGAAAGCAACGGGAAGTTACCACACCTACAATTCCCTAGTAAAGCTGCAAGGATAGCATTATAATGCTATGATTGCAGTGAAGGACCTCCTTCGGGCAGAATTACTATGGACGGATATATATATATATATATATACACACACAAATACAAATAAACGTCTGTGAGTCTGCGAGTCTGTCCTTTATTGTTATTGAATGGCGATTCTACAATCTTTGGAGTACTCTTTTTGGGACAATTAACGTTTATAGTCTAATACATTACCTTATGTACTATAGGGTCGGAGGAAAACAGAGTGCATTGGTGGACTAAAAAAGTATTTTCGGACGCTTCCTAAATTAAAACAAAATACACCAAATTAATGTACACGGAATTGAATATCTCAAAAAATTCTAGAAAAAAAGTCCCCGATAGCATATGTCTACGATTTACGCATAATTCACAATAACCGTTTTTATCTTTCAAAATTAGATTAAAAGTAAGAATAATTTAATTACAAAGAAGTTTTCTTCAATAAAACGTTAGTGCTATAATACTCGTATTATTAAATGTGTTAACTAATGCAGTAAATGTATACTTTGGTTTGATATTTCTGTGCTTACATTTTAATAAATTGTTGTATATTACGATGCGATGTTGGTAAGAGGTTTTTACAGAAGCGAGGAAAATGTTTAAAAACCGAGCAATAGCGAGGTTTTTAATTTCCAAGGTTCTGTCAACACTTCAGAAACGTGCGTTGTACATTATTTTTCTTGCGCGATGGTGTTTTCAAAATAAGAAATAATAGTAAAATAATAACATATTTATGTAAAATTGTAGACTTTCACGACAGGTATTTTGATTCATGTATTTTATGTCTTTCGGGCTAAATGGCCGGGCTATGTTTTTATTAACACTCGAAGTTTCGTCTACTACTGCGGTAGACATCCTCAGGAGATTCTGCGTGTTCTGTGACCTCTTAACTCTTCAAATGTCGGCTGCAGACTAGCTTTGTGTTGGAAATCGTGTCCTTATTTATAGTTGAGTATTGTATGGTGATTTTTCTACACGGTCCGTTACTTTGGAACTATTTTTCTGATTGGTTGTCGCTGGCGTAAGTCATAGGTTTTATTCTTGTGTTATATAATGACGGGATCCAAATTTTATTAATCTTCATAGTTTCTTCTTTCTTGTTAAAGGAAACTCAAAAATTCCTTTAACAAGAAAGAAGAAGAATTATGACTAATATAAAAATGGAATTTTATAAAGAACTTTAATAGTAATCACTTTACACATCCAATTGAGAAATACTGGCGTTCCCTCAAAATACCCCAGCATTCAACTGATCACTCATCCATCCATGTCTTAATGCACATGATCCGGGGTTAATTTTCGTCTACCTACAGGCCTATGTAGTGTTCCTCTAGGGCCATGATACAAGGACTGCCTGTAATACATATAAAAGGGACATGTTAAACTAAAGGAATGTGAAGGGAGGGAAACAGAAAGGAAGAGTGAAACAAACAAAGAGAAATAGAAAACATATATAAACACTACGTGAAAACTGAAAATAAATGCCAACTAAAAATTTAATTATAGATTACAAAATTGAGGGCCAATGCCATTTTAGATATTGAATTAAGTTTTAGGTACAGGTCTTACAGCAGATCCACTGAATTTCTTTTTTTCATCTGCTTCTGAGCGACTTAGAGATAACAAGGGATTCTGCTGTTAAGATATGAACTTTTTCATAAGTATACGTGCGTTCAGTCATGGAAAATGAAATTAATTAATTAAAAGTAACATTTGAAGTGTTCATATATCACGTGACTTCCAACATCCCTCACGTACATCCTGTACTTTGCTCTTATTTCAACTTGAGAACTGACAATAAAAGGACGCGAGAATTCACAATGTGCACAGTATTCAAGAAAGCAGCTTCATCAGGTAAGACTAACAATTATTTTAATATATTCCAGGTCTCACTTAGAAAACAAGTACTGGACATTTAAAGTAAAGCTACAAAATAGACTTTTTCATAATGTATTTTAAAAATACATTTCATTAATCACAGAAGCCAGAAACAGAAGTGGGAAAATTAATATGAACTTTTAATAAAGATAATGATAAATAAAATTGTAGTTTCTTTAGTTTGGAAAAGTTATTTATTTATTCAAAGACCCCAAAGAGTAAGATTGCTCATATTAAGGGGCAATGTACAAAAATATAATGGCCATGAAACAATTAACAATTAAAACAAGTAAACAAAATCAGACATAAATTTAAGTAATATATATACACAATATTTAAACAGGATAATAATAATAACAATAATAATAATAATAATAAAAATTTAAAAATTAACTAAGAAAGCAATGAGAAAAAATATTTTTAATACAATTAGAAGAAAGTTTAACATTCGTAAAATATTGATATTCAATAAGTAAATTATTGTAATGGTTTGCTCTTATACCATATTTTGTTGAGAAACTAATATCATTGTGTAATAAAGTACAACCTCTAGTATAATAATTATGTCTATCTTTATTAAAAATTAAAGGCATGTTATTGTGAGATAGATTCTTAATAATTTTAAACATATATATATATATATATATATATATATATATATATATATATATACACACACACAAATCATATATTTTTTTTAATTCATTTAATGGTAAAATATTTGAAAACGTATAAATACAAAATTAATTTTAATCCCTCCAATAAAAGGCTAGAACGCATTCTATAGTAACAAAAAATGCCAATTACTTCAGCTAAAAGAATAAAAAAATACAGGTTACAGGGAAATAACCAGGTAAATCACTTATTTATCGAAATGGAAATTCAGGTGTTTTAGATTCTCCATGGGAAGCACAACCATTCAGAAGTATGAAGTAGTAAAACATACAGTTTACTTACGAGTTAATTTACTTCCAAATTTTGAGATAAAAGTAAAGAAGTATCTATGTTGTGCAACTAATAGTATGTTTTTTTAGGTTTCAAGGAAAAATTCACTTACTTCACTCTTTGCCTCTATCCTTCAAATAAGAAATCTAAATTGCCTTTAAAAAATATAATCTATTTCGTGCTCAAATAAATAAGCCTACATAAAATATTATAATAATATAAAAGCTGTATTATAATAATCTTCTATTACAGATGTTTAACTCATTACTTTTATTTTATATTTCAGAAACAATGAAAGCTATATTTTGTCTTGCAGTCGTGGCACTAATCAGTGCCGTATGTGCACAACAAGATCCAAATTACGTAAGTATGAAAATGTATCCCACAATCACGTGTCACATTGAATGTTTAACTGAATCTCGTAGCAATGTCTGTTGTTATTAACAATTCTGCATACTTAATTTCAGGACCATGCTCGTGAATTGGCCGCTGCTGCTTTAGTGATTCAGTACAGAGCATCGACTTGCGCATGCAAATACGTAGTGTACAGGGTCGATAACTTGATGAATGACGTAAGTCAATCTTATTCAATCTCTATTAAAAAGAAACTTAATGTCCTGCCAGTCGGCTGTTAGACTCAATTCCACAAATTTTAGTCACACAATTGGGTAATCATCCAGACAATAGGATTACGTGTGGTCACACAACCTCTATAACTGCATTTGTGAATCTGAAGCTGCTATTTATCACAATTACATGCGTTTCTTAAGATCCTTTCCGAAAAATGATCACTCACATTGGCTGAAATTCTATGAGAAGATTATTTGATTATTTCTCCCTTGGGGACTGGAAAAAAGAGTATTCAATAGAAATGTGTAGTCAGGATGACTTACGTCGATCGGAAAGACGCGGGTTAAGAGTTTTATGTTATTTATAGTTGCTCTAATTACTATCACCACATGGCAAATGTCATGTAAGTTTTATATATTACTGTGTTTGAACCGGAAAGATTAGATTTTAACTCTTACAGAAGATATATACCTATTTCTAATCGGAATACTCACCCTGTGTATGAGTAAAAAAACGATCACTGTAATTAAGAGGGCCGACTGGTGAATTTGAATTTTTTTTTAGTTTTCATTTGAATGTTTTTGCAATTTTTATCACATATATTATGTGCTTACATATACGTTTCTGTGATGTTTGGTGTTTATAAGTTGAATAGTTTCAGAATTATGGTTTTTTTATTATTTTTTTAATATTCCCTAAAAAGTGCTCCCAACGGTGCAGTTTTAAACCTTTCTGATGCAATTTAAGATTCAATGTCTGTATGATTCCACTAAACACATTTGCTATGCAAAAAAGTTCATAAGGGGAGGATATTGCTTTTTTGTTTCATTTTTTGAATAAAAAAAATATATGACTCCCATTATTTGTTCCATCTTAATTTAAAAGAATATGTATTTTATCTTACACAAGTAACTGCAAAGCAGATTTGAATTATCATGTATTCCAGAGTCTAACCATAAAATTTTACTTTGATAGAATAAAAATTGCATCGTAAGGAGCATTTTAGGTTTTGGAAAATGTCAAAAAAAATGGAGATGGGAAAAAAAAACGCATATTAAAATTTAAGTAGTAACGCTGACCACATGTGCCGGAGTATTTAAACTCTTACGTCACGGACTCAACTTTGCTCGAACAATAAATTTTTTTACACGAAAATGATCCTAAAGAATCTGAGTTATTAAAAAGTAAATAAACAATGAATGCATTTTTTTGTGATTTCTTCAACATTTTTACCGCAAGTGATAGAAGCATTCTCTACCGAATATAATTGTAACTGGACACAAAAACCACCAGATCCACAGCCTGATCTCTAAGTCAGACATTTAAACTGTAATTTGCAGAAGTCAACTACCGGATTATGAAGATTACAATAAAAGCTTTATATTATTTTACCTGGCAGTGTTAAGGCCTTAAGGCTTTGTCTGCCACACAACCAGGAAGATTATGGCTAGAAATCGTATGTAATTATATTTTATTTCACTTTGATGATACAAAGCTGAAATTATAAATTTACGCATACTTATCATATATACGTCCACCGTTGTGGTCTCGAGGTAGCGTGCTGTCTTGTCAATCAGCGGGCCCGGGTTCGATTCCCGGTCGGGACAGGCTCCTGGGTGAGGTTTTCTTCGGGTTCTTTTCCTCACCTATAAGACAAATGTCAGGAAGATTAGGGACCAGCTGTCCCCGAAAATCATTCGCCATCATCTTCATCCTTATCATTACCATCATCATCCATCACCGGTGTGGAAAGCACCCCACCTATGTATACTACGTACAATGTATATACAGAAAATATCCAAAAGTTATCCTGTTATTTCAACTAATAAACATTGCCCACACTGTTAACGTTAGTGAATTGTTTATAATGAACGCAAATATTTCCAACAAAGATGTTATTATTTTGCTATTCTTTATTATTTTGAAAACACCTTCGAGCAAAAAATAATGTACAACACACGTTTGTGAAGTGTTTTACAGGAACTCGGAAATTAAAAACCTTGCTATCGCTCGGTTTTTAAACATTCTTCCTGGATTCTGTAAAAACCAGTTCCTAACCTGGCGTCGTAATATACTATTAATATTTATATTCAATATTTTTGTTACACGATTGTTTTTATAAATTATAAATTTTATTTGAGGAACATTTGAGTATTTCTCAATTACAGTAATTAGTTCACAAAAGAAATGTAATAAAACCATAAACTGAAGTTAATTTATTATTGTTTGTATTTTTTCTGTGCAGGATGACTACTCAAACATACAATTCGACCTGATTGTTCTGATTGTGAATCATCTCGAAAGTGGGGTAAGTAAAATTACTTTATATGTTGATTTCTCTTCTTCTTCTTCTTCTACTACAAGGTTTAGGCTATGCAGCCTGTTCCGGCGAAGTTAAAAGTGGAGTCCATCTTCTACGTGGTCGGCCAACATCTCTTGTTCCTCTGGGATTATACAGGAAGGTTCTTTTTGGTATTCTTTCATTGTTCATTCTCATTAAGTGTTTCGATTTCTTATTATTTTCGCTGATTTTATCTTCAATTTTATATATATTTAATTCTTCTCGTATAGTTTCATTCCTTATTCTATCCGCTCTTGTGCATCCTTTCACATTACGTAAAAACAGCATTTCTGCAGTCTGTATCCTGCTTTTATCCCTTGATTTCATTATCCAATTTTCACTTCCATACAACAACAAAGGAACAGCCATTGTTTTATATAATTTAAGTTTCGTATCTTTCCTTGTTTTCCGACCTAAGGTTCTTTTTATGGTTTATGTTGATTTAATATCATTAATTATTATTGTATTAAATTATTTAGAGCTGTGCATTCATTGCTGTGGTTTCGGGGTAACGTTGTTGTCTCATCTTATTAGCATGGATCGGAGTTCGATCCCCAGTCGGAACAAGTTCCTGGATGTGGTGCATTTCGGGGGCTTTTCTCACTTGTAAGGCAATTGTCGGGAAACGTCAAGGCCCAAATGGTTCCAAACATGAACTTGCCATCACAATAATTACATTTTGTTTAGTATGAATAAATGAGTGATGTGTGAGTCCTATCTTAAGTCATCGTGATGTCTCGGAGATGGCTCTGGCATTGATCTGATTACTCATCCAAGGAGATCCTTCATGTCCTTTTGTTCAAAAACATATGTGTGATCCAGAGTCAATCAGCAATCAGATTCAAATACTAAAAACAATAACTATACGCTTAAAAAAACTTCCACTTATTTTCAAGTTAAACAAATTTAAAAACAGATATAAACTCATTTCTGTACTATTTATTCGTACGTAGGCGCCTATTAATGAATCAAACATTTTCGCAATTTTCATCTGTGGTCGATATCGAATTTTTATTCTCAATATCTGTTGTAAGTCTGCTGAAGATATTATCATTGGAATGTATTGGAATTTTAAATATTTGTTTGTTTTTTATGTATAATTTATTTATATACAAATTATCAATGTTTAGATATCTTTCTAAGCCTAAAGTTTTATTTTCCTTCTGCATTCGTCTCTATCCATCCACTCAATTTCCTCCAGCTCTCTTGTTCTCATTCCAGTTTTTATTTATTGATTCCACGAGCATCGAGGTCTTCCTTTTCTTCTTCTTCTTCTACTTCTTCTTCTAATGTTTTTTCTGGCTAACCTTTCTTCTTGCATTCGTCGTACATGCCCATATCAATTTAATTATTTGTATCTTATATAATCTACCACTGAACGTCTAATATTCATTTTTCTCTCATACGACAGTATTTTTTTTCTAATTTTGAATATATTGTTGTTCTCCTCATGAAATCTATTTTCATAGACATAACGTTTTGTTCTAATCTAATCAGAATAATTAATTGATTTACAGAATGAAATCACCTATGAATCTTGCGCAGTAAGTGCTGCAATAACTGACAGCGGAGAAGATATTTCTCTAACATCCTGCACATCCATCACAGAGGTAAGTTATGGTACATAATACGTCAATTTTCAAATTAATTGTACACGTGATTTAAAAATTAAACAATTCTCACAAAATTAATATTGCGCATTCTGCACTCTATTTAAGAATATCCACAACTTTAAGGCGGGTGTGCAATTAACTATATAGGGTGTAATTATCGGCAAATATCACCAACGTTGATATTCTTACTTTATATCAAACTAAATCTAACCTCTGAGGAATTATTTCTACAATATTCACTACAGTAATTGTAATGATTTTTGTCATGCCAACGAAGAAATAACACTTCTGTAAATACATAATTAGTTAACCTGGTAAATATATACTGACTGATTTATCCCAGTTGAACCCATATACGCATTTCTTGATGGTTGTATTTTTACGGTGAAAGATCGTCACTCTTTCGACCAAAGTACTTTTTTCGTATGGCGTATCACCTTCGAACAGTCCGGCATGGGTAACCCTATCGGCAGCAACGCTACCGCCGGCATAGCTCACGTACACCTAATGACAAATGAGGGAAATTTAAGGAAGTGACACAATTCAAATACCCTACCTAGGAACAATAATCACAAATAGGAATGAGATGCACAAAGACATTAAACATAGGCTCATTTCTGGAAATGCTTGTTGTTATGAATTACAGAGACTCTTGACGTCCCAATTCCTTTCAAAAACATTAAACTGAAAATATATAAAACTATTATTCTATCAGTTATATTATATGGATGCTTAACTTGGACTCTTACTTTAAGGGGGAAAGGAGATTACGAATATTTGAGAATAAAGTTCTTGGGAAAAATTTTGGACCACAGAGAGATGAACAGAAAGGTGAATGGAGAAGACTACTTAACAGTGAACTACATGGTCTTTATAGGAAGCAAGATATAATGAGAACAGTTAAGTCTCGAGACTGCGATTGGTAGGACATGTGGGGAATGAAAGATGCGCATGGAAGTTTCTTGTAGGAAAAACAAAGGGAAAACTCTCAGTTGGTAGACCAAGAATGTGGTAGGAGAATAACATGAAATATGATTTGAGGAAAGTAGATTATATAGGGGATGATTGGAAAACGTTAGCTCAGGATAGGAATGTATGGAGAGCAACTCCGGGTTCGATAGTGCCAGTGAGTTAGTTACATAGTTATATACTGACTGGTAAGTCATGTGAATGGAGGATATTTTATGATGAAGAGCTTCATAATAATTTACATCTTACCTATTCTATTGACGGGTTAACATATTCAGGTGATTGAGATAGGCAAGTCAAGTAACTCCAATTCTGAAATGGACAATTGGACGGCCATTATTAAAGCTGTGTTGAATCAACGAATGCCATGCAAAAGTCAATTTTTTAATACAAGATTAAAATTCCTATCTTCCTAGGAGGAAGCAGGGGAAGGTGATTCAACAGGACAAGGAGGTGGTGGTAACGGAGACGGAGGTGATGGTACCGGAGACGGAGGTGATGGAACCGGAGACGACGGTGGTGCAGATGGTGGCGATGAAGGAGGACAATAAGAATTCTTCAGAAAATGTCAAAATAATAAAATTAAGTTTACTTAAAATGTAATATTTTTAAAAAATAAAATTATTTAAAATTTCAAGTAAGCATTGCTTCATACATTTATCGTGATTCATATTCACTTTATCATAAGTAATGCCACGAGTGATTTCCAAATTATCGATCAATTCACGACTCACGAAGTGAGGAGTGAATTTATCTAGAGAATTTCGAGATCAAGAGTGGCATTTGTTAGGACTATTTAACGAATAGAATTACCCACAAATCATTATTTAAAAATAGTTATTTTAAAATATTCATATATTTAATGTAAACGGCGATGTTTGAAAACAAACGAGAAACGTTATGTTTCACTTGTTTATCACTGCAACCAGATCATATTATTTATTGCCAAAGGATCGCAATATTGTAAGAATGCACCCTAGTGGAGAAAAAATGAAACACATCAAACAGTATATTAATTAATGTTTGATGTCCTATGATGTAAATAAGTCAATTATATTTTTTTGGAACATAAATTCCTGGGAAATAATACGTTTAAGAAAATGCAAACAGTGGTTTCTTTTTTTTTTTCTTGTGGTATAATAAATTGCTACAAATGTAATTATATTATATCCCGCAAGCACTATCTGCTAACATTCCTGCACTATATATTTAATCTGGCAGCCACATGTGTTCACTGTAAAATAATGCTATGACCTATTCATGATTTTACAGTGATAAAATTAAACTGATACAATTGAGGTGAAAAAAACTGTGATTGGTTGTAAATAGAAAATCACTGAAATGTCATTGGTCATTGACTCCCATTTGGGCCATAAGTTAAATAGTCAATGTAAAAAATATTTCATAACTGCAAAATCTGTATGATAATTTCACCATTTTCAAAATTAAGTCAAACACATACCGTTCAATAAATTGAGTCATAATGCCAAATCCGATCCTGGCTGTTCCAAAAGAGGCATTGGTGGTGCGTTATCCTTGGACTTAGGATTTCTCTCAAGGTTCTCCCTTTTCCAGAATTTCTTCCAACTAACGTTCTCCATTCGCCCTTATTTCCAAATCTTGTCATTCATTTAACATTCATTAATTTTATATCACCCATCAACACACATATTAGTAGTAAAAATACTTTGGTTGGCAATCAGCATGCATTGAAAATTTTTAGTCGAGGGGATCTAAATTGGAGCCACAAGGCTGCTGCCTTATGACTCGGAGCCTGAGCAAAAAAGGGGGATAGAAGAGGCCATGGGGATAGTTCAAGTCCCTCAAACCAAATATATATATATATATATATATATATATATATATATATATATTCAATAGATTTGCAAAAAAATAAAGATACAAACGGCAGAAATGCATTTCTTAAGAAGAATAGCACGACACACTTTAAGAGAAAATATCCGCAATACTGGCATTAGAGAACAATTACAAATGTATGAATTAACAAATAAATTGTGAGACAATGTGATTTTAACTTATAAATCGAATGGAAATATCTCGTCTATCAAAACAGGCCTTACAATATATTCTAAGATGGAAACGTTTCGTTGTACGCCTCACGACCAGATGGAGGGATATGCACAGGCTTACAACCCTAAACTCGAAATTGAAGAAGAAGAAGAAGAAGACAGTTGTGCATCCATTCCAAGAGCGGGAGCATTTGGCGCTTAGCTGCATGATGCAATGTTTAGATTATCATTTATGAAGATCTGGTTTCATAGCTGTTTCTTGCAAAACAGGACTGATGGCGTTTACATTTTTCTTTAATAATAGGCCTAAGGCTATATTTAAATATTTGGCGCTAAAAGTGTGCGTACACTTCCTTAATGAGCCAGAGCAACAGATGAAATCAAAATCTATTTTTTTTTAAATTGTGCTTAGCCAGTTGATGCATAAAACCGTAGAATAAAAATAAATTGGAAATTAAGTTGACACTACAAAAGCTATTATAGCCTTTATTAGAAAAAGCACAGATAATAGGAATATGATGAGTATTAATTAAATAAAAATAAAACTATTTAATTAATAAATATGGATTTTCATCAAGTAAACACCAACTCAATTGATTATATGATGAGTAGTTTACAATTTCTGTGTGAAACAAGATAGCCAGGAAAATAAGTTATTTAAGATTATATAAGGAGAATATGAGAGCAATTCTAAATACATTATGATAAAATGGCACAAATATCCAACTAGTCTTATCAGAAAGCCTATCGGAAAAAATCGCTAATTGTATCATAGTTTTCCAAATTAGGTGATCGTAGACTCGAATCTTGAAGTTCGCTAACTTAACACCAGAGACTGCGTCCGACACTCTCAAGGATAGGCTTTAGGCCTCAAATCTCTGACCACGGTCCACTCTTCCAAAATATCTCTTATAGCTATTAATTCATAAGTCAGTATATAAATCACAATCCCATGTTCCATCCATAGTAATTCTGCCCCAGGGCAGGTCTTTCACTGCAATCATAGCATTTTCATGCTATGCTTTCCAGCTTTACTAGGGAATTGTAGGTGTGGTAGCTTCCGGTTGCTTTCCACACCGGTGAAGGTTGACGATGATGATGATGACAATGACGGCCATATGATTTCGGGGACCATTTGGGCCTTAAAGTTTTCCTGACATTTGTCTTACAGGTGAGGAAAAACCCCGATTAAAACCTCACCCAGAAAAACTGCCACGACCAGGGATCGAACCCGGGCCCGCTGCGTGACAAGGCAGCACGCTACCTCCAGACCACAGCGGTGGACAATTCCATGTTATCTAATATATAATAAATAATAGTTTAAAAAACTAAAACAACATACTTTATTATAAAACCAAACTAAAAAATAATAAATAAATAAAAGTTTAAAAAACTAAAACAACACGCTTTATTAGAAAACGAAACTAAAAAGTAAAAAATAAATAATAGTTTAAAAAGTAAAACAACATGCTTTATTAGAAAACCGAATTAAAAAACGAAAAATAATTTTAATTTCCAATACGCTTGAGATAAAATTAAAGTGTCAACAAAAAAATCATCTCCAACACATCTAGAATAAAAGTAGAGTTATCTACAAAAAAAAATAATTTTACCATCAAAAGCGTGTGGTGCTCTATATCAATTAATATATTTGATAATAAACAGATATTGGTAAAAGTAAAGTCATTAAGAAGAAAACATAAACAACCATAAAAAGCGCCCCATTCTTTTACGGATAATTCACAATAACGAATTTTGTGTTTCAGCTAATTTATGCCAAGAAATCGAGATAAGCAGTTTCCTGGGCAACACCGGGTAATCAGCACGGGGAATCTTAAAATAATTACGATATACACTTATAGGCCTAATAATGTTTTATTTTACTTATTTACTAATAATAAGAAGTAGGCCTACATTAATTTTCGTCTTTCCGATCATTTATGCCAAGAAGATCGGGATGACTAGATTCCCGGACAACGCCGGGTAAACCGCACGTGGTATCTAAAAATAATTATGATATAAATGGTTCCTTATGCTTATTTAACTAAACATAAAACACATTAATTTTCGTATTTCAGCTCATTTGTGTCAAGAAGATCGGGATAAGCAAATAGATTCGCGGGCAACGCCGGGTAATCAGCACGGGGTATCAGCACGGGGTATCTAAATAATATAAATTTATAATTATTTTTCCTTTCACATATTCAACTAAGCATAAAAGCAGATTAATTTTAATTTATTTACGCGTAGCAGCGCATGCTGGGTATTAGCTAGTTGTAGAATAAATTTTAAGTGTCAGGAAATGCTGTAGGAGCGGCAGAATTCAAATAATTCGATTGATAATAATACCAATTGTGACAAAGAAATCAAACACAGGTTCTAAACTGAAAACGCATGCTGGGTTATACACAAAGATACTCTTGTCATTCCACCATCACTAAAAAATAGTAATCCAAAATATATAAAACGGCAGTTCTTCCAAATAAATTATATTAATGCAGAACAGGCACTCTTACTTCAATGGAGAAGACAAAATTATATAAAATAGAGAATAAAGTGTTCAGAAGAAGTTTTGGGCTAAAGGGAGGCGATCAGAATGGAATAAATACACTGGACAATGGCTTTGTCCCTAAACGTAACTAATCACTTATCCTGGGTGAAGCCCTTCATATTTTTTGTGTGGTCGAGCATATATATATATATATATATATATATAATAATGGGGAATATAATACATATATAAGAAAAATAAATGTTTGATTTGGATTCGCCTGGTGGTGTTATGGATATCACACTGAGGTACAGACTCAGAGATCCGGGTTCGAATCCCGTCCAGGCATTTATTTTTCTTATCATACCATATTAAGCTTGCATTGCTCTATGTTAAATATTTAATTATAACATCGATAAAGCGTCACTGCTATAAAGTAAAAATGTTCTCTTTAATTTGCTTACTTGTTATAGTCAGCTAGTAGATGGCAGTGAAGACCGAGTTCTCGCGACATCTAGTAATAATGGGGAATATAATACATATATAAGAAAAATAAATGTTTGAATTGGATTCGCCTGGCGGTGTAATGGATATCACACTGAGGTACAGACTCAGAGATCCAGGTTCGAATCCCGTCCAGGCATTTATTTTTCTTATCATACCATATATATATATATATATATATACAAAGCGCACTGGAATGTCAATTCAGAGATTCGGGTTCAAATCCCGTCCAGGCATTTATTTTTCTTATCATGTCATATGTATATGTGTGTATATATATATATATATATATATATATATATATATATATATATTCCACCGCTGTGGTCTCGAGGTAGCGTGCTGCCTTGTCACGCAGCGGGCCCGGGTTCGATCCCCGGTCGGGGCAGTTTTTCTGGGGGAGGTTTTTATCGGGGTTTTCCTCACCTGTAAGACAAATGTCAGGAAAACTTTAAGGCCCAAACGGTCCCCGAAATCATATGGCCATCATCCTTATCATTATCATCCTTACCATTATCATTATCATCTTCATCCTTCACCGGTGTGGAAAGCAACGGGAAGCTACCACACCTACACAATTCCCTAGTAAAGCTGCAAGCATAGTATGAAAATGCTATGATTGCAGTGAAGGGCCTGCCTTCGGGCAGAATTACTATGGATGGATGGATATATATATATATATCTTTACATAGTAGACTATGTAATTCTTCTGTACGTTGTTGGTCACTCTACTCCTCCTAAATGACTGGATCGGTTTTTTATGATTTTTTGTATGCATCTGATTGGCTCACTTTATGGTTTAGATTCACAGTTGAACTCTCTAAGTTAGGAATTTACCCGAAGTGAAAATTTAAAAATCGCTCTAGAGGTCACATTTTACGATGTTTTACAACGAAATTCAGTACATCACATTATAATAAGCCGAGGCAAGTACTGTCCAAAAATGAGCGATATGCAACAATTAGAAGTGCAGGTTTACTTGAAATCCGAAATTAAAAACTGCCTAAACGACTGGACCGATTTTGATGAAAACTTTGTGTGTATTTAAATGGGTTCCTGTGTAGTTTGGACCCACGATTGGATTCTGTAGGTGGCGCTGCGATCGGGTTATAAGATTGTTTTATGTCGACATATTCCGCGCGACAACAATGTGACGTCATCATGCACGCTTCTTGGTCCACATTAGATGACAGTGAGTATTCTTGCAAACTTATTTAATTATATCTAATTACGTCTTAATTAACGAATTGTATGGTAAAAAAGTAACATATTTTTATCGTCCGGCCATGACACGAGAATGGAACGTTCGGGCAGGATATAGTCTGTCGGGTCCGCTAGTATAGCATATATATATATATATATATATATATATATATATGGTATGATAAGAAAAATAAATGCCTGGACGGGATTCGAACCCGGATCTCTGAGTCTGTACCTCAGCGTGATATCCATTACACCACCAGGCGAATCCAATCCAAACACTTATTTTTCTTATATATGTATTATATTCTCCATTATTACCAGATGTCGCGAGAACTCGGTCTTCACTGCCATCTAGTAGCTGACTATAACAAGTAAGCAAATTAAAGAGAATATTTTTATCTTATAGCAATGACGCTTTATCGATGTTATAATTAAATGTTTAACATTGAGCAATGCAAGCTTAATATGGTATGATTTGAAAAATAAATGCCTGGACGGGATTCGAATCCGGATCTCTTGAGTCTGTACCTCAGCGTGATATCAATTACACCACCAGGCGAATCCAATCCAAACACTTATTTTTCTTATATATGTATTATATTCTCCATATATATATATATATATATATATATACACACGGACAGGGGATTTCAGAAATGATGGTCAATAATTCGCACAGACCAAAGGTAGCTAAAAGCTCCAATAGACATCATCATCATCTTAAGGCACGACAACTTCAAAAGTTAAAGTTTTGCCTTCTCAACAATCCTCCTCCATGCCAATCTGTCTCTTGCCATATTCAAATTAGTCACTTTCATTTTCCTTAGATCGTTCATTGTGTCATCCTCGCATCTGATCTTCGGTCTTCCTACAGCTTTGCTTCCTATAGGTTTCCATTTGTAGAGTTTTTTGACCCGTCTCTGATCTCCAATAAACATGGGTCCGCAAATCAACCGTTGTCAGGATAGAATACATTTTCTGTTCGGTTCATCAGTGTCTATGAACACATGACATCTCTAAATTTAAAGTAGGTGTTGAAAATGTTATCCATGCGTCTGATTGCTACATTGAACTCGTCTCTGAAATGAGTTGCAAATCCTGTCTGTCAGTCCTGGAGAATTCTGTAAATGCTGGAAGGCTGTTTCAATCCGCAAGCATAATTCCTCAAGACATTTGACGTCAGTAGTGTATACCCCATACATAGAAATCCATGGGATTTAAATCCAGTAACCTTGGAGGCCATAGTACAGGCCCTCCTCTACATATCCAATGTTGACCATACCTTCGAGTTAGAAGCCGGCGCACACGTAATTGAAAATGTGCTGCAGCACCATCGTGTATTAATCATATGTTCAGTGGAACATCATGATGATGAAGGAGATCTGGAAGTACAGTCCGCAGAATCTTCCTGTATCGCTCTCCGGTTAGTCTCGGTGGTAGGAAGAGTGGTCCAATTATGCTGTCTCCGGACGTTCAACGGAAAACGCTGCTGATGTCATGACACATCTGTTGCATTACATCGGCCCAAATGTGACAGTTATGGAAGTTGAAAATACCATCACGGATAAACCACCTTCATCCGTGAACAGAATATTTTGTTTCTCTAGGTGCCGATGTAACCTGATAAATGTATAGCTGTTGGGCTGCCTGCGGCGAGGAAAAGCTTCTTCATTCAATCGTGCAGCCTGAAGTTTACTACCATTGGCTTTGTCATACATGAAGTGTATGTCAGCGTATTCTTCATCAATGAAACCTCTGTCCATGGTGCCTTTACTTTCATGCTGATTGTGAGACCTGTAAGCACAGTGCACGTAGGGAGAAAGGGAAGTTGTTGCGCATGCGTCAACAAACTGGTATTCGATCCCAAACCTTGAGCAACCAACGTAATTATCCAGGGGCGTTTAGAGTTGATTCCCAACTCAAATTATTTCGATATCTCGACAACGGTTGATTTGCGGACCCATGTTTACTGGAGCTTTTTAGATACTTTTAGACTGTACTTCCATGAGTGAATTATTGACCATCACTTCTGAAACATCCTGTATATATGGTCTTGAGGTAGCACTGCCTTGTCACGCACCGGGCCCGGGTTTGATCCCTGGTCGGGGCAGTTTTTCTGGGTGAGGTTTTTATCGGGGTTTTTCCTCAACTGTAAGACAAATGTTAGGAAAACTTTAAGTCCCAAACGGTCCCCGAAATCATATGGCCATCATCATCATCATCCTTAACGTCATCACCATCCTTCACCGGCGTGGAAAGCAACGGGAAGCTACCACACATTCAATTCCCTAGTAAAGCTGCAAGCATAGCATGAAAATGCTATGATTGCAGTGAAACACCTGCCCTAGGGCAGAATTACTATGGATGGATATATATATATATATATATATATATATATGTGTGTGTGTGTGTGTGTGTGTGTGTATGAGAGAGAGAGAGAGAGAGAGGGGGGGGGTATACGGTTAGATATGCCCTTCTGACAGGTCGTGCCCTCTATGACTCGGATACTGAGAGCCACATACAGGGTACCAAAAAATGGAGACGTTAAACATGGTGATTGAAATAGATAGAATACTGACATGTAAGCTATTTTAAAATGTAATTTTTAAAGCACAAAATTGGGATTCAATTCCTTTTAGCTACTAAATTGAGATGTTTGGTTTAAATAAACACTGTGATATATCACGGTACGTTAAAATAAGAAATTTATAAATAATTTTTTGTGAATTACTGGGAAAAATTACAAAATCCAATGAGATTATGTCGTTAAGATAAGTACTTGCAAAACAAGTGTAGGTGCACTCAGAGCTGTCAATATCTAAAATTAACCCAACTCATAATTATTTATGTATAATTACATTTATAAGTGTTTGTATCAATTATGACCTCCAATGATCGCCCATATAACGTGTACTTTGCTCTCCTTACAACGTGAGCTGGTACAATAAAAGGACGCGAAAATTTTCAATATTCACGGTTGGTGGAGACTAGCAGTTTATTCAGGTAAGACAATTCTATTAATTACCTTATTATTTCTCTCAGAACAAACAAGCGCAAGACTTATTTGTTGTATAAAAATTGTTCTTTAACACATGAGTTTTGAAAAATATTTCATGTTATTCTTAATTATAGAAGTTAGAAATAATACAGCAGAATAAAGTAGTATGAAATTTTAATTTAATTCAAAGAGGAAATGCTTCCACATAAAAATGACAATCTCCTGGCGCTATTGAATCCATCGAAATCGTGGTTCGTGGACGCGGGGACATACGTTCTACATATAGGGATTCCGAAATGTTTCTTCCAATCGTTCGCTGTGAAATTCCCCACACGGTGAATGCTATCCTCCGATCTCATTCCGTTCTTCATTTTCTATCTACTTTGTGCTTTCCACCTGGTTTTCCGACAAAAAGTAACCACGTTTACATTGCATTCCACATTCGTGCCAACTGTCCTATCCATCTAAGTTTAAGAGTCTTAACTGTTTTTATTATATCTGGTTTTCCATAAAAATCATCTATATCAATGTTACGTAGTTTTCACCATTTACCTGCCTGTTTCTAACTCTTTGGTCCAAAAAAAAATTAAGTACTTTATTATCATATACTTGTAATATTTTCTCCACCATAAAAGTAAGTGTCCATATTTTGCACCCAAAGAGGAAACTGAAAGAGTATTCATTACTATTCTTAGTTTAACGTTTTAACAGACATGATTTCCTGTAATGTATAACAACATGATTTTCCATAGCTGAGCCTATGCTTAATATATTTCTGCACCTCATTACAATTGGTAATAATTATAGTTTCTATGTATTTTAAATATGGCACTTCTCGAAAAATTTCTTTCATCCGCAATTTAGCGCCTTACACATTTAATGATGTGTTTATATGTGTGTTCATACATTTAGTTTTATTTAACTTAGTGTTGCATAATATGTGTATTTTGATTTTTGGTATTTTCTCACTCTCGACTAAAAATACTGCATCGTTAGCATACACCAACAGCTGATTAATACTATTTAGTTGTACGCCATCTTCATCCTCTAAAATTTGAATGGATGCTCTAGTACAAAACTGAATAACAAAGGAGATAGTACACCCTCTAGCTTTAAACCATTCTACAATTCAAAACTGTCTACCCAACCGTTTGCCTATCCTCACAGTGTTCATTGTACCATTCAGACAGATTCGTATAAATATAACTTTTTGGGAATTCCAAATTCTACACTCATAAAAAAATTAATGATTGTTCAACAATTAAGTATTAATAAGATAAAAGTTAAAAATTAAAATGTACCTGTTGGCAGGTGCCGTCGTTCTCAACTTTGTTAAAATGATGTATATAAAATAATAACTGCCGGTCTTTCGGAATTAACTTCCATCATCAGCAGCTGTACAAACACTTGGAGTCTACATCGTCGTAAACAACAACAACGAGTAGCAGAAGCTGATGATGGCAGTTAACTTCCGAAAGTCCAGCAGTTAATATTTTATATTCATCATTTTAACAAAATTGGGGCCGACGACACCTGCCAACAGGTACATTTTATTTTTTTAACTTTTATCCTATGACTATTCATCTCAACGGAATCTGATATGAATTCTATTAGTATCAACAATAAAGTAATTCAAATTATTTCCTATATAGCTAAATACACAGACTGTAATAAAATACATTTTCCTGACCATCAAACTGTTTCTGCATTTCTCTAGATAAATATTCCGATATACTTCATTTTCAATCTTTTACGAGCTATAAATGAGCTTAAAACTTCATTTTGGGCAGCTTCCAATTATCGTTTTTAGTTTTGAATTGAGGGTTCAAGCTTCTCCATAATATTTTAATTATGCTTTGGCTGTATTCACATGAAATTTGAGTTTTGTTTCTATCGTCATCCTTTTGCTGAAATACATTTTTATAATAACATTAGTCCACCAAATCACTGCAGGCCTATTTTTATAAATATAAACGTTCATTCGGAAATATAACGTCATAAATAAATAAAATCCGATGTTTTTTAATTTCTTTTTCTCCAAATTTTGCTCCTTCTGAATTTTTATCACAAAATACTAACTGATATATTTATAACAAGAAACTATTCACATTTTGTTTTCTCATAAATTACTTTGAGTCGGCCGCGGTCGACTAGTTTCTATGCTCCTTGCCTCTGGTCCCGAGGGTCTCGGGTTCAAACCCGGCCGGGGTCGATGGATTTTTTAGGACGGAAAAATCAAAGGAGCAAGTCCTCCGGGAGGGACTTTAAGCCGTGGGTCCCGAGTCTGAAGATTTTCAGGCTCGTAAAAAATCCTTAAGCCAGAATGAAAAGGCCTCTAAGCAAAATTTACCGAATTTCCCCGTCCTAGTACTACCTTGGTTTTCTAGATATCAGTATGAGGCGGAACGCAGACCATGTACCACTCAAAATGACATCTATACGAAAACAAGTGTAACTAAATTAGTATGGTTCAAATTCTTCCCTGTAGGGGGAGAGCGCCTAAATCTCTGTAAAGGGAAAACATAGGCTTACAAAAAAAAAACTACTGTGAATGGAGAATGGACAAGACTCCATAACAGTGAATTACATGGTCTTTATAAGAAGAATAGTTAAGTATCGTAGACTGCGATGGGTAGGACATGTGGCACGAATTGGGAATGTAATACATGCATGGAAGATTCTTGTAGGAAAACATGAGTAAGATGCCCAGTTGGTAGACCAAGAATGAGATGGGAGAATTACATTAAATATTATTTGAGGGAAGTAGATTATACAGGGGATGATTGGAAAACATTAGCTCATGATGGGGATGTATGGAGGGTTTATGTCCGCGCGGCCATGAACCTATGGGTTCGATAGTGCAAGTGAGTTAGTTACTTGGTATTAACTACTTACAGCCTCAATTTTAAAACCAAATAATTTCATCAAATACAAAACCACTAATAAAATTGTTCAAAACATTTCATGTTTCAGATAAAATGAAAGTTATAGTTAGTGTTCTTGCTTTGGCGTTGTTCTGTGCCATTCGTGCACAAGAAGAACCAGATGACGTAAGTATGAAATTTGCCTGATAACCACGTATTAAATTAAAGTGTTTTATAACAGTTATATCAAATGTCTGTTGTTATTAATAAATATGAATTCTTACAACAATTATGTTACAGATGCATGTACGAGAACTGGCCGGAGCAGCTTTGTTGATCGTAGAAAACCAATCAACCTGCGAATGTATGTACCAAGTGCACAGAGTTGATAATGTGGTTGAAGATGTAAGTAACATTTAAAATTAATATTTGTTTGTTCTTATTTTATACGCGGCCATACCGTTGATCCGATTGTGATGGCGCTATTTGCAAAATGTTCAGGAGATTCCCGGGATGAACATAGGCTATAAGAGTTGAGATACTCAACTCTTAAACCCTTAAAAATCGACCTTTTAGTGGAAAACGTAAAAAAAGTAGCTATTTGGACGCTTAAATGGCCTTCGCTGCATTAATCATAACAAATACACAAAATTATTGAACACAGAATTGAATATTTCAAAATACTCTACAAGCAATTCCGCGACAGCAAATGTTTATCTCTTACGGATAACTCACAATAACAATTTTTGTCTTTTATTGATGCCAAGAAGATCGAGATAAGTACGTAGATTCCTGTGCAAGCATAGCAGCACATGGCGGGTATTATTTTACGGATAACTCACAATAACGAATTTTGTCGTTTAGCTCATTTATACCAAGAAGATCGAGATAAGTGGATTCCCGGGCAACGCCGGATAATCAGCACGGGGAATCTTAAAATAATTAATATATACTTTTATAATTATTTTTCATTTGATTTACGTATTTAACTAATTATAAGTTCATTAATTTTCGTTTTTTAGCCCATTTATGCCAAGAAGATAGGGACGAGTAGATTCCCGGACAACGCCGGGTAAACAGCACGGGGTATCTAAATATAATTACGATACAAATTTTTCCTATTACTTATTTATCTAAACATATAACACATTAAGTTCTGTATTTCAGCCCATTAATGTCAAGATGAGGATAAGTAGATTCCCGGGCAACGCCGGGTAATCAGTACGGGGTTTCTAAAAAATGTAAATTTGTAATTATTTTTCCTCTTACTTAATCAACAAAACATAAAACGCATTAAGTTTTATTTATTTAGGCGTAGCAGCGCATGCTGGGTATTAGCTAGTACTTTAATGAAAATAGATCTACATGGTTTTAACAGTCAACTGCTTGGCCTTTCTTATGTGTCAATCTTGTGGTGAATCAGACAATATATCAATAATATAATTCTGAAAAGTTATGGCTAATTTTCTCAAAATATTAAAATATCAAATTAAGTTTCGTACCTTACCTATACGTCGGCTACAACTACAACTAGTTGAGGACGACTGCTATATCAGGGACTTATTTTCATATTTTAACATTTTACAACATAAAAATGTTCCTATAATATACGGTAATAATATTATAAAATGTATTAAGGTTCCAGTTGACTTCAGACTTCCGCAACTGTGATTTACAATGAATTTTAGAAATATTGATGATTTTTATCAAACCCAAATTCTAACTTACTATGGTTATCCAACATTTTCAACCAGAACCCACTACTTATCATAGTTCCCCAAATTCCTCGTGATGCCATAAACGGTGACAGAAGTTCAAAGAGAATATTTTTTTCCTCCTTAGGAATTCGATGAGCTGGAGATTCGTATTTCTGAGGCAAACAAGGATGCCGTCTATGGCAACATCTATCATTATAAGGAGCGGATTTTTATGTTCTAAAAGTTAAGATTGCAACATAGTTTAGTGATAAAATTAATAAGACTTTATATCAAATCAACTGATTTTTTATAATATAACTTACAAAACCGTTTATCAATATTTTTTCTGTGGGATATAGCAATATTACATTTATATTTTACGTCTTACTTTTAAATTAAAAAAGAAAATATGTAAATAGAACACTATTTCTTTTTAATTTAAAAGTAAAATGTGTAATATAAATGTAATAATGCTTAGATTCCACACAAAAAGTATTAAGAAACATTTTTGTAAGTTATATTATAAACAAGTATCAGTTGATTGGATATAAAGAGCTTATTACATTAATTTTATCACTCTACTATGTTGCAATGTTAACTTTTAGAACATAAAAATCCGCTCCCTCATTATTATTGCATCGTTATTTAAATTCAATTTAAGAACAATATTCATATCGAACATTTTCTGTACTTTAAGTTTATTGCAATATCTGTTCAAAATTTCCTCTCACCATAAATAAATCTGGCGTGAAGATTGAATCTCTCTCTCTCTCTGTATCTGTTCTATTTCAAGTTCAGTAATATATGTTATGGTAGCGAGGTATGGACGTTGAAACAGAAGGATATACAGAGACTTAGATCTACTGAAATGAGATATGTTCGGAGGACTGCAGGATACACACTACTAGATCACAAAAAAAAAATGAAGACATCTTAGAAGAATTACACATAGAATCTTTAGAAAACAAAATTTCTGATTATATGTCAAGATGGATGCAACATGTTCATCGAATGGAAGATCACAGAATACCCAAAAAAATGTTAAGATATCAACCTGTAGGAAGAAGAAGACCAGGACGTCCACTAAAAAGACTTTTGGATGGTGTTTCTCTTGAGGCCGAAACAGGTCAACAAATGGCCTAAATTCGTGAATGTACTATGATGATGATGATGATGATGATAGATGTTATCTATTTGCACTACACAAACATCACCATATCCGAACTCTTAAAAACGGTCACAATCACATATTAGAAGCGGATTTCTAGGATGGAGATTTTAATTTTCAAATTGATACATATTGATGCTACTTATTATATTCGATAAACTATGACGAGCTGGTTCTATTCTTCATAACTATGTGGTCCTGTTTATTTTAATCTTAATATTATTAAAGTGCTTGATCACATTTATGAAGTCACATGATATTCAGGGACGCTGAAGTCAAACTTTCCTGATATTCACCTTACAGTTAACTAACATTAGGAAATTCAATTCGACTGGAATTCGAACATTGACCCACTGTAAGAGCAGCAAATATGCTAATCCTATGACTAAACGAAGATCTTTTGATTAATGTTTACACTGGACGCAGTGGTGCAAAGACCTTAGACTTAGATTCAATGTAGAGAAGATACAAGGGATAATCTTTGACATCCAATAAAACATCAATCTGCCGACCATCATGATAGATAACAAAATCTTATACGTACTTTATTCAAAGTTTGGCATTCCATCTTGACTAGCTAAGTTCGAATATCCAAAAATAATATATGTAAAAGAAATGGCATTTTCAATAATGTTCCCTTTACATAGATTCAGATACTTTCTTCAAAAGAATTTTTGTGCAAACTCTCGTGATGCAGCATTTTGGTTATTGTGACATCTTATTGGCAGACATTAACGATAGACTGGAACATAAATTATAACGTATTCATAACATGTGTATCAGATGTATTTTCTACCGTGTATTCATAAAAATTACAGTATTTCATCATATTTTGCGAAAATGCTGACTTTACCTCCATTGATCTTGGAAAATGTATTCACATACTTTCTTATTAAAACAATACACACAGGCTAGTTCTACACCAAACTACTTATCTTCTCGCTTCTATCTCCTATCCTCCAATGACAATTTGGGTACACGATTACACCAGAACCTCCAACCCGTATCCCACAACACAGAACCTCCCATTATTCTAATTCCTATACTATATCTACTGTTATAATCTGGAACTCCTTACCACACAGGAAATCAGGAACTGCAGGACATTAATTCCCTTTAAAAGTAATTTAAATATATTCCTTTTGTAATTGGTATTTCAATGGATTAATTGACAGTTTCTGATTTATTGCTTCTTTAATAATATTGACTTGATTCATCATCATTTTAGTTTAGTTTATTTAATATTTACTTATAATTATTGTATGTTTTTTTTGTAAATATTTTCTATATATAATATTTCTCGATGGTTGAGTGGAAGAGAAGGCCATATGGTCTTAACTCCGCCACTTTATATACATTAATATTACTATCAATTGTATAATATTTTACCCCTTTTTCCATATTTCTATAAAGGTTATTTTCTTATCCATATATTTTATTCATAGGCCATTCTTTTTTTCCTACTATCATCCCAACACAATAATTTGATCGCATTAATTGTGTGATAAAACTGAATAAGCATAGGGTTGATTTATAATATAGTTTGAAATTTTGTTTGTCTGCAGGATACAAGCGTAACTTTTGACCTGATCGTGAGATACGAAGAGGGCAGCGATGATGAGGTAAAGAAAATATCATTATGTAATTATTCAAAATTATTATATTTTGATTTTTAACATGTAATTTTGCAGAGACAATTTAGTTTGCTAATATTTGTGTCTGGCTATACACTTGTGTCGCTACGAAATAATGTTATCATATTTCATTAGAAAAGTTTAATGTTAGTAATTGCAATACTTGAACACATAATTGTACTAGGTATAGGAGATAAAAACAATGTAGTCATTTATGTAATTGTCAACTAATAGTTTCTTCAGTTGAATCGTGATCATATGTGTGGAACGCACAATATTCGTTCAGTACTAACAATACTATTTATTTGACTGCAAAGTTATCAATGTAAATGTAACCGTAATTTTCTGTCAATTTATGTCTTCTATAATGTCTGGATTGCTGATAAACAGCAAAAGAAGCATCAGCACATTTAGGAAACTTGTGAAAATCATTATTATAAATCTGCCTTTATGGCCTGGAACACGTGGGTCTTCAACTCAGTAATCTAATCTAACTATATACTGTACTGTCTTTCTAAAAGCCAAGGCCCAGATATACTGCCATTCACTTATTCTGATGAACAAAAAAATCAGGGATTTAAGTAGCAGTCGATTTTAAATATTTTTCCAAAGTTTCAACTACAACTGCGGAAGAAACTGCCAGTAGGAAACAATAGTATTTTAATTGTTTGTTGTTATGCTGTCTCGAATTAATAAAGTTAAATAATTTCTTATTTTATTAATTTTCAGATGACAGTAAACTTTGAAACTTGTCCAGTGTCAGTTGCAATTACCAGCAGCAGCGAAGATATTACAGTTGATTCATGCACAGCCATAACAGAGGTGAGAATATGGTTCAATGTAACATAACACATGTTTACATACCCATTTTATACATTTTTCTACACGTACACTAAAACTTAAACACTTCTGACAAAATTAATAAAATACATTCCTCATTTCATTGAATAATACTTATTATATTATTATAGTATTAAAAATCCATGGCGATATAGGCCTAGAAGGACTTTACACTACCAGACGGCTGCTGCCATCACACCCATATGTTTAAATCACAAAGGTGGACGATCATCCAGTCAATAGAGGAATTGACATGTGATCAGCATGTCGGGCTCTAGTCGTTATACCTAGAGCTGCTACTTATTGTAGTGCCCAAATTCGTCACGATGGTGGTAGGACAATGGTCCCATACTGACCAAAATTACATGAGAATATTTCCTCATTTTTGGGGGGCCCAACTAGCACAAGTCCAGTAGTTCTGCCTCAAGATGTGATGTCTTAACCTGGTGGACTAAGGAGTGGGACTTATTTTAGGATGAATGATGGTAGATAATTTTTCTCACTTGTCAATGAGGCAATAGTTGAGTCCAAATATTCACATCCAGTTATAAATATTTTTTTCCTAACATAGTAACCATGTTAAATGTATGGGAAAGTTTTATAATAAGTCAAGAGCATAATTACTAAATTTTATAATACATAACAAAGTGATTTGAATAAACCGAAATATTATACCCAGATTATTTAATTAGTTTGGTTCGTAAATCATATACTTCTACCCGAAGGGATAATAATAATAATAGGAAATGTGCACTCTAGTTGAGCATTGGTGTATAGTTTAGACTTTGCTGTAGTCTGTGATAGTTTTAATTCTTTTCGCACATCTTATGATGTGGTATTTCCTACACCTTTGTCCACATGACACACACTTGCATTCTTCCGTCTTGTTTACACATATTTTATTATGAAACCCATGTACTGCGAATCGTGTTCTCGAGAAGATAATATATATATATATATATCAGTTAATTTGTTTAAAATGTTATATGTCGATTCAAACACTGCTATAGGGATCGGAACACTGGAACGTAACGAAAAATCATGAATGCAGAATAGAAACTTCTGACATTAGGTTCTTGTTAGGCGTGGTTGGCTATACAATAGCATATCATACTGCAGATATACGAACAGAACTATATACATGATGTCTTCACCCTATTGGGTCAAATTTGGATATATTTAAGTTATTAGACAGGATTACACAGTACAAATACAAATGGATTGACAGCATCGATAGAATGGATAACAACAGAATCCCGAAATAGATTCTTCACTACTGAGACTAGGACGAACAAAGTAGGAAGACCCAGTAAAAAATTGACAGATAAATTCAAACTTGAGATCGCAACAGACCTTGAGGTCTAATCCTAGATGCTGCTGACGATGATGAATAATAAATAACTATTTATATTTATATATGCCTACTACCAGAAAATACTGTTCAAAGTACTAAGTTTTGACCTTAATATTATCTGATGTGTAACAGAGTGGAGAAATGGATAGAAGGAATGTTATACTCATTAATGTATTTAATAAAGTTGTCTGAACGGAGCTAAAACATAATTTGCTTAAAAATAAGTTAATTTTTTTTCAAAATACAAATCAAATTAATTAAATAGAATGTCATATTGTTATCTCCAGGCAAAATTATAGGTGTAGGTGATACTGAAGTCAAGTAGAATACATATGGACGCGGGTATTAAATGCCTTTCGTTCCAGGAGGAGGCAGGAGAAGGTGAGGGAGGTGGACCTGGAGGAGATGGAGGTGAAGGACCCGGAGATGGAGGTGATGGAGGTGAAGGACCCGGAGATGGAGGTGATGGAGGTGAAGGACCCGGTGACGGTGGTGACGGTGATGACGGAGGTGACGGAGATGGTGGAGATGAAGGAGGTCAATAAGAACATCTTCATAAAGTGTCATGACTTTAAATTATATTTAAATTCAAATGTAATATTACATTTTGTTTAAAATAAAATTTATTTTCAAAACGATGGAAAGTCTTATATTATGCCTTAATTTTACACGTGTAAATTTAGATTTTCTAAAGGTAAAAGTATGAGTAAATTACAACCGAAAACCTTCCAGATAATTCTAATATGTTCAAAATAATAACTAACTAACTAACCACCAAACACACTGGCTCTATCCAACACGTAGGTTCATGGCCGCGTGGACATAAGCTCTCCATACATCCCTATCGTGTGGTAATGTGTTTCAATCATCCCCTGTTCAATCTACTTGTCTCAAATCATGGCTAAAATTGTTCTCCCACGTCATTATTGGTCTACCAACTGGTCCTTTTCCCTCAAGTTTTCCTACAAAATTTTCCATGCCACTATTTCATTCCTCATTCGGGACAAATGTCCTGCCCATCACAGTTTACGATAATATAACATACATTTTCAACAACTATAAATCTTCGAGATTTAACGAAGTATATTATAATGCATAGCACTCGATTATCCGAATATCTGTCCAAATCTCTTGGTACTTAGAGCTTAGTGATACCAAATACTCTGGATTCGACAATATTCTCGGTCGATTTGGACTTTTTTCACCTCTTCACACCCCCATGCAGTTGGAGTTGAATTTGGATTTACCCAGTTTTGGAAATGCCAATTTTCAACTCAGTAATCCCAAAAACTATAGATTCGACATTAATATAGGCTCTTTATGATTATTGCTACATGTAAACCCTTAGACCCCTTTACATTTTGTGTTATTTCAATTCAGTGGTTTTATTACACTTTATAAATAATCAACAGCATATTTTAAATGTATTACGGTTGATAAGGATTCTTACTTTAAGTAGCAGGCTATACATTGTTAGAAAATATATACAGTAAAACTTGTTTAATCCGGAACTTGAATAATGCGGAAATCTGTACAAATTTATTGGTTCTGGCGAAATAATAGTAATTTTACGAGTACTTATTTGCACAAAACGGAATCTGTCTAACGCGGAACGGAATCTGTCTAACGCGGAAACGGAAGGACATTTCTACATAATTTGTGAAAAATGTCTATAATGCGGAAAGACAGGGAAATAAGTTTGCTTCCACTTCACTGAATTCCCGTTAGACAAAAAAAAAAAAAGGAATCATTGCTGCCACCGGGTGAAGCAGAGATTCCATCTGTACCTGATATTTTATTTCGGCCTCACTGCACACCCGTTATGCTAATTAGAGATACCGGACTTACAAATAACCATAGCACTGTAAAATCTTAAATAAGTTCGGAGACCGATCTTTAACGGAATTTGCGGAATGAAAATGGCTAAAATGAGTGTATCATTGTCATTGAACGAAAAAGTGAAAGTGTTTCAAGATAAATCTCCAAATTTCCGGACCGAAGCTCCAACGTCAAGCTCTATTTACTGCTAAATCCCTAGGGAATAACAATTTCAAGGTATATGTAGGTTGACTGACAGTTTTAATAGACGGCACAAAGCAGTGTGGAATTAAATTTGCGGAAAAACAAAGGATCAGGACGAAAGTGTAGTCAGTGTGCGAAAACCGAAACGGTATACTTTAACTTCAGGATACGCTCCTAAGGAACATTTTTAACTCTAACGAACCGGGAACGCTTTTTCGCGCCTTACCGTGGAAGTGGCTCATACATACTATACTTCACTTTTCAAATGCAGCGGAACTACAATCAATCCAAGGAAGGTAAAAAGACGTACATGGTATCCTATATTCTAAAATTATTAATAAGTTTTAGTTTTTTATAATGCGGAATTTTGTCCAATATGAAAAAAAATTGTCCCATTCGATTCCGCTTTGAGCAAGTTTTACTGTATAACGAAGAAATAAAACTCGAATTAAACATCTACAGTGTTTCAAATAAAATTCAAAATTCAAGACCTAACTGAAGAGAAACGTCAGTGAATTGTAAGGCAGAAAAGGTCCCCGACCATCATTATCATATTTGCCATGTTTAGTATAAAGGTGTGTGTGAATGGTGTATTTCGTCATAATGTTGTGTTGTCTTGGAGGAGGCCCTAAATTGTGCCTATCCTTCATTCAGGGAGACCCTCCATGTCGTTGTGTGTTCAAAAAAAGTATCTGTGTGATCCATAGTTAAAATCCCTCTCCCGACAGGTCGTGCCACTGTAAGGCCCGGAGGGCGTGTGCCACGTGAAAATTTCCAATAAGGCGAGAGGTTAAACTAAAGAAGAAGAAGAAGAAGATGATGTAACCGGCTCAAACATATAGACATAATGATACCCGATAGACTGCCATAAATTTTGTATCACTGCCAAACCAAAAGAAGATGTAATATTGGACGTCCCATAACTAGATGGAGAGATGTGGTCTTATGATTTTTATACAGGTCTAAGTCCTAATTCCACGAAGAAGAAGAAGAAGAAGAAGAAAAAGAAATATGTTTTCATAAAATCCCCTACTTTTACATTACTAACTGTCGAATAACCTGAGAGGCTACAATATGAAATTCTTCTTGTTTTATTAGGTGAACACTCCGGGTAATTGAGACAGATTTCAAATTGGACTAAAGTTTATCTTAAGTAATGCTACGAGTGATTTCCAAATTATGGATAAATTCACGAAGTGACGAGTGAATTTTTCTAGAGAATTTGGAAATCGAGAGTGACATTTGTTAGGACTATTCAACGAATAAAATTAAGTTGTTTACTCACAAATCATTATTTAAATATAGATATTTTAAAATAATTATATATTTAATGTAAACGGCGATGTTTGAAAACAAATGAGAAACGTTTGTTATGATTCACTTGTTCATCACTGCAACCAGATCATATTTATTGCCAAATATGAATCGCAATATTGTAAGAATGCACCCTAGTGGAGAAAAAATGAAACACATCATTATATGTTATTAATTAATTTCTAATGTCCTATGATGTAAATTATATTTTTCTACAATGGTAATTCCTGGTCAATAATACTACGTTTAAGAAAGTGCAAACAGTGTTTTTTTATGGTATAATCAATTGCTACGAATGCTTTTCTATTATATCTCGCAAGCAGAATCTGGTTACATTCGTGCACTATATATACGATCTGGGAGCTACTTGATAAAATGAAAGTGATAAAATCGAAGTCCCGAATGTCCATTAAGCCCTAAGAAAACCAGCAGTTCGTACAATATGTCTAACGCTTTATTTCAACACGTTTTATTTGAATAATTAAAATAATCTATGAAATAATTAAATATCTATGTAAAGTACTCTATGTATTCATAATGTATTCATAACAACCCTCGACATTTAGAAACCAGAGACTTCAACATATGATAGAATATATTTTTTTTTAAATTCGGAGAAATAATTATTTTCTGGATTGATATTTTAGTGAAATGGCCCATGTGCTTCATGCGTTAAATTTAAGTAATTATCTTGACGTGGTTTATCTATAATACAGTAACGCTATTAGAGATTAGTATCTTGTCAAGATAAACATTACATCATATGTGATCTTGTACGGTATCTCGGAACTCCCAAACACAATTTTATGTGTCAATTGTAAACAAACTGAAAGTACATTTAGAGTTAAACTTGTGTATTTTCAAATTGTGGTACACCGAACAATTCATCTCAGCATCCCAAAGTCCGAGAAAAGAAAATAAAATAACTCGCCGAAAAATCTGTATTTATGAAATATTTATACTTTCTTAATATTTCGTTTACCATAAATGTTTTGCATATCACTGTCAAAGGAAGTCCAACATTGAGAAATTGTCATTTTTTAAAACAAAATGTTTCAAATGGATAACTACGACTTGATATTTAAATTAATTATTTGAAATAGTTTTAATATTATAGTTTTCATATTATAGGAAATATTAGTTTAGTTGGAATCATTATTCATACAGTAACAGGATGTAGAAGGATGCCAAACTATATTAGAAACTGGGTAAAACACTACTTGGTAATCAGATTTGCCTTTGGCAATAAAGGTCTAAATTCACATCTCTATCAAAACATCATACAGTTAGAAGGGAGAAGGTTTGGACATGTAGCCTAAGGCTCCGAAAGTCAGGTTTTTCACATTCCAAAAGACAGGCAGAACAAGACCGTTCAGGGTCATGAACTTACCAGGCTTGAAGAGAGGGAAGGGAAGAACGAAGGCGCTGAACAGAGATTTACAGCTAGATTTCAGAGAGAAATAAAGGGGTAGTGTGGATGGACAGACAGAAGGGTGAAGATGTAGTCATTGGAAGCAGTAGCTGCTCTGGTGAGTCTGCACATGTTTATTCCTAATAGGAGGTTGGGCCTTTAGGATTATGAAAGAATATAAGTTTCGAATAAGGTTTGATTAAGTCGAGTCATGGGGCGCGGATTCTACATACTGTATTATAACCTCTCTCTTTCTCTTCAAGCCAGATGTGTATTAGATTAAGTAGGCTAATTTATTTTATCTGTAATTATATATATTTTGTTCGTATAGTTTTAAATATAGATTTTTATTTATTTATTTGTTTATTTATCTCGAATACCCTCTACAAATAAAGTCATCAGCCATACCGCTCGGCTCGCAAATCCGTAGGTAAATCACACGCTATCTTACCGTCACAATAAATCCATGTTCCAAAGATCCTTTATGCCCTAAAATAAGGTACCATAAGCGTAACACACAAAAACTGAGATAAATCCTTTAACACTTTTTCCAAATTGACTCTGGTATTTCAAAGAAAAGAATGCAAAAAGGTAATTTTATTTTAAATAATACTTATTATAAATTTATCCTCATAAAATTAACAAAAAATAATTCAAGTTATATTGAATTGCACAATAAAATTTTCAATGTAAATGAAATTTTAAAGCTATTTTTCTAAAAAGTTAAGAACTCGGTAAACTACATCTTACGGTCATGAAAAAAATGAGAACAAGCTTATCATGACGACAGTCACCACAGGAAATAATTTATTAATTAAGAAATTTTTTAAGAAAATTAATTTTAAATATGAACATATGGCAATCTGGAAATACTTTTGAAAAATATTTAAAAGTATCGAGGATTTTATCTTTGGATTGATCTTTAATCCCTTATATTAAGGTTACTTTAGTTTACAGCGGCTTTCCGATTTTCTTTAACAATTGTTATAATTTTTACCTTTTCAACACATACAAGCACAAAGACATGACACACCCACACTAAAGATGGAGATTTAAAAACAAAAATTGTACTTGGTCGGAAATTGAACCCGGATCGTCGGACTGGAATTTAGGGACTTTACCTACTATTCAATGGAGACCAACTGTTCCGTAACCATATAGGAAATTTGGAAGAAAATCCGTTATATATATACTATTTAACACCCGGCGTGCGCTGCTACGCCTAAATAAACCATTAATGTGCTTTTATGTTTAGTTGAATAAGTAAAAGGAAACATAATTATAAATTTATATTTTTAGATACCCCGTGCTGATTACCCGGCGTTGTCCGTGAATCTACTCATCTCGATCTTCTGGGCATAAATTATTTTTCATTTTACTTATTCAACTAATCATAAGAAGTGCATTAATTTTTGTCTTTCAGCTCATTTGTGCCAGGAAGATCGGGATGAGGAGATACCTGGACAACGCCGGGTAAACAGCACGGGGTATCTAAAAATAATTACGGTATATTTTTTTTCCTTTTACTTATTTAACTAAACATAAAAAAAAATTATTTTCGTATTTCAACTCATTTATGTCAAGAAGATCGGGATAAGTATATTCCCGGGCAACGCCGGGTAATCAGCACGGGGTATCTGAAACATATAAATTTATAATTATTTTTCCTTGTACTTATTCAATTAAAAATAAAAGCACATTAATTTTCATTCATTTAGGCAATGCGCCGCACGCCGGGTATTAGCTAGTTGTAGAATAAATTTTAAGTGTCAGGAAATGCTGTAGGAGCGGCAGAATTCAAATAATTCGAATTATACTGATACTAATAGTGAGAAAAGGAATTAAACACACGTTCTATACTGAAAACATATGCTGGGTTATACACTACAGATAGTTTTTCTCTAAAAATAGTATTCCAAAATATAGAAAACGGAAGTTATTCCAGCTAAGTATAGTCCATTAATGCAGAACAGGCACTCTTACTTTAATGGGGAAGATAAAATTATATAAAATAGAGAATAAAGTGTTTAGGAAAAGTTTTGGACCAAAGGAAGGCGAACAGAAGGGAATAAATACACAAACAATGGCGCCGTGGAAGTTAGCACCATATTTAGTTACACATTTAGTATACCACTTAAATGCAAGAAATAATTATAAAATGATATATTAAAAATATTTAGTCCCGGAATTTAATTATCTTTAACTCATTTTACTCGTAAATATGGAAAAAAAGTATTTCCTTGTCATTAGCAACAGTTTTTCTCAACACTTTTAAAATTCACAGTTATTCACAGTTTAAAATAACAGTTATTCTATAAACCAGTGATATCCACAGTACCAAACAGCAATAATCACATTAATAATATACGGTCTGTCAATAAACACAGCTTCTCCGTCGATAATAACTGATTAATGTCCGAATTTAACCGCGTAAAACACAAACAGACGTATATTTAACCACGAAAAAAAAAAAAGGAATTTCATGGGTTCCACCCCAGGTTAGAGTAATTGAATTAGGGGTGCGACGAATTAAATGTGTTTAAATAATGTGGCAAAATAATATGATATATTATAAATTAAAATAAAACTCTAATAAAATTACCAAAATGCTAGGCTTATATAATATACATAGACCTAAACTATTATGTACGGAAAATGTAATCAAGTATGCCATAAGATAAACATGTCATAATATATCATTATAATCAGAAAATTGCAAGGATTAGGGAAATCACATCAAATGTTAATTAAAATAGTTAATCAATAAATAAATTAATTAATGAATCAATAATTTATCAAAATATGTTATCTTAATAATATTGCTATGAATAAGTCATATGTGGAAAACTAGTAATACACTCAGGTAAATTCCGCTACTTGACTAGATTAAAGAGTTATTGTAAAAATGCTACCTGCTACACAGGTAACAACAAACATTCACCCCCCTTAGAAAAGAAAACACTGTCTCTTGATAAGACAGTTGACAAATTTGAACGAAACTGAAAACAGTTATCTATTAACAATATTAAAAAGGATTATGACAGGGATGCTGTATATCTCCAACATTATATAAGATTTATATTGAAAAAGCTATTGAAGAATGGAAAAAGAAATGTAAACCGATGGGAATACCACTATATGATAATTCAACAATATATACACTCCAGTTTGCATATGACCAATTGATATTGGCTCAAGTATTTGAAGATATAGAATACCTCACTAGAAAATTAATACAAGAATATAGTTTATGGGGTTTAAAGATAAATATGGTCAAATCTAGATATATGACAAAAGGGGATCTTCCTGAAGATCTGATACTAGAAGAAGATTTAGGGACAATTAACACACTGAAAATATAAGTATTGGGAATTAAAATTACTAAAGATGGAAAACAAGAAACAGAGATAAGAAACAGGATCAATATAGGAAAGTATGCTATATCTGCCCTAAATGGAATAGCATGGGACAAACATATCTTCAAAGAAACAAAAAAAAAACTATTTTTAATACAATAATCAGAAGCATTATTACCTATGAAGCTGATGTGTGGGCTTTAAATGCACAAATAAAAAAAATTGCTCGCCACTGAAATGGACTACTGGAGACGTGCTGCAAGAATATCCAGGAAGATACAATCAGAAATTCATATATAAAAGAAAAAATGAAGGTACAAATTCAATATTATATTTTATCCGATTGAGGGTCTTTCCACTTTTCAGTGGTTGCCCTTTTACCAGCCGACTGCTGGCCCTTCACATCCACGTGTGTCAATCACAGAGGTAGATGATCAACAGTCAGTGTAGGGATGACATGTGGTTAGCATGTCGAGTCCCCCAGCCGTTATAGCTGGTTCCTCAACCTGGAGCCGCTACTTATTGTAGCTACCCAATTGCCTCACGATGCTGGGTGGGCACCGGTCCCATACTGGCCGAAATACCATGAGAAAATTTCTTCCCCCATGGAGACTCGAACCAGCGCTAGTCCCGTAGCTCTGCGCCAAGGCTTCCTGCCTTAACCGCTCGGCTACGGCGCGGGACACAAACATATCTTCAAATAAACAAAAAAAAACTATTTTTAATACAATAATCAGAAGCATTATTACCTATGAAGCTGATGTGTGGGCTTTAAATGCACAAATAAAAAAAAATTGCTCGCCACTGAAATGGACTACTGGAGATGTGCTGCAAGAATATCCAGGAAGGATACAATCAGAAATTCATATATAAAAGAAAAAATGAAGGTACAATATTCAATATTATATTTTATAAAGAAGAAATAATAAAATTGGTACGGACACATTAGAAGGATGGAAGAAGGAAGACTACCTAAGATAATCATGGATTGGGAACCACAGGGAAGGAAAAAGAAGGGTAGACCAAATATTACGTGGATTCAGGGAATCAATGAAACTAAGAGAGAATGGGAAATAGAAGAAGATATATGGATGAACAGACAGGAATGCAAAAATATGTTGAAACAAATGTGTAGTTAACTGTGAACATGGTACCGGAAAAATGTATATTCATTCTAAAAGCCGGAATAATAATAATAATAATAATAATAATAATAATAAAAAGCAATTATAATCCAGTTCTCAGGAAATGTAGTTAACACCTTTGACCAGTAATCCCAAGAAATAAGGATAACATTTACACGTAAAAGAATCACACGTGAAAATTATCAAAATATTCACAGCGGTGTTGAAGAAACTTATATTTTGGAACTCCAAGGGCGTAAACCCCCCCTCTAAGGGAACACATAACTAGCGAATAAGATTTACTGTAACATATGTAAATTCAAAATGTATCGAGTGGAATCGAAGAAGTAGGAGGAGTCATCTTCTTTTTAAGCGAGAACGCATATCAAAATTTCCTCACTCTCGGTCACTATGTATTCAGTGTTATAACATCGTAGATCTACAGACCACTATCTCTGATACAATTTAAATTTAGAATCGTACGAGAACTTGTTAAAATTAAAGTTATTTAAAACTTTAGAAAGATTAAGTCTTCTAAAAAAATTTGGACTTTGAAAACATTTGAATAGCTTCATCGACTCCACTCTTAGATAAAAAATAATAAATGTAATAGCAATAATTGTATATTCTCCGTTAATAAATAGTTTTACACTCGTTAAAATGTGAATGGCAAATTTACGTTCTTTCTGCTTATATAAAGTTCACAACCCTGAGATATTCTTGCCTACTCTAAGAAACCGGTACAATACGTAAGAAAATTACCTCTTCTATAGAAATTCAAAATGGCTTTCGGTTACAACGTAAAAACGTATTTCCACTCGCAAACGTCGCATTACATTAACATACTTTCACGGTGGTTATTTTCCATGCACAGTTATTGCATATATCACTTAATAGTGGGATAAATTATATAAAAATGTCTCAAGTTGCGTAATTAACTACTTATTATGTTCAAACCCACCCTGAATAACGTTATATGTTTGGAAAACCAAATGTAATTAGGACAGTTACGTCTCGCGAATTCATGCAGAACGAATGGAAAATGAAATAAAGGTATAGAAAAAACTTCTTATAAGAGAATCAGAGGGAAAGTTCTCTGTAGATAGGAAAATAATGAGGTGAGAGAATAAAATTAACCATGATTTTAATCAATACTAGTAAAATTCATATCAAATTCCGTTGAGGTGAAGTCATATGATAAAAGTTAAACATTAAATTGTACCTGTTGGTAGGTGCCGTCATCCTCAACTTGTTAATATATTGTATATAAAATTAACTGGAGCGCTTTCGGAAGTTACCTTCCATCTACTGCTCTCACGATAATCCACCGAGAAGACATTCCAGGTAGGATAAATATATTTGAAGACCTTGAAATTATAAAGGAAACAAACAACACCTCACTTCTCAATGAGAACGCACCCCAGTCAAACCCATTATACGAGATCGTCAAAAACAAGTCAGTTGCTGCTACAAACAGTTGGAGTATACATCACCGTACACAACAACAATAAGTAACGGAAACAAAACTGCAGAAGATGAAAGGTAACTTCCGAAAGCGCTCCAGTTAATTTTATATACAATATATTAACAAGTTGAGGACGACGGCACGTACCAACAGGTACAATTTAATTTTTAACTTTCGTCATATAATTTTAATGGGCTGGATTGTACAGAAATTGATTAGAAAATATTAGCTAAGGATAGGGATGTGTGGAGAACTTATGTAAGCGTGGTCGTGAATATCTGGGTTCGAAATGCCAGTGAGTTAGTTAGTTGCTTGTTAATTTGGTAGAGTATTGAAATAATATCTAGCACATTAGTAACTCTATAATAATCAGTTGAGTTGGTGTTTACTTGATGAAAATCCATATTTATTAACTACATAAAAATAAAACTTAGTTTTATTTTATTTTCATATTTATTAATTTATTTATGAATTATATCTTAATAAATATGAAAATAAATAAAAATAAGTTTTATTTTTGTTTTATTAACTCTATAATAGCTTCCTCTGTCATTTAACTAACCAATTAACTCACTGGCTCTATGGAGCCCGTAGGTTCATGACCGCGCGATCATAAGCTCTTCATACATCTCTTTCCTCAGCTAATGTTTTCCAATTATTTTCTGTATAATCTACTTCTCTCAAATCATCGTTAATCTTAATTATCCTACCTCAATCGTGGTCTACCAACTGGGCGTTTTCCATCTGGTTTTCCTACAAGAAGCTTCTATGCCCTTCCTTCATTCCCCATTCGTGCCAATGTCCAGACCATCGCAGTCTACGAGACTTACCTGTTATTATTAGAGGGACCTATCTGATTCCTAATGAAGATCATGTAGCTCACTGTTATGTTGGTCTTCTCGATTCGCCTCTCTGTTCATCTCTGTTTGATACAAAACTTCTCTGTCACTTAGCTTCTGTTAAATCCATCCAAATTCCCTCAGAAAATATATCAAGAAGGATAAAAATATAATGCACCTCTTCAATCTATTTGACTAATCTATTTAATTATGATAATGATATAACTAATAAAATAGCAAAATTCCAGGGAATATGTGGTACGATAAAACGATCACTAAATAATAAAACAACAAGAGAGACACAATTGAAATTTTATAAAACATTGGCAGTACCGGTACTGATCTATTGACCAGAAGCCTGGATACATAAAAAACAAGATCTAAGTAGGATAACGGCGGCAGAAATGAAATTTTTGAGATCTGTTAAATGGTCCACTAAGGAAGACAGAATCAAATAGAAATAAGACAGGAACTTGAAATATTTGCAATAACTGATAAAATAGATACATATAGACAAAAATGGAAGCAACACATAGACAGAATGATTGAAGATAGATATCCAAAACAAATAACAAAATACAAACCTAAAGGCACCCGAGATGTGGGCAGACCTAGAAAGAGATGGGCTGAAGTCGGAACGAGTCAACAGGCCTAATCCATGAATGCAGAAGATGATGATGAATCTATTTAGCTAATCTAAAAACAGGAAGTCAAGAAATGTTAAAATAATGAAAAAAACATCAAATGATCTAATGTCATATTTCGCGATTCCGACACTTACTATTTAGTGTATAATGCTATTGTGTTATTATTTAATTGTAATATTATTATTGTGTTTTCTTTATGTAATTGTAATATTATTGCTATTGTGTTATTACTTAATTGTAATATTATTGTGTTTTCTTTATGTAATTGTAATGTTATTGCTGTTTATTTTTCTTTACACTAGTACCAATTATTACTTTATTGTAACGGACTGTCAACAGCACGTACGGCTTACTGCCCGTGCGACCCATATTTGTAAATAATATTGTAAATATCTTACTTTTTTGTCTAATAAAGCCCTACTACTATATCAAAAGCTGAGTGTGAAATGCCTTTTTATTACGTTTTTAAAACTTTAACCCCAATCAGAAATGCCCTTTTGTGAAACATATAACTGATTACATGTTAATCAATTTAATTGGACGCTTCATTCTTAATTCGAGCCACTGTTAAATCTGAAATTGTGTCAGCGATCTAAGTAACTGACTCACTGGCAGTATCAAATCCGTAGGTTCATGGCTGCGCGGGCATAAGCTTTCCATACATTCCAAATCTGAGCTAATGTTTTCCAATCATTCCCTGTATAATCTAGTTCCCTCATTCTTGGTCTATCAACTGGGCGTTTTCCCTCGAGTTTACATACAAGAAGATTGCATGCACGTCTGTCATTCCCCATTCGTGCCACAAGTCCTGCCCATCGCAGTCTACGAGACTTAACAGTCATTAGTATATCTGGCTTCCTATAAAGACCATGTAGTTCATTGTTATGTAGTTTTCTCCATTCGCCTGTCTGTTCATCTTTCTTTGGTCCAAAAATGTTCCTAAGTACTTTATTCTCAAATACTCGTAATCCCCTTTGCTCCCTTAAAGTAAGAGTCCATGTTTCACATCTATATAATATAACTGGTAGAATAACAGTTTTATATATTTTCAGTTTAACGTTTTTTGAAAGGAGTTGGGACTTCAAGAGTCCCTGCAAGGCATAATATCATGGAATTTCCAGAATTCAGCCTATGTTTAATTTCTTTGTGCATCTCATTCTTGTTTGTGATCATTGTTGTTAGGAATTTGAATTCAGCCACTTCCTCAAAATTGTCCTCATTTGTAATTACCTGTCCATTTCCAATATATAATGTATTTCTATGTGTGACCATATATTTAGTTTTATTGATATTTACTTTCAATCCCAATTTCTTAGTGTTACTCAATATGTGTCAGCGATCAGTAAGAAATTGTTATAATTAAAAAAATAAATAAAAACTGCAGAGAAACTTTCATTTGAGTCAGTTTGGAATTTTTTTAAGTTCATATGTGTACCGGAAATTCTTATTTTCCAACAGAAGCTCACTTCATCCATATTTCAGTAATACCTATTTTGACACTTATTAAAGTTAGAGGTTATGTTCCTAGGCTTAATTTAAGTTATATTTGAATTCGAACTAAAATCATGATGTGTATGTTTGAAATGATTGTTTAAACTTTCCAACAAAGTTTTCATTTCTAATCACAGTACTTTAACGACCATAGATATCTGAATAATTTTTTTTTTGCAAATGCCCCAGGTTGTCTTTCGAAATTCCTGGTTGTTATGACGAGACTAAAAATAATTAGCGGAACATTTAAATAAAGATTTGAGTAAAATAATAGAACAAAAAATAATGATACAAAATATGCTGAAGGACTTTAAATTATAAGGAACGCGATACAAGAGGTTTTTTAAAACAAACCCTTGAAAGGGGGGTTGTGTTAAGATAAAGATCAACACAAATTAAAAATTCCAATGTAGATTGAGGGGTTGTGAAAGAACATTTCTCAGGTATTTTATGAAGACAAGGCAATCTTAAAAGCAAAAGCAAACATAAATGTTAATGGATTACCTATTTTATGAGACAGGAGACTTTTTAAAAAAAACAACGTTAATAGAGGGTCGAGGGAGGTTGCGAAACAGATTAAATTCAATCGGGGGAAATATTTTAGATAATATAAAAACTAGAAATTATACTTAAACTGGACGCGTAAAGAGGGGGATGAGTCAGTCTTCGGCAGAGTTCGGACAGTGAGGTCCCGGGCAGCGTCCCGGGACATGTCAGCGCTCTACAAGGGCAATTACGTAAGTAGAGTTTTCAATAGAGTTTTAAATTCTCTCGTGAATGTTCAAATTTAAATTATAATTACACTTAAGCAAATATGGGCCTATATTTCTCTCTTAGGCCAATTTTTAATAAATGGTGCTTCCAAAACCCTAGTTTATTTGTCAAGTTCTGTCTACACATCTTTCATATGTAGCCTACTGATAATATGTTAAATTAGTGTTTAACCTGTACTCATAGTTATATTAAAGTGTTTTGTAAACCGTGCCAATGGCTTTCTTTATGTCAAAGAATAAGTGTGCTAAATTCTTACTAGAAGTCCTGATCTCACTTCATGAATTCCTATATTTTCCTTGATACGCTACCTGTTAATTAGTAATGCCCTTTCGTAATAATAAAAGAACAAGAAAGCCAAGCCATTACACTGGTGTTCTCTCCTGGCATGGCGTACATGTAACCCACCACTGAGTTTGGGGCGCCTAGAAGACTGGGTTACGTCGCCCCGATGATATGATGAGTGATGATGATGATAGTGGTGCGTCAGGAGAGTCCCTAATCCTAAGCTTAATCTAAATATAAATGATGATGATTGCGATGGCCATATGATTTCCGGGAACGTTTGTGCCTTAACGTTTTCCTGACATTTGTCTTAGAGATGAGGAAAAACCCTGATAAAAACCTCACCCAGAAAAACTGTCCTGACCGGGGATCGAACCTGGGCCCGCTGCGTGACAAGGCAGCACGCTACCTCGAGACCACAGCTGTGGACTAGATATCTCAATATATTACCTACAAAAATCCTTTATCTCTAAGCAACGATATAGCAAGTGCCTACAATGTGAGGCACTAGGGAAACTTGATCAGCTGATTGAACTATACATCCATCCATCCATAGTAATTCTGCCCGAAGGCAGATCCTTTAATGCAATCATAGCATTTTCATGCTATGCTTGCAGCTTTACTAGAGAATTGTAGGTGTGGTAGCTTCCCGTTGCTTTCCACACCGGTGAAGGATGATGATGACGATGATGATAATAATGATAAGAATGATGATGATGATAAGGATGATGATGATGGCCATATGATTTCGGGACCATTTGGGCCTTAAAGTTTTCCTGACATTTGTCTTACAGGTGAGGAAAAACCCCGATAAAAACCTCACCCAGAAAAACTGCCCCGACCGGGCATCGAACCCGGGCCCGCTGCATGACAACAAGCACACTACCTCGAGAGCACAGCGGTGGACGCCTATATACGTGTGTGTGTATGTGTGTGTGTGTGTGAGAGAGAGAGAGAGAGAGAGAGAGAGAGAGAAAGAGAGAGAGAGATCAACGGTTAAATATTCCTTCCTGACAGGTCGTGCCGTATAAGACTCGGATAGTAGGGACACATACAGGGTACCAAAAAATGGAGACGTTAAACATGGAGATGGATATAGATAGAGAGTCTGAATACTGACAAATAACATAGGCCTATTTTAAAATGTAATTTTGAAAGCACAAAATTGCGATTCAATTCCATTTAGCTTCTAAATTGAGATGTTCGGTTTAGATACACACTATGATATATCTCGGTACGTTAAAATTAGAAATTTATAAATAATTTTTCGTGAATTTCTGGGAAAATTTACAAATTCCAATGAGAATATGTCGTTAAGATATGAACTTGAACACAAGTGTAGGTGCACTCAGAGCTGTTAATATCTAAAATTAACCCAACTCATAATTATTTATGTATAACTACATTTATAAGTGTTTGTATCAAATATGACCTCCAATGATCGCCCATATAACGTGTACTTTGCTCTCCTTTCAACGTGAGCTGGTGCAATAAAAGGACGCGAAAATTTTCAATATTCACAGTTGGTGGAGACAAGCAACTTATTCAGGTAAGACAATTCTATTAATTACCTTAACACTTCACTTATAACAAAGAAATACAAGACTTGTATAAAAATTGTTCTTTACGACATGAGTTTTCAAAAATATTTCATGTTATTCTTAATTATAGAAGTTAGAAATAATACAGCAGAATAAAGTAGTATGAAATTTAATTCAATTTAACGAGGAAATGCTTCCATAAAAATGGCAATCTCCTGGCGCTATTGAATCCATCGAAAACATGGTTCGTGGACGCGGGAACATAAGTTCTAATATATCCCAATTCCAAATTTTTTTTTCCTATCATTCGCTGTGAAATTTACCTCACAGTAAATGTTCATCTCCCATCTCATTCTGATCTACCTTTTCTATCTACTTTGTGCTTTGCCATCTGGTTTTCCGACAAAAAGTAACCACGTCTAGATTGCATTCTACATTCGTGCCACCTTTCCTACCCATCTAGGGTTAAGATTCTTAACTGTTATATATATATAGTCCCGCGCCGTAGCCGAGCGGTTAAGGTAGGAAGCCTTGGCGCAGAGCTACGGGACTTGCGCTGGTTCGAGTCTCCATGGGGGAAGAAATTTTCTCATGGTATTTCGGCCAGTATGGGACCGGTGCCCACCCAGCATCGTGAGGCAATTGGGTAGCTACAATAAGTAGCGGCTCCAGGTTGAGGAACCAGCTATAACGGCTGGGGGACTCGACATGCTTACCACATGTCACCCCTACACTGGCTGTTGGTCATCTACCTCTGTGATTGACACATGTGGATGTGAAGGGCCAGCAGCCGGCTGGTAAAAGGGTAACCGCTGAAAAAGTGGAAAGACCCTCAATCGGAACTGTTTTTATTATATCTGGTTTCCCATAAAAGCATGTATACCAATATTACATAGTTTTTTCCATTCACCTGCCTATTCCTCGTTCGTTGGTCCAAAAAAAGTACTTTTTTATCATATACTTGTAATATTTTTTCCACCATAAAAGTAAGTGTCCATATTTCGCATCCAAATAGGAAACCGAAAGAGTATCCATTAATATTCATAATTTAAAGTTTTATCAGACATAAGTTCCTGCAATGAATAAGAGGATGCATTTCCATAGCTGAGCCTACGCTTAATATATTTCTGCACATCATTACTATTAGTAATAAATATTATAGTTTATATGTATTTTAAATCTGGCAGTTGGTAGACCAAGATTTAGGTGGGATAATAACATTAATATTATTTGAGGGAAGTAGATTATACAGGAGATGATTGAAAAACATTAGCTCAGGATAGGGATGTATGGAGAAATTTTGTCCGCGCGGCTATGTATCTATGGGTTCGATAGTGTCAGTGAGTTAGTTAGTTATAAACTACTTACAGCTTCAATATTAAAACCAAAATCATTTCATGAAATACAAAACCACTAATAAAGTTGTTCAAAACATTTCATGTTTCAGCAAAAATGAAAGTTATAGTTAGTGTTCTTGCTTTGGCGTTGTTCTGTGCCATTCATGCACAAGAAGAACCAGATGACGTAAGTATGAAATTTGCCTGATAACCACGTATTAAATTTAAAGTGTTTTATAACAGTTATATCAAATGTCCGTTGTTATTAATAAATATGAATTCTTACAAAAATTATGTTACAGATGCATGTACGAGAACTGGCCGGAGCAGCTTTGTTGATCGTAGAAAACCAATCAACCTGCGAATGTATGTACCAAGTGCACAGAGTTGATAATGTGGTTGAAGATGTAAGTAACATATAAAATTAATATTTGTTTGTTGTTACTTTATGCGCGGCCATAACCGTTGACCACATTGTGATAGGGGTTTTTGCAAAATGTTCAGGAGATTCCCGGGATGAACATAGGTTATAAGAGAGTTGAGATACTCAACTCCTACACCCTTAAAAATTGCCCTTTGTTGTGGAAAACGTGAGAAAAGTAGCTCTTTGGACGCTAAAACGGCTTACGCTGCCTAAACCATAACAAATACACAAAATTAATGTACACAGGATTGAATATCTCAAAAATCTCTATAAAAAAGTCCGCGACAGCATATGTTTATCTCTTACGGATAACTCGCAATAACCATTTTTATCTTTCATTGATGCCAAAGAACATCGAGACAAGTACGTAGATTCTTGTGAAATCATAGCATCACAGGGGCGGGTATTTTTTTACGGATAACTCACAATAACGAATTTTGTCTTTTAGCTCATTTATGCAAAGAAGATCGAAGATAAGTAGATTCCCGGGCAACACCGGGTAATCAGAACGGGGAATCGTAAAATAATTACGAAATACTTTTATAATTATTTTTCATTTGATTTACGTTTTCAACTAATCATAAGAAGATCATTAATATTCGTCTTTCAGCCCATTTATGCCAAGAAGTTCGGGACGAGTAGATTCCCGGACAACGGCGGGTAAACAGCACGGGGTATCTAAAAATAATTACGATATAAAATGTTCCTATTACTTATCTAACTAAACATGAAACACATTAATTTTCGTATTTCAGCTCATTTATGTCAAGAAGATCGGGATTAGTAGATTCCCGGGCAACGCCGGGTAATCAGCGCGGAGTATCTTAAAAATATAAATTTATAATTATTTTTCCTTCTTACTTATTCAACTAAACATTAAAGCACATAATTTTTTATTTATTTCAGCATAGCAGCGCATGCTGGGTATTAGCTAGTACTTTATTGAAAATATATCTACATTGTTTTAACAGTCAACTGTTTGGCCTTTCTTATGTGTCAATATTGTGGTGAAGCAGCCAGTATATATCAATAATATGGTTTCTGAAAATTTATGACTGATTTTGTCAAAATGTTAAAATATCAAATTAAGTTTCGTATCTGATATATATCAGTTGGCTTCAACTAAAACGAGTCGAGGACGACTGCTATATCAGGGACTTATTTTAATATTTTAACATTTTACAACATAACCGCAACTGTGATTTACAATGAATTTTAGAAATATTGATGATTTTTATCAAACCCAAATTCTAACTTACTATGGTTATCCAACATTTTAAACCCGAACCCACTACTTATCATAGTTCCCCAAATTCCTCGTGATGATGTTTGACATCTATCCCGTAAACTATGGCAGAAATTCGAAGAGAATATTTTTTCCCTCCTTTGGAATTCGATCAGCTGTTATTATTGCATTGTTATTTAAATTCACTTTAAGAACAATAATCATATCGAACATTTTCTGTACTCTAAGTTTATTCCAATATCTGTTCAAATTTTTCTCTCCTCATAAAGAAATCCGGCGTGAAGATCGAATCTCTCTCTCTGTATCTGTTTAATTTTAAGTTCAGTAATAGATATCATCTATTTGTACTACGCCAATATCACGATATCTGAACTCTTAAAAACTGTCACAACCACATATTAGAAGCGGATTTCTAGATTGGAGATTTTAATTCTCAAATTGATACATATTGACGCTACTTGTTATATTCGATGAACTATGATGGTCTGGTTCTATTCTTCATAACTAGATGCCCCTATTTTTTATCATAATATTATTAATGTCAATCATCACATTTATGAAGTCCATGATATTCAGGGAAGCTGAATTCAGACATCCATTATATTGTATTGACTCAAGCTTTCACGGCCGGAGTTGCCATGATGATCTTGAAGAAGATTTCCGGGCTGTAGGCCGTTTTCTCGAGGTTTGGAGTTCCCCAACGTTTCGCCAGAGACTGCGTCTGGCATCCTCAAGGGTTGTCTTGAGACTTATGGTTAACAAGATTAAGAAATTCCATTCGACCGGAATTCGAACAATGATCCACTGTAAGTGCTGGAATGATGTTAATCTTATGACACAACTATGCTCGTAATGATTTGTGTTTGCAAAAAATAATATATAGAGAGTCTTTGCGATTTTATTCCCAACTCGGCACAGTGGTACAAAGATCTTCGATTTAGGCTCAATGCAGAGACGACCCAAGGGATAATTCTTGGACATCCAATAAAATATTAATCTGCCATAGATAACAAAATGTTATATGTACTTTGTTCAAAATTTGGGTTTCTATCTTGCACTCTAAGTTGGAACATCCAAATTAAATATATGTAAAAGAAAAAGCTTTTTCAATAATGTTCTCTTTACATAGATTCAGATACTTTCTTCAAAATAATTTCTGTGCAAACTCTCGTGATGCAGCAATATGATTATTGTAACATCTTATTGGCAGACATTAACGATAGATTGGAACATTAATAACAATGTATTCATGATATGTGTATCAGATGCATTTTCTACTGTACATTTATAAAAATGACTGTATTTCATCATACTTTGCGAAAATGCTGACTTCACCTCCATGATCTTGAAAAATGTATTCCTATACTTTCTTATTAAAACAATACACATAGGCTAGTTCTACACCAAACTACTTATCTTCTCGCTTCTATCTCCTATCCTCCAATCACAATTTGGGTACACGTTCGCACCAGAACCTCCAACTTCGTATCCCACAACACAGAACTTCTCATTATCCTAATTCCTATACTATATCTACTGCTATAATCTGGAACTCTTTACCACACATGAAATCAGGAACTGCCAGATATTAATTCACTTTAAAAGTAATTTAAATATATTTATTTTGTAATTGGTCTTTCGATGGATTAATTACAGTTTCTGATTTATTGCTTCTTTAATAATATTGACTTGATTCAGCATCATTTTAGTTTAATTTACATACATATTTACTTATAATCATTGAATGTGTTATGTAAATATTTTCTGTATATAATATTTCTCGATGGTTGAGTGGTGGAGAAGGCCGTATGGTCTTAACTCCGCCACTTTAAATACATTAATATTAGTATCAATTGTATAATATTTTACCCCTTTTTCCATATTTCTATAAAGGTTATTTTCTTATCCATATATTTTATTCATAGGCCATTCTTTTTTTCCTACTATCATCCCAACACAATAATTTGATCGCATTAATTGTGCGATAAAACTGAATAAGCATAGGTTTGATTTATAATATGGTTTGAAATTTTGTTTGTCTGCAGGATACAAGCATAACTTTTGACCTGATCGTGAGATACGAAGAGGGCAGCGAAGATGAGGTAAAGAAAATATCATTATGTAATTATGTAAAATTATTATATTTTGATTTTTAACACGTAATTTTGCAGAGACAATTTAGTTTACTAATATTTGTATCTGGCTATACACTTGTGTCGCTACGAAATAATGTTATTATATTTCATTAGAAAAGTTTAATGTTAGAAATTGCAATACTTGAACACATGATTGTGCTAGGTATAGGAGATAAAAACAATGTAGCCATTTATGTAATTGTCAACTATTAGTTTCTTCGGTAGAATCGTGATCATATATGTGGAATGCACAATATTCGTTCAGTACTAACAGTACTGTTTACTGGACTGCCAAGTTATAAATGGAAATGTGATCGTATATTTTGTATCAATTTATGACTTTCTATCATGTCTGGATTGCTGATAAACAGCAAAAGAAGCATTAACACATTTAGTAAACTTGTGAAAATTATTATTATAAATCTGTCTTTATGGTCTGGAACACGTGGGTTTTGAATTTCAGTAATCTAATCTAAATATAGGCTACTGTACTGTCTTATCTAAAAGCCAAGGCCCAGATATACTGCCGTTCACTTATCCTGATGAACAAAAATCAGGGATTTGAGTAGCAGTCGATTTTAAATATTTTTCCAAAGTTTCATCTACAACTGCGGAAGAAACTGTCAGTAGCAAATAATGGTATTTTAATTGTTTGTTTTATGCTGTCTCGAATTAAAAAAGTTGATTAATTGCCTATTTAATTAATTTTCAGATGACAGTAAGCTTTGAAACTTGTCCAGTGTCAGTTGCAATTACCAGCAGCAGCGAAGATATTACAGTTGGATCATGCACAGCCATAACAGAGGTGAGATATGGTTCCATGTAACATAACGCATGTTACATACACATTTTATACATTTTTGTACACGTACACTAAACCTTAAACACTTCTGACAAAATCAATAAAACACATTCTTCATTTCATGGTATAATACTTATTATATTATTATGTATTGTATTGAAAATCCATGGCGATATAGGCCTAGAAGGACTTCACCCTACCAGACGGCAGCTGTCATGACATCCATATGTTTAAATCACAAAGGTGGACGATCATCCAGTCAATAGATGAACTGACATGTGGTCAACATGTCGGGCTCCAGTCGTTATACCTAGATTTGCTACTTATTGTAGTGCCCAAATTCCTCTCGATGCTGGTAGGACAATTGTCCTATACTAACCAAAATTACATGATGAAAGTTCCTCACTTTTGGGGGTCTCAACTAGCACAAACTAGTAGTTCTACCTCAAGATATGATGTCTTAACCCGGTGGGCTAAGACGCGGGACTTATTTCAGGATGAATGTTGGTAGATAATTTTTTTCACTTGTCATAGAAGCAATAGTTGAGTCCAAATATTCACATCCAGTTATAGTTTGTTTTTCCTAACATAGTAACTATGTTAAATATATGGTAAAATTTTATAATACGTCAAGAGAATAATTACGAAATTTTATAATACATAATACAGCGATTTGAATAAACCGAAATATTATACCCAGATTAATTAAATTAGTTTGGTTCGTACACTAAATAATTCTACTCGAAAGGATGGTAATAATAATAGGAAATGAGCACTATGGTTGAGCATTAGTGTATAGTATAGTCTTTGCTGTAGTCTGTGATAGTTTTAGTTATTTTCGCACATCTTATGTGGTATTTCCTATACCTTTGTCCACATAACACACAATTGCATTCTTCGGACGGCTCGTGGAATTTCCTGTTTACACATATTTTGTTATGAAACCCATCCACTGCGAGTCGTGTACTCAAGAAGATTATATATATATCAGGTATAATAAATAACTGTACTTTTAAAATGTTATAAAATTATGGCAATTCAAACACTACTATAAGGATCGGAACACTGGATCTTAACCAAAAATCATGAACGAAGAATATAAACTGAAATTAGGTTCTTGATAGGTATGGTTGGCTATACAATAGCATATCGTACTGCAGATATACGAACAGAATTATATATAGGATGTCTTCATCCTACTGTGTCAAAATTGGGTAATTCTAGTTATTAGACAGGATTACACAGTACAGATACGAATGGATTGACAACATCTATAGAATGGATAACAACAGAATCCCGAAATAGATTCTTCACTACTGAGACTAGGACGAACAAAGTAGGAAGACCCAGTAAAAGATTGACAGATAAATTCAAACTTGAGATCGCAACAGACCTTGAGGTCTAATCCTAGATGCTGCTGACGATGATGAATAATAAATAACTATTTATATTTATATCTGCCTACTACCACAAAATACTTTTCAAAGTACTAAGTTTTGACCTTAATATTATCTGATGTGTAACAGAGTGGAGAGATGGATAGAAGGAATGTTATACTCATTAATGTATTTAATAAAGTTGTCTGAATGGAGCTAAAACATAATTTGCTTAAAAATAAGTTCATTTTTTCAAAATACAATTAAGATTAATTAAATAACATGTCATATTGATAACTCCAGGCAAAATTATAGTGGTAGGTGATACTGATGTCAAGTAGAATACATATGGACGCTGGTATTAAAATGCCTTTCTTTCCAGGAGGAGGCAGGAGAAGGTGAGGGAGGTGGACCTGGAGGTGATGGAGGTGAAGGACCCGGAGATGGAGGTGATGGAGGTGAAGGACCCGGAGATGGAGGTGATGGAGGTGAAGGACCCGGTGACGGTGGTGACGGTGATGACGGAGGTGACGGAGATGGTGGAGACGAAGGAGGTCAATAAGAACATCTTCAGAAAATGTCATTACTTTAAATTATATTTAAATTCAAATGTAATAATACATTTTGTTTAAAATAAAATTTATTTTCAAAACCATGGAAATTGTTATATTATGCCTTAATTTTACATATGTAAATTTAGATTTTCTGAAGGTAAAATTATGAGTAAATTACAACCGAAAACCTTCCAGATAATTCTAATATTTTCAAAATAACAACTAACTAACTACCTAACGCACAGGCCTTATCGAAACCTTAGGTTCATGATCGTTTGAACATAAGCTCTCCATAACATCCCTATCTTGGGGTAATGTTTTCTAATCATCCCCTATACAATCAACTTCCCTCAAATCATGGCTAACGTTGTTCTCCCACCTCATTATTGGTCTGCCAACTGATCCGTTTCCCTTAGGTTTTCCTACAAGAAGTTTCCATGCCTATTTCATTGCTCATTCGGGATACATGTTCTGCCCATCACAGTCTAGGATTAATAGAACATATATTTTCAACAACTATAAATCTTCGTGATTTAACTAAGTATTTTATAAAGCACACTACTCGATTGTCCAAGTATTTATCCAAATCTCTTGGCACTAATGAGCTTAGTGATATCAAACACTTTTGATTCGACAATATTCTCGGTCGATATGGACTTTTTTTACCTCTTCATACCCCCATGAATATGGACTTCACCGGTTTTGGGAGTGTCAATTTTCAACTGAGTAATCCCAAAAACCATAGATTCGATATTAATATAGGTTCTTTATGATTATTTCTACATGTAAGCCATTACACCCCGTTAAATTTTGTGTTTTTTTTAATTCGGTGGTTTTATTACCTACACTGGCTGTTGATCATCTACCTCTGTGATTGACACATGTGGATGTGAAGGGCCAGCAGCCGGCTGGTAAAAGGGCAACCGCTGAAAAGTGGAAAGACCCTCAATCGGAAATCGGTTTTATTACACTGTATAAAGAATCAATACCATATTTTATTTGTATTATGGTTGAATATTTAACTCATGCCCCAAATGGGAGTCAATGACCTATCACGTTACAATGATTTTTTTATTTACAACCAATCACAGTCGTGTTTCGCCTAGAATTTACCAATTAAAGTTTATCATAATAAAGAAAGCACCTCCTTTTTAACATTCTGAATAGGTCATAGCATTATTTTGCAGTGACTGACTCACTAAGAAATACTGCTACCAGATTGTATATACAGTGCATGAATATCAACACATACCGCATGTGGGAGTTAATTTATTCGTTAAATAGTCCTAACAAATGCCATTCTTGATTTCCAAATTCTCTAGATAAATTCACTTCACTTCGTGAGTAGTGAATTTACCGATAATTTGGAAATCACTCGTGCCATTACTTATGATCAGAATTCTTACGTTCAGTAGCAGGCTATACATTGTTAGATAATAAATATAACGAAGAAATAAAACTCGAAATAAACATATACAGTGTTACAAATAAAATTCAAAATTCAAGATCTAACTGATGACAAACGTCAGGAAACTTTAAGGCCCAAATGGTCCCTGAACAACATCTGGCCATCATACTCATCATTATCATATTCACCATCTTTAATATGAATGATGTATTTCGTTTTAATGTCATGTTGTCTCGGAGAAGGCTCTAAATTGTGTATCTTTTTTCATAATTCTTATTGTAAGTATAATTTAACCCTGGTGAAGAGAAAGTGAACACATTATGGTCTTAACTCCATCAGGTTAAATAAATAAATAAAAATAAATTGAGCTGATCTCTCATTCAGGGAGACCCTCCATGTCCTTGTGTGGTCAAAAAAAGTATATGTGTGATCCCTAGTTAAAATCCCTCTCCCGACAGGTCGTGCAATTATTAGGCCCGAGGGGCGTATGGCACATGAAAAGTTCCTATAAGGCGAGAGGTTAAACTAAAGAAGAAGAAGATGATGTAACTGCCTTCAACATATAGACATAATGACACCCCGATAGACTGTCATAAATTTTCTTTCACTGCGAACCCAAAAGAAGAAGAAATATTGGGCGCCCCATAACTAGATGGTGGGATACGGTCTTATGATGTTGAAACAGGTCTAACATCTAATTTCACGACGCAAACGAAGAAGAATTATGATTTCATAATAACTCCTACTTTTACATTTCTAGCTGCCGAATTACCTGAGAGGCTAGGATAAGAAATTCTTCTTGTTTTATTAGATGAACACTCCGGGCAATAGGAGCAGGTTTCAAATGAACTAACGTTTATCATACGTAATGCCACGAGTAATTTCCAAATTGTCGTTCGCGACTCACGAAGTGAGGAGTGAATTTATCTAGAGAATTTGGAAATCAAGAGTGGCATTTTTTAGGACTATTTAACGAATAAAATTAAGTTGTTTACTCACAAATCATTATTTAAGTATAGTGTTGTAAGGGGTAGTGCCGTGTGTATAACCTCTCCTACCCAATTCTCATCCCCACCTTCTCGTGGTGCAACCTGTTTTCACAAACGAGGCTCTGAGGACCGAGTCACGGCGGTATAACCGTTCCATCAGGTACTGAGTAAATGCGGTATCCTAATGTCTGTCCAGAGACTACCACTGGACTACTTAGCGTCGGGCCAGTAACCTGTCCTAAGGAACTTCAAAACTACTTTCAAGTCTCAACACGAAAAAAGCCAGAAGGAATTGAAATATGACGACCCACAGCAAAGAAACAACATGTTCATCGAATGGAAGATCACAGAATACCCAAACTAATGTTAAGATATCAACCTGCAGGAAGAAGAAGACCAGGACGTCCACTCAAAAGACTTCTGGATGGTGTTTCTCTTGAGGCCGAAACAGGTCAACAAATGGCCTAAATTCGTGAATGTACTATGATGATGATGATATTTTAAAACATTTATATATTATTGTAAACGGCGATGTTTAAAAACAAACTAGAACCGTTATGTTTCATTTGTTCATCACTGCAACCAGATCATATTTATTGCCAAATAGAATCGCAATATTATAAGAATACACCCTAGTGGAAGAAAAAATGAAACATCATCATAGGTTATTAATTATTTTCTAATGTCCTTAGATGTAAATATGTCAGTTATATGTTTCTGCAACGTTAATTCCAGGGAAATTATACGTTTAAGAAAGTGCAAACAGTGGTTTCTTTTTTTATGGTATAATCAATTACTACGAATGTTTTTCTATTATATCTCGCAAGCAGAATCTGGTTACATTCGTGCACTATATATACAGTCTGAGAGCTACTTGATATAATGAAAGTGATAAAATCGAAGTGAAAAATGACCGTGTTTGGTTGTAAATCAAAATTCATTGAAATATGATTGGTCATTCACTCACATTTGGGGCACAAGTTAAATAGTCATATTAAAGCACTGGATAATATTTCTTCTTCATACGTTAACGCTACATCCTCTAAGCACATTTGCTATCATAATTCGTTTACTTGTTTTACAGACCTTTTCACTTTTGCAGTGACGCAACACCATCTATTATCCATTTCGATTAAGCAAAATTCTTCAACATTGTTAAGTCTAGGGAACATGCTGATTACAATATGTTTATTATCACAATGGATATATATGGTATGATAAGAAAAATAAATGCCTGGACGGGATTCGAACCCGGATCTCTGAGTCTGTACCTCAGCGTGATATCCATTACACTACCAGGCGAATCCAATTCAAACACTTATTTTTCTTATATATGTATTATACTCTCCATTATTACTAGATGTCGCGAGAACACTGCCTTCACTGCCATTTAGTAGCTGACTATATCAAGTAAGCAAATTAAAGAGAATATTTATAAATTTGTGGACCAAAGAGAGATGAACAGACAGGTGAATGGAGAAGACTACTTAACAATGAACTACATGGTCTTTATAGGAAGCCAGATATAATAAGAACAGTTAAGTCTCGTAGACTGCGATGGGCAGGACATGTTGCACGTATGGGGAATGAAAGACTTGCATGAAGCTTCTTGTAGGAAAGCCAGAAGGAAAACGCCCAGTTGGTAAACCAAGAATGAGGTGGCAGAGTAACATTAACTATGATTTGAGGGAAGTTGATTATACAGGTAACGATTGGAAAGCATTAGCTCAGGATAGGGATGTATGGAGAGCTTATGTTCGCGCGGCCATGAATCTACGGGTTCGGTAGTGCCAGTGAATAAGTAAGTAAATACGCATGATATGAAAATAAAATTAAATGCCTGAGCTGGATTTGAACCCGAGTCCTATAATTGTCCATCTTAGGTCGCTTCCGACCGCGCCACACTGGCATCCCAACATAAACATTTCATTTTTCTTCCTAATATATAATTTTCAAATAACGAGAGGCAGCGGGACATCGGTCGAACTGCCATCTAGTGGCAAACTTCAAACTTTTCTTCGTTTATGTTCAAAAGTTGATTCCCATTATAAAATGTATTGTGGCATATTATTCATCCGTTGCTCAAATTATCGACTTTGAATTTCTCGAGCGGCAACATGACTCATTTTATGCCAATAAGAGCTAGACTCGGGTCATGTAGAGCCACCAAACGATCTCCTGGGATATTCTTTATAGAAAAATAATTCTCGAAATATGTTGATTCTATAAGAATATGCCTCTCATGGCTTCCATTGCAGAGAAGTCTAGACAGATTCCTAGATTATTCCTATTCTCGCACATATAATAAGCTGCAGGTTCTGACCAGCACGTGAAAGACTTGAGCACGAATAAAGTTACTTACGTATAAAGTCAAGTAGATGCGTTAAGTGCAGCCGTCAGCGAGTGTGAAGAACTGATAATAAAATCAATTGTTACAGAAGAAACTCTTACAGCAGCAAATTATTTATGTGAACACGTTGGAACATTGTGAAACAAACAAATAAAACTAAAAAAGAACTTTGTAGAAATATTTTGTGAATTTCAAGAAACTCGGCATCCACCTAAACACCGCTACTGCGCGACAGTATTTCTAAGTCTGACCATATATTTAGTTATATCCTAATCCAGTTTGTTATTTTAATGTAATTTAACATTATGTGTGCTACGTGTGCTAGTATTTGAAAAAATAACAATGACAATAATAATAATAATAATAATAATAATAATAATAATAATAATAATAATAATAATAATAATAAAGATAGATAGATAATCGGTTGATTTATGTCTTTGACATCGTCCAATTCCTAATAGATAATTTTGTTGGTCCATCCAATCTCCTAGTCGTAAGATGTTCCTTCTTCGTATATAAATATAAATTTGAAATAATGATAATAATACTAATAATAGTAATAATAATAATATATATAATAATAATCGCGACAATATTTCTAAGTGTGGCCATATATTTAGTTTAATTTATATTAATTTATTGACCAGTTGGTTACTTAATATATGTGTTTTATAGATCTTAGTATTTCAAATAATAATAATAATAATAATAATAATAATAATAATAATAATAATAATAATAATGTATTCCCTGAATCCAGGAGGTTGTTGGTCTTCCTCTGCCTCAACTTCCCTCAGATTTCCATTCCGAAAGAAATTTTGGTAGCCGATCCTCTTCCATTCGCTGGACATGTCCGTACCATTTTAAATGCTGAGTTTTAATATAATCTAGAACAGTGACTTCAATCTTCATTTTCTCCCTTATAACTGAGTTCCTAATTTTTTCTCTTCTTGAAATTCTAGCTGCCCTTCGTGGAGAAACATCTTCAACCAGGAGATTGGATGGACCGACAAAATTGGCTATTGAGAATCGGAAGATGTTAAAGGCATTAATCAACCGATGATCTATCAATCTATAATAATAATAATCTCTCTCGTAAGCCCATGTATCCCTTAACAGATATTTAGGCGCTCTCCCCCTACAGGAAAGAATTTGAACCATACTAATTCAGTTACACTTTATTTCGTATAGGGGACATTCCATACGAAATCGGCAATAAAAATGTGAAAATTGAACTCACATCTTTAAAAGTTTACAATTTTTTTACAGTGAAACCTTATGATATACTGAATATCTGAACCGAATTTCAAGTCTTCGCTTGGTGTAATTAAAGAGTAATAGAGCTGTCAATTTATCGTATTGTTTTAAATAGTCTCTTTTATAAAATACAATTCTCGAAGTATGGCTATTCCCTCAACTTGAAAAGATAGTCACATTATAGATGATTTCATGCTCTATCGCTTGAAAATTAGTATGTTAATATTTACGTTTTACTGAAGGGCGTAAATGCAATTAATATGCAATTGACCTTCCTCACCAAAAATTTTATAAAATCAAAAAATGCCACATTATTACCTGAACATCAATTAATTTTTTGTAATTTGTATTAAAGTGGAGTCTTAAAGGAAACTACCAAAAATAATTATTTTTCCCTAAAATCTCCTATGTGTAGACTGCCCGCAATACCTTTCGCGTGAGAAGAGATCGCTCGCTCGTACAAACAATGACGGAGCTACTTGGTAATAGTCCTTTGCGCACTTACAAATATTTTTTATTGTTATCATCATTACATTATTTTTACTATCATTATTACAATTATTACATCATCATCATCATCATAATCGTGGACAAGTGGTTACTCTGCACGCCTCCGATTCCGAGGTTCGCGGGTTCAAACTCGATAGGAATCAATGCATTTTAAAGGCGTAACAATTCTGAATGTAGCTTTCTCCAGAAGGAAGGAAATCCGTGAGTCCCGTATCGTAAATTTATGGTACGTAGGAGAACCTCGCGCTTGAAATAAATTGCTACATAATAAACGTCATTAAATATAACAATCTTTATTGATATATTCAGTAGGCGGTTAATTTTGTGCTGATTTTGGCTAATGTATAGTTTAATTTAAATTACTAAGCACCTACGAATTCAAGCTGGTAGGCCTATTAAAAATATTTTCTAGAGAGTAGTTTTGTAATGTTTTGTACTTGTACCCGACACCAATGTCTGATGTTGAATATTGTAAGTAATGTTAAGCTATCGATAATAATTTATAACAATTTTCATGCTGTTACAAGTAATATTTAAGAGGTATAAATATATTTTATTGGCTTGGTATCACTTACTGATATTGCATCCCCTACTCATGACATATCTAAGATGATATTAAAATGCACGATTATATTAGCTTTTATTATAAGCTACATTATTATAGTATTTAATTTAATGTCTAAACTTCCCATTATTCTCCTTTTATAACACAAAATGTATACCTCTACGATTATTCTCTCATTCCAGAAACATTTAAGAAATTGTAAAATTATATATTAACACATAATATTGTTAATAACTATTGTATACTAATATATGCATAATTAAAATTATATTTAACTTCTAACACACCATTCAGTCTTTGTAGATCTGCAAACTTGTGAGATAAAAACAATAAGATATTATTTTAAATTTGACTGTGACACTTAAAATAACGAGATGCACTAAACATACTGATGTAAATCAACTGTCTGAACTTGAGAATTGTTGATATAAAACAGATGTTTAAGGAAGACTTGCTGACATTGCATTATTATCGTTTGGAAGGAAGTGGTATGAGTAATAAAACATTCGGTTTTATTTGGAAGTGACATCTTATAACAATACTATTTCGTCAAAGTTTTCAGGGTACAATACAATACACTGAATAAAAAGTTATTTTAAGACTGGAATTAGTAATTATAACATAATAAAAATGTATACCATTTTATTCAATTAATGATGAAAAAGTTTTTATTATATAATATTACATTTAAACTGTAATAAAAATGTGTAACAAAATAAATAATTTGTTTTAAAAAAAGGGCAGAAGATTACGAGTATTTGAGAATAAAGTTCTTAGGACAATTTTTGGATCAAAAAGAGATGAACAGACAGGTGAATGGAGAAAACTTCATAATAGTGAGCTACATGATCTGTATAGGAAGCCAGATGTAATAAAAACAGTTAAGTCTCGTAGGCTGCGGTGGGCAGGAAATGTAGCACGTATGGAGGATGAAAGAGGTGCTTGGAAATTTCTGGTAGGAAAACCGTAGGGAAAACGCCCAGTTGAAAGACTTAGAATGAGGTGGGAGAATAACATTATACATGATTTGAGGGAAGTAGATTATACAGGGAATAATTGGAAAACGTTAGCTCGGAATGGGATGTATGGAGAGCTTATGTCCGCGCTGCCATGAACCTGCAGGTTCCACAGAGCCAGTGAGTGAGTTAGTTATAAATAATTTGTTTAATAATTCACAGTAAACGTAAGTAACAGAGCTCTTTACTTCTCACTTCAGCAATAAAATTTGATAAATAAATATCTACTGCGTAAGAATTAAAATATCGCCACTTTTATAAATTTACGGCACTGTTCCATTAAGCAGAACATATAATAATCTATTCGATTTAATGGCAGTTGAAAAAGTCACTGATGAAGCTCTTTCAATAAAGTACGCGCGCGACCTTGGTCGTGAAATAAATCTGCTGCGCCGTGGACCCGCGAGTTTTTTTTACGAAAATAGAATAAAAAACATTTATATTGTCTGAACTATTCAACTCTCCAAAAATGTAATTGCTGGAAATTAATCCTTATTACGTGAGTAGTATCCTGTACTTTTTCCGTTTTCATTTTTTGATATGTACTGCAGTAAACCGCCATAAAACAGAAAATTGACATCGAAAATAAAAATATCCTAATTATAAAAATAACACCCTTAAACTACATGATATCACCTATATAAATATGTTTGAAACAAATTTTTGCTGTTTACTGTTTCAGAAATATTAGCTAGTAAACGGTTTAGTTTATCATATTTACGATAATTTCAGATCATCATGACTACGAACCTATAAATGATAAAAATTAAATTTCTGTATTAATACGTTTATAAATGTATTCACTATATTTAGGGATACATAAAATTAAAAAAATAAATTGCAAGATTTTTTGCTGTCCGATTTGATATGGATTGTCCCATAGATGTCATTTGAGTGGTCCGTGGTCAGCGTTCCGCCTCATACTGACGTAACCAAGGTAGTACTAGGACGGCAAAATTCGGTAAATTTTGCTTAGAGGCCTTTATATTCAGGCTTAAGGATCTTTTACGAGCCTGAAAATCTTCAGACTCGGGATCCACGGTTTAAAGTCCCTCCCGGAGGACTTGCTCCTTGGATTTTTCCATCCTAAAAAATCCATCGTCTCCGGCCGGGTTTGAACCCGCGACCTTCGGGACCAGAGGCAAGGAGCATAACCACTAGTCCACCGCGGCCCATAATAATAATAATAATAATAATAATAATATTAATTATTATTATTATTATTATTATTATTATTATTATTATTATTATTTCCACCGCTGTGGTCTCGAGGTAGCGTGCTGCCTTGTCACGCAGCGGGCCCGGGTTCGATGCCCGGTCGGGGCAGTTTTTCTGGATGAGGTTTTTATCGGTGTTTTTCCTCACCTGTAAGACAAATGTCAGGAAAACGTTAAGGCCCAAACGGTCCTCGAAATCATATGGCCATCATCGTCATCATCAACCTTATCATTATCATCATCATCACCACCATCCTTCACCGGTGTGGAAAGCAACGGGAAGCTACCACACCTACAATTCCCTAGTAAAGCTGCAAGCATAGCATGAAAGTGCTATGATTGCAGTGAAAGACCTGCCTTCGGGCAGAATTACTATGGATGGATTATTATTATTATTATTATTATTATTATTATTATTATTATTATTATTATTATTATTATTATGTAAGTATTTAAGATATTTTTATTAACCGTACTTGAAAATACTTCGAAAAAAAGACAAAATACACACATCACCTTCTACATAGTGTTTATACAATTCAATTGTTCACAAAGTTTCCTAATTGCCTTTTCTTGAATGGTTTCCCTATAAAATATTCAAAGCATTTCTACAATCACCCATTCGAGCTTCGTAACCCATTCACCTGCCTCAATCTCCTCAACACATATGAAATGATCAGATTATGAAAAAAATCTTGATATTTATGTTATCAATTATGTAACGAACTATACTATAGTAATCGAGATTGAGATAACGCCAAGAGCATTTATCATATTTACATCAATGCTAAGTGTACGTTATCTATAAAAATATCAAAATAATACATTTAGTACATCATTCAAGTTCAACCCACACCTGTAGGAAGATAGAAGTAGCCTATCCAATGCACAAAAAAAAAATTATATTTATTATAAAGTGTGTCAAGTTCTGCTTCTTATCTTTTCATGAAAACTCTTTATTTTACTGTTAAATAATCGATCAGCTGAAAATAAACAGTATACTCTCGTTACAGTACTTACGAAAAAACCTAAAAATCTGTGGTATATTCTAGAAACAATTCTTAAATTTATTAAGATTAATATTTCATATTAGTTTACTTTAATTTTAAATTACATTAATGTGTAATTTCCCTGAGATTGGAAAAAACAGCTTTTGATAAGATCACAATTAATTACATGTGGGATTACCACATATTCATTGCAAAATGTTCGTGTGATATAATTGGTAAATTTAATTATAATTATGATATATTTAATTGAAATGATTTGACATTTTTAAGTAGAATATTTCTATGTCTTCTTCAATTAATTTACCTATGAGAATTCTTGCATTCAAACCGACACAAATCAAACAATTCAAAGTTCTTGACCCCCTTAAAAATTGTAAATGTTTTTGTGTGATATCACAACGTTTATTAACGACGGAATAAAATACTCAAATGAATACATAGCTACAATGAATGCTAAAAACAGCTATAGACGTTACATTTAGGAGAATGGAGTTTTAGGGTACGATCTTCTATAAGATAGAGCGAGAGCGCATTTATAGCTATCTGCAGAGGAAAATGCCTCAATTAGCATCTCTATCCAACATCAAACAAGGAAATGAAGAAAAAGAAAAAGATGATTTTAAATTAACTCTTTTTTTTTCAAGTGAAAATACCTTTTGAAAATAGGAGGTATTCAGTCAGTAATAATAATATTATTAATAATAATAATAATAATAATAATAATAATAACAATAACAATGCTTAATTTAAGTTGGCAGAGTTAAGGCCATAGAGCCTTATCTTCCATTCAAGTAGCGAATAATAAAAAAAATACAAAAGTGTATATATTTATTACAATTTAAGTATATTATTAAGTATAGTATGCGAATATAGTCTAATATTAACACTAACAAAACATAATATAATAATAATTATAATTATATTATAATAATTTATTATATTTATATTATAATTTATTAAATAGTATAATAAAATAAGAACAGATTCCTAGATGAAAATGTATACGTAGGAGCCTATATACAAAAGCGAAAATATACCCGTAGTTGCTATGTAGGTGGTATTTTCATTGTGTCGAACTTAAGATATCAGTTAATTTGGATTTAAATAATGATAGTGATTGACAGTCCCTGACATGACTGGGAAGTGAGTTCCATGCTCTAGTCATAATATATATATTATTTAACATTCAGAGTATGATGATGTCCTTGTATTGAGGTATCTAAAGTAAAGTAATATATTGTGCCTAAGGGTCAATTTCACCAACAGAGGTAACTGTATTACAACAGTTTTCCCCGTGCATAATGCATAGCTTAAACTGGCGTAATAGAGTTACCTCTGTTGGTGAAACCGACCCTAAATGACGATTAGTCGAATTAGAATTTAGAATACCAAAACCTGTGAAAATTACATCATAAGGAAGGGGACAGAAGTGGAGAGTGTTCGTGAGGTGAAATTCGGGAAATAGAAGGACCACGAGAAATTCCGAAAAATCCTGGTATTGCACATCAACAATGCAACTCTAAAGCGCTAGGATTCGAACCTAGTAGGATTGCCACTAGGGTTGCCGCGGGCGCTAGCCATGCCACATAGTTTTAATTGGACCACAGTCTGAAAGAAGAAACCAGCCCTCAAATTTCAAATATACAAATTAATGCTATATTAATGTTCCTGCGGTATCCCTCCACGTACTGCAGAAAAGATCAAACCCACCACCACCTATAGTGTTATGCCATGTAAGAACCAAGAAACAAAACACTAACAAAATGTGCCACATTTCTTTTTCTGCACAAAGAACCAAAGAAAAAGTCTCAAATCTAAGAATTTAAACTTATTTGCTTTGCCTCTAGTCACGAGTTCAAGCCCGGCCGGGGTCGATTGATTTTTAGGATGGAATAATCCAAGGGACAAGTACTCTGGAAAGGACTTGAAGTCGTGAGTCCCGGGTCTGAAGATGTTCAGGCTCGTGAAAGAACCGGAGTAAAAAGACCTCTGTGCAATATTTAACCGACCTTCATCCATCCAAGTAATACCTCAATTGCTTACTAGATGTCTCATTGAAGCGATTGCTAACCATGTCAGTCGTTGACATATGTAGGTAAATAAGATTAACTAAATTACTATGGTTAAGAAATTCCCATTTGGGAGCACCCTTGTCCTCATATAGGACGAATAGAGCACACACACACACACACACACCACACACACACACACACACACACGCATGTTTGAGTTACAATATTTCTCATGAAATAGACGCTCTTGATACTCTGTTAACTAACTAACTAACTAACTCACTGGCACTATCGAAACCGCGTGGACACATCCCTATCCTGAGCTAATGTTTTCCAATCTTGATACTCTAATAGTTGAAGTAATAAGTAAACGTTTATTTTTATTTGTGATTTTCATAGACGTTTGGCTTTAATTGAATTTTTTCCTCAGCTCCGTTATCTTGCGAATTGGTTCCTTTATTAAATGCGGTCCAGTTGTTTGTTTTAACCCGAACAGGATTGAAGTTATGCTCCTTCCTTTTCTACATAAAGACTCGATAGCCGCCAGGTGGACAAAACAGAATGAATAAACCGATGGAGATATTAATGAGGATGTCGTATTTTGTGGACAAGTGAAACATCTCTGCAGCTCCCATTTTTAGCCGACATGGAAAAATTCATTGAAGAGGACAAACAATCTTTTAGATGTGTTCTGGATTCTAATTCCTGTAAGAATGATTATGTAACTTCATAACATATAGTTTTGAGGACTGGTAAGAAGTTTGCCACTGAAAGACAGTGGTACCATAACTATATTTTGTCTAAGAAACCTGCTTTCTTCATTAACGGAAGTTTTACATCGTCCATAAAATCATTGCAGATAGCACTGGTCAACATGATTTTTGTCTCATGAGTACCAATAGTTGCAGTTTTTTATCGTATTTTCAAATATGTATTCGGAATTTCTCCATCACCCACAGTTTTTGTTTATTTCAATTTCAGTTAATGGATTTAAATAATTGAAGGGTCCAGGGGAAAAACGATGAATGTCACAAAATCACAAAAACTGAGGTTTCATATTCTTAGTGTTTGTACTGTTCCCTAGTAACATTTAAAAGGTGAAAATTGTTTAAAGAAGCTATGGGTTACGTTTTATAAGGCTTTGAAAATAATGTGTACAGGGAAATGATATAGCGTTTCAAAACTTAAAATTCATTTATCTCAGTTTGAGTTTAATGTAACATTCATCGTTTTTCCCCTGGACCTTTCAATTATTTTTTAATAAACTTTTTTTCGTCCATTTGTCCATTGTAAAATAAAACCAAATGAGCTAACTCAAATGGTTTAAGCTATGGAAAAGAGATATATCAAGGCAAATGGAATCCTAATATGCTGGCCGATTATTGTTGGGCCATCAAGAGGGATGTTCCACAGGCGAAATATAGCAGAAAATCGTCATTTCTTACTTTCTAGGTGAGTCCGAATGTTCGAATATTGTGTAGTTACGAATGTAGAAAATAATAAGGTGTTTTAAATTATAAATGTCTGTCTCTCGGAAAGCTTGCGTGATGGAGAAAAACCGATATCATATTTGAATTCGGGAGAAAAAAATACTATCAAAATCACATATTTTGCATTCTGAGACAAAAAAAAGTTTATTTTTTGTTGCTCAGTGTAGTAAAATTGCTGTGACTCCCATTTGTTTTACAATATTTCTAACTATACGTTTTTAATTAATTGTAATGAAGGTAGCTAAATTCTATGTACTGATTCAGAACGAAACAATGCCATTTTTACAGAATATTATTGTGAAATATATTTTAAATATCTTTTGGCAACGGAATTGGATTTTATATGAAGGGCTGCACGAATTTTAATTAGAGAACAAATTAGAAACTCAGTTATAGGGAGAAAATGACTGAAAACACTATTTTAGATTATATTAAAACTCAGCAATTAAGATGGTACGGACATGTCCAGCGAATGGAAGAGGATCGGCTACCATAATTTGTTTTGAAATGGAAACCTGAGGAAAGACGAGACAGATGACCTAAAACCTCTTGGAAACAGGGAGCATATTTACACATGAAGGAGAAACATCTACAACCAGGAGATTGGGTGGACCGACAAAATTGGCTATTAGGAATCGGACGATGTCAAAGACATTAATCAACCGATGATCTATCAATTTTATTTTTTTAATAATATTAAAAGAACTCACTACAGTTGGTTACTAGTTATTACAAAAATGGAGGAAAGAACAATCAAGTATCACTTCTGTATATTAATAATTTCTGATGTCCTATGAAGTAAATATGTCAATTATATTTTTCTGGAACGCCATTACCAGGGAAAAAATACGTTTAAGAAAGTGCAAAATAGTGGTTCCTTCTTTTATGGTATAATCAATTGCTGCAAATGTTTTTATATTATCTCCCGCAACCACAATAAGGTTACATTCGTGCACTATATATACATGCAGTCACTGTAAAACGATGCTAGGACCTATTCAGATTGTTAAAAAAAGGAGGAGCTTGATTTTACAGTGATAAAATTAAACTGATAAAATCGAGGTGAAAAAGACTGTGATTGGTTATAAATAAAAAATAATTTAAATGCGATTGGTCATTGACTCCCATTTGGGGCATGAGTTAAATAGTCATCTAAAATTTGTCTCAAGACTTCAGGCCGGGTGGCGACCAGCTCATTGTCAGAACTCGTTTCTAGTTTTACTTCTAGCCATTGTCCACCTACTTTCTAATTTACCCTTACTGGATTTGATCTGTCTACAACTATCTTCTGAACTACTATCCACCATTCTTCTAATGCCTCTCTTGTTGGGAATATATCCGTCCAGCCTAAACAGGATAACCATAGCTCTCATCTGTACAATGTAAGAAAACAGGCAAGAAGAATGAAAGAAAGGACTCATAAAAGACGGAGCATTGCTTAAACATTTACTAAACATAGGTTACAGAAAAAAAACAATCTGTAAAATAATAAATCTCTGCCAGCAATGGTTCAGTGCTACCCTTATTTCTGATTTTTTTAAATACCAAGAAATAGATTTCTTTAAAATCGCGAAAATAAAGTTGTAAATTCAGACTCATCATCTGGCAAAAAATATAAATAGGGTTGTGATTTTTCTTCACCAAAACATAGTTTGTAAAATGAAGCTAATGACAAAAATTATATATATATATATATATATATATTATATATAATTCTGGACGTCCCAAGAAGCAATTGAGTCTTTAGGTACCAGATAATAACATCTTAATTACTTACAAAAAAACCAATATCATTCTATATTCTGCCTACCGCTTTGGTTTCAAGGCAGCGGGCCCGGGTTCGATTCCCGGTCGGGACAGGCTCCTGGGTGAGGGTTTTTCTCAGCTTTAATACAAATGTCAAGAAGCTTAGGGCCTACGGTCCCCGAAAATCATCCATCATCATCATCATCCTTCACCGGTGTGGAAAGCAACAGGAAGCTACCATACCTATAATTCCCTAGTAAAGCTGCAAAGTATAGCATGAAAATGCTATGGTTGCAGTGAAAGACCTGCCCTCGAGCAGAATTACTATGGAATTCTAAATTCAAATGGTGAGAGAAACAGGAAGATTAAAAAAAATGGAACGTTGGAAAAAAAAATATTGGGCCAATCAAGATAATATTATTCTAAATTCTGCCTACCTCTTTCGTCTCGAGGTAGCGTGCTGCCATGTCAGGCATCGGCCCGGATTCGATTCCCGGTCGGGACAGGCTCCTGGGTGAGGTTTTTTCTCAGCTGTAATACAAATATCAAGAAGCTTAGGACCTACGGTCCCCGAAAATCATCCATCATCATCATCATCCTTCACCGGTGTGGAAAGCAACAGGAAGCTACCATACCTATAATTCCCTAGTAAAGCTGCAAAGTATAGCATGAAAATGCTATGGTTGCAGTGAAAGACCTGCCCTCGAGCAGAGTTACTATGGAATTCTAAATTCAAATGGCGAGAGCAACAGGAAGATTAAAAAAAATGCAACGTTGGAAAAAAAAATATTGGGCCAATCAAAGTACTTCACTGCCTGCAATATGTAAATGAACATAAACAACGCGATTAAATAGGCCTATATGAGTTACAAAACTATTCACCATATACAATGTTAAATTAATAGGCCTAATTGGTGCTACATAATAATTCTAACCAACTTAAATTAAGTAATAAATTATCTAAGTACCATTAAATAATAGTTCGGAGGTTTGTACTCGTGTTTAGAATTATTTAATAATACGGGTGGAATAATATATTTAGTGAGAGAAAAGGTTGAAAATTAAATTGTAAAGAATTTTTTCGTGAATTCCTTAAGAATTGACACAAAAGGAAATGTTAAAAGTGAATACTGACTTCAAAAAAGTGATGCAGGGACTTAAAGCTGAGGATTTCGATGACCTTGTCGTTCTTTCAATGTGAGCTGTGAATCTATAAATAATTAAAAATATTCAATTTTGTAAGTTAACAATACTATTTTTGTATGAACTTTTCCACGGTTTTCTAAAACCAAAACTCTTATTTTATGTAGTCCAATCCTCGATTGATACCTTATCTTTTTTTTTTCCAAATTCACCCCTTTCATGCATATTTCTGTCTCATCTTTCCATTTTTTACTCGATGTAATTTTCTTATATCACCCTTTGACTTCCAGTAAATAATATTATTCATGACGTCTCTATATGCTATTCTATTTTGTTTTATTAATAACTTCATGGAAGGGTAAATATTCTGACGTTAATTCTACATGTATTAAATCTTTATCAATTTAGAATTCATATACATATACCGTATTTTGTTATATATGAACAAAATTACCATTTTTACACGCTTTATATTAGCTTGACCTGTATCTATCTATGTAACGGAATCATTCAACACGATTTTCATCGACTTAAAACATTGGAACGACTTGAAACGTTGCATACTTGTAAAGGACCAACGACAATACAATGATTTCATAAAATCTTTCTAAGTTCCTAGCCAGGATCATCAGGATATAAAAAAAATAATAACCGGTATAATAGGTTGCGGACTTATCGACTTTTTAGTCCATTTCATGGGATTCCGGTTTATGACAATCAATTAAACTAAACATTTAAAAAATAAATAATAGTTTAAAAAACTAAAACAACACGCTTTATTAGAAAACCAAACTAAAAAATTAAAAATAAGTAATAGTTTAAAAAATTAAAAACAAGACGCTTTATTAGAAACCCGAACTAAAGTGTGAAAAATAATTTCAATTTCCAACACGCTTGGGATAAAATTAAAGTGGTCAACAAAAAAATCATCTGGAAGACATGTAGAATAAAACTACAGTTATCTACAAGAAAAATAATTTTACCATCAAAAACATGGGGTGCTTTTATGGTTTTTATGTTTTCTTCTTAGAGACTTTACTCTTACCAATATCTGTTTATTATCAAATATATTAATTGATATAGAGCACCTTACGCTTTTGAAAGTGAAATTATTTTTTTAGATAACTCTAGTTTTATTCTAGATGTGTTGGAGATGATTTTTTCTGTTGACCACTTTAATTTTATCCCAAGCGTGTTGGAAATTAAAATTATTTTTCATTTTTTAGTTCGGTTTTCTAATAAACCGTGTTGTTTTAGTTTTTTTAACTATTATTTATTTATATCTAACTATATAACGTATTCTTATGGAAAAAATGAATTCTTAGTAACACGGTAAAGGTAAATTTAAGGTATAAATAGTGGAGTAAAGTTTGTAATTTTGAACGTTCTTAAAGTTTAATCCAATAATACTAACCAGTGCTTAGTAATGTAAATAAAAGCCGATCCGATTGAGGGTCTTTCCACTTTTCAGCGGTTGCCCTTTTACCAGCCGGCTGCTAGCCCTTCACATCCACATGTGTCAATCACAGAGGTAGATGATCAACACCCGGTGTAGGGGTGACTTGTGGTTAGCATGTCGAGTCCCCCAGTCGTTATAGCTGGTTCCTCAACCTTGAGCCGCTACTTATTGTAGCTACCCAATTGCCTCACGGTGATGGGTGGGCACCGGTCCCATACTGGCCGAAATACCATGAGAAAATTTCTTCCCCATGGAGACTCGAACCAGCGCAAGTCCCGTAGCTCTGCACCAAGGCTTCCTACCTTAACCGCTCGGCTACGGCGCGGGACAAATAAAAGCCAAAAACCAAGAATTCACTATAAATAAATATACTGTAATTTATCCCATGTTATAATAAATCATACCGTTACAATATCAATTACTAATGAAAAACCGCAAAAGACTGCCCTAGATGTGTTGTCAATTTATCTGAGTATCTACACATATTTGGTTCGTTAATAAAATTAAGACATGACATCATCCATACATCATTAGGAAGTAACTGCAAGCTGCCAGCTGTATCTTTAGACTGGTATATTAATTTTACGATAATATATCTTGGTATCTAAGGGATTTATCTACCCATGTAAGTCTGTTTTACTAGGATCTCACTATATATTATTCAAAGGAAATTGGAAACAGCATCTTGAAAGAATGAGTTCAAATCGGATCCCCAAAGCTGTTTATAATTATATACCTAGATGACGAAGATCACTGGGCCGTCCTATGAAACGCTGGAGGGAAAATTTTCTATAGGATCGTAACAGGCCTTGGCCTAATACTTGGAAGGAAGAAGAAGAAGAAGAGACACCTTAGCGCTGTTAATAATGAGCCTGTTTAGAACTTATTGGAATCAATCAGTCCGAATATAATAATGATTATTTGAAAAGCGAAGAATAAGATTGGCATAAAGATCAAAGATCCCCCTTAAACAGAGCTTTGACTCGGATAATAATTAATGATTTCTTAGATTTTTCTTTTGAAGATAACCGAAAACTTCCTCGACCAAAATAAATAGGTAAAGAGAAATACTACCAGTTCTATAAATAAAGAGAGAGACTGATTAAAATAAATTCTGAAACGCTTTGCGTTATAACAAACAAGCTCTGTTACGACATCGGACGCAGTAGTATCTAATCAAAGGCACGAGAAAGATAAATGGATAAAGACCAATACATTAGTTTTGAGAAAATCGAGAAAACTATTTTATTTATATGATTTCATCATTTATAAAGCATATTTTAGTCAGATTGTTATTTTTGTTTATGCAATATGAAGGGCATAAATAATAAAAATAGACAATCCATAACATATCCTAATTTAAAATATCGTATTCGCACTGATCCTCAAAGTAATGGTGTGCCAATTTCGCTACCTCCTCAGCAGCTTGAAAATATAGATTCATCATCCTCTGAAGTTCTCTAAAGAGCATAAACAAATCTGAGTTCTAAAATTACCGAAATGTCCTTATGGCACAAACAATTGGCACACAATGGACATAATGACTTACGGATTTCGATTTCCTAAAAATTGGTGCATAACTATTATTGGTGCATAACTATTATTGGTGCATAACTATTAGTTTGACGATTAAAATAGATATATTTTCTTACACCAGACACTATTTTCTCTTGATATAGACACAGAGAATAAGAGTCTGTACCTACATTCCCGAATATAGGCGAACTTCACTTCTATACTCCAACAATATTAATGAACTTGGTAAGGAATGTGATCTCAAAGATTGATTTATTTTAAGAAGCCTAAAAACAGTTCTACTTCCCTCTATAAATCATGGATACTCGTTCACTTAAATTAACTGAACAATAACTTAAAATTAATATTAGAGAAAGTTTAATTCATAAGCATCACTGCGATGACATTGAGGTATAAACAATTCTCCTAACTCAGCAATCAGGGTTTACGAAGTTTCTCTGCTTTCTTTATGAGAGAAACAGTACTGGGAAGTAAGGAATTGACTTCCAAGATCAGATCTTGTGCCAGAAAAAACATGTGTCCCAAGAATATCTTTATTAACTTAATAAAGAAAAAGCTGTTTTATTCTCACTTCATTTCAAAACTCAGAAACATGAAGCAATTGTTACCAATTTTAGCAACGAAAGCAAAATATTTACTTATCTGAAACTAAAATTTTCTAGGAATACGTAGATATGCACAAATTATACCTGGTATGTTCAATGGACCACAGAAACAAGATCTGATGAAAGATTCCCTGACCATACTGAACGAAAAAAAGCTGCTTGGTTATCTTTTAAGCGCTTTGCTGAAAACTTGCTAGGAAACAAAAAAAGGTTAAAATTACGAAGAACTTTCTGACGAAATGTTAGCAAATTTTAAAACATTGGGTTCCAAAATGAGGGGATTAAACCTAATTTTCTGTACAACCATATTATTTACTACCCTCAAAATCTTGGTGCTATCAGTGAGGAGCAGGTAAAAGGTTCACTAAGTTATCAAAACAATAGAAATGAGATACCAGGGGGAAGTGGAATTAACCTATGTTGACGGATTAATATTGGTGCATAAAAAGTGTATGCGGAGTATTCTCGGAGTCACGGTTGTGCATCAAAACGGCGAAAAATTTCAAGAGATAACTACACGATTTTATAACAGCAGAATCAATGTAGTTCCTTTTTACATGTTAATTAATGCTATGCACTTAACACTTTCGTAATTTAGATCATCCTGTCAATTTTTTTTCCAATTATTCACTTTATCAATTTTTTTTTCTTTGACTTCGTGATATAAAATAAAAATAAACTGATACAAAAAAATTGAGTACATTTCCGAATTCAGGACATTTCAATATACAGAGTGATTCAGAAATATGGCTATACGTTTGATCGCATTTTGTGACGAAAATATTATTATTAAAGGAAATATGATGTTATCATTGGAAATGTAATCCTTCAAATTGCAACAATAGAACAAAACAAAACACATCACTGCTCACGTGCAGCTGGCGGGTTGATTTTTGTGGGCTTAGCGTCGAACGCCTCCACAATTCCCTTCGTTGTTTCTGCATCCGTGATAAAGCGAGGTCTTCCAGGAGGTTTGATTTTCTGCATCCTTCCCGTTTCCATCAGTCGTTTTCTCCACTTCCCCACAGGCGACGGCTGCAATGCTACGTTAAACTCACGTCTTACCCGTCTTGCGGCCTCACGATCATTAGCATACGTTATTGCCCATGCAGCAATTGTAATTTGTTGTTGCATATTCAACGCCATTTTCACTAATGACGTCAGTTCTACACTGTTTTGTTTTATTCCATTGTTGTAATTTGAATAATTGCCTTTCCAACGGTAATTTCATATTTCCTGTAATGTTAATATTTTCATGACACAACGCGATCAAACGTATAGCTATATTTATGATTCACCCCGTACTATGCGTTTTCTTTTTTTTTTTTTTTTTGCGAAATGGTTGAATTGAAGACCTCCGCGGATGAGTACCTCTGAGTATCTCTGCTTTACAGATGAGACAAAAATAAACTCTCTAAGGAAACATGTTTCAACCGAAGATCGAAGCCTGGATCACTGCGATATGACTATTAAACCACAGGGGTGGAAAAAGTAAATGTTTGTATACCACAGTATACCTTGATATACCCCGAAAATGTAACGTTTTATGACATATTTTATAGAGAAAAAAACTGGGTTCTGGGAAGCAACTCTAGAATTAAACGAGTACACTGTTAATAACATGTTCCAAAGCTCCATATTCCGATTGAGGGTCTTTCCACTTTTCAGCGGTTGCCCTTTTACCAGCCGGCTGCTGGCCCTTCACATCCACATGTGTCAATCACAGAGGTAGATGATCAACAGCCAGTGTAGGGGTGACATGTGGTTAGCATGTCGAGTCCCCCAGCCGTTATAGCTGGTTCCTCAACCTGGAGCCGCTACTTATTGTAGCTACCCAATTGCCTCACGATGCTGGGTGGGCACCGGTCCCATACTGGCCGAAATACCATGAGAAAATTTCTTCCCCCATGGAGACTCGAACCAGCGCAAGTCCCGTAGCTCTGCGCCAAGGCTTCCTACCTTAACCGCTCGGCTACGGCGCGGGACTCAAAGCTCCATATTACAATCTTAAATAAAATTAATGTAACGTAGCTATGCGTTTTCCATTTAAATAAAAGAGCTTAAAACTACAAATCAAATAAATTCAAGAATTATCGTTTATAGCAATTTTATTTTGAGTAAAATAAGAGAAACTAAAATTAAAATTGACAGTAAATGTCACATGGTTTTACGATAAATAAAGGTCTTCGTCAAGGTTGTTGTCTATCACCGACTCTGTTTAAAATATATATACTCGAAATATTAAAGAATTGGAGGAGAAAATGTTCAAGCATGGGAATTCCTATTTCAAACAACAAAACTTTATACAACTTACATCTTGCAGATGATCAATTGTTAATTGCACAAGATTATGAAGATTTAGAATATATGACTAGAAAATTAATAGAATATGAAAAATGGGGATTAAATTTGAACATGAAAAAAAAAAAGGATTTATCAATTGGTGAACCAGAACACAATTTAATTTTTGAGACTGGAGAAACAATAAAATCTTGTAGTGAAATCGCATATTTACGAATTGAAATAAATAAAAATGGAAGTTACGAAGAGGAAATAAGAAATAGAAATAATAAGGAACATTTGCAATTGCTTGCATCAATGGAATATTGTGGGATAAAAATACAAGTAATAAAAATAAAATGAAGATATATCATACAATTGTTAAAAGCATCATTACTTATGGAGCAGAACTTTGGCTATTAACAACAAAAACAAATAAGTATCTTTTGGCAACGGAAATGGATTATATACGAAGGGCAGCAAGAATTTCAAGAAGAGAAAAAATTAGGAACTCAAATTATAAGGGAGAAAATAAAGATTGAAGACACTTCTTCTTCTTCTTCTTCTTCTTCTTCTTCTTCTTCCGAATGCAGTATTGGGTGATGATGCCCGTTCTACGACTACAAAAACTGATCTTTCCATCGGTTGAAGGGTATTCCGAGGTCTCTTTTGCCTTTAGGGTTGAGGTGGTAAATCGTCTTTGGTAAACGGGAATTTGACATTCTCTGGACGTGTTGGAACCATTTAATCTGATAATTTTGTATATGTTCAACCATTTCCCTATTATTCCACTGCATCCTTGACACTATTTTAGATTGTATTAAAACTCAGCAATTAAGATGGTAAGGACATGTCCAGCGAAAGGAAGAGGATCGGCTACCAAAATCTGTTTTGGAATGGAAACCTGAGGTAAGACGAGGCAGAGGAAGACCTAAAACCTCCCGGAGTCAGGGAATATATTTATATATGAAGGATAAACATCTACAACCAGAAGATTGGATGGACCGACAAAATTGGCTATTGGGAATCGGACGATGTTAATGATATTAATCAACTGATGATCTATCCAAAATAAGAGAAACTATCATCAAATATTTAAATACAATGATAATATTAAACATTATTTCTCTCTCGTAATGTATGCCAATTTTCTTACAGCACTTAAATAAAAAAGTACACATAATATTTTACAGTATTTATTTTGCTTTTAGTATTTATCATCGAAGTAGAAGCTTAAAGCTGAAAAATAAAATTAATAAACAATTAATATTCTTACCTCCTGTCTCATACATGGACAATTTAAATAGTTTCTACTTTACATGCTTATAAGAAATATATAGATTTTGTAATTAAAAATTTAACTACATTCTAAGTGAACCCTAAAACATTTACTAACGAAAAACTTAAACACATGCTTCAGTGTTTTTAAAATAAATTCGGAGGGATAATTATTGTTTGGGTTAATGGTTTCGTGAAATGGTCCATGTGTATCATATTGACTATTTAACTCATGCCCCAAATGGGAGTCAATGACCAATCACGTTTCAATGATTTCTGTTTTACAACCAATCAGAGTCGTGTTTCACCAAATATTTATCAGTGTTATAATTACCATATTAAAGAAAGCTCCTCCTTACAATATTGCGTTCCTTTGGCAATAAATAGTATGATCTGGTTGCAGTGATAAACAAAAGAAGCAGTAGAAGCGTACCTATCGTTTCTCATTTGTAAACATCGCCGTTTACATTAAATATATAAATATTTTAAAATAACTATAGTTAAATAATGATTTGTGAGTAAACAGCTTAATTTTATTCGTTAAATAGTCCTAACAAATGCCACTCTTGATTTCCAAATTCTCTAGATAAATTCACTCCTCACTTCGTGAGTCGTGAATTTATCGATAATTTGGAAATCACTCGTGGCATTATTTATGATAAATTTAAGTAACCATCTTGATGTGACTCGTCTGTAATCCAGTGAAGTTGTTCGAGATTTATATCTTGTCAAGATAAAGATTACATCATATGTTATCATGTACGGTATCTAGGAACTCCCAAACACAATTATGTGCCAATTGTAAACAAATTTAAATTAACATTTATAGCCAAACTCGTATATTTTCAAATAGTGTGGTACAGAGTAATTAATCTCAGCATCTTAATCTTCGATGAGGAAATAAAATTAATCACAGAAGAATCTGAGTCTAGAAAATATTTAGGTTTCCTTAACATTTTGTTTTCCATAAACATTTTGCAAATTTGTAAGAAAGGAATATTCAACATTGGGAAATTGTCAGTTTTTAAATCCAAACCAGGTATAAATGCCGGAATACTTATGCCTATTTCAAGCCGACTAAGGCATTTCAAACAAAAAACTTAAAATATATATTATATTAAGTTATGGACTCAGTAAACAATATATGACGAAGAAAAATTTAGGTCAAGTTTATTACGACGATACTGGAAATAAATACTATATTACGATGCGAGGTTGGGAAGTGGTTTTTACAGAATGGAGGAAAAATATTTTAAAAACCGAACAATAGCGAGGTTTTTAATTCCCGAGATTCTGTAAAACACTTCACAAATGTGCGTTGTACATTATTTTTTTGCGCGATGGTGTATTCAAAATAATAAATAATAGTAAAATAATAACATCTTTGTTGGAAATATTTGTGTTTATTATAAACAATTGAGTAACGTTAACAGTGAGGGCCATGTTTATTAGTTGAAACAACAGGAGGCCTTGAGAACAATTATTGATAACATGGCCGCAAGTACGTATTTATTGTTTTACAATGTTTCAAATAAGCTTCAGTTCATTTAAGATGCAGTGATTTGTTTGGTATAATGTATATTAACACTACCTTTTGGATATATGTTTGTATATACATTCTACGTAGTATACATAGAGGGCAGTGGTTTTACTTTCCGCACGTGGGTGTAATTGTAATATTACAGTGTAATTATTTAGATTGGCAACCCCGAAATGTAGGAAGTTTAACTTTCAATAATGGTCGCATTGCAGAGACTCTTGATGTCCCAACTCCTTTCAAAAAACGTTAAACTGAAAATATATAAAACTATTATTCTACCAGTTATATTATATGGGTGCGAAACATGGACTCTTACTTCAAGGGAGGAAAGAAGATTGCAAGTATTTGAGAATAAAGTACTTAGGAAAATTTTTGAACCAAAGAGAGATGAACAGACAGGTGAATCGAGAAGACTACATAACAATGAACTATATGGTCTTTATAGGAAGCCAGATATAATAAATAAGAACAGTTATGTCTCGTAGACTGCGGTGGGCAGGACATGTTGCACGTATGGGGAATGAAAGACTTGCATGGAAGCTTATTGTAGGAAAGCCAGAGGGAAAACGCCCGGTTGGTAGACCAAGAATGAGGTGGCAGAATAACATTAACTATGATTTGAGGGAAGTAGATTATACAGGAAATGATTGGAAAGCATTAGCTCAGAATAGGGATGTATGGAGAGCTTATGTCCGCGCGGAAATGAACCTACGGGTTAGATAGTGCCAGTGAGTAAGTAGTAGTAGTAGTAGTAGTAGTAGTAGGACTTTATTAGACAAAAGTAAGATATTTACAATATTATTTACAAATATGGGTCGCACGGGCAGTAAGCCGTACGTGCTTTTGACAGTCCGTTACAATAAAGAAATAATTGCTACTAGTGTGAAAAAAATAAACAACAAAACAAAAAAAAGCAATAACATTACAATTACATAAAGAAAACGCAATAGTATTACAATTAAATAATAACACAATAGCATTATACACTAAAAAAAGCAATAACATTACAATTACATAAAGAAAACACAATGAGTAAGTAAGTAATTGCTGATGAGTACGACAAAACGCACTATCGCGCAAAAAAAATAGTTTTTTTAGCCAAGAAAAGTTTAAGACAATTAAATGTAAATATGAACACACGGTAATATACAACTATTTTTTATAATGATATCAATTTTTTATCTTTGGATTGATGTTTAACCATTTATGGAAGAGACCTTCGTTTATTTATTCTTTATTTCAGTTTACAGTATTTTTTCATTTTGTTTTTCTTTTGTTAACCTATTACCTTTTTTTCACACATGCAAACCCAAAGAGATAGCATGTACCCAGACTCAAGGAGGAGATTTAAAATTCTCCTACACCGCCGAGAATGAACTCGGTTCGCCACACACTACGCCAAGGCGAAGTACTGTTTCGTACCCATATAGTATAACTAGAAGAATCTTCATTTTAGGCATATATAATTTTTTTTATTTTAATTCTTTTCGAGGGAAGTTCGGATGTCAACAATCCCTATAATGTATAATAACATGTGTTTACAGCGTTGAGCAATATTTCATTTCTTCCTCCAACTCAGTCCTGTGTGTAAATATTCTTCATAGATATATGAATTCTACCATTTCTTCAAAATTTGCCTTATTTATTGTCAAGAGTACATACTCATTATATATTTTATTGTAACGTATCGAGCCTTTGCTCAAATAACCGCCTTTGAATTTCGCGGGCGGCATCAGGAGTACTTGTAAGCCAATATGAATTAGATTCGGGTCGTGTGCAATCAGCAAAACCCTTCATATATGTTTCCTGGAGAAATAATTTTCGAGGTACGTCGATTCTAGATAAATATGCCTCTTGAGGCTTCAATTCCAGAAAAATCTAGAATAGCAGCTAGATTATTCCTATCCTCGCATGTACAATGAGCTGCGATGATCTGACCGGACAGTCGTGACTGGGTTAAGGACAAATAAAGCCAAGTTGATAAGTTAAGTGAAGCCGTCAGCGAGTGTGAAGTACATATTATAAAATAATTTGTGAAAGAAGAGACTCTTATACTCGTAGCAGCACATTATTTGAAAACTAGTAAAGTTACCTAAATGTGAAGATAATATATATTTTAGATAAGCCATCAGTGAGTGTGAATAAGTGATTTTGAATTAATTATGAAAGAAGAAATTCTTACAGCAGCAAATTATTTGTGTGAACACGGTGAGATATTAAGAAATACATAAATAAAATTGGAATTTTTTTTGAACATTTGTGAATTTATTTCAAGAAACTCGGCATCTACCTAAATATTTGTGCCGAGGAACAGTATTTTTAAGTATGACAATACATTTAGTTTTATTTATATTAATATCCAAACCCAGTAACTTAATATAATTTAACATTATGTGCGCGATTGGTTATAGTATTTCAAATAATAATAATAATAATAATAATAATAATAATAATAATAATAATAATAATAATAATAATAATAATAATAATAATAATAATAATAAAAATAATAATAATAATAATTTAAATAAGAATATTCCACGTAACAGTGGGTTCTCCTTCAACCTAAAGTGATTTGTCGTCAGAGATTTCTGTCTAAAGCACCTTCTTCCCTCATATCTTTAGCTTCTACACTTCCTATTCCATCTATCCAACGTTATCTGGGTCAATCAAGGATATTCTTAGGTATTTCATCTTCTTCCGCTTTTATGAGGTGTCTATACCATTTCAAACCTTTTTCTTCTATTTTTTATATTTTTTTTTCAACTTTCGTGATTTCCTTTATTGTGCTGTTTGTAACTTTATCCCTTCTTGAAATTCTTGCCGATCGCCTCCAAAAATCCAATTCTACTGCTAATAGCTTGCTGGCTTGTTGTCTACTTACTGTCCAGTTTCGGACTCATATAATTAAATCTTTTGTAACAGGCTTGAAATATAGATTTTTTCGTAATAATAATAAATAATAATTTCGTAATAATAATAATAATAATAATAATAATAATAATAATAATAATAATAATAATAATAATTGTATTAGGATAGAGAAGAAAAGGTTTCAGGCTAGAACAAACATAATTCGGAATGAGATTGGGGAAATGATTGCAGATTCCAGGAGTATATTAAATAGATGGAAAAGTTACTATAATCAGCTATTAAATGTGCATACAGAACAGGACATTGAAGAGGATAATTTACAGACAGCAGAAATGCTAGTCGCAGAACCAAGTGCATTAGAGGTTGAAATGGCGATAGAAAAATTGAAGATGTATAAAGCATCAGGTTCGGATGAGATCCCAGCAGAACTGATAAAATCAGGGGGAGAAAAATTGATGGACAAGATACGCCGGTTGTTTTGTATGATTTGGGAAAAAGAAGTTCTTCCAGATGTTTGGAAAGAATCGATTATCGTACCAATTTATAAGAAAGGAGATAAAACTGATTACAACAACTACAGGGGCATCTCATTACTTTCAACTTCATACAAAATTCTAACAAATATATTAGTAAGCAGACTTGCTCCCTACATTGATGACATTCTAGGAGATCATCAATGTGCATTTAGAAGAAACAGGTCTACAACAGATGAGATTTTTAGTATAAGACAAATTTTAGAGAAGAAATGGGAATATAATGGTACTGTACACCACCTATATGTATATTTCAAAAAGGCATATGATTCAATTAAGATGGAGAAGTTATATAATATCCTGCTGGAGTTCGGAATTCCTAAAAAGTTAGTTAGACTGTGTCTGAACGGCACAAAGAGTAGAGTGCGTGTAGGCAAATAGTTTTCGGGCATTTTTGAAATCCAGAATGGGTTGAAGCAAGGATATGCATTATCTCCTCTACTATTTAATTCTGTACTAGAGCATGCCATCAAATCTTTAGAGGATGAAGAAGGTCTACAACTCAATGGTATTAATAAGCTGTTAGTTTATGCTGATGATGTATTATTGGCCGATAGCGAGGAGATACTAAAGGACAACACGCACACACTACTGTGTAACACTAAGGAATTAGGACTGGAAGTAAATATCAATATAACTAAATATATGGTCACACGTAGAAATGCATTATATAATGGAAATGGACAGCTAATGATAAATGAGACAAATTTCGAGGAAGTGGCTGAATTCAAGTACCTAGGAACAATAATCACAAATAGGAATGAAATGCACAATGAAATTAAACATAGGCTCAAATTCTGGAAATGCATGCTATTATGCATTGCAGAGACTTATGATGTCCCAACTCCTTTGAAAAAAGTTAAACTAAAAATATATAAAACTATTATTCTACCAGTTATATTATATGGATGCAAAAAATATGGACTCTTACTTTAAGGGACGAAATGAGATTACGAGTTTTTGAGAATAAAGTTCTTAGGAACATTTTTGGACCAATGAGAGATGAACAGACAGGTGAATGGAGAAGACTACATAAAAATGAACTACATGGTCTTTATACGAAAAGTTAAGTCCCAGACTGCGATGGGCAGGACATGTGGGACGAATGGGGAATGAAAGACGTGCATGGAAGCTTCTTGTAGGAAAGCCAGAGGGGAAAACGCCGAGTTGGTAGATCAAGAATGAGGTGGGAGAACAACATTAACTATGATTTGAGGGAAGTAGAATATACAGGGAATGATTGGAAAGCATTAGCTCAGGATATGGATGTATGGATAGCTTATGTCCGCGCGGTCATGAACCTATGGGTTCGATAGTGCCAGTGAGTAAGTAAGTAAGTAAGTAAGTATATACAGATGCTCAATATGTACACATCTTTCTGTGTCTAAAGTCTTATTTTTCTTCTCCACTCCTCTGTTTCCATCCACTCCACTTCCTTCAGTCCTCTTGTTCTCTTTCCAGTTATTATTTCTTGCATTCACGAGTTTCGAGGTCTTCCTTTCCTTCGTCTTCCAGGTAGACACCATTCCAATGTTTTTCTGGGTAACCTTTCTTCTTGCATTCGTCGTACATGCCATACAATTCAAATGCATGTATCTAATATAATCTACTATTGAAAATCTAATATTCATTTTTCCTCGTATGACAGTATTTCTTATTTTTTCTCATTTTGAACATCTTGTTGCCCTCCTAACAAAAAAAATCATCATCATCATCAACAACAACAAGGATTAAGCCCAATGACCTGTTCCGATCTCATTATAGGTCGAATTGGTCCTTCCATCTCTTCAATGGTCTTCCCAACATTCTTCTCCCTTTTGGTTTATAATTATACATTCTTCTTGGTATGCGCTGTTCATTCATTCGTAATACGTGCTGAAGATAAGCATGTTGACAGTATTTTATTCTTTCACAGAGATTAAATATATTAAACAATTATAATAATAATAATGATAATAATAATAATAATAATAATAAATTAAATAAAAAATGTAGTTTTATTTGATTTTCATATTTATTATATAATTCAGTGACAGATGTTTCGGTACACTGTACCTTCTTCAGACATGTTAACAAATTATGAATTGTGTTCCAACTGATCTAAGCAACAATACAACAATATTTATTTAAATTTTTAAATTTAACAATTTATTGTTGTATTGTTGCTTAGATCAGTTGGAACACAATTCATAATTTGTTAACATGTCTGAATAAGGTACAGTGTATCGAAACAGCTGTCACTGAATTATATAATAAATATGAAAATCAAATAAAACTATGTTTTATTTTTATTTAATTAACAAATATGGATTTTCATCAAGTAAACACCAACTCAATTGATTAATAATAATAATAATAATAATAATAATAATAATAATAATAATAATAATAAATAATAATAATAATTTAACACCGTAAGGTACTCTTATAAGCATACTTAAAAAAAAATACCAAAAACATACATTATATAGCCGACAAAATATTAATGCAATTTGTTCACAAAGCCTTCCTAATTGACTCTTCTCCAATCGTTTCCCTATACAAACTTTGAAAGCAATTCTACTATCATCGATTTGAACTTCGTGACCTGCCCGTCTCAATTACCCCGACTTAGGAGAGATGGTTGTAAATTAGCCGTCAATTTCCTCTCTCAAAGATACAACTAATCACCTAAGCATCCTTCTACAAACTAATCGGAATATTAAATTTATCGATAGACTGCGACTCATATGGAAAAATACGGTGTACAAGGCCAAGAAGAACATCTTGATACTTATGTTATCGATGATGTAACGAATTATACTGTAGCACTTGAGATCGGGATATCGCCAAGAGCATTTATCATATTTAAATCAACATTAAGTGTACGGTATCAACACAACATCTAAATAATAAATTTATAACATCTATCTGAGAAACATGCATCCCACGCTTGTAGGAAAAGTATAACTTTTGAAGTATCCAATGCAAAAAAAAAAAAGTGAAATGTGTGTCAAGTACTGTATGTTATCTTATTATGAAAACTCTTGATTATAAATTTTAAATAATCGATCAGTTGAAAATGAACTGTATATCGTATTGCAGTATTTATGGATAAACCTAAAAATCTGTGGAATATTCTAGAAGCAATTCTGAAATATATTAAGATTAATATTTTTAATTACTTTAGTTTCAGTTTTATTTAGATTAATGTGTGTGAATTCCCGGAGACTCGAAAAACAGCTCATGATAAGATCACATTTAATTACATGTTGAATTACCATATATTCGTTGAAAAATGTACGTGTGATATAATTGGGAAAACTAATTTTAATTATGACGTATTTAATTGAAATTATGACTATTTAACTCATGCCCCAAATGGGAGTCAATGACCAATCACGTTTCTATGATTTTTTACTTACAACCAATCACAGTCGTGTTTCGCCTAGATATTTACCAGTGTAAAGTTTATCATAATAAAGAAAGCACCTCCTTTTTAACATTCTGAATAGGCCATAGCATTATTTTGCAGTGACTAACTCATAGAAGAAATACGACTACCAGATTGTATATATAGTGCATAAATGTCAACACATACCGCATGCAGGAGTTAATATAAAGACATTTTTAGCATTGATTATTATACCACCAAAAAAAAAAAGAAACCACTGTTTGCACTTTCGTAAATGTATTTTTTCCCAGGCAATAATCCAGAAAAATATAATTGTCATATTTACATCATACGACATCAGACATGAATTAATATACAGTTTGATGTGTTTCATTTTTTCTCCACTAGAGAGCATTCTTACAATATTCCGTTCCTTTGGCAATAAATAGTATGATCTGGTTGCAGTGATAAACAAAAGAAGCAGTAGAAGCGTACCTATCGTTTCTCATTTGTTTTCAAACATCGCCGTTTACATTAAATATATAAATATTTTAAAACAACTATAGTTAAATAATGATTTGTGAGTAAACAGCTTAATTTTATTCGTTAAATAATCCTAACAAATGCCACTCTTGATTTCCAAATTCTCTAGATAAATTCACTCATGGCATTACTTATAACAATTTTTAAATGGAATCTTTCTACATCTTCTCCAATTACCCTTGAAATTCCCTAGATTCTAAAAGAATATTTTGATATCAAATTTCTTATTCCGTTATAAAATTTTTAATTAATTTCTTGTAATATCACAAGATTTAATAAAGACGGAATAAAATACTGTATTGAATACATAGCTAAAATGGACTATAACAATAGAATAAATGCGCACAAGTTGTGCAGAAAATATATGTTACATAAGTTTTGTCATTTATTTGATTCAAATAGTTCTTTATTTGCAGAATTCTACCAGGGATATCCCTCGTTTTTTTGCAGGTGGTTACATGGTAACGGTCTCATGGTCTCTCGCACAGTTCACACACACACACAGTTGTTCTCGGGATCGTGGAACCACTTGGTCTTGCATAATTATATTGTGGTGTATCCATGCACTGCTATTGAGTTCACCAGGTTCTTGATTGGTGTTGGTCCAGGATCTGTTTGTCATCGCTTTTGTTGTATAAAAGTACAGCCATATCTCTTGTCTCTTCTTCTCTCTTTCTTGAAGTAGTTTATTTGAGCTGTCTGTGGATGGTAGCCTCATACGCTGGCTATGATCATTAGGTAAAACAGCTAAAGAAGGTACAGTGTGGTTGATAGAGTTTCCATAAAATGGAGCGAGAATGGAGTTATATCTATCTCCAGAGGAAAACTTCTCAATTAGAATCTCTATCCAGCATTAAAAAAAAAAAAAAGACGATGACAATGATGGTTTTAAGTTAACTATTAAAAAGAAAAATTGATATTTTTCCAAGTGGAAATACCATACGAGGAAAAGGGGACAATCACTCATCTATGCGAGATAACTGAAATTCCTTCCAAATTATTATTTTTTATTAAAAACTAGCTAATTCCCGGCGTGCGCTGCTACGCCTAAATTAACGAAATTAAATGTGCTTTAATGTTAAGTTGAATAAGTAGAAGGAAAAATAATTATAAATTTATATTTTTAGGTACCCCGTGCTGTTTACCCGGCGTTGTCCGGGAATATACTCATCCCGATCTTCTTGGCAGAAATGAGCTGAAAGACAAAAATTAATGTACTTCTTATGATTTGTTGACTAAGTAAAATTAAAAATAATTATAAATGTATTTCGCAATAATTTTAGGATTCCCCGTCCTGATTACCCGGTGTTGCCCAGGAATCTACTCATCTCGATCTTCTTGGCATAAATGAGTTAAAAGACAAAATTCGTTAATGTGAGTTATCTGTAAAACATTACCCGCCATGCTTGCACAGGAATCTACGTATTTGTCTCGATCTTCTTCGCATCAATGAAAGACAAAAATTATTATTGTGAGTTATCCATAAAAGATAAACATATGCTGTCGCGGACTTTTTTGTAGAGCTTTTTGAGATACTCATTTCTGTGTACATTTATTTTGTGTATTTGTTATGGTTTAGGCAGCGTAAGCCATTTAAGCGTCAAAAGAGCCACTTTATGAAAATCATATAAAACTTTAATAATATTATTTATTAAACACATAATGGATTTTCAAAAAGTAAACATGAAATCAATTGGTTAAATAAAATATTATTTACGAATTTCTTGCAACATGAACAGCAGGTCTGCATTTCTTGACGGTAGTATTTTTACGGTGAAAGATCGTCACTATTTTGACCAAGGTACTTTTTTTCGATTGGCTTATCACCTTCGACAAGTCCGGCATGGGTAACCCTACCGGCAGCAATGCTACCGCCGGCATAGCTCTCGGGATCATTTAAGCACGCAAGCCACTTTACCACGACAAGGTAAAGATACCATGGAGGGTATATGAACAGCAGGTACACAAAATAATTATAAGAGAATTATCTGCTAATGTTTGAATGTCCAGCGAATGCAAGAGGGTCGGCTATCAAAATGTGTTTTGGAATGGAACCTGAGGAAGACGAGGGAGAGGAAGACCTAAAATCTTCTAGAGTCAGGGAATATATTTATACATGAAGGAGACACATTTACAACCAGAAGATTGGATGGACCGACAAAATTGGCTATTAGGAATCGGACGATGTGAAAGACATGAATCAATCGATGATCTATCTATTTATGATTGAATATATAACATTCATGTCAGAGTTGTAACACGATTTTTGGAACCATAACAGTCTATGTTTGAGAAACAATTATTATTTATTTCACAAATGGCAAGCATGTTGATAAAAATGCGTGCTATTATACATTACAGAGACTCTTGACGTCCCAACTCTTTTTAAAAAACGTTCAACTGAAAATATATAAAACTATTATTCTACCAGTTATATGGACTCTAACTTTAAGGGAGAAAAGGAGATTACGAGTATTTAAGAATAAAGTTCTTAGGAAAATGTTTGGACAAAAGAGAAGTGAACAGACAGGTGAATGGAGAAGACTACTTAACAGTGAACTACATGGTCTTTATAGGAAGCCAGATATAATGAGAATTGTTAAGTCTCGTATACTGCGATGGGCATGACATGTGGCACGAATGGGAAATGAAAGACGTGCATGAAAGCTTCTTGTAGGAAAACCAGAGGGAAAACGCGCAGTTGATAGACCAATAATGAGGTGGAAGAATAACATTAACTACGATTTGAGGGAAGTAGATTATACAGGGATGATTGGAAAACATTGGCTCAGGATAGGGATGTATCGAGAGCTTATGTCCGCGCGGTCAATGACCTATGTGTTCGATAGTGTCAGTGAGTTAGTTGAAAAAATAACATTAATACATGATATTTCTTAATTTATAATAACGATTAGTCTTAGATTATAACAACGTATGGGTTCGGTTTTTCAATATCCGTTATCAGAGAACATTATATAAGTTAATTGCAATATTGTAGGCCCTACGCATCAATGTTTGTTATGAATGAAGATAAATATAATGTGTTATACGGTTTCATGCAGTCTGTCGTGATGTTTCTGGTTTCGACGCATCAGGCATTCACACACGACGAATAAAGACATTTTTGGGCTGGGCCCAGGGATTAATTGAGAGGCTACAACCATTCATTTGGCTCTATTCTGCCCTATGTTGTCACATAGACTCAGAGTCATAAGGAAGTATACGAATATGCCCTTCCCGGATCCTCAGAACTACATAATTTAAACACCAGTGGTTTATTAGCCCAAATAATTTACTTTTTAATGAGATGAGGTGAAAGGTGATATAAAATTAACGATTGAGTAAGTGAAGATGAAATGGTCAAATAAGGGAGAGAAGAGAAGTGGAGAGTATTGGTGGGATGAAAATTCCAAAAATGGGAAAACCCAAAGAAAATCAGAAAAAAATCCAGATATGGCGCACAATCAATGATCCTCCGGAACCGCTAGGATTCGAACATGGGACAGCTGTACGAGGTACCCATGTATTTTATCAAATAAAAAGAAGTTAAATCTTAGAAAGGAGTCTGTTTTGAAAATCTATCGAGAAGTCACGCTTAATCTAAAGTGTGTTTTTTTTAGTCCGGATCAGAATTGAAGGTAAGCTGATCGTAGTCCACATCAAGCGTAGAAAGCCACTTGTTAAGAAAACATTGAACAAACCCATGAAGAAGTCAATGAGGATCTCGTAATCTCTGATCAAGTGAAACATCATCACAGCTTTAATTCCTAGCCGACAAGGAAAATTCAATGTAGAGGAATATCTATATTTTTTAAGCTGTTCTGAATTCTAATTCCTGTAAGGAGTTTATGTATTACGTAGCTTATAATTTGAAGGAGTGCTATGCTATTTGGCCACGGAAGGACAGTGGTAAAATGACCGCATTTTGGCTTACAAATCTGCTTCTTCGTTAACGGATATTTTACATTGTCCCAGAATCCATTGCAGACAATTAATATTCCATTGACCATGGTAATTCTGCACAAGGTCAGATCTTTTACTGCAATCATAGCATTTTTATGCTATGCTTTGCAGCTTTACTAAGGAGTTATAGGTGTGCTAGCTTCCCGTTGCTTTCCACATCGGTGAAGGATGATGATGATGATGATGATGATGATGATGATAATGAAAAGGAAGATGATGATGACCGGATGATTTTCGGGGACCGTTGGGCCCCAAGCTTCCTGGCATTTGTCTTACAGGCAAGGAAAAACCACGGAAAAAAAACCTCACCCAGGAGCCTGTCCCGACCAGGAATCGAACCCGGGCCCGCTGCGTTACAAGGCAGCACGCTACCTCGGGACCATAGTGGTGGACTATAATTAATATTATTGTTCTAAATTAATAGTAATGAAGGTGGGTAAAGGATACATATTGATTCAAAACGAAACAATATTATTTTTATTTTAAATATTATTTTAAAATTTATTTTATTTTTTCAAAAAAAAATAGATATCAAGTATGATTTCTGTGTTGTTCTACGTCACGTAATCTTTAAACCATCTCAACTTGTGACAGAAACCCTCAAAGTGCATATGTACTGCAATTACAAATTAAAAACAAAGTGCTCGTGTAATATTTGGGTAAAAAAATCTATAATTTGATTGATGTTCAATTAGCTTACATGACAAGTGGAACTCCCACAGCCCACTCTATGATAAGATGGACCTTGTCCTGATCAGAGTGTACACCGGGACAATAAAAGGCCGCGGCTGACTTCAGTAATCACAGTCAGTGGGACAGCCATAATCAGGTAAGCAAAACACTAACAATATTAACATGATCTTGACTTAAGTAAATAAATAAATAAATAAATAAATGCTCTAGACTTCATTCTATCTTAAGTATGTGGAAGTCTATTAGGAATCTCTCTATTTGGCAAGACGTCTCACATATTCTGAATTAACAACTCTTCTGTTGTCACTTTCATCTTATTACACATTCTCCTATAGACTACATGATGTTCTTCTGGTTTCACTCATGGTCAGTTATCGTAGTCTAATTAATTTGTCTTAGCATTTTTTTTTGTTTCCTACACCTGTTTATCTTCAGTTCAGTTTACTCGGGACTTAATATCTACTTAGGACATACATGGATAGGCCTATACTTTAACAGCAATATAATAATTATATTTTTAGTTATGAAGTAGACACAGTATGTTGAATCTTACATATAAAAATCAATGTTTGTCTGTTTGTTCATATTATATGCGCGGCCATACCGTTGATCCAATTCTTATGGTGTTTTTTGAAAAATGTCAGAGGTTTCCCGGAATGATTATAGGCTATAAGAAAGTTGTGATATTCAACCTCTTCACCCCTAGAAATCACCCTTTGTAGTGAAAAACGTGAAATAAAGTACCTATTTTGACGCTTAAATGGCTTATGCTGCCTAAACCATAAGAAATATACCAAATTAATGTACACAGAATTGAATATCTCAAAACACTCTACAAAAACGTCCGCGACAGCATACGTTTATCTTTTACGGATAATTCACAATAACCATTTCTGTTTTCATTGATGCCAAGAAGATCGGGATAAGTCGATTCCCGGACAAGTGTGCTCTGCCATATTGTTCATCCGATTGAGATGGGGCTTTTTGAAAAATGTTCAGGGGAATCCGAGGATGAACATAGGCTATAAGAGAGTTGTAATACTCAACCCCTTCACCCCTAAAAATAACTCTTTGTAATGAAAATGTGAAACAAAGTCCCTATTTTGACGCTTAAAATGCTTACGCTGCCTAAACCATAACAAAATACATCAAATTAATGTACACAGAATTAAACATCTCAAAAAACTCTAAAAAAAATTCCGCGAGAATATGTTTATCTTCTACGGATAACTCACAGTTACCATTTTTGTCTTCCATTGATGCCAAGAATGTCGGGATAACCAGATTCCCGAACAGTGCACGGCTGGTGGTAAAAACACATTAACATTTATATATGAGTAGCAGCGCACGCCGGGGATTAGCTACTTTCTAATAAAAGTTACTGACTTTACTATTTATTAAAATTTGCTTCTTCCATTAAGTGTAACGTTAATATTCTGAAAGAGATAAAGTAACATTAAAAATGTGGAATGTGACAATTGCTATTGGTTGAAAAATCAACACATTTTCTGGTATAACATATCTTACAATTAAAATTCGCCAAATTGAAACATATATTTTAACACAGGCCCCAAGCAGATACAGTTTCCTGCTTTGGTATATACGAAAATATTATATATATATATATATATATATATATATATATATATAGTATTCGAGTAGCTTACAATATGGAATTCAATAATAGATTACTTCATAGAAAATTCATACAAAGTACATTAAATACATAAAATCATATATCTACTATAAAACCTAACACAATCGCCACCCATTGCGTCTGAATTATTTTTCCTTGGCCTATACCTGAGATGTAACATAGTTTATCGTTTTGACAAGAAAGGGGAATAAATAAAATTGTGTACAGAAAACCAATTAACAAAAACCTGATTTTGTGAAATTAATAATTAATTGTATCTCAAGAAAAAATCAAGGTATAAGCAACAGTTAGCCTGTTATTGATAGAAATATAATTCAATTTTCAGATAAAATGAAGGTACTTTCAATTCTTCTCATCGCTTTGGCAGTTGCGACTGCGCAAAGACAACCTCAGGTAAATATTGAAGTTTAAAAAAATTATAATTTAGAGTTTATATCAAATATTTAATGTATGGTATAATTAGAACAAAATATTTACTATTGCTATGTATGAAATTAAAAATATATTTTTCCTTATGGGAAAAACAAGTAATATTAAGTTTCTTTTTACACATTCAACATACTAAGGTAAAACCTATGCTGAGGTGTGATACATAAATTAATTGTAAGCTTACTCTTATTAAATTATATATATATATATATATTGCTTACGTTTCTTTGAGTAATAGGAAGTCCCCTGGGTTGGTTACCAGCCATCCACAGATTATATAACATCACATCAAAAGCTGCTCTAAAGTACGGAAGTGAAATTTGGATTTTAAATAAAAGAAACTTTCATAAACTTCAAGTAAGCCAAATGCGCTTCTTACGATCATTGTTAGGAGTTAATAGACTGGATCACCAAAGGAACACTATTATCAGAGGAAAACTTGGAGTAACAAGTTTAAATGAAGATATAGAAATATACCAACAAGAATGGAAAAATCATCTGAGGAGAATGGCAAGAAATAGACTTCCAAAATTGGCATTCCAATATACCCCAACTGGACATAGGGACCAAGGAAGACCAAAACATCGGTGGAAAGATCAAGACCATCTTCGCTAGGTTTACCGTACAGGCCACATGGCCTAAAACGAATTTTTTCATGATGATGATGATGATGATATATATATTTTTTTTGTATTTCAGCGTGAAGTTAGAGAACTAGCAGAGGAAGCTGTACGTCTCCTGCAGGCTGAGGCTACCTGTGAATGCTCATACCAATTGGAAGGAACCCGCAATGTAACACATGATGTAAGCCTCACTAAGTCTCGTATATATCTTAATTCTAATAATCTAATAATCAATAAAATATATAACTGCGAATGTTTCGATTACATGCAGTATTTACAAAAAGTTACAATGATTTTGTTTCTTTAACAGGAAGATACTGGTGATATTGATTTCGACGTAATCGTAAGAATTGAAGAAATTGCTGAAGATCAGGTAAGCTACCAATTCACATATTGAACTTCATGTATTATGAATAACGAACAATTCCTACTCTGATATGAATATCTTATGAATTATATGGGATCAACACAGGCTATACAATAATTTTTAATAAATTAATGTGCAGGCAACCATCACTAACCAACAGTGCCATGTACACGTGACAGTAGAAGAAGATCTCACCGAAGTGCTGACTGTAGACACATGTGGAGCTGTGGAGGTAAAACTTTTTTTTTTTTCCCAGTATTACATACCTTCTTTAAGATTTACAATATTCGAAATATGGCTTAAACGACATAGTTATTATTTTGATTAAATATATTATAACCAAATGAAACGTTCAAAGCTTTTTTTTTACAAAGAAAACTGAACGACTTCAACTAACACCATTGTTATATTCCTAGGAGGGTGGAGAAGGACCTGGTGATGGAGGAGATGGACCTGGTGAAGGCGGTGAAGGAGGTGAAGGACCCGGTGAAGGCGGTGAAGGCGGTGAAGGCGGTGAAGGCGGTGATGGACCCGGTGATGGAGGTGATGATGGTGGTGATGGAGGAGATGAAGGTGGTGACGGCGGTGATGATGGAGGTGATGGACCCGGCGGACAATAGAAAATATACCTAATATTGACGACAAAAATACTGCACAATTGTATTTAAAAAAAAGAAACTCATTATTTTGTACAAATAAAGCGTGTTTTAAAATTAATCAAAGTGTCAAATTTGAATGTAAGTTGTAGCCCTATTATAGTATTCCTAAAAATATTATACATGTGTTTGAAAAGATTTTTAACAAAAACTTCAATTTCCGGAGTAAAATTAAGTAATGTTCTTCTTTAAAACATTGAAAACAAGGTTTGGCAAAGGTCGGTTAAAATTTCATCACATGTATGTTTCTAATAAATTTCATGGTAAACGTCACAATACAGAAATTATAATTTCATACAATGTAGTGCAATCTCGTCAACTAGTAAAATAAAAAAAAACTAAAGTTTTACTAATTGCGGAGAACAGCATTAAAATATATCGGAACTTAATTTTATATTGTACTTTTCATAAGAAAATATGATAAGAAACACAAAAGGTGAATGACGGCCTCCACAGATACCAACAGAGAGTTTAAAATTATAATGTTAATGCAGCTGTAAGCGATCTCTATCTGCCAAAATACACTTAGCACCTGGATTCTTACATTTTCCTTCTCCTTCTTCTTCTTTTTTTGTTTTTGGAGTACTATGTATTTGCATCATTTAGCTTTTATAAAGGATTGTCAATTACATCTTCTCCTATTAGAATATATTAAGTAAGCATGAGAAAACAATAATGTTTTCATGAAATAATAATCCATCCACTTGGTATACAATAAACGCTAAGTGAATAAATTTTATCATTATCATCATAATCGTTAAATCTTCCTCAAGATTTCTTGTCGAGCGGCGACCTATCTCAATGTTAGAACTCATTCCCTGACTTATTTCCAACTACTCCCACTTTTTTTTTTATTCGATCTGCCTTCGAACTATTTTCCATCATCCTTTTATTGTCCCTGTTGTCAGAGATATGACTGGCCAAGCTTAAACGATCAAATATAGGTCTTAGCAACATAATATATGAACGAAGGTAAGAGCGGTGACAGAATGATGATAAAGAGTAATAAAATATGTAGTTTTGATATGTATATGCATCATTTATCTTTAGTATAATTTTTTTAAATAAATACTAATAATGTCAATTACAAGTTAAATCTTCTGCTGTAAGAATATATTTCGCACACAAATGAAATGGTGATGTTTCACTTAAGTATTAATTTATCCTTACATATAATATAAAACATAAGCAAACAAATTTTATTACTATCATCGTAATTTTTAAGTTGCCTATAGACTTCAGGCCAGATGACATATCTCATTGTCAGAACTCGTTTCCAGACTTATTTCTAGCCACTGTCCACTTATTTTCTTATTTAGATTTTTTTTTGGTTCGAGTTGCCTACATCTCTCAATCGAACTATATTATATCATTTTAAAGCGATTCTTGTGAGGGATACATGAGTGCTCAACCTGAACTAAGTATTGCCTATAGACTTCAGGCCAGATGACATATCTCATTGTCAGAACTCGTTTCCAGACTTATTTCTAGCCACTGTCCACTTATTTTCTTATTTAGATTTTTTTTTTGGTTCGAGTTGCCTACATCTCTCAATCGAACTATATTATATCATTTTAAAGCGATTCTTGTGAGGGATACATGAGTGCTCAACCTGAACTAAGTATATATCTCACCTTTTATTGTAAAAAATTGAACGATCAATGCCAGAACGAAAATAAAGGCAAATAAAAATTGAGTTTTGGTAAAAAGAAAAAAGCTTACTAAACTTGGATTAAGGAAGCTATTAAATATTCAAAATAATAAATATCTCCTCGTCTGCCCTTATTCCTAAATTTTAAAAAAATATCAAGAAATAAAATTATTTGAGATAGCAAAGAGACCGTTGAAAATTGAGACTCATCATCGGGCAAAGTATTATCAATAGGGCTATCAAATTTCTTCGCTAAATTATAACTTGTAAAATTAAGCTAATGGGAAAATAAAAATTAATTCTGCACGTCCCAAGGAGCAACTCAGTCTTTTGGTACCAAACTAAAGCAACATCATAATGACAAGCACTTACACTAAGCAACAAAAAAGAAACGTTTCTTTTTTTTTGTCTCAGAAAGAAATATACGCGATTCTGATAGTATTGAGCCTATGTTTAATTTCTATGTGCATCTCATTCCTATTTCTGATTATTGTTCCTACGCATTTGAATTCAGCCACTTCCTCAAATTTTCCCTCATTTCTCATTAGCTGTCCATTTCCATTATATACTGTAACGTATTTCTAAGTGTGGCCAAATATTTAGTTTTATTGATATTTACTTCCAGTCCCAATTTCTTAGTGTTACTCAATTGTCTTGGACTCACAGAAATACATTGCATAATGGCGAAAATGAGAAAAAAAATTAAATTGCTATATTCAGATCACCTAGAAACAATATTATTACAGCATGGAACGAGGCTCAGAAAGAAAGCATAAAATAAAATCTGGAAATGAATACTGCCATTATGCATTATAGGGACACTTGATATCCCAACTTTAAAAAAAGTGAAAATATATAAAACTGTTTAATTCTCATATTTATATATTTGTGGATGAAAAACATGAGATATTACTTTAAGGGAGAAGAATAAATTAAGAGTAATTGAAAATAACGTTCCCAGAAAAACTTTGGAGGGACCAATGACAGATTAACAGACAGGCAAATGGAAAAGACTACATAACAGTAAGCTACATGATCTACATGGGAAACAATACTGTCATATGTGTTATACTGTGATAGGCAGGACATGCGGCACAAATGGGGAATGAAACAAAATAATGGAAACTCCCTTGTAGGAGAACCAGAGGGAAAGTGCCTAGTAAGTAGGCCAAGAAAGACGTGGTAAAATAAAATTCACCATGATTTGAATTATACAGGGAACGATTACAAAATATCACTTCACCTTTTCTGTTGATATTTCCCTTATGCTTGTATATTTCTATAGCCTCTCGGTATAATCTAGGGAAATAGTAGGAAGTTGTGGCTAAAACTTGTGTATCGTCGAATAGAATCTGGTGTCCATTCATAATGGCATGTTCTGCTACAGCTGATTTATCCATTTCCCCTTGTCTGCAGTTTCTTTTATGTTCTAGTAAACGGGTGACTATACTTCTTTTCGTGGTCCCTATATATGATTTACCACACGAACAAGGAAGTCGATATACAACGCAAGTGGAGAGAGGTGGCCGAGGATCCTTAGCTGAGCGAAGGCAGTCTTCTATTTTTCTTGTAGGTCTGTAAACTGTTTTTATGTTGTATTTTCGTAGGAGTTTTCCGATACGATCTGTGACTCTTTGTACATATGGTAAGTAGGCTATGCTGGTTGAGGGTGTGTTATCCATTCTGACGTGCTGTCTTCGTGGATGTATGGTTTGTCTTATTTTCTTGGTTGTGTAGCCATTTTTCTGGAAACAATTGAACAGATGGTGTTGTTCTTGTTTAAGGTGTTGTGGTTGGCATAACTTAGTCGCTCTGTCGAACAGTGTCTTAATGACACCTCGCTTTTGTCTTGAATGGTGGTTAGAGTCTTTGTGCAGATATCGGTCTGTGTGTGTAGGTTTTCTGTAAACTGTATGTTGAATTTTCCCATTGCCAGTCCTTATTATTTGAACATCCAGGAAAGGAAGTCTTCCATTATCTTCTTTTTCCATTGTGAACTGTATTTTGTTGTGTCTGCTGTTAAGATGTTGAAGGAAACGTTCCAATTCTTTCAACACCTTAACTATGGATTAGATACTAATAACGGCCATTTTAAACACATTATTTCCCCCTGTCTAACTCCCATAGGTGACAGGGATCTCACTTGAGTTTATGCTTCATCTATACTGTCATCAAATGCCTTAATAGTGAAATCAAGAGTAATCTGAGTCACTGCTGTCATATTTGTCATCTCTTCTGACTATCCTTACCTATCTTTTGGGTGCTGGGGGTCAAACGTGTGCCTGAATGTCAACGTGACTGTGACCAATCAGTATAGTGACCCTGAAAGCTATGGATTTTTCACTAAAAAGGCTACGCTTTAAAAAAAATATTTTGATTCCTTCCCACCTCATCTGTTAAGGGGTATATGAGTCATATTTGTGCTTAAATTCAATTGAGAGTAACTTGATGAGCTAATATACCCCACAAACTATAGATTTAACACTATCTCAGATAGGTTTGACACATTTTTCACCTCTTCCAACCCCCTTTCACCCCTTTAGTAGTGCTAGAACTTAAATATCATCTGCACTGTTAGCAATGAGAGTAGTGACTCTGTAAACTATGTCATTAGACACTAAACTAGGTAATTTTGGATCATCATTATCATCATCATCATCCTGCCAGGTATTAGTCCTAGAACAACTGTTACGGCCTGAGAAAGCGGTTTTCGTGCCATCTTTTCATAGGTCGACCAAGTGACCGTTTCCCATTTGGACAGTAGTTCATTATTGCCTTGGGGATCCTGGATCTAGCCATTCTTGAGACATGTTCCTTCCAGTTTAGTTGATATCTGGAGATGTATTCCAGTATTGGTGACACATTAAGTTCTTGAAGGATTTCTACATTTTTCTTTCGATCCCATTTGGTGTAGCCAGCTGTTCGGCGCATAAATTTTATCTCACAAGCTGTTAGTCTGCTTTCATCTCTCATCCTTATAGTCCACGCTTCACTCCCATAATATAGAACTGGTCGAGCCATTATTTGATAAAGACGAGTACGAGTTGATTTTTGCACAAATGAAGGTTTTAAAACTCTATTAATGATTCCCATTGATTTGTTGAATTTCACAATTTTCTCAGGTAAATCCAAATTTTCAACAAAATGGAGTTTATATCCTAAATAAGTAAACTCATTAACTCTCTCTAAAATTTTGTTATTTAAACAAATTTTGCTTGGTATTGGAGATTTTCCACAAAAGGCCATTATTTTAGATTTATTGGTAGATATTTCCATTGAATATTTCTGGGCTATCAAATTTAAATTATGTACTGACCATTGTAGATCATCTTCAGATGTTGATAGTAAAACAAGATCATGTGCAAACATTATTATATCTAATGCAAGGAGTAGTGAAGTGTCTCATATAACCTCTCCTACTCAATTCTCAACCTCACCTTCTCGTGGTGCAACCTGTTTTAACAAACGAGGTTCTGGGGACCGAGTCATGGCGGTATAACCATTCCAGCTAATACTGAGTAAATGCAGTATTGAAGCAGGTCCAGATGCTTAAAGATGGCAACCACATCGCTGGACTAACCACCTCCATGCTAGCAACTAGTTGGTGGGACATTCTATTACTTTTCAAGCCTGATAAAAGGAAAAGCCAGACGGTAATTTTGGATAACTTATATTATTTTTCACCTAACTCATTATGTAGGTGCTAAGGGTTAACCGTGGGCTTACGTGACATCTGCATATTCACAAATCAGCCTAAAGTAAAGTTATCTAACTACTTTCTCTCTGGTTTTCCTACAAGAAGCTTGCAGTCACCTCTTTAATTCCCCATTCGTGTCACATATCCTGCCATCGCAGTCTACGAGACTTAACTGTCATTATATCTGACTTCCTATAAAGACCATGTAATTCACTGTTATGTAGTCTTCTCCATTCACCTGTCTGATCATCTCTCTTTGGTCCAAAAATTTTCCAAAGAACTTTATTCTCTAATATTCGTACTCTCCTTTCCTCCCTTATAGTACTTATTTAAATGATAAAATACTATGAAATAGCCATTATAAAATTAATAAAAAATAGATCAAGTTATATTGAATCGCACAATAAAATTCTCAATGTAAATGAAACTTCTAAAAAAAATTAATTAATAATTAAAAAATTAAAGAAAAGTTTTAAATTAAATTTTTTTTCCAGGAGTCCATGTTTCGCTACCATATAATATAACTGGTAGAATAATAGTTTTATATATTTTCAGTTTAACGTTTTTTTAAGGAAACATTATTCTCGTAACGTATGTCAGTTTTCATCTAGCACTTAAATATAAATTACAGCAAAAGTTTCATTCAATTTATGTCGTATTTTATTATCTATTATCGCAGTAGAAGCTTAAATAAGAAAAGTAAAATAAATGTATGTATATTTATACCTACCGTCTCACTTATGGGCAATAACATTATTTTTTATTTTACATGTTTATAAGATATACTTTTTCCTTATTTAAGCAAATAAACAAATTCTAAATAAACCTTAGAACATTTAGAAACCTGTAACTTCAGCACATGATACAATTTTTTTCCCAACTAAATTCCAAGAAATAATAATTATTTAATGGGGTGATGTTTTAGTGGAATGGCCCATATCCATCATACTGTTTAATTTAAGTAATTATCTTGATGTAACTTATCTATAATGCAGTGAAGTTATTATAGATTTATATCTTATCAAGATAAACATTACATCACATGTTATCATGTACGGTACCTAGGAACTCCCAAACACAATATTATGTGTCAATTATAATAAACGGAAATTACGTTTAGAGCTAAAATAGTACTATTCAAATAGTGGTACCGACCAACTCATCTCAACATCTTAAAGTTCGATAAGGAAGAAAAATTACTGAACAAAAAATCTTAGTTTAGGAAATATTAATACTTTCTTAATATCTTGTTTTTCACAAATTTTTTTGCTTATTTGTCTCAAAGCAACTTTCAACATTACGAAATTGTCTCATTTTTTAACAAAAACCTGATATAAATGCCTGAACACTTATTTCAAACTGACCAACGTATTTCTAACAACAAAAATTAATTTTATTTTATAAATGTTTGGTTTCTGTAAACACTACATTATGAGAAGAAGAAATTGACAATAAGATGATTACGACGATAATATCCACAAAAATATGTATTATTTAAAAACATTCTCTAAGATAATTTAAAATATGAACATACGGAATCTAGAAATAATTTTTTTTAGAAATGGTATCGAACTTCTTATATTTGTACTGATGCCTAACCACTGTAGTAAGAGACCATTATTTTCTTGATTACTTTAGTTTACGGTGTTTTCCTTTTTTTACATTTGTTAACTCTTTACCTTATTGACACATAACAAACACAAAGATATAACACACACCCAGACTCTAGGTGGGGATTTAAAAATCTCCTACCCTGCCGGAAATTGAACCCGACTCGTCGGACAAAAAGGTAGGGACTCTATCTACTATACCACAGTAACGTCATATTTCATATCCATAGGCTTATAGAATAACTGGAAGAATATATATATATATATATATATATATATATATTATTCCAGGCATTTATTTTTCTTATCTTGTCATTATATATATATATCACTGAGGTACAGACTCAGAGATCCGGGTTCGAATCCCGCCCAGGCATTTATTTTTCTTATCATACCATATTAAGCTTGCATTGCTCAATGTTAAATATTTAATTATAACATCGATAAAGCATCACTGCTATAAAGTAAAAATGTTCTCTTTAATTTGCTTACTTGTTATAGTCAGCTGCTAGATGGCAGTGAAGACCGAGTTCTCGCGACATCTAGTAACAATGGGGAATATAATACATATATAAGAAAAATAAATGTTTGAATTGGATTCGCCTGGTAGTGTAATGGATATCACACTGAGGTACAGACTCAGAGATCCGGGTTCGAATCCCGTCCAGGCATTTATTTTTCTTATCATACCATATATATATATATATATATATATATATATATATACATATATATATGTGTCCACCGCTGTGGTCTCGGGGTAGCGTGCTGCCTTGTCACGCAGCGGGCCGGGTTCGATCCCCGGTCCGGACAGTTTTTCTCGGTGAGGTTTTTATCGGGGTTTTTCCTCATCTGTAAGACAAATGTCAGGAAAACTTTAAGACCCAAACGGTCCCCGAAAACATATGGCCATCGCAATCATATTCATCTTAGGTTAAGCTTAGGATTAGGGGCTCTCCTGGCGTACCACTATCATCATCATCACCCATCATATCATCGGGGCAACGTAACCCCGCCTTCCAGGCGCCCCAACCTCAGAAGTGGGTTAGAAGTACGCCATGCCAGGAGAGAAACCAGGAATGTCGAAAGACAAACCTGGGGCATTTGAAATATATATATATACAAGCGGCTATGAATATCAGAGGATTGGAGGAAGATCAATGGATGGACAGAGAGGAATGGCGTTTGGTTTCCGGAATGGCGGCAGCTGCCATGATACCGGATGATCTAGAATAGAATAGAATAGATTTATTTATTTACTCCACCAGGCTAAATAAATATATTCTATTCTATTCTATATCATCCGGTATCATGGCAGCTGCCGCCATTCCGGAAACCAAACGTCATTACTCTCTGTCCATCCATTGATCTTCCTCCAATCCTCTGATATTCATAGCCGCTTGTACCCCTTCTATCCAATTTTTCTTCGCTCTTCCTGTCTTCCTCCTTTCCATTGGGATCTATTCCATAACAATTTTAGGCAATCTTTGCTCTGGCATTCTTTTGACATGACCATACCACTGTAATCTTTTCTTTTCTATAGTATCGATGATGTTCGGCTCCTCTTGTACACCCAATAATTTCCCTTACTTCTTTATTTCGTATTCTACCCATTCTAGATTTTTCCAGTTGATCTTCTTAAAACATCCATTTCTCTACTTAAAATTATTTTCGTTTCCCTGGTAGGAATTTGCCACACTTCAGCACCATATGTTAAAATGCTCTAAATTATGGTTTGATATATTTGTAATTTTCTACTTTTTTAAATATTTTTGCTCCGCCAAACAGAGTTTAAAGCATTTATTGCTTGTTTTGTTTGAGCGATTCTATTTTCAATTTCCACTGTGTTATCGCCTGAATGGTCTAATTTTGTTCCTAAAGAAGTGCATTCAATACTAGGTTATATTGAAGGAAGTTGGGATGTCAGGAATCCCTGTAATGCATAATACCACATGTTTAAAAAATGCAGCTTAATATCTATTTTCTTTCTGATCTTCATTCCTGTTTGTAAATAATATTGCTGGGTATTTGAATTCCGTAACATCGTCAAAATTTTCCTAATTTATTTTCAAGCCCATTATATAATGAATTGTGACGTATTTTTCATCCTTTGTTAAATTACCGCCTTTGAATTTCTTGGGCGGCAGCAGGACTCCATTTAGCAGTTAGATTCTGATAGTGTGCATTCAGTAAACGACCTCTTCAGACGTTCTTTCGGGAGAAATAATTTTCGGAATACGTCGATTCTAGAAGAATATATCTCTCGAGTCTTCCATTCCGGAGAAGTATAGACTGGCGTCTAGATTAACCGTATCTTCGCACATATATTAAACTCATGGTCTAACCGGCTAGTCGTAACGGAGATGAGAATGAATGAAGTAAGTTAAGTGTAAATCCAAGTACATGTGTTAAGTAAAGCTGTCAACAATTGTAAAAAAACTAATTTTAAAATAAATAGTGTGGACACGGTAAAATATTAAGAAATAAATAGAATTGGAAGATTTTGTGTAAAAATGTTAAGTTAATTTCAAGAAGTTCGCCGTCCATATTAACACTGCTACCCGCGCGACATGTTGATGTTCGGAAGTGAAGATAACAATGGGAAGTGATATTTATTTATTCCACAAATAACAAGCACATTGATAAAATACCATTCCTACATCAATCTTCATGATTTATAATAACGCTTAATCTTAGATTACAGCATTTAAGAGCTCGGGTTTTAAACACGTACCTGTCACACGACAACCTTATATAGGTTTATCGTACTACAGTAGATCCCTACCTACAGTAGTTTATAATGAATAACTCACTGGCACTTTCGAACCCATAGGTTCATGGCCGCGCGGACATAAGCTCTCCATTGATCCCTATCCTGAGCCAATATTTTCCAATCATCCCCTGCACAGTCTACTTCCTTCAAATAATAGTTAATGTTATTCTCCCATCTCATTCTTGCTCTACCAAATGGGCGTTTTCCCTCTGGTTTTCGTACAAGAAACTTCCATGCACGTCTTTCATTCCCCATTCGTGCCACATGTCCTTCTCATCGCGGTCTACGAGACTTAACTCTTCTCATTATATCTGGCTTCCGATAAAGACCATATAGTTCACTGTTATGTAGTCTTCTCCATTCGCCTGTCTGTTCATCTCTCTTTGGTCCAAGAATTTTCCTAAGAACTATATTCTCAAATACTCGTAATCTCCTTTCCTCCCTTAATGTAAGAGTCCATGTTTCACATGCATACATTATAACTGGTAGAATTATAGTTTTATATTTTCAGTTTAACGTTTTTTTTAAGGAATTGGGATGTCAAGAGTCTCTGTAATGCATAATAGCACGCATTTCCAGAAATATTGAGCTTATGTTTAATTTTCTTGTGCATCTCATTCCTATTTGTAATTATTGTTCGCATTTCCAGAATTGAGCTTATGTTTAATTTCCTTGTGCATCTCATTCCTATTTGTGATTATTGTTCCTACGTATTTGAATTCAGCTACTTCCTCAAAATTAACCTCATTTGCCATTAGCTGTCCATTTCCTTTATATAATGTATTTCTGCGCATGACCATATATTTAGTTTTATTGATGTTTACTTCCAGTCCCAATTTCTTAGTGTTACTCAGTAGTGTGTGCGTGTTGGCCTTTAGTATCTCCTCGCTATCGCCCAATAATACTACATAATGAGCATAAACTAACAGCTTATTAATACCATTGAGTTGTAGGCCTTCTTCATCGTCTAAAGATTTGATAGCATGCTCTAGAGGAGATAGTGCATCTCCTTGCTTCAACCCATTCTGGATTTCAAAAGTATCTGAAAACAGTTTGCGTACACGCACCCTACTCTTTGTGCCATTTAGACACATTCTTATAACTCTAACTAACAGGATACTATATAACTTCTCCCTTTTAATTGAATCGTATCCAGTTTTCTTATTTAATGATTGTCATTTCTGTACACTGATAGCAATGTCTCAGTTTACACAAAAATTGTTTATACTCGTGTTTGAAACAATCCAGATTGTATATGTTTGCCTATACTACTATTATCATTATCTAATTTTCCATTAGTATTCGTCTTTCTATGAACTACACTCTAATTCAACCCAGGAAGTTACTACAGACCTTACGCGCTACGCCAGTGTCCCCTTACGTACAGGGGGTAGAAGTTGTCAAACTCATAATAACGGTATATTTTTATTTACGGAGGGGTGGAGGGGCAAGCTTAGCAGTACTTTTTCCAAATCTATGTACTATATATTTAAAACATAGTTTTTCTTTTATGGCATGCAAACTAGTTTTATAGTAAATATGAGAGTCGACACTTTCAGGCAGGATAGTACAAGTCCGCACGAGCTCAGTGACAAGTGGTTACTGTTTCTTTTTCTTTATGAGGGGGTGTCTTGGACGGCTACAACTTACTACTCTGTACTTGCTGTGTTGCATACTTCAGTTTTACATAAGGATTTCTCTAAGAAAATACATTAAATTGGCAACCGAGTGCCCTATTCCAAACACACAGTAACTTCCTGGGTTGAATCTGACTGTAGTATTATTTCAGCTAATAATACATAAACAAAATCCTTAAGTCTGAATAAAAAGGCCTCTAAGCAAACCTTACCGATCTTCTTCATCCTAGTAATACCTTAGTTGCCTGCTAGATGTCTCATTCGGTCGGTATGTTGACCGCATACCATTCATGACATCTTTGGGTAATATAGGCCTAAGGGTAACTAAATTAACTAGGTCTAGTAACTCCTAGAAAAAGAGAGGCTAAGGCACGACATTGGACTCTTACGTCATTGTATAAATAGATATATGACACTACGTCAAGTTAATAGTAATAAATTATATTTCAACATAAGAATGAATACTATAGATCATTCTATTGCGCACGTTTTGATACTGAGAAGTTCACGCCCCACAATTTGAACAAAGATGAAATTTTAGAAGTTACTAATTCATTGGCACTATCAAACCGTAGATTTATGTACCCAAACTGACATAAGCTCTCAATATATCGTAATCCTGAACTCACCTTTTGCAATCATCAGACGTATAATGTACTTCTCTCATATCATAGTTAAAATTATTCTCCCACCTCATTCTTGTCCTGCCCACTTGACACGTTCACTCTGAGTTTTATGAAAGAAGTCTCCATGTTCCTCTTCCATTTCCCATATCTGCCAATTTGTCTGTCCATCGCAGTCTGTGAGTCTTATTGTTTTTATTAAGAAGCCTCTGGCCCATTCTTGGAATTTCCTTCCTCAAGATATCAGGGCTTGCCGCACACTTGGTACTTTTAAGTCACGCTTACCTGTTGTTAAATAATTATTTTTTTCTCTAGATTTAAATTTATTCTGTCATTAGTACTTTTTTCTCAATTTTTTTATCTTGTATATTTTATAATTCATTTGTTAAATCTAGATTAAAATCAATATATTTTGTAAATAATAATTATAATATAGTAGTAATAGTAGTAATAGGACTTTATTAGACTACAAGTAAGATATATACAATGTTATTTAGAAATATGGGTCGCACGAGCAGTAAGCCGTACGTGCTGTTGACAGTCCGTTACAATAAAGTAATGTTTGGTAATAGTATAAAGAAAAAAAGAAAACAATAATATTACAATTACATAAAGAAAACACAATAATAAAACAATTACATAATAATATAATAACATTATACATTAATTAAGTTATGTAGAATTATTAAGAATTAATGGTATTGTATTTTGTTAACATGCATTTATTCATGACTGAGTGTTGTTCTTATTTTCCGCGTTTTGTCCAGAAATTTACCCAAGTTATCCAATTTTCTAGATTTACCATTAACTCGTAGCATGTCAATCTTTCACGATTTGAATTTAGAAATCCTTCCGGTAATAACTGACGCCTCCAATATTCTAAATCGTTACATTTTTCTAATATATGTATCTGGTCTTCAAAGCTCCAGCACATTGGACATATTCGCATTTCGTGATTGTCGCTAATATTTAGAAATTTCCACGCTTATAGCTTAAAAGCAAGCCCGGATTTCTCTTTAAATCGTAGATTGAGAATGTAAGATTATTTTCTCCAAACATGTTTTAGGTCTCTTTGTAATAGCAGTGAGTGCTTTCTCGTACATTCGGCGAAAATATCTTGTTGCTTTATATCTATGTATCTCCTCCTTATTTTCCTCCACACATTCTTGCGATTTTCAGTCCCTATTTCCCATATCCAACCCATTCCAATCATAATTATAATGTAGACATACTATACGATATTTCTTTTAACTAGATGTATCATTTTTGTATTTTTATTAACCTGATTGTGTGGTAGACAAGACCTTAAGGACTTAACTCTGCCAGGTAAAATAAAGCTGTTATTATTATTATTATTATTATTATTATTATTATTATTATTATTATTATTATTAATTAGACAACGGCTATCGCTTATGAGGGGAACAAACGCTAAAAATGATTCTGTAAAATATGAATTAAAAAACTTTAAAAATGATGAAATGCTGCAAGAATACCAAATCAAAATTGCTAATAGATTTGAGGTACTGGAATCTTCAGATGACAATGTGGCAAACGAAGAAGAAACTGATATAAATAAAGAATGGGAGGCTATAAGAGATACTATTAAATTGTCAGCATCAGAAAGCATTGGTCGTTTAAAAAAGAGGCAAAATAAGAAATGGTTTGATGAGGAATGTGCCGACATTGTAAAGAAAAGAAAGGTAGCAAAAATTAAATGGTTACACGAGCCAAATGAGGTAAATTTAGAGCAATTGGGTAGTGTTAGACGGGAAACCACCAAGTTACTAAAGAGTAAAAAGAGGGAATATTTGAGAGAGAAGATTAATGATCTTGAAATGAATGCAAAAAATAGGAACATTTGAGAATTATATCAGGGAATTAGTATAGAGAAGAAGGGGTTTCAGTCTAGAACAAACATAATTCGGAATGAAAATGGGGATATGATTGCAGATTCCAGGAGTATATTAAATAGATGGAAAAGTGACTTTAATCAGCTATTAAATGTACATACAGAGCAGGACATTGAGGAGGATAAGTTACAGACAGCAGAAATGCTAGTCGCAGAGCCAAGTGCATTAGAGGTTGAAATGGCGATTGAAAAATTGAAGATGTACCAATTTATAAGAAAGGAGATAAAACTGATTGCAACAACTACAGGGGCATCTCATTACTTTCAACTTCGTACAAAATTCTAACAAATATATTAGTAAGCAGACTTACTCCCTATATTGATGACATTCTTGGAGATCATCAATGTGCATTTAGAAGAAACAGGTCTACAACAGATCAGATTTTCAATATAAGACAGATTTTAGAGAAGAAATGGGAATATAATGGTACTGTACATCAACTATATGTAGACTTCAAAAAAGCATATGATTCAATTAAGAGGGAGAAGTTATCCTGCTGGAGTTTGGAATTCCTAAAAAGTTAGTTAGACTTATACGAATGAGTCTAAATGGCTCAAAGAGTAGGGTGCGTGTAGGCAAACAGTTTTCAGACACTTTTGAAATCCAGAATGGGTTGAAGCAAGGAGATGCACTATCTCTTCTACTATTTAGTTTTGTACTAGAGCATGCCATTAAATCTTTAGAGAATGAGGAAGGCTTACAACTGAATGGTATTAATAAGCTGTTAGTTTATGCTGATGATGTAGTATTGTTGGCCGATAGCGAGGAGATACTAAAGGCCAACACATACACACTATTGAGTAACACTAAGGAATTAGGACTGGAAGTAAATATCAGTAAAACTACATATATGGCCACACGTAGAAATTCAGTATATAATGTAAATGGACAGCTAATGACAAATGAGGGAAATTTTGAGGAAGTGGCTGAATTCAAATACCTAGGAACAATAACCACAAATAGGAATGAGATGCACAAAGAAATTAAACATAGGCTCAATTCTGGAAATGCATGCTATTATGCATTGCAGAGACTTTTGATGTCCCAACTCCTTTCAAAAAACGTTAAGCTGAAAATATATAAAACTATAATTCTATCAGTTATATTATATGGGTGCGAAACATGGATTCTTACTTTAAGGGAGGAAAGGAGATTACGAGTATTTGAGAATAAAGTTCTTAGGAAAATTTTTGGACCAAAGAGAGATGAACAGACAGGTGAATGGAGAAGACTACATAACAATGAACTACATGGTCTTTATAGGAAGCCAGATATAATAAGAACAGTTAAGTCCCGTAGACTGCGATGGGCAGGACATGTTGCGCGTATGGGGAATGAAAGACGTGCATGGAAGCTTCTTGTAGGAAAACCAGAGGGAAAACGCCCAGTTGGTAGACCAAGAATGAGGTGGGAGAACAACATTAACTATGATTTGAGGGAAGTAGATTATACAGGGAATGATTGGAAAGCATTAGCTCTCGATAGGGATGTATGGAGAGCTTATGTCCGCGCGGCCATGAACCTATGTGTTCGATAGTGCCAGTGAGTAAGTAAGTAAGTAAGTATTATTAATTATTATTATTATTATTATTATTATTATTATTTATTGTGAATTATTATTTCTATTATTTTTTTATTTTTATTATTATTTTCATTTTTATGATTATTTTCATTATTATTATTATTATTATTATCATTATTTTTATTATTATTATTTCTATTATTATTATTATTTCTATTATTATTATTATTTATTATTATTATTATTTTTATTATTCTTATTATTATTTTATAATTATTATTTTAGTATTATTATTATTTCTATTATTATTATTATTATTTTTTATTATTATTATTGTTATTATTATTATTATTATTTTATTATTATTTATTATTATTATTATTATTTTTATTATTATTTTTTATTATTATTATAATTTCTATTATTATTTTTATATTATATTTATTATTATTATTATTATTATTATTATTATTATTATTATTATTATTATTATTATTATTATTATATTATTATCTGGTTTCCTATAAATACCATGTAGCTCACTATTATCTAGAGTGGGCCGTATTGTTAATTAAAATTACTATCTTATCTTGTTAATCATCTGTATGTTAAAAAAAACTATTTTTTTTAAATTCTGGTGTAGTTTATTGCTGTAGTGTGTATCAGGTGTTCATTTTTTTCTATAATCTCCGGTGACATAAGTATTTTAGATAATGAATACAGAGATACCGTAACTGATATTTCATTTTGTAAAAAAAATGCTTTCCACGCTTATTTTTATGATGGTTTCGTGGAATGAGTTAAATATCAAGTTCCAATATATATATATATATATATATATGTATACAGAATTTTAATGTTTACACATCTTTTTGTGCCTAAAGTTTTATTTGTCTTCTCCACTCGTCTCTCTCCATCCAATCCATGTCCTCCAGTCCCCTTGCTCTCATTCCAGTTCTTATTTCCTGCATCCACGAGTTTCCAGGTCTTCCTCTCCTCCTTCTTTCAGGTGGACACCATTCCAATGTTTTCCTGGGTAATCTTTCTTCTTTCATTCGTCGTACGTGCTCATACCAATTTAATTGCTTATACTGTATATAATCTACTATTGAAAAGAACCAATATTCATTTTTTCTCTTATGACTCCATTCATCATTGCTGTTATTGCTTTACCTTTATTTATTCTGTTATTAATATCACTTTATTGTTTATCCTCTTTATCTAATTTTACTCCCAGATACTCAAATTCTTCACATCCTCTAATATACCCCTTTTCATCTTCTAATATCAAATCTTGGGTTTCGGCCCCATATCCCATATAAAATGTTTTTTCTAAATTTATTTTCAAACACCAGTTATCGTATTCGTCCAATAATTTTCTGAACATAAACTCCGTGTCTTCATATTCTTGAGCAATTATTATCTGGTCGTCCGCAAATAACAGTGCATATATTGTATCAGTTGATCCATCTCCAATTGGTACTCCCATTCCTGAACATTTTTTGCTCCAGTTTGACAGTGCTTTATGTATAAATATCTTAAATAATGTTGGTGATATGCTACAATCTTGACGAAGGCCTTTTGTTACTTTAATTTCTTCTGATATATATTTTCAAATTTTAATTTTAGATACTGCATTTTTATACAATTTTTTTATTGCATTAATAATTGTATAATTTATGGTCATATCTTCTAATGCTTCCCACAACTTTTGTAAAGGTATAGTGTCATATGCCTTTTCTAAATCCACAAATGTGAAATGAACTTGTTGGTTGTTATTGTTCGTCTTTTCAGTCAATTTATTTAAATCTTTAGGCTTTTTAGCATTGTTATGTTTTTTGTGACGAACAGGGAGCTGGCCTGATGCATCAACCCCAACCTGGAGGACCAGGTAATTTTTGGTCAAGGATTTCTTCCTCTAGCCTTTGTCAAGCCAATGACGAACTGCAAGGCAGCAGTATCTGTACCCTAGATAAGGGGCCCTCACAGAATACTATCAGCCGGGCGTACTGAACACTGGTTTTTTAACGAGGTTGTTACATCTCCCCCTCGCCCTTTTCTAACCTGGCTTGGGACAGGCTTTGGCGGGTTTCTTATATATATATATATAGTGTTCTGCCCGAGGACAGATCTTACACTGCAATCATAGCATTTTCATGCTATGCTTTGCAACTTTACTAAGGCATTATAGGTGTGGTAGCTTCCCGTTGCTATCCACACCAGTGAATGATGATGATGGCCGGATGATTTTTCGGGGACCGTTGGGTCCTAAGCTTCCTGGCTTTTGCTTTACAGATGAGAAAAAAACCCGAAAAAAACAGGAAGTCTGTTCGACCGGGAATCAAACCTGGGCTCGCTGTGTGACAAGGTAGCGCGCTACCTCGAGGGCAAGTTCCAATATTGAACTTTAAGTTCTTTTTCATATAAACAAAAACAAAGTCCAGGGGACGACAGGCCTAGAATGCCCTTGACCTGCCATCCGGTTGCTGGCATCACTTCCACATGTGTTAATCACAGAGGTAGATAATCATACAGCCAGTTTAGGGGTGACATGTTGTCGGCATATCGGATCCCCAGCCGTTGTAGATTTTTTCAACCTGGTGTCGCTAATGGCTGTAGCTACACAAATTCCTCACGATGCTAGGTGGCACCGGTCCCATAGTGCCGAAATTCCATTAGAAAATTTCTTTCCCCATGGAGACTCGAACCAGCTCAAGTCCCGTATCTTTGCGTATAAAATTCTTCTTCTTCTTCCTTTGGTTCTACGGTCCTCTAAGAACCTTAGCCTCCTGCACAAGATCTGCCCATTCTTATCCATTTTAGCTTTCTGCCTCCACCTTTTAACCTTCAGTTGTCTTAAGTCTTCCTCAACCTTACCTAACCATGTTAGTTTCTGTCTTCCAACCTCTCTTCTTCCTTCCGGTTTCCCTTCTAAAATCGTTCTTGCAACTCTTTCTTGCTCCATCCGCAACATATTTCCTATCCATTCAAGTATATTTCTTCTAATATCTCCAACCAGATCTAAATCCCTATATAATTCTTTCAATTACTGGATCGTTCTAATTCTCCATACATCTTGTTCCTGCTACATAACTTAATATTTTTATTTTTCATGTATTTAACATGGAATTATATTTTTCTGACTATTTAACTCATGCCCCAAATGGAAGTCAATGACCAATCACATTTGAATGATTTTTTATTTACAACCAATCGCATTCGTGTTTCGCCTCGAATTTATCAACCGAAGTTTATCATATTAAAGACATCTCCATCTTTTTAACATTCTGAATAGGTTATAGCATTATTTTGAAGTGACTGACTACGAAATACGCTACCAGATTGTACATATAGTGCATGAATATCAGCAGATAGCACATGCAGGAGATAGTATAAAAACATTTGTAGCAATCGATTATACCACAAAAAAAAAAGAAACCACTGTTTACACTTTCTTAAACGAATTATTTTCCAGGAAATGACGTTGCAGAAAAATATAATTGACATATTTACATCATAGGAAATCAGAAATTACTTAATACCTATAATGTTAGTTATACATTTCTCCCACTAGGGTGTATTCTTACAATATTGCGATCCTTTGGCAATAAATAATATGGTCTGGTTGCAGCGATGAACAAAAGAAACAAATGAAGCGTGCCAATCTTTTCTCATTTGTTTTCAAACGTCGCCGTTTACATTAAATAAATAAATATTTTAAAATAATTATATTTAAATAATGATTTTTGAGTAAACAGCTTAATTTTATTCGTTAAATAGTCCTAACAATTGCCACTATTGATTTCCAAATTCTCTAGATAAATTCTCTCCCCACTTCGTGAATTTGTCGATAATTTGGAAATCACTCGTGGCATTACTTGTGATAATGTCCGCGTATCTCTTCCAAACATAACTATTAGTTTTAATATTATTTTAGGCCTATATGTTTTAATTATGCCTATCCTACCTATTGTTTGTGACTTAAAAACTTGTTTTAATGGATAGAAGCATCTATTGCCCATTGTAATTCTTGCTCAAACCTCTTTACTTAATTAATTAAATAAAAATAAAACGTAGTTTTATTTGATTTTCATATTTATTATATAATTCAGTGACAGCTGTTTCGGTACACTGTACCTTCTTCAGACATGTTTTCAACATGTTTTCAACATGTCTGAAGAAGGTACAGTGTACCGAAACAGCTGTCACTGAATTATATAATAAATATGAAAATCAAATAAAACTACGTTTTATTTTTATTTAATTAATAAATATGGATTTTCATCAAGTAAACACCAACTCAATTGACTCTTTACTTAATATGAACACCTCCCCCTAAATTCTGCACCTCCGGGATAATACGAATTTCTATATATTTTTTGTTATGAAATAGTAAGTAAATTCAAGCTATTATCAGCAACAGATCTAAATAATAAATACATTACATCATCCTGAAAAAGTGCAGCCCACGCATGCAGGAAAAGAACAATACAACTTGAGAAGTATCCAATGTTCATAAAAATATTGTGACATATTATAATGTGTGTCAAGTACTGCATGTTATCTTATTATGTACACTCTTCATTTTCAATATTAATAATGTATCAGCTCGAAATAAACTTTAAACTCTTATTGCAATACTTAGGGATAAACCTAAAAAAAACTTTGGTATATTCTAGAAGTAGTTCTGTAATTTCAAATATATTTATTTTTACATAGATTAAAGTGAAAATTCCGGTAATCTGGGAAAACAGATTTTGATAAGATCATTCTTAATTACATGTGGAATTACCACATATTCATTGCAAAATTTTCATGTGATATAATTGGGAAAATTATCAATTAATTGAGATTATTTGGCAATTTTTTAATAAAATCTTCTTCTTCTTCTTCTTCTTCTTCTTCTTCTTCTTCCGAATGCAGTATCGGGTGATGATGCCCGTTCTGCGACTACAAAAACGGATCTTTCCATCGGTTGAAGGGTCTTCCGAGGTCTCTTTTGCCTTTAGGGTTGAGATGGTAAATCATCTTTGGTAAACGGGAATTTGACATTCTCTGGACTTGTTAGAACCATTTAATCTTTGGAACCATAAAATCTTTTTGCATATTATTCAAATTTCCATAAAAATTCCTAGATTTTAAACGAAATAAACACTTCGACAACACTTTTCTAATATAGAGAGAAAAATGTGGATTTTTTTGTGATATGAAACGATTTTTTAAAGATAGAATAAAATACTGGAATGAATAAAAGGAGAGAATTGACAAGACTTCCTAAAATATGGCGCAAGAACAGCTGTATATTCTTCATAGGATGAGTGCTCAAACATCATCTGCATCCTACATCTAAACAAGAATAAGAATACTAATATTTTATATTATCTCACGAAAGAACAAAAGATCTACAAAATGGAAATCAATTTTGGCAACACCCAAATGTTTATGTGTGTTAACTCAATTTCCTTTCAATTGATTGTTTTTTACATTAATTAGAAACAAATTAATTTAGAGCTGATAACTAACACAATTCAAATGTCTGTATTTAAAGCAAATAAAGAACACTTCTTCAGTTTGCAACGCGCTAGTTAAATTCACAGGCTTAGGGTCGGTTTAACCAACAGAGGTAACTGCATAACGCCAGTTTAAGCTATGTATTATATATGGGGAAAACTGGCGAAATACAGTCACCTCTGTTGGTGAAACTGACCCTTAGAATATTCAAATGTCTATATTTAAAGCAAATAAAGAACACTTCTTCAATGTTTGCGACGCGCTAGTTAAATTCACAGGCTTAGGGTCGGTTTAACCAACAGAGGTAACAGCATAACGCCAGTTTAAGCTATGTATTATATATGGGGAAAACTGGCGAAATACAGTCACCTCTGTTGGTGAAACTGACCCTTAGAATATTCAAATGTCTATATTTAAAGCAAATAAAGAACACTTCTTCAATGTTTGCAACGCGCTAGTTAAATTCACAGGCTTAGGGTCGGTTTCGCCAACAGAGGTAACTGCATTACGCCAGTTTAAGCTATGTATTATATATGGGGAAAACTGGCGAAATACAGTCACCTCTGTTGGTGAAACTGACCCTTAGAATATTCAAATGTCTATATTTAAAGCAAATAAAGAACACTTCTTCAATGTTTGCAACGCGCTAGTTAAATTCACAGGCTTAGGGTCGGTTTCGCCAACAGAGGTAACTGCATTACGCCAGTTTAAGCTATGTATTATATATGGGGAAAACTGGCGAAATACAGTCACCTCTGTTGGTGAAACTGACCCTTAGAATATTCAAATGTCTATATTTAAAGCAAATAAAGAACACTTCTTCAATGTTTGCAACGCGCTAGTTAAATTCACAGGCTTAGGGTCGGTATCGCCAACAGAGGTAACTGCATTACGCCAGTTTAAGCTATGTATTATATATGGGGAAAACTGGCGAAATACAGTCACCTCTGTTGGTGAAACTGACCCTTAGAATATTCAAATGTCTATATTTAAAGCAAATAAAGAACACTTCTTCAGTGTTTGCAACGCGCTAGTTAAATTCACAGGCTTAGGGTCGGTTTAACCAACAGAGGTAACTGCATAACGCCAGTTTAAGCTATGTATTATATATGGGGGAAAACTGGCGAAATACAGTCACCTCTGTTGGTGAAACTGACCCTTAGAATATTCAAATGTCTATATTTAAAGCAAATAAAGAACACTTCTTCAATGTTTGCAACGCGCTAGTTAAATTCACAGGCTTAGGGTCGGTTTAACCAACAGAGGTAACTGCATAACGCCAGTTTAAGCTATGTATTATATATGGGGAAAACTGGCGAAATACAGTCACCTCTGTTGGTGAAACTGACCCTTAGAATATTCAAATGTCTAGATTTAAAGCAAATAAAGAACACTTCTTCAATGTTTGCAACGCGCTAGTTAAATTCACAGGCTTAGGGTCGGTTTCGCCAACAGAGGTAACTGCATTACGCCAGTTTAAGCTATGTATTATATATGGGAAAAACTGGCGAAATACAGTCACCTCTGTTGGTGAAACTGACCCTTAGAATATTCAAATGTCTATATTTAAAGCAAATAAAGAACACTTCTTCAATGTTTGCAACGCGCTAGTTAAATTCACAGGCTTAGGGTCGGTTTAACCAACAGAGGTAACTGCATAACGCCAGTTTAAACTATGTATTATATATGGGGAAAACTGGCGAAATACAGTCACCTCTGTTGGTAAAACTGACCCTTAGAATATTCAAATGTCTATATTTAAAGCAAATAAAGAACACTTCTTCAATGTTTGCAACGCGCTAGTTAAATTCACAGGCTTAGGGTCGGTTTAACCAACAGAGGTAACTGCATAACGCCAGTTTAAGCTATGTATTATATATGGGGAAAACTGGCGAAATACAGTCACCTCTGTTGGTGAAACTGACCCTTAGAATATTCAAATGTCTATATGTAGAGCAAATAAAGAACACTTCTTCAATGTTTGCAACGCGCTAGTTAAATTCACAGGCTTAGGGTCGGTTTAACCAACAGAGGTAACTGCATAACGCCAGTTTAAGCTATGTATTATATATGGGGAAAACTGGAGAAATACAGTCACCTCTGTTGGTGAAACTGACCCTTAGAATATTCAAATGTCTGTATTTAAAGCAAATAAAGAACACTTCTTCAACGTTTGCAACGCGCTAGTTAAATTCACAGGCTTAGGGTCGGTTTAACCAACAGAGGTAACTGCATAACGCCAGTTTAAGCTATGTATTATATATGGGGAAAACTGGCGAAATACAGTCAACTCTGTTGGCGAAACTGACTCTTAGAATGATTTATTCTACTCTGACAATGTTATCAAAAAGTAAAATATTAAAATATGTAACTATCGTCCTCAACTAGGTTAAAAACGTTTTAATTTTTTTTAAACTGTAGGTCGTTCGGAAACCGGCTTTCATCATCAGCAGAATATGTGGTGCTACTTGTTATTATCGTTTCGTGACGATTTTTACATCATCGGCCTTGGTAGCACATATTCTGCTGATGATGGAAGCCGGTATCCGAAAGACAAAACAGTTTTTTTTAATTGAAAACTTTTTAACTTTGTTGAAGACGACTCTGCCAGGTACATATTTTAATATTTTACTTTCTGATTATTTATCTCAACGGAATTTAAATATGAATTTTATCAGTATTAACATTTTCATAACCTTGTTTTGGATTTTCAAAATTACTAATACTCCATTCTGCGAGTCTAAAGACCATCTGCTGGCTCCATATCTACAGTATATGTTTAAATCGTATAGACGGACAATCAGTCAGCAAGTATAGCGATGGTGTTTGTTTCCTGCAGCCATTAAAGCTGGTTTTATCAACTTATCGTGTCCATCGAAGTATTTCATGATGCTGTGTAGGCACCAATCTAAATTATATGAGAAAAAATCTTTATTCATGGTGAATCGAACCAGGAAGCATCCTGTAATATTTGTACATTGAAGAGATGATAATTTAATTTCAATTTGTGCTTTGTAGAACCTCAAGACAGTATTAAAAACATCATAACTCGTAACTCAAAAATCCTAAAAGTGCAGGTGCACTTACAATTGGAAATTAAAAACAAAGTTAACTTGCACTTTTTTGGGAAGAATAAATTGTGAGAGTTGATTAATGTTCAATTCGCCTAAATGTCAAGTGGAACTCCCACAGCCCACTCTATGAAAGATGGACCTTGGTCAGATCATACACTGCTGAGGGACACTATTGAAGTATGTGATAAACTTTAGGAATCATAGTCAGAGAAGCAGAATAATCAAGTATATACAAGAGTTAAATTTAAATCTAATATAGTCTTTGTTACAGTTAATGACTCTTTATTTTGACTATTTAACTCATGTCGCAAATGCTAGTCAATGACCAATCACGTTTCAATGAATTCTGTTTTACACCAATGACAGTCGTGTTTCACCTCGCTCTTTATCGATTTCTCTTTATCAGCTCCTGCTTTTGTGATAAAGAAAGCTCTTCCTTTCTTAATTTTCTGAACAGGTTAGACCATTATTTTTCTCCAACAAATACGTTGAATATAATAAATAATGAATAGATTCAGTGATTTTTACTGAGTTGTCTATTCAAAATATAAATGATTAACCTATAATGTTGATTATAATAGTTTGATGTGTTTCATTATTTCTCCACTAGAGTGCATTCTTACAATATTGCGATCCTATTTGGCAATAAAAAATTAGATCGAGTTGCAGTGAACATACATAACCTCACATTTCTAATTTGTTTTCAAACATCGCCGTTTACATTAACTATATAAATATTTTAAAACACCGGTAACTATATTCAAATAATTATTTTTTAGTAAAGAGCTTAATTTTATTCGTTAAATAGTCCTAACAAATGCCACTCTTGATTTCCAAATTCTCTAGATAAATTGCAAATTACTCGTGGCATTACTTATGAAACAGTTCTCAATTTATAACGAGTTATATCGATATTTAAGTAATGTATAATTGTATTGTTTTCTTTAACTTTAAAACTTTTTCATACATGGATGTTTCTTCTCTCTTTTTCTTCTTCGTCTATTCTACTTTAGTGTATTATCAAATAGAGTGAATCAAATGGAAGTTTTCGAAGGACTATCAGAATTTTTTTTTATTTGGAATGTTGTCTCTCTATCCTGAAACTCCTGCTATCCATCCGAGATATGTGACTATTCCATCCCCCCTCTTATATTATTACACATTCTTCTGCAGGTTCCCGGATGTATTGATTCCTCACATGATCATATATACATTTTTCTAGCATATTCAATCCAGGTGTCTTATTTCGGCGGCGGAATTTAGTTATTTCAAAGATACTAGAAAGCATGCATGGTGTAAACAACAACGTTGCCGGAATAAAAATCGCGAGTTTCTGTTTGCATTCTCAAGAATGTCTTATGTTTCTGAGTGTACAACGTATATTTTGGTAAAAGGATCTTACTAATGCAGAGAGAGGGAAGTGAATAGAAGAGAGACGATTCCAACTTAATTAACTGTACGATCTACGTTTTACATTTCAAAACTAGATTTGCAGGAAAACAATTCTGATTTTACATAACCCTAGATCATCAATGAAACAACATTAATTAACATTAGTTATTATTTTTATTATAGACGCTCAAAAGATTATATACTTTATATTTTTCATGTATATGGATGGATAATAGAACAATTTATGTCAAACTAAAAACTCTATCACTGAATTTTAAAATTCTTACAATTGTCATACAAATAAAGTGTGTTTTAGAATCAATCAAGGTGTCTGATATGAAACTAATCCTCATTCTAATATATCTAAAATATGATCGTTATGCTGAAACAGATTTATGAATACGACATTTCTCTTGGCGTAAGGAATTTCATAAATTATAAAACAATTAATAAAAATCCCTCTTCAGAGCTGTTATATTTACCTTAAATTAAAAACCATGTAGGCCTACTATTTTGTTATTTCTCGAAACTGAAACTGGTAAAAATTTAGGCGAGTAATTGGAGACAATCATGCTCATAAAACTGTTGTTTTCGTCTTCTTCTTCTTCTTCCTTCCAAGTATTAGGCCAAGGCCCGTTACGATCCTATAGAAAATTTTCCCTCCAGCGTTTCATAGGACGGCCCAGTGATCTTCGTCCTCTTGGTATATAATTATAAACAGCTTTGGGGATCCGATTTGAACTCGTTCTTTCAAGATGGTGTTTCCAATTTAGTTTGTACTGTTTAATATATTCCAAAATTGGCGTAGTCTTCAATTCCCATCTGGTGTAACCCGCTGTTCTGCGCATGAATCTCATTTCACAAGCCGTTATTCCGCTTTCATGTTGTCTTTTTTAGTGTCCATGCTTCACTACTATAGGTCAACACTGGTCTAGCCGAAGTATTATATAAACGTAATCTGGTGTTTTTTGTACAAGGGATGGTTTCATAACTTGATTAATAATTCCCAAACTTTTATTATAACTAGTAATTTTTTCAGGGATATCCTTTTCATCCCAGATAGAGAGATAATATCCAAGATATTAAAATCTTATACGAGAATTTCCCGGAAGAAACTGTTCTTTTCTGTTCAACAAAACGTATATTGTAACCTATAAGTACAGGAATGAGAAAACTTAAGATAATTTCAATGTTTTCATATCCGAAGAAAGGACTGATTTTCAGGTACAAAATGCTGGGAAGTTATTTTTAGCAGGTTAAGAAAGAAACAATCTATATATCTTCCGTTTTTACAGCTGCTGCCGTGTTCCCGTGCCAATCCTCCAAAGCCTACGATTTTTGGGCATCTTCAATGCCTAGCCCTCTTGCTTGCATTACTGTCTTCGTGTTTTCCTTCCATGTTAATTTTCGTCTCCCTCTTTTCTTCTCTCTGCTCGGATGCCATTCATATAGTTGCTTCGGCCATCGCTCATTTTCCATTCTTAAAGCATGTCCTAACCACTTTAATTCCTTCTCTTCAATTCTTTCAATTATGCTTTCTTCTGTTTCCATTATGTTTCTAATTTCCTTATTTGTGACATGTTCTAATTTTGACTTTCTGGCACTTCTGCGCAAATAATCCATTTCTAGAGCTATTAGTCTATTCTTGTAGTACTTATTGATTGTCCATACCTCACTTCCGTACATTGCAACAGATTCCACCAATGTTTTACCAATATATGTTTTTGTGTCTTTCCAAATATGCTTATCCCACCATGTGGAATTTAACGATGGTATTATTTTGCTACTCATTTCAATTCTATGTTTTATGTTCTCTTTGCCTATACCTTCAATGTTATCCATAATTATTCCTAAATATTTAGTTTGTTTCACTTGCTTTATTTGGATTCCTTCTTCCAATATTAAATTTTCTCTTTCATTACTATTTATTGCCAAATATTATGTTTCTTTTGTAAATTTACTCTGAGACCCCATGATTCATATGTGTTTTCCTACGTTTTTTTATCATGGATTCCAGATCAAATTTGTCTTGTGCTAAAACTATTTGATCATCAGCAAATTGTAGTCAGCAAAAATCTGTTGTCTATTGGAATACCCATACCTTTGCAGCTTTGTTTCCATTTCATTAACATAAATTCTACAAAAATATTAAATAAAATTGGTGATAGTTTGCACCTTGTTTCAAACCCTTTGTGATTTTATAGGATTATATATTATATTTCAAATTTTAACATAAACCGAGCTATCTTTATAAATGTAATAATTTCTATTATGTTTCTATCAATATTGTATTTCTCTAATACTTCCCATAATTTGTTCCTCGGAATTGAAGATACAATGATTCTGTTAAAAAGAGAAAAAGAATCAATTTGACAAACAACAGTAACAATTTTCCTATATGATATAATACGGAAACTCAACAAAGCACGGAATCAGCCAGATAGTGTAATATTCTCCATTTCCTAAAAGTATGAAATATGTACCAAATCATCAAATACATAAAATAGCTTACTAAACAATATATACCAAATTAGGTTCGTCTTCCGGGCATATAGGCCGTGGTCCAGTCGTTCTTCTACTCGACGTTTCGTCTACCGCAGCAGTAGACGAAACGTCGAGTAGAAGAACGACTGGACCACGGCCTATATGCCCGGAAGACGAACCTAATATGGATCAAGACGCCGGCCGTGAAAGCCTACAGTTATAAATATATACCAACTTTAGTGACTCCCTATTCATCACTACTATTTCAGCGGCTCCCCTGTGGAGTATTGGAATTTAATTTAAACTTTGTTTTTTTTTTGTAGGAGGCTTTGGAAAGGCATTTAAAGTGCGATTCTAATGCATTTTAATATAATTAATTAACTGACTAACTCACTGGCACTATCGAACCCGTAGGTTTATGGCCGCGCGGGCTCAAGCTCTCCATACATTCCTATCCTTAGCTAATGTTTTCCAATCATTTCCTGTATAATCTACTTCCTTCAAATCATGGTAAATGTCATTCTCCCAACTCATTCTTAATATAAATGGACAAACTGTGAAAAAAGGTGTTCTAACGTACAAAATAAAATAATTCAAGAATTCAATTTTGAGAATCGCTATTTACTATTAAAAACATCCAAGATAATATCTATTTTCTAACTATCATTTTAAAAATTATAATTGTAGGCTTTCACGGCCGGCGTCTTGATCCATATTTGGTTCGTCTTCCGGGCTTATAGGCCGTGGTCTGGTTGTCTTCTTACTCGACGTTTCGTCTACTGCTGCGGTAGATATCATCAGGAGATACTGCGTGCTTTCTGTGAACTCCTCAACAGTCGGCTGCAGACTGGTTGGTCGTTGGAAACTGTCTCTCTGTTTATAGCTAAACCCCGGGTGGAGGGGAGGTTTTCTGTGCGCACCGAGTTGTGCGCTGTATTGCCGTGTGCCGAAGTCATAGGCTTCGTTGTCGTGTTAAGCAGTGCTGGGATCCAAATTTTGTTTATCTTCAAGGTTTCTTCTTTTTGTTGAAGGAATTTTTATGTTTGTATATTTCTATGGCTTCTCTGTATAGTCTGGTGTAGTAATGTGATGTTTGTGATAATACCTGGGTATCTTCAAATCTTATATATGTTGTTGGTTGTTCATACAGTGTTCCGCTACGGCCGATTTTTCATTTTGTTTTAACCTGCAGTGTCTCATGTGTTCTTGTAATCGTGTGTTGATCATTCTCTTTGTTGTACCGATGTACACCTCTCCACAACTGCACGGGATACGATATATACCGGCATGACTCAAAGGATCTCTAGTGTCTTTGGCTGGGCGCAGTATATTGCGAAACAAGGAAGAGATAAATGGTAAGGTTTACCTACCTTATATCAAAACAACAACAGAGAAAATTGGACGATTATTAAAGAAATACAACATAGCAACAACTACAAACCAACACAAAAAATCAGCAATATACTGCGCCCAGCCAAAGACACTAGAGATCCTTTGAGTCATGCCGGTATATATCGTATCCCGTGCAGTTGTGGAGAGGTGTACATCGGTACAACAAAGAGAATGATCAACACACGATTACAAGAACACATGAGACACTGCAGGTTAAAACAAAATGAAAAATCGGCCGTAGCGGAACACTGTATGAACAACCAACAACATATTATAAGATTTGAAGATACCCAGGTATTATCACAAACATCACATTACTACACCAGACTATACAGAGAAGCCATAGAAATATACAAACATAAAAATTCCTTCAACAAAAAAGAAGAAACCTTGAAGATAAACAAAAATTTGGATCCCAGCACTGCTTAACACGACAACGAAGCCTATGACTTCGGCACACGGCAATACAGCGCACAACTCGGTGCGCACAGAAAACCTCCCCTCCACCCGGGGTTTAGCTATAAACAGAGAGACAGTTTCCAACGACCAACCAGTCTGCAGCCGACTGTTGAGGAGTTCACAGAAAGCACGCAGTATCTCCTGATGATGTCTACCGCAGCAGTAGACGAAACGTCGAGTAAGAAGACAACCAGACCACGGCCTATAAGCCCGGAAGACGAACCAAATATGGATTTTAAAAATTGTTAGTTTGTTCGAAAAGAGTAATTGATTTGCTGCATTTCTGTTTCAAAGGCCTTAAAATAATTTCAGTAAAACTAAAACTGACATAAAATAATTACTACATATTAATATTAAAGTTCATCCAGTTGAGACACACAAGGGAACTATCAACCATTGCATGCCGAAGCATACCTTAACATTTCTCCCAGAAAAGCGTTGTGATATATCAAGGCCGTGTCTAAAAATTTATTTCCCGGGTTTTTAACTGCAAGGCACAGAAATCGAATCTAGAATCCAGATATATGAATCCACTGTAAAGAGCAGATGGTCTCCATGCATGAGAAAGAATGGAGTGAATTGAGACGGAACGCGGCGCGGGCGGTAGGTAATGAGGGTTATCCTGTCTACCAATTCAGGTGTTATATTACTCCCCTATAGTATAAATGAGAGATTTGACGCTGGATGTGTATGCCTTGCAGTTAAAAGACGGGCAGATATATATATATATATATATGATATGAAAAGAGAAATGAATGCTTGAGTCGGGATTTGAACCCGAGTCTCTAAACTCTGTACGTTTAGCGCTCTAACGACCTGAGCTATCCAAGAATTCCAACACAAACATACATTTTTCTTATACATGTAGTATTCTCAATTCACCCAAGACGTAGCGGAAATTTGTTCTGGCTGCCATCTAGTGGCTAACATAACAGTTAAGCAATTTTTTTAAAGAGAATATTTACTTTATAGCAGTAACGCTTGTATATATAGATGTTATAAATATATTTCTGACATTTGGCAACGAAGGCAAATATGAAATGAAAGAAAAATGAATAAATATATTGGACACGGTCTTTGTAAATCACAATGCTTCTCTGGAAGAAATTTAAAAGTAAAATTTAAATAACCTTTCATACGTTTAGTTTTACGAACGATCATACTCCTGTGTTTAACAATTCTACCGTACACATTTTTGCAGCGGCAGTATTGGTTGCATATTTTATTTTTCCTTTTTCATTATTCTTTACACATATTTGGCTACCGTTATATTTAAACTTTCAATTACTTTCCAAATGTCTGTATGAACTTAACAAAATTACAGAAGAATGTGGTTTGAAGATATCTACAGAAAAAACAAAAATTATGGCATTTCAAGGTGTAGATCCTGTCAGAAGTAAAATTGTACTGGACAATAACATTTTGGAGCAGGTGAATAATTTTACATATCTAGGATGCAATATCTCATATGCAGAAGAAAAGGATATAAATGCAAAAGTGTCTAAATTTTTAAGAATTTTAGGGTTAATAAATTCTATCTTCAAGCCACAGTTAGTCCAAAAGCATTCAAGATTAAAAGTGTATAAAATACTGGCTCTTCCAACTCTTTTGTATGGTAGCGAAGTATGGACGTTGAAACAGAAGGATATGCAGAGACTTAGATCTGCTGAAATGAGATACCTTCGGAGGACTGCAGGATACACACTACTAGATCACAAAAAAAATGAAGACATCTTAGAAGAATTACACATGGAACCTTTAGAAAACAAAATTTCTGATTATAAGTCAAGATGGATGCAACATGTTCATCGAATGGAAGATCACAGAATACCCAAACAAATGTTAAGATATCAACCTGCAGGAAGAAGAAGACCAGGACGTCCTCTCAAAAGACTTCTGGATGGTGTTTCTCTTGGCCGAAACAGGTCAACAAATGGCCTAAATTCGTGAATGTACTATGATGATGATTACTTTCCACTTGCAATTCAATGGTGATTTATATAAATCATAATTACTCCTTCCCAACACCCTGTCCTTAGACAATTTTATCTCATACGTTTTGGAACTATAACTTTAAATATTTTAAAATGTTATGTAATGGATACTTAATGTATACTTTTTCAATTTCCTTAAAATTTTCCATCCATTTATTGTACTTCTGTCATCATTTTTTATAACTGAAACTTATCTTCAAATCGCACTTGAGTATTATCACTTCATAAGATATTATCCAAATTTGAATTAGGTAGTAACTCGTTCAATTTTGATTGAACAAAAAAATCATCCGGTGTCTTAAGACTCTTATCTATATACGCAGATATTCATATATTTCAATAATAAACGATAACGATCTATTTTGTAACCTAATGACATTTAAATAATATATTAAAAATGTTCCGTCCCGGGCTGTAGTCGAGTGGTTAAGGCAGGAAACCTAGGCGCAGAGCTACGTGACATGCGCTGGTTCGAGTCTCCATGGGGGAAGAAATTTTCTCACGGTATTTTGGCTAGACTGGGACCGGTACCTACCCAGCATCGTGAGGCATTTGGGTAGCTACAATAAGTAGCGGATCCAGGTTGAGTAAACCGGCTATAACTGGGGGGTTTCGATATGCTGACCACATGTCACCCCTACACTGGCTAGACGATCGTCTACCTGTGTGATTGATACATGCGGATGTGAGGTCAGCAGCCGGCTGGTAGGCTAAGGGCCTTCTAGGCCTGCCACGCCATTGAATTATTATTATTATTATTATTATTATTATTATTATTATTGTTAAACATGTTCCAGTCATGTCGCCTATATGACTCTATAACTAAGTAAATTCCTTCACCTTAATGCATTAATACCTTCTATAAAACGTTAAAAATACAATAGATTCCATGTTTAACAAAATAGATCCCCTATGCATTATACAGGGTGTCCCATTCAAACCTCCCACATTTTAATTAATCATAACTAACAAAGTAGGCGGAATTATGAAACGAGGCCGGTATTAAACCAAACAGAAACTCAAAGAATTTTCATTGTCACACACTAAAACACCTCTATATGTGCACCATTCGTAGCATGAACAATATCAAGTCTGTATTCGATTTCGTGCCACGTTCTGTCCAACATGTACATTGGTACTGTTGCAATTGTGTCAAGGATACGGGTTCGTAAATCATGAAGATCTTGTACTGGAGTCGCAAACACACGGTCTTTTACATATCAGAAAACAGTGTTTGAGGAGTCGCTATTTTGTTTTATGTCATTATTGTCCAACATGCGACAGATGAATTAACTGCAACAATGAAAACAAAAATTCTTTGAGTTTCCCTTTCTTTTAATACCAACCTAATTTTATAATTCCGCATACTTTGAGAGTTATGATTAATTAAAATGTGGGAGGTTTGAATGGGACACGGTGTATATTAAACATTTTCCAGTCAAGCCTCCTATATGCCTCTATCTAAGTAAATTCCTTCACCTCAATTCATTAATACTTTCTATAAAACGTTAAAAGTACAAAAAAGTAAATTCCCAGTTTAACAAAATAGATATCCTACGCACTATGTTTCAATTCCTTTCATTGTAGCAGAGATTTAACTTAGATAAGTGTTTCCACAAAAACTGAGAATAAAACTGTTCATAGAAAAATATGTCACAGAGACCTAATTTCTTGGAAGTCATCTTGAATTTCATTTCTAGGAATGATCCATTATATTAAAACGAGCTTATATTATATGCAATGAATTCTTTACAGGGTTTTCAGGTTAAATCAGACATTTTAATTAAATTCAATTAATCATCTTGGAAGTTGTAATTGTGCAAAGAAAAAACGTAATGTAAGTATTCAATTTTCCAAGAAAAAACATGTAAATAAACGCCATTGAATTATAGTCTCAACATTAATGCAGGTACATATTATATATTTACTCTTTACAAAACATCAGCAAATATTAAAAATAAATAGCGTTTTAAGTTCATTTGAAGTAATGTCTGATACCTGTATATTTACTTAAAGCAATCAAAATGTAGTATCATTAATTCTTAATAATTCTACATAACGTCATTAATGTATAATATTATTGTATTATTATATAATTGTAATATTATTTTCTTTTTTGTTTTACTTATATTATTACCAAAAATTACTTTATTGTAACGGACTGTCAACAGCACGAACGGCTTACTGCCCACGTGACCCATATTGGTAAATAACATTGTATGTATCTTACTTTTAGCCTAATAAAGTCCTCCTACTACTACTACCACTTAAAACAATAAAAATTCTGCTGAAATGAGTGTTAAGTTAAACTTTTATTTATTATTAATTAAATTAAAATAAAACTTACTTTTACCTGATTTTCATATTTATTAAGATATATTCAGTGACAGCTGTTTCGGTACACTGTACCTTCTTCAGACATGTTAACAAATTATGATTTGTTTATTAATTAAACTATTGATTTATTTAGCAGATTTCACATCCTCCTGCGCCCAATTTATCTACATAATTATCTTGAATAGTACACCCATAAGTTTACTATGGAAACTGAACATTTGCAAATAATACCAGTAGATATAATACTACCGTTATAGTGGGCACGCCATAGCGTAATTAGTTACGGTAATATTATGCTAAAACCAAAGAGAGGTGAACAGACAGGTGAATGGAGAAGAATACATAACAATGAACTACATGGTCTTTATAGGAAGCCAGATATAATAAGAACAGTTAAGTCTCGTAGACTGCGATGGGCAGGGCATGTTGCGCGTATGGGGAATAAAAGACGTGCATGGAAACTTCTTCTAGGAAAGCCAGAAGGAAAACGCCCAGTTGGTAGACCAAGAATGAGGTGGGAGAACAACATTAACTATGATTTGAGGGAAGTAGATTATACAGGGAATGATTGGAAAGCATTAGCTCAGGATAGGGATGTATGGAGAGCTTATGTCCGCGCGGCCATGAACCTACGGGTTCGATAGTGCCAGTGAGTAAGTAAGTAAGTAAGTAATATTATGCTAAATGCCGGTAGGTCAAAGGTTCGAATTTCGATGATGACAGGATTTTTCAATTATTGTAAACCAATTGGCGGCACCATGGCCCTGGATTCGACACAACCTCAAACGGAATTTATATCTGATATTTAATCTGGTGGTAAAGGCGGCTGTCATTCTGGCTTAATATCACTGTTAAGATGTAGTGCCAATTGCTTACAAATGTGGGAGTCATAATCTCATACTATCCCAAAGGTCTTCAGTAACCGGTACACATATATATATTAGCAGGAAACAATCATTGTCTAAGGGCTATTGGTTCTTCATGTGAGAGTATATTAGCGCAAAGTCCTTAACGTAGTAACATTGTGGAGACTATTTAACTCATGCCCCAAATGGGAGTCAATGGGCAATCACGTTTCAATGAATTTTGTTTTACAGCCAATCACAGTTGTGTTTCACCTCGATAATTATCAAATTTAGATTACCAAAATAAAGGAAACTCCTCTTTTTTAATATTCCCAACAGACCAGAGTATTATTTTGCAGTGACTGACTCTCTAACAAATACGTTCAATATAACAAATAATGAACAGATTCCTTCGACCTACACATATGAAAATTGTGTATTCAATAATTGTGTTTTTAAATACTGATTCTACTGAGCCGTTTCCGAAAAAAAAAAGAATTAATAACATATAGGGTTGGTTATAATATACAGTTTGATGTGTTTCTTTTTTCTCCACTAGGGTGCATTCTTACAATATTGCGCTCCTATTTGGCAATAATTAGTATGAAAAAGTTGCAGTGATAAACAAATGAAACATAACCAAACATTTCCCATTTGTTTTCAAACGTCGCTGTTTACATTAAATATATAAATATTTTAAAATAACTATATTTAAATAATGATTTGTGTGTAAACAGATTAATTTTATTCGATAAATGGTCCTAACAAATGCCACTCTTGATTTCCAAATCCTCTGGAGAAATTGGAAATCACTCGTGGCATTACTTATGATAAAACTTACATTTCCATGATGTCATTGTTTCTTAATTAATTTATACATATTATTATATGTGCCACCACTGAATTTATGGGGTATTCCACCCATAGTAATTCTGCCCTAAGGCAGGTACTTCACTGAAATTACAACATTTTCATGCTATGCTTTGCATCTTTACTAGGGAACTATAGGTGTGGTAGCTTCCCGTTGCTTTCCACACCGGTGGAGGATGATGATGATGATGATGGTGATGGCCGGATAATTATCGGGGACCGTTGGGCCCTAGGCTTCCTGATATTTGTCCTATAGGTGAGGAAAAACCCCGAAAAAAAAACCTCATCAGGAGCATGTCCCGACCGGGAATCTAACCCGGGCCTGCTGCGTGACAAGGCAGCACGCTACCTCAAGACCACAGCGGTTGACTATGGGGTATTAATGTGTTGAAATTGTTCTTGTTGATCTTGAAATGGTAACCTGTAGTGTTTATCACGCCTAGAAAATAGTACTGCTCTTATGGGAATACTGTAGCCACTTGACGCCGCAGATTCAGTAACAGATGGAAATATATCTGCCTCTTTACCTTGTATCATAGTACAGCATCAACCCTAAGTTTACGAAACAATTATCTTCTAAGGTGTTTTGAGCAACATGAGGGGAAAAGAATTGGAAATTAGAATCGCAAAGAGATGTGGAAGAGAATGATCACAGATACCAGATCAAAATATAGATGGAAGTAAAATAACTCAAATTAAGACTAGGCCTACTAAAAATCGTATTTCGAACATCATCATTTCTTCCTTCATGTGACTGGAACAAGTCAAAAAGCAATGCTTGCACACATTGAGGGATTTTCCAAAAAATGCACCCCGCAAAAACTGTATTCCTACATTCCTTGGGCAGTATCAATCATTGTTTTCCCATTGAGCCTGACTACAACGCATAAATCGATCAAGACGTGCTAAAGCGTCTAAAAATAAATACAAAACATAAACATTTGATAATTGTGAGAAAAAAGTATAATTTACATGAAAATGATCTTACTTCTGGAAAAATATGTTCTTGAAATCAGGAGAGTAAAAGAAATATAAAGTTATAACATTTATTGAATTTTGCATATTGTTTGGCACAATGAGCTCCCAATTTTAGAATTATCTTCATCTTTATTATTATAGAACTAAAATTATTTTAAAATACTTTTATTAACCCTAGGGACACCAAGGTATTTAAGATTACGTGGAACGCCAACCCAGGGCAAATTTTGCCCATGTTATATTTAGCTATAAATCCATATTTTTAGTATGTAATAAGTTATTTTTTATATCAGTTTATTAATAAACGTCCTAAATTACATACTACTTAAAAGTAATATTTTGATTATAAAGAATGTCCAGAATTGTATAACTTAATATATTATTATTTTTATGTAACTAGTGAAATATACCAAGAATAATGCCTAAAATAGTTGATTACATTAGAAACGATCTTAGTATTGTGTTTGAATATACAGAATGTCCAAATTTGTACACACTATTAGATTTATGTGATCAGATATTGAATTGTTCCCTGGTGAAAAGTAACACAAAATGCTAACATTTGAACAAAGAAAGTTGGTCCAAAATTTCTATATAATATTGGGTCTAAATAACCAGGATTAAAAAACTTTTTTCCAGGTTAAAAGTAGGAAGAAGCCAAATATAGTTTGTATTGAAAATACTCCTTCAATGTCTTCATTCAGGGGTAATATTATAATCACATTCTGAAAAGAAAAATTAATATCTGAACCATATACAAATCTATAATTCTTGTCTCGTCTGCTGCCAGGTAGGTGTCACTATCATCGCCAACGGCCGGCTTCGTTTAGAAGTATCTATATTTGTCTTTCCGCAATATCAATGTAATATTATAATATGATCCATTATTGGAACTGTGTTTTGAAAAATGTTAAATTCATTCAGACAGGTCACTATTATTTTCAGATGGAGAACATTTACCCCGTGCATATGAGATTGTTTTTATATAAACAATGAAAATGTATATGTGAAAATTTTGTGTTCTCAATCATGTACAAGAAAAACTGAATACAAGGCTGTCAAAATACATTTAAGAAACTATTAGAATTATGATCATAGGTAGCACCAACCCAGGGCAAAATCTGCCCATAGCATAAAACTGGATTTTTTTGTTTAAATGTTTCAAATTTTCAAATGGATAAATATAGAATATAGTAGTATATAAGGTGCATAACAAATAGATAAGGGACCATTAATATAGGAAGATATTATTTAATACTTTTCAGGAAAAGAAAAAACTTATGGGCAATTTATGCCCATGCTTGGTGATAGTAGGTTTAATTAATCAATTTATATAGTGTTTACTTGATTCAAATACATTATGTAGATTTAGATTTATTTATTTAGCCTGGTGGAGTTAAGGCCATGTGGCTTTCTCTTCCACTCACCAGGGAAAACATATATTACATCAGAATATAACAATCACAATGAACTCCAATATTAAATACTAAATAAAAATTTGATCAAAAAGATAATATCTATTATATTACGATCTATAATGGAACTAGTAAATGTTAGATAAAATTAAGACTAAAACTAATAATAAAGTGTATACAAGCAAGACATATTAAATTGTCCCTGTCTAATGATTATAAAAAACAAAGAAAAATAATGAGATATAGAAAACTAATTTTACGTTTGTACAACATTTAAAACAAAACAAAAGAAAATATTTAATCGCAATATTATATTCATAGAAAATTAAATTTATTAATTGTTAAAAGAATACTATCAGTGAGGTGTATAAGTTAGTTTGTTATTAAATAATTCTTTAATTTGTTTTTGAAGGATATTATAGTTTGTACTCATAAATAGAATATATATATATATATATATATATATATATATATATATATACGACAATCGTCTGATGTATTGAAACAGCTGTTACGAATGTAAAATAAAATTAATATTTATGGAAAGCATACAAAACTTTGATGGTTTTATTTATTGAATATATATCACCTTCATTGTTATAAACAGTCTGAAAGGAAACACCACCTTCGTTGATTACTTGAAAACGAGGAAAATTTCAAATGCACTGTAAAATTTATCTACATCCTGTAGTCGTTCAAACATTTAAGGTAGTAACTTACAACCCAAAGTGCAAGTGTACTTTGAACTTGAAATAATAAAGTGTTTTTGTACTTTTAGGGTACGAAAATTTTCGTGAGATGATTGATGTCAAATCGCCTACACGATAAGTGAAAAACCCACGGCCACTCTAAGATAACATGAACTTTGTTACGATCACGCACCGCTGACGGATATAAAAGGCAGTGAAATGTTTCAGTGATCATAGTCAGCGGGGCAGTGCAATCAGGTAAGCACACCAGTCATACAGTACTTTACTATTACAGTACAATATTACGTTCGTCTTTAAGTAAATATATTTGTATTTTTTATACATCTATAAATTTGTAACAAATTGAAACTTATTGATCGAAATCATATTTCTAATAAAATAGCACAACTACCATCCCATAATATTATATAATAGAATTTTAAAACGGGAAACACCATACGAGATGTAAAATCAGTATTAATAGCAGTACAATACAACAGGTGAAAATTTCAATTATTTAGGATGCAATGTATCATACTGCCATCATGAAAATATTAAATTAAATAACTTTTATACAATGTGTGGCACTATAAAACGGACACTGAAAAATACAACTTTGAGGAGTACACAATTAAAATTTTACAAAATTATGGCAGTGCCTGTCTTAACATATGCAGGTGAAAATTGGACCCGTTCTGACAGAAGAAAAATAGAAACTGCAGAAATGAAGTTCTTGCGTTCAGTAGTAGGTGTGACACTTTCGGACAGAAAAAGAAATGAAGACATTAGAAAATACTTAAATATTTTAAATTTAACAAATAGAATAGACAATATGAGCAACAACTGGTATGAACACGTAAAAATAATGCTTGCAGATAGAATCCCTCAGCTGTAATTAAAATAGAAACCAATAGGACATAGCAGTGTTCGACGCCCATTTGCTAGATGGGAATCCATTAGATGTGAAAACAGACCAAAAGGCCTAATTTTATAAAGTAGAAGAAAAAAAGTAGAAATTATCTTAAAATGTTACATTTTCTTACTTATTTTTCTTCTCCTAGGATCCTGCATCCCTAGATATCAAATATGATACATTTGTGTTTTTTTTTCTCGCTTCAGAATTAACTCCAACTTGCTGTAATCTGTGGCATAATACGAGTATTACGTATCTGCAGAGTTTCAAGTAATTTTTTTGTTTGTTTCTAACTGCAGTATTTAGATTGCAGCATCCAGTGAAGGGCAAAAACTTGGTTGAGACTTAATGTATCATATATATACCTAGCATAAAATCCTCTCTCTATATATTTTTTTCTTGAAAGCTTGTTATTTAGACCCCTGTGAACCCACTAAACGTAAAAGTAAAAATTATAATCGACAAAATCTCAGATCAGGACCCCATAAAATCCCCAAATAATGTTGTATCATTCTTTTTTTTTATTTGGCTCCCTAGAAACATAGTAAGCACGAATATTATATCTTTTAAACTTTTCTTCCGGATGCAGGTTTCAATCTAGTATATTTGGAAATGGAGGATGAGTCGAATCAAGGTTTATGAAGAGCTACCAGGATTCATTTTTCGATTTCGAAAGTTATCCCCACAAATATTTGGCCTACAATCCTGTTCTTACCCATACTAAATTTTGTATATGCTCCATTCTCTCTTTAGTCTTATTTTTCTCTCCCATATATTGTTTCATGATCTAGTTTCTGACAAGATAAGTTGTATTTATATCTGCTATGTTTCTTTCCACTTTCAATTCGAATGTTGCATAAATAAAACCCTACATTTTACATTTTACTTTTATTTAATAAGTTATTTGATATAATTTACTGTGTTCACGTACAGTAATATATGTCAAAAGAAATATAAAATTTCCACAATCTAATTATGATAATTGCATTTCAAATTTAACGATTCGAGATTTTAAAAAAACTCGATTATAAACAGCAGTCAACGTTTTAAGTAATGAATTGTTTATTGAAATTTCAGATAAAATGAAGGTGCTTTCAATTGTTCTCATCGCTTTGGCAGTTGTTGCTGCACAAAGGCAACCTAACGTAAGTAATAAGATACATAACTAACTAACTCATTGTCACTATAGAACCCACACGTTCATGGCTGCGCAGATATAAGCTCTTCATACATTCCTATCCTGAGCAAATATTTTTCCAATCATTCCCTGTATACCTACTTTCCTCGAATCTTGGTTAATGTTATTCTCCCACCTCATTCTTGATCTACCAACTAAACGTTTTCCCTCTGGTTTACCTACAAGAAATTTCAATGCGCCTCTTGCATTCCCCATTCGTGTTACATGTCCTACCCATCGGAGTCTAACATAAAAAAAAAATATGTTAAGGTATGTAAGACAAACGTAGGATTTGTTCCATAAATTGAAACACATCTTACTATCGGGTAAGACTTTCAAAGAATCTTCAGTAACAAAAATGTGACTCGGGAAAATATGATATGCACTGAAAAAAATTATTTTAGAACTAATGTAGCGTCGGGTGAAAACCTGAAATGTTCACATTTGAGAAGAGGAAAACAGAGAATTTTCAATTAGGTAATGTTTGATTACATTAAGTTGTGATTTGTAACCTCATAATTTAATAATAATATTAATAATAATAACAATAATAATAATAATAATTCTTTCCTTTATTTTCTTTTCTTCTCCAGAAAAGCCTGACCAGAGGCTATAAGATGGCAGCCCCATAACTGGTCTTGATTTCCTTTGGCCAGCAACCAATCAAAGGGACTATTATTATGCTTTCAAGTCTTATACGAGAATTTTCTGGAAGGCGAAACGCTGGAGGGAAAATTTTCTATAGGATCGTAACAGGCCTTGGCCTAATACTTGGAAGGAATAATAATAATAATTATAATAATAATAATAATAATAATAATAATCGAATTTGATATCAACGAAAATTATATTCTTCTTGTAAAACCTGAAATGAAAAAATGTAGATATTCCTAGTTTTTCCCTCAACACATTTTGTATATTAAAATCTATACAATAAAGCAAACATTTCTTCTCAAATATAATAAGATATTCGGAAAGCACTAAATGCAAAAAAATACCCCGTATTACGGTAGGACTACTAGTTCGTTTCTGGTCTGACATCATTTTCAGACAAGGACGGTTTTCTAGCCAGAGTAGGATTTACATGTGGTAAGCACGTCGATAATCCAGTAAATATAGGTGGGTTTCTCAACCTGCTGTCGATACGTAATGTAGTTACCAAAATTATTCACGGTAGTGAGTAGTTACCGCTCCAATACTAGCCTAAATTCCATGGGAAAATTTTGAACCTTAGACTAAGGCACGTCATTAACAATGAATAAAACAAATTCGAATTCTAACTAAGGTTCATATCGAAGGAAAAACGTGAACTCAATAGGCTTTGCCACGGAAAATACATTTTTTAATATCACTAACTCAATAACATCTACACGAAAAATAAAACTTGAATATATTTTAATCTGATGTTTTTCAATATATTTTAGCGTGAAATTGAAGAATTAGCAGAGGAAGCTCTTCGTCTCCTGCAGTCTGAGGCTACCTGTGAATGCACATACGAATTGGAAGGAACCGTCAATGTTGCACGTGATGTAAGACTCAGTTTTTCTTGTAAAATGCTTTAATCTATATTTAAATAAATCGTAAAGGTTTACCAATAAGATAATTATTGTTCTAAATATATAATACTAGTAAATCAAATATAAAAATACGCTTTTTATATTAACTAAACAGCGTAATCTTGCAATATGTTGTAAAGATTTGTTTTATTTCATCAACAGGAAGACACTGGCGATGTTGATTTCGACATTATTGTAAGAATTGAAGAAATTGCTGAAGACCAGGTAAACTAACCATTTCACATAGTTCACCTATTATAAAATAATGAAAACTTGCACATAATAACTTATGAATTCTGTGTAGATCAACATATAGAATAATGTTCAATAAATTAATGTGCAGGCAACCATCACTACCCAGCAGTGTCCTGTGCACGTGACAGTAGCAGATGATGACAGCGAAAGAAGTACTTACTGTAGGAACTTGCGGAGCTGTGGAGGTAAAACTTGTATTCCCACAATTACATATTTTTTAAAAATAATTATATACTATACCATTTATATTCGCAAATATAATTTCAAATTCCATGACTTATACAAAGCTTTAATAATTTGTATTAATTGAATGACTCCAAGCGATACTTTCAGTGGATAATCATTATCTTAATCCATTCGTCTCAAAAGACGATGTTGACTCGCTGGCAGTTAAATGGCCTTCAACTCAGAAAACGAGGTGCATTCGCTTAACTCTGCTGTTATTTAATTTGCCATATTTTCTACATCCTTTGGCAGGTTAATGTTTTGTTAACATTTATGAATAGTAGAGGAATGTGTTTTGGCCTTCACCCTTATTGTGATCTCAAGAATCGTTATCTTTTGGTTTGAATGTCAGGAAATAGGCAATATAATTTAGAGTAACTTAAATCTGTTTTCTGGGGAAATGCATTGAGCATTTAAACTTGAAGCGAATGCGTTAATGCAGTAAAGACTTTGTTTACTAAAGAATATAATGACACTAAATAACAAAACTGTTGTATTCTTAGGAGGGTGAAGGACCTGGTGACGGCGGTGAAGGAGGTGATGGACCCGGTGAAGGTGGCGATGGAGAAGGCGGTGAAGGACCCGGTGAAGGTGGCGATGGAGAAGGCGGTGAAGGACCCGGTGAAGGTGGGGATGGAGAAGGCGGTGAAGGACCCGGTGAAGGCGGCGATGGAGAAGGCGGTGAAGGAGGTGATGGACCCGGTGAAGGCGGCGATGGTGGAGAAGGTGGTGAAGGTCCCGGTGATGGCGGACAATAGAAAAAGTTATGTGAAGTTTGGAAAGATTATAATACTGTAAAATTAAATTTAAATAAGATCTTACAATTTTGATATAAATAAAGAGTATTTTTAAACAGATTAAGGTGTCAGAATGTACTTTTAACCTTATCATAATATCCCTAAAATATAATAATTGTCTCGGAAAGATTTATTACATATAACAGGTAGTAAAAGTGTCGTAGATAAATAATAATCATCCATTCGGATATCCGGACGTGACACTTCAGAGGATACATACCAAAGTTGTGTGAAGAATTGGAATGTGTATATTATAGCCTTAGTCGATATCATATTTACATTGTCTTAGAAGATTTGTAATTTAACATTACAGCATTAAAATTAGATACAGCCATGAAATTATTTGTATCAGTGATCACCCCGATCGCCACCTACGGGATAGAATTGATAGGGGAGAAAGCGATTTGAAGAGGTTAGAAAAAGTGAAAGCATGATACATTAAAATTACATTAGGTGGAAGAAAATTCACACCAAATAGAATGGCGTATATCGTAGCCAAGGAACCCTTCTTTCTAGAGGATCTGAGACAAATGATACTGCTGCAAGCTACGGAGCCATATAAGAAAATCACGGAAAAAATTAAACAGAAGGAAAAAGAGATCGACGAAGAGTTCTACGCCACAGACGCCATGGTGAACATGGAGTTGACCGGAAGCAACCAACCACAAAGGCACGCAATTATAGGCCTGGCAACACTTGGATATCATCATATAATGTGCAAATATACGACATGCCACCAACCGAGTGACTCTTGAGAATGCAAGATATGTGAACAAAAAATGCGAGCAATTCCATTATAAACAATGGAGATGACGGAAGGGTTCGTTGAAAGAACTGATAAAAGACATCATAAAATAGGAAGCCAAAACCTAAAACTTAATGCTCTTTCAAGTGCTATTTGCCTACTTATCTTAGAAGATTAAAATATAAAGGTTGGACGGGGAAATAGCCTATATTCAGACCAACAATAAGCAAATTCAGTCTCAATTAAGACAATAATGACTGTGGTGTTAGATTAGTGACTTTGGTAAATAAAATAATCACATTGTAAAGAGCACAGAATTGCAGCACAAGGATATTCATAAGTAAATTTGACTTCTCCAGAAAATGAAATAAAAAACATATAGATCAGGTATCAGCATACAACAGCTGATATATCTACGTCACCGTTGTTAGTTTTTTAGGGGAAAGACTGCAATTTGGATCATCATCTGGACAATGTGAAAATCAGATAATGTTTTTTTAAATGCCCCAGGTTGCCTTTCGACATTCCTCGTGTTCTCTCCTGACATGGCGTACTTGTAACCCACTTCTGAGGTTGGGGCACCTGGAAGGCGGGGTTACGTTGCTCCCTATATGATGGGTGGTGATCATAATGATGATGATGATGATAGTGGTGCGCCAGGACAGTCCCTAATCCTAAGCTTAATCTAAGATGAATATGAATGAAGATGATTGCGATGGCCATGCGATTGCGGGGACCGTTTGGGCCTTAAAGTTTTCCTGACATTTATCTTACAGGTGAGGAAAAACCCCGATAACTACATCACCCAGAGAAACTGTCCCGACCGGGGATCGAACAAGGGCCCGCTGCTTGACAAGGTACCTCGAGACTACAGCGAGACTACAGCGGTGGACAAAATCAGAGAAAGTTTATTGCTGAATAAACATCTTAAAAAAAATAAATAAATAAAACGTTAACTGCGATATGGAAGCATGTATTTCTAGAAATGGAAATAGGTTAAAATTTAGACTAATAATTAGAGACAATCATGTTCGTAGAGCGGTCGTTAGCCGTTCAATAAAATGTATATTGCATAATTACACGAATGAGAAAATAGAAGATAATAATTTGAGTGTTTCAACATCCGACAAAAAAACTGACTTTCAGCTACCAAATGCTGAAAAGCAAGATTTTAGTTATATTAGCACATTAAGAAGGAAATGATGATTATGTTAAAACGAGAGAAAGAATAAATAAAAATGAGGAACAACAGTAACAATTTTCCTATAATAAATTATATGGAAATATCAATACCAAAAACTCAACAGAGAATAGAATCAGCCAGACAGAGTAATATTCTCCATTTCCTAAAAGTATGAAATATATACCGAATACTCAAATACATATAATACCCTGCTATACAAACGTTATTGTCTCCCATGTCCCCATTCATAACAACTGTTTCAGCGACTCCCCTATGGAGTATTTGAATTTATTTTAAACTTTGTTTTTCTAGGAAGTTTTGGAAAGGTATTTAATGTGCGAATCTAATACATATTAACATAATTAACTAACTAACCAACTCACTGGCACTATAGAACCCATAGGTTCACGGATACGCGGAGTCAAGCTCTCTATACATACCTATCCTGAGTTAGTGTTTTCCAATCATTCCCTGTATAATCTACTTCCCTCAAATCTTGGTCTACCAACTGAGCGTTTTCCCTCATCTTTCATTTCCGTACTTCTGTCCACTACCTTTTTTAATTGAAACTTATCTTCAAATCGTACTTGAGAACTATTACCTCATTAGAAATTATCCAAATTTGGATTATTTAGTACTTCGTTCAATTCTGATTGAACAAACAAATCGTCCGGTGACCTAAGGATCTTTATATATATATATATATATATATATAATCATAACTAACAAAGTTTGCGGAATTATGAAATGAGGCCGGTATTAAACGAAACAGAAACTCAGAATTTTCATTGGCACACACTAAGAAACTCTCTATGTGCACCATTAGTAGCACGAAAAATATCAAGTCTGTATTGGATTTCGTGTCACGTTCTGTCCAGCACGTCAATTGGTTCTGTTGCTATTGTATCAAGGATACGGGTACGTAAATCATGAAGATCTTCTACTGGAGTCGCATACACACGCACTTTTACATACCTCCAGAGGAAGTAGTCCAGTGAAGTGATGTCTGGCGAACGTGGTGGCCAGCAAATTGGTCCGCCGCGTCCAATCCGCCTATCCGAGAAGGATTCTTTTAGTGAATTCCGAACATCCAGGCTCCAGTGTAGTGGGGCTCCATCTTGCTGAAATATTACTTGGGGTTGCAGATCAGCTACTTGGAGGTACAAGAACTGTTCCAACATGCCGTGGTATACCGAGCCAATTATTTATATCTCATGGAAGAAAAAAATAACCTATAATCCTATTTTTCATCAGGCCGCACCAGGCGTTTACATTTGGGCTATCCCGGATGTGTTCACAATAGGCATGTGGAGTTTGCATACCCCAGATCCTTACACTGTGCCGATTAGCAGATCCTGATACATGGAACGTTGCCTCGTCAGAAAACAAGACGTTTCCAAGAAATTGAGGGTCCTTATCAATACGATCCAGCATTTCAATAGGGAATACCTGTCGTCGTGGCCTGTCGTGTGGATTTATTTGTTGAACAATTTGCACCTTGTAGGGGTAAAAAGGATGCCGCTTATGAAGCACTCGATGCATAGTTGATCTCGGCACATTGAACTGCCGGGAAGCTTGGAGAATTGATTTTTGTGGACTTCTTTTCAATCCTGCTCTAATTTCATCAATCTTTTCTTCTGAAACACGTCTCCGTGCAACTCCTGATTATTTTTTAACACTTCCAGTCGCCAGAAATTTCTCAAGCCATGCCTTAATGGTCTTCTGATCGGGTGCATTTCCTCCACATTCTCTTCGGTAATTTCTTTGCACTGCAATTATTGTCTTCGTCTCTGCATACCAGAAAACAGTTTGTGCTCATTGCTGAGGAGTCGCCATTTTGTTTTATGTCATTATTGTCCAACATGCGACAGATGAATTAACTGCAACAATGAAAACAAAAATTCTTTGAGATTCCCTTTAATTTAATACCAACTTAATTTCATAATTCCACATACTTTGAGAGTAATGATTGATTAAAATGTGGGAGGTTTGAAAGAGACACGGTGTATATTAAAATTTTCCAGTCAAGTCTCCTATATGTCTCTATAACTAAGTAATATCCTTCGCCTTAATTCATTAATTCTTTCTATAAAACGTTAAAATTACAAAAAAAAGTATATTCCCTGTTTAACAAATTGGATCTCCTACACACTATATTTCAATACCTTTCATTGCAGCAGAGAATTAACTTTGATTAGTTTTTTTAAAAAAATTAGAATAAAACTCTTCAATAGCGAAAATATTCACAAACACTGAGTTTATTGTAAAAAATTATATTCAACTCCATTTCTAGGAGCGATACACTATATTAAAAAGCGCTTATATCACATGCAATTAATTTTTTTACGGGGCCTTAAGGTTAAATCAGATATTTTAATTAAATTAAATTCATCATCTTGGAAATTGTGCAAATAAACGTCTAATATATAAAAATGAATGTTTGTTTGTTAGTTGATTTGTTTGTTTGTTCGTACTTTATTCGCAGCCATACCGTTGATCCAATTATGATGGGTTTTTTGCAAAATGTTCAGGAGATTCCCGGGATAACCATAGGCTATAAGAGAGTTGAGATACTCAACTCCTTCACCCTTAAAAAACACCCTTTGTATTTAAAAATGTGAAAAAGTCCCTTTTTTACCCTTAAATGGCTTACGCTGCCTAAACCACAAAAATACACATCATTATTGTACATAGATTGCAGAGACTTTTGATGTCCCAACTCCATTCAAAAAACGTTAAGCTGAAAATATATAAAACTATTATTCTGCCAGTTATATTATATGGGTGCGAAACATGGACTCTTACTTTAAGGGAGGAAAGGAGATTACGAGTATTTGAGAATAAAGTTCTTAGGAAAATTTTTGGACCAAAGAGAGATGAACAGACAGGTGAATGGAGAAGACTACATAACATGAACTACATGGTATTTATAGGAAGCCAGATATAATAAGAACAGTTAAGTCCCGTAGACTGCGATGGGCAGGACATGTTGCGCGTATGGGGAATGAAAGACGTGCATGGAAACTTCTTGTAGGAAAGCCAGAAGGAAAACGCCCAGTTGGTAGACCAAGAATGAGGTGGGAGAACAACATTAACTATGAGTTGAGGGAAGTAGATTATACAGGGAATGATTGGAAAGCATTAGCTCAGGATAGGGATGTATGGAGAGCTTATGTCCGTGCGGCCATGAACCTACGGGTTCGATAGTGCCAGTGAGTAAGTATGTAAGTTATTGTACATAGAATTGAATATCTCAACAATCTCTACACAAAAGTAAGGGACAGCAAATATTTATCTTTTAAGGATAACTCACAATAACCATTTTTATCTTAATCGATGCCAAGAAGATCAGGATAAGTAGATACCCGGGCAAGCATAGCAGCGCACGGCGGGTGTTCTTTTATGGATAACTCAAAAATAACGAATTTTGTTTTTCGGCTCATTTATGCTAAGTACATCTGGTTGCGTAGATTCCCGGGGAACGCCAGGTAATCAGCACGGGGTATCTAAAAATAATAAGCATATACATTTATATTTATATTTTTCCTTTTACTTATTGAACTAAATGCAAAACACATCATTTATTTAGGTGTAGCAGCGCACGCCGGGAATTAGCTAGTATAAAAATAAACGCTAATGCAGATAATTATACATTTTTCTTACAAACATTTCAGCAGATATTAAAAATAAATAATGTTTGAAGTAAAGTCTGATATCTGTGCATTAACTGAAAGCAATAAAAATTCTGCTGAAATAAATGTTAAGTTAGATTTTTGTACATTAATTAAACTACTGATTTATTTAGCTTATCTCACATCTTCCTGCTTCTAATTAATTTACATAATTATTATCTTCAAAAAGATACACCCATACGTTTATTATGAAAACTGGCCGATATACCAAGAGAAAATTTCTTCCCCATGGAGACTCGAACCAGCGCGCCAAAGTTTCCTACCTTAACCTCTCGGCTACAGCGCGGGACATCTTTATTATTACACGACCGAAATCAGTTTAGAATACTTTTATTAATTCTAGGAACACCAAGGTATATAAGGGTACGTGGAACACGATCCCAGGGCAAATTTTGCCCATGTTATATTTAGCTCTAAATCCATATTTATAGTAGACTATATAATTAAGTTAATTTTTATATATGAGCTTATTAATAAACGTCCTATATTACATAATACTAAAAAGTAATATTTTGATAATAAAAGATGTCGAGATGTGTATAGTTTAATATATTATTATTATTATTTATATGTCACTAGTGAAATATAACAAGCAATAAAGCCTATACATTAGAAACAATGTAAGTATTGTGCTTGAATATACCGGGGTCAATCATAAATATGGCTATATGTTTGATCGCGTTGTGTGATGAAAATATTACCATTACAGGAAATATGAAATTACATTTGGAAAAGCAATTATTAAAATTACAATTATGGAATGAAACAAAACAGTGTAGAACTTACGTCATTAGTCAAAATGGCGTTGAATATGCAAGAGCAAATTACAATTGCTGCATGGGCAATAATGTGTGCTAATGATCGTGAGACCGCAAGACGGGCAAGACTTGAGTTTAACATAGCATTGGAGCCGTCGATTGTGAGGAAGTGGAGAAAATGACTGCTGGAAACGGGAAGGATGCAGAGAATCAAACCTCCTGGAAGGCCTCGCATTAGTACGGATGCAGAAACAACGAAAAGAATTGTGGAGGCATTCGACGCTACCCCACAAAAATCAACCCGCCAAGCTGCACGTGAGCTGTGATTTGTTTTGTTTTGTTCTATTGTTGTAATTTGAAGGATTCACTTTCCAAAGATAACATCAAATTATCTTTAAAAATAATATTTTTTCCAACGATAACATCTTATTATCTTAAAAATAATATTTTCGTCACAAAATGCGATCAAACGTATAGCCATATTTCTGAATCACTCCGTACAGGATGTCCAAAATTGATATACACAATTGGATTTATATGACCAGATATTGAATTGTTCTCTGGTGAAAAGTAACTAAAAATGCTAGCATTTGAACAAAGAAAGTTGGTATATATTAGAATATACTTGTACTTGGATATAAATAATGTCCAGAATGTCTATATAATATTTTGTCTAAATACCCAGGATATTTTCCGAGAAGAAGAAGAGATGTCGGACGCCCTCTGAAGAGATGGTCTTAGATCTATTAGTGAAGATGGAACAAGCAACTAATGCCTAATCCAGGAAGTGAAGAAGAAGAAGATAACCAGGATTTAACAACTTTTTTCTAAATTAGTACCAACCCAGGGAAAAATCAACCCATAACATAAATCTGGATTTTTTGGTTTATTTTTTTAAATTTTAAATGGATAAATATAGAATATAGTAGTATGTAAGGTGGATGTAGATAGAAAAAGTCCCATTAATATAGGATGATATTATTTAATATTTTTCAAGAAAAGAAAAACTTATGGGCAATTTTTACCCATGCTTTGTGATTGTAGGGTTAGGTAATTAATTAATTTAGTGTTTACTTGATTCAAATACATTATGTAAGCATAAATAGAAACACATATGTATATGACAATCGCCTGATGAAGATACAATGTATTGAAACAGCTGTTACGAATGTAAAATAAAATTAATATTTATGAAAATCATACAAAACTTTGATGTATTTATTTATTGAATACTGTATATAATAATTGTATTGTTATAACAATATGAAAGGAAACATCACCTTCGTTGATTACTTGAAAAACGAGGAAAATTTCAAAAGCATTGTAAAATTTATCTACCTCGTGCAGTCGTTCAAACATGTCAAGTAGTAACTCAAAAACCCAAGTGCAAGTGTACTTTGAACTTGAAATAATATAGTGTTTTTTGTATTTTTGGGGTACGAAAATTTTCATGAGATGATTGATGTCAAATCGCCTACACGATAAGTGAAAAACCCACGGCCACTTTAAGATAACATGAACTTTGCTACGATCACACACCGCTGACGGATATAAAAGGCAGTGAAATGTTTCAGTGATCATAGTCAGCGGGGCAGTGCAATCAGGTAAGCACACCAGTCATACAGTACTTTACTATTACAGTACAATATTACATTCGTCTCTAAGTAAATATATTTGTATCTATTATACATTCTGATCAATTTGTAACAAATTGAAACTTATTGATCGAAATCATATTTCTAATAAAATAGCACAACTACCATCCCATTACATTATATAATAAAATTTTAAAACGGGAAACACCATACGAGATGTAAAATCAGTATTAATAGCAGTACAATACAACAGGTGAAAATTTCAATTATTTTGTATGCAATGTATCATACTGCCATAATGAAAATATTAAATGAAATAACTTTCATACAATGTGTGGCACTATAAAACGGACACTGAAAAATACAACTTTGAGGAGTACACAATTAAAATTTTACAAAATTATGGCAGTGCCTGTCTTAACATATGCAGGTGAAAATTGGACCCGTTCTGACAGAAGAAAAATAGAAACTGCAGAAATGAAGTTCTTGCGTTCAGTAGTAGGTGTGACACTTTCGGACAGAAAAAGAAATGAAGACATTAGAAAATACTTAAATATTTTAAATTTAACAAATAGAATAGACAATATGAGAAACAATTGGTATGAACACGTTTAAATAATGCTTACAGATAGAATCCCTCAGCTGTAATTAAAGTAGAAACCCATAGGGCATAGAAGTGTTCGACGCCCATTTGCTAGATGGGAATACATTTGATGTGAAAACAGACCAAAAGGCCTAATTTTATAAAGTAGAAGAAAAAAAGTAGAAATTATCTTAAAATATTACATTTTCTTACTTATTTTTCTTCTCCTAGGATCCTGCATCCCTAGATATCAAATATGATACATTTGTGTTTTTGTTTTCTCGCTTCAGAATTAACTCCAACTTACTGTAATCTGTGGCATAATACGAGTATTACGTATCTGCAGAGTTTCAAGTAATGTTTTTGTTTGTTTCTAACTGCAGTATTTAGATTGCAGCATCCAGTGAAGGGCAAAAACTTGGTTGAGACTTAATGTATCACATATATACCTAGCATAAAATCCTCTCTAAATATATTTTTTTCTTGAAAACTTGTTATTTAGACCTCTGTGAACCCACTAAACGTAAAAGTAAAAATTATAATCGACAAAATCTCAAATCAGGACCCCATAAAATCCGCAAATAATTTTGTATCATTCCTTTTTTTTTTATTTGGCTCCCTAGAAACATAGTAAGCACGAATATTATATCTTTTAAACTTTTCTTCCGGATGCAGGTTTCAATCTAGTATATTTGGAAATGGAGGATGAGTCGAATCAAGGTTTATGAAGACCTACCAGGATTCATTTTTCGATTTCGAAAGTTATCCCCACAAATATTTGGCCTACAATCCTGTTCTTACCCATACTAAATGTTGTATATGCTCCATTCTCTCTTTAGTCTTATTTTTCTCTCCCATATATTGTTTCATGATCTAGTTTCTGACAAGATAAGTTGTATTTATATCTGCTATGTTTCTTTCCACTTTCAATTCGAATCTTGCATAAATAAAACCCTACATTTTACATTTTACTTCTATTTAATAAGTTATTTGACATAATTTACTGTGTTCACGTACAGTAATATATGTCAAAAGAAATATAAAATTTCCACAATCTAATTATGATAATTGCATTTCAAATTTAACGATTCGAGATTTAAAAAAAACTCGTTTATAAACAGCAGTCAACGTTTTAAGTAATGAATTGTTTATTGAAATTTCAGATAAAATGAAGGTGCTTTCAATTGTTCTCATCGCTTTGGCAGTTGTTGCTGCACAAAGGCAACCTAACGTAAGTAATAAGATACATAACTAACTAACTCATTGTCACTATAGAACCCACACGTTCATGGCTGAGCAGATATAAGCTCTTCATACATTCCTATCCTGAGCAAATATTTTTTCCCTGTATACCTACTTTCCTCGAATCTTGGTTAATGTTATTCTCCCACCTCATTCTTGATCTACCAACTAGACGTTTTCCCTCTGGTTTACCTACAAGAAATTTCAATGCGCCTCTTGCATTCCCCATTCGTGTTACATGTTCTACCCATCGGAGTCTAACATAAAAAAAAATATGTTAAGATATGTAAGACAAACGTAGGATTTGTTCAATAAATTGAAACACATCTTACTATCGGGTAAGACTTTCAAAGAATCTTCAGTAACAAAAATGTGACTCGGGAAAATATGATATGCACTGAAAAAAATTATTTTAGAACTAATGTAGCGTCGGGTGAAAACCTGAAATGTTCACATTTGAGAAGAGGAAAACAGAGAATTTTCAATTAGGTAATGTTTGATTACATTAAGTTGTGATTTGTAACCTCATAATTTAATAATAATATTAATAATAATAACAATAATAATAATAATAATAATTCTTTCCTTTATTTTCTTTTCTTCTCCAGAAAAGCCTGACCAGAGGCTATAAGATGGCAGCCCCATAACTGGTCTTGATTTCCTTTGGCCAGCAACCAATCAAAGGGACTATTATTATGCTTTCAAGTCTTATACGAGAATTTTCTGGAAGGCGAAACGCTGGAGGGAAAATTTTCTATAGGATCGTAACAGGCCTTGGCCTAATACTTGGAAGGAATAATAATAATAATTATTATTAATAATAATAATAATAATAATAATAATAATAATAATAATAATAATAATAATAATAATAATCGAATTTGATATCAACGAAGAATTATATTCTTCTTGTAAATCCTGAAATGGAAAAATGTAGATATTCCTAGTTTTTCCCTCAACACATTTTGTATATTAAAATCTATACAATAAAGCAAACATTTCTTCTCAAATATAATAAGATATTCCGAAAGCACTAAATGCAAAAAAATACCCCGTATTACGGTAGGACTACTAGTTCGTTTCTGGTCTGACATCATTTTCAGACAAGGACGGTTTTCTAGCCAGAGTAGGATTTACATGTGGTAAGCACGTCGATAATCCAGTAAATATAGGTGGGTTTCTCAACCTACTGTCGATACGTAATGTAGTTACCAAAATTATTCACGGTAGTGAGTAGTTACCGCTCCAATACTAGCTTAAATTCCATGGGAAAATTTTGAACCTTAGACTAAGGCACGTCATTAACAATGAATAAAACAAATTCGAATTCTAACTAAGGTTCATATCGAAGGAAAAACGTGAACTCAATAGGCTTTGCCACGGAAAATACATTTTTTAATATCACTAACTCAATAACATCTACACGAAAAATAAAACTTGAATATATTTTAATCTGATGTTTTTCAATATATTTTAGCGTGAAATTGAAGAATTAGCAGAGGAAGCTCTTCGTCTCCTGCAGTCTGAGGCTACCTGTGAATGCACATACGAATTGGAAGGAACCGTCAATGTTGCACGTGATGTAAGACTCAGTTTTTCTTGTAAAAGCTTTAATCTATATTTAAATAAATCGTAAAGGTTTACCAATAAGATAATTATTGTTCTAAATATATAATACTAGTAAATCAAATATAAAAATACGCTTTTTATATTAACTAAACAGCGTAATCTTGCAATATGTTGTAAAGATTTGTTTTATTTCATCAACAGGAAGACACTGGCGATGTTGATTTCGACATTATTGTAAGAATTGAAGAAATTGCTGAAGACCAGGTAAACTAACCATTTCACATAGTTCACCTATTATAAAATAATGAAAATTTGCACATAATAACTTATGAATTCTGTGATGATCAACATATAGAATAATGTTCAATAAATTAATGTGCAGGCAACCATCACTACCCAGCAGTGTCCTGTGCACGTGACAGTAGCAGATGATGACAGCGAAGTACTTACTGTAGGAACTTGCGGAGCTGTGGAGGTAAAACTTGTATTCCCACAATTACATATTTTTTAAAAATAATTATATACTATACCATTTATATTCGCAAATATAATTTCAAATTCCATGACTTATACAAAGCTTTAATAATTTGTATTAATTGAATGACTCCAAGCGATACTTTCAGTGGATAATCATTATCTTAATCCATTCGTCTCAAAAGACGATGTTGACTCGCTGGCAGTTAAATGGCCTTCAACTCAGAAAACGAGGTGCATTCGCTTAACTCTGCTGTTATTTAATTTGCCATATTTTCTACATCCTTTGGCAGGTTAATGTTTTGCTAACATTTCTGAATAGTAGAGGAATGTGTTTTGGCCTTCACCCTTATTGTGATCTCAAGAATCGTTATCTTTTGTTTTGAATGTCAGGAAATAGGCAATATAATTTAGAGTAACTTAAATATGTTTTCTGGGGAAATGCATTGAGCATTTAAACTTGAAGCGAATGCGTTAATGCAGTAAAGACTTTGTTTACTAAAGAATATAATGACACTAAATAACAAAACTGTTGTATTCTTAGGAGGGTGTGAAGGACCTGGTGACGGCGGTGAAAGGAGGTGATGGACCCGGTGAAGGTGGCGATGGAGAAGGCGGTGAAGGACCCGGTGTGAAGGTGGCGATGGAGAAGGCGGTGAAGGACCCGGTGAAGGTGGGGATGGAGAAGGCGGTGAAGGACCCGGTGAAGGCGGCGATGGAGAAGGCGGTGAAAGGAGGTGATGGACCCGGTGAAGGCGGCGATGGTGGAGAAGGTGGTGAAGGTCCCGGTGATGGCGGACAATAGAAAAAGTTATGTGAAGTTTGGAAAGATTATAATACTGTAAAATTAAATTTAAATAAGATCTTACAATTTTGATATAAATAAAGAGTATTTTTAAACAGATTAAGGTGTCAGAATGTACTTTTAACCTTATCATAATATCCCTAAAATATAATAATTGTCTCGGAAAGATTTATTACATATAACAGGTAGTAAAAGTGTCGTAGATAAATAATAATCATCCATTCGGATATCCGGACGTGACACTTCAGAGGATACATACCAAAGTTGTGTGAAGAATTGGAATGTGTATATTATAGCCTTAGTCGATATCATATTTACATTGTCTTAGAAGATTTGTAATTTAACATTACAGCATTAAAATTAGATACAGCCATGAAATTATTTGTATCAGTGATCACCCCGATCGCCACCTACGGGATAGAATTGATAGGGGAGAAAGCGATTTGAAGAGGTTAGAAAAAGTGAAAGCATGATACATTAAAATTACATTAGGTGGAAGAAAATTCACACCAAATAGAATGGCGTATATCGTAGCCAAGGAACCCTTCTTTCTAGAGGATCTGAGACAAATGATACTGCTGCAAGCTACGGAGCCATATAAGAAAATCACGGAAAAAATTAAACAGAAGGAAAAAGAGATCGACGAAGAGTTCTACGCCACAGACGCCATGGTGAACATGGAGTTGACCGGAAGCAACCAACCACAAAGGCACACAATTATAGGCCTGGCAACACTTAGATATCATCATATAATGTGCAAATATACGACATTCCACCAACCGAGTGACTCTTGAGAATGCAAGATATGTGAACAAAAAATGCGAGCAATTCCATTATAAACAATGCAGATGACGGAAGGGTTCGTTGAAAGAACTGATAAAAGACATCATAAAATAGGAAGCCAAAACCTAAAACTTAATGCTCTTTCAAGTGCTATTTGCCTACTTATCTTAGAAGATTAAAATATAAAGGTTGGACGGGGAAATAGCCTATATTCAGACCAACAATAAGCAAATTCAGTCTCAATTAAGACAATAATGACTGTGGTGTTAGATTAGTGACTTTGGTAAATAAAATAATCACATTGTAAAGAGCACAGAATTGCAGCACAAGGATATTCATAAGTAAATTTGACTTCTCCAGAAAATGAAATAAAAAACATATAGATCAGGTATCAGCATACAACAGCTGATATATCTACGTCACCGTTGTTAGTTTTTTAGGGGAAAAGACTGCAATTTGGATCATCATCTGGACAATGTGAAAATCAGATAATGTTTTTTTTAAATGCCCCAGGTTGCCTTTCGACATTCCTCGTGTTCTCTCCTGACATGGCGTACTTGTAACCCACTTCTGAGGTTGGGGCACCTGGAAGGCGGGGTTACGTTGCTCCCTATATGATGGGTGGTGATCATAATGATGATGATGATGATAGTGGTGCGCCAGGACAGTCCCTAATCCTAAGCTTAATCTAAGATGAATATGAATGAAGATGATTGCGATGGCCATGCGATTGCGGGGACCGTTTGGGCCTTATAAAGTTTTCCTGACATTTATCTTACAGGTGAGGAAAAACCCCGATAACTACATCACCCAGAGAAACTGTCCCGACCGGGGATCGAACAAGGGCCCGCTGCTTGACAAGGTACCTCGAGACTACAGCGAGACTACAGCGGTGGACAAAATCAGAGAAAGTTTATTGCTGAATAAACATCTTAAAAAAAAATAAATAAATAAAACGTTAACTGCGATATGGAAGCATGTATTTCTAGAAATGGAAATAGGTTAAATTTTAGACTAATAATTAGAGACAATCATGTTCGTAGAGCGGTCGTTAGCCGTTCAATAAAATGTATATTGCATAATTACACGAATGAGAAAAATAGAAGATAATAATTTGAGTGTTTCAACATCCGACAAAAAAACTGACTTTCAGCTACCAAATGCTGAAAAGCAAGATTTTAGTTATATTAGTACATTAAGAAGGAAATGATGATTATGTTAAAACGAGAGAAAGAATAAATAAAAATGAGGAACAACAGTAACAATTTTCCTATAATAAATTATATGGAAATATCAATACCAAAAACTCAACAGAGAATAGAATCAGCCAGACAGAGTAATATTCTCCATTTCCTAAAAGTATGAAATATATACCGAATACTCAAATACATATAATACCCTGCTATACAAACGTTATTGTCTCCCATGTCCCCATTCATAACAACTGTTTCAGCGACTCCCCTATGGAGTATTTGAATTTATTTTAAACTTTGTTTTTCTAGGAAGTTTTGGAAAGGCATTTAATGTGCGAATCTAATACATATTAACATAATTAACTAACTAACCAACTCACTGGCACTATCGAACCCATAGGTTCACGGACACGCGGAGTCAAGCTCTCTATACATCCCTATCCTGAGTTAGTGTTTTCCAATCATTCCCTGTATAATTTATTTCCCTCAAATCTTGGTCTACCGCCTGAGCGTTTTCCCTCATCTTTCATTTCCGTACTTCTGTCCACTACCTTTTTTTAATTGAAACTTATCTTCAAATCGTACTTGAGAACTATTACTTCATTAGAAATTATCCAAATTTGGATTATTTAGTACTTCGTTCAATTCTGATTGAACAAACAAATCGTCCGGTGACCTAAGGATCTTATATATATCTAATCATAACTAACAAAGTTTGCGGAATTATGAAATGAGGCCGGTATTAAACGACACAAAAACTCAGAATTTTCGTTGGCACACACTAAGAAACTCTCAATGTGCACCATTAGTAGCACGAAAAATATCAAGTCTGTATTGGATTTCGTGTCACGTTCTGTCCAACACGTCAATTGGTTCTGTTGCAATTGTATCAAGGATACGGGTACGTGAATCATGAAGATCTTCTACTGGAGTCGCATACACACGCACTTTTACATACCTCCAGAGGAAGTAGTCCAGTGAAGTGATGTCTGGCGAACATGGTGGCCAGCAAATTGGTCCGCCGCGTCCAATCCGCCTATCCGAGAAGGATTCTTTTAGTGAATTCTGAACATCCGGGCTCCAGTGTAGTGGGGCTCCATCTTGCTGAAATATTACTTGGGGTTGCAGATCAGCTACTTTGGGTACAAGAACTGTTCTAACATGCCGTGGTATACCGGGCCAATTATTTATATCTCATGGAAGAAAAAAATAACCTATAATACTATTTTTCATCAGGCCGCACCAGGCGTTTACATTTGGGCTATCCCGGATGTGTTCACAATAGACATGTGGAGTTTGCATACCCCAGATCCTTACACTGTGCCGATTAGCAGATCCTGATACATGGAACGTTGCCTCGTCAGAAAACAAGACGTTTCCAAGAAATTGAGGGTCCTTATCAATACGATCCAGCATTTCAATAGGGAATACCTGTCGTCGTGGCCTGTCGTGTGGATTTATTTGTTGAACAATTTGCACCTTGTAGGGGTAAAAAGGATGCCGCTTATGAAGCACGCGATGCATAGTTGATCTCGGCACATTGAACTGCCGGGAAGCTTGGAGAATTGATTTTTGTGGACTTCTTTTCAATCCTGCTCTAATTTCATCAATCTTTTCTTCTGAAACACGTCTCCGTGCAACTCCTGATTATTTTTTAACACTTCCAGTCGCCAGAAAATTCTCAAACCATGCCTTAATGGTCTTCTGATCGGGTGCATTTCCTCCACATTCTCTCCGGTAATTTCTTTGCACTGCAATTATTGTCTTCGTCTCTGCATACCAGAAAACAGTTTGTGCTCATTGCTGAGGAGTCGCCATTTTGTTTTATATCATTATTGTCCAACATGCGACAGATGAATTAACTACAACAATGAAAACAAAAATTCTTTGAGATTCTCTTTAATTTAATACCAACTTAATTTCATAATTCCACATACTTTGAGAGTAATGATTGATTAAAGTGTGGGAGGTTTGAAAGAGACACGGTGTATATTAAAATTTTCCAGTCAAGTCTCCTATATGTCTCTATAACTAAGTAATATCCTTCGCCTTAATTCATTAATTCTTTCTATAAAACGTTAAAATTACAAAAAAATGTAGATTCCCTGTTTAACAAATTAGATCTCCTACACACTATATTTCAATACCTTTCATTGCAGCAGAGAATTAACTTTGATTAGTTTTTTAAACAAAATTAGAATAAAACTCTTCAATAGCGAAAATATTCACAAACACTGAGTTTATTGTAAAAACTTATATTCAACTCCATTCCTAGGAGCGATACATTATATTAAAAAGCGCTTATATCACATGCAATGAATTTTTTACGGGGTCTTAAGGTTAAATCAGATATTTTAATTAAATTAAACTCATCATCTAGGAAATTGTGCAAATAAACGTCTAATATATAAAAATGAATGTTTGTTTGTTAGTTGATTTGTTTGTTTGTTCGTACTTTATTCGCAGCCATACCGTTGATCCAATTTGATGGTTTTTTTGCAAAATGTTCAGGAGATTCCCGGGATAACCATAGGCTATAAGAGAGTTGAGATACTCAACTCCTTCGCCCTTAAAAAACACCCTTTGTATTTAAAAATGTGAAAAAGTCCCTTTTTTACCCTTAAATGGCTTATGCCGCCTAAACCACAAAAATACACAACATTATTGTACATAGAATTGAATATCTCAACAATCTCTACAGAAAAGTAAGGGACAGCAAATATTTATCTTTTAAGGATAACTCACAATAACCATTTTTATCTTAATCGATGCCAAGAAGATCAGGATAAGTAGATACCCGGCCAAGCATAGCAGCGCACGGCGGGTGTTCTTTTATGGATAACTCAAAAATAACGAATTTTGTTTTTCGGCTCATTTATGCAAAGTACATCTGGTTGCGTAGATTCCCGGGGAACGCCAAATAATCAGCACGGGATATCTAAAAATAATAAGCATATAAATTTATATTTATATTTTTCCTTTTACTTATTGAACTAAATGTAAAAACACATCATTTATTTAGGTGTAGCAGCGCACGCCGGGAATTAGCTAGTATAAAAATAAACGCTAATGCAGATAATTATACATTTTTCTTACAAACATTTCAGCAGATATTAAAAATAAATAATGTTTGAAGTAAAGTCTGATATCTGTGCATTAACTGAAAGCAATAAAAATTCTGCTGAAATAAATGTTAAGTTAGATTTTTGTACATTAATTAAACTACTGATTTATTTAGCTTATCTCACATCTTCCTGCTTCTAATTAATTTACATAATTATTATCTTCAAAATGATACACCCATACGTTTATTATGAAAATGGCCGATATACCAAGAGAAAATTTCTTCCCCCTGGAGACTCGTACCAGCGTGCCAAAGTTTCCTACCTTAACCTCTCGGCTACAGCGCGGGACATCTTTATTATTACACGACCGAAATCAGTTTAGAATACTTTTATTAATTCTAGGAACACCAAGGTATATAAGGGTACGTGGAACACGATCCCAGGGCAAATTTTGCCCATGTTATATTTAGCTCTAAATCCATATTTATAGTAGACTATATAATTAAGTTAATTTTTATATATCAGCTTATTAATAAACGTCCTATATTACATAATACTAAAAAGTAATATTTTGATAATAAAAGATGTCGAGATGTGTATAGTTTAATATATTATTATTATTATTTATATGTCACTAGTGAAATATAACAAGCAATAAAGCCTATACATTAGAAACAATGTAAGTATTGTGCTTGAATATACCGGGGTCAATCATAAATATGGCTATATGTTTGATCGCGTTGTGTGATGAAAATATTACCATTACAGGAAATATGAAATTACATTTGGAAAAGCAATTATTAAAATTACAATTATGGAATGAAACAAAACAGTGTAGAACTTACGTCATTAGTCAAAATGGCGTTGAATATGCAAGAGCAAATTACAATTGCTGCATGGGCAATAATGTGTGCTAATGATCATGAGACCGCAAGACGGGCAAGAATAGAGTTTAACATAGCATTGGAGCCGTCGATTGTGAGGAAGTGGAGAAAATGACTGCTGGAAACGGGAAGGATGCAGAAAATCAAACCTCCTGGAAGGCCTCGCATTAGTACGGATGCAGAAACAACGAAAAGAATTGTGGAGGCATTCGACGATAGCCCACAAAAATCAAACCGCCAAGCTGTACGTGAGCTGTGAGTTGTTTTGTTTTGTTCTATTGTTGTAATTTGAAGGATTCCCTTTCCAACGATAACACCAGATTAGCTTTAAAAATAATATTTTTTCCAACGATAACATCATGTTATCTTTAAAAATAATATTTTCGTCACAAAATGCGATCAAACGTATAGCCATATTTCTGAATCACTCCGTACAGAATGTCCAAAATTGATATACACAATTAGATTTATATGACCAGATATTGAATTGTTCCCTGGTGAAAAGTAACTAAAAATGCTAGCATTTGAACAAAGAAAGTTGGTACATATTACAATATCCTTGTACTTGGATATAAAGAATGTCCAAAATGTCTATATAATATTTTGTCTAAATACCCAGGATATTTTCCGAGAAGAAGAAGAGATGTCGGACGCCCTCTGAAGAGATGGTCTTAGATCTATTAGTGAAGATGGAACAAGCAACTAATGCCTAATCCAGGAAGTGAAGAAGAAGAAGAAGATAACCAGGATTTAACAACTTTTTTCTAAATTAGTACCAACCCAGGGAAAAATCAACCCATAACATAAATCTGGATTTTTTGGTTTATGTTTTTAAATTTTAAATGGATAAATATAGAATATAGTAGTATGTAAGGTGGATGTAGATAGAAAAAGTCCCATTAATATAGGATGATATTATTTAATATTTTTCAAGAAAAGAAAAACTTATGGGCAATTTTTACCCATGCTTGGTGATTGTAGGGTTAGGTAATTAATTAATTTAGTGTTTACTTGATTCAAATACATTATGTACGCATAAATAGAAACAAATACGTATATGACAATCGCCTGATGAAGATACAATGTATTGAAACAGCTGTTACGAATGTAAAATAAAATAAATATTTATGAAAATCATACAAAACTTTGATGGTTTTATTTATTGAATACTGTATATAATAATTTTATTGTTATAACAATATGAAAGGAAACATCACCTTCGTTGATTACTTGAAAAACGAGGAAAATTTCAAAAGCATTGTAAAATTTATCTACCTCGTGCAGTCGTTCAAACATGTCAAGTAAAAGGTAAAGGTAAAGTGTTCCCACTACAGGCCTCAGGAGGCCCTTGGGGTAGTAGGAGGTTAAGGCTCCCACTTTTTCTTGACAATCGGCACATGATGTCAGCCGGGTTGTCAGCCCTGCGTGACGGCCGCCTTTACCCCAGAACAAGCGTCTGGTACTCATTTCAGTTAGAGGCTGAGTCGACCCCAGGGCCATAGTGCCGCCAGAAGGTTTGGGTCAGTTTAAAAATCCTGACCCCAATAGTAACTCAAAAACCCAAGTGCAAGTGTACTTTGAACTTGAAATAATATTATGTTACTTGTATTTTTGGGGTACGAAAATTTTCATGAGATGATTGATGTCAAATCGCCTACACGATAAGTGAAAAACCCACGGCCACTCTAAGATAACATGAACTTTGCTACGATCACACACCGCTGACGGATATAAAAGGCAGTGAAATGTTTCAGTGATCATAGTCAGCGGGGCAGTGCAATCAGGTAAGCACACCAGTCATACAGTACTTTACTATTACAGTACAATATTACATTCGTCTCTAAGTAAATATCTTTGTATCTATTATACATTCTGATCAATTTGTAACACATTGTAACTTATTGATCTAAATGATATTTCTAAGAAAATTGTATAAATATCAACCCATTAAATTGCGTATTAAATTTTAAAACGGGAAAGACCATTTGAATTGTAAAATCAGCATTAATAACAGTACAAATACAACAGGTGAAAAAAATCAAGTATTTAGGATGCAATGTATGTATCACACTGCTAGAAATAAGTTATTAATATTAAATTAAATAAGTTTCATAGAATGTGTGGCACTATAACAAGGACACTGAAAAATAAAACATTGAGGAGCACACAATTAACATATTACAAAAATTATTTCAGTGCCTGTCTTAACATCGATCCACAGTAATTTTGCCCGAGGGCAGGTCCTTCACTGCAATTATAGCATTTTGATGCTATGTTTCTTGAAAGTTTGTTATTTTGTCCCCTGTGAACCCACTAAATGTAAAAACGAAAATTATAATTGACAAAATATCATCAAGGACCCCATAAAAGTCCCAAATGATTTTGTATCATCCCTATTTTTTTCGTTATTTGACTCCCTACAAACATATTAAGGACGAATGTTATATCTTTTAAACTTTTCTTCCGGACGCAGGTTTCAATCTAGTATATTTTAAAATGGAGGATAAGTCGAACGAAGGTTATGAAGAGCTACCAGCATTCATACTTCTATTTCTTCATTTCGAAAGTTGTCCCATACAAATATTTGGCCTACAATCCTGTTCTTAACCATCCTACGTTTTGTATATACTCAATTATCTCTTTAGTTTTATTTTTCTCTCCAATATATTGTCTCATGTTCTAGTTTCTGACATGATAAGTTGTCTTTATATATGCTATGTTTCTTTCTACTTTCAATTCGTATGTTGAATAAATGCAATCCTACATTTTACATTTTCTTTTGATTTGATAACAGACGTTATATAATTTACTGTGTTCACGTACAGTAATATCTGTCAATATAAATATCAAATTCCCACAATCTAATTATGATATTTGCGTTTCAAAGTTAACGATTCGATATTTTTAAAAAATGTCCGATTATAAACAGCAGTCAACGTTTTAAGTAATTAATTGTTTCTTGAAATTTCAGAAAAAAATGAAGGTGCTTTCAATTGTTCTCATCGCTTTGGCAGTTGTTGCTGCACAAAGGCAGCCTAACGTAAGTAATAAGATACATAACTAACTCACTGACACCATCGAACTCATAGGTTCATGGTAGTATTTTGTCCCCTGAGTTCAAATATGATATCGGTTTTTCTCCATCACGCAAGGTTTCCGAGATACAGGCATTTATGATATCAAACACATCAATATTTTCTACATTTGTAACTACACAATACTTGAACATTCGGACTCACCTAGAAAGTAAGAAATTGCGATTTTCTTCTATATTTCGCCTATGGAGCATAACTCTTGATGGTCCAATCGGCCAACATATTAGTTTTTCCATTTGCCTTGTTATCTCTATTCTAGGTATAGTTGAAATCTCGTGCTGAACGTTTTCCCCGTTTTGTTTTACCATGGACAAATGGACGAAAAAACCTTTATTAAAAAATAATTACTTTAATCCATTAATTGAAATTCAAATAAAAAACTGTGGGTGACAGAGAAATTTGAAAACACGATAAAAAGAACTGTAATAAGTATAACTATTGGCACTCATGAGACAAATATCATGTTGACCAGTGTAATAATTGAATTTAATATCAACGAAGAATTAAATTCTTGTTGTAAAACCTAAAATGGAAAAATTTAGACATTCATAGTTTTTCCCTCGACACATTTTGTATATTAAAATGTATACAATAAAGCAAACTTTTTTTCCCAATATAATAGCATATTCGGAATGTACTAAATACAAACATAATTCCGTATCACGGTAAGCCTACCAGTACGCTTCAGGTCTGAGATCATTTACAGACATGGACGGTTTTCTAGCCAGAGTAGGATTTACATGTGGTAAGCAGATCGAAAATCCAGTAAATATAGGTGGGTTTCTCAACCTGCTGTCGACACGTAATGTAGTTACCAAAGTTCTTCACGGTAGTGAGTAGTTACCGCTCCAATACTAGCTTAAATTCCATGGGAAAATTTTGAACTTTCGACTAAGGCACATCATTAACAATGAATAAAACAAATTCGGATTCTAACTAAGGTTCATATCGAAGGAAAAACGTGAACTCGATAGGCTTTGCTATGGAAAATACATTTTTTAATATCACTAACTCAATAAAACCTACACGAAGATAAAACTTGAATATATCTTAATCTGATGTTTTTCAATATATTTTAGCGTGAAATTGAAGAATTAGCAGAGGAAGCTCTTCGTCTCCTGCAGTCTGAGGCTACCTGTGAATGCACATATGAATTGGAAGGAACCGTCAATGTTGCACGTGATGTAAGACTCAGGTTTTCTTGTAAAAGCTTTAATCTATATTTAAATAAATCGTAAAGGTTTAACAATAAGATAATTATTGTTCTAATTATACAATACTAGTAAATCAAATATAAAAATACGCTTTTTATATTAACTAAACAGCGTAATCTTGCAATATGTTGTAAAGATTTGTTTTATTTCATCAACAGGAAGACACTGGCGATGTTGATTTCGACATTATTGTAAGAATTGAAGAAATTGCTGAAGACCAGGTAAACTAACCATTTCACATAGTTCACCTATTATAAAATAATGAAAACTTGCACATAATAACTTATGAATTCTGTGATGATCAACATATAGAATAATGTTCAATAAATTAATGTGCAGGCAACCATCACTACCCAGCAGTGTCCTGTTGCACGTGACAGTAGCAGATGATGACAGGCGCGAAGAAGTGAGCTCCGAGGAAGTACGTGTTCCACACACCTAGCGCAGCCAGTTCTGTCTCTGTCCTTCCGTAACCCTACGTGCGGAGCTGTGGAGCTGGGTAAAAAGCACTTTCTCGTCGGATGTGTTCCCACAATTACATATTTTTTTTTAAAATAGATTATATACTGTAACCATTTATATTCGCAAATATAATTTCAAATTCCATGACTTATACAAAGCTTTAATAATTTGTATTAATTGAATGAATCCAAGCGATACTTTCAGTGGTAAATCATTATCTTAATCCACTAGCCTCAAAAGAACGATGTTGACTCGCTGGCCAGTTTTAAATGGCCTTCAACTCAGAAAACGAGGTGAATTCGCTTAAACTCTGCTGTGATTTAATTTGCCATATTTTGTACATCCTTTGGCAGGGTAATGTTTTGCTAACATTTATGAATAGTAGAGGAATGTGTTTTAGCCTTCACCCTTATTGTGATCTCATGAACCGTTATCTTTTGTTTTGAATGTCAGGAAATAGGCAATATAATTTAGAGTAACTTAAATATGTTTTCTGGGGAAATGCATCTGACCATTTAAACTTGAAGCGAATGCGTTAATACAGTACAGGACTTTGGTTACTAAAGAATATAATGCCACTAAAAATTACAAAACTGTTGTATTCTTAGGAGGGTGAAATGACCCTGACGGCGGTTGTGAAGGTGAAGGAGGTGATGGACCCGGTGAAGGTGGCACGATGGAGAAGGCGGTGAAAGGACCCGGTGAAGGTGGCGATGGAGAAGGCGGTGAAGGAACCGGTGACGGTGGCGATGGAGCCGGCGGTGAGAAGGCGTGCCGGCGGTGACGGACCGGTGCAGGCGGCGATGGAGAAGGCGGTGAAGGAGGTGATGGACCCGGTGAAGGCGGCGATGGTGGAGAAGGTGGTGAAGGTCCCGGTGATGGCGGACAATAGAAAAAGTTATGTGAAGTTTGGAAAGATTATAATACTGTAAAATTAAATTTAAATAAGATCTTACAATTTTGATATAAATAAAGAGTATTTTTAAACAGATAAAGTGTCAAAATATATCTTTAACCTTATCACAATATCCCTAAAATATAATAATTGTCTCGGAAAGATTTATTACATATAACAGGTAGTAAAAGTGTCGTAGATAAATAAGAATCATCCTTTCGGATATCCGGGCGTGACACTTCAGAGGATACATACCAAAGTTGTGTGAAGAATTGGAATGTGTATATTATAGCCTTAGTCGATATCATATTTACATTGTCTTAGAAGATTTGTAATTTAACATTAGAGCATTAAAATTAGATACAGCCATGAAACTATTTGTATCAGTGATCACCCCGATCGCCACCTACGGGATAGAATTGATAGGGGAGAAAGCGATTTGAAGAGGTTAGAAAAAGTGAAAGCATGATACATTAAAATTACATTAGGTGCAAGAAAATTCACACCAAATAGAATGGCGTATATCGTAGCCAAGGAACCCTTCTTCCTAAAGGATCTGAGACAAAGGATACTGCTGCAAGCTATGGAGCCATATAAGAAAATCACGGAAAAAATTAAACAGAAGGAAAAATAGATCGACGAAGAGTTCTACGCCACAGACGCCATGGTGAACATGGAGTGGACCGGAAGCAACCAACCACAAAGGCACACAATTATAGGCCTGGCAACACTTAGATATCATCATATAATGTGCAAATATACGACATTCCACCAACCGAGTGACTCTTGAGAATGCAAGATATGTGAACAAAAAATGCGAGCAATTCCATTATAAACAATGCAGATGACGGAAGGGTTCGTTGAAAGAACTGATAAAAGACATCGTAAAATAGGAAGTCAAAACCTAAAACTTAATGCTCTTTCAAGTGCTATTTGCCTACTTATCTTAGAAGATTAAATATAAAGGTTGGACGGGGAAATAGCCTATATTCAGACCAACAATAAGCAAATTCAGTCTCAATTAAGACAATAATGACTGTGGTGTTAGATTAGTGACTTTGGTAAATAAAATAATCACATTGTAAAGAGCACAGAATTGCAGCACAAGGATATTCATAAGTAAATTTGACTTCTCCAGATAATGAAATAAAAAACATATAGATCAGGTATCAGCATACAACAGCTGATATATCTACGTCACCGTTGTTAGTTTTTTAGGGGAAAGACTGCAATTTGGATCATCATCTGGACAATGTGAAAATCAGATAATGTTTTTTAAATGCCCCAGGTTGCCTTTCGACATTCCTCGTGTTCTCTCCTGACATGGCGTACTTGTAACCCACTTCTGAGGTTGGGGCACCTGGAAGGCGGGGTTACGTTGCTCCCTATATGATGGGTGGTGATCATAATGATGATGATGATGATAGTGGTGCGCCAGGACAGTCCCTAATCCTAAGCTTAATCTAAGATGAATATGAATGAAGATGATTGCGATGGCCATACGATTGCGGGGACCGTTTGGGCCTTAAAGTTTTCCTGACATTTATCTCACAGGTGAGGAAAAACCCCGATAACTACCTCACCCAGAGAAACTGTCCCGACCGGGGATCGAACCCGGGCCCGCTGCTTGACAAGGTACCTCGAGACTATAGCGAGACTACAGCGGTGGACAAAATCAGAGAAAGTTTATTGCTGAATAAACATCTTAAAAAAAATAAATAAATAAAACGTTAACTGCGATATGGAAGCATGTATTTCTAGAAATGGAAATAGGTTAAAATTTAGACTAATAATTAGAGACAATCATGTTCGTAGAGCGGTCGTTAGCCGTTCAATAAAATGTATATTGCATAATTACACGAATGAGAAAATAGAAGATAATAATTTGAGTGTTTCAACATCCGACAAAAAAACTGACTTTCAGCTACCAAATGCTGAAAAGCAAGATTTTAGTTATATTAGTACATTAAGAAGGAAATGATGATTATGTTAAAACGAGAGAAAGAATAAATAAAAATGAGGAACAACAGTAACAATTTTCCTATAATAAATTATATGGAAATATCAATACCAAAAACTCAACAGAGAATAGAATCAGCCAGACAGAGTAATATTCTCCATTTCCTAAAAGTATGAAATATATAACCGAATACTCAAATACATATAATACCCTGCTATACAAACGTTATTGTCTCCCATGTCCCCATTCATAACAACTGTTTCAGCGACTCCCCTATGGAGTATTTGAATTTATTTTAAACTTTGTTTTTCTAGGAAGTTTTGGAAAGGCATTTAATGTGCGAATCTAATACATATTAACATAATTAACTAACTAACCAACTCACTGGCACTATCGAACCCATAGGTTCACGGACACGCGGAGTCAAGCTCTCTATACATCCCTATCCTGAGTTAGTGTTTTCCAATCATTCCCTGTATAATCTAATTCCCTCAAATCTTGGTCTACCGCCTGAGCGTTTTCCCTCATCTTTCATTTCCGTACTTCTGTCCACTACCTTTTTTTAATTGAAACTTATCTTCAAATCGTACTTGAGAACTATTACTTCATTAGAAATTATCCAAATTTGGATTATTTAGTACTTCGTTCAATTCTGATTGAACAAACAAATCGTCCGGTGACCTAAGGATCTTACATATATATATATATAATCATAACTAACAAAGTTTGCGGAATTATGAAATGAGGCCGGTATTAAACGAAACAGAAACTCAGAATTTTCATTGGCACACACTAAGAAACTCTCTATGTGCACCATTAGTAGCACGAAAAATATCAAGTCTGTATTGGATTTCGTGTCACGTTCTGTCCAACACGTCAATTGGTTCTGTTGCAATTGTATCAAGGATACGGGTACGTAAATCATGAAGATCTTCTACTGGAGTCGCATACACACGCTCTTTTACATACCTCCAGAGGAAGAAGTCCAGTGAAGTGATGTCTGGCGAACGTGGTGGCCAGCAAATTGGTCCGCCGCGTCCAATCCGCCTATCCGAGAAGGATTCTTTTAGTGAATTCCGAACATCTTGCTGAAATATTACTTGGGGTTGCAGATCAGCTACTTGGGGGTACAAGAACTGTTCCAACATGCCGTGGTATACCGGGCCAATTATTTATATCTCATGGAAGAAAAAAATAACCTATAATCCTATTTTTCATCAGGCCGCACCAGGCGTTTACATTTGGGCTATCCCGGATGTGTTCACAATAGACATGTGGAGTTTGCATACCCCAGATCCTTACACTGTGCCGATTAGCAGATCCTGATACATGGAACGTTGCCTCGTCAGAAAACAAGACGTTTCCAAGAAATTGAGGGTCCTTATCAATACGATCCAGCATTTCAATAGCGAATACCTGTCGTCGTGGCCTGTCGTGTGGCTTTATTTGTTGAACAATTTGCACCTTGTAGGGGTAAAAAGGATGCCGCTTATGAAGCACTCGATGCATAGTTGATCTCGGCACATTGAACTGCCAGGAAGCTTGGAGAATTGATTTTTGTGGACTTCTTTTCAATCCTGCTCTAATTTCATCAATCTTTTCTTCTGAAACACGTCTCCGTGCAACTCCTGATTATTTTTTAACACTTCCAGTCGCCAGAAATTTCTCAAGCCATGCCTTAATGGTCTTCCGATCGGGTGCATTTCCTCCACATTCTCTCCGGTAATTTCTTTGCACTGAAATTATTGTCTTCGTCTCTGCATACCAGAAAACAGTTTGTGCTCATTGTTGAGGAGTCGCCATTTTGTTTTATGTCATTATTGTCCAACATGCGACAGATGAATTAACTACAACAATGAAAACAAAAATTCTTTGAGATTCTCTTTAATTTAATACCAACTTAATTTCATAATTCCACATACTTTGAGAGTAATTATTGATTAAAATGTGGGAGGTTTGAAAGAGACATGGTGTATATTAAAATTTTCCAGTCAAGTCTCCTATATGTCTCTATAACTAAGTAATATCCTTCGCCTTAATTCATTAATTCTTTCTATAAAACGTTAAAATTACAAAAAAATGTAGATTCCCTGTTTAACAAATTGGATCTCCTACACACTATATTTCAATACCTTTCATTGCAGCAGAGAATTAACTTTGATTAGTTTTTAAAAAAAAAATTAGAATAAAACTCTTCAATAGCGAAAATATTCACAAACACTGAGTTTATTGTAAAAAATTATATTCAACTCCATTTCTAGGAGCGATACATTATATTAAAAAGCGCTTATATCACATGCATTGAATTTTTTTACGGGGTCTTAAGGTTAAATCAGATATTTTAATTTAATTAAATTCATCATCTTGGAAATTGTGCAAATAAACGTCTAATATATAAAAATGAATGTTTGTTTGTTAGTTGATTTGTTTCTTTGTTCGTACTTTATTCGCAGCCATACCGTTGATCCAATTATGATGGGTTTTTTGCAAAATGTTCAGGAGATTCCCGGGATAACCATAGGCTATAAGAGAGTTGAGATACTCAACTCCTTCACCCTTAAAAAACACCCTTTGTATTTAAAAATGTGAAAAAGTCCCTTTTTTACCCTTAAATGGCTTACGCTGCCTAAACCACAAAAATACACAACATTATTGTACATAGAATTGAATATCTCAACAATCTCTACAGAAAAGTAAGGGACAGCAAATATTTATCTTTTAAGGATAACTCACAATAACCATTTTTATCTTAATCGATGCCAAGAAGATCAGGATAAGTAGATACCCGGCCAAGCATAGCAGCGCACGGCGGGTGTTCTTTTATGGATAACTCAAAAATAACGAATTTTGTTTTTCGGCTCATTTATGCAAAGTACATCTGGTTGCGTAGATTCCCGGGGAACGCCAAATAATCAGCACGGGATATCTAAAAATAATAAGCATATGAATTTATATTTATATTTTTCCTTTTACTTATTGAACTAAATGCAAAAACACATCATTTATTTAGGTGTAGCAGCGCACGCCGGGAATTAGCTAGTATAAAAATAAACGTTAATGCACATAATTATACATTTTTTCTTACAAAAATTTCAGCAGATATTAAAAATAAATAATGTTTGAAGTAAAGTCTGATATCTGTGCATTACCTGAAAGCAATAAAAATTCTGCTGAAATAAATGTTAAGTTAGATTTTTGTACATTAATTAAACTACTGATTTATTTAGCTTATCTCACATCTTCCTGCTTCTAATTAATTTACATAATTATTATCTTCAAAATGATACACCCATACGTTTATTATCAAAACTGGCCGATATACCAAGAGAAAATTTCTTCACCATGGAGACCCGAACGAGCGCGCCAAAGTTTCCTACCTTAACCTCTCGGCTACAGCGCGGGACATCTTTATTATTACACGACCGAAATCAGTTTAGAATACTTTTATTAATTCTAGGAACACCAAGGTATATAAGGGTACGTGGAACACGATCCCAGGGCAAATTTTGCCCATGTTATATTTAGCTCTAAATCCATATTTATAGTAGACTATATAATTAAGTTAATTTTTATATATCAGCTTAATAATAAACGTCCTATATTACATAATACTAAAAAGTAATATTTTGATAATAAAAGATGTCGAGATGTGTATAGTTTAATATATTATTATTATTATTCATATGTCACTAGTGAAATATAACAAGCAATAAAGCCTATACATTAGAAACAATGTAAGTATTGTGCTTGAATATACCGGGGTCAATCATAAATATGGCTATATGTTTGATCGCGTTGTGTGATGAAAATATTACCATTACAGGAAATATGAAATTACATTTGGAAAGGCAATTATTAAAATTACAATTATGGAATGAAACAAAACAGTGTAGAACTTACGTCATTAGTCAAAATGGCGTTGAATATGCAAGAGCAAATTACAATTGCTGCATGGGCAATAATGTGTGCTAATGATCGTGAGACCGCAAGACGGGCAAGACTTGAGTTTAACATAGCATTGGAGCCGTCGATTGTGAGGAAGTGGAGAAAATGACTGCTGGAAACGGGAAGTATGCAGAAAATCAAACCTCCTGGAAGGCCTCGCATTAGTACGGATGCAGAAACAACGAAAAGAATTGTGGAGGCATTCGACGATAGCCCACAAAAATCAAACCGCCAAGCTGTAAGTGAGCAGTGATTTGTTTTGTTTTGTTCTATTGTTGTAATTTGAAGGATTCCCTTTCCAACGATAACACCACATTAGCTTTTAAAATAATATTTTTTTCCAACGATAACATCATGTTATCTTTAAAAATAATATTTTCGTCACAAAATGCGATCAAACGTATAGCCATATTCTGAATCACTCCGTACAGAATGTCCAAAATTGATATACACAATTAGATTTATATGACCAGATATTGAATTGTTCCCTGGTGAAAAGTAACTAAAAATGCTAGCATTTGAACAAAGAAAGTTGGTATATATTACAATATCCTTGTACTTGGATATAAAGAATGTCCAAAATGTCTATATAATATTTTGTCTAAATACCCAGGATATTTTCCGAGAAGAAGAAGAGATGTCGGACGCCCTCTGAAGAAATGGTCTTAGATCTATTAGTGAAGATGGAACAAGCAACTAATGCCTAATCCAGGAAGTGAAGAAGAAGAAGATAACCAGGATTTAACAACTTTTTTCTAAATTAGTACCAACCCAGGGAAAAATCAACCCATAACATAAATCTGGATTTTTTGGTTTATTTTTTTTAATTTTAAATGGATAAATATAGAATATAGTAGTATGTAAGGTGGATGTAGATAGAAAAAGTCCCATTAATATAGGATGATATTATTTAATATTTTTCAAGAAAAGAAAAACTTATGGGCAATTTTTACCCATGCTTGGTGATTGTAGGGTTAGGTAATTAATTAATATAGGAGCCGCCATTTGCAAGTAGAAGCATGGCTTCATAGCATTTGGTTGACGGGAATTACAATGTATATAGAGAAAGATTTGCGTTTAGATCGGTACTTGCTCAGGTAGCTCAGTTGGTAGAGCACTTGCTCTAGAGAACCAAGGGTCCCGGGTTCAAGTCCCGGTCTGAGCGTATAATTTTTCTCTTCAAATATGATTTATCCATCATTGAGATGTACGAAACCAATAATAAAAACATGGAAAAAGCCGTACTGGCTGTAATGTATAATTCCCAAATATGTCTTCTTAATAAAGGAGCCGCCATTTGCAAGTAGAAGCATGGCTTCATAGCATTTGGTTGACGGGAATTACAATGTATATAGAGAAAGATTTGCGTTTAGATCGGTACTTGCTCAGGTAGCTAAGTTGGTAGAGCACTTGTCTAGAGAACCAAGGGTCCCGGGTTCAAGTCCCGGTCTGAGCGTATAATTTTTCTTCTTCAAATATGATTTATCCATCATTGAGATGTACGAAACCAATAATAAAAACATGGAAAAAGCCGTACTGGCTGTAATGTATAATTCCCAAATATGTCTTCTTAATAAAGGAGCCGCCATTTGCAAGTAGAAGCATGGCTTCATAGCATTTGGTTGACGGGAATTACAATGTATATAGAGAAAGATTTGCGTTTAGATCGGTACTTGCTCAGGTAGCTAAGTTGGTAGAGCACTTGGTCTAGAGAACCAAGGGTCCCGGGTTCAAGTCCCGGTCTGAGCGTATAATTTTTCTCTTCAAATATGATTTATCCATCATTGAGATGTACGAAACCAATAATAAAAACATGGAAAAAGCCGTACTGGCTGTAATGTATAATTCCCAAATATGTCTTCTTAATAAAGGAGCCGCGATTTGCAAGTAGAAGCATGGCTTCATAGCATTTGGTTGACGGGAATTACAATGTATATAGAGAAAGATTTGCGTTTAGATCGGTACTGCTCAGGTAGCTCAGTTGGTAGAGCACTTGGTCTAGAGAACCAAGGGTCCCGGGTTCAAGTCCCGGTCTGAGCGTATAATTTTTCTCTTCAAATATGATTTATCCATCATTGAGATGTACGAAACCAATAATAAAAACATGGAAAAAGCCGTACTGGCTGTAATGTATAATTCCCAAATATGTCTTCTTAATAAAGGAGCCGCGATTTGCAAGTAGAAGCATGGCTTCATAGCATTTGGTTGACGGGAATTACAATGTATATAGAGAAAGATTTGCGTTTAGATCGGTACTTGCTCAGGTAGCTCAGTTGGTAGAGCACTTGGTCTAGAGAACCAAGGGTCCCGGGTTCAAGTCCCGGTCTGTGCGTATAATTTTTCTCTTCAAATAAAATTAATTTAGTGTTTACTTGATTCAAATACATTATGTACGCCTAAATAGAAACAAATATGTATATGACAATCGCCTGATGAAGATACAATGTATTGAAACAGCTGTTACGAATGTAAAATAAAATTAATATTTATGAAAATCATACAAAACTTTGATGGTTTTATTTATTGAATACTGTATATAATAATTTTATTGTTATAACAATATGAAAGGAAACACCACCTTCGTTGATTACTTGAAAACGAGGAAAATTTCAAATGCACTGTAAAATTTATCTACATCCTGTAGTCGTTCAAACATTTAAGGTAGTAACTTACAACCCAAAGTGCAAGTGTACTTTGAACTTGAAATAATATAGTGTTTTTGTATTTTTGGGGTACGAAAATTTTCATGAGATGATTGATGTCAAATCGCCTACACGATAAGTGAAAAACCCACGGCCACTCTAAGATAACATGAACTTTGCTACGATCACACACCGCTGACGGATATAAAAGGCAGTGAAATGTTTCAGTGATCATAGTCAGCGGGGCAGTGCAATCAGGTAAGCACACCAGTCATACAGTACTTTACTATTACAGTACAATATTACATTCGTCTCTAAGTAAATATCTTTGTATCTATTATACATTCTGATCAATTTGTAACACATTGTAACTTATTGATCTAAATGATATTTCTAAGACTATTTAACTCATGCCCCAAATGGGAGTCAATGACCAATCACGTTTCAATGATTTCTGTATTACAACCAATCAGAGACGTGTTTCACGAAATAATTATCAACGTTAGGATTATCATATATTAAGCAAAGCTCCTCCTTTTTAATATTCTGAACAGGTCTGACCGTTATTTTGCAGTGACTGAGCCTATAACAAATACGGCTACCAGATTGTATATAATAGTGCTTACATGTCAACATTTGTAGCAATTGATTATACCACCAAAAAAAGAAACCACTGTTTGCACTTTCTTAAATGTATACGACATCAAAAATGAATTAATATACAGATTGATGTGTTTCATTTTTTCTCCACTAGAGAGCATTCTTACAATATTGCGTTCCTTTGGCAATAAATAGTATGATCTGGTTGCAGTGATAAACAAAAGAAGCAGTAGAAGCGTAGGCTACCTATCGTTTCTCATTAGTTTTCAAACATCACCGTTTACTTTAAATATAAAAATATTTTTAAATAACTGTAGTTAAATAATGATTTGTGAGTAAACAGCTTTATTTTATTCGTTAAATAGTCCTAACAAATGCCACTCTTGATTTCCAAATTCTCTAGATAAATTCACTCCTCACTTCGTGAGTCGTGAATTTATCGATAATTTGGAAATCACTCGTGGCATTACTTATGAAAATTGTATAAATATCAACCCATTAAATTGCGTATTAAATTTTAAAACGGGAAAGACCATTTGAATTGTAAAATCAGCATTAATAACAGTACAAATACAACAGGTGAAAAAAATCAAGTATTTAGGATGCAATGTATCACACTGCTAGAAATAAGTTATTAATATTAAATTAAATAAGTTTCATAGAATGTGTGGCACTATAACAAGGACACTGAAAAATAAAACATTGAGGAGCACACAATTAACACATTACAAAAATTATTTCAGTGCCTGTCTTAACATCGATCCACAGTAATTTTGCCCGAGGGCAGGTCCTTCACTGCAATTATAGCATTTTGATGCTATGTTTCTTGAAAGTTTGTTATTTTGTCCCCTGTGAACCCACTAAATGTAAAAACGAAAATTATAATTGACAAAATATCATCAAGGACCCCATAAAAGTCCCAAATGATTTTGTATCATCCCTATTTTTTTCGTTATTTGACTCCCTATAAACATATTAAGCACGAATGTTATATCTTTTAAACTTTTCTTCCGGACGCAGGTTTCAATCTAGTATATTTTAAAATGGAGGATGAGTCGAACGAAGGTTATGAAGAGCTACCAGCATTCATACTTCCATCTCTTCATTTCGAAAGTTGCCCCATACAAACATTTGGCCTATAATCCTGTTCTTAACCATCCTACGTTTTGTATATACTCAATTATCTCTTTAGTTTTATTTTTCTCTCCAATATATTGTCTCATGTTCTAGTTTCTGACATGATAAGTGTCTTTATATATGCTATGTTTCTTTCCACTTTCAATTCGTATGTTGAATAAATGCAATCCTACATTTTACATTTTCTTTTGATTTGATAACAGACGATATATAATTTACTGTGTTCACGTACAGTAATATCTGTCAATATAAATATCAAATTCCCACAATCTAATTATGATATTTGCGTTTCAAAGTTAACGATTCGATATTTTTAAAAAATGTCCGATTATAAACAGCAGTCAACGTTTTAAGTAATTAATTGTTCTTGAAATTTCAGAAAAAAATGAAGGTGCTTTCAATTGTTCTCATCGCTTTGGCAGTTGTTGCTGCACAAAGGCAGCCTAACGTAAGTAATAAGATACATAACTAACTCACTGACACCATCGAACTCATAGGTTCATGGTAGTATTTTGTCTCCTGAGTTCAAATATGAATCGGTTTTTCTCCATCACGCAAGGTTTCCGAGATACAGGCATTTATAATATCAAACCCATCAATATTTTCTACATTCGTAACTACACAATACTTGAACATTCGGACTCACCTAGAAAGTAAGAAATTGCGATTTTCTTCTATATTTCGCCTATGGAGCATAACTCTTGATGGTCCAATCGGCCAACATATTAGGATTCCATTTGCCTTGATATCTCTATTCTATAGCTGAAATCTCGTGCTGAAAGTTTTCCCCGTTTTGTTTTACCATGGACAAATGGACGAAAAATCCTTTATTAAAAAATAATTATTTTAATCCATTAATTGAAATTCAAATAAAAAACTGTGGGTGACAGAGAAATTTGAAAACACGATAAAAAGAACTGTAATAAGTATAACTATTGGCACTCATGAGACAAATATCATGTTGACCAGTGAAATAATTGAATTTAATATCAACGAAGAATTAAATTCTTGTTGTAAAACCTGAAATGGAAAAATTTAGACATTCATAGTTTTTCCCTCGACACATTTTGTATATTAAAATGTATACAATAAAACAAACTTTTTTTTTCCCAATATAATAGCATATTCGGAATATACTAAATACAAACATAATTCCGTATCACGGTAAGCCTACCAGTACGCTTCAGGTCTGAGATCATTTACAGACATGGCCGGTTTTCTAGCCAGAGTAGGATTTACATGTGGTAAGCAGATCGATAATCCAGTAAATATAGGTGGGTTTCTCAACCTGCTGTCGACACGTAAAGTAGTTACCAAAATTCGTCACGGTAGTGAGTAGTTACCGCTCCAATACTAGCCTAAATTCCATGGGAAAATTTTGAACTTTCGACTAAGGCACATCATTAACAATGAATTAAACAAATTCGGATTCTAACTAAGGTTCATATCGAAGGAAAAACGTGAACTCGATAGGCTTTGCTATGGAAAATACATTTTTTTTAATATCACTAACTCAATAAAACTTACACGAAGATAAAACTTGAATAAATTTTAACCTGATGTTTTTCAATATATTTTAGCGTGAAATTGAAGAATTAGCAGAGGAAGCTCTTCGTCTCCTGCAGTCTGAGGCTACCTGTGAATGCACATACGAATTGGAAGGAACCGTCAATGTTGCACGTGATGTAAGACTCAGTTTTTCTTGTAAAAGCTTTAATCTATATTTAAATAAATCGTAATGGTTTACCAATAAGATAATTATTGTTCTAAATATATAATACTAGTAAATCAAATATAAAAATACGCTTTTTATATTAACTAAAAAGCGTAATCTTGCAATATGTTGTAAAGATTTGTTTTATTTCATCAACAGGAAGACACTGGCGATGTTGATTTCGACATTATTGTAAGAATTGAAGAAATTGCTGAAGACCAGGTAAACTAACCATTTCACATAGTTCACCTATTATAAAATAATGAAAACTTGCACATAATAACTTATGAATTCTGTGATGATCAACATATAGAATAATGTTCAATAAATTAATGTGCAGGCAACCATCACTACCCAGCAGTGTCCTGTGCACGTGACAGTAGCAGATGATGACAGCGAAGTACTTACTGTAGGAACTTGCGGAGCTGTGGAGGTAAAACTTGTATTCCCACAATTACATATTTTTTTAAAAATAATTATATACTGTACCATTTATATTCGCAAATATAATTTCAAATTCCATGACTTATACAAAGCTTTAATAATTTGTATTAATTGAATGACTCCAAGCGATACTTTCAGTGGATAATCATTATCTTAATCCATTCGTCTCAAAAGACGATGTTGACTCGCTGGCAGTTAAATGGCCTTCAACTCAGAAAACGAGGTGCATTCGCTTAACTCTGCTGTTATTTAATTTGCCATATTTTGTACATCCTTTGGCAGGGTAATGTTTTGATACCATTTATGAATAGTAGAGGAATATGTTTTGGCCTTCACTCTTATTGTGATCTCAAGTACCGTTATCTTTTGTTTTGAATGTCAGGAAATAGGCAAAATAATTTATAGTAACTTAAATATGTTTTCTGGGGAAATGCATTGAGCATTTAAACTTGAAGCGAATGCGTTAATACAGTAAAGACTTTGTTTACTAAAGAATATAATGACACTAAATAACAAAACTGTTGTATTCTTAGGAGGGTGAAGGACCTGGTGACGGCGGTGAAGGAGGTGATGGACCCGGTGAAGGTGGCGATGGAGAAGGCGGTGAAGGACCCGGTGAAGGTGGCGATGGGGAAGGCGGTGAAGGAGGTGAAGGACCCGGTGAAGGCGGCGATGGAGAAGGCGGTGAAGGAGGTGATGGACCCGGTGAAGGCGGCGATGGTGGAGAAGGTGGTGAAGGTCCCGATGATGGCGGACAATAGAAAAAGTTATGTGAAGTTTGGAAAGAATGTAATACTGTAAAATTCAATTTAAATAAGATCTTACAATTTTGATACAAATAAAGAGTATTTTAAAACAGAGCAAGGTTTCAGAATGTAATTTCAACCTTATTATAGTATTCCTAAAATATGATAATTGTCTCTGAAAGATTTATTACATATAACAGGTGGTAAAATTACGTAGATAAATAACACTGGGGAACAGTGATTTTGGTGCCTTAATGTTTTCACCTATTTATGGGTATATTTGGGTCACTGATTCCAAAGATGATTTCAGTTTCGTCCTATCAGCTCTAGTTTTTGAGATAGAGTTTATTCAAATTATATACCAGTTCAAAAATACTGGTCCACATATACAACTATATTACTCGCATACAATTAAATACAAAAGAACAAATACTTTCTTTTTCATGAAACAACTGTATCTATATAACTACCATAATTTATTTACACATTAGTCTCGTTAGAATCATTAATTTTCCTCCATCAGGTCGCAGAATCCCCGTTTCTGTGATTTCCTCCGATGCAATGATCTTGGACATTCTCGGTGGATGCTCCAACAGTAGTCCGCCATCATATGTATATCCCACCGTCCACGATACCTTTCTTCCATTGTACTTAATTCCTGGTGAAAACGCTCACCCTGTTCCTCACTTACATCTCCAAGATTGTCTGGAAATCGATCCAAATGACTGTGTAGGTAGTGTAATTTGATGCTCATGTTACAACCTAGTGCACAAAAAGCAGTGAGCATATTCTCCACTAGTTCATCACTATTAGGAGACTTATAGTTTCCAAGGAAATTCTTCACTACCATACAGAACGAAGACCATGCGGCTGCTTCAGTATCATTCATTGAGTCTTGAAATTGATGGTCATTAATAAGTTGGCGGATTTGTGGTCCATCCAATATACCTGCTTTTATTTTTTCCTTACTCAGTGCAGGAAATTTTGTACATATGTAGCCAAAACATGTTCCATCTCTATTCAACGCCTTGATGAACTGTTTCATTAAACCAAGTTTAATATGCAGTGGTGGCAAGATGATGTTGTTTCTGTCAACCAAAGGTTCTGCAACGATGTTTTTTTCTCCAACGGTCATGCTTTCTCTAAGAGGCCAATGCCTTCTCACCCAATGTTGATCTTTGGCTCTAGAGTCCCATAAACATATAAAGCATGGGTATTTGGTGTACCCACCTTGTTGTCCTAGAAGAAAATTCACCATCTTGAGATCGACACACATTACCCATTGGTGATCACGGTAAGAGATCTTCTCTAGCACTGTAGCTATTGTATGTTGATTTTCACGCATAGAAACTGAGTGACCAATTGGGATTGACCTGTATATGTTCCCATTATGCAAAAGAACACATTTTAGGCTGCGTTTGGAGCTATCTATAAATAACCGCCATTCACTTGGTGTGTATTTTCTTACACCCAGCTTCATTAACAGTCCTTCAACATTCATACAAAAAACAAATTGATTTTCTACTGTGAAGAATGGCAGGAAGTCTGTTTCTCTTTTGCGATAGACTGTGACCTTTGTTCCCGGTAACAGACATTGTTTCTCTGCCAGCCTGGAAGCTAACAACTCAGATGACTTCTTTGGAAGACTTAGATCCCTTATGAGGTCGTTCAGTTCCGCTTGACTAAAACCGGATGAAACTGATGAAGGTCCTGGGAAATCGCTGTCATTTCCCTCAGAATAGCTTTCAGTTGAATCATCCTCTTCTTCTGGTGACTCTGGAAGACTGGTAAAAATTGGAACAGGTATCTCCTCTGAATGTGGAACAGGGCGTATCTTGCGGAGCGTAGATTGGGATATACCCATCTATTCCGGTTTTTGCTATTGATGCCCTTTACATTGACTGAACAAAAATAGCAGTCATCACTATGGTTAATTTGTTCTCGCCAGATCATTGGTTCCCCAAATTTCAAGCATTTCCGTTTCCCATTTGTCCATTGTCGTAGATGCTCTGTGCACGTTTTACATACAATGTGAGGTGCCCAAGGCTTATCTTGATCTCCCAGTTGTACTTTGAAATAGGCCAAATAAGCTCTTCTTACAAAGTCAGTTATAGGTTTTCTTTGTTGAGTGAATGTGTACTCCCCACAGATGAAACAAAACACATCAGGATTATTCACACATTTTCTTCGTGTTGAAGCCATGTCAGTCTAGAAAAAGGATAAACAATTGTCAAATTAGTAAAATTACATATGCAAACGGCAACAACAACATGAATATAACTTGGATTAAATCAATTAGTATTATGCAAACAATCGATTTACAATGGTGGTACATAAGAGCAGTATCATCAATATCTTGCAAACTAGAGCTGCTGCAACAAAATGGATGACATTTTTGGAATCAGCAGTGCCGAAATACCCAGAATCAGGTGAAAAATTTCAGGCACCAAGAAAAAAATATTTTTTTGTTCCCCAGTGTAATCGTCCATTCGGATATACGGGCGTGGCCACTTCAGAGAATACATGCAGAAGTTATATGAAGAATTGGAATGCGTATATAGCCTTATGCGTATATAGCCTTATGCGATATCAAATTTAAGTACCTTGGAAAATATAATATAAAATTGGGACCAGGAAGTAGCCTATATTCAGGACAACAATAAGCAAATTCATTCTCAATTAAGACAATTACGACAGTGGTGTTACATTAGTCACTTTTGGTAAATCAAATAATCGCATTGTAAAGAGCACACCATTGCAGAACAAGAATATCCATAAGTAAATTGGATTTCTCCAGATGGTAAAATAAAACCCATATGAATTACGTATTAGTATATAAAAGCTGGTATACCTACATCACCGTTGTTAGTTTAAATAGGGGAAAGACTGGAATTTGGAACATCTTCTGGACAAGGTGAAAATCGGAGAACGTTTATTGCTGAATAAATATCTTAAAATGTTAAATAAAAATAAATAAAACGTTAACTGTGATAAGAAATCATGTAAGATTGCGATTATATTTGAAATTACTGGGATATTCGGAACAAAATAGGAAAACCGAATAACGAAATGATATAAACAAAGCATAAGAGACTATAAGAGATACTGTTATATTATCAGAATTAGAAAACACAGGTTTTTAAAAAATAGGTAAAATTAAGATAATATTTGTTGAGAAATATACAGATATTATAAGTAAAACAAATCTAGTAACAATGAATTGACCACATAATCAAAATTAAGTAAATTTAGTACAGTTGGGTAACAGACGGGAAATCAGTGGGCTTTTTAATAAAACATCAGGAATATTTGAGAGCAAACATTTATTAATGATCATGAAATGAATCCAAAAAAAATTAGGAACATCAAATAATATATCAGAGAACTAGAATAGAAAGGTAATATTTTCAGGCTACAACATATAGCATTAGAAATGAAAAGGGGGATATGATTGCATTGCTTCATTCAGCTATTCAAAATATATATTAATAGATGAATTAATTACTTCATTCAGCTACCTAGAACATGGAATTCACTTCCACCCTATGTCAGAGACTGCCAAACTTTACCATCTTTCAGAAACAAATTGAAAATAAAATTACTAACAGAAACAACTCACTAATATTACTTTTTAAGAATTAATAATGCGTTTTTGCATTATTTAATAAACATAGACTTAGGATTTGTTAATATATTTACCCAATGCCTTGTATAAAAAGCGTAGATTAATTCATTGTATTTTATTACTTTCTTTGTATTTTTTTCTTTTCTTTTTACGTATAGTAGATTCGAGCTGTTATTCCTTTTTTTTTATTCATTGTATCATTAATTTAATTTTAATTGTATTTAGTTTCATTGTATTATTAGACATTATTTTCATTATTATTCGATATGACAGATAATTAATTGTTCAATGTCTATTATTGTAATTTTTTTGTAGTAGAAGTAATAGAAGTAGGACTTTATTAGACAAAAATTAAGATATTTACAATATTATTTACAAATATGGGTCGCACGGGCAGTAAGCCGTACGTGCTGTTGACAGTCCGTTACAATAAAGTAATAATTGGTACTAGTGTAAAGAAAAATAAACAACAAAAACAGCAATAACATTACAATTACATAAAGAAAACACAATAATAATATTACAATTAAATAATAACACAATAGCATTATACACTAAAAACATTTTTTGTATTCATATGTAACATGTTTGTCCTGTTTAATATGACTATTATTGTAATTTTTTTTTATTCATATGTAACATATGTTTGTTCTGGTGAGTGGAAGAGAAGGCCACATGGTCTTAACTCCACCAGGCTAAATAAATCTATTCTAAATTCTAAATCTATTCTATATATATATATATATATATATATATATATATATCTCTATTTATTGTAAACGGATAACAGGATAATAGACAAGATGATATTTGAGTAAGCAGTAATATTATTCATACAACTACAATAGATAATACTTTAAGCATGTCAGATTCTAGGAAAATAATTGGAATATAAGAACATCAACTATAGTAACAATAAAGTGGAGAATTGTACAGTATGACATGTTATATACCGTTGGAAAGCTGACAGAACGATCTTGATAGGATTCGGTATTCCTAAAATGTTAGACTTAATCCAATCTGCCTAAACTACATAATGGATATAGTAGTTAGGCAAACAGTTTTCCGATTCCTATTAGGTTCGTCTTCCGGGCATATAGGCCGTGGTCCAGTCGTTCTTCTACTCGACGTTTCGTCTACTGCTGCGGTAGACATCTTCAGGAGATATTGCGTGCTCTCTGTGAACTCCTCAATAGTCTGCAGCCGACTGTTGAGGAGTTCACAGAGAGCACGCAGTATCTCCTGAAGATGTCTACCGCAGCAGTAGACGAAACGTCGAGTAGAAGAACGACTGGACCACGGCCTATATGCCCGGAAGACGAACCTAATAAGGATCAAGACGCCGGCCGTGAAAGTCTACAGTTATACATAGTTTTCCGATTTTTTAAAATTCACAATTGATTAAAACAAAGATATGAATTATTTCCCCTGCTATTCCATTTTCTACTAAAGAATTCAATAAAATCTTTAGAGGATATAAAGTACGTACAACTTAATGGTATTTATTAGGTTGATATAGCATTAGTCGACCGTGAGGAAATAGAAAAAGATCAAGAAACAAATTCTATTAAATAGAACCGAGAAAGTGAAGCTCAAATTAATAAAACTTCATATACGAGTACATACACACATACACACACACACATATATATATATATATATATATATATTATAAATATATTTTTGACATTTGGCAATGAAGGCAAATATGATATGAAAAGAAAAAAGAATGCTTGAGTCGGGATTTGAACTCGAGTCTCTAAAGTCTGTACCTTTAGCGCTCTAACCAACTGAGCTACCCAAGAATTCCAATACAAGCATTCAATTTTCTTATACATGTAGTATTCTCAATTCACACAAGAGGTAGCGGAAATTTATTCCAACTGCCATCTCGCGGCTAACATAACAGTTAAGCAAATTTTTAAAGAGAATATTTACTTTATAGCAGTAACGCTTTTATATAGCTTTCATTCTTTTTTCTTTTCATATCATATTTGCCTTCATTGCCAAATGTCAAAAATATATTTATAATATCTATATATAAAAGCGTTACTGCTATAAAGTAAATATTCTCTTTAAAAATTTGCTTAACTGTTATGTTAGCCGCGAGATGGCAGTTGGAATAAATTTCCGCTACCTCTTGTGTGAATTGAGAATATTACATGTATAAGAAAATTGAATGCTTGTATTGGAATTCTTGGGTAGCTCAGTTGGTTAGAGCGCTAAAGGTACAGACTTTAGAGATCGAGTTCAAATCCCGACTCAAGCATTCTTTTTTCTTTTCATATCATATTTGCCTTCATTGCCAAATGTCAAAAATAGATTTATAATATCTATATATAAAAGCGTTACTGCTATAAAGTAAATATTCTCTTTAAAAATTTGCTTAACTGTTATGTTAGCCGCGAGATGGCGTTGGAATAAATTTCCGCTACCTCTTGTGTGAATTGAGAATACTACATGTATAAGAAAATTGAATGCTTGTATTGGAATTCTTGGGTAGCTCAGTTGGTTAGAGCGCTAAAGGTACAGACTTTAGAGACTCGAGTTCAAATCCCGACTCAAGCATTCTTTTTTCTTTTCGTATCATATATATATATATATATATATATATATATATATATATATACATCATCTACCGTCACGATTTAGACCATTTCTGATCTGTTCAAGCTCCATATTATAGCTACTCGCTCCATTTTTTAAATGGTCGTCCACGACTTCTATGTCCTTGTGGATTGTAATTTATCATTCTATAAGATATTCTCTCTTCACTTATTCTACTAACATGTTCAAACCATTTATTTCACATATCCTTCTATTTTACATTGCTCGCAGTCCCAAGGATCAAGCCTCGGATCAAAGACGAAAACTGTTCAGGGGAAAACATTATTTGATAAAATACACAACACAGAAATTAGGGACAAATGCCATATTCAAGACATAACCAAATTTATTATAGATAGACGAAAATATTGGAAGGGTCATATGGAAAGAATGGAAGAAAACCGGCTTGCAAAAAGAGCTAAAGAAGATAGACCAATGGACGGAAGAAGAACAAGAGGAAGACCTGCCTAGAGATGGATAGACAGTGAATGCACATCCAGTACGTCTTCCTCCGAGGAGTGATTTTGGAAATAAACAGGATGAAAATCCTACAAATTAAGTTTAAGAAGAAGAAGATCCTTCTATTTTTTTATCACACTAGTTATTTGTAATTCATCATGAATATCTTCACTCCTCCGTTTGTCCAAAAGAGTACATCCTGTCACATATCGTAGGAATTTCATCTCGGTTGCTTCCAGTCTTTTTATTAAACTTTTGGTGAGAGTTCAACATTCCGAGCCATACAACAGAACAGGAATAACTAAAACTTTGTAAAACTTCACGAGTGTTTCTTTACGAACTTTCTTTGCTAATGTTCTTCTAATTGTAACGCAAACATGTTGAAATATATTAAGCTTTCTATTAATATATCTTGTCCAATCATTGCCTAGGAAAACTCCTAAATAATTAAAATCCATTACTTGTTCTATTACAAAATCTTTTACTATTATTTTGGCTCTTATTGGATTTTTCCCATGACATGCCATCACTTTAGTTTTACTTGGGGATATTTATAATTTTTAAGTTCATTTTAATTGTTTTTTATGCCATGATTATAACAATGTTAAATTATAATTTTTTTAACCTTGTATACTACCGTCTTCCTCAACTATAATGTTTCTATTTAAAATTTTTGTTGATTTCACTGTAGGCCTTCGAAGCATGCTTCATCTTCTGGAGTTGTTGTTGTAGTGTTGAATTATCAGTATATGTCTAGTAGAGGGTTTTATTCATTAGGCATATTTTTGTTGAGAATGTTTGTATTCTTGGCCTCCTTGATAATTTCGATTTCTTCTAAGATGTTAATTTTTTTGTCTGTTGTTCACTCTATATATAATTGACGTTGTATTATCGATATTGTAAAAACTGTGGTCGTTTTCTGAAATGTGTTTAGCGAAATTTGATTTGATATTAAAGGAGAAGGCAAATCAAATTTCGTTAAACACATTTCAGAAAACGACCACAGTTTTAACAATCATCATCATCATCATCATCATCAATCCAGGGATTAGGCAATTGCCCGTTCCGACTTCATAATGCATCAGCCCAATGTCTTCTAGGTCTTCCAACATCACGTCTTCCTCTTGCTTGATAATTTCTTGCTAACAATGGATATCTCTCCTTACTCATTCCATCCATGTGATCAATGCATCTGTCTGTAATTCGTGACTTTATCCAATAAAGGCTGTACTTTCAATTCTTCTCTTATGTCATCATTTCTTATTCTATCAAGTCTTGTACATCCTTTTACTTCTCTTAGGAACCTCATCTCCGCCGTTTGTATTCTATCCTTCTGTTTTTTCACTGGAGCCAGTTTTAACAATATATATAATACAATGTCAATTATACAGTGAACAACAGACAAAAAATTAACATCTTGGAAGAAATCGAAATTATAAAAGAGGTCAAGAATACAAACATTCTCAACGAAAATATGCCTAATGAACAAAACCCTCTACTAGACATATACAGATAATTCAACACTACTACAACAACTCCAGAAAATGAAGCATGCTTCAAAGGCCTACAGTGAAATCAACAAAAATTTTAAATAGAAACATTATAGTTGAGGAAGACGATAGTATTCAAAATAAAAACAAATTATAATTTAACATTGGGGATATTTGTAAGTTCTATTCAGCAGCAATTTTTCCCAATTGAAAAATGACTCTTTGTAAACTGTCTTCACCATATATATATATATATATATATATATAATATATATCTCAATTGTTAAAAGCACCATTACTTATGGAGCAGAACTTTGGCCATTAATAACAAAAACAAATAAGTACCTTTTGGCAACGGAAATGGATTTTATACGAAGGGCAGCAAGAATTTAAAAAAAATAGGAACTCAGTTATAAGGGAGAAAATGAAGATTGAAGACACTATCTTAGATTATATTAAAACTCAGTAATTAAGATGGTACGGACATGTCCAGCAAATGGAAGAGGATCGACTACCAAAAATCTGTTTTGGAATGGAAACCTGAGGGAAGACGCGGCAGAGGAAGATCTAAAACATCCTGGAGTCAGTGAATGTGTTTATACATGAAGGAGAAACATCTACAATCAGGAGATTGGATGTACCGATAAATTGGCTATTAGGAATCGAACGGCGTCAAAGACATTAATCAACCGATAATATATATATATATATATATATATAATTTGATAGTAGCACACTTCATAACAAATCATTGACATTTTTAAGAAGTGGCAGAATTCAAATACTGCGGAACAATAATTACAAACAGGAATGAGGTCCAGAAATAAATTAAACTAAGACTCAACTCTGGAAACGCATGCTATTATACATTGCAGGTAGTTATGTTATTCCTACGTCTATAAAAAAGTTAAATTGTACAAAACGGCGATTCTTCAATTTATGCAACTATATATGAATACAAAATTTTGTCTCTAAGAAAGAAGAAAAGATAACAAATAACTGATGTTATTAAGATTTTTATGTATCTAAAGGAGATAAACAAAGTGGTGCATGCAGAAAACTACATAGCAATGAACTGCATGCTCATATATATATATATATATATTCCTTCAGATCTCTTAATTTACAAAATTCAAAATATATTATAATGTGGCAAATGAAGGATAAATATTTATTAAATTTTAAGGCAAATCTTTGAGAAACTTCTTTTATGAACGCCTCATATCTCAAATCATATTCTTCGCCATTTTGCCTCACAGCGTCGGGGTTGCCTGTATCCACCTCTTCCAGAAATTTCTGTCTTTTATCGTCCTTTTCAATTCTCCTATATTCAGATCTCAAGTCGCGTCAAAATAAATCAGGAGGTTTCGTTACGAGAGTGCTAGGATATATGGTTAAATAGATAATTTTCAACGCTGAACTTCAAGATGAGACTGAAAATGTACAGCAAGTAGTGATTGTTTAAATATTTGGAAAACAAATCCAAAATTTAAATCACGAGCACACTTGGCTCTTTTAAGTCACGCTTATACAACTACATGTTGTTAAATAATTATTTTTTTCTCGACAACTTAATTTATTCTATGCCATTAATAGTTTTTTTTCGTCATACCACGACCCCAAGGAGGACTGCAGATGTAAGCTTTGCGACGAGCCATGCTCCAAGTACCACCTAATGAAATGCAAAAGCAGAACTCAGCCTCTCACCAAAATTACAAAAGACTGGTGAAAACTCTAAATGCACACATTGTGTTTAATAAAATCAATTAATAGTTTTTTACCTGACATTTCTATCATGTACATTCTATATTTCAGTCGTTTAATCTAAACTGAATTAAAATATTTTGTAAATAATAATTATATTTAAGACGTACCCTGTACATTTATGTTTATTATAATTTAGATGTAAGAATAGTTTCTGTATTTTTTTACCCTGGTAGACAAGGCCTTAAGGCCTTAAATCTGCCAGGTAAAATAAAGCTGTCATTATTATTATTATTATTATTATTATTATTATTATTATTATTATTATTATTATTATTGTTATATATATTATTATTATTATTATTATTATTATTATTATTATTATTATTATTATTATTATTATTATTATTATTATGTTTCAACATATTTGCAGTACAATTAGAAGAACATTAGCAAATAAAGTTCGTAAAGAAACACTCCTAAAGTTTTGCAAAGTTTTAGCTGTTCCTGTTCTATTGTATGACTCGAAATGTTGGACTCTCACCAAAAGTTTAATAAAAATACTGGAAGCAGCCGAGATGGAATTCCTACTATATGTGACAGGATGTACTCTTTTGGACAAACAGAGGAGTGAATATATTCGTGAGGAATTACAAATAACTAGTGCGATACCAAAAATAGAAGAATATAGAAATAAATGGTTGGAACATGTTAGTAGAATGAGTGAAGAGAGGATACCTTATAAGATGTTAAATTACAATCCACAAGGGCATAGAAGTCGTGGTCGACCATTTAAAAGATGGAGCGAGCAGCTATAATATGGAGCTTGAACAGATCAGAAAGGGTCTAAACCGTGATGGTAGATGATGATGATGATGATTTATTATTATTATTATTATTATTATTATTATTATTATTATTATTATTAAGTCCACCGCTGTGGTCTCGAGGTAGCGTGCTGCCTTGTCACGCGGCAGGCCCGGGTTCGATCCCCGGTCGGGGCAGTTTTTCTGGGTGAGGTTTTTATCGGGGTTTTTCCTCACCTGTAAGACAAATGTCAGGAAAACTTTAAGGCCCAAACGGTCCCCGAAATCATATGACCATCATCTTCATCTTTATCATTATCATCATCACCATCATCCTTCACCGGTGTGGAAAGCAACGGGAAGCTGCCACACGTACACAATTCCCTAGTAAAGCTTCAAGCATAGCATGAAAATGCTATGAGTGCATTGAAGGACCTGCCTTCGGGCAGAATTATTATGGATGGATGGATTATTATTAAAAGCTTGGCAGCTAAGGGCATTCAAGGAAATATAACACTCTGTTAATGATCTTGCTATCTAAAAAATATTTTATGTTAAAATTAAATAGCCTAATTTAATTAATGTGAAAGAAGATGAACCATAAGGAAGTAAACTCTCTCATGTCTTATTTGATATTACTATTGACACACCAGGATCCTATTTCAAATACACATGGGTACAACATATCAAATACTATTAATGAAGCGGTGTGCCTAGTTTTCTTGACGATCAGAAATCTGGGTTGTGAGGGGCAGTGATGTACAGCAAAACCTCTATCTATCCAACTTTCTTCCCCACCTTATCGTGGTACAACCCGTTTTCACAAACCAGGCTCTGAGGACCGAGTCACGGCGGTATAACCGTTCCATCGGATACTGAGTAAATGCGGTCTGTCCAGAGACTAAAAGGTAGGAGACATACCACTGGACTACTTAGCGTCTGGCCAGTAACTCGTCCTAAGGAATCTCAACTTTTCAACTTTACCTGTAAGTAAAAAAGGAGACCGAATGGTGAAAATGTTAAAAAAAATGGTGAAAAACATGTTTATTGTAGGAGCAAAATTGACCCCGTGACGTAAGAGTTTAAATACCCTTGCGCGTTCTACTTAAAATTTAAAATGCGTTTTTTTTCAGTTTCCTTTTTTCTGACATTTTCCAAAACTTAAAATTCTCCTTTCGATGCATTTTTTTTTCTCTCTATCAAAGTGAAATTTTGTAGTTAGACTCTCCAGTAAATGCTAATTCAAACTTGCTATGCAAGTTTCTAGTCTAAGACACATGTGTTGTTTTAAATTGAGATGGAAAAAATAATAAGAGTGATAATTTTTTTTAAAAATAAGCAGTCTCCTCCCTTTTTGAATATTGTTTGCATAGCAAATGTGTTTAGTGGAATCATGAAGACTCTGAATATCAAATTTCAATGGATAATATTTAAAAATGCATCGTAAGGAGCATTTTTTAGGAAATATTAAAAACAGTTTTAAAAAATCATAGTTCTGAAACTATTCTACTTATAAACACTAAACGTCACAGAAACGCTTCTATAAGCACACAATGAATGTCATAACAATTTCAAAACGATCAGATGAAAACTAAAAGAAATTTGAAATTTGCCATTCCGACCCTTCACGAAGAAATCCAGAACCCAATCAACTATTAAGCTATCAACCTGCAGGAAGAAGAAGATCAGGACGTCCACTCAAAAGGGTTTTGGATGGTGTTTCTATTGAGGCCGAAAACAGGTCAAATGTTGTCTTAAATTCGTGAATGGACGATCATGATAATGATAAATAAAAATAACTATCCTCAACTCGTGTCCAACTCAGAGTCGGGTCGAGGAATGAGATTAGATGAAACTTCTATATTTACAGAGATCTGTGTACAACAAGGGTGACGACCGACCACTCCTCACGCACCGTCACAGGGGCAGATGAACGAAATGAAACGAAATGGATATGGAGAAATGATGTAATGAAATTTGTTTCAGGAGGGAACACGGGAGAAGCCCCGAGAAAAACCTGCCCAAGCTCCGTTTCGTCCACCACAAAACACACATGGAGTGATTGAGACTCGTCTCGGGATCCCATTCGTGATAGGTGAGCGTCTAACGATGATTATAATCATGATGTTAAAAACTTATGAGCCTTATTGTACCTTCTGCTGCAAGGGTAAATATTTGACACAATATTTAATAAAACCGTTATATTTTTAAATCAAATAAATGCAAGGGGATGATAACGATGAGAAGAGACTTTATACTAGAAGGAGTTGTTATTGGAAAAAGCATAATTCCAAACTTTTAGCGCTGAAGAGAGAATTCAATATCTAGCTGTACATTTGCACATGAAGTAATATTTGAAAAGATTGACAATTGAAGAAAAAAGCTTACTATGCTCTGCTTCTAGAATCGAATTAATAATTAATTACACTGGGCAACTCCTGAACGTTTCTAGGGTGAAACATACCCACAGAATAAAGATTTCAACCCAGAAAAATCCTATTACATCACATTTCCTCAGAAATTATAGTTTATAAATTTCCATTATGTGTAATTTTCTGAAAAACCTTGTTTCACAATATGTGCAAATTTATGTTTATGTTTAAGTATATCTTTGTTTCTAGAATGAAACTTACCCACAGAATCCAGAAAAATCCTATCACATCATATTTCCTCAGAAATTATAGTTTACGAATTTCCATTATGTGTACTTTTCTGAAAAATCTTGTTTCAAATACCTGCAAATTTATGTTTATGTTTAAGTATATTTTTGTTTCTAGGATGAAACTTACCCACAGAATCCAGAAAAATCCTATCACATCATATTTCCTCAGAAATTATAGTTTACAGATTTCCATTATGTGTAATTTTCTGAAAAACCTTGTTTCAAATACCTGCAAATTTATGTTTATATTTAAGTATATTTTTGTTTCTAGGATGAAACGTACCCACAGAATCCAGAAAAATCCTATCACATCATATTTCCTCAGAAATTATAGTTTACAAATTTCCATTATGTGTAATTTTCTGAAAAACCTTGTTTCACATACCTGCAAATTTATGTTTATGTTTAAGTCTAATTTTGTTTCTAGGGTGAAACGTACCCACAGAATCCAGATTTGAACTCAGAAAAATCCTAATACATCACATTTCCGTAGAACTTATAGTTTACGAATTTCCATTAAGTGTAATTTTCTGAAAAACCTTGTTTCAAATACCTGCAAATTTATGTTTATGTTTAAGTATATTTTTGTTTCTAGGATGAAACTTACCCACAGAATCCAGAAAAATCCTATCACATCATATTTCCTCAGAAATTATAGTTTACAAATTTCCATTATGTGTAATTTTCTGAAAAACCTTGTTTCAAATACCTGCAAATTTATGTTTATGTTTAAGTCTAATTTTGTTTCTAGGGTGAAACTTATCCACAGAATCCAGATTTTAACTCAGAAAAATCCTATTACATCACATTTCTACAGAAATTATAGTTTACGAATGTCCATTATGTGTAATTTTCTGAAACACCTTGTTTCAAATACCTGCAAATTTATGTTTATGTTTAAGTCTAATTTTGTTTCTAGGGTGAAACATACCCACAGAATCCATATTTGAACTCAGAAAAATCCTATTACGTCACATTTCCTCAGAAATTATAGTTTACGAATGTCCATTATGTGTAATTTTCTGAAAAACCTTGTTTCAAATGCCTGCAAATTTATGTTTATGTTTAAGTCTAATTTTGTTTCTAGGGTGAAACGTACCCACAGAATCCAGATTTGAACTCAGAAAAATCATATTACATCACATTTCCTCAGAAATTATAGTTTACAAATTTCCATTATGTGTAATTTTCTGGAAAACCTTGTTTCAAATACCTGCAAATTTATGCTTGTATTTAAGGCTAATTTTATGTGTTCTTTTCCCTTTTCATTTTTCGAGTGGGACAGTCGGGCAAAGACACAACATTGGATTAAGAAGGAATGGCCCCGAAGACAATAGAATGTTGTTTCAAAAAACAATAAGAAGAAGAATCTTATTGAGGCATCTATTGTTCTCTTACATCCTCTCCATATTAAGTTAGGGCTCATGAAACAATTTTTCATGGACTTGGACAAGGAAGGGCATTACTTCTTGTATATTAGTGAAAAGTTTCCAGGTTTAAGCAATGCAAAAGTGAAAGAAGGTATATTATTACAGGACCGGATATCAGGAAGCTGCTTCGTATTGGTACTTTTTAAAGTGAAACGAATTTGAAATAATTGTTAGCATAGTAATCATTCCGAGACGTAGTTACAAAGTTTCTAAGTAATATGAAGGACCCAGATTACAAAAACCTGGTACACAAAATGTGTAACTTCGATGTAACATGAGTATCAAGGTCCACATTGCTACATTCTCACTTGGACTACTTTCCCGAGAACCTTGGGGACTGCACTGAAGAGCATGTGGGGAGGTTCCATCAAGATCTCAAGGAATTAGAAATAATATACCAAGGCAGGTGGAGCACCACAATGCTCGCCGACTACTGTTGGATAATGAAGAGGGAAACTCCTAAAAGTGTTTGTATAAGGAACTCAACGAGAAAAAGCTTCACATGGAAGAAAAAAAAAAGACCGTATCACATTGAATACTGAAGATTAAGTGTACTCTTTATCACTATATATTAAGTTGACAATTAAATTGACAATATTGCAATAGTTAGTAATTTATAACGGTGACTGCATTATTATTTTACTTCAAAAACATCATAAAGGAAGTTTGTCTTAAAACCACTGTATTTGTCCATTGAGCGTTACACTAATCTCTGTTTTTAAAACATTCTAACGTCATAAAAAAACCATTTGCAGATTCGGTTTCAGCACACCTGAAATATATTAGGACACATCTCAAAGTTTGTGCAATGTTCTGAAAATGAAAATTTGTTGCCCAGTGTTATCCATTAATACTTATTTACTTACTCACTGGCACTATCGGACCCGTAGGTTCATGGCCGCACGGACATAAGCTCTCCATACATCCCTATCCTGAGTCAATGCTTTCCAATCATCCCCTGTATAATCTACTTCCCTCAAATCATAGTTAATGTTATTCCCCCACCTCATTCTTGGTCTACCAACTGGGCGTTTTCCCTCTGGCTTTCCTACAAGAAGCCTCCATGCAAGTCTTTCATTCCCCATACGTACAACATGTCCTGCCCATCGCAGTCTACGAGACTTAACTGTTCTTATTATATCTGGCTTCCTATAAAGAACATGTAGTTCATTGTTATGTAGTCTTCTCCATTCACCTGTTTGTTCATCTCTCTTTGGTCCAAAAATTTTCCTAAGTACTTTATTCTCAAATACTTGTAATCTCCTTTCCTCTCTTAAAGTAAGAGTCCATGTTTCACACCCATATAATATAACTGATAGAATAATAGTTTTATATATTTTCAGTTTAACTCACTTGTAAATTTTGATACGTACAATTGCTCTTTCAGCAATCAGTAAATTTGACATTTCGCTCTAAGATTGTTATTAAAATTTCTTATCTCTCAGATTAACCCAATCTAAAGATAAATATGCTGACAAACATACACTTCTTGAGATTTGAAATTAATTGAAGAAATCCCTCGAAAAGGGGTATAGGAATCAATAATTTTTTTTTGGAAATGTGATTTTAATGTATTAAAATTAAATAAATAATCAATTTATTTGTATTATCTTCCCCCTAATTCATAAGTAGATGACATTCAGCTCAATTATGTAGTATCGATAAGATTATCTATAAGATATTGTACCTACCATATAACATAATGGTTGTTTACACCATTATTCGAGAGGTTTTCAAGTATAGATAAAAATAATACGGGTGTTCCCATATCATTGTGAAAGATGGCAGAGTTTTACCCAAGACAACACCCCATCCAATCTGATTCGATGCTTTCGTATTTTCCAATTATAGTTAAAATAGATAATGGGTTTTATTTGAAATAACCATAAATTATTACGTAAATACATACATAATATCCTCAACTCATGTCCAACTCAGGGTCAGGTCGAGGAATGAGTTGTGATGAAGCCCCTATATTTATAGAGGTCTGTGAACTACAAGGGTGCAGGCCGATCACTCCTGATGCACCATCACAAGGGCAGATGAATCAAATGAAACGAAATAGATGAGATGAGTATGGAGAAATGGTGGAATGAAATATGTGGCAGGGGAAACGGGAGAAAACCTGCCCAAGCTCCGTTTCGTACACAACGAAACCCACATGGAGTGACCGAGACTCGAATCGGAACCCCAGCGGCGAGAGGCGAGCGTCTAATCGCTTGCGTCACGGAGCCGCCCAATTATTCCACAATTAGTATTAAATTAATAATCATTCTTTAAAATAATAAAATTTAAACAAACAATAAACTCGTAATGCTAGTGGAGTCCCATGTCTAGCCGTGTGGTTAAGGCAAGATGTCTTGGCGCAGAGCTACGGGACTTGCGCTGGTTCGAGTTACCATGGGGAAAGAAATTTTCCCATGGAATTTCGGCCTGTATGGGACCGATGCCCACCCATCATCGTGAGGAATTTGGGTAGCTACAATAAGTAGCAGCTCCACGTTGAGAAAACCAGCTATAACGGCTGAGGGATCCGATATATTGATCAAATGCCACTCCTATACTGACAGGATGATCATCTACATCTGACATTAACACATGCAGATATGAGGTGAGCAGTCGGCTGGTAGGCCAAGGGCTTTCTAGGCCTTTCGCGCCGTACAGTTTAGTGTATGCAAGCAAAGTACCATTTAGACATTTCTCTGTCTGGAACAGTTATAGTTTGCCACTTCCATTCTTCGTGCGACTAATTGTAATGTGACCAAACATAATATGTATTCAAAAAGTTCTAAATAACTTTAAAATCAAACGTTATATGGAAATTTATGCATTAATATAGCCATGTCCTGGCTTAATTGACTTAACTGGGGTAAATTGTTTCATCTGAAACGCGATTTTAATTTAAGCGAAGAATAGAATGCATTCGACAGCAACTGACAAATATTATAAACATTATTTTATTAAGGCATAACATTTCTACAGTCTTGATTCGCATTTTTAATAGCAAACGTTTTCAAATTCTTAATTAGAAATTCGTAAAGCGACAAATTATTTCAAATTCTTCTTCTTCTTCTTCCTTCCAAGTATCAGGCCAAGGCCCGTTACGATCCTATAGAAAACTTTCCCTCCAGCGTTTGAGGGAAATTCTCGTATAAGACTTGAAAGCATAATAATAGTTCCTTCGATTGGTTGCTGGCCAAAGGAAGGCAAGACCAGTGATGGGGCTGCCATCTTATAGCCTCTGGTCAGGCTTTTCTGGAGAAGAAAAGAAAATAAAAGAAAGAAGAAATGGAAGAAAGGAAAGACTCCCTAGCCCTCGGATTCCCTAATACCGTTGGGGTAGAAAAAACAAGAGTTAACCAAGAGAGGTTTGATAGTAAAGTTAAAAGAGTGCAAAACACAAGTAAGTGGAAGAAATGTTTTGCACAGCTTGGGCACCTTGTGATCGCCATCCACATATCCCCTAGATGAGGACCCCTGAGGGATTAAAGAATAAAAAACACGTGAATTTCTGGGTGTCCAGATATTCTAAGTTAATATTGGTATAAACTGAAACTAAAATATAGAAGTCTGAGAAACATCCAATGTAAAATATAAATTTTCTATATTTGGGAGATAAATATAATAATATTAATAGCAATAATAATAATAATAATAATAATGGATTTATTTTACCTGGCAGAGTTAAGACCTTAAAAGTCTTAACTACCACTCAACCAGTGGTTCCACACTATTCGAAACATGGTGGCAGAAACTAGCGAGATTATGGATACACAGTTTATGAGGAAGTTCATGGTGTGGCCACTAATGGGAGTAATAGACGTATATATATTATTGCATTTAGATCATCATCTAAAATTGGTGTAATATTAGATCCCACAATTCCTTTTGAGACTCATAGTGGCCAACCTGAGGAAGTTGACTCTGAAATGTAAGCCATATATGAGCCAACAGTTGACTATTACAAAGATAAATACTAATTAGAATTCGGAACAGGCAACTCTTGCCTAAACCATAAAGTGAAGAAGAAGAAGAAGAAGATATATAATTGTCACATGATTGATGATTGGGGTAAGATATACTATACCAGAATTCTTAGCTAAATTTTGGAATTTCGTAGATTTGGACAGACTGTATATTTCTAAAATTGTCTTCGCTACCATTAGAGGATCAATTTAAATTTTAAGAAACCATCTTTACAAAATTTCTACTTTATAGAATATACTTCAATTACAATTTGAAATTTTTTAATGTATTTACAAAATGTATTTCATCAATTTCGAAAATTAATTGTCTATATCTCTTTGTCCTTGTGGCAATCATCTAATGAGGAAAATTTTATGTAATAAAAATATTACAATAAACATATACGTCTGGGGGCACGCCGTAGCGTAGTGGTTAAGGCACTGAGCTACAAGCCGGAGGGTCGAGGGTTCAAGTCCCGTTGGGGTCAGGATTTTTAAACTGACCCAAACCCTCTGGCGGCACTATGGCCCTGGGGTCGACTCAGCCTCTAACGGAAATGAGTACCAGACGCTTGTTCTGGGGTAAAGGCAGCCGTCACGCAGGGCTGATAACCCGGCTGACATCAAGTGCCTATTGTCTAGAAAAAGTGGGAGCCTTAACCTCCTACTACCCCAAAGGCCTCCTGAGGCCTGTTGTGGGATCACTTTACCTTTACATATACGTCTAAATAATATATCTACAATGCAATTATTATCTACAATATATCAACATAAATGGTTATAAATGTTTCATGCATTCTATTATTTAACGAATAAAATATAAAATGTACAAGACCGAAAAAATTAAAATAAATGTATTAATAATAACATAAAATATAGTTATGGAGAAAAATTAATTATTTAACAAGTAATTGTAAAGGCTTGACTTAAAAGTGTGAAGTATGCGACAACCCCTGATATCTTGAGGGAGGGAATTCCAGGAGCGGACAGAGGCAAATATGAAACAAGTAGAATAAGACGAAGAGAACACATCTTGTGACCTGGTGTCAATATAGTGTTAAGTAGATAACGTCTCAAATCTGGACGCCAATGCAACTAACAGTGTAAAAGTCCAGAAGCTTGAAAAGAAGTGAGAGTGCAATAATTGCATTTACGTCTAAGTTATAAACATTTTCATGAACTGTGTGAAGATGGAGCTATTTCTGCAAAATATTAACTAAATAGGGCTAGTATAAGATAAATCGAATTATCCTGCAAGATTTGTCGAATTTCCAATTGTTTGCCACAATGAACTCAGAATTTGAGAAATAATACCATTTCTGTATTCACGTAGACTTTTACGACCACGGCCTGCAGCCCGAAAATCTTCTTCAAGATCATCATAATACCATTTCTATTACAAAACTCGAAATAATTTTATTTTGAAGTGTCAAGCATTCTAAAAGGAAACACACTACATGTGTCATTTTTTTTAAATATATGATATTGCCTTTTTATGTTGTAGTACCTAAGTCATTAAAATGTTTCAATTTGTGACTCTAAATCATTTAAGTACAAGTGTACTGTCAAATGGGAATAAAAAAAACAGCTTCTGCACTTTTCTAGCTTATGGAAATTTTTTCGACAGTTGATTGATGTTCAAATCGCCTACACGGCAAGTGAAAAACTCATGGCCCATTCTATGATAATATGATTTTTTCCGATCACAGAATAATATAAAGCCGCGATATGTTTCAGTGCTCATAATCAATGGGGCAGTGCAATCAGGTAAGCACAATTTTGTAACGTGTTGTCTACAATATTTTATCTACGTTCAGAGTATTTTAGTATATGTTGAATATTTAGTATACTGAGTGTCCCAAATTTGATGTATACACTCTTTGAAACGTTATTTCTCGGCAACGAAATGAGACAGTAATACAATTTTTGTTGTGTGTGATCGCCAAGGCACTGGAAAAGCATAGCAACACGTTCATCGATCTTCAAGTCTTTATAATCAACAATGACGACGAGATTATCATTCGATGAACTTAAGTGGATACTGAAGTGTTATTGGAAAAGTGGAGAATGTTGTTGAAGTGCAACGACGTTGGATGGTTGAATTTGGGACACCACCACCAACAAGGGTAACAATAACAAGAAACCGAGACAAGTTTGAATACGATGCATGACTGCAATAGAACTCTCTCTCGTTATCAGTCGAACGTTTCTTTCTTCCGCACCGAACGTTCAACACATCTTGCACCGTTCCATCGTCTTCAAACTTGTCTCGGATTCTTATTATTGTTACCCTTGTTGGTGGTGGTGTCCGAAATTCAACCATCCAACGTCGTTGCACTTCAACAACATTCTCCACTTTCCAATAACACTTCAGTATCCACTTACGTTCATCGAATGATAATCTCGCCGCCATTGTTGTTTATAAATACGTGAAGATCGATGAACGTGTTACTATGCTTTTCTAGTGCCTTGTGGATCATACACAACAAAAATTGTGAGGATGAACTATTCAAATATTAAAATACTATCAAATTTTCTAATTTTTCCCCCTCATATGTTTCTTCTCCCGTGCTTTCACACTAGTTCAATTACAAATACATAGAGAGTCGAATTAAGGTTTGTGGAGAGCTAAGAGTTTTTAGCAGGTTTCCCGCACAACTATTTGGTCCGTATTCCCATTCTTGCCATCCTATATTATGTCTGCTCCATTATATTTTTACCTTTTTTCTACTATATATTGTTTGACAATCTGGATTCTGACATGATCTGTTCCCTTTATACTTATTAAGTTTTTCTGCACATTCAATTAGTCTGTTGGTAAATAAACCAGTACATTTTATGTTTTACTTCCTGACTCTGTGATAGACACAGAACCTAATTTACTATGAACATGGGGGTCCGGAAAACAAGTAAACAAAGAACTCAAATTCCCACAATCCATCTGAATTTCATTCCAAGTAAAGAATTCAGGAAATAGGCCAATAAGCCTCTGTATTATAAACAGCAGTAATGTTTTACGTAATGAAGTGTTTATTGAAATTTCAGATACAATGAAGGTACTTTCAATTCTACTCATCGCTTTGGCAGTTGCGACTGCGCAAAGACAACCTAACGTAAGTATTATGTTATATCTAATATATAAAAATGAATGTTTGTTTGTTTGTTCATACTTTATGCGAGGCCATACCGTTGATCCAATTGTGATGGGGCTTTTTGCAAAATGTTCACGAGATTCCCGGGATAAACAGAGGCTATAAGAGAGTTGGAATACTCAACTCCTTACACCTTAAAAATCGCCTTTTGTACTGGAAAACGTGAAACAAAAGTAGCTCTTTGGACGCTTAAATGGCTTACGCTGCCTAAACCATAACAAATACACAAAATTAATGTACATATAATTGAATATCTCAAAAAGCTCTACAAAAAAGGTCGCGAACGCATATGTTTATCTCTTACGGATAACTCACAATAACCATTTTTGTCTTTCATTGATGCCAAAAAGATCGAGAAAAGTACATACTCGTAGATTCCTGTGCAAGCATAGCAGCATATGGCGGGTATTCTTTTACGGATAACTAACAATAGCGAATTTTGTCTTTTAGCTCATTTATGCCAAGAAGGTCGAGATAAGTAGATTCCCGAGCAACTCCAGGTAATCAGCACGGGGAATCTTAAAATAATTACGATATACATTTATAATTATTTTTCAATTTACTTATTCAACTAATCATAAGAAGTATATTAATTTTTGTCTTTCAGCTCATTTATGCAAAGAAGATCGGGATCAGTAGATTCCCGGGCAACGCCGGGTAAACAGCACGGGGTATCTAAAAATAATTACGATATAAATTTTTCCTTTTACTTATTTTACCATTAATTTTTCGTATTTAGCTCATTTATGTCAAGAAGATCGGGATAACTAGATTCCCGGACAACGCCGGGTAATTAGCAAGGGGTATCTAAAATATATAAGTTTATAATTATTTTTCCTTTCACTTATTCAACTAAACATAAAACACATTAATTTTCATTTATTTAGGCGTAGCAGCGCACGCCGGGAATTAGCTAGTGTTATATAAAGCATAAAAAATAAATATAATAAGAGTGTCATGAAGAAAATGATACTTTTTTTTGTAAAATCAAATAAACTGTGAGATCTACACGGCAGTATCATATGCACTAATGTGTTTGGGGAAAATATGAAATAAACTCAGATATTTAATTATTATTTTAGAAACTATTATCGGATGAGAACCTAGAATGACCATATATAGGAAGAGAAAAACACGGGATTTGTTGACAATCAAAAGTGCTGAATTGTAATCGCATAATTTAATAATAATCTTACAATTTGTGATTGGTATCAATGACATACGTACTACTTGTGTAAGTGCTCTATTGTTCTTGTAAAACCTGAAATGGAGACAGAAATTCCTAGTTTCCCCCACATCTTTCATGTATTAATATCTCAAGATTATAGCAAGTTCTTTAATCTCTAATCTAACAACATTTCCAGAAAATATTAAATACAAATAAAAACTTTTTATATTCAAAATTTAGTTGCTATGGATAAAAAAAACTCAAAATGACTTCTTCCTCTCCAGGATTAGCTCAATGCGATCTGTTCCGGTCTCAAGTCCATCGTTTCCTTGGCCGTCCCAAAGATCGCATTTGAGACTTCTGAGTGATATTTTCTTTTACTTGGGTGGGTTACCAGCCCAACCGCAAAACCCCCAACCTGGAGGACCAGAGTTTAATTTCGGAGTTGTTTTTCTCCTAGACAGACTGTCTTACAAGGCTACAGACCTCTGTCTGCCCGATCATCTGGTTTCATGGCGCCAGAAACTCGCCATTCACCCTCCATCTTCAGTAAAAACAGTCCCACCACGTGAAGGTAGATGGAAGGGTAACTCAAAATGACATTGCTAATAAAAACTTTCCTTTCATTCTCACAAATTCAACAAACTATAAACGAAAATGTAAATTAACATGATTTTTTTTCAATAAATGTTTTGTTTATATTTCAGCGTGAAATTGAAGAATTAGCAGAGGAAGCACTACGTCTATTGCAGGCTGCGGCTACCTGCGAATGTGTATACGAATTGGAAGGAACCGCCAATGTTCAACACGACGTATGTCTCATTTTTGTCATGCAAAGTTTTATATTTATTATCACGTATAACATCGATATTTAGCGATAAGACAATTATCTTTCAAGAGATACAATAATAATAAATCTTCTTCTTCTTCTTCCTTCCAAGTATTAGGCCAAGGCCTGTTACGATCCTATAGAAAATTTTCCCTCCAGCGTTTCATAGGACGGCCCAGTGATCTTCGTCCTCTTGGTATATAATTATAAACAGCTTTGGGGATCCGATTTGAACTCATTCTTTCAATATGGTGTTTCCAATTTAGTTGGTACTGTTTAATATATTCCAAAATTGGCGTAGTCTTCAATTCTTTTAAGATATCGGTGTTCCTTTTCCGATCCCATCTGGTGTAATCCGCTGTTCTGCGCATGAATCTCATTTCACAAGCCGTTATTCTGCTTTCATGTTGTCTTTTCAGTGTCCATGCTTCACTACCATAGATCAACACTGTTCTAGCCAAAGTGTTATATAAACGTAATCTGGTGTTTTTTTGTACAAGGGATGGTTTCATAACTTGATTAATAATTCCGAAACTTTTATTAAAACTAGTAATTTTTTCAGGGATATCTTTTATATCCCAGATAGAGAGATAATATCCAAGGTATTTAAATTGATTAGATCTCTCTAAAATTTTATTCTGGAGACAGATTTTACTTTGTATGGGGTCCTTCCCATGAAATGCCATAATTTTAGTTTTGTTAATTGATATTTCCATATTAAATTTGGCATCTATTTTTTGTAAATTATAAATTGATCGTTTCAAATCATTTTCGGAAAGTGCCAGAAGAGCTAAATTGTCTGCAAAAAGAATAGCATCGAGTTTGAGGTTCCTATGGATGGGTATATATCCTCGTTATAAAACTATGCATTCTCTATTATTCATAACTTATAATAATACAATATTTTATAATTGTATGTTTTATTTTTGAACAGGAAGAATCTGGCGATATTGATTTCGATCTGATCGTAAGGGTTGAAGAAATTGCTGAAGATCAGGTAAGCTACAAATTTCACATACTTCACGTATAATAAATACTGGATAATTTCACACATATATGTGATGATTTCTGTACCATCAAAATATATTATAATTTCAATAAATTAATGTGCAGGCAACCATCACTACCCAGCAGTGTCCTGTGCACGTGACAGTAGCAGATGATGACAGCGAAGTACTTACTGTAGGAACATGCGGTGCTGTGGAGGTAAAACTTGTTTTTCTATTGTTACATACAATCTTAATCATTTGATATAGGCCTACTGTCAAAGTAGTTTATACAAATCTAGGTTTCCATCACTAGAAATTAAGCTAAATGTCTATTAACTAGGGTACATGTACTAGCATCGGACAATACTTTTAAAGAATAATATTATTGTCTTAACTCAGTAGGCTTAAAGCCTTTTTTTTACAAAAATCTGAATGACTTCATCGATTATTATATTTTTAGGAGGGTGAAGGACCCGGAGATGGTGGTGATGGGCCCGGTGAAGGCGGCGAAGATGGAGAAGGCGGTGATGGACCCGGTGAAGGCGGCGAGGATGGAGATGGCGGTGAAGGACCCGGTGAAGGAGGTGATGACCCGGTGAAGGCGGCGAAGGTGGAGAAGGTGGTGATGGACCCGGTGAAGGCGGCGAAGATGGAGATGGTGGTGAAGGACCCGGTGAAGGAGGTGATGGACCCGGTGAAGGCGACGATGGACGACGTGGGGTACAATAGAAAAATTTCTCCGAAATTAACGAAGATAAAATTGTACGATTTTATTTAAAAATTACCTTACAATTTTCAAATAAATAAAGTTTTTTAAACCAACCAAGGTGTCAAATTGTAATGTAAATTGTAACCTTTTATAGTATTCTTTAAATATGATAATGTTAGACATGGTCAGTAACAGTATTATCTCAGAAAAAATAACTTTAATGAAACAATTATACAATTTGTGGGAAATAAACAATTACAATAGTTTGGTCACGTGAAGAGAATGAACGAAGATTGATTGTCAGTTGGAGTTTGGAGTGAGTTCCAAATCGGAGGAAAAGAAGTGGGAGACCTAAGATGACATTGATAGAGGGAATCATGATTTTGATGAAGGACAGGGGACTGCAGGATGGTGACTGGGACAGAGATGGATGGAGGAAGAGAATCAAAACTTAATATTGGGTACAGTAAGATGTTGCACACATTTCAAACCGGTTAAATAAAATAAATAAATATGATTATTGTGTTGGAACAGATTTATCAAAATAAACTGTCAATTCACTGGAGTAAAAGTTTCTGGATATGAAATGGTACCCTTTCATATCTCCTGCAAGGGAATACTTCTGAGTATTTAACTCATGTCGCAAATGGTAGTCAATGACCATCACGTTTCAATGAATTCTGTTTTACACCAAAGACAGTCGTGTTTCACCTCGCTCTTTATCGATTTCTCTTTATCAGCTCCTGCTTTTGTGATAAAGAAAGCTCCTCCTTTTTTAATATTCTGAACAGGTTAGACCATTATTTTTCTCCAGCAAATACATTGAATATAGCAAATAATAAATAGATTCAGTGATTTTACTGAGTTGTTTATTCAAAATATAAATGATTAACCTATAATGTTGATTATAATATTTGATGTGTTTCATTATTTCTCCACTAGAGGGCATTCTTACAATATTCCGATCCTATTTGGCAATAAATAATATGATCGAGTTGCAGTGAATATACATAACCTCACATTTCTAATTTGTTTTCAAACATCGCCGTATACATTAACTATATAAATATTTTAAAACCCCCAGTAACTATATTCAAATAATTATTTTTTAGTAAACAGCTTAATTTTATTCGTTAAATAGTCCTAACAAATGCAACTGTTGATTTCCAAATTCTCTAGATAAATTCACTCCTCACTTCGTGAGTCGTGAATTTATCGATAATTTGGAAATCACTCGTGGCATTACTTATGATAATCAATGGTTAACTTATTGTCATAGGTAAATATTTTTAGGAACATGGAATTTTACATTTTCCAATAGTGGGCCCTAGAAATAGTATCATGGAAATTATATGGTCCCGCGCCGTAGCCGAGCGGTTAAGGTAGGAAGCCATGGCGCAGAGCTACGGGACTTGCGCTGGTTCGAGTCTCCATGGGGGAAGAAATTTTCTCATGGTATTTCGGCCAGTATGGGACCGGTGCCAACCCAGCATCGTGAGGCAATTGGGTAGCTACAATAAGTAGCGGCTTCAGGTTGAGGAACCAGCTATAACGGCTGGGGGACTCGACATGCTAACCACATGTCACCCCTACACTGGCTGTTGATCATCTACCTCTGTGATTGACACATGTGGATGTGAAGGGCCAGCAGCCGGCTGGTAAAAGGGCAACCGCTGAAAAGTGGAAAGACCCTCAATCGGAAATCAGAAATTATATGAAGCTATCATGGTTATAGTCATCTTTTAAGAGTTTGATGATCAGAAGTGGATAGCTTTAGGTATAATACTAAGGATAATTCATCTAGAAAATAATAATGCATCCCCACTGTTTTAACCTGCTGTGAATTTGACGATTTTTCTAATATCTGTTTGCCTACTCGCATCCCACTCTTTGTGCTATTCAGACACATTCGCGTAAGTCTAACTTTTCAGAATCACGAATTCTAACAGCATACTGTACAACTTCTCCGTCATAACTAAACTGACTATTTGAAGCCTACATATAGGCTAGTAGATGTATCAACTTTTATAAGATTCATGATGTGTTCCGTTGAGGTATTATTCAAAACTAAAATATAAAATTTTGGAATATTCACCTGAAAGGTCCGTCTCCTCAACTTAATTAATTATTTAACTGTAGCGCTTTCGGGACTTGTCCCAAACAGTAATGCACAAAGAAAATAATCCAGCGAAGATAAACGTACTCGAAGAGATGTAAATCATGAAAGCAGCTCACAACAACAACAATCTGATAAACGAAAACGAACCCAACACATGTACCCCCTCTACCAGATCTTCAGTGAAACACCAATTTTGAATCCTGCCGATGATGGGACAAGTCCCGAAAGCGCTACAGTTAAATAATTAATTAAGTTGAGGAGACGGACCTTTCAGGCGAATATTCCATAATTTTATATTTTAATTTAGTCGACGTACAGTGTGATCATATTTAAGAACATTACACAGCCGTTTAATAAATTTTGAAACAACCATATTTGATGCAACTCGCTTCCTAGTATTCAATTATTCGTTAATTATAATGACTATTTAACTCATGCCCCAAATGGGAGTCAATGACAATTCAAGTTTCAATGAATTTTGTTTTACAACAAATGACAATCACATTTCACCTCGATATTTATCGAATTCTGTTTACCAAAATAAAGAAAGCTTCTCCTTTTTAATACTCAGAACAGGTCAAAGCATTATTTTGCGGTGACTGACTCTCCAACAAATACGTTGAATATTGCACATAATGAACTGATTCCTTCGAACTACACATTTGATAACTGTGTGTTCAATAATTGTGTTTCTAAAATAATGATTTTATTGAGTTGTTTCCGAACAAATTAATTAATAACCTACAATATTGTTTATAATACACAGTTTAATGTGTTTCATTTTTTCTCCACTAGGGTGCATTCTTACAATATTGTGATCCTATTTGGCAATAAATAATATGATCAAGTTGCAGTGATGAACAAATGAAACATAATCAAACATTTCTCATTTGTTTTCAAACATCGCCGTTTACATTAAATAAATAAATAGTTTAAATTAACTATATTTAAATAATGATTTGTGAGTAAACAGTTTAATTTTATTCGTTAAATAGTCCTAACAAATGCTACTCCTGATTTCCAAATTCTCTAGATAAATCGGAAATCACTCGTGGCATTACTTATGACAAATTCGTACTTTATTTCACATAGTCAGTATCATGACTTTGTCCGATTGCTCCCTTTTTAAGTATGCCTATTTTTCGCACACCATCATCGAGGGCATTAAAGAGATAAGGCATGTCTAGAGATGCTTAATAAGTATGCCTCAAATGTAGGCCTATACTCTCTTGATCGTGCAATACAATTGAGGAATTCATCATTTTAGTGATCAGTTCAATCCCTTGGCTACTTACGAGACAAAATAAAACATTACCAGAGTATGTAACATTCACTCATATATTCTTGCAAAACTATATAAGGGAAATATGATATGGTTGATTAAAATGGACTTAGAAAAAAAAACTCGTGCATACAAAAATTAATATTACAATATGTTACTTATTTTTATATGGGAAACTGATACTGTTGTTTTTTCTCTCAACTTCTTCCTCTAATATTTCACATTACACAGCTGTTCAAGAAATAGGTACATTTTAGAAGGATTTCCCTTTTCTCTCTAGAGATCCACATTCTTTAGCTTTTTTAGCATCCCAGCTTCCTCTATGCTGTAACTGTCCTTTCCAATACTTTTTATCTTTTCCCCGTGGCTGATGACGTCATTGGCCTAATAAAGTGAAAACATTTAAATCACCTCAAAAATTCAGATTTAAAACATTGAAATTAAAACTACAACTAATCGATTTCAGTTTCCTTTATTCGTAATATATTCTGATTTTTGAAGAGCAAGAATCTTATACTTAATTATGTCCCAATCCTTCGGGACTCTAACCTATATTTCGGAGTGGAAAAGTAACCATGTTAAGTTTATGAATTATTATTTTAAATGTAAAAAATTGAATTTTACCGAGCAAGTTTGATCAGGCAATAAAAGTTCTTGAACCTATCAAAATCCGATTTCCACAAATTAGTTTTCCTAAGTCGTCAAGGAATAATCTGGTTTGGAAATTTAATGCTAGGAATAGTGTCAACATAATCACATTTCGTAATATCATTAAAAATTAAAATGAGATTATCAGAAAACAAAGGACAAACACAACAATAGAACACACGGACACAACACTAAAATGTTTATACAAATGCAGTGGACTTGACAGAATTCATTGTCCATATACTAAAATATACTAGAAACGATAACACCTTTGATGTCAAAATGTCACGAACGATAAAGAATAATCAATTTATCGAAAAGTTAAACTTTGTTATTCGTTAGAGGTAATTATTTCTTCATATGTTTTTCTACTTGAAACCCAAGTGTAATGTACTTTCATTGTGGTGATCATAAAAACAAAGAATTTTTTAATGTATTTTATGACAAAAACACGAATCTGAAAGTTTATTCATCTTTAATTGTAACTCCTACAGCCCTGATAAGATGCACGGACCTTGTTCAGAATACATACTGCTACCGGGTAATAAAAGAAAGCTGTCAGACACTGCAACTAACATAGTCGGTGGAGCTTTGTAATCAGGTAAGCACAACATTTTCTTTACTCTATAAACAAAGCTATAATCTTAGCCTGAACGGGATGACAAATTGTTCTAAATTGTTTGAGGCATTAGGTTCACGTAGATGTAGTAAACCTATATCTTAGACGGCACTGCTTTAAGTTCTTCAGATGGAAGTCATAATTGGGATTTTGACTCTCTGAAAAAAATGCATCGACCCCGACCGAATTTGAACCCGCGAACCTTGGAACCAAAAGGGAGCATGGTACACATTAGACCATCGTGACTGTATCGAAATTATAAACGATGGGTACATAAATGAAGCTTATAGGGAAATAACCAGCTAAGTCATTATTTTTGTCGAAATGGAGTATGAGGTGTCAATTTATTCTCTATAGAAAGGACTATCATTTGAAGTTTGAAACAGTAAAATATACAGTTTATTCATGGATTAATTTATCTCTAAAGTTTAGTATACAGGTAAGGATGTAAGTAAGTTGTACAATTAAAAGTAAATTTTCTAAGTTTCAAGGAACAAAACGACTTACCTCGTTTTCTACATTTTGAAATAGACTGAAATGCCTAATTTCATTATAATATAAGGAAACAGGGACTTCTAAGACAAATATCGATTCCATATGGAGTTATGAGTGCCAAAGTAATCTAGCCAACGTTCTTTTCATTTTTGAGATCATTAGGTCAAAGATCCAGCAATATTTATTTAACCATTATCTCAAACAAACAAAAAATGTTAGGCAATTCGCATTCAAGCGTTCATAATGATGTTGCAGAACAACGGATGAATAATTTCAAAGCAGAACAAATTGAATAAATATGATTTCAGACATCCATCATCCATCCATACTAATTCTGCCCGAGGGCAGGTCTTTGACTGCAATCATAGCATTTTCATACTATGCTTAGCTTTACTAGGGAATTATAGGTGTGGTAGCTTCCGTTGCTTTCCACATTTTACATATCTAGGATGAAATATCTCATATGAAGAAGGTAAGGATCTAAATGCAAAAATATAAATTTTTAAAGGATTTTAGAGTTAATACATTTTATATTCAATCCATAGGTAGTTCAAAAACATTCAAGTCTAAAAGTGTACAAGTGTATAAAACACTAGTTCTTCCAACTGTTTTGTATGGTAGCGAAGTATGGACATTGAAACAGAAGGATATACAGAGACTTACATCTGCTGAAATATGACACCTTCGAAGGACTGTAGGATCCTCACTACTAGATCATAAAAAAATGAAGACATCTTAGACAAATTACACATGGAACCTTTAAGAAACAAAACTTCCAATAAATTGTAAGTCAAGATGGATGCAACATGTTTATCGAATGGAGGATCACAGAATACCCAAACAGATTTTAAGCTACGAGTATCAACCTGCAGGAAGAAGAAGAAGAAGAAGACCAGGACGTCCAGTCAAAATACTTCTGAATGGAGTTTCAATTGAGGACGAAATAGGTCAACAAATAGTCTAAATTCGTGAATGCACTATGATTATTATTATTATTATTATTAGTATGATTATTATTATGATTATGATTGTTATATTGTTATTATCAATTATTATTATCATTGTTATATTGATCATTGTTATATCAATTATTATTATTATTATAATCATTATGATTATCATTATCATCATTATTATTATTATAAAAAATTGACATTTATTTCACGTATATGTATCTCTATATGCGAGGTTACAGAATTCCTGCTGACTCCATCTTCTGATCTGAATTTATACATTTCTGGGAAGAAGTTGTTCGAAAACTTCGACACATTAACATAATAAAGAATGACAAGTGGAATGCAGGTACAAATCTTCCCGGAAGGACTGTAAATCGTGAGTCTAGAGTCGGAAGATTTTCTGCCGCGTAAAACAACCTCATGCCTAAATTAATGTCTCTGAACAAAATTTAATCAGCCTTAATTTCAAAGTAATGCATTAGTTGCTTATTAGTACCTTCTTTGTGGAGATGAACTAGCCACTTTTGACTCGCTGACATCAGTAGAGAAGTAAGTATACCGAAATTATGCTTGGTGAAATAAGTCCTGCGAAGGGAACACCCTTATTTCAAGTGGGTATTTACAGGTATAGAGACAAAGTGTGCAGTAACACAAAATCGTTAAATGACAAAATGGATAGCTCTAAAAACTTCAGTTAAGGAAACGGCACTCATTCTTCAAAATTATTAATACTATGCATAATTAAAATTAATGCATTCTATTTACTGTCAAATAATGGCTCGACCAGTCCTATGTATGCGAGTGAAGCGTGAAAAGACGAGATACGGAAGCAGACCAACATGCTTGTGAGATTAAATTTATACGCCGAACAGCTGGCTACACAAATGGGATCGAAAGAAAAATGTAGAAATTCTTCAAGAACTTAATGTGTACCAATACTGGACTACATCTCCAGATATCAGCTAAACTGGAAGGAACAAAGTCTCATGAATGGCTAGATCCAGGATCCCCAAGGCAATAATGAACTACAGTCCAAATGGGAAACGGTCACTTGGTCGACCTATGAAAAGATTGCACGAAAACCGCTTTCTCAGGCCGTAACAGTTCTTCTAGGACTAATACCTGGCAGGATGATGATGATGATGAAAATTAATGCATTCTATTTACTGGGATATTATACCTTAAAAATAGACTGAACACCTATGCAACTATAATTTCTCGTTTATCTTATTAACAAAATAATTTATATTTCTTCTATCGGACCTAGAAATTTGAGTAATGTTTTTTTTAATTCTTATGAAACATAAGTTCATATTTCAAACTAACAGGAGCATTTTATAACTTTTGTGATTATAATAACAATATCAATACTACTACTAATAATACAACCACTACTACACTACTACTACTAATATTAATAATAATAATAATATTATTATTATTATATTATTATATCAATTATTAATATTATTATTATTATATACAGATTTTAAAGTTTACACATCTTTCTGTGCCTAAAGTTTTATTTTCGTTCTCTTCTTGTATTCGTCGTACATGCTCTTACCAATTTAATTGCTTGTAACTTACATAATGTAGTATTGAATATCTAACGTTCATTTTTTTTCTCGTATGACAGTATTTCTTATTTTTCTAATTTTAAACATGTTTTTGTTCTCCTTAAGAAATCCATTTCCGTCGACATACGTTTTTGTTCTAAGGTTTTGTTAAATTTCCAAACTTCAATAATAATAATAATAATAATAATAATAATAATAATAATAATAATAATAATAATAATAATAATAATAATAATAATAATAAAATAATAATAATAATAATAATAATAATAATTCAACATGGGTAGCTGTCCTTCAACATGGGTTGCGAAATATTCAGCACCACCTCTCTCCATGGCGCTACATATATAGAATGCCCTTGACCTTCCAAATAGCTTGTGCCTCACTTCCATGTGTATTTAATCACAGAGGTGAACGATCATCTAGCCACTATGGCGGTAACATGTAGTCAGCATATCGGGTTCCCCAGCCGTTAAACCTAATTTTGCTAACCTAGAGCCGATACTTATTTAAGCTGCCCAAATTCTTCAGGATGCTGTGTGGGCACTGGTCGATATTCCATGAGAATGTTTCTTCCACCATCGAGACTTGAACCAGCGCAAGTCCTGTAACTCTGCGGCAAGGCAATAAATTATACAGTACACTTATTAAATTTAAAATGTAATGTTCTTAAGATGAACTACCTATATGGAGATAATTTTATTAACATATGAATTGCTTCAGGCTTAAAAAGACTTAGTATATTATCTATAAAACTGAGATTTTGTTAGCATATTCTGCACTCTTACACACTTGTTAATCGTAAGTAATGCCACGAGTGATTACCAATTTATCTAGAAGATTTGAAAATCAACAGTGACATTCGTTAGGACTATTTAACGAATAAAATTAAGCTGTTTACTCACTAATCATTATTGAAATATAGTTACTATAAAAATATTTATATATTTAATGTAAACGACGATGTTTGAAAACAAATGAGAAATGTTGTTTAGGCTTATTTTGGTCCATCCACTACAACTAGATCATACGTGTTATTTATTGTCAAATAGGATTGCAGTATTGTAAGAATGCACCCTACTGGAGAAAAAATTAAACACATCAAACCGTATATTATAACGAACATTATTGGTTATTAATTATTTTTTAGGAAATAATCCGTAAATTCATTATATAAAAGCACAATTATTGAACACACAATTATCAAATGTGTAGTTCGAAGTAATCTGTTCATTATTTGCTATATTCAACGAATTTGTTTGAGAGTTAGTCACTGCAAAATAATGCTCAAAATACGAAAAAGGAGGAGCTTTCTTTAATATGATAAAGAGAAGTAGATAAATATCGAGGTGAAACACGTCTGTGATTGGTTGTAAAACAAAATTCATTGAAATGTGATTGGTTATTGACTCCCATTTGGGGCATGAGTTAAATAGTCCTTGAATACTAATTACACAGGATGCTCTAAAATCCCCTTACAAACTTCTAGGACTTGTAGAGGGAACTGAGTGTATAATATTTTGAATTGGAAACCATGTCCGGAACACGTACCGTTTCCGTGCTACAGTCGTTTGAAAAAAGCCTTGCCTGAACGTATGTCACATGTCTCAACAAGTAATAGCCTCTCGATTCGTCTAAATCGAAAATTTCCCTATCTAGTATTCCAAGACTTTGTGTGTTTTTTTTAAATGTCAAATTTTTTCGAAATTTTGAAAACTGCAAACATTGGTTGTGGAGGGTGTAACCTGGATTATTAATGCAAGTCATGATTCAGTTTTCATTTCGTTTCTTTGCATATTAATGAGTTGAATTGTAAAACAAATGATGTGCTGTGTCACGCCTCATAATATATTAATTGTCAACGTGATCGCGTTAAAAACATGTTTTTAAACGGCTGTAGCACGAAAACCGTAAGTTTCCGGACATGGTTTCCAATTCTGAATATTATCAAACCAGTCCCCTCTACAAGTTCTAGAAGTTTTTAAGGGGAATTTTAGAGCACCTTGTATATTTATATTATACTCACAATAACGAAGCCGGACTGGTCTCTTTATTTAGAAGCAGTGCTAGTAAGAGTGCAGGCTCACACGAAATCTCAAATTGGTAAGAAATAATTATGTATTTAGCTATTCATATCATCGTTATGATAATAAACAAAATGAATATAATTTATGCGTAAATTTTCAACAAGCATTCAGTAAATTTGCTAAAATTCATTAGGGCAAAATAAATTTCTTAAAATCCTGAAATATATCATATGTCCAATTCCCTTCGATCTTAGTAATTAAGGTTAATACCGTTTGACGTATGTAACTTTTTTGTGGCATTTGGATATTCATTAAAAGAAACTATTTCCTCAAATTTCAGACGAAATGAAGGTACTTTCAATTTTTCTCATCGCCTTGACTGTTACGGCTGCGCAAAGGCAACCGAAAGTAAGTATTAAGTTACATAAACTGTAATATATATAATACAATATATATATATATATATATATATATATATATATATAAAGGATTTCAGTAGAAAACTAGGGACTATTTTTTTTTGTAAAATCAAAATATATAACCTGCAGTTAAAGCAAGGATATGCACTATCTCCTCTACTATTCAAATTTGTACTAGAACATGCCATCAAATCTTTGGAGAATGAAGAAGGCTAACAACTCAATCGTATTAACAGGATATTAGTTTATGCTGATGATGTAGTATTATTTAGGGATTACGAGGAGATACTAAGAGCCAACACGCACACTCTATTGAGTAACACTAAGTAATTGGGACTGGAAGTAAACATAAATAAAACTAAATATGTTGACACATAAAAATATATATATAATGGAAATGGACAATTCATGAAAAAAATAAGGGAAATTTTGAAGAAGTGGCACAATTCAAATATCTAGGAACAATAATCACAAATAGGAATGAGATGCACAAAAAAAATTAAACATAGGCTCAATTCTGGAAAAGCGTGCTATTATGCATTACAGAGACTCTTAACGTCCCAACTTCTTTCAAAAAACATTAAACTGAAAAATATATAAAACTGCTATTCTCCCAGTTATATTATATGGATGCGAAACATCGACTCTTACTTTAAGGGAGGAAAGAAAACTACGAGTATTTGACAATAAAGTTCTTAGGAAAATTTGGGCCAAAAAGAGATGAACAGACAGGTGAATGGAGAAGACTTCATAATAATGAGATACATGCTACGTATGTATAGGAAGCGAGATATTATAAGAACAGTTAAGTCTCGAAGACTGCGATGGGCAGGACATGTGGCACGAATGGGGATGAAAGAGGGACATGATAGCTTCTTGTAGGAAAACCAGAGGGAAAATGCCCAGTTGATAGACCAAGAATGTGGTGGAAGAATAAGATTATCCATGATTTGAGGGAAGTAGATTATACAGCGAATGATTGGAAAACATTAGTTCAGGGTAGGGATATATGGAGAGCTTATGTCCGCGCGACCATGAACCTACGGGTTCGATAGAACCAGGTGGTTAGTTGGTTAGTTAGTTAATGCAGTGAGGCTTTGAAGGTACTATCAATTATCAGGAGCACAATGTGGTTTCCGAAAACAAGAAATGCTAACTAACTAACTCACTGGCACTATCGAACCCATAAGTTCACGGCCGAGCGGACATAAGCTCTCCATACATCCCTAACCCTAACTAATGTTTTCAAATCATTCCCTGTATAATCAACTTCCCTCAAATCATAGTTAATATTATTCTTCCACCACATTCTTTGTCTATTAACTGGGCACTATGGTTTTCCTACAAGAAACTTCCATGCACGTCTTTCATTCCCCATTCGTGCCACATGTCCTGCCTATCGCAGCCAACGAGACTTAACTGTTCATATTATATCTGTTTTCCTATAATCACCATGCAGTTCACTGTTATGTAGTCTGCTCATCTATCTTTGGTCCAAAAAATTTCCTAAGAACTTTGTTCGCAAATACTGGTAATCTCCTTTCCTCCGTCATAGTGAGAGTCCATGTTTCACATCCATATAATATAACTGGTAGAATAATAGTTTTATATATTTTCAGTTAAACGTTTTTTACAGGATTTGGGACGTCAGGAGCCTCTGTAATGCATAATACCACGCATTTCCTGAATTGAGCCTGTGTTTAATTTCTTTGTGCATCTCATTCCTATTTGTGATTTTTCCTAGGTATTTGAAACAAGAAATGCACTAAAATAAATTATAATTTTATAATTTAATGTCGGCTCAAAACCTGGCATGTTCACTAATAGGAAGGGGAAAGCAGGTAATCCCTACGAGGAAATGTTGGCCAATAATAAATGATAATTTGTAATCTTACCATTTTAATTGATATCTATGAACTAGTCCTTGTGTATCATTTATATTGTTCTTATAAAACCTTTCATTGAATTTTTCCTCGAACTTGACAAATATGGAGATTACTAGAATTTCCCCAACATCTTTCATATATAAAAATCTCATACGTTTTATCTCTAATGTAACAAATTTCTAATGTAACAACATTTTTAGAAATATTCAATATGTTTTTATCAATATTATTTCCTGAGAGTAGTTAATAATAATAGAAATAAGAATTAATCCTTATCTCAGTGAAAAAAAAAATAAATTATTCAAGTCGACGTTTCGATCTCCTTGTGTGAGATCATTTTCAAGACATTTGACACGGTTGCTTATAATACATAGTTAACATAACCAAGACGTTTTCTTACACATTTAAATTAACTAATTTAAAATTCCAATTTATGATTTAAAATATTTTAACAAGGAATCATATGTTTCACACCATTCACTTAAATATTTTTTTATTCAGAACAAAACAAAGAATTGAATAAACAATAAGATTTTAAATAAATTTTAGCATAAATTGGAATTTTGTGATGTACTAGTGGTTATGCTCCTTGTCTCTGGTCCTGAGGGTCGCAGGTTCAAACCCGGCCGGGGTTGGTGGATTTTTTTAGGATGGAAAAATCTAAAGACCAGGTCCTCCGGGAGGGACTTTAAGCCGTGGGTCCCGAGTCTGAAGATTTTCAGGCTCGTAAAAGATCCTAAACCTGAATGAAAGGGCCTCTAAGCAAAATTTAACGAATTTTCCCGTCTTAGTACTATCTTGGTCTCCTAGATGTCAGTATGAGGTGAAACGCTGACCACGGACCACGGACCACTCAAATGACATCTATGCAAAAACAAGTGTAACTAAATTAGTATGGTTCAAATTCTTCCCTGTAGGGGGAGAGCGCCTAAATCTCTGTTAAGGGAAACATGGGCTTACAAGATACAAGAATCTAATTTAAATTTGTAAAGAAACGCACACATTTGTCTTGGTGATTGTAACTTATGCATTATAAACAACCAAGTCAAAAGTCTCGATAGTGATCTCGCACAAAGAAATTGAAAGGTCGACTTGAATATTTTATTTTATGACTGAGATAACGATTAATTCTTGTTTTTATTTTATATATATATATATATATATATATTCAAAATATTATGTTGAAGAAAACAAAGTAGGGCCTACTCAAAATGGAATTGCTAAGAATGATATTTGTTACAAAATCACGTATTAAATAATTATACAAGAAAATGAAACTTATATAAGTTTTAAATAATTAATTAATTTGACAATTACTTGATGAAAACCCGTATTCATTTCTATTTCATTAAATTGACTATTTAATTCATTCCCCAAATGGGAGTCAATGACCAATCACATTTCAATGATTTTTTATTTACAACCAATCACAGTCGTGTTTCGCCTAAAATTTATCAACTAAAGTTTGTCATAATAAAGAAAGTACTTTCTTTTTAACGTTCTGAATAGGTCATAGCATTATTTTGCAGTGACTGACTCTCTAAGAAATGCGGCTACCAGATTGTATATATAGTACATGAATATCAACACGTAGCGCATACGAGAGATAATATATAAACATTTGTTGTAACAATTTATTATACCATAAAAAAAAAGAAATCACTGTTTGCACTTTCTTGAACGAATTATTTTCCAGGAAATAACGCAGAAAAATGTAATTGATATATTTACATCATAGGACAGCAGAAATTAATTAATACCTATAACGTTGTTTATAAATTTCTCCACTAGGGTGCATTCTTACAAAATTGCGATCTTTTGGCAATAAGTAATATTATGATCTGGTTGCAGTGATCGAACAAAAGAAGCAAATGAAGCATACCAATCATTTCTTATTTGTTTCAAACATCGCCGTTTACATTAAATATATAAATATTTTAAAATAACTATAGTTAAATAATGATTTGCGAGTAAACAACTTAATTTTATTTGTTAAATAGTCCTAATAAATGCCACTCTTGATTTCCAAATTATCTAGACTATTTAACTCATGCCTCAAATGGGAGTCAATGACCAATCATGTTTCAATGATTTCTGTTTTACAACCAATCAGAGCCGTGTTTCACCAAATATTTATCAGTGTTAAAAATTTACCATATTAAAGAAAGCTCCTCCTTTTTAATATTCTGAACAGGTCTGACCATTATTTTGCAGTGATTGAGCCCGTAAGAAATACGGCCACCAGATTGTATATATAGTGCACAGATGTCAACACATAGCGCTTGCAGGAGTTAATATAAAAACATTTGTAGCAATTTATTATACCACCAAAAAAAACCACTGTTTGCACTTTCTTAAATGTATTTTTTCCCAGGTAATAATCCAGTAAAATATAATTGTCATATTTACATCATACGGCATCAGAAATGAATTAATATACAGTTTGATGTGTTTCATTTTTTCTCCACTAGAAAGCATTCTTACAATATTGCGTTCCTTTGGCAATAAATAGTATGATCTGGTTGCAGTGATAAACAAAAGAAGCAGATGAAGCGTACCTATCGTTTCTCATTTGTTTTCAAACATCGCCGTTTACATTAAATATATAAATATTTTAAAATAACTATAGTTAAATAATGATTTGTGAGTAAACAGCTTAATTGTATTCGTTAAATAATCCTAACAAATGCCACTCTTGATTTCCAAATTGTCTAGATAAATTCACTCCTCACTTCGTGAGTCGTGAATTTATCGATATTTTGGAAATCACTCGTGGCATTACTTATGAATACTTTTTAGTTCAATGTTGTTTAATAAACGTTTCATTTACATTTTAGCGTGAATTTGAAGATGTAGGGGAGTACGTTCTAAGTATGTTGCAGGCCGAATCTACCTGTGATTGCTCATATGTATATGAAGGAGCGTGTAATATTCAACATGATGTAAGTCTCATTTTGTGTAGCATAAGTTTCAATTTATTATTTCTATACCTTAGTTTAACCTGTCCCTTTGTAGGTAGTTTTGTGTATCCCATGCAATCCCAACCTTATAGAGAAATTACCTGTCTGGATAGGATTTCAAACTCTTGATCACTCATATAATTTTTGACCACACTAACACATGCAGGGCTTCCCTGGATGAGTGATAATCTCAATACCGTGGCCACCTCCGAGTCACCACTAACATTTAAGATAAGAGCCATTATTCACTCATACGTTCATATTAATAAACAAAACTAATCTCATGTAAATAATTGCGATGACTAGAGCCTGGATTTGTATGCAAAATAAAGTACTAAATATGCACGCAAATATGCATGCAAGATACAGAAAATATGCACACTAAATATGCAAAAACAGATTGTAATAAAATCAATTAAATTATTTGCTTTTGTGGGTATTTTAACGTATTTCTAGCTTTTGCTGTAGATAAGGAAGGTTCTTATGAGGTTTTCTTGTGTGAAGCTCCTTCATCTGCCAGTGAAGAAGGTTTTATACAATGAAAATGTCCTTTCTACATCACATGTCACAGGTGCATGTGAAAAACACCACAGTTCTTGTTCAGTAAATTGCGCTTATATCCAATTAATTGCTGAGACTGTATTAATTAAAAAATATGAAATAATTAATTAATTAATTACTAGTATTTAGCTGAAAGAAAATTTATAATTTCATACCACATTTAGAAGTTAAATATGCATTTATGCATTAAAAATCTAAAATAATCATTTCCCCCGGAATATGCATTTCTGTGCATTATCAAATTATGCTCAAATTGTTTTTGTAAAGGGGCCACTTAACTTGTAAATTATTTCCGTATTTTTTAAAGTGTAAAAAAATATGCATTTCGCATACAAACCCATGCTCTGGCGACGTCTAAAATCCTGTTTGGGGATTATTATTGGACTTTGAGGTTTCCTGACATCTGTCCTACAGGTGAGAAAAAAATCTGAGAAAGAACTCATCCAGGAAACTTGTCTCACAGGCCGGGAATCGAATCCGGGTCCCCTACGTCTTAGACGTTATCAGTAAACAAAACCGGTGGGACGTTTTAATATATATTAAGTAAAACACTAAATAGTCAATTATGTTACTAAATTTGGTATAATCAATAATGAATCGAATACAAATCTGTGAAATCTATGTACATTTATATCAACCTGTTATACTGATGGCTTTATTTCATCAACAGGAAGGATCTGATGATGTTGATTTCGACTTTATCGTAAGAGTTGAAGAAATTGTTGAAGATCAGGTAACTTAAAAAAAAAATATGTACAGCCTTTGAAATAATTGTTGGCGTACAGGTAATTTTCAAGTCCCAGACGTAGCCACTGCGCATGACCAGAGGTTAGTTGTTTGGTTCACAAGTATACAACTATTCGAGAAACTAAAATCCGTTCTATTTCGTTGTGCGTCGTGCAATGGAAAATAATTTCGCGAACACGCGACCCCTTGCATGGGAAATAGAAGCTCCCTGCACTAGACCACAACCCTTCCCTGCTAGAAACCGTCTGTATCAAGCGATGCAATACTCCAGGACTTACTTGTATAATGAAATTATATATTAACTTGTCTTGAAATAATTTAATCAGACGCATTTACATTAGTAATGGAAATAAACAATCTTGTTATGCCTTGTGTTTTTTTAAACAAAGTAACGAGATTTTACAATCATTATTCATTAGGCTATATAGGGGCACGCCATAGCGTAGTGGTTAAAGAAATGTGCTACAAGCCGGAAGGTCGAGGGTTCAAGTCCCGGTGGGGTCAGGATTTTTAACTGACCCAAACCTTCTGGCGGCACTATGGCCCTGGTCGCCTCTGCCTCTAACTGAAATGAGTACCAGACACTTGTTCTGGGGCAAAGGCGGCCGTCACGCAGGGATGGGGTCGCCTTAACCTCTAACTGAAATGAGTACCAGACACTTGTTCTGGGGCAAAGGCGGCCGTCACACAGGGCTGACAACCCGGCTGACAAGTGCCGATTGTCCAGAAAAAGTGGGAGCCTTAACCTCGTACTACCCCAAGGGCCTCCCGAGGCCTGTAGTGGGATTACTTTACTTTTATTCATTATATATATATATATATATATATATATATGAGCTGTTTCCTTTAATTAATTAATTTCCCTATATATATATATATATATATATATACAAATTTATTTATATAAAGTAGCCTGGTAACGTGTAGGCATTATAAAACAATAACGACGTTATTTAAAAAAATTCTTGACCAGGATGGAAAATGGGCCTGCGTCGTTGCAAGAAAGCATCTTACCGACTACTCTACTGAAGCGAACGATATAAATATTGTATCAGAAGTAAGCGCTAATTTACTATTGATTTGTTTAAGAGACCATTACTTGCTTTCAGTCATCTGACAACTCTCTTAACTTCATCATCGTTACCATCACTCCAGGGATTAGGCAATTGCCCGTTCCGACTTCATAATGCATCAGCCCAACGTCTTCTAGGTCTTCCAACATCACGTCGTCCTCTTGCTTGATAATTTCTCGCTAACAATGGTTATATCTCCTTACTCATTCCATCCATGTGATCAATCCATTTCTGTCTGTAATTCGTGACCTTATCCAATAAAGGCTGTACTTTTAATTCTTCTCTTGTATCCTCATTTCATATTCTATCAAGTCTTGTACATCATTTAACTTGTCTTAGAAACCTCATCTCCGCCCTCTGTATTCTATCCTTCTCTTAATTTAGAAATTCAATTAATAAATTTATTTGTTGAAATTATTTCAATAATTTTTGGTATAAATCTATGATTGGCCCCTTATGCCGCCGGATTTGACCTCAAAGGAGACAGCACATGTAACAACTTACTAGTGTGAATCGCTCTTCAAAACTTTTAACTTTCCACCACCAAGAGTTGCGCCATCATTTTTTTTCAAAGGCTGTATGTATTATAAATTAGTTCAGAGATAATTTTTTTACGAATCCTGAGGCGATCTACTATACAATATAATGTTTTAATAAATTAATGTGCAGGCAACCGTCACCACTCAGCAATGTCCTATACACGTGACAACAGCAGAAGATTTGAGCGAAGTTATAACTGTAGGAACGTGCAAAGTTGTGCAGGTAAACATTCCTTCCCGCCATTGCATACTTTCATAAACATTTGATATATTAGTAATATTCATAGCTCTGAGTGCATTCCATTTTGGAATTGGGGGCACGCCATAGCATAGTGGTTAAGGCACTGAGCTACAAGCCGGAGGGTCGAGGGTTCAAGTCCCATTGGAGTTAGGATTTTTAAACTGACCCAAACCCTCTGGCGGCATTATGGCCCTGAGGTCGACTCAGCCTCTAACGGAAATGAGTACCAGATACTTGTTCTGGGGTAAAAGCGGCCGTCACGCAGGGCTGACAACCCGGCTGACATAAAGTGCCGATTGTCTAGAAAAAGTGGGAGCCTTAACCTCCTACTACCCCAAGGGCCTCCGGGCCTGTTGTGGGATCACTTTACTTTCTTTTTTGAGTGCATTCCATATACTAAACCAAATCTTATGAAATTTGACTAGATGTACTGGCAACAAACATTACTTTGAATAGTTAATTATTATCTTAATATAGTGAAGCCCTTATTTCCTAAGAAAACTTAATGATTTCAACTAACACCACTGTTGTATTCTTAGGAGGGTGGAGATTGTGAACTCTAATGGATCCGGGGAAGGCGGCGATGGTACCGGAGAAGTTGGTGATGGACCCAGTGAAGATGGAATTAGTGGAGAATATGGACCTGGGTGATAAAAGAAAAAAATAAGATTTTGTCGAAAAAAAATACTATATGCTTCGATTTAAAAACTATTTGTTATTTTTATATTATTAAAGTATGTTTTAAAAGCAATCAAGATGTCTATTTAAAATGCGAGTGGTAACCTTATTAATTATAATGACTATTTAACTCATGCCCCAAATGGGAGTCAATGACCAATCACATTTCAATGATTTTTTATTTACAACCAATCACAGTCGTGTTTCGCCTAAAATTTACCAACTAAAGTTTATCATAATAAAGAAAGCACCTCCTTTTTATAATTCTGAATAGGTCATAGCATTATTTTGCAGTGACTGACTCTCTAAGAAATGCGGCTACCAGGTTGTATATATAGTGCATGAATGTCAACACGTAGCGCATACGAGAGATAATATAAAAACATTTGTAACAATTGAGTAATCCACAAAAAAAAAAAACACTGTTTGCACTTTGTTAAACGAATTATTTTCCAGGAAATGACGCAGAAAATATAATTGACATATTTACATCATAGGACATCAGAAATTCTATAACGTTGATTATAAATTTCTCCACTAGGGTGCGTTCTTACAACATTATGATCTTTTGGCAATAAATAATATTACGATATGGTTGCAGTGATCGAACAAATGAAGAAAATGAAGCGTACCAATCGTTTCTCATTTGTTTTCAAACATCGCCGTTTACCTTAATTATATAAATATTTTAAAATAACTATAGTTAAATAATTATTTGTGAGTAAACAGCTTAATTTTATTCGTTAAATAGTCCTATCAAATGCCACTCTTGATTTCCAAATTCTCTCGATAAATTGGAAATCACTCGTGGCATTACATATGATTATACTATTCCTAAAATACGATAACTGTGTCAGTATAGATTATAACAAGTAACATGTCGATTTCTGGAGTAAACCTATTTAATGTATGAAGAAATACTTAGGTTGTAACTTTAATAGTGGCAACTATTTATTATTACTAGTATATAACTAACAGACCTATGAAACTTATACAATCCTTTAATGTAGTACCTAGCATTGTCTAAAACTCGTTTCCAGCGATGTGGAAGTCGTAGAATCCCTGTAACCGCTCCTATTCTCTTGATGTTTTTGACGGACCGCCTTAATGCCAGCAGAGTCCCGACAACATTCTAGAATCGAATATCATGACGTGGTTCCTTCATCTCAGGGATCAAATCAATATCACAGGGGCTTAAGTCCTGTGAATGTGGTGAATGGAAAGTCACTTCCCACCCCCAGCGACGATACATCTCTAACCCAACTCGCCACCGTCCTGTATGATTATGCCGTCTCCCCACATGCTTCTACAAGACCTTCATGATATTGTCGTGCTGTAGGGCAATGGGCATATTGAATTTTCAACCAAGATCGTTGATCCTGCTTTGTAGACATGGAGAAACACAACATCTTAGAGAAGCAACTCAGAGGAGACTAAGTTCCTCTCTCCAAAGAGCATGCGCTTTGAGACATAGGGAAGGGTCAATTTACAGTAAGATAGGTCAGACTATATTAACATGTGACAGAAGTTACAACAATTAACTCCGTCTGGTTTCGCTTCTATATCAGTTTTGCCACTATTTTTGTTACAGCCCACATATTTGAAGAACTACATATGGTACCATTAGAAAATTACATTTCTGATTGTAAGTGATGTTCATCGAATGGAGGATCAAAGGATACCCAACCAAATATTAGCTATCAACCTGCAGGAAGAACAAGACCAGGATGTCCACTCAAAACAATTTGGATGGTGTTTCTATTGAGGCCGAAACAAGTTAACGAATGGACTAAATTCGGGAATGGCCTATGATGATGATCTACTTAATTTAAACCTTAAGACACAAAAATGGGAAGGGCTTTGAAACGAGATTTTTCCCAAATAGATTAAATCATATTTCAAACACATTTTTGGCACATAGTGTACATCATCACAAACCACGTATATCAATGCGAAGTAAAAACGTTTCAGTCTGAATGCAGCTGTATTTAAGCGTTCTCCAAAGTCTAATCTAACGATATTTCATCATCATCATCATGAACAAATTCGTTTTAGGCCATGTGGCCTGTACGGTAAACCTAGCGAAGATGGTCTTGATCTTTCCACCGATGTTTTGGTCTTCCTTGGTCCCTATGTCCAGTTGGGGTATATTGGAATGCCAATTTTGGAAGTCTATTTCTTGCCATTCTTCTCAGATGATTTTTCCATTCTTGTTGGTATCTTTGGATATCTTCATTTAAACTTGCTACTCCAAGTTTTCCTCTGATAGTAGTGTTCCTTTGGTGATCCAGTCTATTAACTCCTAACAATGATCGTAAGAAGCGCATTTGGCTTACTTGAAGTTTATGAGAGTTTCTTTTATTTAAAATCCAAATTTCACTTCCGTATTTTAGAGCAGCTTTTGATGTGACGTTATGTAATCTTAGTTTTGTCTCTGTCCTCATCTGTTTACCAAAATGTCTTCGTATTACCCCATTCATTTTATTATATTTTTGTAATTTTGAATCAATGTCACTCTTATACTCTGCAAATACACTTCCTAAGTAAGAGAAATCTGACACTTGTTCTATAATTTTTCCATCAATCTCAATTTTCACCCGTTGTATGTTTTTTCCACATATTGCCATTGTTTTGGATTTTGATGTGGAAATTTTCGTATTATATTTGCTGGCAATTTTGAATAATTGATATGCTGCTATTTGTAAGCTATCTTCGGAATCTGACGATATTTAACTTCTAGAAACTTTCCTAGTTTTGTCTTCAGTTTTAATATGCTACGTAATATAAGAAGAATTGATTTACATACATGGTGAAGAATATTTCCACCGAAAAATATTTAGTCTTCTTGGATATTCAAATTTTAAAAAAAATTGAATAATTTTTATCAAGCTACAACTTTTTATGAAGCGTCTCCTGTATACTAACCTCTGACCCCTGAGAAGAGAATCCACGACTCTACCGCAATTTACCTAAATTAATCCTAAATCTAAACCCAACCAGAAATCCTAAACCCACCTAAATCTGACATCAATTGACATGTAAACGACATGTTGCTATATTGAATTTGAAAAGCATTTCCCTGGTCAATTTATAAATATTCCTTTAATATAGTGTATACGTTTACACAATTTATAGTGGGTCTCTAGACTTGAACTGTACTCATAAGGTTTTATTTTTAAACAGGAGGGGCAGAATTTGAATTGGAATATATCTAAATTGCAACCTTAATTAATCGTATTAAGGAATGACATATGGATCAGAGAATTGGGCCATGAATAGATCAGACAGAAGATTACTAGAAACATCAGAGATGAAGTTCCTCAGATATGTTGCAGGATATACCCTAAGATACCACATTCCTAGTGAAACAATTAGGCAAGAATTTAAAAATTTTAATATAAATGAAAAAAATACAAAACTATAAACAAAAGTGGCATGAGCTTATTTTAAGAATGAACTCTTCTAGGCTAACAAAACAAGCACTGTTGTACCAAACTCAAGGCTATAGAGATGTGGAACGTCCTAGAAGACGATGTGGAGATAAATTCGCAGAGCGTAACAGGCCGACGGCCTACCATGAAGATGATAATGATGAAGGGATGATTATTAAATTCGTGAATCTTTCATAGTCTTTCGGACACAAATACCTCCCCCTCAATTCTTCAGCTTCCAGATAGATCTCATGACTTTTCCATTGGTAAATATTGACGTAGATGTAATATACAGGTGATTGCCGAAAGCTATGGAATTATTAACCAAGGAATTGTAGAGTTCAAGATGTTTAATACTGGATGGCGCTGCGTTGACATTATGTATCTGATCAGGAAACCTAACTGCCACAACAATACCAACTTCAGATTTCCCACTTTAACCTCCCACATATTTTGTTACAACTGGAATCTCCAATCCCACAACTTGAACTAGTCAAGAGCCTAGAGCCAAATATTGGAAAAAGATAGAGCCAGTAGTGTCATTGATTAGTGCAATTCAGTACACATTGCGATTCGTATGTTATTGTGAACTGATGTATCATTGTTCCAGTTAAAACATCATGTGTGATAGTGCATTTTTTTTTTCCATTTTCATTGCGCTGGTTGACATATATGATAGTGTGTAAACACTTAGATTTTTAAGAATTGTTAGTGTATGAAATTTTAGAAGAACTAGTGTCTAATTACTGCTTAAATACAGTTTCAAACGGAAAAACCATGTCTAAGAGTGTCTGACGTTGGAAGGCCAAAACAGGGATTAAAGTATTTAGCAAGTGGAACTAATGATAAATAAGGCAAATTTTGAGGACGTGTCTGAATTCAAATACCTAGGAACAATAATCACAAATAGGAACGAGAAGCAGAAAGAAATTAAACATAGACACAATTCTGGAAATGCAGCTATTATGCATTGCAGAGACTTTTGTCATCCCAATTCCTTTCAAAAAACATTAAACTGAAAATATATAAAACCGTTATTCTACCAGTTATATTATATTGATACGAAATACGGGCTCTTACTTTAATGGAGGAAAGAAGATTACGAGTATTTGAGAATAATTTTGGTTGTGCGTAATTATAATTCTTGCGAAAAAGAAAAAAAATAGTTTCCAATTATATTATTTTCAATAAATAAACATTAATATTTATGAATTAATGAATACAAAAGAAAACACCCATAAAATATGTTCAAAATGAAATGTCCATGTTGGATGTATTAAGGCTGTTTATTGATCAAATAGAAGTAATATATTCGTTATAATTGGAAAACACTAGCTCGATAGGGATGTAAGGAGAGCTTATGTCCGCGGGGCTATCAACCTCCGGGTTCAGTAGTGCCATTAACTTATTTTTATCCAAAATATATGCTAACAAATTAGAACATAATCTGGCCATCTTTATAATATTCACCTCATTAGATTAAGTTTATGATTAAGATCTCTCCTGGCGCAACATTACCATCATCATCACCCATCATACATCATCGGGGCAGAGTAACCTGTCTTCCAGATGTCTCTACCTCAGAAGTGAGTTACAATACGCCAATGCCAGGAGAGAATACCAGATATGTCGAAATGACAAATTGGTGGCATTGAATTAAAAAAATATTAATCATTGGAGGTATTCGTGATTATGATTGTGTTGCTAGACAATTTAACAATTTATATTGACTATTTAACTCATGCCCCAAATGGGAGTCAATGACCAATCACGTTTCAATGATTTCTGTTTTACAACCAATCAGAGTCGTGTTTCACGAAATATTTATCAGTGTTATAATTACCATATTAAAGAAGGCTCCTCCTTTTTAATATTCTGAACAGGTCTGACCATTATTTTGCAGTGACTGAGGCTGTGAGAAGTACGGCTACCAGATTATATATATAGTGCATGAATGTCAACACATGCCGCTGGAGTTAATATAAAAACATTTGTAGCAAATGATTATACCACCAAAAATAAGAAACCACTGTTTGTACTTTCTTAAATGTATTTTTTCACAGGTAACAATCCAGAAAAATATAATTGTCATATTTACATCATACGACATCAGAAATGAATTAATATACAGTTTGACGTGTTTCATTTTTTCTCTACTAGAGAGCATTCTTACAATATTGCGTTCCTTTGGGAATAAATAGTATGATCTGTTGCAGTGATAAACAAAAGAAGCAGATGAAGCGTACCTATCGTTTCTCATTTGTTTTCAAACATCGCCGTTTACATTAAATATATAAATATTTTAAAATAACTGTAGTTAAATAATGATTTGTGAGTAAACAGCTTAATTTGATTCGTTAAATAGTCCTAACAAATGCCACTGTTGATTTCCAAATTCTCTACATAAATTCACTCCTCACTTCGTGAGTCGTGAATTTATCGATAATTTGGAAATCACTCGTGGCATTACTTATGATTGCATGTAAATTTACTTGGAGAATTGCTAATTAAATTTGTCGTGGTTTATTTATATTCTATTGTAAATTGTATCCGTTTTGTGAATACAATAATATTGTACTACCCTATAACTTTTCATTGGCATTTTCAAGACTGTAAAATTTGTGAAAAGATACATAGTATGATATAAAGTTTTATTTATTGTAACGATTCAATTTTGAGAGTAAAGTTCTTTGGAAACATTTTGGGCTAAAAAGAGATGAACAGACAGGCGAATGGAGAATAGTGCATAATAGTGAGCTACATGCTATATATAGGAAGTCTGATATAATGAGAACAGTTAAGTCTCGTAGGCTGCGATGGACAGGGCACGTGGCACATGTGAGGTATGAAAGAGGTGTATGGAAGCTTCTAGTAGGAAAAGCAGAGATAGTTGGTAGACCAGGATTGAGGTGGGAAAATAACATATCCATGATTTGAGGAAAGTAGATCATACAGGGGGGAAGATTGGAAAGCATTAGCTCAGGATAGGGATGTATGGAGAACTTATGTTCGCGCGGCAATGAACCTACGGGTTCGATAGTCAGTGAGTTAGTTAATTATGATTCAATAACGTGAATTTTTTATTTACATAAATATTATATAATATCTTGATTAATAGTGTATTTTTTTTTTCAAATAAACATTTCTTATCTCATGATTGCCTTTTTTATGAATGACCTTGACATTAATCTAAGGTAGATCTGAGAAGTTTTATCAGTACTTGTAAAAAATGACATTTGCGTGGGAATTGCCTAGTGAGGTGATGCAGTTAGTGGAGTAGGTACACTTGATGAATAATCCAACATTTGAGTGTTTGTAAATTAGCTTTATCATATTATTTAATAATAAAAACCCACTCAATATGGTCCGATACCACATTCACGTTCAATGCACATGGTTATCCCAGGTGCTCTACAATCTGACAAGGGCTTAAACTACTTCAATCCGTCAGTCAATTCCTTTCTAGAAATTAAAACAATACAATTCGCACCTGCAATCTCAGTCGACCTAAACTATATAATAATATAATTTATTTAAAACGCCTTGTAGGCTTTCGGAAGAAAACATTCCAAATACACGTTTTTAAAACGTTCTGTTAATATTTTATAAGAGGCTTCAGGTCGTTCGATGTGTTCTCTTAGAAGGTTGATAATGTTGCTTCTTTTAAGATTTCAATTTCTACTAGGATGTTAATTCGGTAGTGGTTTTTCTCTCTCTCTCTCTCTCTCTCTCTCTCTCTCTCTCTCTCTCTCTCTCTCTCTTCTCTCTTTCTCTTCTCTCTCTCTTTCTCTTTCTCTCTCTCTATGTGTGTGTGTGTGTGTGCGTGTACGGGTCGATACCACGTTGTTGATTGTGTTGACCTGCGTGTTTTCTATTATATGTTTGGGAAAGCTTGATTTACCCTCATTATATATCAATCTTTAGAATTTTCATTAATATATTCTATCAAAATTCCTTGTGGTTCTGCCAGAATAAATTTTTCACAATTGTTGAACTTAGTTTGTACACACTTTTGTTTTATATATACATATATATATATTATATATTATATATATATATATGTGGTGTGTGTGTGTGTGTGTGTGTATGTATGTATGTATGTATGTATGTATGTATGTATGTATGTATGTATGTATGTATGTATGTATGTATGTATGTATGTATGTATGTATGTATGTATGTATGTATGTATGTATGTATGTATGTATGTATGTATGTATGTATGTATGTATGTATGTATGTATGTATGTATGTATGTATGTATGTATGTATGTATATATATATTATGTATGTATGTACGTACTCGTATATATGTACAAGAGATTGAAGAAATCCAACTAAGATGGTATGGACATATAATGAGAAGAAGGAACAGAGAAACAAACAAAGAAGTATTAAAATGGATACCTCCTGGAAAAGGGAAACATGGTAGACCAAAGTCAACGTGGATAAAGGGAATTCAAGACTACATGAGGAAGAGAAATATGAAAGAAGCAGACACGCAAGACCGGGAAGTGTGGAAGAAAAAAATTGTATATTTTGGTTGAGAATACCTGTGTAAATAACAGAAACAATCCTGAAAAAAAAATATATATATATATATATATATATATGTGTGTGTGTGTGTGTCCTCTAACTGAAATTGCGTTGCTTAATATATTATAATATAAGACATATGCGATTTATTTATTTTTTCAATGATTTTGCCCAGTTTATTTTGATTCCTGTGTATGCTAAGTTTTCATGAAAATGAGCCACATCAAAAATGACAATTTAGATATATAAAACAGTAAGAGATGTGCCTGTGATGGCAGTTGTCCTCAACAAATTAAATTCGTTTAAAATATTCAGCTAGGACTTTCGTAACCAGTTCCATTTCCAAAGCGGTTCCGAAAGACCTAACCATATATTCAAAAAATGTATTGAGGACGACTGTCAGCTTTCAAACTGGAACCGGTTCCGAAACGCCTAGTTGAATATTTTAAACAAATTCAATTTGTTGAGGACGACTGCCACTGTAAGTAGAACATTTATTGTTTTATACATTTGACAATAATCTCGACGGATATTCTTAAATAATTTTCGACATATATACATGGTAAAAACGCGAATCCAGATATATAATAAGTAGAACCCGGATTTGTATGCAAAATAAAGTACTAAATATGCATGACAAATGTAGAAAAATATGCACATTAAATATGAAAAAAACAGATTTATTAAAATCAATTACATTTTTTGCTTTGTAGGTAATATTAACTTATACCTCAATTTTACAGTAGTAATGGGATGTCTTCACGAGGTTTTTCTTGCGTGAAGTTGTGTTTCGCCTAAAATTTACCAACTAAAGTTTATCATAATAAAGAAAGCACCTCCTTTTTAACATTCTGAATAGGTAATAGCATTATTTTTGCAGTGACTGACTCTCCAAGAAATATGGCTACCAGATTGTATATATAGTGCATGAATGTCAACAGAAAGCGCATACGAGAGATAATATAAAACATTTGTAACAATTTATTATACCACAAAAAATAATAAACCACTGTTTGCACTTTCTTAAACGAATTATTTTCCAGGAAAAGACGCAGAAAAATATAATTGACATTTACATCATAGGACAACAGAAATTAATTAACACCTACTACGTTGGTTATAAATTTCTCCACTAGGGTGCATTCTTACAACATTGTGATCTTTTGGCAATATATAATATTATGATCTGGTTGCAGTGATGAACAAAAGAAGCAAGTGAAGCGTACAATCGTTTCTCATTTGTTTTCAAACATTGCCGTTTACATAATATATAAATATTTTAAAATAACTATAGTTAAATAATGATTTGTGTGTGTATGCAGCTTAATTTTATTCGCTAAATAGTACTAACTAATGCCACTCTTGATTTCCAAATTCTCTAGATAAATTGGAATTCAGTCGTGGCATTACGTATGATAATCCAGTCAGGGTGTAAATCACACAGTGGCTATCGCTTGTGAAATGTACAAATGTTAAAGATGATTACGGGAAATTTTAATTTAAAAATTCTAAAACGATAAATGGGGGAATAATACCATGTCAAAATTGCTAATGCGATAATAAAAATACAAACAGTAGTAATGATAATTAAAATAACATATTACTTCTCCTAGATATTCATTGATGAGGTAAAGATACAGAAGAGCGATAGTTTATGTTATTTGGGTTATTTATAGAGAAAGATGGAGCATCAAATGAAGAAATAGCAAAATGGATTAGCAAACGAAGAAAAGCCATAGGAATGTTAAACTCCGTACTATTAGGTAATACATCATTTACCTTTAAACTGGCAAAACACTGACTGACTGACTGGATAAGGCGAAGTCTAGCTTCGCCCAGTGTGCTGCGTATGTTAGAAGCCACTGGGGCTCTTTGACAGCTAAGTTAATAGTGGCTATCATTACGGGGTTGTAGTTCACTTAACCCGAGCCTATTTGGTGGCGCTAGCGTTTGTGTGCGAATGGTGATGAAAATTGGACAGACATAGGGGTGTGATGACCTGAAGCAGGGCATCAGAAACCACATTGTTTTCAAGCCGAGAGTCGGAAATGCAGCATTGTGGAATGAGCCACGCTACTCCACGTGTGAGCATATCGCCAAATCTCTGGCTGGATTTAATGAGGGGTAAATCGAGTGAATATGTTTCTATGTACAGCACGCCACTGAGGCAAGCGTCCCATAAAATATGTATGCAAAGATGTAAATTTATGCATCTTGCTTACATTTTCAGTTATCATGGCATCAATATGAGGAAGCTGCGCTATATTGTGTAGATCTGCCATCCTTGTGAAACGCGATGCATGAAAAATTATTTTCAAGCACTTATTCTGTATAATTTGTAGCGAAACACTGGACTGGACTGGATAAGGCGAAGTCTAGCTTCACCCAGTGTGCTGCGTATGTTAGAACCCACTAGGGCTCTTTGGCAGCTAAGTTAATAGTGGCTATCATTACGGGGTTGTAGTTCACTTAACCCGAGCCTATTTGGCGACGCTAGCGTTTGTGTGCAAATGGTGATGAAATTTGGACAGAGATAGGGATGTGATGACCTGAAGCAGGACATCAGAAACCACATTGCTTTCAAGCCGAGAGTCGGAAATCCAGCACTGTGGAATGAGCCACACTACTCCAGGTGAGAGCACATCGCCAAATCTCTGGCTGGATTTAATGAGGAGTAAATCAGATGAATATGTTTCTATGTACAGCACGCCACTGGGGCAAGCGTCCAATACTGCGTACCATAAAATTTGTATGCAAAGACGTAAATTTGTGCATCTTGCTTACATTTTCAGTTATCATGGCATCAATATGGGGAACTTGCGCTACGTTGTGTAGGTCTGTCATCCTTGTGAAACGCGGTGCTTGAAAAATTATTTTCAAACACTTATTCTGTATAATTTGTATTCTTCGTTTATGCTGTTTTGCGAGGATGCTCCAGGCCTCACATCCGTACAGTAGCATGCTGCGGATCACGCTTTTATACAGTAAAAGCTTGATCTTACGTGACAATGTATTCGACCTGAAAAATGGGTATAAAATTGCAATTGCTGCATTTGCTTTATGTTGTAGATGTCGAATATGAATTTTGAACGTAAGCTTGGGGTCCAGATGGACCCCAAGATACTTCACTGAAGGTTTAGCGAAACACAAATTTATTCTGTCAATTATTTAAATGTGGCGGACCGCAGTGAAAACGGAATCTTGTATAACTGTCATTATTAGGTATATTGTACGATTAGATACACATTTAAGTGGTTTCTTTTTGTTCGTTTTCTTCTGATTAATTTATAATATTAGATTAATTGAACCAACTAATGTATCCAAATTATAAAGGATAGCATACATTACGAATTTAAAGGTTAACAGAACAAAACAACTAATTTGTAAGTCCATACTAAAAAGTAATGTTATATAGATAGTACGTTCGGCAATGACATAACAACATGAAAACAGAAAAACTGCAGTTGAAATGGATTTTTGAGAAGAGCTGCCAGAAAACCTAGACTGGAAAAAATGAGAAATACAGAAATTAGAAAATGGATGAATGCAGATGGATATGAATGAGATTGAACATAAAAGGCCAAAATGGTATGGACACGTAAGAAGAATGCTGTCTATGCATGGAAAATTGAAAGAAGGAACAGAAAAGGAAGAATAAGAACAACCTGGAAGAATAATATTCAAAATTCAATGAGGAAATTTGGTGTAATAGATGACACAGAGGACAGAGAACAATAGAGAACTTTAATTAAGGGGAATTTGTGAATGTTTGTTGCAAACTGGTCTATAAGTCTGTAGACATTAATTTATTTTTTTAATTAATGTTAATTACTAGGATTGGTTGGAAAAAACCCTCAATGATGAGGAAATTCTCAAAATAAAAAAAATATATATTCATTCATTCATTCAGGCAGCGTGGGACGTATAAAAGTGCCTGAATGGGATATAATACCAAAGGTAAAGAATTAAATAAGTTATATTCGCTAATTCTAATCTAGCGGATATGTGACGTCTTTGTTGTACTTGGAGAAACAAGAAGTGAATTCGTACTACGTTGTACTCGGCTGTTATTGCTGAAGAGGCATTTAAAATGTAAATTTGCACTTAGATTTGATTTGAAATTAAGCTAAACTTATAACTGCAGGCAACATATCGCGTGTAGCACACGACACTGATACAAATAACGGAGACAAGCTTGGAATGTAGAGTGAGAGGTAACCCTTAAGATGACAAATAATTAACAATCCGCAACCGCCAGCAAATAATGCGCGAAATATTCTATTTAGTTCTATGTATTAATTTAAACTTTAACATTCGTAATGATGAACAAATATTATCTTCTTCTTCTTCGTCACGGTTTAGGCTTATTTACTAGCCTGTTCCGGCTCCAAATTGCTGCTGTTTCCATCTTTTCTTTGGTCTTCCAAGACTTCTTCTTCCTCGTGGTGAATAGCTGTATGCTGCTTTTGGTATTCTATTCTCAGTCATCCTTGCCAAGTATTTTTTCCAGTTTGTTCTGTATTTCACTATTGTTGTGTTTAATTCCTCTACTTTTAGTTGTTGTCTTATTTCTGTGTTATGTTTTTTGTCTGTTCTTTGAAATCCTGCTATTGGTCTGAGGAATTTCATTTCAGCAGCTTGTATTCTGGCAGATTGTTGTGTTGTCAATGTCCATGTTTCGAATCCATAAGTAATAATAGGCACTGCCATTGTCTTGTATATTTTTATTATAGAGTCTTTCCTGGCTTTATTTCTCAAAGTTCTTTTTAATGTTCCTGATATATAATTAAACTTATTTAGTTTGTCATTTGTATGTTTCCGCTGTGTATGATAATTCGCAACCTAGGAAGTTATATCTTACCACTTGTTCTATTGGTTTATTTTCTAATATTATCTTTGTCCGAACTGGATGAGCGCCCTTGAAGGCCATTGTTTTTTTATTTTGCTGATGAGATTTCCATGTTGTATTTTTTTTATATTTCATTTAGTTTTTATAGCATTCTTATTAGACCGTCGTTTGTTTTTGCTATTAAAATCTGGAATATTATTTTGAAAACAAAAATTAACGCATGATCGGGATTTTAATCCACGCTAGAGGTTTCGGGTTCAAATCCCGAATCAGACGTTAATTTGTTTTTTCAAAGTAAGATATAATTATGTTTCATGAAAGTTTGCTTTCTACTTGTTTTTCATTTTAGATTCTGTTATCTATAAACATAATAATAATAATATGAATTTAATTTCTATTAAACTTACCAAACGTATTAGACTATTCATCACAGTTCAGAATTACTTTGAAGGAAGTCCATCATTGGTACTCACCTGCAAATAAAAAAAGCAAAATCAATAATAGTATATTTGATATATAAACGCTTAACTAAATAAATAAAATTAATTACACTGGTGAAAGTGATTTGAAAAGAAAATTGAATACTGACTTCAATGCAGTTTTATGCAACTTATTACATACAATGATGATCTTGAAGAAGATTTTCGGGCTGTAGGCCGTGGTCGTGAGGCTTGTAGTTCCTCGACCTCACGACCACGGCCTACAGCCCGAAAATCTTCTTCAAGATCATCATAGCAACTCCGGCCGTGAAAGTCTACGTGAATACAGAAGATTTTCGGGCTGTAGGCCGTGGTCGTGAGGCTTGTAGTTCCCCGACCACGACCACGGCCTACAGCCCGAAAATCTTCTTCAAGATCATCATAGCAACTCCGGCCGTGAAAGTCTACGTGAATACATTATTACATACAGTTCAAATATATACGTACTCAAATAACTGTTCATCACACTTAGCTTTTTTGTCATAACTATTTTATATAAGGCGTATATGCTTCTATAATATCTACTTAGAGGAAGTTCGGGTAATGTGGGATCTTCAGTTTGAGTGGACCCTGATAATACTTACTCACTAGCACTATCGAACCCGTAGGTTCATGGCCGCGCGGACATAAGCTCTCCATACATCCCTATCCTGAGCTAATGCTTTCCAATCATTCCCTGTATAATCTACTTCCCTCAAATCATAGTTAATGTTGTTCTCCCACCTCATTCTTGGTCTACCAACTGGGCGTTTTCCTCTGGCTTTCCTACAAGAAGCTTCCATGCACGTGGACCCTGATAATATCTTCTTTAATAAGTGCTGCCCTCGAATAGAAAATATTTTAATTTCTTCCCCTAATCAACCGTGATCAATGCCTGTTTCTTCTATTATTTGTGCGCAGAAGGGTTTATTTGTGACATTTATGAAAACGACCAGTTTAAAAGTTTTTTCAAGCTAAGAATTAATTCTTAATTTCTGCTATTGAATGTTATAAATATTGAAAATCTCCTAAATATATTACTGTATGTGGATGCTGTTTTAATATACCGACGGGTTCGTTTTGATATTATGCGACATATGGCTGCTGAATAACATAATTAAACATAACACATCAATTCGATTAATGTGGACCCTCCACTAGGCGCTTAAAGTGGACCTGGGTGCACTTTACACTAATACGTATATTTTATGAAAGAGGATTCTGTATGTAAAAACCATGCACTTACTTAATATTATTTAATAATCCCCTTGTAATTTTACTAAAATCAAATCGCTGTCTGCAGTTGAATGACATGTGAATGTTATAATCAACAATAATTTTTCAAAACATTAAATAAATATCAACACTTTTTAATTACGATCAGCCATAAGTATTTTCAGATTAATTTGTGAATATCTGTGTAAATTAATAGAGTAAATAAACTTAAATATAGTCTAAAAGCTAAGGTGATCTCTGGGATCCACTTTATCCAAATATGTAGGTTAAAGTGGACTTTTCTTGTAATATCATCATCATCATCATCATCTGCATTCATGGATTAGGTCTGTTGACCCGTTCCGACTTCAGCCCATCTCTTTCTAGGTCTGCCCACATCTCGGGTGCCTTTAGGTTTGTATTTTGTTATTTGTTTTGGATATCTATCTTCATTCATTTCTTGTAATGTAAAGACGTTTATAAATTATGAAGATGTATCCATATAACAATGCTATTTCATAGTTACAACACTAATGATTATCATAAGTAATGCCACGAGTGATTTCCAAATTATCGATAAATTCACGATTCACGAAGTGAGGAGTGAATTTATCTAGAGAATTTCCACTTCGTGAGTCGTGAATTTATCGATAATTTCGAAATCAAGAGTGGCATTTGTTAGGACTATTTAACGAATAAAATTAAGCTGTTAACTCACAAACCATTATTTAACTATAGTTATTTTAAAATATTTATATATTTGATGTAAACGGCGATGTTTTGGAAAACAAATGAGAAGGCGATAGGTACGCTTCATCTGCTTCTTTTGTTTATGCATCCAGCAACCAGAGCATACTATTTATTGCCAAAGGAACGCAAATAATTGTAACATCTCCTCTCTAAGTTGAGAACAAATGAAACACAACCAGCAAACTGTATAATAATTAATTTTGTGATGTGCGTATGATGTTAAATCATGACAATAATATTTTTCTGGATTGTTACCCTGGAAAAAATACATTTAAGAAAGTGCAACCAGTGGTTTCTTTTTTTTGGTGGTATAAATCAATTCCTACAAATGTTTTATATAAGGGGTGCTCCCCGGACTGCGGCATGGGTGTTTGACATTCATGCACTATATACAATCTTGTAGCCGTATTGTCTCTCGAGAAGCATCGGTCACTGCTTAAAATAATGGTCAGATCTGTTCAGAATAATAAAAAGGAGGAGCCTTCTTTAATATGGTAATTATAAAACTGATAAATATTTCGTGCAACACGACTCTGATTGGTTGTAAACTCAGAAATCATTGCAAACGTGATTTGCCATTGAGTCCCATTTGGGGCATGAGTTAAATATCCACATGTAAATTAAACAAAATTAAAATCCCTTAATTAAAAAAGGGTCAATTGCACCAACAGAGGTAACGTTTATTGCGCCATTTTTTCCCCCGTGCGGGTAGAATGCATAGCTTAAACTGGCGTAATACAGTTACCTCTGTTGGTGAAACCGACACTTAGAAGAAGAAAAACAAATTCAAAATAGGGGTCCTATTACCCGAAGTTCGTCTACTATAATTAAGTTATAAAATAGAAACTTTAATTATTGAGTCCAACTTAAATTTCCTCTCACACAATATTGTTTGTAGCTATCAGTAGCGAGTCCAGTTACTAGGGAGGATGTTAAAGGTAAAGTAAAATGATCCCACTGCAGACCTTAGGAGGCCCTTGGAGTGGTAAGAGGTTAAAGCACCCAGTTTTTCTGGACAATCGGTACTTGATGTCAGCCAAGTTGTCAACCCTGCATGACGGTCACCCTTACCCTCAGAACAAGCGACTGGTGTTCATTTCGATTAGAGGCTGAGTGAACCCAATGACCATAGTGCCGCCAGAAGGTTTGGGTCAGTTAAAAAACCTAACCTCGCCGGGATTCTAACTCTCGACCTTCCAGTTAGTTAGCGCATTATCTTAACTACTACGCTACAGTGTGCCCTTTCGAGATAACTGGAATGTCCTATAATCACTAAAGTTAGAACCGCTAATTGTTTCAAAGAATGGTGAAAATGTTATTATGTCTTTATTCGTCACTTCATTATACATTATTAGGACATCTACCGCTGAGGTCTCGAGGTAGCGTACTGCCTTATCAAGCAGCGGGCCCCCGTTCGATCCCTGATCGGGACAAGCTTCCTGGGTGAAATTTTTTTTCGGGGTTTTTCCTCACTTTTAAGACAAATATCAGGTAGCTTAGAGGCCAAACGCTCCCCGAACATCATCTGGTCAACATCGTCATTATCACCCCCGGTGTGGGAAGCTACCACATCTATAATTCTCTAGTAAAGCTGCAAAGCAAAGCATGAAAACGCTATGATTGCAGTGAACGCCCTGCCCTATAGCAATATACTGTAAATAAAATAATATTTAGATAATATTTGTCAATATAATTGTAGAAATAAATCCAATAACAACCCTCTTTAGGAGAAATTTCTCTGTTAATTTGTGGAAAAGATTTGTTAGGCATTCACTGAAATTTTGAAGTAATTCCTGAGAAAGAATTAACTTTCTAAACTGCATTTTAATAGGTCTATCTTGGTTAAAGAACATTCTGGTCTTAATGTTTATTTTTTTTATAGCCATTATTAATCAGTGAACGCCACCACTGTGGTCTCGAGGTAGCGTGCTGCCTTGTCACGCAGCGCGGGCCCAGGTTCGATCCCTGGTCGGGGCAGTTTTTCTGCGTGAGGTTTTTATCGGGGTTTTTCCTCACCTGTAAGACAAATGTCAGGAAAACTTTAAGGCCCAAACGGTACCCGAAATCATATGGCCATCATCCTTATCATTATCATTATCATCCTTACCATTATCATTATCATCATCATCCTTCACCCGGTGTGGAAAGCAACGGGAAGCTACCACACCTACACAATTCCTAGTAAAGTTGCAAAAGCATAGCATGAAAATTCTATGATTGCAGTGAAGGACCTGCCTTCGGGAAGAATTACTATGGATGGAATCAGTGAACATATTTAAGTAGCTATAGAGTTATGTATAATTTTTATTATTATTATTATTATTATTATTATTATTATTATTGAGTTTATATTGTCCCGCGCCGTAGCCGAGCGGTTAAGGTAGGAAGCCTTGGCGCAGAGCTACGGGACTTGCGCTGGTTCGAGTCTCCATGGAGGAAGAAATTTTCTCATGGTATTTCGGCCAGTATGGAACCGGTGCCCACCCAGCATCGTGAGGCAATTGGGTAGCTACAATAAGTAGCGGCTCCAGGTTGAGGAACCAGCTATAACGGCTGGGGGACTCGACATGCTAACCACATGTCACCCCTACACTGGCTGTTGATCATCTACCTCTGTGATTGACACATGTGGATGTGAAGGGCCAGCAGCCGGCTGGTAAAAGGGCAACCGCTGAAAAGTGGAAAGACCCTCAATCGGATCGGAGTTTATATTAATATATTCTTTCAAAAAAAATAATCAAAAACAATTGAAATCGGATCTAAAAATATTCTCATTAAGATGGACTGATAAAATAATTTATATTTTCAAAAATCTTAAATTATACTTTTGCTGATAGATGGAGATTGTATCCAGTAAATCATAATTTCTGATAACGTACTGAATTACTATCTATGTCCAAAGGCGACTTCTTACGTTCTAGTGATTTCAATACATTTCAGAAGATGGAGTCACATACTTGTCTCCAAATCTTCGTGATTTTGCAATAACTGACGAATTATCTGTATTATCATAAAGTAAATGCTTATATTTGTATTAGTTATATTTATTAATATCGAGTTTTTAACAATGTATTCATTTTCTCGCTCTGATCTAGCGGTAACGTAGTTGATGCTACGAGCTCTGCTTCAATCTCCGGTCGAGACAAATATCCTGGATGAGGTTTATTTCCTCACCTGTAACAAACTGCCCGGTATCTTTAAGATCCGAATACTACCCCCAATACCATCTGATCATCTGTATAATTCATATCATATTCGCCTTGTTTAGTAAAAATGTATGTGTGAATGTCGTGATTAAAATGTTAATGCTTTCTCGGAGGTGGCCTAGAGAATCGCTCTCTTTTCAGGGAAGGTCCTCCATTTCCTTATACAGTCAAAAAAATATGTATGTGATACAGAATTAAATATCCTCTATTGTCCATCAATTTTTCTCCCCCTGATTTTATCAGTTCTGCTGGGATCTCATCTGAACCTGATGCTTTATACATCTTCAATTTTTCAATCGCCATCTCAACCTCTAATGCACTTGGCCCTGCGACTATAATAATAATAATAATAATAATAATAATAATAATAATAATAATAATAATAATAATAATAATAATAATAATAATAATAATAATAATAATAATTTTACCCCAGTGGAACCCATGTCCCCATTTTTACTTCAAGGGAGGGAAGGAGATCACGAGTGTTAGAGAATAAAGTTATTAGAAATTTTTTTGGATCAAAAAGAGATGAGTAGACAGGTGAATGGAGAAGCCTAAATAACATGAACTACATGGTCTTTATAGGAAGCCAGATATAATAAGAACAGTTAAGTCTCGTAGACTGCGATGGGCAGGGCATGTGGCACTTATGGGGATTAAAAGAGGTGCATGGAAGCTTCTTGTAGGAAAACCAGAGGGAAAACCCCCTGTTGGTAGACCAAAAATGAGATGGGAGAATAACATTAACTCTTATGATTTGAGGGGAGTAGATTATCAAGGGATGATTGGAAGGCATTAGCCCAGGCTATGAATATATGGAGAACTTATATACCCGCGCGGCCATGAACCTCCGGATTCGATAGTGCCAGTGAGTTAGTTAGTTATTTATAATAATAAAATAATAATAATAATAATAATAATAATAATAATAATAATAATAATAATAAAAATAATACAATTTGGCATAACAACGCCTTTTTACAGAAAATCCCACAATTGTTATCATCGGATATATATCATTCATATGATATTTTCAAGTGTTTGTAAACGTCAGACGATACAATTTGCGAATTTCATCTCATCTGTCAGATAAAAGAAATAAAAATTTCCACAAGTTGTCAGAGTTACAGACTGCAGGCAATATAAAAAATTAAGGATTTCCTGAAAAAATCATTATTCACTTGTTGAGCACAGCTGTTCAGTCAGGTAAGCATAATTTATAAAATTATCTTCATAAGTAATGCCACGAGTGATTTCCAAATTATCGATAAATTCACGACTCACGAAGTGAGGAGTGAATTTATCTAGAGAATTTGGAAATCAAGAGTGGCATTTGTTAGGACTATTTAACGAATAAAATTAAGCTGTTTACTCACAAATCATTATTTAACTGTAGTTATTTTAAAATATTTATATATCTAATGTAAACGGCGATGTTTGAAAACAAATGAGAAACGATAGACGCTTCATCTGCTTCTTTTGTTTATCACTGCAACTAGATCATACTATTTCAGAATATTAAAAAGGAGGAGCTTTCTTTAATATGGTAATTATAACACTGATAAATATTTCGTGAAACACGACTCTGATTGGTTGTAAAACAGAAATCATTGAAACGTGATTGGTCATTGACTCCCATTTGGGGCATGAGTTAAATAGTCACTGTAAAGATATTTGTGACCGTAGTAAGCTGAAGAAGCGGATGTAAAAATATGTATTTATAACAAAAAACAAGGATACATTTGCTTGCTAGATTTGGAATTTCCGTTTATTTTTCACCTCTTCAAAATTACACTCATTTGTCATTAACTGTCCATTTCCATTATATAATGCATTTTTGTGTGTGAACATATATTTAGTTTTACTGATGTTTACTTCCAGTCCCAATTTCTTAGTATTACTGAATAGAGTGTGCGTGTTTATCCTCAGTATCTCCTCGCTAACGCCTAATAATATTATATCAACAGAATAAACTAATAGTTTATTAATACGTCTCTTCATCCTCTGAATGATTTGATGGCATGCTATAGTACAAAATTTAATAGAAAAGGGGACAGTGAATCTCCTTGTTTTAACCCATTGTGAATTTCCAAAGTATACAAAAGCTGTTTGCCTACACGCACTCCAATATTTGTGCTATTTGGTCACATTCGAATTCCAAACTCCAACGGGATACTATATAACTTTTCCCTCTTAATTGAGTCGAATGCCTTTTCAAGTCTTTTAAAGCCATTCTATTCCCATTTATTTGTTAAATCTGTCTTATACTAAAAATCTGATCTGTTGTAGACCTATTTCTTGTAAATCCACATTGATGATCTATTGTGCCATGAATACAGGGAGTAAGTGTGTTTATTAACATATTTGTTAGAATTTTGAGAATTTTGTACGAATTTGAAAGTAATGAGATGCCCCTGCAGTTAGTCGTTGCAATCAGTTTTATCTTCTTTCTTTATAGATTGTAACCATAAATGATTCTTTCCATTCATTTGGAATAGCTTCTTTATCCCAAATCATACTAAGCAACGAACATATCTTGTTCATCAATATTTCCTCCCCTTATTTTATCAGTTCTAATGTACTTGGTTCAGTGACTAATATATTTCTGCTGTCTATAAATCGTCCTTTTCAATATCCTCTTCTGCATGTATAACTAAAATAATAAAATAATAATAATAATAATAATAATAATAATAATAATAACAATAATAATAATAATAACAATAATAATAATAATAATAATAATAATAATAATAATAATAATAATAATAATAATAATAATAGTTCAGTTGAACTGGCAGAGTAAGGAGCATACGATTTCTACTCAACGACTGAAAAAATTATTATTTAACTATTAAATTCACTGGCATTGTCGAACCCAGAGGTTCATAGCCACGCGGATATAAACTCTCTATATACTCCTATAGCTCCGGAGATAATAATTTCTAATCATTCTATGTAAAATTCACCTCACTCAAATCATTATTGGCCTACGTGTTAGGCGTTTTACCCCTGTATTTCTTAAATGAAGTTTTAGTGTTCTTATTTCACTTCACATTTGTGTCATATGCATGCATACATACAAGAGTGGTCCTTATTTAGATGACTGGAATTAAAATATCGTGTGATTTCAAAGTACACCCTTATTTTTTTCCTTTTGACCCTATTTGATAATATATCAAATTTCAATACAACAAATTAACATTAACCTGTGCCGCAATGAAAATAATTTATAAATATTAAATAAAATTACTTACAGGAAGAGTATTGTTAATTTTTCTATCGACTTTAACAAGAGAAATAAATAAATAAATATCTTCAAATACAGCAGTTTAATGGAATTAACACCACAAATCATTACCAATTTTACCGACATTTAGTTTTCAAAGACGCCTCTATTCCAGCTAAATGCGGTATTGGTTCTTCATAAGTTATGCCACGAGTGATTTCCAATTTATCTAGAGAATTTGGAAATCAAGTTAGGACTATTTAACGAATAAAATTAAGCTGTTTACTTACAAATCATTATTTAACTATAGTTATTTTAAAATATTTATATATTTAATGTAAACGGCGATGTTTGAAAACAAATGAGAAACGATTGGTACGCTTCATTTGTTTATACACTGCAACCAGATCATACTATTTATTGCCAAAGGAACGCAATATTGTAAGAATGCTCTCTAGTGGAGAAAAAATGAAACACATCAAACTGTATATTAATTCATTTCTGATGTCGTATGATGTAAATATGAGAATTATATTTTTCTGGATTATTACCTGGGAAAAAATACATTTAAGAAAGTGCAAACAGTGGTTTCATTTTTTGGTGGTATAATCAATAGCTACAAATGTTTTATACTAACTCCTGCAAGCGCTATGTGTTGACATTCATGCACTATATATACAATCTGGTAGCCGTATTTCTTACAGATTCAGTCACTGCAAAATAATGGTCGGACCTGTTCAAAATATTAAAAATGAGGAGCTTTCTTTAATATGGTAAATTTAATATTGATAAATATTTCGTGAAACACGACTGTGATTGGTTGTAAAACAGAAATCATTTAAACGTGATTGGTCATTGACTCCCATTTGGGGCATGAGTTAAATAGTCATCTTAAATTCAAAAACATGGAAATTAAATCACTTTTTACAACCAAAGGGGAAAAAATAAGGATGTGAGCAATGAAATACTAAAAGTCGAAAATAAGGACCATCGTAATGCACATCAAACAGTTTGAAATACCGTACATTTGACCGAAAGAAAGACACTCTAATAAACTTTGTATGCTTTAGATATTACAAAAAATAGTGGAAGTAAAGAAAACCTCTTTTTGAAAAGAAGAAATAATACTTATATAAAAATACTTGAGAATTGATTCAAATGATTTAATTAGACGAAAGGGCGTGAAATTTTACATAACGAGCATGTAAATTCTAAGACGAATGGTGATTGAGAGACGTGCATGGAAGCTTCTTGTACGAAAACCAGAGGGAAAACGCCCAGTTGGTACACCAAGAATGAGGTTGGAGAATAACATTAACTATGATTTGAGGGAAGTAGATTATACAGGGAATGATTGGAAAACACTAGCTTGGGATAGGAATGCATGGAGAGCTTATGTTCGCGCGTCCATGAACCTACGGGTTCGATAGTGCCAGTGCGTTAGTTTGTTAGTTAGTTAATAATATCTGACTGTGTTCACTAACTATACTCCTCATTTCTTGGTTATTATAAAATTTCGAAAACTAATAAATATTCTTTCTGCAGGTAAAATGAAAATTATGCGTGCAATCTCTGCTTTAGTTATTGCTCTGGCGATCTGCAGTACTCAGGTGGCAGCGCAAAGTGATCCTCCCGAGGTAATTTAATGTCTACTTACATAATTACCAAAACAAAATAAAAGAATTTAATTGTAAGATAGATATTATACATTTAAAGTAGCCTAAACCATCTGATGGCACCATGACACTGGGTAATGTCTACTTAGGTAATTATGAACACACAATAAAAAAAAACTTAAATGTAAGATAGAAATGATTCATTTAAACAGCCTAAACCATCTGATGGCACAATGGCACTGGCGTCGACTTAGCTTCTAATGAAGAGACATAGGCCTAAGTTCTGGGGAAAGTAAATGTAAGATAAGGCTGACAACTCGACTGACATCCCACATAGGCCTATTTATTTGTGAATTAATAGAGATAGAGGGAATCTCGTTAATCCATTCATGCACATTACTAATTCGATGACGAGGCATTTGGCTATCTCTAATCCCAATTGTGAACACACTAATTTTTAGGGAGGCTTTGGATACCTCATACCAAAGGCGACTAGTGACGGAGCAGAGAGCACAGCCACAAGGAACTATTACACATCCAAGTTAACTGTTCACGGGTGGAGGGGAAGAGTTTTAGCGCTAGGGTCGCCGATCTACTGAATCTGTGGAAGGGATGTAGGAGAAAACTGTACATCCGATCACGTATTGAAATTTTTCAACTTCAAATGTGGGGGGAGAATCTCTAAACACGGGTGAAATTTCTTAACATGGTTGTCAAATTAGTCATTTAAGCACGAAACGCTCAAGCGGTCGGATCATTTAAAATCACAGTATTTGTCGTCTATCTGTTACCAGCCTCACAACAAATCACAAGTGGCAACATACAATGAGAAGGGCAAGGAAGGGACAGCTCATTTCTAGACGTAACCCCAAAAGTAACAGGGTTGTCAAGTTAGTCATTCTGCCACTGACCGCGCAGAACGACGGATCATTAAAATACATAGTTGAATGCCCGGAATCACTTAACATGTCACTCAAAATTATAAAATACATAGTATTTGTCAGCTCTCTACCTGCCAATCAAACAACATAATACAAAGGACAGGAAGTGACAACATAGTAAGGAATAGAAAGAGAACGACAGTTTGTTATTTAACATATTTTCCGCCTGCACAGAACACTTGGATGTGTAATAGTCATAGTTACTCCCGCCTTTTACCCGCGCTTGCTTGAATGTCTTCGCTTTGACATCCAGAATACTGGGCAGATATCACATTGCATCCAATCCCAATTTTTTTTAGAGTTACTGAATGTAATGTGTGGGTTGGCTCTTAGTATCTCCTCACTATCACCTGATAACACTTCATCATCATTACTAACAACTTATTAATACCATTAAGCTGTACACTTTTTTTTAAAAGATTTGATGGCATGCCCTAGTACAAAACTGAATAGTAAAGGATATAGTGCATATCCTTCCTTTTACCCATTGTGAATTGCAGTAGTATCTGCAAACTGTTTGCTTATACGCATCCTAATCTTTGTGTCATAAAGACTCATTTGAGTAAGTCTAACTTATAGGAATTCCGAACTCCAGAAGATACTATATAACTTCTCCATTCTAATTTGATCTTACTGGCATGGACTTTATATGTATGATATTTCAAATTAGAGCAATGTATTTGAATCTTGATTTTAAGAAAAAAAAATATATTTGAGGAAAATTAATAGCTGTAAAAATTGGAGTATATTTTGATTACTAGGTTTCTACCATGCCACAGATATTATCATTATCATTACCATTATCAATATTTTTATAGGAATACTTCCCAGATAAGATTAGTCCTTGTGTCGGAATTCTTATCGGTATAAACTTTCGATTTCCTCTGTTCGTGGGGGTTTAGATATGCCTATATTTTTCCACATGGTTTATTATTATTATTATTATTATTATTATTATCAATAGTACTAGTAATATATAATAATATTGCATACGTAAATAGTGTTCTGCCCAAGAGCAGGTCTTTCACTGCAAACTGAGCATTCTGCTCTCTTTCCTTAATTCAGCCTTCCATTTTGTATTTGCATATAAACCATTAATTTTAATATTGTCTAATAATAGTATTAATAAAATTATTTGAATGAGTTTTCAGGAATGCGCTGGATGTCCGGTAACCGCTGACCCAAATGATACGCGAATCCAGAAATATGCACAAGATGCTGTAGAAGAAATTCAAAAGCAATCTGACTGCGGCTGTACATATCGCCTGGAGTCTATAGAAGATGTGACCACACAGGTTAGACCTTGTATATCTTTATACATACATACATACATATATGTATATATATATATATATATATATATATATAGGCCTACATCCATAGTCATTTTGCCGTAGGGCAGATCTTTCACTGCAATCATAGCATTTTATGCTATGCTTTGCACCTTTACTAGGGAATTTAATGGTAGGGTTAAAAAAATAAATCATAAATAATCCTGAAATACATTAAATATTGTCAAATTATAGGTGTGGTAGCTTCCCGTTGCTTTCCACACCGGTGAAGGATGATGATGATAATGATAAGGATGATGATGATGATGGCCCAATGATTTTGGAGGACCATTGGGCCCAAAGCTTCCTGGCATTTATTTTACAGGTAGGGGAAAACCCCAAAAAAACCTCACCCAGGAAATTGTCCCGACCGTGAAACGAACCCGGGCCCGCTGGCGTGCCAAGGCAGCACGCTACCTCGAGACCACAGCGGTGGACCTTTTATTCATAGAGATCATAATCGAAAGTTACGAACTATCCCTTGAGTGCAGAACAATTATAGAGACAATGTCTCTAACTTGCGTCCTCTTAATTGTAGATAATATAATTGTGTATTAGAACAATTAAGAAACTGTGGAGATGTTTCCCCAGAAGATCATGTTCAGTATTAGGTAAAATCGTGCAACTTTTTCTTTAGTCCGTCTAGTTTGGTAAGTAAAATGCTTCTCTAATATCACTGAGCAACAAAAAATAAACCTTTTTTTTGTCTCAGAAAGAAACATGTGATTCTGACAGTATTTTTTTTCTCCTGAATTCAAATATGATATCGGTTTTTCTCCATCATGCAAGATTTCCGAGAGACAGGAATTTCTAATTTCAAACACTTTAATATTTTCTACATTCGTAACTACACAATATTTGAACATTCGGACTCACCTAGAAAGTAAGAAATGACGATTTTCTGCTATATTTCGCCTGTGGAGCATCCCTCTTGATGGTCCAACAATAATCGGCCAGCATATTAGGATTACATTTGCCTTGATATCTGTGTTCCATAGCTGAAATCTTCTGAGTTAGCTCATTTGCTTTTATTTTACAATGGAAAAATGGACGAAAAAAACATTTATTAAAAAATTATTATTTAAATCCATTCATTGAAATTGAAATAAAAAACCGTAGGTGATGGAGAAATTCCGAATACATATTTTAAAACACGATACAAAACTGCAATAAGTACAACTATTGGTACTCATGAGACAAAAATCATGTTGACCAGTGTATTTTGTGGATACTCCTCTCATATATTTCAAGCGTGAAATTGTCTCTATAATTACCGGTACCGACTATATAGATACAAACGTGTACCCCCGAGAAATATAGCCTGCCTGGTGGAAAGGGAGAGAGAGGAATATAAAAGCATAATTCAACTCAGCGTAAAAAGGATACTTATATTCAGATAATTTATTTATTTTTAAGATGAAAAATAGTTATTTAGACGACCAGTTAAGAACGCAGAGGTTTAGTAATGAGATGCTCAACGGGCAATGAGTTACTAAACCCAATTTTGTATTTGTAACGTGTTTTCTACTATATTTTATCTACGTTTAGAGTATTTTAGTATACGTTGTATTTTTAGTATACTTAATGAAATGTATTTATTGCGCAAACTATATGTTTAGAGAGGAGTAACGTGGACTGGGGAGAAAAAAAAGCACAATAAATCCACAAAGACTGTTGTTAAAATTCTGCAATTTTGGGTGTTAATTTAATTTGTGAATTCGAAGTAAAATTGAGCGGAGAAGGTGATTTTCGCGATTCATCAGAAAACATCCAAGATGCAACCACTAATACACTTCCAGAAAAGTCAACAGAAGTTTATTTTATTGTTATTGTATTGTAAGCCAGTGTTTTCCCTTTACAGAGATTTAGGCGCTCTCCCCTACAGGGAAGAATTTGAACCATACTAATTTAGTTACACTTGTTTTCGTATAGATGTCATTTTGAGTGGAACGTGGTCAGCGTTCCGCCTCATACTGATATCTAGGAAACCAAGGTAGTACTAGGACGGGAAAATTCGGTAAATTTTGCTTAGAGGCCTTTTCATTCAGGCTTAAGGATTCTTTACGAGGCTGAAAATCTTCAGACTCGGGACCCACGGCTTAAAGTCCCTCCCGGAGGACTTGCTCCTTGGATTTTTCCGTCCTAAAAAATCCATCGACCTCGGCCGGGTTTGAACCCGCGACCCTCGGGACCAGAGGCAAGGAGCATAACCACTAGTCCACCGTGGCCGACAGAAGTTTATTTAAGAAGTTAAAAAATCATCATTAAAGTGTATTTTACGTTGTGTTGAACCTGTATTTTATGTTTTGATAGTATGTTTTATGATTTGTTAGAATATAGAGTATACGCTTTGTTGCCTAGTAACTACGAACTAAAATAACTGATTATTGTAGTAGTAGATAATAGTATATTACAATACCAGGTTGAGAAGTGGTTTTTCAGAAGCGAGGAAATTATTAAAAAGCGAGCGATACCAAGGTTTTTAATTTCCGAGATTCTGTAAAACAATTTCGAAATGTGCTTTGTACACTATTTTTTGCAATATGGTATTTTCAAAATAATCCATCCATCCATAGTAATTCTGCCCGAGGGTAAGTCTTTCACTGTAATCTTAGCATTTGCATGCTATTCTTTGCAGCTTAACTGTAATAGGGAATTATAGGTGTGGTAGCTTCCCGTTGCTTTCCACACCGTTGATAATAAGGATGATGATGATGATGATGATGATGATGGCCGGATGATTTTCAGGGACCGTTGGGCCCTAAGCTTCCTGACATTTGTTTCAAAATAATAAATAACAGTAAAACAATAACATATTTGTTGGATTTTTTTGCGTTCATTATAAACAACTGACTGGCGTTAGCAGTCTCGCCAATGTATATGTGCTAAATGCCGAAAATAATTTTAGTTGAAACTACAGAAGGCCGCGACACCAATCAGGAATAAAATGGCGGCAATTACGAATTTATTATTTTATATTGTTTTAAATTAAGTTAGGTTAATTTAAAATGCAGTGATTTGCTTCGTAAAGTAAAGTAAAGTGATCCCACGACAGGCGTCGAGAGGCTTTTGGGGTAGTGGGAGGTTAAGGCTCCCACTTTTTTTTGGACAATCTGCACTTGATGTAAGCTGGGTTGTCAGCCCTGCGTGACGGCCGCCTTTACCCCCAGAACTAGCGTCTGGTACTCATTTCCGTTAGAGGCTGAGTCGATCCCAGGGTCATTGTGTCGCCAGAGGGTTTGGGTCAGATTAAAAGTCCTGACCCCACCGGGAATCGAACCCTCGACCTTCCTGCTTGTAGCGCAGTGCCTTAACTACTATGCTACGGCGTGCCCACAATGTAGGCCCTATATTAATACTATCATTTGGATATATTTTTATATATACATTATACGCAATTTATATAAAGAGCAAAGGTTTTACTTCCCTCCTAGGTAGGTGATTTGTAATATTACAGTATACTTATTTAGTTTAGGTTGGCAACCCCGAAATTTAGAAAATTGAACTTTTAACCATGGTTGCCATTCCTGTAAGTACGACAGAATGCACTATTGTGCAAAAAAATATTTTTTTGCACAAATATATAATTTGTTTAATTGTAAGATTCTTGTTATTTTTTTAACAGGTTGTGGCCGGGGAACTTCTTCACTATGATCTGATACTGGAAACCACAGTGGTGGCAGGCGATACGGTAATATTCCTAAATTGTTTTTCTTCTATTTTCCTTTATTAGCTTACCCGCTGTACCTTTGTAGGTCTTACACCCTATTAGACTTATAAGCCAATATCCTGCAGGGATCAATGCATTTTGAAATTACACACACAATGCACATAATTAATCACATGAATTCCCACGTCTATGGTTAACTGAATGTAAAGGCCCACACATATTATAGCAAAGGATAGCCTATGACAAAGATCATGCATTTCAGATCAAAGGCGAAATATAAAATGCCTTTCTCCAACGTGACTGTGAACAACAAGGACTATTTAACTTATGCCCCAAATGGCAGTCGATGACCAATCACAATTATATGAATTTTGACTTACAACCAATCACAATCGTGATTATGACTTTCATTGTACAAGTGACTCCCAGCTTGTATATATAATACACGAATGTAACCAGATTAAGCTTGCAAGATATAATAGAAAAACATACGTAGCAATTGATTATACCATAAAAAAAGAAACCACTGTTTGCATTTTCTTAAACGTATTATTTCCCAGGAATTAACATTGCAGAAAAATATAATTGAACATATTTACATCATAGGACATCAGAAATTAATTAATAACCTGCAATGATGTGTTTAATTTTTTCTCCACTAGGGTGCATTCTTACAATATTGAGATTCTATTTGACAATAAATATGAGCTGGTTGCAGTGATGAACTAATGAAACATAACGTTTCTCATTTGTTTTCAAACATCGCCGTTTACATTCAATATATAAATATTTTAAAATAACAATGTTTAAATAATGATTTGTGAGTAAACAGCTTAATTTTATTCGTTAAATAGTCCTAACAAATGCCACTATTGATTTCCAAATTCTCTAGATAAATTCACTCCTCACTTCGTGAATCGTGAAACAAATCAGAAATGTGAGGTTATGTTCATTCACTGCTGCTTCATGATATTATTTATTGCCAAATAAGTTTGCAATATTGTAAGAGTGCACCCAAGTGGAGAAATTGATGAAACACATCAAACTATATATAATAATCAACATTACGGGTTATTCATTTATTTTTTTAGTAAACAACTCAGTAAAATCAAGGAATCTTTTCATGATTTTCCATATTCAATGTATTTGTTGGAAAAAAATAATGCTTTGACCTGTTCAGAACATTAAAAAGGAGGAGCTTTCTTTATCACAAAAGCAGGAGCTGATAAAGAGCGAGGTGAAACACGACTGTCATTTGTTGTAAAACATCATTCATTGAAACGTGATTGGTCATTGACTAGCATTTGTGGCATGAGTATAATAGTCAACGAAACTTGTCACGACCGGTGATCAAACTTGATTCTGCTCCTTCCGAGGAATTTTCTTTTTCTAAATCACGACAGGCAATGGCAACTGCTAAAATCACAGGATAATACTATTACTCCTTGAATGGTTAGCAAGGCGTGATAAAAATTAAAAATGGATCGAAAATGTATCTACTAGGAATACCTGGAATGCTTGTATCGGTAGTATTCAAGCTTCTTTCCTGCTTGTCCGTGAATATTATTCTCTATTGAAATATTTACCTTACTCGTCGGCTTAAAATTTACTTAACTTAAATTTATAGGTAACTAGGCTATCACAAATACATAAGGACATTGTTTGGACTAAAGAGAGGAACAGACAGGTGAATGGAGAAGACTATATAACAGTGAGCTACATGATATTTATCGAAAGACAGATATAATCACAGGATTCGCTTGGACAAGACATGTGGCACAAATGGGGAATGAAAGAGGGGCACGGAAACTCACCGCAGGGAAACTAGATGGTAAACGCCCAACTAGGTAGGCCAAGAGTGGGAGAAGTTAATATAAGAGTGAGCTACTTGATATTTATGGGGATACAGATGTACTGTAATAATAGTTTTACTGACAGATCGCGATGGGAGAGACACGTGGCACGAATGGGGAATAAAAGAGAGGCATGGAAACTCAATGTAGGAAAATCAGAGGATAAAACGCCCAGTAGGTAGGCAAAAAATGAGATGGTAGAATATTATAAATTATGATTTATGGGAGGTAAATCATAAAGGAGATGACTGGAAAACTCGGATGGGGATTTTTGGAGAGATTTCGTCCACGCGGCCATAAACGTAAGGGTTCGATAGTGTCATTGAGTTAGTTAATGCTGACTCCGTTGAGGAGAGTAAAAATCACCACCCGTGTGAATACAATGTATAATGTAGAACAGGAACATACACACTACGGCCCGCGGGCCAGATACGGCTCTCCATCACTTTTTATCCGGCCCATGTAGGCCTGTAGCATTCTAATAAATTAAAGTATATTAAGGGGACTGATTGGTGAATTTCATTTTCATTTTAGTTTTCATCTGATTGTTTTGAATTTTTTATCACATACATTATGTGCTTATAGAAGCGTATTTATATAACAGGAACACTAAAAAGAACTTTGAAAAATAAAGCCAGGAAAGACTCTATAATGAAATTATACAAGACAATAGCAGTGCCTATTATTACTTATGGATCCGAAACATGGACAGTGACAACACAACAATCTGCCGGAATACAAGCTGATGAAATGAGATTCCTCAGACCAATAGCGGGATATCAAAGAACAGACAAAAAACAAGAACACTCGGCAAGGATGACTTAGACTAGAATACCAAAAGCAGCATACAACTATTCCATCATATGGAATTTAACGATGGTATTATTTTGCTACTCAATTCAATTCTATGCTTTTACGTTCTCTTTGCCTATACCTTCAATGTTATCCATAATTTTTCCCAAATATTTAGTTTGTTTCACTTGCTTTATTTGAATCCCTTCTTCCAATATTAAGTGTTCTCTTTCATTGCTATTTATTGCCAAATATTCTGTTTTTTGTAAATTTACTGCGAGACCCCAGGATTATTATTATTATTAATAATAATAATAATAATAATAATAATAATAACAGAAGGATATACAGAGACTTAGATCTGCTGAAATGAGATATCTTCGGAGGACTGCAGGATACACACTACTAGATCACAAAAAAAATGAAGACATCTTAGAAGAATTACACATGGAATCTTTAGAAAACAAAATTTCTGATTATAAGTCAAGATGGATGCAACATGTTCATCGAATGGAAGATCACAGAATACCCAAACTAATGTTAAGATATCAACCTGCAGGAAGAAGAAGACCAGGACGTCCACTCAAAAGACTTCTGGATGGTGTTTCTCTTGAGGCCGAAACAGGTAAACAAATGGCCTAAATTCGTGAATGTACTATGATGATGATGATAATAATAACAGTATCCGAGAGAAATAATTATAAATGGTCATTCATAGTTTTAAGACAAAGGGAAGGTCGTTAATTCTTACTCGGTATTATATGTTTTTCTTCTCTTCGAGTCTACAAACAACCCTTTTATCTTTATATTGTCTATTAATACCATTTTATTCCCTAACATTTCTTCTGCCCACCATTCTTTCAAGAGCATCCTTCAACAGGCAGTTTGTTCCTAGCCAGTGATACAGCCATTTTATTTTCCTCTTCTTTTTTATCATTTCAATTTTCTTCGGTTTCTTCTTCTGTAGATGCTACAACTTTTTGACGTAATACTCTAACATTCTCAACAAGTTTTCTCCATTTCTTCTCAAGGTAGAAAACTTTATCCAGTATATAACTGTTATTTGTTTCAGATTTCTGTTGTTTTTTTTTTCGAATTGATTCTTATATCATCCATTTATCTAATTTGAACATTGTTCCTTAACTGTCTCAAAGAAGTATGTCATCCACTGAAACTCTGAAGACCTGTTACATCCTCACTGAAAATTTTAAACAATTATATTCAATAAGGTATTTTAAGAAAACGATTTTATGAGCGTAACTAACGTAGGGCATTTCGTATTTCTCTTATTTTAAATAGTACATTACAAACAATAAACTATTGGTTATAAAAACTGTATCGGTATATTTAAACCCGTCTTCATAAGGTCCTCAGCTACCCAAATCCAGTTTATATAAGCGATATATATTAAGGAGAATGTGGTAATAATGCTGTACCAGCAACAAATAAATTTAATGGAGAATTATATATTTATGTTTCAGGAAACAATTACACTAACAGCTTGCTCGGTGGACGTGTGGATAAAGGAATGGGAAGATTTTGAAGAAATAACCATACAATCATGTGAACTGACAAGGTATTTGATTTTTTATTTATATGCAGATTTTTAATGTTTACGCATCTTTCTGTGCCTAAAGTTTTATTTTTCTTCTCCACTCGTCTCTATCCATCCACTCCATGCCCTACAGTCCTCTTGTTCTCATTCCAGTTCTTATTTCTTGCATCCACGAGTATCGAGGTCTTCGGTAATTATGAAAATATTACTTAGAACATCAAAAAATTGACTCTTACTTTAAGGAATGAAAAAGGATTACGAGTATTTAAGAATAAAGTTCTTAGGAAATTTTCGGACCAGATAAATAACTAATAAAGTTGAGGAGACGGACCTTTTAGGTAAATATTTCATAATTTTATATTTTAATTTTGAATAATACCTCGACGGAACTTTATCATGAATCTTATTAATGTTGATTATATATATATATATATATTATATATATATATATATATATATATAATATTTTAATTAAACATTTAAAATGCAATTATAGGTACACATTATATGGCGCCTTCAATAATGACAATATATTTTTGGCCAATCGATAGATTTATCTATTTCCAGAGATATTTGGAGTCTTTAATTATTTATATTTACCATTATCCTATACTTTCTTCGGTCGTTGCTACTTTTTCCCTCTCCGTGATTCTATTCCATCACTTTCTTATCGACAATCCTGTTAAAACGTTAATACCATACCAATTTATTGCTGTGATTTAAATTTCTACACTATGGCCAATCTGTTTCACTTCTACTTAATGATTTTTTTCATTCCTGATTTTTTTTCCCTTCTTGGTCTTCCATTTAATACTGCATCGTGGCCCAGATATCAAAGGCATTATGCCTTGGCCCAGAGCTACGGAACACGAGCTGGTTTGAGTACCTATGTGTGAAGAAATTTTCTCATGTAACTTCGGTCTGAGAGATAAGGGCCCCATGCACATTCATCTTTGTGAGGAATTTGCATAGTACTGCAAATCTGCAGCTATAACGGCTTTAGGCTCGACTTGACACCCATAACTACCTTGATGACATTTCAGCTCTGTGATGGACGCACGAATATGTGAAGCAAGCAGTCAACTGGTAAGCCAAGGGACTTCTAGACCTTTAGCGCCACGGAGTAAAAAATATATATATATATATATATATATATATATATATATATATATATATATATATATATATATCCATCCATAGTAATTCTGCCAGAGGGCAGGTCTTTCACTGCAATCATAGCATTTTTATTCCATGCTTTGCAGCTTTACTGGAAAATTGTAGGTGTGGTAGCTTCCCGTTGCTTTCCACATCGGTGAAGGATGATGATCATGATAATGATAAGGATGATTATGATGATGATCGTCATATGATTTCGGGGACCGTTTGGGCCTTAAAGTTTTTCTGACATTTGTCTTACAGGTGAGGAAAAACTCCGATAAAAACTCCAGAAAAACTGTCCCGACCGGGGATCGAACCCTATATATATATTAAAGATGATTTTCACATAAATGATATGAAAAATGTGTAAAGCTGTGTTTTTATTTTCAGGAACAATGAATAACTACACGATGCTGAAAACTATGAACATAAACTGATTTATTGTTAAAACTGTAAAACGAAATTAATAAATCAATTTGAAACACAAATTATATATTGTTCTTTTTAATACAGTGTGCGGACATAAGTCAGTTAACCACTGCATATGTTTGCAAGAGGAAAATATCAGATTGGTTGAAACTGAGGTTTGAATACGGGACCTTTAGAAATATAATCTCAAACACCACTGCTTGAGGTAATTTGGTAACTTTGAACAATTTCGGTAGTTTTTTGTATAGATGTTAAGCTACAAAAATTAATATATTTGCATTTTTGGTTAACTGCCTTATACTGTACTCTGTATGTGAAATACACTTTAAACTGAAACCTTTTTCTGTTGTGAGAGAATATGCGTCTATACCCTGTCCGCTCCTAAAGTGATCCTCGTCAGAAAAAAACCATGTGACCTACCCGCTTTTCATTGTTTATGGACACCGACGTACGTTGTAGAAGCAACAAGTACGCGAAAAAGTAGTTCCTTTCATTGAATTAAAAATATGTCGTCTGAATATACTTGTTATTCTTCGTGAATGAAAATAATAATATTCAAAACATACAAAATATTCTAAAATATACCTAATCAATAACTACAACTTAAAATAGTTTATTATATATGGGTGATGAATTTGAGTCATCCTTCAGTCGAATCTCATGAAAGAAAATGGCTGACAGTATCGAGTTTTCTGTTGCTGTGTCATCTCCCTGTCAAAAGTGACAGTAATTGTGGGGCGAATGGCGGAAGGATATTGCTTCTACAACGTACATCGGTGTCCATAACCAATATAAAGCGAGCAGATCAAATTGTTTTTCTTATTTTGACGAGATCACTTTAAGAGCGAATATTCACACATTCCTCTTTACATTTAGCACCTAGAGATTTCAGAAATCAAGTATAACTTATATGTTTTGACAAAAAAACCTAATTCCAGTTTAATAAATTTTACAAAGCGACGAGTTTCTATACAGATCTCTTAATGTCACACTGTTGTCTACCGTGTTAGAATTATTGTTCTCCATACTTCTCTTCTTCTTCTTCTTCTTCTTGCAAGGATTAAAACTTTTTGGTTCGTTCCGGCTCCAAGTATTATAGCTGCTGTGCCCATCTCTTTCGTGGGTGTCCCCGATCTCTTCTCCCTCCTCTTGGTTGATAGTACAGACTTTTCTTGGGCAATCTGTTGATATCCATTTTGCAGACATGTTCATACCATTTTCTCCTATACTATTCTATTTTATTTGTCAAACTGAGTATTTGTAGTTTTTTATCCATTAGTATATCCTGCCACAAATCGTAAATATTTGATATCCGCTGCTTCTATTATTTTAATTGACTGTTTATTCAGAGTCCATATTTCTGAGCCATACAATATTGCAGGTACAGCCAATACTTTATAACATTTTAAATGTTTCCTTTCTTACTTTCTTTCCTAGTGTTCTTTTAAGGGTGCCACATAAATATTGAAACATTTGTAATTTATTATTTATGCATTTTTCTCTATTACAACGTAATTGAAATCTTTTATTTTTTCGAGCGTTTTGTCATTTAGTACTATTTCTGTTCTTTCCATTTGTTTGCCACATTGGGACATTACTTTAGTTTTTGTTGAAGAAATGTCTAGGTTGTAATCTTATGCAATATTATTTAATTTAACAATTGCTCTTTGTAAGTCATTCCCTGAAGAAGCCATTGTAGCCTGATCATCAGCAAATATGTGTGTGTCAACACGGATAAAATTCATTTTATACTTAATTCTTATTAATAAATTATAGTACACTCGCAGTAAGCCATACTGAACAGTCCTTTGTCACTAGTTGATGTACTTTGAGTCGCTGGATGAGCATCTCTGGCCTAAACTCAATAAAATAATATCGATGTAGAGCAAAATATCATTATTCAATTAGAAGAAAATGCTAATCTCCCCGCGAAAAGCGGAAATACGAACCAGTTCAGCGCTGTGTCTTATGAGTAAATTTTCTACTTAGCAGTGTTTTCCTTCCTTGCATTTCCTCTCTTATTATATACTACTGTAATTCATCCATCGTTCTTGTCTTTTAATCTCTTTTTTGGCCTTCAGAGTTAATTAAAATATTTTCTTAAGGATTATTTCTTTTCTCGCAATTTAATTTTTAACTTCTTGAAAACATTTAATTTTTCTAAGTTCGATAACATCATTTCGAACTTTCGTACCAATAATAATGTTTTTCTTTTTTATTTCGGAAATTTTCCGCCGCTCTCAAGAAATTCTCCTTTACCAATTGTAGGGGTCCTAAATTTCCACATCTCTATGTCTCAGTTCACTCATACTTCTTCACACAATGACACTGAGCAACAAAAAATAAATTTTATTTTGTTTCAGAAAGAAAAATATGTGATTCTGATTGTATTTTTTCTCCTGAATTCAAATATGATATCGGTTTTTCTCCGTCACGCAAGGTTTCCGAGAGACAGGAGTTTATAATTTCAAACACTTTAATATTTTCTACATTCGTAACTACACAATATTCGAACATATGAACTCACCTAGAAAATGACATTTTCTGCTATATTTCGTCTGTGGAGCATTAATAATCGGCCAGCATATTAAGATTCCATTTGCCTTGATATCTCTTTTCCATAGCTGAAATCTCCTGAGTTAGCTCATTTGGTTTTATTATACAATGGACAAATGGACGGAAAAACGTTTATTAAAAAATAATTATTTCCGATTGAGGGTCTTTCCACTTTTCAGCGGTTGCCCTTTTACCAGCCGGCTGCTGGCCCTTCACATCCACATGTGTCAATCACAGAGGTAGATGATCAACGACCAGTGTAGGGGTGACATGTGGTTAGCATGTCGAGTCTCCCAGCCGTTATAGCTGGTTCCTCAACCTGGAGCCCTACTTATTGTAGCTACCCAATTGCCTCACGATGCTGGGTGGGCACCGGTCCCATACTGGCCGAAATACCATGAGAAAATTTCTTCCCCCATGGAGACTCGAACCAGCGCAAGTCCCGTAGCTCTGCGCCAAGGCTTCGTACCTTAACCGCTCGGCTACGGCGCGGGACTAAAAAAAAAAAAAAAAAAAAAAAAAGATTTAAATCCATTAATTGAAATTGAAATAAAAAAACTGTGGGTGATGGGGAAATTTCAATACATATTTGAAAACACGATAAAAAACTGCATTAAGTACAACTATTGGTACTCATGACACAAACATCATGTTGACCTGTGTTATACCGTAATAATAAATATAATAATGATACTAAAAATAAATATAATAATAACAATGCAGGAATTCAGTGATAAAACTACATTATTAAATTAACTAACTTATTTGAACTATCGAAAGCGGGGGTTCATGGCCGCACGGGCTTATGCTCTCCATAGAATCCTATCCTGAAATAATACTTTCAAATCATCCCCTGTATTATTCTCCTCCCTCAAATCACTGTTTACGTTATTCTGCCCCCTCATTCTTAGTTCACCGCTTTCCTTCTAGTTTTCCTACAGATTTTCCATGCCCCTCTTTCATTCCAATTCTTCCCAAATGTCCTGTATTATTATTATTATTATTATTATTATTATTATTATTATTATTATTATTATTATTATTATTATTATTATTATTATTATTATTTTACTCAATGGAAACAATTTCTAACAGCAAAATACGTTATAAATCATATATTATTTTTCAAACTGATGAAAATCATTAGGATCTATTTAAACGCAGTCCTTAAGTTAACCATTTCCTCCTCATAGATTATTGATACCCTTTTTCTATGTTGTATTTTTGCCTCTTTTTCTTCTTCTTCTTCTTTCTGGTATCCATTCAACAGCCGTCTACATTTTCTCACTGATCTTTACGAATGTAACTTAACTCCTTCTTACGTCAAACTCTGTAACTGTAATGCAGAATACATAAATTAATTAAATCATATCTTCGAGTGTTTACAAAATATCAGACAAGAGAATATCTGAATTCCCACTTACTTTTTAGATTAGAGAACTGTAGATTTTCCACTTAGTTGTCAGAGTCACTGACTTATGACCGTATAAAGAAGCGAAGATTTCAGAAACGAATGTTGTTGTTCACTTGGTAACAGAACTGGTCAAACAGGTAAGGATAACACTGTCTTTTCCTCAAGAACTTTGAAGAATATAGACCTTCAGGGCATAAATGAATAAAGCTAAATAAATGTATCTGATTAAAGAAGAGTTTCAAACAACTTGAGATAAAGTACGCAGTGCTTTGGAGGAAAATTAACTCGGAACTGTTATTATTTTTTTTTTATATTTGGTACTTATAATCACGTATAATAATAATAATAATAATAATAATAATAATAATAATAATAATAATAATAATAATAATAATAATAATATAAGGATATGCAATGATATTAAGTGACACTTTGATTAGAGACTGGGCGAACTCAGATTCTTAAAAATTAAACACATTTTCCGCATTTACGTTAAATAATTATGTCTGTAAATAATGAGCTAATTTAAGATTTAAAAAAATAAACATTAAACTGCAGTTAATTACAGTAGTTAATAAGATTTCCGAAACGCAATTAATATTCAAAACCACTCCTTGTCATTCTATAGGCCTGTCCTTATTTCATCGAATTATGAGTATCAAATGTGAACAATTTAATAGCTGATAACTTAGATATCGTATTTTTCGTCTGAAACTTGGGACCACTCAATCTCAAATTTAGTTTGAATTACAGGGGCTCTCGTCGTCCCAACTCCTTTCAAAAAAACGTTAAACTGAAAATATATAAAACAGTTATTCTCCCAGTTATATTACATGGATGCGAAACATGGACTCTTATTTTAAGGGAGGAAATAAGATTACGAGTATTTGGGAATAAAGTTCTTACGAGAATTTTTGAGTCAAAAGAGATGAACAAACAGGTGAATGGAGAAAACTACTTAACAGTGAGACACATATAGGAAGCCAGATATAATAAGAACAGTTAAGTCTAGTAGACTGCAATGGGCAGGACATGTGGCACGTATGAAAGAGGTGCATGAGAGCTTCTTGTAGGAAAACCAGAGGGAAAATGCCCAGTTGGTAGACCAAGAATGAGGTGGGAAAATAACATTAATCATGATTTGAAGGAATGGGTTATATAGGGGATAATTGGAAAGCATTAGCTCAGTGGTTAGATAGAGCCAGTGGGTTAGTTTATCTGCTACGACAAGATAACTTTGTTCCGTTTAATTCATTTACAACCTCTAGATATTTTAACTAAGGTACGCCATATTTACATTTTCAAAGTTTATCTTCAAAGTAAATGTATGCCTAATTTTGATCTTTACTTCAAGATAAACAGATTTTATAGTCTAATAAAATACTTATTTATGTTATAAGTCAGTACCAAGCTGAAAGCAGAAGATGAAACTTAAGTTTTCGAAAGGCCTCCTACAAAACCACTACACTGCTGATTGTTGAGAACGACTGAGATCTCAGGTACTGTTTTACATTTGTTTTATTAATTTTAACATAGTGATCTCAATGGAGATTCTTAATGAAGAGATTATGAGTATTTGAGAATAAAGTACTTTAGGAAAATGTTTGGACCAAAGAGAGTTGAACAGACAGGTGAATGGAGAAGACTGCATAACAATGAACTACATGGTATTTATAGGAAGCCAGATATAATAAGAACAGTTAAGTCTCGTAGACTGCGATCGTCAGGATATGTGGCACGTATGGGGAATGAAAGACGCGCATGGAAGCATCTTGTAGAAAAGCCAGAGGGTAAACGCCCAGTTGGTAGACCAAGAATGAGGTGGGAAAATAACATTAAGTATGATTTGAGGGAAGTAGATTATACAGGGAATGATTGTAAAGCAGTAGCTCAGGATAGGGATGTATGGAGAGCTTATGTCCGTGCGGCCATGAACCTACGGGTTTGATAGTGCCAGTGAGTAAGTAAGTAAGTAAGTATTTTAAAACACTTCATAAGTTATAATAATTAAACATTAGGTTTTATGGATCAATTTAGAATAATTTCGAAATAATACATAATGCACCTTTAATACTCTTATAATATAATTTAGGCTATATCAACGAATTTCATTATTTTTATAAATACATATTTACATGTACGTATTTGACAACACATTCTAAAGGGCATTACAAAATAAACTGCCCCATATATAAGTTACTGGGAATAGCCTATTTCAAGATAAAATAGGAATCTAATAATATATCCACAGCGGCGGCTGGTAGATTGAAAATGTGGGGAGTGCGGATATTAGTGGCCTAGGCTAGCCAACATATAATACAACAGATTTATATGCATTATAACCAAGGCATCTAGAAGCCAAAGTTGCTAAGTGCATTGTTTGGTCAATGTACTTTATGTCAAACTTAAAGGTTCGAAGTTTTAAACAAATCAGAAAGAATGAATTATTGTCTTACCGGTAATGTAAGTACACAAACATTTTATTGAGGATATTTTTAGTGGAAGCATAGAAAAATAAAATAATACTAAATAATATTAATAAAATAACTCTTTGAAGTATAAAAAGAGAGAAATCCTTATATTCTAGATAAAATCCCTTAATTCATTTCGAATAAAAATTACATTCTCCGCGGGATGAATTTCCCAATATGGCAACACTGCTGAGTAAGAATTTTATTCTCAAATACTCGTAATCTCCTTTCCTCCCTTAAAGTAAGAGTCCATGTTTCGCATCCATATAAATAACTGGTACAGTAATATTTTTATATATTTTCAGTTTAACGTTTTTTGAAAGGAGTTGGGAAAATAGTCCCCCATTCGGTTCTCCGGGCGGGGAATGCTTCAGGGAATCCATACCAGGCTCAAACACAGGGACATGTTCAAAGGAACATGGAATGTTAGGACTTTATACTATAGCGGGGCGCTAGTGGTATTAACGCGGATATTAGATAACTCACCCTTGGGTGTAGTCCCATTACAGGGCGTTAGATGGTCAGGAATCAGGAAGCTTTGCATTACACTACGGGGATGCAGAAAGACCTGAATTTGGAGTGGGTTTTCTAGTCCGATGGAGGATCCTGTCCGCTATCCGATATATTAAGTTTGTCAGTGATAGGATACCATACATAATTATAAAGGATAAACGACATGATTTTGTAATAGTAAATTTACATAAAAAACAACGAAAAAACAAAAAGATATAAACGTAAGTATGTATTGAAATACATTTATTAATATCGCGAAAACCAAAATAGTAAAATAAAATCTTACATGTTGCAAGGACTGAAATTGTTTTACAAATCTTCTAGTACTTCTTGTAAGCTCATGTTTCCCTTAACAGAGATTTAGGCGCTCTCCCCCTACAGGGAAGAATTTGAACCATACTAATTTAGTTACACTTGTTTTTGTATAGATGTCATTTGAGTGGTTCGTGGTTAGCGTTCCGCCTCATACTGACATCTAGGAAACCAAGGTAGTTTTTACAAATTCGTTTTAAATTCCGGGCGAAGCGTCTCAACTTGTCAATAAAACATAATTTTCAATGTTTGTAATATAAAAAATAACTGTGGGTATAATTTAACGGGGATTGAATTAAATAAACTATTTACCTTAAAAATTAACTTTCTAGCAAACTTATTCGACAACACAGTTAAGAAATACTAAATATAAATTTAAAAATAAGCATAATTTTTTTAATTGCTTACATAATTAATAGTCCACCGCTGTGGTCTCGAGGTTGCGTGCTGTCTAGTCACGCAGCGGGCCCGGGTTCGATCCCCTGTCGGGAAAAGCTTCCTGGGTGAGTTTTTTCGGAGTTTTTCCTCACCTGTAAGGCAAATGCCAGGAAGCTTAGGGCCCAACGGTCCCCAAAAATCATCCGGCCATCATCATCCTTATCATTATCATCACCATCCTTCACCGGTGTGGAAAGCAACGGGAAGCTACCACACCTATAATTCCGTAGTAAAGCTACAAAGCATATCATGAAAAATGTTATGATTGCAGTGAAAGACCTGCTTTCGGGCAGAATTACTATGGATGGATGGATATAATTAATAAATTTATATACTAAATTCGCATGAAATTTAACTTTTTTTCCGCAGGTAAAATGAAAGCCAGATTTGTAATCTCTGCTTTTGTTATTTTTGTGGTGATCTTCAGTCAGGCTACTGCTCAAAGCGACTCTCCTGAGGTAATTTAATTAACATTATACTTCGGTAACTTAAAAAATATGCTTTATCATTATTATTATTATTATTATTATTATTATTATTATTATTATTATTATTATTATTATTATTATTATTATTATTATTATTCATAAGAGAAAAAATGAATATTGGTTATTCAATAGTAGATTGTACACGGTATAAGCAATTAAATTGGTATGGGCATGTACGACGAATGCAAGAAGAAAGATTACCCAGAAAAAAACATTGGAATGGTGTCCACCTGGAAGAAGGAGAAGAGGAAGACCTCGAAACTCGTGGATGCAGGAAATAAGAACTGGAATGAGAGCAAGAGGACTGCAGGACATGGATTGGATGGAAAGAGACGAGTGGAGAAGAAAAATAAAACTTTAAGCACAGAAATATGTGTAAACATTAAAATTCTGTATAGGCCTATAAATAAATAAAATTATTATTATTATTATCATCATTAATATTATCATTATTATTATTAATGATTTACTATTATTACTACTTTCAAATTCCTCTTTTGGAACCCATGAGATTTACAGGATAACCGCCGGTCGTCAGTAGGCAAGGAGCAGGTTCATTGCTCACACATTAGGCACACCTTCGCCGAATGTACAGGAAAACGCTCACTGTGTTTACAAAGAGACCTAAAACACGTCTGGGGAAAAGAATCGTTTATACTCAACCTAGGATTTAAGGAGAGATCAGGGCTTGCTTGGTTTAGGCTAGGGGCATGGAAATTTCTAAAAATTACCGACGATCACGATATGCGAATATGTCCAATGTGCGGGAACTTTGAAGATGAGATACATATATTAGGAAAATGTAATGATTTAGAATATTGGAGACGTCAGTTATTACCGGAAAGATTTCTAAATTCAAATCGGGAAAGATTGGCATGCTACGAGTTATTGGTAAATCCAGAAAAATTGGATAAAACCTCGGTAAATTTCTGGACAAAAACGCGAAAAATAAGGACAACACTCATTCATGAATAAATATATGTTATCAAAATGCAATACCATTAATTATTAACAATTATATATAAATTAATTAGTGTATAATGCTGTTGTGTTATTATTTAATTGTAATATTAATGGGTTTTCTTTATGTAATTGTAATGTTAATGTTTTTTTTTGTGTATAATGCTATTGTGTCATTACCTAATTGTAATATTATTGTGTTTTCTTTATGTAATTGTAATGTTAATGTTTTTAGTGTATAATGCTATTGTGTTATTATTTAACTGTAATATTATTATTGTGTTTTCTTTATGTAATTGTAATGTTATTGCTATTGTGTTATTACTTAATTGTAATATTATTGTGTTTTCTTTATGTAATTGTAATGTTAATGTTTTTAGTGTATAATGCTATTGTGTTATTATTTAATTGTAATATTTTTATTGTGTTTTCTTTATGTAATTGTAATACAGTATTATTGCTGTTTTGTTTATTTTTCTTTACACTAGTACCAATTATTACTTTATTGTAACGGACTGCCCGTGCGACCCATATTTGTAAATAATATTGTAAATATCTTACTTTTTTGTCTAATAACGTCCTACTACTACTACTACTACATAGTGCGGCCTTCACTGGATTTGTGGAAAGCAATGTGCCATAGACACCGACAAAAGCAAAATAGGACAAGGCATGCACACCCTCACCCATGGTGCAGATTTAAAATCATAGCCTAGTTGATTAAAGCAATACGTCACAAGCCAGAAGGTCGAGGGTTCGAGTCCCCGGGAGTGTAGAGTTTTTAAACTAGCCTTAATTGTCTGGCGGCACAATGGTCCTGGAGCCGACTTAGTCTTTTAAAGGAAATGAGTACTAGACTAAGTTCTGGGGTTTGGCCGTCACGCAGGATTAACAACCTGGCTGACAACTCGTGCCGATTGTTAAACAAAAATTATGGGAGCCTTAACCTTCTACTACTCAAAGGTCCTCCAAAGTCCTACAGTGGAATCATTTTGCTTTATTGTTTACTATGCTTGGAATAGAACCGGGGAGTGCGTATTACTAGATAAGAACTCTATCGAGTGGCGACTGACATCTCAATCTAAACTAATTAACCTTAATAAATATTATATTAATATTAACCAAACCTTTTTAATTAATAACGAGAAAAAATGATACAATCTTGTTATTCTTGTCTCTTCTGTAATCTACATGTTCCGCTGTCAATAACAGTAAATTAGTATCTGCATTTAGCGTATGTACATTGGCCAAACTGCTAACGTCAGTCAGTTGTTTATAATGAACGCAAATATTTCCAACAAGTACATTATAATTTTACTGTTATTTATTATTTATTTGAAAACACTATTGTGCGAAAGGTCCACCGCTGTAGTCTCGAGGTAGCGTGTTGCGGACCCGGGTTCGATCCCCGGTCGGGGCAGTTTTTCTGGGTGATGTTTTTATACGAGTTTTTCCTCACCTGTAAGACAAATGTCAGGAAAACCTTAAGACCCAAACGGTCCCCGAAATCATATGGCCATCATCATCATCCTTCACCGGTGTGGAAAGCAACGGGAAGCTACCACATCTACAATTCCCTAGTAAAACTGTAAGCATAGAATGAAAATGCTATGATTGCAGTGAAGGACCTGCCCTCGGGCAGAATTACTATGGATGGATTGTGCAAAAAATAGTGTACAACACACGTTTGCGAAGTGTTTTACAAAATCTCTGAAACTAAAAACCTCACTATCGCTCGGTTTTTATAATTTCCTCACTTTTGTAAAAACCACTTCCCAACCTCGCATTGTACTATTTAATGTCATTATAAAAAATATGGAATTTTCGTTAAGTTAGGACCTTGGATGCACTTTGTTTTTATATTTCAATTTTTTCTCAAATCTGTTCAGTTAATTATCATACTTATTTCTTAATTAACATTTTTAGAACTGAATTTTAACAAACTGTGTTATATTGTGGAATGCAGGCTTTCATGCCCGGAAATCCTGATATTACAAGATTTCGGACCATAAGGCCGTGGTCCATAATTGATGTATTCCACAGACGTTTCTCCCTCGACTACGGAGGGTATCTTCCTTCTAGATGTTCTTCCGACCAGAGAACACCACATAGAAGAACTCAGCACTGAAGATGCCCTCCATAGTCGAGGTGGAAACGTCTGGGGAAATCACCAGCTATGGACTACCCTTATAGCCCGAATCTTCTAATTTCAAAACTGTATTATATTTTTTAGGGATGTGCAGGATGCCCGGAAGAAGCTGATCCAAGTGACCCACGAATTCAAAAATACGCTCAAGACGCTGTAGAAGAAATACAAAAACAATCCAACTGTCTCTGCACTTATCACTTGGAAACTATAACAAATGTAACAACACAGGTTCGTGAGATTTCCCTGACTTATTGTTCTGTAACGTTACATGTTTAATTACTTATTTACTTATTTAATTTTAATTTTATTTAATTTCTCAACAGGTGGTGGCCGGGGAGCTGCTCCATTATGAACTTATACTGAAAAGCGTGGTGATGCAAGGCGATGTGGTAGTATAAACTTATAAATTATATTACTAACTCACTGGCACAATCGAACCCATAGGCGGACATAAGTTCTCCATACATCCCAATCCTGAGCTAATGTTTTCCAATCATTCCCTTATAAACTACTCCCCTCAAATTATGATTAATGTTATTCTCCTACCTCATTCTTGGATGATTTATCTAATTCCCGCTATAATACCTCTAGCTTGTATAAAGTCCTAACATTCCATTTTCCTAGGAACATGTCCCTGTGTTTGAGCCTTTGTCATGGATTCTCTGAAGTAGTCCCTGCCCGGAGAACCGAATGGGGGACTATTTTACCTCCGGAAAATTTTACCCCAGTTGAACCCATATCCGCGTTTTTTTACGGTTGTATTTTTATGGTGAAAGATCGTCCCTCTTTCGACCAAGGTGCTTTTTCGTATTCTCTTCTCCTATATAATAAAAGGTAGTTAAATTAAAATCACCACATATTGAATAATAAAATAAACGAAGTGAATAACATACAGTTAATCCTGTAGAAAAAGAAAAAAGAAAAAACCAAAAATATTTAAATATCTTAATGAAACTGTTTCCAAAATTAAATCTTTAGAATAAAATCCTGCCAAAAAAGGCATACCACATAATGCAAAATTAGAAATTATTAAACAAGATGAAGTCTGGTTTATCACCTTCGACCAGGCCGGCATGGATAACCCTATCGATAGCAATGCTACCGCCGGCATAGCTCTCGGGATCATTTAAGCACGCAAGCCACTCCACCACGAGAAGCTAAAGATACCATGGAGGGTAATAAATTATATTAATTCCTATAAATTAGCATATTTATATACAGTAATTCCGTAAATATTCATACAAGATGAAGTAATTTTGAAAAAAATTAAACAATTATTCATAAAACATCACTAGCTTTAACTAATAGAAGTACAAGACATAACACTTCCTCTGACTGATATGAAAGACCTAAAAAAAATCCTTGGAAATAAAATATCAAAAATTATTTTGATACTTAAAAACAAGATGTAGTGTTGGCCCCGGTGGCCTAGAGGTTGTGCTCCTTGCCTCTAGTTCCGAGGAACGCGGGTAGAAATCTAGTCTTAGTTGATGGATTTTTTTACGATGGAAAATTCCAAGGAAAAAATTCTCTGGGAGGGACTTTAAGCCGTGGGTCCCATGTCTGAAGATTTTCAGGCTCGTAAGAGAACCATAAGCCTGAATAAAAGGCCTCTGTGCAAAATGTCATCATCATCATCATCATCACTCCAGGGATTAGGCAATTGCCCGTTCCAACTTCATAATGCATCAGCCCAACGTCTTCTAGGTCTTCCAACATCACGTCTTCCTCTTGCTTGATAATTTCTTGCTAACAATGGATATCTCTCCTTACTCATTCCATCCATGTGATCAATCCATTTCTGTCTGTAATTCGTGACTTTATCCAATAAAGGCTGTACTTTCAATTCTTCTCTTATATCCTCATTTCTTATTCTATCAAGTCTTGTACATCCTTTTACTTGTCTTAGGAACCGCATCTCTGCCGTCTGTATTCTATCCTTCTGTCTCTTCACTGGAGCCCAAGTTTCACATCCGTACAATATTGTGGGAACCGCCATAACATTATACATTTTTATCTTGGTTTCTTTTCTAATTTTATTTTTGAATGTTCTCTGTATTGTTCCATACACCGTCTGAAATTTATTTATTTTGAAGTCAATAATCTCTTTTCACCTTGTAGCCAACATCACAACCCAAATATTTGAAACTAGACACCTGTTCTATACTTTGATTTTCTAAAATAATTTTGGATCTCACTGGATCTCTTCCTCTAAAAGCCATGGTCTTCGTTTTCCTTACAGAAATCTTTAGATCGTATAATTTACATATGTCATTCAATGCATGCATTGATTTCTGTAAGTCGTCTTCATTTTTCTGTATTATGATTACACCGTCAGCAAATAGAAGATTATTTATGCACACTTTATTATCCATTCTTATTCCTGGATTTACTAAAACTTTCCATTTATTTAAAATATCGTCTATATATATATATATATATATATTAAACAAAGTGGGTGATAAACTACATCCTTGTCGTAATCCAGTATTTGTTTTGATTGCATCTGTTCTTTTGAATCCGGTATCTATAATTATATTTGTGTTTTCATATAATGTCTTTATTGTTTCAACAAGGCACAGCGGGTATCCTTTCATTCGTAATATTTCCCATAATTTTTGTCTGTTTACTCGATCGAAGGCCTTATCCAAATCTATAAATCCTATGTGAGTTTCTAAGTTATATTCTCTTCTCTTTTCTATGAGTTGTTTCAGTGTAAAGACATTGTCTATACATGACCTTCCCTTTCTGAATCCACTTTGATTTTCACTTATTATTACTTCTGTTATGTTTCTGAATCTATTATTTATTATTTTCATATATATCTTGTAGCCAGTATTCATTAAGCTAATCCCTCTGTAATTCTCGCAATTTCTCCGGTCTCCTCTTTTGAATATATTCTTCACAATTGCTGTTTTCCAAGTGGTTGGAATCCCATAGGTCTGCCAACATATATTAATTAGATGAAGTATTCGTAGTTTACACAATATTCCACTATATTTGACTAACTCCATATTTATATTATCTAATCCTGTTGCTTTCCTATTCTTAGTGGTTTTCAAAGCGATTTCTAATTCATTTATGTCTATTACATCAATATTTTCCACTTTTATTTCTTCCTCATTGTTCTCTTTTCCTTCAATTTCCTCCTTTTTCCAAAGTTTTTCATAATGTTGTATCCATTCTTGTTCTGGGATTATATTCAATCTGGCAGAATCTTTCTCAGTTTGATTTAGATGTTTCACTAATTTATAACCTATTTCTTGTATTCCATACATATCATGTTCTACTGAGCTTATAAATTTATCCCATGACTTCTGATGGGCTTTTCTTACAATGCTTTTAGCAGTTCTCCTTTTCATTTTATATTCTTCATAAGATTCATAAGATTCTTCTGTTTTCAGTCGTAAGTATGCAAAATGTACTGGCCGTTTTCCATCCAGTAGTACCTTAGTTACCTACTATATGTCTCATCGAGGCGCTAGGTCGACCCCCTATCATTTGCTGACATCTATGAGTAAATGAGTATAACTAAATTAACTTGGTCAATAAGCTCCCATTAGGGAGCACCCTAATCCCGGCACAGTGAATGAAAGGGCTTATGAAGAACAAAAACAAACTGCAACATTATTTTGTCGTCACAAAATTAATGGGACAAACTTAATAATAGACCTAAATTAAATTAAATCAATAACAGAAATAAAAGTTTCAATTATAGTATATTTCACTTCTCATAGAAAACCAGAGGGAATGTTCCTAGTAGGTAGGCCGAGAACGAGATGAGAGAATAAAATTAACCATGATTTGAGAGAGATTAAATTATACAAGCAATGACTGGAAAACAATAGCTCAGGATAGCAATGTATGAATAGCACATGTCTGTGGAGCAATGGATCTCTGGGTTCACAATAGTTATTTTTGTTCAAACACTTCACTTTTTATCTTTATTTATTTAACAGACTTCACAATGTTTCATAACATGTTCCTGCGCCCAATTAATCTACTGACATTCTCCTCCACATCTCTCTGCCATTCCAGTCTCTATTTACCACTCCTTTTCCCCTCATGCTGCTCGAAACACCATAAACTCATGTTATTTTTTACCGTTCTCTTCTTCTCTACCAATTGGCATTGATTTTTTAATTAGCTTACCGGTACAAAATTAGATAACGGGGTTGTAAAACGAGAAATAAAGAAAAGTAATTTCAATAACTAATTCATTGGCACTATCGAACCCGTAGGTTCATGGCCGCATGGACATAAGTTCTCCATACATCCCTATCCTGAGCAAATGTTTCCAATCATTCCCTGTATAATCTACTTCCCTCAAATAATAAAGTACTCGCAATAGTAAGGAATATTTCTTGATCTTACTTTGGGGATAAAATATTTTGGTTCTAAGTATTTTATGTTAATTCGGGTTTAGAAGCCTTTAATATCAGAATATTTTATTTTTATTTTGGATAGTCTCAGTAAGTTAATGAATAAACTTGACTGTATAACTGTAGGCTTTCACGGCCGGCGTCTTGATCCCTATTAGGTTCGTCTTCCGGGCATATAGGCCGTGGTCCAGTCGTTCTTCTACTCGACGTTTCGTCTACTGCTGCGGTAGACATCTTCAGGAGATACTGCGTGCTCTCTGTGAACTCCTCAACAGTCGGCTGCAGACTGGCTGGTCGTTGGAAACTCCCTCCCTATTTATAGGCACGCCCCTGGTGGAGAGGCGGTTTTCTGCGCGGTCCGTGTTGCGTGCTGTTTTGTCCAGGCTGTCGCTAGCAGAAGTCATAGGCTTCGTTGTCGTATTGTGCAGTGCCGGGATCCAGATTTTGTTTATCTTCATGGTTTCTTCTTTTTTGTTAAAGGAATTTTTGTGTTTATATATTTCAATGGCTTCTCTGTACAGTCTGGTGTAATAATGTGATGTTTGGGACAATACCTGTGTTTCTTCGAATCTTATTATATATGTTCTTGGTTGTTCATCCAGTGTTCCGCTACGGCTGATTTTTCCTTTTGTTTTAGTCTGCAATGCCTCTTGTGTTCTTGCAATCTTGTGGCAACCATTCTTTTTGTTGTGCCGATATAAACCTGTCCACAACTGCAAGGGATGCGATATATACCGGCAGTACTTAACGGATCTCTTGTATCTTTGGCTGGGCGCAGTATATTGCTGATTTTTTGTGTTGGCTTGTAGGTTGTAGATATGTTATATTTATTTAATATTCGACCAATTCTCTCCGTTATTGTCTTGATATATGGTAGGTACACCTTACCCTTTGCCTCCTCCTTGTTCCCGTTTTCGGTTTTGTATTTATTGGGATTTATGGCTCGGCGAAAATCTATTTTGCTGTATCCATTGGATTGAAAAGCTGCTTGGAGATGATTAATTTCTTCTTGTAGATACTGTGGTTCCGAAATCCTTTTGGCTCGTTCCACCAGGGTTTTAATTATTCCGCGTTTTTGTCTGGGATGATGGTTGGACCGCTTATGTAGGTATCTGTCTGTGTGAGTCTTTTTCCTGTATACCTTGTGTCCAAGTGTCATGTCTTGGTTCGAATTACTAAAACATCCAAGAACGGTAGACTGTTGTTCTCTTCTCTTTCCAGGGTGAATTGGATGCTGGGACAAATACCATTTAAATGTTGCCTGAAGTTATCAAGTTCTTCTTCACCATGCTCCCAAATGACGAATGTGTCGTCCACATATCTCAGCCAAACTGAAGGTCTTAATGTAGCATTCTCCAAGGCCTGTTTTTCAAATTGTTCCATGTAAAAATTGGCTATTACGGGGCTTAATGGACTTCCCATGGCCACGCCATCTATTTGCTCGTAGAATATTCCTCCCCATTGGAAATACGTTTCTGTGAGGCATATGTTATACAGCGCTACTATGTCTGGGGGAAAGAGTTCTTGCAAGTATGTCATAGTGTCTGGGATAGGTATCTTAGTAAATAAAGAAACCACATCGAAGCTTATTATTTTATCGTTTGGTTTGAGTTTCAGAGCGTCTATTTTTTCTATGAAGTGCGTGGAGTCTTTTACAAACGTGTCAGTTTTTCCAATATACGGTTTCAATAGTGAGGCGAGAAACTTGGCGAGTTCATATGTAGGTGATCCAATGGCCGAAACAATAGGTCTGAGTGGTGTTCCTTCCTTGTGTATCTTTGGTAATCCATACAATCTTGGTGGCAGTGCTTCTGATTTGTACAATCCTCGTTTGTGTGTCTTCATCAAGTGTGGAGATCTTGATAAGTTTATTGGATTTACGTAGAACTCTTGCTGTAGGATCAGTTTTAAGAATCTTAAAGATTCTTAAAACTGATCCTACAGCAAGAGTTCTACGTAAATCCAATAAACTTATCAAGATCTCCACACTTGATGAAGACACTAAACGAGGATTGTACAAATCAGAAGCACTGCCACCAAGATTGTATGGATTACCAAAGATACACAAGGAAGGAACACCACTCAGACCTATTGTTTCGGCCATTGGATCACCTACATATGAACTCGCCAAGTTTCTCGCCTCACTATTGAAACCGTATATTGGAAAAACTGACACGTTTGTAAAAGACTCCACGCACTTCATAGAAAAAATAGACGCTCTGAAACTCAAACCAAACGATAAAATAATAAGCTTCGATGTGGTTTCTTTATTTACTAAGATACCTATCCCAGACACTATGACATACTTGCAAGAACTCTTTCCCCCAGACATAGTAGCGCTGTATAACATATGCCTCACAGAAACGTATTTCCAATGGGGAGGAATATTCTACGAGCAAATAGATGGCGTGGCCATGGGAAGTCCATTAAGCCCCGTAATAGCCAATTTTTACATGGAACAATTTGAAAAACAGGCCTTGGAGAATGCTACATTAAGACCTTCAGTTTGGCTGAGATATGTGGACGACACATTCGTCATTTGGGAGCATGGTGAAGAAGAACTTGATAACTTCAGGCAACATTTAAATGGTATTTGTCCCAGCATCCAATTCACCCTGGAAAGAGAAGAGAACAACAGTCTACCGTTCTTGGATGTTTTAGTAATTCGAAACCAAGACATGACACTTGGACACAAGGTATACAGGAAAAAGACTCACACAGACAGATACCTACATAAGCGGTCCAACCATCATCCCAGACAAAAACGCGGAATAATTAAAACCCTGGTGGAACGAGCCAAAAGGATTTCGGAACCACAGTATCTACAAGAAGAAATTAATCATCTCCAAGCAGCTTTTCAATCCAATGGATACAGCAAAATAGATTTTCGCCGAGCCATAAATCCCAATAAATACAAAACCGAAAACGGGAACAAGGAGGAGGCAAAGGGTAAGGTGTACCTACCATATATCAAGACAATAACGGAGAGAATTGGTCGAATATTAAATAAATATAACATATCTACAACCTACAAGCCAACACAAAAAATCAGCAATATACTGCGCCCAGCCAAAGATACAAGAGATCCGTTAAGTACTGCCGGTATATATCGCATCCCTTGCAGTTGTGGACAGGTTTATATCGGCGCAACAAAAAGAATGGTTGCCACAAGATTGCAAGAACACAAGAGGCATTGCAGACTAAAACAAAAGGAAAAATCAGCCGTAGCGGAACACTGGATGAACAACCAAGAACATATATAATAAGATTCGAAGAAACACAGGTATTGTCCCAAACATCACATTATTACACCAGACTGTACAGAGAAGCCATTGAAATATATAAACACAAAAATTCCTTTAACAAAAAAGAAGAAACCATGAAGATAAACAAAATCTGGATCCCGGCACTGCACAATACGACAACGAAGCCTATGACTTCTGCTAGCGACAGCCTGGACAAAACAGCACGCAACACGGACCGCGCAGAAAACCGCCTCTCCACCAGGGGCGTGCCTATAAATAGGGAGGGAGTTTCCAACGACCAGCCAGTCTGCAGCCGACTGTTGAGGAGTTCACAGAGAGCACGCAGTATCTCCTGAAGATGTCTACCGCAGCAGTAGACGAAACGTCGAGTAGAAGAACGACTGGACCACGGCCTATATGCCCGGAAGACGAACCTAATAGGGATCAATAAACTTGACTATTTTTACATCCTGTAACAATCTGTTACGTACTGCGAACTGGTTCTTCAGATAAGATTTTGGAAATATTATTCAATAATCTGGTAACCTCCTCTTATAAATTGCATTTTTATTTTATGAGTCCACCGCTGTGGTCTCGAGGTAGCGTGCTGCCCTTTCAGGCAGTGGGCCGGGGTTCGATTCCCGGTCGGGATAAGCTCCAGGGTGATTTTTTTTCGGGGTTTTTCCTCACCTGTAAGACAAATGTCAGGTCGCTTAGGTGACAATGGTCCCCTTAAATCATCCGGCCATCTTCATCATCCTTATCATTATCATAATCATCCTTCACCGGTGTGGAAAGCAACGGGAGGCTACCACACCTATAATTCTCTAGTAAAGCTGCAAAGCATAGCATGAAAATGCTATGATTGCAGTGAAAGACCTGTCCTCGGGCAGAATTACTATGGATGGATAGATATTTTATGAGCCTTTACCAGTTTATGCCAAAATAGGTCCATTGTATTAAGATCAGGGGAATTAACACATGAGGACAATTGAACAATGACCAGCGATGTATTATTTCAGCTTTGGGTTGTTATCCTCTTAGAATTAAAATTATTTAAAATACCCATCAATTCTCTATGGTTGTTATCCTCTTAGAATTAAATTTAAAATACCCATCAATTTTCTCTCTCTCGAGCACTCTAAAGTGGCGGGTGAGAGACGTAATTGTTGTATTGGAGAAACAAGAGGTGAATTGATACTTCTGACTGACTTACAAATATCCAGTTAGCTGTTATAGTAAGTAATGCCACGAGTGATTTCCAAATTATCGATAAATTCACGAGTCACGAAGTGAGGAGTGAATTTATCTAAAGAATTTGGAAATCAAGAGTGACATTTGTTAGGACTATTTAACGAATACAATTAAGCTGTTTACTCACAAATTCTAATACCTAGGAATAATAATCACAAGTAGGAATGAGATTCACAAAGAAATTAAACATGGGCTCAATTCTGGAAATGCGTGCTATTATGCATTGCAGAGAATTTTGATGTCCCAACTTCTTTCAAAAAACGTTAAGCTGAAAATATATAAAACTATTATTCTACCAGTTATATTATATGGGCGCGAAACATGGACCCTTATATTAAGGGAGAAAATGAGATTACGAGTTTTTGAGAATAAAGTACTTAGGAAAATTTTTGGAACAAAGAGAGATGAACAGATAGTTGAATGGAGAAGACTACATAACAATGAACTACATGTATTTTTTTTAGGAAGCCAGATATAATAAGAACAGTTAATCTCGTAGACTGCGATGGGCAGGACATGTTGCGCGTATGGTGAATGAAAGACGTGCATGGAGGCTTCTTGTAGGAAAGCCGGAGGGAAAGCGTCCAGTTGGTAGACCAAGAACGAGGTGGGAGAATAACATTAACTATCATTTGAGGGAAGTAGATTATACAAAAAATGATTGGAAAGCATTATATATCAAGAATCATTGTAACGTGATTGGTCATTGACTCCCATTTGGGGCATGAGTTAAATAGTCATTATAAAAAAATTGTATAGCAATAGTAGAGAAGTTGAAAAAAGTTGTTAAATAAATAACGAACTTGGCATTATTATAAAATTCTAGAAAAAGTAACATAAATTTCTGTCTGAATATTTATTGTATATACGGTACTTTTTTTCCTTCATCATTATTTTACTCTGACACGTTTTTTAAAACCTCCGAATACCCCGAGCGGATGCAAGTAGACATCAGTAAACTTTCAACTAAAATCTAGACATATACACGCCTGAGGTAATCTAATTATTATTTGGTTTTATTAAAAAGTATTATTCTTTATTTCTATCATTTCCTTCTCTCTCTTTTTTAAGGCTTCTGGCATATTTAAAAACCAAAACCTGATTAGATGTTCTATATGCATAAATTTGTGCAGATTGAACCACATTCTAGACATTTACTGACGGACCTCCCTCGAACTGTGTTAAAAATCAGGCCCAGCAAATCGTCGAAGATACCATAGATCCTCAAAATTGCAGACTCAAGTCGGAAGTTTGATTCCCGGCAGGATACCGTATTTAAAATCTACGAATAAAAGTTACGGATTTTACAGTTCGCTCATCCAGTTCGGACAAAGATAATATTAGAAAATAAACCAATAGAACAAGTGGTAAGATATAACTTCCTAGGTTTCGAAATATCATACACAGCGGAAACAGATATAAATAACAAACTAAGTAAGTTTAATTATATAACAAGAACACTAAAAAGAATTTTGAAAAATAAAGCCAGGAAAGACTCTATAATGAAATTATACAAGACAATCGCAGTGCCTATTATTAATTATGGATCCGAAACATGGACAGTGACAACACAACAATCTGCCAGAATACAAGCTGCTGAAATGCAATTCCTCAGACCAATAGCAGGATATCAAAGAACAGAAAAAAACATAACACAGAAATAAGACAACTAAAAGTAGAAGAATTAAAACCAACAATAGTGAAATTCAGAACAAACTGGAAAGAACACTTGGCAAGTATGACTGTGAATAGAATACCAAAAGCAGCATACAGCTATTCACCACGAGGAAGAAGAAGTTTGGGAAGACCAAGGAAAAGATGGAAACAGCAGCGATTTGGAGCCAGAACAGGCTAGTAAATAAGCCTAAACCGTGATAAACAAGAAGGAGGAATTTACCCCTAAATAGTTCGAATTTTCTTTTAAATATTAATCAGTTAGTCCATTAATATAACCATCAGCAGCAGCATCAAGGATTAGATCTCAAACACTTTTCCAATATCGTGTTAGAATTGGTCTATCTTTTACTGGGTCTTCCTACATTTCTTCGTCCTAGTGGTTTGTAATAAATCTGTTTCGGAATTTTATTGTTATTAAATTTATTGATGTGCTCAATCCGTTCATCTCTGTATTCTGAAATTCTATCTATTAGTTTCAATACATTTAGTTACTTTCATTTTCTATCTGTTATTGTATAGCAAGCCATCCGATCCGATTGAGGGTCTTTCCACTTTTCAGAGATTGCCCTTTTTACCAGCCGGCTGCAGGCCCTTCACATCCATATGTGTCAATCACAGAGGTAGATGATCAACAGCCAGTGTACGGGTGACATGTGGTTAGCATGTCGAGTCCCCCAGCCGTTATAGCTGGTTCCTCAACCTGGAGCCGCTGCTTATTGTAGCTACACAATTGCCTCACGATGCGGGTGGGCACCGGTCCCATACTGGCCGAAATATCATGAGAAAATTTCTTCCCCCATGGAGACTCGAACCAGCGCAAGTCGCGTAGCTCTGCGCCAAGGCTTCCTACCTTAACATAAGTATAGCAAGCCATACTTCTCAAAAATCTCATTAGTGGCATTTCTGTTCTTCGTTCCAGGTTTATTCTTAAGACCCGGTGTTCCGAATTATATACGAGTGTCGCAATTACCAATTTTTTTAATTTTAAAAGTATCTCCTCTCTAGTTCTTTTGAGACTTTGTTTTATGGTGTCACCCATATAATTAACACAATTAATTAAATTCTTGGAACGTCAGCTCTGAAAAACCGTGACCAAACGCCCTGGTTGTTGTCATTGCCAAGTATAGTACAATAAACAGCTATAATCATATTTTCGGTATCCTTAATTTGATTTTATTATTTCCCTTAATAACTAGTTAATTTTCAAGGATGGCTGTGCCCTGTTCAGATCCTACAATGATAAAAAATACAGGATGATTCAAAAGTCTCTTAACATTGTCCTAATATCGTTAATTTATGTAGTTTTTATAGGTAATTGGAAACTATGCTAACAATAGAGGAAAGCTTAGCTGACGTTTTCGCTCGAATACGAGAATTGACTTACGGGCAGGTCCAAGAAGAATTCACTAGAAAGTGAAGGTATTAGAGATCTGGTAATCAAAAATGAAACGGACGGGATCTGTTGCTGATGAGGCATGTACAGGGAAGCCGGCTACAACACCAGAAGACCTGCAAACTATACAGAATGCCATCTCATGAAGTCCCGGTGCATCAACCAGAAGACTGAGCAGAGAGGTGGATATGTCCCAAAGCACTGTATGGCGTATCTTGCGCTTCAATCTGAACGAGCGCCCTTATCACATCCACATAAAGCACAAGACTATTTAGCTCGACAAGCTATGTGTGATGACATGTTAAATTCCATTGAAAATGAAGACCTCATGGGACATGTGTTTGTCAGGGATGAAGCAAAATTCCACACATGTGGACATGTCAATAGGCATAATTGTAGGATTTGGGCAGGCGAACAGCCAAACGCCATACTAGAGTTTCAGAGAGACATGCCAAAGATAACTGTATGGCTGGGAATAACAAAAACAAACATTTACGGGCCTTTCATGTTTGCGAAAACAACATTTACTGGAAGTAACTATCTTGACATGTTAGAATAATCCTGGAACCACAGCTGACACACGATGCTGTACAACATACTGTAGTTTTCTAGGAAGATGGTGCACCACCCCATTTTGCCATCATTATTCATGACCAGCTTAACGAAGTTTTTCCTGGTTGGTGGATCGATCGTGGTTCACCGAGAATTTGAGCGGCCCGCTCTCCAGTTCTGACACCACGAGACTTCTTTGTTTGGGGTTTCGTTAAGTCCAAATGTATAATGTGAAGATCAACACCTTACAGCAAATGAGAAACCGAATAACTGCAACGGTAGCTTTAATCACACCAGCTATGCTGGCAAAAGTGTTTCGCTGTACACAAGAAAGGTGGAGTCTATGCCATGACTTTAGAGGGTCAACACATTGAAATGTACTGAGTTAATCATCCAGTGGTCATTACTTTCCATATGTAATAACAAGTTTGGAATAAAACATTGGTTTGATGAAAATGTTAATAGACTTTTGAATCACCCTGTATATATGGTATAGCCGGGAATCTAACCAGTGATACCTGTTGTGCTAATCAGCCATTGACGCTGCTATACTTTTTAATTACATTGTAATTTTGTTTTTTATCACTTTCTGTGTAATCTGTCTGCATCAATTTAAAATAATAAATGAATTATTCCAGGTAATAATTTCTCTAACAGCTTGCTCGGTGGACGTGTGGATAAAGGAATGGGAAGATTTTGAACAAATAACCCTGCAGTCATGCCAAGAGACAACTGAGGTAAATTAAATTATTTTTAAAATAACAATTGTTAATTAAGCAACTACTTAAATAGGGTTTTTATAGCGAGTTGATAAGTTAGAATACGATCAGAGAGAATCTTAGCTACGAAAACCAATTGTACAATGTATGTATTTACTGTAAATTATTAACATTTGGGGGGGGGGGCAATGGGTGAAAAATTGACAATTTGAGATCAAAATTGGCATTTTTTGTTTTTTGTACTAAAAAATAACCTGTACTCTAATGTATATGTTGGCAAAGTTTCAGAGGCCTATGGCGCTTCTAAATGCCCTAAATTACGTCAGAGTTAAAAGGCTGCACCAGTTAAATACCACCTGCATGCAAATCTTTATACTTGTTTTTCCACACTTTTATTTCCACTGCATTTTTGTACATTCAAAATTAAATGGAATTCAGAAATTTTGTCCTAGAAGGGTCAAATTTTTACTGCATGTCCCACAAAAATGGGTAACAACGTAGTGCATGGGTTTCATGATTGAAGTAGTATTTTAAGAAATAAAAAATTAAATGTATGCAATTATTAATTTTTTTTGTAATTCCACGCATGAGGTACATTATTTTTTTCTCACTTTGTATTCACGTTATAAGAATTCAAATGCATGATGTTTTTCTAAATATTTTAGGGGCTTGTAGAAAAAAATCAGATATTTTACTAAAAAATTGTGGAACCCATTTAATTATATTGCAATTTTTAAAAATATAATATTTAATAACTCATAAAATAAATGTCTCACAAGAATGAAACTTAAACACATCATTATGTATCATGCTATTTAATATTTGTACAAAAATCAAGTCTCCAGCTCAAAAAATGTAGAAAATATAACTTTTACCCATCACCCTCCTTAAAATACAGTATTAGCTGGAACGGATATATACCACCCCTAATTCAGTATAACGATTATTGTATAGCTGGCTTCACTTGGCAGAGAGAGAGAGAGAGAGAGAGAGAGAGAGAGAGAGAGAGAGATGGAGATACAAGGATAGATCGTTGACCGCATTAGTCCAGAGACAAAAGAAAGAACCCACCCTGTTGTCAGTTTTCCTCTTCTCCCTTTTCCCTATTAACATCTGGCGAAGAAGTTCCGACAACACTGGTACGAGTGAGAGAGTTGAGTACAGTTGTCTCATTCTAGAAATCTCTCATAAAGATAAACCAGAGAGACTGTAATAAATACGAGTAATCAATTGAAAAAATGAACTGAATACAGGATATGAAGAAATTAAATAATATCTTATTTGGGGAAAGTTGCAAGCGTCAGATCGCACGGTTAGCAGAAATAAACCTTAATGCGAAGAGGCCATAAATATGTAGCCCCCAAATTAGACTGCAAATCCTTAAATTGGATTTCTTTGCAAACAACACGTTTGAGAAAACTTCAAACTCCAAAAATTACAGCCGCGGGAATCCCAAACTGGTAAACACACTCGCTACCCGTGGGAAATATAAGTAGGTGTGAGTTTAAACGTTTATGCCCCTAGGAGACATGTGATTTAAAATAGCCAATCAAAATCAGAGTTAGGATGTACAATCATATATGAAAATAAAGGGTCCTGGCTTCGATACTAAATTAATGAGGACAAACTAACGACACTTGTTCCTATAGTGAAAGTTAAAAATTAAATTGTACCTGTTGGTAGGTGCCGTCGTCCTCAACTTTGTTAATATAGGCTATTGTATATAAAATTAACTGGGACGCTTTCGGAAGTTACCTTCCATCTTCTGCAGGTTGAGTTTCCGCTACTTGTTGTTGTTGTGTACGGTGATGTATACTCCAACTGTTTGTAGCATCAACTGACTTGTTTTTGACGATCTCGTATAATGGGTTTGACTGGGGTGCGTTCTCATTAAGAAGTGAGGTGTTGTTTGTTTCCTTTATAATTTCGAGATCTTCAAATATATTTATCCTAGCTGGAATGTTTTCTCGGTGGATTATCGTGAGAGTGTGTTCAATGGTGTTCATTCGATGACCTGCGATAATGAGATGTTTAGAATAGCTTGATTTATCACCCGCGTGTATGAAATCTTTTAGGTGTTCTTTTTATCTTGTATTGAAATTTCATAAATCCTAATTATTATAAAAATTGATAAATAATTTTATTATCACAACAGAGTAACAGCGCTGTTATTTAGTTTTTTTCTGTATGGTAAACAGATTTTTTATTATTTTTTTATTTTAATTCCGTTAAGCCTCATGTTCACCTCTGTCCATTCAGTTCATCCATCAGCTTCTATCCCTATAAATTCTTGTCACTTACACCATTACTTTCTCCTACTTCATTCTCTCCATTGTGTTTCTCCACTTAACTCTAGGCCGTCCTCTTCCTATCCTTTCCTGTGTTCGCATTTAAATTACAGGATGTTCCAAAATGATGGACAGGGTTTCAAAGTTCTTTAATGTCCCTTACATGATATATATAAGAACAAAACTTACATGGAATTAAAGAGAAACTCTTCGAATTTTCATAATATACTTTATAAGTATTCGATGTGAGCACCTTTCGTTAAAAGGCACATATCTAGTCGATAGTAGAATTCCTCCCAAACTCTGGTCAGCATATTTGGAGTAATGGATTCAACAGCAAAAACAATCCTTTTTTCTCATGTCTGCAAGGTCGACGGGCAGTGGTGGTACGTGCACATAATCCTTCACATACCCCACAGGAAGAAATCACAAGGCGAGAGATCGGGAGACCGTGGAGGTCATGGGAATAAACCATGTCATCCAGACCGACGCGTCATTTGGTGTTAATGGACATCCAGGGCTTTTTCTTTTACATCTAGTTGTTTCTAACATCTTATAACATCGACGGATAATCTTATCTGTCGGAGGATTAATTCCAAATTGCCGTCGGAAAACACGCTGCACTGCAACAATGGAACCAGACCACGCCAATTGCAACACGCAGAATGGCTTCTGTGCAGGAGTCGCCATTTTCACAAATTTAACGCTGACGATGTAATAATGACAAGAAACAAATTACTGCATTCAGGATATGAAACTTTCGCAGTTTCTCTTTCATTATAGTAAATAATCACGCGTCCAATTTCGTTTGTAAAGCTATACCAACTACTTAAAACCCCGTCTATCATTTTGGAACACGGCTTACTTATTTGATTTTCCATTCCAATGACAATACGACATTCATACCCAAACCACTTCAATTACCTCTCTTGAATGACATATATTAGTGTTTTCTCTTGTCCGATTTCTCTCTTATTAATGTATTTTAACATTTCTTATTATTCTCGCCATGCCTTGCCCAGATACTTCTCAGGTATTTCTATGCTGTTATATCACTACAAGATTTATATAAAATGGAAGATTTTTAGTAACATTCTGCGCTGTAGGTACTATATCCGAGTTATATATTAACATTTTAGTCTGAACACTAGCCTCTCTTTTTCCCAAACGCACAACTAGAGAATGCGCGACATTAATTGACAACATACCAAATACATAAACAGGAATGTTAAGCAATGAATAAAATAAATAATAAAAATATTATTTAAATTTATGTTTGTTTTCAGAAACAATGATGAAATACAGATTGCTGAAAGTTACACGAGAAGAAAGTGTACTTCTGAAATTATATACTACATACATAAATATTTGATGTATTACATATAATATAAAATGTTAAATAAACGAAAAAAAAAATTGTTTATTCCAGTCTTATCTTATATATTCACAAGGGGAATAAAATCTCTTACTTAAAATCTCTTGTTATTCCTTAAACCTTCAAAACAATTGTCTTCTTTCAAATGAGGGCACTTGAAGATGGATGCTAAGTTTATCAAGTTATACAGTGCGATCAGTATAGCACCGGACAGCAGAAGCGGGGATTTCACTGTACACTACTAACGTACTCACTGCGGGGAACGGACAACGTAGGATCGCGGTGATACGACCACATACATTTTCGTAACTATTTTACAAATTGTCGTACTTACCAACTTTATTGAAGCAGGTGCTGGAACTGTTCACCTTCGGTGTCCATACATTTTTGACAGCTCTTTATAAAATTTGTTGAACGTGACGTAATTTTTACACCCGGGAATCGTGTTTCAAAAAGTCTTCGTATTTGACTGACAGACTAAGTTAACAAATATTGATCATAAATAAATACACGTTGTTCAGTAGAAAAATTATTAGACATTATACAGTTTACACTTATACACACGTCATTCAGTTTACACTTACACACGCCTGTTTTATAAGATACAAATTTTAAAATTGAAATAACTTATACACACGCCATTCAGTATACAAGGAAAAAAGAGCTAACACCTTATCCTCTCGAAGCAAACAATCTGACTGCGATAGTGGATGTGTGGGATGTGTTTGTATACTGCTGAGCCTGCGCACATTTCAAGTTCCGTGTCTGCACGTGTAAGCCTTGTCACCGCACAGCATAAACCCCGCGTCTCCTGTTCAATGCTACATTGATCGCACTGTACTTTCATCCTATACACTTGCATTATTCAATACTGTAAATTACAGTTTCTGCTAAGTAAACATTTCTTTTTTCTTTTTTTGTTCAATGCCACCATGTTGTCATTTCGACATTCTGATATCCTCTCCTAGCATGGCGTTATTGTAGCCGACTTCTCAGGTTGGAGAGCCTGGAAGGCGGAGATACGCTACCCCGATGACATATGATAGGTGATGATGGTGTTAATGATTTACCAGGAGAGGCCTTAATCCTAAACTTAGTGAATATGTTTATGACGATAATGATGACCAAATTATGTTCGGGGACTGATTTAGCCATAAAGTTTCCAGACATTTTTCTTACAGGTGAGGAAAAATCCCGAAAAAAACATCACCCAGGAAATTTGTCCCGACCGGGGATCGAACCCGGACCCACTGCGTGACAAAGCAGCATGCTACCTCACGACCACAGCAGTGGACGTAAACATAGAAATAAAATTATATTAAGAGTAAAAACAATAAATCTTAAATTAAATAATGCCGCTTTTAGTACAGTATTGTATTAACACATTGATGACCGACAGCTGTGCGTACCACCCACCGCTGCTAGACCGGACATTTCTGTCAGTAGCGTGGCCTTTAAAATTTTTAACCGCGCTAACACAGTGTGATTTTTACATCAATATATTTACAGTCAATAACAATAATGCATAAGTAAATCTTTATTAGTGTTCTCACCAGACTTTCTAGTAGAAATTGAGGGTTTGATAGCGTTAGAAACATTTCCCTTTATGTAAAGGCACAGGGCAAAAGAGCATAATATTATGTAGCCAGTTTCTTTTCTTATGTTCACTACAAACGTGGCAAGGTTTGGAAGGTTTTTTTTTGTGTTAATTTATGTTTCGTCATGTCTCAGCCTTCTTGGTGGGTCTTGACATGGTGTCCTTTTCACTCTGTCTTTCCTCCTCTTCCCTGTCACCTGTTCCTAATTTCACGACTGCCAAACAAGAGACTGTTTCAAACAAAAAACTTCTGTTTGACATATTGTTGTTAGGATTTTGAAATTTATAGACCCAAAAAGCATTAAAGAGTGCACAATTCAGAAACCACAATACAACTTTCTTGCTTCATTTCACTGTTTTTCTAAGGATGGAGAAATATGATAGGTACTGGTCAGCCCTGTCTACACCCTTCACATACTTGTGAAGTATTCAATAGGGCAATTTTACAACTTTACCCCTCCCACTCTCGTGTTGCCTGATGCAATGTGCTAACCATTCTTACGTCTCTTTTATCTTTCGATGTTTGTAGAAAAAGGTCCCCCTTACTACAAAATACACATTCTCCTGGTTTCAGTTTATTTCCTGCTTCCACAAATGATTTTGAAAACCCTCTGTTAATCCTTATTGTTCCACAAACTCTCGTCTTTCTTTCGAGCAAATGTTCAGCTATAGCCACACTGTTATAATAATTATCCTGGTAGACATGATGCCACAGATATAAATTCGGCTCCAGAACGCAAAATTGTGTTTCTTCTAATTTTTCTCCTCTGCAACATATATTTACAGGTTACATACGTATCCCGTAATCGCCTAACTATCGGCACTAAAATTCCATATTTCACCAGCCATCTGTCTTAAAATTGTAAACAACTCTTTCTGTAAAGTTGGCAATGTCATAAAAAGGAAGAGAGGGGTACAAAAACAACAAAAGTTTATTTCGCAATGAGGAAAAACAAAATTGCACGCTCCTTCAAAAGCGAAGAGGCTGGAAAACCATAGAAAACGTAAATACGGAAATCTCCGTGACCCGTCGTCTAGCGCTGGCCATTTAAACACGGAGATCTCCGTGGCCCGTCACCAATGTGTTAAAAGGCTTTTGACGTATAATTTAAAAAATATTAAATTCTTCAGTTAAAGCTATTATTTTAATACAATTAATTAATGTATGCAGACGATCTGGTAATTATACAGACGTCAGAGGACGATTTACAAAGAGCCATTTATATGTTGAATCAAATGGGACTCTATTATAATCTCAAAGTCTCAACCTCAAAAACTAAAATTATGGCTTTTCAGGGCAAAGTGCCAGTCAGAGCAAAAATAGTAATCAGTAATGAAATAATAGAACAGATAGTACACTATAATTATCTTGGTTCAGATATAACATATAGCTATGAATGGGATATACATGATAAAATAACCGATATCAAATGATGTGTGGCACCATAAGAAGAAACCTCCGAAAGACTCAAAGAGAAACTCAGCTCAGGTTTTATAAAATGATGGCTGTTCCTGTTCTTTTATACTGAATCTTGGGTACTTACAAAAAAAGATCTCTCACACATTCAAGCCGCTGAAATGATTTTTTTAAGATCTGTAAAAGGATGTACACGCATGGATAGATTACACAATGACTCAATAGGAAATGAACATTTACCCAAAAAGATTAATAACACCTACAAACCACATGGAAAAATATCTTTGGGACAGCCAAGGAAGCGATGGACTTGAGACTGGAACAGGTCGCATTGACCTAATCCAGGAAAGAAAGAAGAAGAAGACAATTAATTATAAATCGAAACTTAAGAATCGTGATAGTAAATAATCGCGAATTTTGGATTAAAAATGTGGCTCAAATTGCTCATTCTAAAAATTTAATTGAGCCTGGATTGAATCGAACCCAAGAATCTCGAAAATAGTGATTAAGGAAAATCCTTATTCTATACAGCCTATTTCACTTCGCAAGATTGGGGCATATAACTTAAGAGAATGTAAACTGCAATGGGCAGGTCATGCGACATGAATGGGGAATGAAATACGTCCATGGAGGCTTCTTGTAGGAAAATCAGAGGGGAAACGCCCAGTTGGTACACCAAGAACGAGGTGGGAGAATAACATTAACCATGATTTGAGGGAAATAGATTATACAGGGGATGACTGGAAAATATTGGCTCAGGATAAGAATATATGGAGAGCTTAAGTCCGCGCGTTTCGATAGTGCCAGTGAGTTAGTTAAGAGAATTTGAAGCATGAAAAAATAGGGCTCTGGGCAACATCTATCGGCCCTTTCACGTTCAGATTTTAATTGCGATGTTAATTGTATCATTATTGTTATTACCCTATAAAATGTTGTTTGTACATGACATTTACATTGCTACATTTATTGTATCTTTAACTGTTTATAATTAGTATAGTGTATATCTATATTTGTCGAATATTTATTTGTATTTGTACTGGTTGAATGGAAGAGAGGACCTTATGGCCTTAACTCTGCCAGAATAAATAAAGTATTATTATTATATTATTGTATTGTTATATTATATTATATTATTATTATTATTATTATTATTATTATTATTATTATTATTATTATTATTATTATTATTATTATAACCTTCGCTGTTAAAGAGCATCGTTAAATAAAATATAAACTAACTCTAAACATTTATAAATTACGTAATATTAAATGGTATATTTTGGGAACAAGTCTATGTCTTTTATCTTTGAGTGTTTATGAGAAAGAAGAAAACACATACGCACTCAACTCTAAGATAGGTAATTACATCACCTTTCATTTGTTCAGCTAATCAACAATATAAAAATGTAAGAATTTGATAACAGTTGCTGTTCTACAGAACATCTCATCAGGTAAGTAACAGAGTGTCACTATATAGATGTAAATTGATTAAAAAAAGTAATGTATATCCTTATACAGTGGAGGAAATTGTTAGAAGTGTGAACACAAGTTTATTTATTCTTCCTTTGGCATTTTTCTATCTTAACTTAGGAGGTGATTGAGTATAAAACACACACAAATAATGTCAAAATTAATTATCCATTTCCGTCCAAAAAGTACATGAAAACTGAAACCACTCTCACATATGGGTGGAAATTAGTATAAAGGCACTTTGTGTATTTCACAGTTTAAACCAAAAAGACTGAGCGCAAAGTTTACAACAAAGTTGTAAAATTTAGTTGAACCTCCATTGTTGTTAATTACTTGGAAGATTCTCTTTGGCATTGACTTGATGAGGGTGTTTATTTCTTCCACTGAGATTGAAGCCCACTCTTCCTGAATAACATTTTTATGCTCAGTCACTGTCCCAAACTGCCGTCCATTGCGATACCCACGCCTTGCCAGGATCCCCCACAAGTTTTCAATCGGATTGAAATCAGGACTTCTGGCTGGCCACGTCAAAAGTGGTATTTTTTTCTTCCTGAACCACTCTTTTGATTTGGCAGACACGTGAATGGAAGCATTATCTGGCTGAAAAATTAGATCTTCGCCAAATTCCTCATACATTCGTATAAATTAGGACTCCAGAAGCTCCTCAGTGTAGGACTCAGAATTCATCTTGATGCGTATCCATGCTATTTTTGATCTTCCTTTAAAGCAGAATGTTGCCCAAATCATAACGCCTCCACCACCGAAGTTTCTACTCATTCTAACTTGCTCTACATTACGGAGGTCGTTCCAGTAATACTGAAGGCCAACAGGCCCGTCCAGATTAAACTTCTTCTCATCACTGAACATTACTCTATTCCATTCTGAGGTCCAGGACATGTGTTCTTCAGCAAAAATCATTCTAACATTCTTATGTGCATCGTTCAGAGGTGTTTTTTATTTTCTTTTTTTTTTAATTTTAGGTTCTTGTCTTCTGACACAACTTATCTTACTCGTCTGGCTGTTACTCGCAACTTGAAATCAGCCTGGATTTGAGAAGAAAACATACTCTTACCTTTTGCTTTACGTAAAATGAGACGTTTAGTGCGCTCAGACAATTTTCTTGTCCGTCCATATTTCCCGTGTTTTCCATATTGTGAGCCCAGTTAGACAAAATTATCAATGGCACATCTTGAAGCCCCAATTTCGTAGGTATTTATCTATTGGAAAGGCCCATCTCCTTGAAGGCACTAACTCATGATTTCTCTTCATTTGATAGAGGCTTTCCACGTGGCATTGTACGTACTGCTGACTTGTAACTGATGAACGATGCTCACAGACACGTCGTCTCCATGTAATTGCAGTGTTTTGTTTACATTTACGTCTCTGTAAGAGCCAGAAGTTGACCCGCCTTTATACCGATTTCCACCCCAGAACAGCGTTTTCTTAGATTTTACGTATTATTCACACATATAATAAATACAAAATGAGGAGACCTGTATGAAATTATGTCCAAGATAATTATATGTAATCTATGACACACATACGGTATTTGCATAATTATTTCAGGTTGTTTTACTACTAAAAGTTAGTGGCTTTATACCAATTTCCTCCACTGTATAAGATTTGCTGACAAGAAATTTGAGATAGAAGAATCCGAGAGTCTCAGATTAAAAAATAATATGTCTGAATTATCACCTGTTAAAATAATTATAATTCAGTATTAAATGTTTATAAGTGTACAGGACGAAATTGGATGTCTGCAGATATTAATTAAGATTTAAATGAACTATTGAGATTTAATCAAACGTACTTTCAAAATTTGGGTTTTTTTTAAGAATTACTTACGAATATTATTTTCAGTAAATTTCACAAATTTCATAAAAGCTGAATTTTAGTGATATCGTTGATTGGTTGTTACTGGGTTATCTTTCCTAAACTCTCTAAATCCATCCATAGTAATTCTGCCCGAAGGCAGGTCCTTCACTGCAATCATAGCATTTTTATGCCATGCTTGCAGCTTTACTAGGGAATTGTAGGTGTGGTAGCTTCCCGTTGCTTTCCACACCGGTGAAGGATGATGATGATGATAATGATAAGGTTGATGGTGATGATGATGCCCATATGATTTCGGGGACCGTTTGGGCCTTAAAGGTTTCCTGACATTTGTCTTACAGGTGAGGAAAAACCCCGATAAAAACCTCACCCAGAAAAACTGCCCCGACCGGGGATCGAACCCGGGCCCGCTGCGTAACAAGGCAGCACGCTACCTCGAGACCACAGCGGTGGACTACTCTCTAATTAAGGTTCTAAATGAGCCCTTCAGTATTAAAATGGGCCATGTCCATGATGTCAAATTTGAAGAAAACTTAAATTGTCTTCTTACGGGTTTGAATGATATATCATAAATAGTAATAATAACAATAACAATAATAATAATGTTTTATTTATTCTGGCAGAGTTAAGGCCATAAGGCCTTCTCTTCCACTAAACCAGCACAAATACAAATACATATTTGACAAATATAGATATCCATCCATAATAATTCTGCCCGAGGGCAGATCCTTCACTGCAATCATAGCACTTTCATGCTATGCTTGCAGCTTTACTAGGGAACTGTAGGTGTGGTAGTTTCCCGTTCCTTTCCACACCGGTGAAGGATAATGATAATGATGGCCATATGATTTCGGGGACCGTTTGGGGCTTAAAGTTTTCCTGATATTTGTCTTACAGGTGAGGAGAAACCCCGATAAAAACCTCACCCAGAAAAACTGCCCCGACCGGGGATCGAACCCGGGCCCGCTGCGTAACAAGGCAGCACGCTACCTCGAGACCACAGCGGTGGAAAAATATATACTACACTAATTATAAACAGTTAAAGATACATTAAATGTAGCAATGTATATTTCATGTACAAACAAATATTTTATACGACAATAACAATAATAATACTTACGATAATAATAATAATAATAATAATAATAATAATAATAATAATAATAATAATAATAATAATAATAATAATAATAATAATAATAATAATAATAATCTCATAGAACAAATATTTTATTTACTTGGTAACACAAGAAAAATGCAATATTATAAAAATAAATATACCCCTGAGTTAAGAGATGTGTTCATTTGTAAATATAAAAGAAAGTAAACATGACCTCTTTTAATACTCAAGGGCACAAACATATCACAGCAAACAATACTATAATTGAAACTTAGAGGACGATTACGACAATCAAAATTTAAAAAAAAATTGATAACTCATGTATTTTATCTTATCATATATTTATCTGTAACACGTCTATAGCAAGGTCAATTTCATCATCATCATCATCAACAAGGATTAAGCCCAATGGTCTGTTCCGATCTCATTATATGTCGAATTGGTTCTTCCATCTCTTCAATGGTCTTCCCAACATTCTTCTCCCTTTTGGTTTATAATTATACATTCTTCTTGGTATGCGCTGTTCATTCATGCGTAATACGTGCTGAAGATAAGCTTTTGATAATATTTTATTCTTTTACAGAGATTATATATATTAAGTTGTGTTCATATATCTTCGTTCTTCTTTTTATCGGTTTTTTGGTCTCCTGTTAATGCTCTCAACATCTTCATTTCAGCAGCCTACAACTGAATGGTATTAATAAGCTGTTAGTATATGCTGATTATGTAGTATTATTGGCCGATAGCGAGGAGATACTAAAGGACAACACGCACACACTATTGAGTAACAGTAAGAAATTAGGACTGGGAGTAAATATCAATAAAACTAAATATATGATCACACGTAGAAATTCATTATATAATGGAAATGGACAGCTAATGACAAATGAGGAACATTTTGAGGAAGTGGCTGAATTCAGATACATAGGAACAATAATCACAAATAGCAATGAGGTGCACAAAGAAATTAAACATAGGCTCAATTCTGGAAATGCGTGATATTATGCATTGCAGAGACTCTTGATGTCCCAACTCTTTTCACAAAACGTTGAACTGAAAATATTATAAAACTATTATTCTACCAGTTATATTATATGGGTGCGAAACATGGACTCTTACTTTAAGGGAAGAACGGAGATTACAAGTATTTGAGAATAAAGTACTTAGGAAAATTTTGGACCTAAGAGAGATGAACAGACAGGTGAATGGAGAAGGCTACATAACAATGAACTACATGTTCTTTATAGGAAGCCAGATATAATAAGAACAGTTAAGTATCGTAGACTGCGATGGGCAGGACATGTTGCACGTATGGGGAATGAAAGACTTGCATGGAAGCTTCTTGTAGGAAAGCCAGAGGGAAAACGCCCAGTTGGTAGACCAAGAATGAGGTGGGAGAATAACATTAACTATGATTTGAAGGAAGTAGATTATACAGGGGATGATTGGAAAACATTAGCTCATGATAGGGATGTATGGAGAGCTTATGTCCGCGCGACCATGAACCTATGGGTTCGATAGTGCCAGTGAGTTAGTTAGTTAAGAGTACAAATAATACTGTCTCTTGCTGGCGTGTAGTGGTTTTCACATCGTTTTCTCATAATATACCAACACAGATGATTGCGTAAAAATTTCACAATAACTTCATTTCAATCTATAAACTTCCAGTGACATTTCGCTCAAAAATTGGTACAATAACTATTCTTGCTTTAAAGTTTATCTATCACACAATTATCTTCAATCTCTAACGAGTCCACATGCTACTGATTCTCTCTTTCAAAGCTGACTGTATCGCTGTCACAACACAACTGACTCACCCTGGCAACAGTTTATATAGGCCGGAGAAGGAAATTTCTTGGCTCAAAATCAATACTTTCTCGTATGGAAGCTTCTGGTATCGAACCTTCCTGATATGCAACATTTTTGCGGAGCAGAAGTTTAAATACATCGATCGTTCTCTGAGGATTTTTCAACTCACGAGTCAACGACTCACGAATCTATTTCCTCCAATTTGCACCACTATTCTCGCCTTCACCCGCAAAATTAAACTCTGCCTTTACGATGCGTCACAATACAGTAGCTGTTACCATAAAAAACATGAAAATTACAGAGGGAGTAAAAATCTTCCTACAGTGCAATTACATACAAAGAAAGTATTGCAGATTATCAGTTGCATTAGACCAATGAACTGTTTAGAAAGTACATAACATTATAAAATACGACATAAATACAATATCATAGACTTATCAAAAATGCAGTGGGATAAGAACAACAAATATTAATAAACATGTACTTCAATCTATTTTTGCAGATAAAAATGAACGTCATGAAGCTAACGTGTGGTCTTATTGTAGCTGTAGCTTTGTTGTCTCTACACTCGGCTGCTCAGGAAGATCCACCAGAGGTAATACCTTGAATTATCATCAATATTAATCTGGCAGTGGGTAACAGAGTGGAACCCTTGATAGAGGTCCACTCCAGGGAGTAGGCGCCCCTGCCCTTTTGTGAGCTCCAGGTCCCACTCGCCCAGTGGGTAGTACCTGGGTAGGGCCCCGTCCACAGGGTTACGTGGGGAGAATAGAAGTCCCCAAAGCCGTAGTGAAGGCAACTTCTCTAGGAGCGAACACTCCGAAATTCCAGTTCCCTGCCCTCCAGGAAGAGGGGTTTGGCTAGAGGCTGGTAACCTCTACTAGTAAAAAATAACTTACTCATAAACTTCAGCAGAAGGAAAGCCAGATTGATAAAACTAAGGTAATGGCATTCCAAGGGAAAAATCAAATCAGATCGAAAATAGTAATAGGAAACAAAATCATAGAACAGGTGAACCATCTCAATTATCTAGGATGTGACATTTCATTTAATTATGATAATGATATAAATAATAAAATAGCAAAATTCCAGGGAATATGTGGTACGATAAAACGAACACTAAATAACAAAACAACAACAGAGACCCAACTGAAATTTTATAAAACGTTGGCAGTACCGGTACTGCTCTATGGTTCAGAAGCCTGGATACATAAAAAACAAGACCTAAGTAGGATAACGGCGGCAGAAATGAAATTTTTGAGATCTGTTAAAGGGTGCACTAAGGAAGACAGAATCAAGAACACAGAAATAAGACAGGAACTTGAAATATTTGCAATAACTGATAAAATGGATACATATAGACAAAAATGGAAGCAACACATAGACAGAATGAATGAAGATAGATATCCAAAACAAATAACAAAATACAAACCTAAAGGCACCCGAGATGTGGGCAGACCTAGAAAGAGATGGGCTGAAGTCGGAACGGGTCAACAGACCTAATCCATGAATGAAGATGATGATGATGATGATTAATCTGGCAAGTTAAAATATTACCAAAATTTATCATCATCATCCGGTATCATGTCAGCTGCCGCCGTCTTCCAGAAACCAAACGCCATTTCTCTCTATCCATCCATTGATCTTCCTCCATTCCTCTGATATTCATAGCTGCTTGTAACCCTTCTATCCAAGTTTTCTTCGGTCTTCCCCTCTTCCTCCTTTCCATTGGGATCCATTCCATAACTATTTTTGGCAATCTTTGCTCTGGCATTCGTTTGACATGACCATACCACTGCAATCTTTTCTTTTCTATGATGTCCGGCTCCTCTTGTACACCCATAATTTCCCTTATTTCTTTATTTCGTATTCTATCCATTCTAGATTTTCCAGCTGATCTTCTTAAAACGTCCATTTCTGTACTTAAAATGTATGTTTAAATAAATAATATAGGCCTACAACCTACAGAATGTGTTGTGTTTAATAACGGAATTTTTGTTATTAATGTTGCAATCACTCTAGTGTGCAGTGATTTCTCTATTGTAATCAGGTAGAAGTAATTGTGGTGGCATTGCCTTTTTGTTCATTTTAATATGAAACTAATTTGGGAACATCTAACCAGAAAACAGCAGAGTTCGAGAATCTTACGGCGAGATTTATTAAAAGAGCACTGAGATTAAGTACACGGCGTCCAGATTGGTATCAGCAGGATAAACCTTTCTGTTGGAAGATGTCAGACTTAAGATGTTTCTGCCGTCCACGGGTTGCCTTCAAGCTGTTCCAAGGAAACTAGAGGAGAAGAGAGAAGTAATTCTATACCACGGATGCAATGGCATCGAACAACTGGCAACGTAGAATAAAATAAAGTTAAAATGCACCTTCTTAGGTCAGAGCCGTCGTCCTCAACTTATAAAATATGTATGTTTTTTGTCTGAAGGCCTTTCATAATCTCTATTTCATCTTCAGCAGGCCTTTCTTCGCTACCTTTCTAGCCTTTTAGAATCTTTAATCAATATCAGCAGGTCTTTCTTCGTTACATTACTTCAGAAAAAAAATACATATTTTATAAGTTGAGGACGACGGCTCTGACCTAAGAAGGTAGATTTTGATTTTATTCTACTTTATGACTATCCATCTCAACGGTTTTAAACAATGAAGTTTATTAGTATTGAATCTGGCAATCTCCGGGCTATGACCTGAGATACATTTTAACGAGATCTGTTGTATATGGATTCCATCACGGAATCTGTAAAACAAAGGGATGCCAACAACCTGGACGTGATTGTGTATGCGAGAGATGTGGCGAACCACGTGACACCTACAACGCTATGAAATGTTCGCACAGAGGCGAATCACTTACAGAGTTCTGCTCTTGACTATGATATATGCACATTAGTGCGCAATTATTATTATTATTATTATTATTATTATTATTATTATTATTATTATTATTATTATTATTATTATTATTATTATTATTACGTAACAGAGTGGAACCCTTGATAGAGGTTCACTCCAGGGAGTAGGCGCCCCTGCCCTTTTGTGAGCTCCAGGTCCCACTCGCCCAGTGGGTAGTACCTGGGTAGGGCCCCGTCCACAGGGTTACGTGGGGAGAAGAGAAGTCCCCAAAGCCGTAGTGAAGGCAACTTCTCTAGGAGACGAACACTCCGAAATTCCAGTTCCCTGCCCTCCAGGAAGAGGGGTTTGGCTAGAGGCTGGTAACCTCTACTAGTAAAAAATAACTTACTCATAAACTTCAGCAGAAGAGACAAAAATGGAAGCAACACATAGACAGAATGAATGAAGATAGATATCCAAAACAAATAACAAAATACAAACCTAAAGGCACCCGAGATGTGGGCAGACCTAGAAAGAGATGGGCTGAAGTCGGAACGGGTCAACAGACCTAATCCATGAATGAAGATGATGATGATGACGTTATTCTTAGGTCATTTTATTTTCTTGGTTCGTACATTATAGTATATGTTCGATTTGATGTCTAGCTTGTCAAATGTGCATGGGTTTGGCTCACATAGTGAGAGAATTCTTGTAAATTCTAAATGTTGGGTGATGTATGCCCATTCTTTTTATTGACGATGACCAATTTATATGATTTTTCGAAGAAATCCATCATTTGTGATAGTTTCTAGGATCGATGGATCCTCGTAATATTATGTGATGACGTGAGGTTTTAAATCTTCTTCTTCTTTATTTGTAGGATTTTCATCCAGTTTCCAAATCACTCCTCGCAGGAAGACGTATTGCATGTGCATCCACCGTCTATCCATCTCTTGGCTGGTTTTCCTCTTGCTCTTCTATCGTCCATTGGTCTATGTTCTTTTGCTCTTTTTTTGCAAGTCTGCTATCTTCCATTCTTTCTAAATGACATTTCAAATATTTTCGTATGTCTATATTAAATTTGGTTATGTCTTGAATTTGACATATCAAATAATGTTTTCTCCTGAATAATTTTTAAAATCTTCATTTCACACGTGCTTATTATTTGTTTAGTTTTTGTTGTATCAGTCCTAGTTTCTTTTCCCTATGCGAAAACTGGTCGAACTATCGTTTTGTATATGCGGATTTTGCTTTTTATTGACATATGTTTGTTGCGCCATTATTTTTAAGATTTTAAGACTTTTTTTTTTAGATTTTACACAATGGCTTAAAATCTTATTAAATGATGAACAATGTATGTCATACAATTATGGAAGTGATTGATTGTGAAATAAATTATGTTCATCACTTGCGTCCTTCTGGAGTTATTAATCGGCATGCCTGTGGATCTAACCACTATATTTTAATTTGCTAGCAGCCTAGATAATATATTTGGAAAATATTAACAAATTGTTAGAATAAATATACAGGGATAGCATATGTCCACGCGGCCATTAACCTGTAATGAGCGACTAGATTCAAAAAGTTACATTATTAGATAAATATCTATTGGTAGACTCCAAAATGGCAAATTGAAGAACAATTTTAATTTAGTAGGCGGACATCAGGACTTTGGCAGAAGACAGACAACAATGGAGAGTCCAAAAATAAACTGAAGTGTTTTGCTGATATAATAATATAAAAATTAGCCTATAATAGGTAGGTATATGGATGGATGGATAGATAGGTATATGGATGGACGGACGGACGGACGGACGGACGGACGGACGGACGGACGGACGGACAGACAGACAGACAGACAGACAGACAGACAGGCAGACAGACAGGCAGACAGACAGACAGACAGACAGACAGACAGACAGACAGACAGACAGACAGACAGACAGACAGACAGACAGATAGATAGATAGATAGATAGATAGATAGATAGATAGATAGATAGATAGATAGATAGATAGATAGATAGATAGATAGATAGATAGATAGATAGATAGATAGATAGATAGATAGATAGATAGATAGATAGATATAGAGACAGACAGACAGATAGATCATCGGTTGATTAATGTCTTTGACATCGTCCGATTCCCAATAGCCAATTTTGTCAGTCCATCCAATCTCCTGGTTGCAGATGTTTCTTCTTCATGTACAAATATATTCCCTAACTCCAGGAGGTTTTAGGTCTTCCTCTGCCTCGTCTTCCCTCAGCTTTCCATTCCAAAACAGATTTTGGTAGCCGATCCTCTTCCATTCGCTGGACATGTCCGTACCATCTTAATTGCTGAGTTTTAATACAAACTAAAATATTGTCTTCAATCTTCATTTTCTCACTTATAACTGAGTTTCTATTTTTTTCTCTTCTTGAAATTCTTGCTGCCCTTCGTATAAAATTCATTTCCGTTGCTAAAAGAAAATTATAATAAAAATATATAATTATTTACTTTGTAATACATTCTCTTTAACTAGCAAACGCATAAAACATTGTAGGCCTTTAGGGACTAGTTTCATCCTCAATGGTTGTCAATGTTTAATGAATGAATTAAAATAATTAGAATTAATTCTAGGAAAATTGTATTAATTTTATGAGAAAAATTCTGAAACAGGAGTGAGAATACAGCTTTATCAATATGCTATATTATATTATACTATCTTTTGTGCTGACAGGGTTGTGACGGATGTCCAGTAACAGCAGATCCCGAAGATTCCCACATTCAGAAATATGCGCAAGATGTTGTAGAAGAACTGGAAGACAAATCCAACTGCTCTTCGTGCAAATATATACTCAATAAAATAATTAATGCAACTACCCAGGTTTGTATCAATTTTGAGACTAATTCTCTTCTTTGTTAAAACTTAACATTTTCTATTAAAATAACAAGTTGGCACAAAAATGGTCAAATGGCATGATATAGATTGATTGTTTACTCACCAGGTCGTGGCTGGAGAACTGATACATTACGAGCTCATAGTGAGAATCGACGAAAGAATCGACGACATGGTAATGTTTATATTATAAGTAATTGAATTAACAGCATATCAGGTGTTAGTCACAATTATAATAAGAAATTATAAAATTATGTAAGCCTAAGAATCAAATGAATCGTGAATTCTTCTTACCTCATACTTCTATGTTTTTTTAAACACAGCACTGCAGTATCGGCGACCATCGTCACCATCGTCAGCTGTTTTCACGACTGTCCATTTTTTTTTGCCGGTAATTATACAAACTGCCATCTGGTGTTCTTTAGAAGGAGTCATTTTCTATACTGCCATCTGGTGTATTTTTGAAGAATTTGTAATAAAAAATACACCAGATGGCAGTTTGGAAAATGACTTCTTGAAAAGAACACCAGATGGCAGTTTGGATAATTACCGGCAAAAAAAAAAAAAAGAAAAAATTGACAGTCGTGAAAACAGCTGACGATGGTGACGACGGTCGCCGATACTGCAGTGCTGTGTTTAAGAAAACATAGAAGTACGAGGTAAGAAGAATTCACGATTTAAGTTTGACACTTACCGCCCCTACCCCTCAAGGGGTGCGCAATGTTTTAAAAAAATTCCCAAAAATGTATTATATTATGTTAGCCTACCTTCAGGGTCCGTCTCATCAGCTTTTAAAATATTGATATATTGTATGCCTTTCGGGACTAGTCCCATCATCAACAGAAGGTAGTATGTCAGGGACAATTGATCTGCTACCTTCTACTAACCTACAATATATTAATATTTAAATAATTTTAGTATTATAAACTAGGTAACTATGTTATTTCCAGATTCTGGTGGAATACGAGACTTGCAGCGTGGACGTCTGGTTAAAAGAATGGGAAGACTTCGAACAAATAACAGTACAATCATGTGAAACAATTATTGAGGTAAAATAAACTATTTTGAAATAATTAAGTGATAAATGGCCTTGGTACAAAGCTACATAACGCGTGCTGGTTCAAATCCACAGGGAAAATAAAATCTCATGGATTTTCGACAAGTCTATTATTACCTCGCTAATCGCGTTGATGGTCATAATTAAAGAAGTCGCCGCCCGATTGAGGGTCAATCCGATTCCATTAGCGGTTTCTTTTGGGATTATTATTTAACAATATCACAAACATTATTAGCAGAGAAAAAAGCAAGCCACCCGTCAATGCGATAATTGAGGCTATAATATGAGCAGTGTGAAACAAGTAGCAGGATTGGTAAGCAAATGACCTTATAGGCCTATCGCGCCATGGATTTAATAAACTGATATAGGATAAACAAAAATCCTAATTAGTTCATCATCATGACACATTAAAAATGATTATTCTCTTTTCATTTAAGAAAATGCTTTAATTTATTTAATATTTAATTTTAGGAAGTTATATTTTGAGGTTATTTTAATTATATTATTTTTAGTCTGGACATCTTACCTCAATATTAATGTTGATTTGTTCTTGGACATGTTTCAAAACAATTCTGTTTTATCGTCAGCTTTCCCAGACTGATTTTATTTATGTTGCATTATGTTGCACAACCTGGATGTCGATGTCAGCTCTATCCTGTGGTTGGCCAAAGAACCTCCAAACAAGGTCACGCTCCATCGGAATATCATCATTTTGATATTTATTTATTTATCTATGGCATTAGAATATTGTGTTTTCTTTGTTTTAGGATCAACAACCTTACTGACAGCTTGGATACTATCACGGATTTCCTTATGAGTATCGATGGAATGTTAAAACTTTATGAAAAAGAAAGATTTGTTTAATACACAGCCACCATTACCTATAGAGAACAGATTCAACGCACTCCAAGTTGAAAATACTGAAGTCCCCCAAACATCAAACACGGCTATCCCCCCAACTAATAGTAATAATAAGACAATCCACGCCGAATGTCGAGCCGCTAGCGCACAAATCTTGAAAGAGCTAATAGGTACACATGCGTCAAGCGTCGACATTCGGTACGCAAACAACATGCTTGTCCTCAAAACTAAAAATGAAGATTCCTATTCACACGTAATAACAGTTCTCACAAAACACAAAGTTAAACACCAAACACTTAACTCAGGAAACACAGTCGAAAAAATCACACTCAAAGGTCTCCCTCCTAACTTCACCTGTGAGGAGATAAGGGCAGAACTGGAGGGCCTCACCTTCCCAGTCTCCCACATACGGCAAATAGTAAGAAATACAATCCAAGCAGGAAAGAAAGTCCCAACCCCTCTGCCTATCTGGGTAATTACTCTCCGCAAGGAGGGAAATTACCAAGACATACATAAGCTCTCAGTACTCGCCTACGTAAAGGTAAAAATTTGTAAGTATGAGGGCATCCAAGGAGTAAGGCAGTGCTTCAACTGCCAGGACTTTGGTCACATAGCGGCGCTATGTACCAAGCAACCTAAGTGTGTCAAGTGTGGGGAAACACACACACTGAAGGACTGCCCCAATGAACATCTGAAATGCGCTAACTGCCAGCAAACGCACCCTGCCAGTTACAGACAGTGTCCGATCTTCCAATCAATAATATATGGAGCCATTTAGACTCCTAAGTAGATGAGGGTCTTATTTGTTGCCCTTTGCTACCCTCTTACTTTTGTTTTTAATTTTACTTTAGTTAGGTTAATAGGTTCGTTGATTGTTTTTTAAAATGTCTGGCGTGTAAAAGGAGGTCAGCTAGATTTAAAAGTCCGGTCCAATGCTGGCCGCGCTGGATACCTGGCATTTTTGGGAGAGGTAATTGACAGGATGGAGTGACGGGAGAGAAGAAAGCTTAAGTTTCTCGATGTGATTGTTCGTTTGAATGGCTGTTGTTTTTAGTGAAGATTTTTTAGGTTAGCTAATATTGTATTTGGCGGAGTGTTGAGGATGAGTTGAGATAAAAGCTGTCGTTTCGATGCTTTTAGGTAATATTTAGTATTTCTGAGAATGATGTAATCTGACAATGGCTGAATGTTACTATGTTCGTAAGTTATTGAATTCTTTTCTCTATTTGAGAGTTGGTGAATTCGTCTTAATAGCTTACGTTCTTTAATTTCTAGTTTTAGTAGTTGCGTCTTCTTGATATCTGTGAGAGTTGGAGAAGCATATAGTATTATAGGACGGAGTAAAGTTTTATATAATAGCGTTGGGATATGTGTAGTGAAGTGAGGCATTGTTCTCGTTAAATATAGGATTGTATTAGATGGTTTTCTTATTTTATTATGAATGTTTTTTAGGTGCGAATTTAGAGTTAGTTTACTGTTTAATGTGAATCCCAGATAGTTTAGTGAGTTGGAGTAGGGGATGGGAATGTTGTTTATTATAATTTTATGTTTTTCTTTTAGTCTTTGTTTAATATTGTTCCGTCTGATTATTAAAGTTTGTGTTTTAGTTGGGTTTATTTCTATTTTCCATTTATTTGTCCAGGATTCATACAATTTTAACTGATTATTTAGGCTTTTAGTGGCGTCATTTATGTTGCGGTTCATGGCACAGTATAGCGTGTCGTCGGCAAATTGGTAGAGTCCTATTTTATTATTTAGTGGTTGGGGAATATCATAGACATATATTAAATAGAGAGTGGGACTTAGGACTCCTCCCTGAGGCGTTCCAGCTCTCAGTTTAAACGGTTCCGATAGGGCAGAATTTACTTTAACTGATGCTGTTCGATTTCTTATATAGTCCGATATCCATCGGACTAAGTAGTCGGGGTAGGTTTAATTGTGTTAGTTTAAAACGGAGACCGTTTAGCCATACTGTGTCGAATGCTTTTTTAATGTCCAATGATACTACAGCTGTTGTTTGGTTTCTATTGTTGGAGTTGTTTTGTAGTTCTGTTACGAGCTTTGTAATTTGATCCGTTATATCGTAACCTGGTCTGAATCCGGCTTGACTATTAGGAATATAGTTATTGATTAATGGGATTAGTCTTTTTACTATTATTTTCTCCAGGAGTTTGGTTATTGTAGGCGTTAGTGATATTGGCCTATAGTTTTGTGGGTTGGTATGATCTTTATTTGGTTTAGGTATCAAGATTATTATGGCATGTTTCCATCGACTTGGTAGATAACCAAGTTTCAGGCTGGCGTTATATATTTTTACTAGGTATTTTAGTGTGTTTTCTGGTAGATGTTTATATATTAGATATGGTATTTTATCTTCTCCTGGAGAGGTATTTTTTGTGTGTTTTAGTGCATTTTTTATTTCTTCTAAGTTTACTTTATTATTAAATGGATGTTCATTTATTAGGGTTAGAGGTTGTAGTTTATATCTGTTGTTATTTAAATGGTTTATTACTTGTTGGGAGTGATTTATGTCTTCTACATTTGAGCATTGGAAAGTGTTATACAATGTTGTTTTAAATATATTAGCTTTTTCTTTATCTGTGAAGTAATGTTTATTGTTTTCTTTTAAGGGGACTTGTTGGGTTGGCGTTCCTTGGATATTTTTAATTGTTTTCCAGAAGGATTGAATGTTTTTATTTTTATCATCTTTTAGTCTGTTTATTAGTTGATTATATTTTTGTTCGCGGTGTGGAATTTAATTGAAGTTTTTAGATCATTTTGGTCGATCTTAGCAGTCTTCTATTTTCTTCTGTGGGGGATTTAGTGAATAGTCTGTGTGCTCTCTGTTTTATTTTTATTGCAGTTATTATATGTTTAGGGAAGAGTTTTGGTTTTATATTTGTGTTATATTTTTTGTAATGTGGAATTGAGTTTAATCTAGCGTCATTTATTGCTTTTAGTAATTGCGTGTCGGCCAGTTCCAGGTCTTGGGGAGTGTTTATATTTTGGTTTAAATTTCCTGTATTGTCTTCAATTTGGGTTTGGAATAGTTCCCAATCTGCTTCTTTATATTTATATATTATGGTGGGTTCTGGCACGTTATAAAATTTAGAGTATGGAGCACTCATAGTTATTTTTATGGCTGCATGATCGGAGTTAGGTGGTGGGAGCATTTCTACGTTATTTATTTTTGTTTTATATCTTGGGTTATTAATATTTTATCCGGGGAGGTGCAGTTTTGATTTTCCTGCATGGGAATTCTTGTTGGTCCCGGGGTTATTATATGTCTAAGATTAGAAGTATTTATTATTTTTATTATTTCTTTACCTTTGTTATTTGTTTGGTTATCCATGAGAGTTGTGTGATGTGCATTTAAGTCACCTATTATTATGGAGTTATTTTGTTTTATTGAGTTTTCTACGTATTCCGTAGGGAATACATTATTAGGAGGGATATATAGTGTTATTATGTTAAGTTTCTTATTATTATTTTGGTGGATTGTTATCGATGCAGTTTCTAAGTCTTTATATTTATCTGGTATGTTGTTGGGTGTTATTTTTAGTGTGTTTTTATATAGAATGGCTATTCCTCCACCATTGCTATCTCTGTCTTTTCTAATTATATTGTAGTTAGGTTGTTTATATTTATAGCTAGGGTTTATTTTGGTTTCATTTAATGTTATTATATCTGGATTATTTTCATGTATTAGTTGTGTTAATTCGGTTAAACTTGAGTTTAGGCCGTTTAAATTACAATGTATTATTATTAGTTCGTCAAGCCTGATTCGACCCGCGAATTTAAGTCTTATCGGTTAGGGCCGATATTTGTGAAGCTAGTTCTGTTGTTATGTTTTCCTGGATATTTTCCATAACGGTGCTGACTGTCTGATTCATTTTTTGAATGAAAATGTCCAGATGGGTGTTATTTGGGACAAATTTAATGGTGCTGTTAAGTGCCCTTTTGGCCGTGCTGTTAGATACTTGTTTTAGAAGGGGCCGTTCTGAATTATCTATTACATTGTATGTGACACCCAGGAAATATTTTAGTAATTCTTCTTTGAGTGAATTAAGTTTTTCATCGACGTATTTTTCGATTTTTTTAGTGGCTAATTTTATTTTTTCATCCATTATTTTGTTGACTTTTTCATAATTTATTATGTTGCTTTCTGTTTCCGAATTCTCTGGGACTAGGGGGGGAAAGTTCCAGGCCGTGGCTCTGGGCTTAACCGGAGATATCGGAGTTTGTGGGACAAGTGGCGTATATCTCTTTGGGGGCGGCGGGGTTTCTTTAGGATACAGTGGGCATTTCACCTGTCCCGTGTAGTGTCCTTTTTGGTTACAAGTGGCACAATAAATCAGGTCGTTTGTGTATTTAGGGTGAGTGCAATTTTTTGGGTGTTCACCGCACCTGTGGCATTTTCTGGGGTTTTGGCAGTCCTCTTGCGTGTGACCATATAGGCAGCAGTTTCTGCAGGGGACGTGTCTATATCTTTCTAGTGGAGGTTCCACTCTAAATTTTCTCCCTAGCATAAGGATACCCTGATTTATTACTTTTTCTGTCTCTTCTCTGTTAGGGAAATTGAGTCTAACCATGTGGGTAACAATACCATCTTTAGTTGTGATCCGAGACAGTTCTGTTATATTGTAATTTGCCTCGGCTAGCTCTTGTTTTAGTTCCGCTTCAGTTATATTCGGATCCACTCCTCTCATCACTCCGGTATATTGGGTCGTTAAAATTGTTGTTTTTGGTTTGTTTTGTATGGGATTAAGTTCATATTTAGCTATAGGGCCGAAAGTTGTGCTAGGGATATTTTTGGTAAAACTATTTAAGTCTCGTTCATTTTGAAAGTTTAGGGTCGTTATTTTGGTTCTGGTATTGCAGTAGTTCTGGGGAATTGGATTGGCAAGTGCTGGCGAGTATTGTTTTAGTATAGATTTTAGGAAGAAAGGACTGCCTAGTCCAATGGTATGGTTTGTAATTTTTAAGGTGAATTTTGGGACTGTAGTAGTCTCATTGGACTGTGGGGTCGCTGTTTTATTTTCATTTTCATTATTATTACTTTTTGTTTTAGGTTGGGATTGTTCGATTAAGTTTGATTTGATCAATCTATTATTATTTTTTGTGCGCACGGGAATGAAGGGATTTTCAGGATCTGTTTCCTCTTCCTCCGTCCTATCTCTCCTACTCTCCCAGGGCGGTAGCAAAGTTGCTTTTTCCGGTACGTATATTATGGAATTAGGTCCGAAATGGTCACTTGTGAGATCGTTCGTACACTCGTAAAAAAGGTACCGGTCATTAAAGGCAATGAAATCATCATCCTCGGCTTTTTGCTCGGTGCGATAATTTTCGACTCCTATTTTCGCGTTACATTTCTTTTTGAATTGTTTGAGTTTAGCTTTTTCGGGATTTCTGATGTACATACAGCAGTTAGATACATCATTCTCTGAGATACGGGGCGTAAGGGAGGGAGCACTCCGCCCAGGAGGACGGTCGTCCTCCGCCATTCTTAAGTTTCTAATTTATACTCTAAGTTTTAGGCTTCTCAGGTGGGGGTTGATTTTTTTTTGTCAAATAATGACGGAAGACGGGGCTGGAGTTGCCCTGTCCTTATCCCGGGATCGGATAAGGCCTGGGGCTTGACGGGAGTTAGGAGAAGGTAGCGCCGTGCGCCCGGGGTGAGGGAGGGGGAGAGGGATTGCAACTGTAGTTGAAGAAGGCAATTTGCTTGGCGTATATGCCCGCAGGCCGGCGGTTGCAATTGCTCGGGAGGTCGTACGTCGAAGGCAGGCTCCTGCCGAAGAAAACCGAAGACTCTTGAAGCTAGTCGCTGTAGCCAGAGTGTAGTCCGCTTAAGCTCGTCTTCAATGCGATGATGAGATGACCGATCTTCACGCCGTATCTATTATAGTTGATTTTGGTACCGACAAGTTTGACCTCGTCTTGACCCATCAATTAATGTGCTAGGCTTAGGGTAGGTTAGGAATGTTTTGGCAGGGAGAGTGGTCCTCTCGATGCTGTGCTATGAATCTGTGCCTAGTTTGAGTACATGCAACCGGCCCTTTTCAGGGCCATGTCTTTAGTGAGTTAAGTCAAGAGGTGTCCGGTATTGTAGTGTCGTCTGACGTCTTCTAGTACCTATGTTTTGTATAAGTGAGTTTCTGTGGTTTCTGTATATGTCTCTGAGTTTTCGTGCAGTCTTCTTGATTGTGTCGGTTAAGTACGGTAGTTTGAGGGTGTTATGAATGTGGGCCGTAGTAGTGAATCTTGGGGAATTTGTGATGATTCTTGCTATTCTATTTTGCAGTATCTGTAGTTTTTGCAGGTGTGCTTGTGCGGTGTGTCCCCCCAGGCTGGGCAGGCGTATAGTATGGTTGGTCGTATTAGTGCTTTGTATAGTATAGTTTTTTGTCTGGTGGTCAGTTTTCTTGTTTTTAGTAGTGGGTATAGTTGTCCTATTTTTTGTGTTGTTTTATTCTTTAGGTAGGTTGTATGAGCTTTGAATGTTAGTCTTTTGTCTAAGTGAATTCCTAAGTATTTTACTGTGTCTTTGTAATGTAGTTCTGTGCCATTTATGTTGAGTGTTTCAGCTCTTGGTCGTCTGCGTGTGAAGGTTATGGCTTCAGTTTTGTCAGCGTTTAGTTTTATTCTCCATTTGGAGAACCAGTTAGTTAGTTTGTCTATGTGGTCTTGTAGTCTATCTGTAGTTGCTATTATGTGTCTGTCAGTGGTGTAAATTGCAGTGTCGTCAGCGAATTGTGCAGTTTTTTACGTGTCTTGAGTTTGGTATGTCATGAACGAATATGTTGTACAGTGTCGGTGCCAATACCGAGCCCTGGGGTACACCAGCTTTTATTGGGTGCCAGTCTGATTTGTTGCCATTGATTATCACTCTAAATTGTCTGTGTTTTAAAAAGGAGTATAGTAAGTGTATGAGTGAGTCAGGGAGGTCTAGTATAGTCATTTTGTGAATGAGACCCATGTGCCACACGGAGTCGAAGGCCTTTTCGATGTCGAAGAATACCGCAGTAGTGTGTTCTCTATTTAGGTAACCTTGGGTGATGTCGTCTGTTAGTCTTAATAGTTGTAATGTCGTTGAATGTGTTGTTCGAAAACCGAATTGGGAGTTTGGAAGTTTGTCTGTTAAGTGGGTTTGGAGTCTGTTAAGTATGATTTTCTCTAACACTTTTCCTGCGTGGTCTAGGAGGCTTATGGGGCGATAGTTTTGAGGGAAGGTTGGGTTTTTATTTGGTTTCAGGATGGTTATGATGTCTGCGTGTTTAAATGAAGTTGGGAAATGTCGCAGAATAAGTGCAGAGTTGTATATTTTGGTTAAGTGTACTAGTCCTTTTCGTGGTAATTGTTTGAGTGAGTTAGGTGAGAGTCTGTCGTGTCCAGGAGCTTTGTTATTGGGAAATTTCATTAGGATTCTTTTGATTTCGGATGGGGTGACTAGGGGTATGTCAGTAGTTGGTGGGATGCGTAGGTATTGTTGGGTTTGTCTTCTTGTTCTAGTTTGGAAGCGTTCGTGTGTCTGGTCGTTTGTACGGGATCTAAATTGATTTTCGTAGGTTTGTGCGATCGCTTCCGCTTTGTCTGCGTCTTCATATACAAGTCCATTTAGTCCATGAATTGGGTGGTTTCTTGAGTTTCTTTTTCTGGTGAATCTACGAAATATTTTCCAGTTGTCGTTTTCTGTTTCTGCGGTATTCAGGTCAGCGTCTAGTTTGTCTCGTTTAAATTTTTGTATTAAGGATTGAATTTGTCGTCCTAGTAAATTTAGGTGCTGTTTATCGTTTATGTGTCGGTGCCTTTGCCATCTTTTGCGTGCTTGTCTTTTTTTAGTTTTATCAGTTCTTGAAGTCCAGGTATGTCTGCATTGGTGTATCGTTTAGTTGTTTCGGTCGTGGTGCAGTCTTTGTAGGTTTGGTATATAGTGTTTTGGAAGGTCTCAGTGGCTATGTCGAGTTCTTCAGTGGTTTCTATTTTGATGTTGGGTGTTAGTGAGTCTGTCAGTAGTTGTCTGTAAACAGCCCAGTTCGTGGTATGTTTTATGTAATTTGTAGGTGAGTTTTTATGCGGGAAAGTCTATTTCTAGTAGAACTGGATTGTGGTCAGAGTTCAGTTCGTCTAGGACATCTATATAGTTTATATGGAGTCTGGGTTTAATTATGTAGATGTCTAATACGTCCGGTAGATGTCCTTGGTAGTGGTAGTGAGTGGGAAGTGTTGGTCCTATGACTTCGTAATTGTTGTCTTGAGAGTGTTGTAGTAAAATGTGTCCCTTGTTGTTGGCTCTGGTGGAGTTCCACGCTTGGCTTTTGGCATTGAAGTCTCCTCCAAATATAAAGTTCGGAGTGTGTCCAGTTAGTGCGTCTAAGTCTGTTTGTAGTAGGTCTTTAGTTGGTGATATGTATACAGCACCTATGGTGATGGCTGTGTTAGAGTTATGTATGGTGATTGCAGTGGTCTGTATGTTAGTCAGTCCTTGTATGGTGGTGGGAGAATGGCTGATGGTGGATTTTATCACCACAGCCGTTCCTCCAAAGTGTCCGTCCCTTGGTGGTCCTTGAGTTCTGTAAATAGTATAGTTGGTAATGTTCCATTGTCTGGTGTCAGGTAGTTTGGTTTCAGCTATTAAGGCAATGTCAATGTCTAGTTAGTACAGTAGTTCTGCAAATTCCAGAGCATCGTTGCGAATGCCATTCGCGTTCCACTCCAGAATAAGCAGAGGTTTGAGTAGTGCAGTGTGTCTATTGGCCATGGGTCTGGGTCAATGTGCTCAGTACTGAGATCAGAGTACTTATTAATGTGGGGTTTGCAAGTAATTGCTGGATGAGGTTTATTAAGGTATTTATTGCTGGGATTGCTGGGATTAGGGTCTGTGGTGTAGTCTCAGGATTTTGGGTTTGAGGGAAGAGGGCTTGTAGAGTGGCTGGGTTACTCCATTGGTTTACTGTAGGTGCAGGTGGGGGGGGTGGTCTTGTAGGTGGGGGTGGGGGACGGGCGTCTACGATGGGTCGGGTTGGGGTTGGAGTAGGAGACTGGAGTGTGGGTGGTCTAAGTTGATACTTGCGGTATTCAGGGCATTCCCTGTAATTTGCAGTGTGTTGGCCATTGCAATTAGCGCACTGGAGCACTTGTGCGTTGCAGTCTTTGGACTTATGAGGTCCTGAGCACTTCACACATTTGTCAGTGCGTGTACAGTAGTGTGATACATGCCCAAACTTTTGACATTTGAAGCATTGTATCACTCCTGGGATGCCCTTGTATTCTTCAAGTTTGACGGTGATGTAGAACAGGTTAGTCAGGTGTTTTAGTTGGTCTTGTAGGTCTGGGGTTTTTTGGAAGGTTAATATCCAGACTGGCACTGGTTCTTTAGTGGGGACGCCGCTGTTGTATGTGGTTTTAAATATCTGTCTAACATGTTCTATGGGGAATTCTTGGGTTTTGAGTTCTTCCATTATTTCGTTACTTGAAATTGCTCGAGGGAGGCCTTGAAGAGTAATTTTGAACGAAGGGTTAAGCCCGTGTGCATATGTGTGGTACGGGATTTTCTTGAGTTCAAGGGTTTTCTTGATGTGTTCGAAGGCTTCAGTTGTTTCAGAAACTATTTTAAGGGAGTTGTTTGAGTATTTCATCTGTACCTTTCCCTTGTGATTACCTGTTATTGCAGCTAGTTCTTGGGCGTTGATAATTGAAATTTCTGCAATTATTGGGGGAGGTTTTCTCTCTTTAGGTGGTGCCCGGGGTTGAGTTGAAGTATTAGTTTCAGTATCTTGTGGTGCGTCAGTAAGTGCTGCAAATGCGTTTTCGGTGGGGAGTGGGTCTGGGGTAGTCAGTTCAGTCTGTTTGCCAGTCTTCTTGGCTAGTACGAAACCGTCCGCTTCAGAATTCATAGTTTGCTGACTGGAGGTACTGGGTAAATCGTTTTTAGAGTTGGCTCTAGTGAAGGGTGGCATGGCCGGAGGTTCCCTGACCTTATTCTGGGATTGAATAAGGCTTGGGGATAGACGGGATGTCGGGAGGAGGTGACGCCGTGCGCCGTGTATCAGGGATGGCGAGTAGGAAACCTAGCACACTTACCTCTGTACTGCCAGACCTGTTTATGTGTCGTATGTAATATACGATTAGCTCTTTTACTACGAAGACAGGTTCACCTTTATGTTGAGCAGCTGCTGAGGTTTGCTCCCACCGTTGAAGCCTGCAAGCCACCGCAGTAATAGCGCCAAGACCGTCGAAATATCTAGTTGCTCTCGTAGCCAGCGCAGTAACTGTACTTCTCTATAAGCAGTTGCCTTGTCGAGTACATGCAAGCCGATCAATGATCTTCCAAGTGAAGACACAACAATTTATAGCACGACAAGCCCCGCCCCCATTGCCACAGCCTGCCCAATCCGCACGCAGACCCTTCACTACCAGATCATGGAACGTGAACCAAGCCCAACAGCCTCCATCCAACAATTACGCCCAAAACTTCCCACCTCTTATCCCTAGTGCTACACCACAACACACAGTACAAGTTCACACAAACACAATTCAGGACACAAGTAACTCCAATGGCCTGGAAGGGCTATTGAAATTACTCAATACACCAAACCTTGCCACAATCATAAACCTGGTAATGAAAATAGCAGAAAAACCTGAGCTGCTAAATACAATTATTTCACTAATTAATACATTCACAAATGGACCATAGGCTATTACACAAACCACTAAGAATCCTAGAGTGGAACGCAAATAGCATTCTTAGGGAAGCTTTAGAATTTTCACACTTACTAAGAACAGAACACATAGACATAGCACTAATAGCGGAAACAAAACTAAGTCCCGAAACCACATGGAGAATCGCAGGATACGACACCTACCGAACCGACTCTCCCATCCGCGGGAGAGGAGGAACAGCTGTAATAATAAAGAATACAATAAACCACACTCCCCTCGTTATAAATGGACTAACTAACATAGAACTCACAGCAGTAGAAATTTACCATAATAATACTAAAACAACAATCGGAGCCCTCTACATCTCTCCTACCAAGAATTTACTAGACCGCGAATTAGACACGATAACACACTTCGACAGATTTATAATAGGAGGAGATTTCAACGCAAAACATCAAGTTTGGAACTCTAGACGTGCCAATGCCAAAGGGAACCAACTTTTAGACCACTCAGACAGACACTCATACGAAGTAATAGGCCCAACAGAACCAACACACTTCCCGTACAACACACAAGGTTCAGACGTCCTGGATATCTTTATAATGAAGCCGCTGTCAATTATAAACGAGATCCAGGTACTAAATGAACTAAACTCAGACCACAGCCCAGTTTTAATGGAAATAGACCTGAATCCAAGCAGAATTAACACCCACAATCACACAATAAAGACGACAAACTGGGCCCTATACAGACAGAAATTAAACGAATACATAACACCTAACATCACTATACAAGACAAAGATGAACTAGAAGCAGTCACACGTACATTTACTAATACAATAGCAACAACTTACAGACAAGTTACAACTACTACCTCAAACCCCATAGCGCACTATAACATACAGGGACTACAAGAATTAATACAGGAAAAACGTAGAATCAGAAGAGAATGGCAAAGGCACAGGAGACCAAACGACAAAATCACTTTAAATACACTTACACGCCAAATTAAAAATAAAATTTCAGATCATAAAAAACAACAATTAGACACAGAAATACAAACTGCAGTAGCACACAACAAAGTATGGGATATCACAAAAAGATTCACACATATTAGGCAAAAAAGAAACCATCCCATACACGGTACAAATGGACTCGTACATACACCAAAAGACAAAGCTCAGGCAATAGCAGAAACACTAGACCGAACATTCAGATCCAGAACAGACGATTACACACATGAAAACTTTCACAGAAGAACACGAAGAGAAAACAGACACTATCTGGCAAACCAACCAACACACAATATCCCCATAACAAAACCGACAGAAATAAAGAAAATAATTAATAAAATAAGAGATAATAAAGCACCAGGGCCAGATAGCATCCCAATTAGAGCACTTAAAGAAATTCCAAAAAAGACTCTAGTACACCTTACAAAAATCTTCAATACTTGCCTCATCCTAAAGCATTTCCCTACCCAATTCAAAGAAGCAAAAATAATAACTATACCGAAACCCAAAAAGAATCCACTATTTCCTCAGAACCACAGACCAATCAGCCTATTAAACCACATGGGAAAAGTATTGGAGAGAATAATACTAACTAGATTCAGCCCACATATACACACATTAATCCCCAACACTCAATTCGGCTTTAAATCAGAACACTCGACAACACAACAACTCCTAAGATTAACCAGCGATATTACAAATGGATATAGAAATCGCCAACACACTACTGCAGTATTTTTCGACATAGAAAAAGCCTACGACTCCGTGTGGCATACGGGACTTATTAAGAAACTAATCACAGCCAACATTCCAGATTCTTACACACACTTAATACATTCATACCTTACCCAAAGAACATTCTATGTAAAATACGATACAGTAACATCTGAAAGCTTCCCTATTAAAGCAGGCGTACCACAAGGCTCTGTATTAGCACCAATTTTGTACAACATATACACAGCAGACATCCCAACACACAATAATACACGAATCGCACAATACGCAGACGATACAGCCATTTACAGTACAGACGAAGACATAAATATTACAACAAGAAACATCCAAAGACACATAAATAAGCTAACAACTTGGTTCTCCAAATGGAGAATCAAGGTCAACACAGAAAAAAACAGAAGCTATCACATTCACAAAAAGAAGACCAAGAAACATACCTCAAATTACACTTAATAATAGACAATTAGAATACAAAGAACACATTAAATATCTTGGCATAATAATGGATAAAAACCTCATATTTAAACAACACATAGATTACACTAGAATAAAAGCAACAATTAGACTCAGACAATTATACCCAATACTCATTTCAGAACAACTCACAAACAGACAGAAAACAATTATACACAAAGGACTTATACTACCAATACTGACATATGCATGCCCTACCTGGGGACATGCAGCACACACATATATAAATAGGCTACAGATTGTGCAAAACAGAGCTGCAAGGATGATACTACAGGCAAACAGAAGAACTAGAATAACACAACTACACCAAGAACTCCAACTCACAAACATAATTGAAACCATCATCACAACAGCCAGAAAACTCAAAGAACAAATAGACACTCACACCAACCCAATAATTAGAGCCATTGGTCCCCAACACAATGCAAACGGCCCTAACCACAGAACTCCCCACGACTTGACACACTAAAAAGCAGAGAAGCGCAACCTTAAAACTTGTACAATAAAATACAAAACAACCATTAAAAAACCAACAATTCAGGCAATAATTCCAATTAAATAAAAATCAAAAATTCCAAATTCAAAATTAAGTAAAAAATGTTGAATCGGGAGACCTTTCCAACACTTAAAAACAAGAAATACACTATAAATAAAAACATTAATAATAAGAATGGGTCAAAGCGCTCCCAGGCGCTGGTACCATTCCAAAACAAATCAGATACTCTAGTGAGGTCACGCTCCATCGGAATATCATCATTTTGATATTTATTTATTTATCTATGGCATTAGAATATTGTGTTTTCTTTGTTTTAGGATCAACAACCTTACTGACAGCTTGGATACTATCACGGATTTCCTTATGAGTATCGATGGAATGTTAAAACTTTATGAAAAAGAAAGATTTGTTTAATATATAATATAAAATCTAGTTTCCATATTCCTTACTGACAGCTTAGATATTATCACGAATTTCATTATGAGTATGTATGTAATGTTAAAACTTCATGGAAATAAATATTTGTTTAAAATATAATATAAAATCTAGTTTCCATAGTCAGGTACGAAATGTTCATAATAGAATAAGAGGAAAACAATAACTATTAAAACATGGATCCAGAAGTTTATAGGCCTAGTAAATTAGATTTATTAAAGGGCATTTGGTTTTACTTTACCTTTCAAAGTCATATAGTGAAAGACAGAGGAAGGGATAGATTTACAACAATTCCCTTTCATTCAACTGTCAAAGCAGCTCTGGGCGAATGTGGTTATTGTAATGACTTGTAGAATGGAATTTGTTTCGCACAGGCAACAGCGACAGAAAACACGTGTTGTCAGTTGTCGTAGGGATAGGCTACTGAAAGAGACTACCTCCTCCAAATACTTGCGGGGATTAGAAGTATATGACATTCAACAGTAAAGTAAAACCAAATGTCGTTTAGTTGGAGCATTCTGGCCACTTAACTAACTCACTGGAACTATGGAACCGGTAGGTTCAAGGCCGACATAAGCTCTCCATACATCCCTATCCTGAGCTAATGTTTTCCAATCACTCTCTGTATAATCTACTTCCCTCAAATCATAGTTAATGTTATTCTCCCACCTCATTCTTGGTCTACCAAATGGGCGTTTTCCTACAAGAAGCTTCCATGTACGTCTTTCATTCCCCTTTCATGCCACATGTCCTCAGATTCTATGAGACTTAACTGTTCTTATTACATCTGGCTTCCTATAAAGACCTTGTAGTTCACTGTTAAGAAGTCTTCTCCATTCACTTGTCCATCTCTCTTTGATCCAAAATGTTCCTAAGAACTTTATTCTCAAATACTCGTAATCTCCTTTCCTTCCTTAAAGTAAGAGTCCATGTTTCACATCCATATAATATAATGCATTCTGGTCACTTAGCAGGTGAAATGTTCAAAGTGAAACTCTTGCCTCAAGACATGTCACTACATCGCGTCAAGAATTATTCTCCACGTAGCCTATAGTGAAGCATCCGAACATTCCAATTATTCTGTTCGCAAGAACCCTAAATTGCTTTCAAGGGAACTGTCTACCACTGCATGCTGAAACATACTTTGAAATGTCTACCAGAGAAGCGTTGTGATGTACCAAGTCCGTTTATAACTGCAAAGTACAGAAATCGAAGCCAGAGTCCAGCAATGTCAACTCACTATACGGAGTAGATATACACTCATCTTATACTCCTTTTCAGAAACATGTATTTTTATATTCAATGCCAACAGTTTGTAATTTTCGATATTTCTGGTATTCTCTTCTGGTATCGGCGTACTGTAATCTACTTCTGTTGTTGGAGCGTCTCGAAAGCGGGGTTACACTGTCCCTATGATATGTTAGGTGGTGATGATGATTGTAATGATTCGTGTTAAGGGATAGGGCTTAAACCTAAACTTAATCTGGTTGGTGTCTAATGTGCTGCATCTAGCACTGAAGTCATTAGCAGTCTTGCTCTCCAGTACTTCAAAGTTTTGGAAGTTTCCTCTATGACGGCTGCACAGTTGTTGAGGTGTTCATCATCCATTTCTTCTTCTGGTTGCACAGAATTCATCTTGGTGTAGACAATACGTTGATCTTGTGCAAGTGTTCTAGCAAGGCATTCGTTTGCTGTAGTTAATCTGAATTTTGCAACTGCTGTCTTCTGTGGAAGTTCTGGTATGATATATTGACTTATATATTGACTTAGGCTTTCACGGCCGGAGTTACTATGATGATCTTGCAGAAGATTTCCGGGCTGTTGGCCGTGGTCTTGAGGCTTGTAGTTCCCCAACGTTTCGCCAGAGACTGCGTCCGGCATCTCAAGCCAACCCTTGAGGATGCCGGACGCAGTCTCTGGCGAAACGTTGGGGAACTACAAGCCTCAAGACCACGGCCAACAGCCCGGAAATCTTCCGCAAGATCATCATCTTCTGGTATGATGTTTGTGGTTTGAAGGAGGTTTTTCTATTTATTGTCTTTTGCGGACTTTTGAAGTCTGTTGTCATTTATATCCTTGATTTTTTGTTTTGAGTGCCTTTTCGCCGAAATATAAGATATAGGTTTGGGTGTAGGTAATTGTGCTATCAGGGAATTTTTCTTAGTCGGGGGATCAGCTGATTCATTGCCGAAGATTCCATAATGTGATGAAATCCACTGTAGGATGATTTCTTTGCCGTAGTTATGGAGTTGTAATATCATGTCAAACTTCATCTAAATGAGATGAATATGATAATGATGACAATGATGATCAGATGATATTCGGGGACCGTTTGGGCCATAACGTTTTCTGGCATGTCTCTTAGAGATGAGGAAAAACCACGAGAAAACCCTTACTCAGGAACCTTGTCCCGATCGAGACTCGAATTCGGGCCCGCTGCGTGGTAAAACAGCATGATATTTCAAGAGCACAACGGAGGATATCCTCTCCATAAAAATATACAAGACATAATCTACGTTGATTGGTCTTTCGAAATTATGCGTAAATTTAAAATATACCAAATTAACGCCATCTATCCAACTAGTGTGCAGAGACCGAAGCACGAATAATGCAATGGGTGACATTGAAACACAGATATTTCTGGATTCATGTTTTAAGGCACTTATTTTATTCTCATATTTACCATGTGGTAAAATTTTCAAACCATGTGGTAATACTATATTACAATACAAGGTTGGGAAGTGATTTTTACAGAAGCGCGGTTTTTATACTCGCGCTATTGATTCTCCAGCCCTGACGATTTCACGATAGTGTTGCCGATATGGATATTTAGTGGGAGGGGCCGCTTTATGTATGTGGTTAGCAGACATACAGCTGACAACATCTCACCAATTTCAAATTTTACTAGCGCGCTATAGCTCCGTCAAGAGCATTGATTGGTTGTGGCAGACGTTAATTCCCACGTCAACCATATCCGTATTGGCAGTAGAGGGCGAGTTCTCCCTTTGCCCCTCCTACAACCTAAACTTCAGAGCCGAGGATCCAGCGGCTAGTGTATAATTTCCGAGATTCTGTAAAACACTTCACAAACGTGCGTTTTACATTATTCTTTTACATGATGTGTTTTAAAAATAATAAATAACGGTAAAATAATAACATATTTGTTGGAAATAGTTGCGTTCATTATAAACAACTGACTAACGTCAACAGTGTGGCCAATGTTTATACGTTAAATGCCGAAAATAATTCAGTTGAGACTACAGCAGGGCGTGACACCAATCAGGTATAAAATGGCAGCAAGCACGAATTTATTGTTTTACATTGTTTCAAATAAAGTTCAGTTCATTTAAAATGCAGTGATTTGTTTCGTATAATGTATATTAACACTAACGTTTGGATATATTTTTGTATGTACGTTGTACGCAGTACAGCCTACATAAAGGGCAGTGGTTTTACTTCCCACCCTTGTTACGTAATATGTAATATTGCAGTATAGGCATTTGGTCATTTAGAGTTTGGCAACCCCGAAATATAGGAAATTCAACTATCAATCATGGTCGCCACTGCTGTAAGTACGACAGAACGAACTATCATCCAAAGACTATAGTTTACTTCTTTTTCTTCTTCTTCTTCTTATTCTTCCTTCCAAGTATTAGGCTAAGGCTTGTTACGATCATATAGAAAATTTTCCTTCCAGCGTTTCATAGGACGGCCCAGAGATCTTCGTCCTCTTGGTATATAATTATAAACAGCTTTGGGGATCCGATTTGAACTCATTCTTTCTAGATGGTGTTTCCAATTTAGTTGGTACTGTTTAATATATTCCAAAATTGGCGTAGTCTTCAATTCTTTTAAGATATCGGTGTTCCTTTACCGATCCCATCTGGTGTAATCCGCTGTTTTGCGCATGAATCTCATTTCACAAGCCGTTATTCTGCTTCCATGTTGTCTTTTTAGTGTCCATGCTTCACCATCATAGGTCAACACTGGTCTAGCCGAAGTGTTATATAAACGTAATCTGGTTTTTTTTTGTACAAGGGATGGTTTCATAACTTGATTAATAATTCCTAAACTTTTATTATAACTAGTCATTTTTTCAGGGGTATCCTTTTCATCCCAGATAGAGAGATAATATCCAAGATATTTTTTATCATCTAATATGCGTTAAGACGATCCCATCTGGCGTAATCCGCTGTTTTGCGCATGAATATCATTTCACAAGCCGTTATTCTGCTTTCATGTTGTCTTTTTAGTGTCCATGCTTCACCATCATAGGTCAACACTGGTCTAGCCGAAGTGTTATATAAACGTAATCTGTTTTTTTTTTTTGTACAAGGGATGGTTTCATAACTTGATTAATAATTCCCAAACTTTTATTATAACTAGTATTTTTTCAGGGGTATCCTTTTCATCCCAGATAGAGAGATAATATCCAAGATATTTTTATCATCTAATATGCGTTAAGACGATCCCATCTGGCGTAATCCGCTGTTTTGCGCATGAATATCATTTCACAAGCCGCTATTCTGCTTTCATGTTGTCTTTTTAGTGTCCATGCTTCACCATCATAGGTCAACACTGGTCTAGCCGAAGTGTTATATAAACGTAATCTGTTTTTTTTTGTACAAGGGATGGTTTCATAACTTGATTAATAATTCCCAAACTTTTATTATAACTAGTCATTTTTTCAGGGGTATCCTTTTCATCCCAGATAGGGAGATAATATCCAAGATATTTTTATCATCTAATATGCGTTAAGACGAATTCCTTGTTTAGGAAATGAATTCAATATTTGCTGTCAACCTTCCCCAATTTTAATTCATTATTTACGTTTATGTAAAGTGTATTGTATAAATGTATTTCTCTACATCGCACCGCTGTGTCACTTATAATCAGATGTTTTGATATATATTGACTGAGGATGGATTGTTTTATAATTATCCTGTCAAATAAAATTGAAATTAATAATGATAAATATTCTGCGGATAAGCTAAAAGAATATGATTAATCCTAATTAGGGATTATAATCCTATATTTATTTCATTCAAAACATTTAATTATGTTAATTTCTATTAACTCAAAAACAAAGATTATAGGGATTTCAACACATGTTTCATTAACATCAGCAAGCAAACAGTTCAACCGACAGACTACTTCAAACAGGTAAGTCTAGAAGATAAGACGTCCCCAATGGGAGTGACAAAGTCACTTATCTCTTACAGCAATATTATATGTGAGAATTTTATTAAAATAGGGTTTCAACTTAAAGAAGGTACAGTCTATTTAACTTTCGTACACAGATTTTCTAAAATAGCCTATAGATTTACTCAATCATATTGTTATAATAACATTATTTCACATAATGACACTAATATAAATGTAAAAATATGCAAATATTTACGTAAGTACCATAAACATAATATTCTACCCTATATCAGGGACTTCCAAACTTAACATCTTTCAGAATCAAATTGAAAAAATGTATATTAACCAACAGAAACACATAATTTATAGTAAACCTATTTTTTAAATAATAAATAATTTGTTTTTTCTTTATTTAATATAAATACGAGTATATAGAAATTCATTATATAATACAAATGGACAGTTAATAATAAATGAAGAAAATTTTGAGGAAGTGGTTGAATTCAAATACCTAGGAAACAATAATCACAAATAGGAATGAGATGCTCAAAGAAATTAAACATAGGCCCAATTCTGGAAATGCGATTATGCATTACAGAGACTCTTGATGTCCCAACTCCTTTCAAAAAAACATTAAACAGAAAATGTATGAAACTGTTATTCTATCAGTTACATTATATGGATGCGAAACATGAACTCTTACTTTAAGGGAGGAAAGGAGATTATGAGTATTTGAGAATAAAGTTCTTAGGAACATTTTTGAACCAAAGAGCGATGAACAGACAGGTGAATGGAGAAGACTGCAGAACAGTAAACTACATGGTCTTTAAAAGAAGCCAGATATAATAAGAAAAGTTAAGTCTCGTAGGCTGCGATGGGCAGGACATGTGGCACGAATGGGGAATGAAAGGTGTGCATGGAAGCTTCGTATAGGAAAACCAGAAGGAAAACGCCCAGTTGGTAGACCAAGAATGAGGTGGGAGAATAACATTAACTATGATTTGAGGCAAGCAGATTATACAGGCGATGATTGGAAAATATTGTCCAGGATAGGGATGTATAGAGAGCTTAAGTCCGCGCGGCCGTGAACCTACGGGATCGATAGTGCCAGTAAGTTAGAGTTAGTTAGTTCATTTAATAAAATTAGTATTAATATTTATCTATATTTATATATTGTCTTATATATGCCAATGATATAAGTTAAATATTAATTCATAACAGTTCATTTCCTTCATTGTATTTTTTTCATGTACAGTAAATTCCAGCTATTCTTCCTTTGTGTAGCCTATATATTATTTTATTAGTTTTAATTTTTAATTGTCCTTAACTTTATTTATTATAAGACCTAATATTTATTATTGTCCAATTTGGCCAGACTATTTAACTCATGCCCCAAATGGGAGTCAATGACCAATCACGTTTCAATGATTCCTGTTTTACCAACCAATCAGAGTCGTGTTTCACGAAAATATTTATCAGTGTTAGGATTATCATATATTAAACAAAGCTCCTCCTTTTTAATATTCTGAACAGGTCTGACCGTTATTTTGCAGTGACTGAGCCTATAACAAATACGGCTACCAGATTGTATATAATAGTGCTTACATGTCAACATTTGTAGCAATTGATTATACCACCAAAAAAAGAAACCACTGTTTGCACTTTCTTAAATGTATTTTTTCCCAGGTAATAATCGAGAAAAATATAATTGTCATATTTACATCATACGACATCAAAAATGAATTAATATACAGATTGATGTGTTTCATTTTTTCTCCACTAGAGAGCATTCTTACAATATTGCGTTCCTTTGGCAATAAATAGTATGATCTGGTTGCAGTGATAAACAAAAGAAGCAGTAGAAGCGTACCTATCGTTTCTCATTTGTTTTCAAACATCGCCGTTTACATTAAATATATAAATATTTTAAAATAACTATAGTTAAATAATGATTTGTGAGTAAACAGCTTAATTTTATTCGTTAAATAGTCCTAACAAATGCCACTCTTGATTTCCAAATTCTCTAGATAAATTCACTCCTCACTTCGTGAGTCGTGAATTTATCGATAATTTGGAAATCACTCGTGGCATTACTTATGATAATCGTTTAATGTATAATATTATTATGATTTTTGTATTTTAATGTAACATATGTTTGTCCTGGTGAGTGGAAGAGAAGGCGACATGGCCTTAACTCCAACTGGCTAAACAAATTAATACATAAATCCATCCATAGCAATTCTGCCCGAAGGCAGGTCCTTCACTGCAATCATAGTACTTCCATGCTATGCTTACAGCTTTACTAGGCAATTGTAGGTGTGGTAGCTTCCCGTTGCTTTCCACACCGGTGAAGAATGATGATCATGATAATGATAAGGATGATGATGATGATGGCCATATGATTTCGGGAACCGTTTGGGCCTTAACGTTTTCCTGACATTTGTCTTACAGGTGAGGAAAAACCCCGATAAAAACCTCACCCACAAAAACTGCCCAGACCGGGGATCGAACCCGGGCCAGCTGCGTGACAAGGAACCACGATACCTCGAGACCACAGCGGTGGACTAATGCATAAATAAATATTTAATTTTAACAATTCTAGCTTTCATGAAACCGGAACGAGCCAACAGGCTTAATCCCAGGATGATGATGATGATGATGATGATGATGATGATGATATATAAACTGTGGCGACATAAACTGGGATGATTTTATCTCATATGTAAAAAATTGTTTGTTGTATTTCTAAACATTTACAGGAACTCCCCACGGTAATACAGTACAGCTAAAAATAATGATTTATCTCTTTTAAGCATAGAATAAATTCACCTCAGTGAAATTCACTGAATTTGCGGTATTTGAATAAATCTTATACCGGGATATAAAAATCAATGTTTGTTTGTTTGTTTGTTTGTTCGTATTCTATGCACGGCCAAACCGTTGATCCGATTTTGATGTTTTTTTTTTCAAAATGTTCAGACGATTCCCGGGATGAACATTGACTATAAGAGAGTTGTGATATCCAACCCCTTCAACCCTAAAAATCACCCTTTGTAGTGAAAAACGTGAAATAAAGTCCTTATGTTGACGCTTAAATGGCTTACGCTGCCTAAACCATAACAAATACACCAAATTAATGTACACAGAATTGAATATCTCAAAAAACTCTACAAAAAAGTCCGCTACACCATACGTTTATCTTTTACGGATAACTCACAATAACCATTTTTGTTTTTTATTGATGCCAAGAATATCGGGGTAAGCAGATTCCCGAACAGTGCACGGCTGGTGAAAAACACATTAACATTTATTTATGAGTAGCGGCGCACGCCGGGTATTACCCGTTCAAGAAGTAAGCGCAGTTGTTGACGGAGGACACTGCAGTCGTGTTTATGCAGGAATAGAACATGTGACACTGCTATCTAAGAGTGCAGAGGGGGACGGGACGTGGGACGCTGACAGTGAACACTGCCTTAGATGACGTCACGTGTAGCAACAAAGAAAGCTTCGCAATTCTTCCGCCTGCAGAGATATTTTGAACGACTAATAGTAGCTAGTATTATATATAGCTAATCTCAAATACTAGGTAAAATATTCTGAAATTCTATTCTGTGGAGATACGAGCGGTATAAATCACTTTCGCCTCGCCAATATTATAATTGTAACCATTGCTGACCTTATATTAATTCAATTCAAGCATCTATGTTAAATATATACTCGGGTAATAGCCTACGTTTTAAATTACAACATTGCAGTACAATATTTTGTTTCCCGAATTTAGTACAGAACTTTTCCGTTGTTACTTTCTAAATCCAAGACCTTCCAGCAGCCGATTGGTAGGTCAGGGGCTTTTAAATGTGTGTCATGGAGTTAGAAAATGTTTATTTAAAGTAGCCTAAATAGAATAAGAACAGCAAAAAACATACGACCTATAAATCATAATAGGTTATATTTAGGATTTATCGTAGACGTAGTTGGTTAAGGCAGTATATTACAAGTCGGAAGGTCGCAAGATAATGCCGAATGTGTACGGATCTTTAAACTGGCTTAAATCTTCTGGCGTCACCGAGGTCTTGACGTCGACTAACTAACGAACTCACAGGCACTATCGAACCCGTAGGTTCATGGCCGCGCTGACATAAGCTCCCCATACAACCCAATCTTGAGCCAATGTTTTCCAATCATCCCCTGTATAATCTAATTCCCTCAAATCATAGGTAATGTTATTCTCCCACCTCATTTTTCGTCTACCAACTGGGCGTTTTCCCTCTGGTTTTCCTATAAGAAGCTTCCATGCACGCCTTTCATTCCCCATTCGTGCCACATGTCCTGCCCATCGCAGTCTACGAGACTTAACTGTTCTCATTATATCTGGCTTCCTATAAGGACCATGTAATTCACTGTTTTTCAGTCTTCTCCATTCATCTGTCTGTTCAACTTTCTTCGGTCCAAAAATGTTCTTAAGAACTTTATTCTCAAATTCTCGTAATCTCTTTTCCTCCCTTAAAGTAAGAGTCCATGTTTCGCATCCATATAATATAACTAGAAGTGATCCCACAACAGGCCCGGAGGCCCTTGGGGTAGTAGGAGGTTAAGGCTCCCACTTTTTCTAGACAATCGACACGTTTTATGTCAGCCAGGTTGTCAGCCCTGAGTGACGGCCGCCTTTGCCCCCAGAACAAGCGCCTGGTACTCATTTCCGTTAGAGGCTGAGCCGACCCCAGGGCAATAGTGCCGCCAGAGGGTTTGGGTCAGTTTAAAAATCCTGACCCCAACGGGACTTGAACCCTCGACCCTCCGGCTTGTAGCTCAGTGCCTTAACCACTACGCTACGGCGTGCCCCATATAATATAACTGGTATAATAATAATTTTATATATTTTCAATTTAACGTTTTTTGAAAGGACTTGGGACATAAAAATCTGTATAATGCATAATAACACGCATTTCCAGAATTGAGCCTATGTATAATTTCCTTGTGCATCTCATTCCTGTTTGTGATTATTGTTCGTAGGTATTTGAATTCAGCCACTTCCTCGAAATTTCCTTCATTTGTCATTAGCTGTCCATTTCCATTATATAATGTATTTCTATGTGTGACCATATATTTAGTTTTATTGATATTTACTTATAGTCCTAATTTCATAATGTTACTCAGTAGTGTGTGCGTGTTGGTCTTTAGTATCTCCTCGCTATCGGCCAATAGTACTATATCATGAGCATAAGTCTTAAGGTCGACACATCCTTTAACTGAAATAAGTGCCACACTATATTCTAGGAGTAACGGCAGCTGTTGCGCAGGGCTGACAACCAGGCAGACATCACGTACAGAGTTTCTAGAAAGATGGGAGCCTTAAAATCCTACTATCATACGGCCTTCTACGGCCTGTAGTGCAATCACTTTGCTTAATAAGTTATATTAATCTTTTCACAAACGAAAATAAAATTAATCAATTGAGTTGGTGTTTACTCGATGAAAATCCGTGTTTATTAATTAACTAAAAATAAAACGTAGTTTTATTTGATTTTCATATTTATTATATAATTCAGTGACAGCTGTTTCGGTACACTGTACCTTCTTCAGACATGTTAACAAATTATGAATTGTGTTCCAACTGATCTAAGCAACAATACAACAATATTTATTTAAATTTTTAAATTTAACAAAGGGGATTCATTCAAATCAAGTTGAGAATTTAACAGTTTTTTACTACTTTTAAACTTATTAATTTCTACAGCCTCCAAAAGATCTAACTTCTTACCCTTATCACAAATATGTAAAATTTCAAAATTTGGATCGAAACAATGATTAAATTGGAATAGGTGGTTAGCATAGTTTGAATTTTCTAAATTTCTGTTATATGCTCTCATGTGTTCCTTTATCCGAGATATAAAAGGTCTACCAGTTTGTCCTATATAGACATTGTCACATGTGCCACACTTCAATTTATATACACCTGATAATTTTTCTTTTTTTGTTTTGGTTTTATTGTTTTTATTATATTTTGTAGAGTTTTATTAGTTTTAAATGCCACATTAATGTTCAACTTTTTGAAGTGTTTAGATATTTTATTTGAAAGTGGGCCTATGTATGACATTACGACATATTTCTTATTGTTTTCTTTGGGTACAGGAAAAACTTTGTTAATTGCTTTTTTGTAATTAAGCTTCTTAATTAAACATTCTATAATTTCAGGGTCGTATCCATTATTAACAGCCAATTGTTTAATAATATTCAATTCATTATTATATTCCAAGGGTGAAAGAGGGATATTTAAAAGTCTATGAATGTAACTATTAAAGGCTGCCATCTTATGAGTATATGGGTGAAGAGAAGAACTATGGATAGTGGTATCAGTATGAGATGGTTTGTGAAAGATACCAAACTCAAACTTATTATCAATGTGTTTTATTGATAAATCCAAGAAATTTATACAATTATTTGTTTCTAATTCCATTGTGAAATTAATACTTCTTTGAATGTTATTAATAAAATTTAAAAAGGAATTCAATTGTATTTTGGTTCCTGTGAAGCCTGCTATGACATCATCTACATACCGATACCAAAATAGAACATTTCTAGCTAATACATTCTTATGTATGGTTTGTTCTAAGTCATATAAAAAATAAAATTATACGTTTTTTTTACAATTCCTGACACAAAATAGGCTATTATTTAAAAACCCCTTAGCTTGTGTCAGATCAGGGTCCGGTCGACGGATGAGATGCGATGAAGTCCTTTACATTGGAGGTCTGAGAATTACAAGAGTGTCGACCGACCACAACTTGATGCACCATCACAGGAGCAGATGAATGAAATGAATTGGTTGAGTGTGGAGAAATGATGGAAGGAAATTTGTGGCTGGGGAAAACAGGAGAAACCCTGGGTAAAATCATCCCAGTCTCCGTTTCGTCTACCACGAAACCAACATGGAGTGATTGAAACTTGATCTCAAGTCTCAGCCCTGAGATGCGAGTGCCTAACCGCTTGCGCCTCGGAACCGCCATAATATTGTACTTCTTCTTCTTCACTTCATGGGCTAGACAAAATGCCTGTTCCGCCTCACAGTTGTTCTGTCCATCTTTTCACTGGCCTTCCTACATTCATTGAACCTCTTGGCTTGTAGTTAAATGCTGCTTTTGGTAATCTTGTTACGTTTTCTTTCTACATGTCTAAACCATTTTTCTCTATATCCTTTGATTTTATTCTATAATGGATATATATTTAACTCTGTTCTTATATCTTCATTCTTTAACCGATCCATTCTTGTGCAGCCTTTTGTTCTTCTAAGGAAGTTCATTTCTACACTTTGTATTCTACTTTGTAATTTTTTGGTCATTACCCAAGTTTCACTCCCATAAAGTAATGCAGGAACTGCCAATGTTTTATAAAACTTTAAAATAGTACCTCTTGTTGTTTTGTTCTTTTATGTTTTATGTATAGTTCCACATATCATTTGAAATCTTGCCAGTTTTACATTTACGTCTCTTTTAGTTGTTGTGTTTATAGTAAAATTACAACCCAAATAATTAAAATTTGTTACATGTTCCAAAGGTTTGTTGTCTATTATGATTTTTGATCTTACATGTTCACTTCCCCAAAATGCCATTATTTTCGTTTTTTCCTTTGATATTTTAAAATTATATTCTTGGCATAGCTATAATATTGTACATGAGTATAAAATAAAATTAATTGTATCCCATTAATATTATAAGGTTATATGATATCATAAAGCAGAGAATAACGTCATATCCTTAAAAGATGGTAAACCACTGTAATTGCTCTTCTCTGTAGAAAACGGATTATATAATTCCATTAATGGGCACGCCGTAGCGTAGTGGTTAAGGCACTGAGCTACAAGCCGGAGGGTCGAGGATTCAAGTCCCGTTGGGGTCAGGATTTTTAAACTGACCCAAACCCTCTGGCGGCACTATGGCCCTGGGGTCGACTCAGCCTCTAACGGAAATGAGTACCAGACGCTTGTTCTGGGGGTAAAGGCGGCCGTCACGCAGGGCTGACATAAAGTGCCGATTGTCTAGAAAAAAGTGGGAGCCTTAACCTCCTACTACCCCAAGGGCCTCCGGGCCTGTTGTGGGATCACTTTACTTTATATTGTACAATATAACAGTGAGCTACATTATTTTTATAGGAAATCAGATACAATAAGAACAATATTTATTATCGTAGACTGTGATGGGCAGGACATGTGACACGAATGGGGAATGGAAGAAGGGCATAGAAGTTTATTTTAAGAAAAGCAGATAAGAAAACAGTTGGTAGACAAAGAATCGGATGGGAGTATAATTAACCATGATTTGAGGGAAGTAGATTATACAGGGGATCGGAAGAAATTAGCTCAGGATAGGGATGTATGGAGAACCTATGTCTGTGCGGCCATGAACCAACGGATTCGATAGTGTCAGTGAGTTATATTCTACATTATTGGATTGAATAATAAAATAACAGAAAAAACATTTTTCTTAAATTGATTAGTGAATTTGAAAAACGTTTAAGTACATTAGTCCATTGCTGAGGTCTTGGGTTAAAACCGTGTTCTCGGAAACAGCGAGTCCGGATTGGATCCTAAAAGACAAATTTCGGAAAACTTTCAGGTCCAACTGACCAACTAAGACCAACTGACAATCTATCATACTAGTTTTCCGTCTAAAAAACATTAATGCCATGTCTTAATTTAAATATTGGTCCTGCATCGGAGGTGGTCCTAGAAGAGAGTTGATCGCACATCCCATAAAGACTTTCATTGCCTCGGCGAGGTCAAAAACCTATGTACGTGTTATTCAGAGTTGAACATCCTCTTCTAACGGGCAATCCCCTTGCAGAATCAGGAAGATATGGGATTACACACACACACGCACACCAACACAAACAAACACAAGTACTCTCATATCATATTATAACCCCAACTGGATTTCTTAGGCTTAAAGGACTTTTGGGACTTGGAAAATCTGGTAGCGTTTATCTAAATTAATATAAAATTATAGAATATTCACCTGAAAGGTCCGTCTCCTCAAGTTAATTATCATTTAACTGTAGCGCTTTCGGGACTTGTCCCATCATCGGCAGGATTCAAAAGGATTAAAAGCGTTTATCTAGCCGAGCGTTAGTATGAGGATGTACAGTTATACATGTGTTGAAATAAACAAAAGAAGTCTTATTTTAACTATTTTATTACTAAAGTATAAATAATTATAAACCCTAAGTATTCTAGCCCTAAATCTAATCTAAGCCTATATTAAAACTACAGTACTTTCTGGGGTTTGAGAGAGTGGGAGCTGTGGAAGTTATAAATCTGCCCTAATCTACATGTTTAAAAATGTTATATCTCTTTTGAAAATTTAATATCAAATTAGTTAATTGTATTTGATTCAAAAAATAAAAGTTCGGACTACATATTAAGAAAAATGGTAGCTTACTCACCCATTAACACCTCTGGTTGTCACATATCACATATCATTAAAACAATTATCATTACTTTAAGTATTATGTATATTTATTTTATGCATCACTAAACACAAACTCACAGACACAAACAAACACACAATACTTTTTACTTTATGTAACATCTAAACTTCACATGTCCACCGCTGTGGTCTCGATGTAGTGTGCTGCTTTGTCACGCAGCTGGCCCGGGTTCGATCCCCGGTCGGGGCAGTTTTTCTGGGTGAGGTTTTTATCGGGGTTTTTCCTCACCTGTAAGACAAATGTCAGGAAAACTTTAAGGCCCAAACTGTCCCCGAAATCATATGGACATCATTCCGATTGAGGGTATTTCCACTTTTCAGCGGTTGCCCTTTTACCAGCCGGCTGCTGGCCCTTCACATCCACATGTGTCAATCACAGAGGTAGATGATCAACAGCCAGTGTAGGGGTGACATGTGGTTAGCATGTCGAGTCCCCCAGCCGTTATAGCTGGTTCCTCAACCTGGAGCCGCTACTTATTGTAGCTACCCAATTGCCTCACGATGCTGGGTGGACACCGGTCCCATACTGGCCGAAATACCATGGGAAAATTTCTTCCCCCATGGAGACTCGAACCAGCGCAAGTCCCGTAACCCTGCGCCAAGGCTTCCTACCTTAACCGCTCGGCTACGGCGCGGGACATGGCCATCATCATCCTTATAATTATCATCATGATCATCCTTCACTGGTGTGGAAAGCAACAGGAAGCTACCACACCTACAATGCCCTAGTAAAGCTGCAAGCATAGCATGAAAATGCTATGATTGCAGTGAAGGACCTGCCTTCGGGCAGAATTACTATGGATGGATGGATGGACACTTCACATACCCGAAATCTGTATGTATTATGTTTATTTATTCAATAAAGATTAGATAGTAGTTAGGGACATAGAGCAGACCCGGGGATAAGGGCATTACGCCCGAGGTAACCAGGGGAATGGTGGTGGGGCACTAAATAAAAAAAATAAAATACGCAAAAGTATTTACAAACGAAAAGGTTAAACTGAAGTAAATAGAGCGAAAGATAATGATTAATATTATGCCTACATATTATTCTCTGATTAATTCATTCTCAATGCATTCTTAGTTAATTATGAAGTAAGTAAAGAAAAGTAAAGTAAAATCCCACTACAGGCCTCGAGAGGCCCTTGGGGTAGTAGGAAGTTAAAGCTCCCACTTTTTCTAGACAATCGGCACTTAATGCCAGCCGGGTTGTCAGCCCTGCGTGACGGCCGCCTTTACTCCCAGAACAAGTGGCTGGTACTCATTTCTGTTAGAGGCTGAGTCGACCCCAGGACCATTGTGCCGCCAGAAGGTTTTGGTCAGTTTAAAAATCCTGACCCCCACCGGGACTTGAACCCTCGACCTTCCGACTTGTAGCGCAGTGCCTTAACAACTACGTTACGGCGTGCCCCATGAAGTAAGATAATGAAATTTCTCAACAAAAAGAAACTTCTTCAATTATTTACACTTCTCAAAGAAACGGCTGTTTTTCCTGAAGACGTATAAGCATATATTCTGCAGAATTGTACTGTACCAGCAATGTTGTATGTATGCCTTTTTAATTTTTATAATAGGTGTGATTTCTTAAAATAAATATATATATTCCAACAAAATAAGTTTTGTACTGAAAATAATTATGTTTAGAATAAAATATAATTACTTCTAATAAATATTTACAGGAAAAATGAAAGCAAAGCAAATAGTTTGTAGCCTCATGCTTTTGTCGATATTTAGTCTTCATATAACAGCTCAAGAAGTTACAGAAGATGCTCAAACAGATGTTACACAAGACATTACAGATGACACACCAGATGCTACAGAAGATGTAACAGATGAGGTTACAACAGAAGGAATTGTAAGTAGCCTATTCTTACAATTACAAGGATCTGACAACGCAACTCAATGTAACTATAATACAAAGAAGATAAATTAGTTGTAATCCAATATAATATAGATGAATGCATTTTTGTCAGGGATATTTTGTTTAAGTAATCAATTGTCTGTGGATTTTATGACATTAAATTAATGGAGCTTGTATAAATACACAATGAAATATATGGTATCCTAATAATTTAAATCATATTTGCCAATCTAAATATCAATACAAAGTGGAACAAAAAATAGGACATATTTGAGTTATGGATTGCTCATATGCGGAAATGAAGAACAGAATTCCATCACTGTAGGAATGAAAATGCTGGATTAACCCTAGGAACACCAAGGTATTTAAAGTTACGTGGAACGCCAACCCAGGGCAAATTTTGCCCATGTTATATTTAGCCATAAATCCATATTTATAATATGTAAGTTAAGTTAATTTTTTATATTAGTTATTTATAAACGTGCTAATTTACGTACTACTAGAAAAGTAATATTTTTAATATAAAGGATGTCCAAAATCGTGTATTTTACTATTTTTAAAACACTGGTGAAACATAACAAGTAATAATGTCCAAAAGTGGACAAAGACAATAGCTATACATTAGAAACAATGTTAGTATAGTACTTGAATATACAGAATGTCCAAAATTTGTATGCACTATTTGATCTAAATGTCCAGATACTGAAATTTTACTGGTGAAAATAACAAAAAAATGCTAATACGGTACTCGAATAAAGAAAGTTGGTAAACATTAGAATATACATCATCATCATCATCATCATAGTACATTCACGAATTTAGGCCATTTGTTGACCTGTTTCGGCCTCAAGAGAAACACCATCCAAAAGTCTTTTGAGTGGACGTCCTGGTCTTCTTTTTCCTGCAGGTTGATATCTTAACACTTGTTTGGGTATTTTGTGATCTTCCATTCGATGAACATGTTGTATCCATCTTGACTTATAATCAGAAATTTTGTTTTCTAAAAATTCCATGTGTAATTCTTCTAAGATGTCTTAATTTTTTTTTGTGGTCTAGTAGTGTGTATCCTGCAGTCCTCCGAAGGTATCTCATTTCTGCAGATCTAAGTCTCTGTATATCCTTCTGTTTCAACGTCAATAATTAGAATATACATGTACCTGGATATACAGAATGTCCAACATTTCTATATAATATTTGGTCTAAATAACCAGGTAATAATTTTTTTACAAGTAAAAAGTAAAAACAAATTCTAACACAAACAAATGTAGTTTGTATTGAAAACACTCTTTCGATGTATACATTTAGAGAGGTCACTATTACTTTCAGATGGAGAACATTTACCCATGGAGAACATATTTTGAAATGTATATGTTAAAATTTTGTATTTTCAACAATGTACAAAAACAACTCAATACAAGGCCGCAAAAATGCATTTCAGAAATCTTTAGAATTATGGACACAGGTAGTACGAACCCAGTGCAAAATCTGTCCATAGCACAAAATTTGATTATTTTTGTTTAAAATTTTCAATCTTTTAAATGGATAAATATAGAATTTAGTGATATATAAGGTGGAAGACAAATATAAATAGGTCCACTAACAAAGGGGAAATTATTTAATATTTTTTCGGTGGTTGTAGGGCTAATGTTATTAGGGATTACAAGTTCACTCCAGAATTTCTTCTTCTTCACTTCCTGGTTTAGGCAAGAGTTGCCTGTTCCGTCTTCACTAATAGATCTAAGACCATCTCTTCCGAGGACGTCCGACATCTCTTCTTCCTCTTGGAAAATAATGTAAGATTTTATTTGGTAATCTACTTTCTTCCACTCTTTCTACATGTTCTTTCCACTGTATCTTGTTGTTAAATATCTTTTCTTTTATGGAGTAGAGTTGCAGTTCTTCACGGATATCCTCGTTTCTAATCTGGTCCATTCTAGTGCAGCCTTTTACTCTTCTTAAAAATTTCATCTCGGCTGCTTGGATTTTACTTTCTTGTTTGGTAGTGGTAATCCAAGATTCACTCCCATAGAAAAGGACAGGGACAGCTATTGTTTTTTAAAATTGTCATTTTGTTTGTTTATGGGCTTTATTATTCAATGTTCTATTTATTGTACACCCAGAACTTCTGTGTGTAATTAAATGTAAGACTTTGCTAACTGATTTTGAAAATTTTAATATATCATCTAACAACTATCAAACGATGAAATTTCAGTAAATTCAGAGAGATATTTTTATTAGATTAGCCTATTCTACTTTATAGCATAGCTCGACTCGTAAGAATTTCTATTCCTGTATTGATATAACACTTTTTAAATGAGGAAAGACTTTTTCCCATTACAAATGGTTTAATACTGTAGGGCATGAATTTTAAAAAATAATGGTTGTTATGGAATCGAGGAATTAAGTAATAAACACTATTAATACTGTATGGCTGTATGGCATCCGCCTTGCTACAAATGTTTGCACATAGTTTTTTTATTAAGACTTTAAATTCTTTTATGGGCCGGGAAATCCTTATACTCGCGACCATCAACTTATAGTCCCTTCGGGAGGACTTGTTCACTTGGATTTTTATATACCTAAAAATCTATAGACTTCGGTCGGATTTGAACCCGCGAACCTCGGGACTAGAAGCAAGGAACATAACCACTAGCCCACCGCGGACCGTAACTATGTATTAAACGTCAGTAAATTAAAATAAAAGTTTAAAATATATTTTAATTTCCAAAATCAAAAATAATTTAAACATAATGGAAAAACTTTTTAAGCTACGAGTAAATATATCAATTATGAAATAAAATAATATAAATGGAACTTAATAACAAAAATGTTGAGTTATTGTCTCAACTTTATGTTTCCTGTACTGGAACAATATAATGTATTAATGTTTATATGAAAGATTTATCAAAGATTACAATATAATCATTTAGACTTTATTATTTTTTTGTTATTTGACTTATTTTGTTTATATTTATATTGTTTTATTAATTTGAGTAGCTTAAATTATAGCTCAGTATTGAAAATATTTTGTTGAATTTTATTATAAACAGTTATAAACCTATATTTATAGAATACAGCTTATTCAAATGTTTCTCCAGGGTTTTAAGCATTAATGGTATAATATCAATCATTTACATTAACGGATGCAAGTATTATTTTAGTTTGAATTCATAATATGCACATCAGCATGTAGATTTAATCGCTAGAGACTAGTCAACAATTTAAACAAATAAAATGTTGCTCCTGTAGTATAGGCCTACTTCGACATACAGAAAAAGTGGTAATTATTGCCACAATTACAAGTAGATAGCAAATACTTCATTTTGCAACAAGATGGGGCTCCTCCGCACTTTCTTCAGGACGTTCGAAATCATTTCAATGCTGAAGTTATTGATCGTTGGGTTTGTAATGATACTGCAGATGACGTGGCCTCCGTGGTCACCTAAATTGACCCAAGATAATTTTTCGTACGGAGTTATATCGAAGATCGTTTGCATGTGTTACAATGCCCCATGATTTAGTTTAACTCCGAGAAAAAATAAACATGATTGCCTTGGTTAATATTTAGTATAGGATGTTGGATTGTGTATGGCAAGAACTGAAATAACGGGATCGGCGTCTATGGGAACCCTGAATTGCATATATCGAGCATCTGTAACGTACGCTAAGAACCACATTTTGAATCCGTTGATGTAAGTGGTTTTATTGAGTACCACACTGTCTTACACTATTAATAATTAAAATCCCGGATATATATATATATATATATATATATGAATAGCACTATAAATACACCGTGTCCCTTTCAAACCTCCCACATTTTAATTAATCATAACTTACAAAGTATGCGGAATTATGAAATGAAGTTGGTATTAAAATAAAGAGAAACTCGAAGAATTTTTCTTTTCATTGTTTCAGTTAATTCATCTGTCGCATGTTGGACAGTAATGACATAAAACAAATGGCTACTCCTCAGCAAAGAGCACAAACTGTTTTCTGGTATGAAGAGACGAAATCAATAATTACAGAGTAAAGAAACTACAGGAGAGAATATGGAGGAAATGCGCCTGATGGGAAGACCATTAAGGCATGGCTTGAGAAGTTTCTGACGACTGGAAGCGTTAAAAAAGTATCAGGAGGTGCTCGTACACGCGTTTCAGAAGAAAATGGTGCACATATAGAGGTGTTTTAGTGCGTGTTAATGTGTGCAAATGGAAATTCTTTGAGTTTGTGTTTCGTTTAATACCGGCCTCATTTCATAATTCCGCATACTTTGTTAGTTATGATCAATTAGAATATGGGAGGTTTGAATGGGATATCCTGTATAATAAATATGTATTGTTATGTTTGAGGACTGTTCTGATTGTCCTGTGAACGCCAATTTGAGCGACCCACGAATACAGCAACTAGCAAGAGACGCTGTAGCAATAATGCACACTATTCATGGCTGCCGCTGCATATACCATCTGGAGGAGATAGTTCATGCCACTACACAGGTTTGTTGCATATTTTACAAACACCATTGATATTCAAAAGGTTTAGTAAAAGTTAAAAGTCTATAATTATAGTAAATATTTTCTAGTAAACTTAATTACGTATTATATTTTTCGTTTAAAAAAACATAAAAACATATTAAATCCGTGTTTGCAAGTGATTGAAGTAGTCAATACTAGTTCAGTGTGAACTATGAACTGGAAATTGGTGACCACATAATTAGGTCATATCTACTGAAAATGAAACAAACAGAACATATAGTCCAGCCGCTTAGTCTCCGGCCCTGACGTTTTCACACAGTTTTGCTGATATAGGTATTCAGTGGGAGGGTCCGCTTTATGTACCACGCGGAATATCAAATGTTGGCACTTTGTGTTTATCGAGAACGTAAATATTAAAAATATTGTAAATAAATGCTTATTTTATTATACGAAATTGAAAATGAAACAAAAATGTGAGATTTCTCATTAATCGCTGCGAAACACACTATTCTCGAAAATATTCACAATTCTAATAAATTCACGAAAACACGGTTAGCAGAAACACTGCTGACAACATCGCAGCAATTTCAAACCTTACTAGCGGCGTTGAGATGACTGCTGACAACATCGCAGCAATTTAAAACCTTACTAGCGGCGTTGAGATGAAAATTTTAAGAAGAATAAAAGGATGCACTAGAATGGACCAGATAAGAAACGAGGATATCTGTGAAGAACTGCAGATCTACTCCATAAAAGAAAATATATTTAACAACAAGATTCAATGGAAATTACATGTAGAAAGAATGGGAAAAAGTAGATTACCAAATAAAATCTTACATTATTTTCCGAGAGAAGAATAGATGTCGGACGTCCTCGGAAGAGATGGTCTTACATCTGTTAGTGAAGATGGAACAGGAAACTAATGCCTAAACCAAGAAGTGAAGAAGAAGAAGAAGAAGACTAGCGGCGTCAAAACGAGTGATTGGTTGTGGTAGACGTCCATTCACACTTCAACTATTTCCTTATTGGCAGTAGAGTGCGAGTTTCTCCCTTCACCCCTCGTACAACCTAAACGTCGGGACCGGTGACTTGGCGGCTGGACTATATCTCCTATTTTTTCTCAGAGATGTTCTAACTAACTATAGTTAGGATAGCTATCCTTCTGCATGTGATGACACTGCGGGTACGTCAATTAATGAGACTGCAAAACAACGGAGCTCTTGCTCGCTTTCATGTGTGGATGCCAACATAGGTCTACCAAAATCCATGTATTGCCATAGAGGGCCAGACGTAATTGTCACTGCGGTCAACATAACTTACACCTGTTTACTATTTTCTATTAGTAGTATAGTCATTTGGTTCTAAAATAAATAATAGTTTTAAAAACTAAAAAACACGCTTTATTAGAAAACTAAAAAATGAAAAATAATTTTAATTTCCAATACGCTTGGGATAAAATAAAGTGGTGAACAAAAAAATCATCTCCAACACATATAGAATAAAATTAGAGTTATCAACAAAAATAAAATAATTTTACCATCAAAAGCGTGGGGTGCTCTATATCAATTAATATATTGGATAATAAACAGATATTGGTAAAAGTAAACTCTCTAAGAAGAAAATTTAAAAATCATAAAAAGCACCCCACGCTTTTGATGGTAAAATTATTTTCTTATTGTTGATAACTCTAATTTTATTCTATATGTGTTGGAGATGATTTTTTTGTTGACCACTTTATTTTATCCCAAGCGTATTGGAAATTAAAATTATTTTTCATTTTTTAGTTTTCTAATAAAGCGTGTTCTTTTAGTTTTTAAAACTATTATTTATTTGTTATTTTTTAGTTTTAATATTTTACAGAATAAGATAAAAATGTAAATATCTTTAAATTCCATACTATTGTAGTATGAGCTAAAAGTATTACTCTTCTAAAAAAATCCTCCCCAGCCGGGTTCGAACCAGCGACCTACGGATTACTTAAATTATATATCACTAGTTCACCGCTCTACCAACTGAGTTCTTACAACGATTGTCTAAAAAGTCGACAAGTCCGCAACCTATTATACCAGTTTTCATTTTTTTTATTTTTGGATGATTCTGGCCAGGATTTTAGAAAATAAATATGAAATTATTGTATTGTCACGGGTCCTCTACAAGTATACAAAGTTTCAAGTCGATCCAATGTTTCTAAGTGGGTGAAAATCGCGTTGAAAGATTCCGTTACATAGATAGATAGATACAGGTCAAGCTAATATAAAGCGTGTAAAAAGAGGTTACCTGGAAAGTTTTCCGAGAGTTTTGAAAATGGTAATTTTATAGATTTCGATGCGCTCTTTCCGAATTTCAACTTTGCCGCTCGCGCCGCCATCTTGGAAAAATGGCGCCTAAAATCAGTTTTTTGATAATATCTCCTTTCCGACTCATTTTATGATAAAAATATTTATATACAAAATTAAACTAGAGAACATTTACTACAATTCATGTAATAACCCTTTTTTCGTAAAATCAATAGTTTCGGCGTACGAGCGCCGCAAAGTGTAGTTCAACACGCGTTTAGGCCAAAAAAACTCATTTCCACACCATCTTGAGGTAGAGTAAGCGGAGCGTTTTTTTATCGTGGTATCCCCAGTAGCTCTAATCCACATGCAATTCACTATTCCAAAATTTAGCGCATTTTCCTTCGCTTCGCTGTTCTTGATGGACCAGGTGTTGCGAGTTCATTGTCTTTAGTACCGATCGAAACGTCACAGACCGAACTTTCTTCCACATCATCCTTGATGGGATTACGTATCAGTTTCATCGCAATCCTCTTCCTTCTCGATTTCATCATAAGTTTGCTCGAAAATAGTCTCCGTTTCATCCTCTTCATCGCTATCTTGTGATGGAACTTGCGAGTTACTACAGGTACCACTACAATTCGTGCATATAACGGAGCACTTTAACCCAGCCTTTCTGCATCCACAGGCTTTCTGACATCTCTTTTTGCATTCGCTGGGAGCTCGAATGTGGTGAAAGGAATTAGCCCGTTCTTGTTTCTTTTCCATTCTTATTGCTCTGCATTTTGTTTATTCCCATACCACTGCTGAACCTGGTGATAGGTTGTCGTGCTGCTGCTTCTGTTGGTGGTAGCGACGCAATATTAAATTTACTTTTACGGTATATGCTGATGTTGTGAAGCATGCATATCTATAGCTGTTTAAAGACATACTTTTCTTACATTTCACGTTACTGTAACTGTATAATTCAAGAAGGAAGCATTCTCCGGGTTTAGCAATGATCTCTGGTTCAGCATTTGGATTTTTAATACTTGGATAACCTTGTTTAAATTTCATTTTTCCTTGATTAAATAATGGTGATGTTGTATCACAGCCACTGAAGGCATGCAGGAATAAAACATGATCTGCGGCTGTTTTATCTAGGATACTTTTTGTGTGAACATGTTTGTTGCGAAATTTTTCCTTTTTCTGGTTTGAGAATATATTTGTTTGAACGCCTATCCGACGCGACGTAGGGTTGCATAGATGAGGTACCTAATGAGTACTTTACCTCGATATCGTTATGATAAATTAATGTACTTAGCCTGAAAGAGTTATTTTACCTTTATCTTTAAAGTAAGTAAAACTAAAGTAAAGTGATCCCACAACAGACCCGGAGGCTCTTGGGGTAGTAGGAAGTTAAGGCTCCCGCTTTTTCTAGACAATCGGCACTTTACGTCAGCCGGGTTATCAGCCCTGCTTGACGGCCACCTTTACCTCCAGAACAAGCGTCTGGTACTCATTTCCGTTAGAGGCTGAGTCAACCCCAGGGCCAAAGTGCCGCCAGAGGGTTTGGGTCAGTTTAAAAATCCTGACCCCAACGGGACTTGAACCCTCGACCCTCCGGCTTGTACCTCAGTGCCTTAACCACTACGCTACGGCGTGCCCCACCTTTATCTTTAAATTACTTATTATTTTTATAGGGAGCTTTTTAACAGGCCTGGTCTAACTATAAATTTCCGGACTTGAACTAATTTTTCTAACCTTAAAAGTTTATCGTCAAGCCAACGATATAAAATGTAATCGATGTTGTGCAAAAAATTACATTTTTATAACACTGTTCACTTTTTTAACGGCAGGATGTGGAGGATGGAGAATTTCTGCATTATGACGTCATTGTTGGGTACTCCATGTACATGGGACACCAGGTAATATACATATAAGTAAATATGTCAGTGCCAAAATCTCTGCTATTACATGAATTTAAACATTAACAAACCATGCTCTAATTAACATAATTAATTTATAGGTAACAAGGACACACCTATGTTCGCTAGACATGTGGTTAAAAGAAACAGAAATTTTTGAAAAAGTAACTGTGAATTTCTGCGAGAACATTCAGGTACTTATTTTTTTCATTTTTAACATATAAAGTAATAACATAGTATCACTACTAATACAATTCATTGTTAAAACCGTTGAGGTGGAGAGTTATAAAATAAAATAAGTTAAAATATAACTTCTTGGGTACAATCCGTCGTCCTCAACTTATAAAATATTTAATCTTTATGCCTGTAGGCCTTTCAGAACATCCGTTCCATCTTCAGCAGGTCACTCTTCGCTACAACATCCAGTATGATGGTTGATGCTGCTGGTCCTAATGTGGCTTTGTCGTGACTAAGCAATGGATTACAATTTCGATCAAATACGTAACGTTTAAGGAAATAACATAACTATCTTCTTATTGTATCTTGTAAGCTCATGTTTCCCTTAACAGAGATTTAGGCGCTCTCCCCTTACAGGGAAGAATTTGAACCATACTAATTTAGTTACACTTGTTTTCGTATAGATGTAATTTTGAGTGGTCCGTGGTCAGCGTTCCGCCTCATACTGACATCTAGGAAACCAAGGTAATATTAGGACGGGAAAATTCGGTAGATTTTGCTTAGAGGCATTTTCATTCAGGCTTAAGGATCTTTTACGAGCCTGAAAATCTTCAGACTCGGGACCCACGGCTTAAAGTCCCTCCCGGAGGACTTGCTCCTTGGATTTTTCCATCCAAAAAAATCCATCGACCTCGGCCGGGTTTGAACCCGCGACCCTCGGGACCAGAGGAAAGGAGCATAACCACTAGTCCACCGCGTCCGATATAACATAAGTAATATAAGAAAAATGAGTTCAATTAATTTATATGAGACGTTCCATAAGAGAAGGACATCTCACCAAGGTACAGGCAGACCCTATAGGCCTATATGGCGGGATCGCCCTTCTCGTATGAAACACCTAATATCTCATACAGACATCCCTACATTCACAATAACTCAATCCTAAACCAGAAATAAAGTGGGAACTTATAATCTTTCATATAATAAAAATTATTTTTATGTTCACAGGAACAATGAAACATCTGAGAATAATTCAAAACATTTCAAGACCTGCTGGTGACTATGGAATTGGTATACCTACGTTAAATGAGGAGAGATACGTAATATGATTATAAGAGAAAAATGTTATGCATTTGGAACAATAAAATCATCTCTGATAAAAAACAAATATAATCACTTTTTTAATGGATTTACAGTAAGAGCATTAAAAAAACTTGGAAACATAAATTAAAACCGGTGATTTGTATATTGCAACATGGCTGTTTACATTTATGCATTCTGGCAACTATGTTCTGATCTACTTGTTGGCTTATGTTTATATGGAACAAGTACCGACCAAAACTATGTCTTCTTCTTCTTCTTCTTCCTTCCAAGTATTAGGTCAAGGCCTGTTACGATCCTATAGAAAATTTTCCCTCCAGCGTTTTGATCCTTCCGGGAAATTCTCGTATAAGACTTGAAAGCATAATAATAGTCCCTTCGATTGGTTGCTGGCCAAAGGAAGGCAAGACCAGTGATGGGGCTGCCATCTTATAGCCTCTGGTCAGGCTTTTCTGGAGAAGAAAAGAAAATAAAGGAAAGAAGAAATGGAAGAAAGGAAAGACTTCCTAGCCCTCGGATGCCCTAATAGCATCGGAGTCGAAAAAAAAACAAGAGTTAACCAAGATAGGTTAGATAGTAAAGTTAAAAGAGTGCAAAACACAATTAAGTGGAAGAAATGTTTTGCTCAGCTTGGGCACCTTGTGGTCGCCATCCACATATCCCCTAGATGAGGACCCCTATGTAAATTAATTAATAAATTGATTATTCGTTGTGTGTCAAAGGTATTCGCATTGGATTTAATCAGTCTTTTTTTATTATTATTTCGTTCATAGCTCCTTTTCAACTAAAAGATCACACTAGAGTGTAAGTAGGCAGACAGGCTTACCTGTATAACCGTTCCATTTTTACTTGTACTTAAATACAACTACTAGATGTAGCTAATTCTCATTACTGCCTTTGAGGACGTTTAGTGGGGATGTAAGTTAGATAATAAAATTGTGCCTGAGAAAAGAGTCGTCCTCAACGTTAAAAGGCCTTCACAATTTTAATGAATATTAATGTTGAGGACGACTATTATCTCAGGTATTAATTTTATTTTTAAATTATGTTATTGCCCAATCCATCTCCTGAATATAGAACAAGTAGTTATGAAAGGCCCTCACAATTGTGATGAAATTTAATTTTGAGGACGACTGTTTTCTCAGGTACAAACTTTGATGTTTTAATTATTACAAAACAATTTCAACGTTGTTCAATATCAATTTTAAAAGTATTGTCTAGTGACGGCCAAGACAGTTACATTTAAGGATATGAACTCATATCTGGAAACGTACAGTTTTTCCGCTACACGCAAAATACAACTCATGTTGTTCTCTCTGACGCCTGCTACTTGTCGTCTGGTCCAATAAGGGCTCGATGCGATGATCACCAATGTCAACGCAGATACGGTACCTTCATACCATGTTCTCATACAGACGATCACCAACCGTTGGTCCTGCAACATCTGCCACAGCCAAAACCCGTGTCAGTAGGTCCTCCACGAATGCCATCAGGGCCGGTAAATCAAGGATTTCATGTGACCCCACAGGTCCAACTATAGCGGGATCAAGTCGGGAGAACGTGCAGGTTCTTTGGCGCAAAAATGCGGGAGAGGTGAATGTGTGTGATATTTTGCATGTAGCGGGAAAACGGTACATTTCCGGACATGAGTTTTTACTCTAAACCTAATCGTCTTGGTTCCCACTACACGTCCTCAATGTCTGTAAAGGGAATTTAATTGCACCCTATATGATGATGCCAGAATTTCAAGTATCGAGGAACAATAATAATTACAAACAGGATTGAGATGCACAAAGGAATTAAACATAGGCAAAATTCTGGAAATAGATGCTGTTATTCATTACAGGGATTCTTGTCGTCACTTCTTTCAAATAAACTGCAAATATATTAAACTGATATTCTCCCAGTTTCAATATATGAATTAGAAACATGGACTCTGATGTTCTCCCAGTTACAGTATATGAATTCGAAACATTGACTCTTAATTTAAGGGTGAAAAGGAGATTACAGGTATTTGAGAATAAAGTTCTTGGGAAAATGTTTGGGCCAAAAAGGGACGAACAGAGAGGTGACTGGAGAAAACTACGTAATAGTGAGCTATATGATACAAATAGGAAGCCAGATATAATAAAAACAGTTAAGTCTCGTAGACTGTGATGGGCAGGACATCTGGCACGTATGGAGGATGAAAGAGGTGCATGGAAACTTCTTGTAGGAAAACCAGAGGGTAGACCATGAATGAGGTGGGTGAATACCTAAGCATGATTTGAGGGAAGTAAGTTATATAGGGGATTATTTGAAAATATTAGCTCAGGATAGGGGTGTATGGAGAGCCTATGTCTGTGCGGCCATGAACCTACGGGTTAGGTAGAGCCAGTGAGTTAGTTAGTTATGATTATTCCAGTTCCAATAGATTTTAATGTATTTGATTGTACAATTAAACTTGTGTTCATAATTCCGCATCTCGTTTTACATACAATGGTATACTAAATTGAAATTAAAAAAAAAATACAGAAACTGTCTCATACTTAATGTCATTTTTTAAACAAAATTTTATTTGGAATTTTTCTCTGAGAAGAAAGTGAACTACCATTTCAAAGCAGATATCATCAAATTGTATGGTTTTTGAGTTATCTTTCACCGAGATTTATTATCCCGCAACATTTTCAGTCTCTGGTTTTTAATATGAAGAATTCGTTGAAACCTACTTCTACTGCCTCAATTTTTTTCGAAATTTCACGGAAGAAATGAGCGAAATGCACTGTGCATCGAAACAGATGGTAATCTGAAGGCGTTAACATCTGCGCTATGTTTTGAGTGTAGTAGCAATTCGATTCCTCCCAAATGTTGATTTTTGACAATTTTGTTCGTAGTATATGGAAACTCAAAATGGAAACACTACAAACCAGTGTTCTTCCAACACTGTTATATGGTTGCCAAACTTGGAATCTTACTGCCAAACTGAAGTACACACTCCAAGTATGCCAAAGGAAAATGGAGAGGAAAATCTTAGGCATAACTCTGAAGGACAGAATCTCGAATACAACACTTCAAGCGATATCCTCAACAACTGATCCCGCACAACAAGCCATCAGGAAAAAATGGAAGTGGGGAGGCCACGTCGCAAGAATACAGGACGACAGGTGGACAATAAAAACAACCATGTGGGACCCGTACACAGGCAAGAGACAGCGCGGAAGACCAAGACGACGATGGGCTGACATCTTCAAAGAACGAGCAGGGGCGCAATGGTCCAGAGTCGCCAGATGCAGGAAAAGCTGGAGAACGATGGAGAGCCAACTGTGTATTAACTAATCACAGAACAGACAGTGTATACAAACCAAGTGCTACATCCAAGTCAACTTCTCACCACGGAGTAGCTCACCGGGTGACACTCTCAAATAGAGCTTAACCCCTGTACAGGGAGGCCTTTGCCCTAAAGGGACATATCAGGCTTTATTTATTTATTTATATGGGGTCCGGTCGGATTAGAATCCGCGACCCCTCAAAGTTTCAAGAACTCATTCCAGTTGTCGAGAGTAAAGATCCGCTTCAATTACACACCCGTTTGGAACAACTGCCAATGAATCGCAACTTCGAAATTCCACCAGGCACACAACATTAGATACATTAAGGAGACCGAATGGTGAATTTTACGTTTCTTTCAGTTTTCATCAGATTGCTTTGAAATTGTTATGACTAGGGCAAGGCAATTAATGATTTTGCATCTTTTTTTTTATGAAGGTTGAAACATTGCTTGCATATATGAAAATGTTCGGCATTAAAAAACGGATTAAATAAAAGCAATTCATTAAGGCATTTTTTTTTGCATTTTTTAACTTTTTAGGGATAGGTCATTTTTAGGCAATTTTTAGGTAATTTTGAGCATTTTTTATACTTTTCCAGAATGCTGTGACATTATTTGTATTTGATTTATGATTTTTATTATAATTCAGTATTTTCCTTGTCAATACAATTTCTTGGAATTAAGTAGTTGCTTTGCTAACTACTACACCTATTTTTCAAGGTATGTGCATGATGAACTTGCCCATTTCTAGGAATTTTATTCAATTTCTTAGAGCTTATGCTAGCTTCTACCCTTATTCTTATTGTTAGCTGCAATTCAAAATTGCTGTAAAAGTGCACTGTGTAATTGAAATGGATTTTTTGCAATAAAATGTACTGTAATGTGTATATTTTAACTACTTTCCTTTTATTATTTTAATGTTAAGATAAATTTTATATAATCCAGTAATGAAGTGAGTACGTACTCTAATAAACAGTATTTTTATTGGTAATTCTTAACTTTTTATTAGCAATTTTTTTTATTTATCGGTCATTTTTCTGTATTTTTTAGGCCATAAATGCATTTTTTATTTTGCATTTTTTACCAATTTATAGGTAATTAAATGCCTTGCCCTAGATATCACATTCATTATGTGCTTATAGAAGTGTTTCTGTGACGTTTGGTGTTTATTAGTAGAATAGTTTCAGAATTATGATTTTTTATCATCATCATCCGCCATCATGGCAGCTGCCGCCGTCTTCCGGAAACGAAACGCCATTCCTCTCTGTCCATCAATCGATCTTCCTCCAATCCTCTGATATTCGTAGCTGCTTGTACCCCTTCTATCCAAGTTTTCTTCGATCTTTCTCTCTTCCTCCTTTCTATTGGGATCCATTCCATAACAATTTTAGGCAATCTTTGCTCTGGCATTCTTTGACATGGCCATACCACTGTAATCTTTCCTTTTCTATAATGTCTATGATGTCTGGCTCCTCTTGTACACCCATAATTTCCCTATGATTTTTTAGACATTTTTTTAATATATCCTAAAAATGCTCCTTACGATGCATTTTTAAATATTCTCCGTTGAAATTTGAGATTCAGAGTCTTTATGATTCCACTAAACACAATTTCTATGCAAAAAAATATTCATAAAGGGAGGACACTACTTATTTTTCATTTTTCGAAAAAAATTATCATTTTTATTATTTTTTCCATCTCAATTTAAAAGACCACATGTGTCTTAGACTAGTAACTTCATAGCAAGTTTGAATTAGCATTTATTGGAGAGTCTAACCACAAAATTTCACTTTGATAGCAAAAGCATTGCATCGTAAGGAGCAATTTAAGTTTTGGAAAATGACAAAAAATGGAAACCGAAAAAAAAAACTCATTTTAAATTTTACGTAGTAATGCTAACCATACGTGCAAGGGTATTTAAACTTTTTATGTCACGGGGTCAATTTTGCTCCTACAAATGTGTTTACATGAAAATGGTCCTAAAGAATCAGAGTAATTAAAAAGCAAATGAACCAAAATGCTTTTTATCATTTTTTCAACATTATTATAAGACACCTAATAAAATAGGCTATGGTATTCTTGATTGTGTAATGCTCGCAAAATGCCATGTCTCGTTTTATATACAATGGTGTATGCACAGAAAAATTTAATTGAATCAATAAAATAGGTCATGGTATTTTTTAATGTTTTACCATTCTTCCTTTAACAGTATTTATAATTCTGTCTTTAATGGAATAATTCCCTTAGCCATAGATGGATATCGAATACATATTAGAATATTTGATACATACAAATAAATTAAAAATATTAATAAAATTAATTTTAAATAAATCAATCACCAAATCGAACGTAAATATTGGATAATAAATTTATAGACATCTTTTTTTCTTCTTCAATCAGGAATTAAGCTCTTAAGCCTGTTTATGCTTATGTCCGCGCGGCCATGAACCTACGGGTTCGATAGTATATAGAAACAACGCCGATACTGTCTCTTATTTGTAAAACTTAACTGTGTTCTCTTTCGTGAACTCCGTCTATTTTTTCCAATTTACTTTTAAGAGAACAAATTAATTTCCAAAATTATATCCATTACACGATATGAGAATCGAGGTTACGAATTATGTACTTTCCAGTGACACTTATTATTACGAATGAATGAACAGCGCATACCAAGAAGAATGTATAATTATAAACCAAACGGAAGAAGAATGTTGGTAAGACCATTGAAGAGATGGAAGGACCAATTCGACCTATAATGAGATCGGAACAGGCCATTGGGCTTAATCCTTGTTGATAATGATGACTTATTTCTTGTCTAATATCATGCCAACTAACAAATTTCAAGAATTGTAAAACAAAATTACAATTACAGTCCTTTGTTTTCTCGATTTGAACGAATTGTAAGTTAGGCTACTCTTACTCTCATATCTAAACCTGTTTACAAAATGATTTATAGATAATGTGATATTTTATCCAACTGATGATTGGAAGATAATTGGAAGAGTTAATAAACCACATTAATATTTTTTGTTAAGTTTCTGCAACAAGGTTATCTTTTGCATGTATCAGACTCTTCATTTTGCTATCAGAGTATATAATCAAGATAGCCGTGCAGCAACCTTCAAACTGATGTATCTATATAGCCTTCAGCATAACTTCGGTTAATTCTTTTTTCAGAACAAAAAAAAGTTTACCTTCCGCCTATACATCTAACCAACTATCGATCCATCTATCTACTCATCTATCTACAAATAGCTGTAATATTTATTATTCTATATTTAATGAACATAAAAACCATTAATCAATTGAGTTGGTGTTTATTTGATGAAAATCCATATGTATTAATTAAATAAAAATAAAACGTAATTTTACTTGATTTTCATATTTATTATATAATTCAGTGACAGCTGTTTCGGTACACTGTACCTTCTTAAGACAAATTAATTTGTTAACATGTCTGAAGAAGGTACAGTGTACCGAAACAGCTGTCACTGAATTATATAATAAATATGAAAATCAAGTAAAACTACGTTTTATTTTTATTTAATTAACAAAAACCAATAATTATATTTAACGTACGAATATATTAAAAATATTAATAAAATTAATTTTTAAATAAATCAACCACCAAATGGAAAGTAAATATTGGATAATAAAATTAAAAACATATTTTTTTCTTCTTCAATCAGGAATTAAGCTCTTAAGCCTGTTTATGCTTCACATATTTTCCAACCGAGATCTAATCAATTTAAATATCTTGGATATTATCTCTCTATCTGGGATGAAAAAGATAACCCTGAAAAAATTACTAGTTATAATAAAAGTTTAGGAATTATTAATCAAGTTATGAAACCATCCCTTGTACAAAAAACACCAGATTACGTTTATATAACACTTTGGCTAGACCAGTGTTGACCTATGGTAGTGAAGCATGGACACTAAAAAGACAACATGAACGCAGAATAACGGCTTGTGAAATGAGATTCATGCGCAGAACAGCGGGTTGCACCAGATGGGATCGGATAAGGAACACCGATATCTTAAAAGAATTCAAGACTATGCCAATTTTGGAATATATTAAACAGTACCAACTAAATTGGAAACACCATCTAGAAAGAATGAGTTCAAATCGGATCCCCAAAGCTGTTTATAATTATATAGCAAGAGGACGAAGATCACTGGGCCGTCCTATGAAACGCTGGAGGGAAAATTTTCTATAGGATCGTAATAGGCCTTGACCTAATACTTGGAAGGAAGAAGAAGAAGAAGATATTTTCCAACCAACGTTTCCATGGTCTTCCCAAATCTCTCATTTCTTCAGGTTTATAATCAAGATTTCTTTTAGGAAAACGACTGTAGCTCATTCTTTCTATGTGTTTAATCCACTGATCTCAATAATTATGTATTCTTTCCTCTACATATATCACATTTCCTTATATCCTCGTCATTAAATCTATCTAACCTAAAAAAAAATCCTTAACTCATCTCAAAAAGCTCATTTTTGTAGCCTGCAATTTTTTAATGTCATTTCGTGTCATGGTCTAAGTTTCTGAAGCATATTTTACAATTACATCTATAATTAAAAAAAAATACAGAAGAACTGGAAAGATCACATACAACAAATGCAACTCGAATATGTCCAATGTGTCCGTCGCCGTAGCGTAGTCGGTAGAGTCCCTACTTTCCACTCCGGCGACCCGGGTTCGATTCCCGTCGGGGTAAGGGATTTCAAATCTCCACCTTGGGTCTGAGTGTGTGTCTTGTCCCACCACTAATGCTCAACTGAGTGCACATTTCCTATATATATATATATATATATATATATATATATATATATATATGTCCAATATGTCCAATGTGCGGGAGATTTGAAGACGAGATATACATGTTAGAAAAATGTAACGATTTAGAATATTGGAGGCGTCAGTTATTACCGGAAAAAAATCTAAATTCAAATCGTGAAACATTGGCATGCTACGAGTTAATGGTAAACCCCGAAAATTGGATAAACGTTAGTAAATTTCTGGACAAATCGCGGAAAATAACACCACTCATTCGTGAATAAATAAATATGTTGGCAAATTGTAGAATCACTAATAATTAATACTTCTACATAACCTAATTAATTTTATATTATTACGAAACATTATTTTATTGATATGAACTGTCAACAGCGCATTTCCTATAATATTCCCCTGCGATCCATATTTGTAAATAACAGAGTATGTATCTTGCTTTTATAATAATAATAATAATAATAATAATAATAATAATAATCACTCACTGGCACTTTCGAACCCGTAGGTTCATGGCCGCGCGGACATAAGCTCTCCATACATCCCTACCCTGAGCTAATGCTTTCCTATCATTCCCTGTATAATCTACTTCCCTCAAATCATAGTTAATGTTGTTCTCCCACCTCATTCTTGGTCTACCAACTGGGCGCCTTCCTTCCGGCTTTCCTACAAGAAGTTTCCATGCACGTCTTTCATTCCCCATACGCGCAACATGTCCTGCCCATCGCAGTCTACGAGACTTAACTGTTCTTATTATATCTGGCTTCCTATAAAGACCATGTAGTTCATTGTTATGTAGTCTTCTCCATTCACCTGTCTGTTCATCTCTCTTTGGTCCAAAAATTTTCCTAAGAACTTTGTTCTCAAATACTCGTAATCTCATTTCCTCCCTTAAAGTAAGAGTCCATGTTTCGCACCCATATAATATAACTGGTAGAATAATAGTTGTATATATTTTCAGCTTAACGTTTTTTGAAAGGAGTTGTTGGGACATCAAAAGTCTCTGCAATGCATAATAGCACGCATTTCCAGAATTGAGCCTATGTTTAATTTCTTTGTGCATCTCATTCCTCTTTGTGATTATTGTTCCTAGGTATTTCAATTCAGCCACTTCCTCAAAATTTCCCTCATTTGTCATTAGCTGTCCATTTCCATTATATACTGAATTTCTACGTGTGACCATATATTTAGTTTAATAATAATAATAATAATAATAATAATAATAATAATAGTAATAATAGTAATAATAATAATAATCCGATCCGATTGAGGGTCTTTCCACTTTTCAGCGGTTGCCCTTTTACCAGCCGGCTGCTGGCCCTTCACATCCACATGTGTCAATCACAGAGGTAGATGATCAACAGCCAGTGTAGGGGTGACATGTGGTTAGCATGTCGAGTCCCCCAGCCGTTATAGCTGGTTCCTCAACCTGGAGCCGCTACTTATTGTAGCTACCCAATTGCCTCACGATGCTGGGTGGGCACCGGGCCCATACTGGCCTAAATACCATGAGAAAATTTCTTCCCCCATGGAGACTCGAACCAGCGCAAGTCCCGAAGCTCTGCGCCGCTTCCTACCTTAACCGCTCGGCTACGGCGCGGGACATATTAATGATAATAATAATAATAATAATAATAATAATAATAATAATATAATAATAATAATAATAATAATAATAATAATAATAATAATTATAATAATAATAATAGTAATAATAATAACAATAATAATCCAAAAGTAAAAAGAAATATAGGCCGAACATTGAAAAGATGGGGTAAACAACTACTTTGAGACGGAACAGACCAGAAGGTCTAATCCTGAAGGCCGATTATGATGAATTGGCCAGATTTTTAGTGTAGGACATTCTAGAAAATAAATACGAATATAATGGCATTGTACATTAACTAAATGTAGAATTCAAAAAGATATACAAATAAAATTATAGAGAGAAATCGTATAACTTAGTACTGTAATTTGGAATTTAATTATAAGTTAAGAGATATCGATTCCGACTGCTAGAACGATATATTTTTTTTTTCTGGTGAATCCTCACTCCGAAAGGTCTAATTTTGCTTATTAACGATCTTAGTCTTACTTTTTTTTTAATCTACACCAAAACAACGAAAAAAAATGTGGTTGCTAGAGCGTTGACAGTCACACAAATGCATATATGTATTTTTATCATGGCCACTTTTCGGTGTCTACTAAATAGAAATGATGCATATTTATAAAAACAAATACGTAAATAATGTGCCCTCGAGAACAACTTTAACCTTTTCACTGCTGAGATATTTCCAGCCTTTAAAACCCTCCTTGCTCAATGCAGGGAGAAATATGGAAAAAGTTTATTTAGATTCCTAGGAGATGGCAGTATATGCTTGCTTAGTTTGAAGGCAATGGAATACGTATTATATAACTAGCAGGCGTTTGGAGTTGAGAATGGATATACACACCCATAGCACAGCAAGCATTTTCTTTGCCAACGGATATACCCGTTCGTAGCAGAGTAAAGGTTAATAATGGGTGTCCCAATAAGAACGCCGGATTTAATAATGCACAAAATAAACTATGTTTGAAAGAAATGACATATATTTATACATGAGCACTAAGGGTATAAGTTCCGATTTAAGTATGGAAAATGACATCTGACATATGTCCATCACGAGGCGCTCTACAGCTAGTGACTCTGTCTATGAAATTTGTGATTACTTTTGCACAGTCTTGCGCTGACACGTCGAATTCCCTGCTTCAGGACTTGTATGGTTCGGGTATTGTGATCATAAACCTGTGATTTGATAAACCCCCAAAGAAAGAAGTCACATGACCTTGGTGGCCAGTTTTGGTCACCTCTGCGCGATTTTCCGGCCTAAGAGCACGAAGCCTTCGAACAGTTTGAGCATAACACACACCATTCTGGTAATGAGTTTTCACAATTAAAACTCATTGTTCAGCAGTATAACACTCCATATCCAGTAACTGCAACAAATATAGAAAACAAACATTGTAGGTAGAGTGCTGCCAACCTCGTAGTAAAAAAATTGCTGCCAATTCAAATCCGGCGATCTTAATGGGACCCTAAGCGCAGTTGTTGACGGAGGGCGCTGCAGTTGTGTTTATACAGGAATAGAACACATGATACTACCAACTATGAAGTGCGGAGGGGAATGGGACGCGGGACGCTCAACAAAGTTTGTTAGCGGTACACATTACAATATGTAAATTATCTGTCTGCCTTGTGATCACTTTTCTTGGAGACTTTTAGGTGTCTCCATACTTATACAAGTCCACCGCTGTGGTTTCGAGGTAGCGTGCTTATGTTACCAGTTTGATACTGATTCTAACTAACGAGCCGCACCTGATCTAACTTTAAGTACAATCTAACATTAAGTGAAATAATAAGACAATATTATTTTATTGTTAGGATAATAGTTTCATCAAGTGCGCATACAGTTTTACTGATACTTCTATATATTTATTATCAGTATCAGGTATAACAGCTTTTCTTACAAAGCACTTAAGGTCAACTTGTTTTCTTTCGTGTTTATTTTCATAATTTCAACAAAACAAACTGATAACGCATTGCAAACTCATTTGAAAACTCACTTGTTAGAGGAAAATACACAATTGTTTACTCAGTAACACTAAGAGTGCATTTTAATAAGGTGCTGAAAGTTCTATATTGTTTTTCTTCTTCTACTGTTTCGATTGGTACTGGAATTCACTATCAGGTAAAGGGGTTTCTACATATTATTTCACACATAGTTTACTTCCTTCTTCAGAACCATATGAAATTATGAACTGCGGTTAAAAGTATTTATCTCTATCTTCGGTTTTCTTTACAGCTGCTGCCGTCTTTCCGTGCCAAACCTCCAAAGCCTACGATCTTGGGCATCTTGAATGCTTAGCCCTCTTGCTTGCATTACTATCTTAATGCTTTCCTTCCATGTTAACTTTGGTCTCCCTCTTTTCTTCTTTCTGGTCGGTTGCCATTGATATAGTAGTTTCGGCCATCGCTCACCTTCCATTCTTAAAATATGTCCTAACCATTTTAATTTCTTCCCCTCAATTCTTTCAATTGTGCTTTCTTCTGCTTCCATAATGTTTCATATTTCCTTTTTTATGACATGTTCTAATATTGACTTTCTGACACTTCTGCGTAAATAATCCATTTCTAGAGCTACCGGATTACTGTATTCTTGTAGTACTTCTTGATTGTCCATACCTCACTTTCATACATTGCAACAGATTCCACCAATGTTTTACCAATATATATTTTTTTGTGTCTTTCCAAATATGCTTTTACTTGGGAACGACGTAGTCTCAATCAGAAATCAATAATACCCTACATAATATTGCAAAAGTATTTGTCAAGCAAATATTAATACTTTTTTAAAACTCTGTAATTTTATGTGCTACATGATCAGGTTAAAACTACTATCATATTGTGCTACCGCCTCACTATAACGGTTGTCTGTATATATAAAAGCGGGTGCCGCCCGACAATTCTAGACAATGATTAAAATGCGGAATTATTATAGTGGTGGTAGTCGGCATCTTTGTATTTAATTATATATAACAGCTGCGGGGAAACAAAGCGAGCCGCTGGACAACTATCATAGTGAGGCTATAATAAAACTTCTATAGACCCTAATTGTTTATTTTAATGCTTGATGAATCTACGTTTCGTTTCACAATATGCTTATTATATATTTATGATTTGCCTTAATTTTACCTCTACCTTTGCAAGTATTCTTTTCGTGCCCACAGAAATATATATTTCTTATACTTTTTATTTCAGTTTGATTATCTTAACTCTGCCATATTATTTTTTCAATCACCCTCTAATGGCCTCTCTATTGCATCAAACTCTTTGCTTTAATCTTTACCAGTTTTATCCAATTCGTCCCCTTGATTCCTATCTCCTCATCATTTGCTATCTGTTTTTATTCAAAGTTCAAGGTTCCTCCTAGAATTTCCAAAATGTTATATTTATCCTTAAAAAATGATATTTTAGATGACTCAGAGTCATTCCTATTTCTTGAATGTCATTTGCTATCTGCGTGATCCAAGCTCATTTGTTTTTTATTCCCAAATCCAATTACTTAGTATCTACTTGTTCATACTAGCCATGTGGCAGTACAAGACATCCCTTCTTTCCTTGACATTATTATTATTATTATTATTATTATTATTATTATTATTATTATTATTATGCCGTAGCGTAGTGGTTAAGGCACTGAGCTACAAGCCGGAGGGTCGAGGGTTCAAGTCCCGTTGGGGTCAGGATTTTTAAAACTGACCCAAACCCTCTGGCGACACTAGGGCCCTGGGGTCGACTCAGCCTCTAACGCAAATGAGTACCAGGCGCTTGTTCTGGGGTAAAGGCGGCCGTCACGCAGGGCTGACAACCCGGCTGACATAAAGTGCCGATTGTCTAGGAAAAGTGGGAGCCTTAACCTCACACTACCCCAAGGGCCTCCGGGCCTGTTGTGGGATCACTTTACTTTACTTATTATTATTATTATTATTATTATTATTATTATTATTATTATTATTATTAGACTATAAAAGAAACTATTTTGAAGTTTTACAAGGTATTCGCAGTTCCATCTCTTATATATGGATGTGAAACCTGGACATTAACAAAGCCAGATAGTGAACAAATAGAGGCTGCTGAAATGAAGACGTTGAGAGCAATAGCAGGATACCAAAGGACCGATGAAAAGAAAAACGAAGATATGAGAACAGAACTTAATATATTTAATCTCTGTGAAAGGATAAAATATTACCAAAATGCTTATGTTCAGCACGTATTACGAATGAATGAACAGCGCATACCAAGAAGAATGTATAATTATAAACCAAAAGGGAGAAGAACGTTGGGAAGACCATTGAAGAGATGGAAGGAACAATTCGACCTATAATGAGATCGGAACAGGCCATTGGGCCTAATCCTTGTTGTTGATGATGATTATTATTATTATTATTATTATTATTATTATTATTATTATTATTATTATTATTATTATTATTATTATTATTATTATTATTATTATTATTATTATTATTATTATTATTATTATTTGTTGATATCAGCAAATATCTGAACCTTGTACATTTTATATTTTGTTACCATTCAAGGAAAAACTGACAATATTTCTGAAAGCTCTTTATTACTGGTATTTTATTCTAATATCATCGTACGTATTTGATAAATTACGACTTATATATTTATACAAATATTAATAACTCTTGAAGTACTTAAAACTACAATAAAGTGCATTATAAAATACACTTTTATGTGGGTAGGTTAGAATTTTATATTAATTTAAGATATAGCCTAATTTAAATGGATGAAAACATATGTTTTTACATAGGTTCTAACTCATTTTTCTAATTGAATGGAAGATAAAGTCTTATGAATTTTCTCTATCCATTTAAAGAAAACTATTATTATTATTATTATTATTATTATTATTATTATTATTATTATTATTATTATTATATATTATTATTATTATTATTATTCAAAGTGGAGCAAAAAATGTGCAGGAATGGGAGTACCAGTTGGAGATGGATCAACAGATGCAATATATACATTATTGGACGAATACGATAACTTTAGAAAAACAGTTTATAAGGGATGTCGAGCAGAAACTGAAGATTTAATATTAGAAGATAAAAAGGGCTATATCAGAGGATGTGAAGAATTTGAATATCTGGGAGTAAAAGTGGATAACGAGGATAAACTAGAAAGTGATATTAAGAACAGAATAAATAAAGGTAGAGTAATAACAGCAATGATAAATGGAGTCTTATGGAACAGATATATAACCAGAAAAAATAGGTTACAAATATATAATTCAATAGTGAGAAGTACTGTAACATATAGAGCTGAAGTTTAGAAATTCAACAAAAACTTATGTCGATGGAAATGAATTACATAAGGAGAGCAACAAGATGTTCAAAATTAGAAAAAAATAAGAAATACTGTCACACGGTAAAAAAAATTAATATTAGATATTCAATAGTAGATTATATACGATGTAAGCAATTATATTGGTATGGGCAAGTACGACGAAAGCAAGAGAAAGGTAACCCAGAAGATCACTGGAAGAAGAAGGAAAGTAAGACCTCAAAACCCGTGGATGCAGGAAATAAGGATTGGAATGAGAACAAGAGGACTGGAGGACATGGAGTGGATGGATAGAGACGAGTAGAGAAGGAAAATAAAACTTTATAATATAAAACAGAAAGATGTGTAAACATTAAAAATCTGTATATTGTATTGTAAGCCCATGTTTTCCCTTTACAGAGATTTAGGCGCTCTCCCCTACAGTGAAGAATTTGAACCATACTAATTTAGTTACACTTGTTTTCGTATAGATGTCGTTTTTGAGTGGTCCGTGGTCAGCGCACCGCCTCATACTGACATCTAGGAAACCAAGGTAGTACTAGGACGGGAAAATTCGGCAAAATTTGCTTAGAGGCCTTTTCATTCAGGCTTAAGGATTTTTTACGAGCCTCAAAATCTTCAGACTCGGGACCCACGGCTTAAAGTCCCTCCCGGAGGACTTGCTCCTTGGATTTTTCCGTCCTAAAACATCCATGGACCCCGGCCGGGTTTGAACCCGCGACCCTCGGGACCAGAGGCAAGGAAAAATCTGTATATAAATAAAATTATTATTATTATTATTATTATTATTATACTGTTATTTTTAAAATATGATTTATTAATTTTCAGTGATGTAATGGGCTTCACACACCAAGCTCTGTTTACTGTGCTACTGGTCTTTATGCTGTTTAGTGGTCATACATATACAGAGGTAATTCATCCATTTTCTGTAGATTATGGACACTGTTGAGTCTGTGAAGTTCGCAGTTACCTCATGATTAGGGCTCGGAAGTTGAAGAAAAAAAAATATTTTTTGTCTGAAGACAAGGCCCAACATAATATATATGCATTTTGACCATTGTAGGGCAGAAAATGGTAGATCTTATCCGTCCTTTTTGTCCTTTTTCGACTTTTTTTTTGTTTATTGGTTCTTTTTTTATTGGTCCTTTCTTGTCCACCGCTGTGGCAGCGGGACCGGGTTCGACCCCCGGTCGGGACAGTTTTTCTTGGTAAGGTTTTTAGCAGGGTTTTTCCTCACCTGTAAGATAAATGTCAAGAAAACTGTAAGGCCCAAACGGTCCCCGAAATCATATGGCCATCATAATCACCCTTATCATTATCATTATCATCATCATCATCCTTCACCTGTGTGGAAAGCAACGGGAAGCTACCATACCTTCAATTCCCTAGTAAAGCTGCAAAGCATAGCATGAAAATGCTATGATTTCAGCGAAGGATCTGCCGTCGGGCAGAATTGCTATGGATGGATGGATAGTCCTTTCTTAGTTTTTTTTTTCAGGTCTTAACGGCTTTCTTAGCAACTTTATCTTATTTTGACTACATTTATACCATTTGTATAATTCAAGAATCCGCAGAATCCAATCTCAATTCCAACTTCTTTTAAAAATACTATCTAGTTTTATTAAAATATATATGCAGTCAATATGCCCATTTCACCAATTAATGTTTTAAAATGGTCAACAAGTTTCTACAGCCAAGCTGTCATTCTCAAGACCAGATATCAGTCAATATCTGGTCTTGAGAATGACAGCTTGGCTGTAGAAAGTTGTTGACCATTTTAAAACATTAATTGGTGAAATGGGCATATTGACTGCATATATATTTTAATATTTTATCACCAAGAAGATCACTTGTGTATTAAATATCTAGTTTTACTTTACAAAGACTTTTGACGTTCCAAACACTTTTGTTCCGCGAGAAACAATTGAACCCTAACAAAATATCACATTATTTTTAACCACAAGCCTAGTGACCGCCTGAACTATAGTATTTCGACTTCAAATGTTCTAAGAAGTTTTCATTTTGTGATGATTGCCTCGAGCAGAAGGTGAAGGCAACGAGGTTGTCTTTATTCACTCCTTAGCAACTGCAACACTTTTTAAGTCATTTTTTTTTCAGATTTTTAGGTCTATTATAGGATATCTTCAAGTCTTTTTAAATGTCTTTTAATAGGCATTATAGGTCCTCAACTTCATAGCCATACTCATGACTCATCTTGTATCATGAACTGAGATCATAAATTCTGTAAGAGGTGTTATCTACTCACTGTACATTGTTAATCACTACATATTACAATGCTAAATCGTGAAGATTTTGTTTTGTTGACGCAAGTTATTATTATTACTTTATTATTATTATTATTATTATTATTACTATGTCGTATTATTATTAATATTAATATTATTATATCCATAGTAATTCTGCCCGAAGGCAGGTCTTTCACTGCAATCATAGCATTTTCATGCTATGCTTGCAGCTTTATTAGGGAATTGTAGGTGTGGTAGCTTCCCGTTGCTTTCCACACCGGTGAAGGATGATGATGATGATAATGATAAGGATGATGATGATGGCCATATGATTTCGCGGACCGTTTGGGCCTTACAATTTTCCTGAAATTTGTCGTACAGGTGAGGAAAAACCCCGATAAAAACCTCATCCAGAAAAACTACCCCGACCTGGGATCGAACCCGGGCCCGCTGCGTGACAAGGCAGCACGCTACCTCGAGACCACAGCGGTGGACATATTATTATTATTATTATTATTATTATTATTATTATTATTATTATTATTATTATTATTAACATAATCTCAAACCCTGGGTAAATCACAATCACGATTTAAAATTCCGGAAAATATTTATTGTTATAATTTTCTATTTTTCAAGGAATGCGCTGGTTGTCCCATACCCGCTAACCTAAGTGATCCAATGGTACAAAAATATGCCCAAGACGCAGTAGCAGAAATAAAGAAAGAAACTAACCACATGTCACTCTACTATCTAGAGGAGATTATCAATGCCACTGTACAAGTAAGTTAAATTATTAATGCTAGTCTATAGATACAAATCATTGTATTTACGAGGCCCATTTCTTAATTAACTATTTGTGGGTCTCCATTAAATTTGTTTACACGGAAGTTTCCGCACGTCTTGTTCTGACCTTCAACAAAACTGGTTTTGAACTGATATGGTAAAGGATGTGGCTGATTGTGAACGAGACTTTTATATTGAATGAATCATGATTCCGTTCTAAATTTGTTTATGAAACAAAAGGATTAATTGATTATTCCCGGTTTTCAATAGACCAATCAGAATATTATCTCATGACTGATTTTGCTACATTCACGACTGTCTCTCCAATGACATTCTAAGAAATCAGTTTAACTTTTAATACCAAAGGTATAAGAGCATATTAATGTTGCCGGACAGAATGGATGCAAGTGGAAGGAATGTGGGTATAGGAAACATCCAGTATGCTGCTAAATTACCCTACATGGATTTAATTGAAATGAAATACGTATGACAAAAAATCAGGAATAATTAAAATAAATACATTATGATAAAAAACTAATTTCTTTAACTCTTATTTTCAACATTATATAAAAGCCACTTCATTCTGGCAAGGGAACTGTCAATCATTGCATGCCGAAACCAGCCTCGAAATGTCTCGAGACAAGCATTGTATGTATCAAGGTCGTAACCAAAAATATATGACTTTTTAAGTGCAAGGCATAGAATTCAAAGCCAGAATCCAGCAATGGCGACACACTGTACGGAGCAGATGGACTCCCTGCTTGAGGAAGAGCGGAGTAAGGCGGATTGCGGCGCAGACGGCAAGTGGTGAAGGTTATCCAATCTACCAATACAGGAATTTCATTTACTCTCCCCATAGTTTAAATGAGAGATTTCGGGCTGGATTCTTGAGGCTTGCAGTTAAAAATCAAGATAGTGTTTTAGACACGGCCTTGGTACATCAATCACAACGCTTCTCTGCATGAAATTACATGGTAGACAGTTCCCTTGTGAGCATTTTTTAAGGGTGTCCTTTTATTTTGTTTATTTTAGAGGTTTTAAAAGTATACAATATATTTTTGTGTCCAATCTTCCTCCATTCATCTCTATCCTTCCAGTCACCATTCTGCATTCCCTTATCCTTAATTAAATCCATAATTTCCTCTACCCATAACTTCTTATGTCTCCCTCTTCTTTTCCCCCGATTTGGAATCCACTACAAACTCCTAACTGAAAATCAATCTTTATTCATTCTCTTCACGTGTCCAAACCATTGTAATTGTTTATTTCCAAAAAATGTAGAATTGCTTGGTTAAAGTCCATTTTTTCTCGGATAATACTGTTTCTGATCTTATCTCCCTGCTCAATGGAAAAAAATAAAAAGTGTTCAAAAGTCCAATACAATGATGTCCTTTTATACCGGCTACTTAATTATTGTTAAAAATAATGAAATTATACAATATAGAGATTGAAAATTACAAGTTTGAAATGTTTTACGTATTTATTTTGAAAGCAATTCGTTAAATTTAAATTTCAATACTTATAACTAAAATAATTGTTTATTATATTAATTTGATTTATGTTTTGTTTCATTTCTAGGTAGTAGCAGGAATTCTTTATCATTATGAACTGATAGTACTACGAACTGACCTCTACGAAGGTTTGGTACAGTATCACTTTTTTGTAAATAACATGGTTATAAGTGTGATTATTTAAACATATCAGATTTTTATAATGTATTTCTCATTTATAAACGCTTTAACATGTAATGTCATATCGCGTCTACAAACAATTAGGTCTATCTATATACCCCAATGAGTACTTCCACATGTTGGGATTAGAAAGCTATCTAGTAAGATTATTTTAACCAAGCAAATTTAGTTACGCTTATTTACCCATAAGATTTTTTATTACTTCATTCTCATTTACAGGTCCTTTAACATGTAATGTTATATCGCGTCTACAGCCTTTAGAAAAATCCATTACGTTTCATTTTTTTTTCTGTTCCTCATTAGTTTTCTCAAACATCAAATTACTCGTACTTATATTTTAATATTATGTTATGCAAACGTGATTTTAATAGGTCGAAGTAAGGAAATTCATATCTAGCACATGGAAACATCTCGGTAAAGTTAGTGGGTATTCGGGTTTTAATTCGATGTCTCCAGAATCAAGTAAGGAATAAATAAAACTATATTTAAAATTGGGTCTCCCCATATGAGTAGTCAATCGAGTACATGTTTACTATTAAATTACTAGAGAGAAGAATAAATTGATAAAGGCATACTAAATATTAATCTACTACTTTTATAAAATATGTGTATAAGAAATGTGTGTCAGGCGAGTCGTTCAGAGACCTCTAAAAGTAGGGTCTGCACCTCATCTCATTCCGCCACTCGACCCTGAGTTGGACACGAGTTAAGGATATTATTATTATAATTATGTGTATATATATATATATATATATATATATATATATATATATATATATGTGTGTGTGTGTGTGTGTGTTGTGTGTGTGTGTGTGTGTGTGTGTGTGTGTGTGTGTGTGTGTGTGTGTGTTTGTAATAGGATTCCTGAGTATCCCAATTGGTTACAGCACTAAACGTACAAAATTAGAAACTCGGGTTCAAATCCCGACTCAGGCATTTATTTTTCTTTTCATGTCATATATATATATATATATATATATATATACATACCCATAGTAATTCTGCCCGAGGGCAGGTCTTTCACTGCAATCATAGCATTTTCATGCTATGCTTTGCAGCTTTACTAGGGAATAGTTGGTGTGGTAGCTTCCCGTTGCTTTCCACACCGGTGAATAATGATGATGATGATGATGATAATAAAGATGATGATGATAATGATAATGATAAGGATGATGATGGTCATATTATTTCGGGGACCGTTTGGGTCTTAAAGTTTTCCTAACATTTGTCTTACAGGTGAGGAAAAACCCCGATAAAAACCTCACCCGGAAAACTGTCCCGACCGGGATCGAACCCGAGCCCACTGCGTGACACGTCAGCACGCTACCTCGAGACCACAGCGGTGGATATATATATATATATATATATATATATATATATAACATGAAAAAAAAATAAATGCCTGAGTTGGGATTTGAACCCGAGTTTCTAATTTTATACGTATATATATAATTTTGTTTAAAAGTAAAATGGAGGAGAATAAAGAGAAAAAATGTGAAATTAAAATATTTAAAATGTGATTAAAAATTGTTTTAATAATAAACTTCTGTTTTATTATCGCACATTTCTAAACATTTATTATTTCCATTAATATTATTATATTTTCTAGAAAAACTAGAGGGAAATATCCGAGTAGGTACGCCAAGAATGAGATGGGAGAATAAAACATGTTTAGAGGAGGGTAAATTATACAGGTGATGATTGGAAAACGATGGATTAGGATAGGGATGTAAGGAGACTTTATGTCCGCGCGGCTATGGACCTACGGATTCCATAGTGCCAGTGTGTTAGTTTTATATAGGCCTATTCCGGTATATACAATTGTATAGGCCCATAGAATTGGCCAAGACACCGCCAATGCATGGGATTTTAAATAGAAGAAAGATGTTACCTAAAATACCCCATCTACTATTCGCAGAAGATCTGGTAGTGATTTCTCAGGACCCCGGATGATGTTACATATATAAAGAAAAATAGTAATAGAAAATAAAAAAAATAAAAAAATTACCAATACATTTTAATTATAACCGAACATATTTCATTGGATCCAACAGAACAGCTAAAGTGTAATCCGTAATGTTGAACATTTTAAATTTCTATTTAGGTTCAATTTTAGATAAAAAATGGAAATCAACTGCAGAAATTGAAATAAGAATAAATGGAGGTAAAATACAATTGGTATGCTGAATTACGACTTTGGAACAGTAACAGGCTATTTTACACCGAATCAAGAAATTAATATCTCAAGCTTTGTTACAAAGCATTTTGTTTTTATATTTACTCGAAATATGGGCGGTAAGCAGACAACAGAAAAACAACCTGCTAGAAGAAGAAATGGCGATTAATAAGAATTTAAGAATGATATAAAATAAAGAATAGTCGAATAACAGAAATTATACAGTTTGAAAGAAACATGTTTCGGAAAAAAAAATCTTCTTCTTCATCACGGTTTAGGCTTATTTACTAGCCTGTTACGGCTCCAAATTGCTGCTCTTTCCATCTTTTCCTTGGTCTTCCCAAACTTCTTCTTCCTCGTGGTGAATAGCTGTATGCTGCTTTTGGCATTCTATTCTCAGTCATCCTTGCCAAGTGTTCTTTCCAGTTTGTTCTGTATTTCACTATTGTTGTGTTTAATTCCTCTACTTTTAGTTGTCTTATTTCTGTGTTATGTTTTTTGTCTGTTCTTTGATATTCTGCTATTGGTCTGAGGAATTTCATTTCAGCAGCTTGTATTCTGGCAGATTTTTGTGTTGTCACTCTCCATGTTTTGGATCCATAAGTATTATAGGCACTGCCATTATCTTGTATAATTTCATTATAGAGTCTTTCCTGGCTTTATTTTGCAAAGTTCTTTTTAGTGTTCCTGTTATATAATTAAATTTATTTAGTTTGTTATTTATATCCGTTTCCGCTATGTATGATACTTCGCAATCTAAGAAGTTATATCTTACCACTTGTTCTATTGGTTTATTTTCGAATATTATCTTTGTCCGAACTGGATGAACGCCCTTGAAGGCCATTGTTGAAAAATTAATAAAGGCGTTTCAAGGTAGTATGGACACCTCATACGAATGGAAGAGCAACACCAAAGAAAGTTCTTAAATTGGCGACTAGAGGAAGGAAGGGATGAGGTAGACCAAGAGTACGTTTAATTACTTTCGGTTGAAGGGAAAATACTGTAGTATGGAATGAATATTCCTAATGAAATATTACTAGTATTACTGTTATTGTAATTGTTGTGTGATGTGTTTCATGAAAGAAACTGCCGGATACTTGAACCGAAAGTGCATTTTTCGACTCATTACTGCAGTGTCGTTATCCTCCCTAGACTGTAAGATTCATGAACTATGCCAATATTCCTTTCTCTATGCATTTACCCCCACTCTCCTTCTTTACCTCTCCTAGTGCGCTGTTTCTACGGCGCATCTCCCCTCTACCTCGGAACCTTCAAATACGTTATGCACAGCGAGAACGTTATCATTCATTCTTCATTCATTCATCTCCAGTCCGGGATGGGATCGGACTTTTAAGTGGACAAAGTCGTCTGGAGCCGCGAAGTGGCGGAGTTAATGTTGGTCCTGAAGACCGGGGAAGAAGCCACCCTGGCTTGGACTCTAGCATGAGTGTGGTATGTGGTATGATGTGGTTTTTTGTCCTGTAAGAGTATTATTTATTTATTCACTTTATTTTTCTTTTTTGAATGATCAAATGTTTATCTTGGTTATGTTTTTACTTCAGACTTCTTGTTTACATTAAATATCATTTTTATAAATTAATGTTCTAATGATTTATGTGCACGTAGCTGTTTAGATATCCTATACGGAAACTCACTCAGTTAAGAGATCATTCTAGCTCCCTTTATTTTTCTGTCTAGCTTTCCTGATTAATAATTATAGTGAAAACACTCATTTTAAGTCACTCTGTTGTTTTGAGAACTATTATTGAGTTATGCTAAAACGCCTAGGAAAGAAAGATGAATCAATCCTTGCCTCCTATGGGCCCGGGGCAAGTAGCTTTGTGATTAATAACCTTGGAGGTAATCAGATCTAAGCTAGTAGAAGCAACAGAAACAAAAGACGATCCGGCACAAATGGTAGCGAGGAGTAATGACAGCCCGCACAAATTGTTGAGCAGAGCGTGGTTTTATCAATTGTAGTTATAAATGGCAGCCCGCACGTACTCTCCGATAGATCACAATAAAAATGAGAATGTTGGTGTTTACTCAAAGAAATAAAAACGGATCTTATCACTGAACACATAGAACAATCCAAACTGAATTTTAAAAAAGATAGAGAATTTATTAGCTTGGATGTCTTCTAACAGTTTACAAAAACAGATTGTATCATATGCACCATAACATCAAAGGAATTTAATAAAATAAAAGAACAATAGTTAGAGACCGTAAGAGTCCATTAGGTGTAATATGTGGAATATTATCATTACATTTTTATTTTTTTTATTTACATTATCAGAAGAGGAAAAATAAATTTAAATTCAATATTTAACATATAACTCATTAGGCACCAGAAGCTGTTATTATATTGTGAAACCGGTTTTAGATTAGTTTAGCTGTTATAGAGCGTCAAATAAATAACACCTAACAAATTAAATTACAAATATTTCGAAATGCTAAAAACAATCACATCATCGAGGTATCGTAACTCCGCCTTCCAGGTGCCCCAACCTACAATGGAAAACAATTCCGCCAAATGCCAAGGGAGAAAACCAGAAATGTCATAAGTCATAAAAGATAACCTGGTGCATTAGACAAAAAAAAATATTCTGTTCTACCATTGTCTTTATTTTAATTGCCTGGTTTCCATAGCTTCGATACCCTATTGCATTATTGTAATTGGGTGTCTTCTTCTATCTAGAATCGATTCATATGCGGTTCTTCTTTAGTCTCTCTTCACTCGTTCTCTGTCTTCTAATATTTATTTTAAATTTAGATCTGTTACAATTTCATAACTTACGATAATTGAAAATCAAATTATTCTAAACATTCTAATCAATTTAAAACAAACTTATGCATTTTATTTTATTGCCTTTTTAATTTTTTATTATATTACTATTTTTAATTATTTTATTGTCTTTACAGATACTAAGGGAGAAAGACTTATGCAACGTTGACGTATGGGTGAAGGAATGGGAAGATTTTGAAAATATAACAGTGAATTCATGCGAAAGGCAATTTAATTAAAACATGTAATTAATACACAAGTGATCTTCTTGATGATAAAATATTAAAATATATATACAGTCAATATGCCCAATTCACCAATTAATGTTTTAAAATGGTCAACACGTTTCCACAGCCAAGCTGTCATTCTCAAGACCAGATATTGAATATTGAATATCTGGTCTTGAGAATGACAGCTTGGCTGTGGAAACGTGTTGACCATTTTAAAACATTAATTGGTGAATTGGGCATATTGACTGTATATATATTTTAAAACATGTAATAATTTGTTATAATTTTATCATTTATGTAACTTTAGAATAAAGAATGTAAGTGAACAGAAAGCCATTATATTATTTTTGTGTAAATAAAAAAATGAAAATATCAAATTTTCACAATGTTAATTTTTTACGGAGACAGAAAATTTTTTTTATCTCCGAGTTTCATCCGTTTCCCCCTCCCAAAAACTGTATCCCATCATTTCCCCATACTAATTCCATCCACAAGAGAAGCTTCATCCCACCAAATATCATCCATGAAAAAAAAAATCCGATGCAAATCAGAAAGAATCCGAATTCAACTCAATATTACAATTATTTTCAAAGTTACCCCCACTGCTTAACAAGGTAGTGATCCTCAGCCGTATGCCTAAACCCATCCTAGCAGATCTCCTATATTTAACCCACTATGAATTTCAAAAAACATCTGGAAATTGTTTGCCTACCCTCTACCTGCTCCTTGTGTAATTTAGACACATTCGAATAAATCTTACTTTTTACGAATTCCGAATTCCGGCAAGACAGTGCACCACTTCTCCTTCTTAATTGAATCGCATGCCTTTTGATGTCTACATACAGTGTGTCCACAAAGTCCTACTACCAAAATAATGTAACTTAGTTCGTAAACTATTTGAGATAGAGGCATGCTGTTTTTTCAACGTATTCTACATCTCTCAAAGTTTTGTTTATATTTGCTGTAGATTGTGATTTAAACGACGACACCTCAGGAAAATACCCAATGTATATGGTGATGTGCAGAGTCTGGTAAATTACCAGTAACCTCATATCCGACGTTATGGCGGTTAACGTGTCCAGGCACAAAGAACGTAGCTTCATCAGAGAATATCACCTGTAGCAAGCTCCTGTGTAGGCACGAGGGTCTCTTCAGGGCGTATTTTAGATTAAGCTTATTTCTGGGTTCTACCGGTGTGAAGGACAAGGAATTCGATGATCAGTAACAATGAGTTATGTAAGTAATTAAAAAGGTTTATTTTGTTAACCTCTTATGAACAACACAATAATCACAACAAATTAATAATATCTTGTAGACTACTTGAGCAAATCTAGACTTCCCTAGTATTTTTTACGTACGATAGATTGATTCACACTTTTAGGTAATAATATGGGAGCAACAGGCTCCTCTGAATACTCGTTATATGATAAACTAGCCCACTCTGTTTTCGTATGGGAGCTACTGGCCACACTCTGTTTTAACATTAAAATTTCTTGGCCTTTTTATATTAATTTCCCAAGGAAGTTTTAAAATTGACTCAAGTATTCCTTTTGTAAAATGTATTATTTTGCAAATCTAACCATATTCAAGACGTCAATCAAATTTACACTTTTATAATAAAACATTAGTTTCGCTTCGCAAGGTACATGTACCTGCCAACCCTTGAGTTACCGTTAATCACTGTATAACAACAGCTTATTGTCATCATCATCATCATCATCATCATCATCATAGTGCATTCACGAATTTAGGCCATTTGTTGACCTGTTTCGGCCTCTAGAGAAACACCATCCAAAAGTCTTTGAGTGGACGTCCTGGTCTTCTTCTTCCTGCAGGTTGATATCTTAACATTTGTTTGGGTATTCTGTGATATTCCATTCGATGAACATGTTGCATCCATCTTGACTTATAATCAGAAATTTTGTTTTCTAAAGGTTCCATGTGTAATTCTTCTAAGATGTCTTCATTTTTTTTGTGATCTAGTAGTGTGTATCCTGCAGTCCTCCGAAGATATCTCATTTCAGCAGATCTAAGTCTCTGTATATCCTTCTGTTTCAACGTCCATACTTCGCTACCATATAAAAGAGTTGGAAGAGCCAGTGTTTATACACTTTTAATCTTGAATGGTTTTGGACTAACTGTGGCTTGAAGATGAAATTAATTAACCCTAAAATTCTTAAAAAGTTACATATTTTTGCATTTGCATCCTTTTCTTCTTCATATGAGATATTGCATCCTATATATGTAAAATTATTCACCTGCTCCAAAATTGTATTGTCCAGTACAATTTTACTTCTGACAGGATCTACACCTTGAAATGCCATAATTTTTGTTTTTTCTGTAGATATCTTCAAACCACAGCTTATTGTGTGGTCCCAAATAATAACCAAATTAATTTTAATTCTAGAAATCACTAATGCTACACACCTTCTGCAGTTACTCATTGTCTTCGTCAACTGCGTTCAGCATCAAATTCAGCACGCCGATGGAAGTCAGTTGGCAGAAACGCTTACGTAATTTGTACTTTATAGGCCTGAAGTTGTAGCCGCTTATGGAAGACTTTGTGAATGGTTGAACTTGATAAATGCCGTTCCCGTGTAGCACGATGAACCGTTTTTTGAGGGCTGCTTTGAAATGTAAGTTGCACATTGTCGATAGATCATTAACTCACACTTAGTCGTCCACTCCGTACATCAATTACACTGTCAGTGGCTAGACATTTCTCGGCCAATCTAATTATGGATTTTTTGGATGGAGGATCTCTTCCATATTGCCGGCAGAAATTTCGCTTAACAGTTACTGGTGATTTACCAGACTCAGCATACACCATACACATTGGGTATTTTCCTGTGGTGTCGTTATTGTCGTTTAAATCACAATCTGCAACAAATGTAAACAAATCTTTGAAAGATGTAGAATACATTCCAAAAAACCGCATGATTCTATCTAAATAGTTTACGAGCTAGGTTATATACTTTTGGTAGTAGGACTTTGTGGGGGCACGCCGTAGTGTAGTGGTTAAGGCACTGAACTACAAGCCGGAGGGTCGAGGATTCAAGTCCCGTTCGGGTAAGGATTTTTAAACTGACCCACACCCTCTGGCGGCACTATAGCCCTGGGGTCGACTCAGCCTCTAACGGAATGAGCACCAAGACGCTTGCTCTGGAGGTAAAGGTGGCCGTCACGCAGGGCTGACAACCCAGCTGACATTAAGTGCCGATTGTCTAGAAAAAGTGGGAGCCTTAACCTCCTACTACCCCAAAGGCCTCCGGGCCTGTTGTGGGATCACTTTACTTTACTTTACTTAGTAGGACTTTGTGGACATTCTGTATATTTGATGTAGAATGCCTTCGTATTCCCATTTCTATTCTAAAATCTGTCTTATACTAAAAATCCGATCTATTATATACTTATTTCTTCTAGAACCAATTGGCGATCTAGAAGAAATAGATCTACAATAAATCAGATTTTTTAATATAAAATAAATTTTAGAAAAAAAATGTTAAGATAACAATTACAGTATTAATAAAAATCAATTGATATCTGAAGAAACTTTTAAAAAATCCTGCAAATCTACATCAATAGAGTACTTTATTTACAGTACCACGAGCGATAACTCATTAAGTGTTTTGAATAAAAAAATTCAAGTGTTTATGTTTTCTAATCATTGCACGTTTTTTTAACTGATACTAATGTAAGATACAGGCTATTTAATATTTCACTTCTGCTTGTTTTTTTAAGTTTCAAGATCAGCACCAACTGATAATCAGTTTGTTGGTATCGCTAAACTGCATTCAGGTAAGAATTTGTCCATATTTAGTAGATTAAGACTGAAGTGTAAGTTAACTTGAATTTAAAGATGCCAGTAAAAAGTCAGTTGTAATATTATAAAGAGTGTTACCAAAAATAGTTGTAAGCGTCTTGTACGGACTACTCATATGTAAAGGTAGAGTTAAAATGATCCCACTATAGGCCTCACGAGGACCTTGGGATAGTAGGAGGTTAAGACTTTCACTTTTTTAGACAATCGGCAAGATATATCAGCCGGGTTGTCAGACCTGCGTAACGACCGCCTTTACGCTCAGAACAAGAGTCTGGTATTCATTTTCGTTAGAGGCGGAGTCGACCCCAGGGCCATGGTGTCCCCAGTAGGTTTGGGACGGTTTAAAAATCCTGACCTCCGAGACTCGAAACTCCGACCTTCCGGCTTGTAGCGTATTACCTTAACCCATTGTTTCCCAACATGTGATTCGCGAACCCCCAGAGGGTTCGCAAATTATTTCAAGGGGTTCGGCAAAACTTTTCCGTAATGGCGGGTTTCGATGTTAGGTCTATTAATTGTTCCTCATTTCTGCGACATTGTCATAATAATAATAATAATAATAATAATAATAATAATAATAATAATAATAATAATAATAATAATAATGATTATTATTATTATTATTATTATTATTATTATTATTATTATTATTATTATTATTATTATTATTATTATTATTATTATTGTCCACCGCTGTGGTCTCGAGGTAGCGTGCTGCCTTGTCACGCAGCGGGCCCGGGTTCGATCCCCGGTCGGGGCAGTTTTTCTGGGTGAGGTTTTTATTGGGGTTTTTCCTCACCTGTAAGACAAATGTCAGGAAAACTTCAAGGCCCAAACGGTCCCCGAAATCATATGGCCATCACCCTTATCATTATCATCCTTACCATTATCATTATCACCATCATCCTTCACCGGTGTGGAAAGCAACGGGAAGCTACCACACCTACACAATTCCCTAGTAAAGCTGCAAGCATAGCATGAAATGCTATGATTGCAGTGAAGGACCTGCCTTCGGGCAGAATTACTATGGATGGATTATTGTTATTATTATTATTATTATCATTATTATTTTAAAATTAAATTACTTCTTACATATGTGTAATATTGGGAATTAATTACATCATTTTAACAATAAATTAATATTTACCGCGAATCCCTGAATAGGTTTTAACCGTTAAGGTTAAGTTGATTTAAGGTTATTAAACCTTTTGCTTGGTATGAAATGTTATGCATGTCTACTGAATGTATATTTCAAAGTCAGTGGTTCATCCAACTCGGACCGTTGTGGAAAAGGGTTTGCAAGTCGTAAAAGGTTGGGAACCGCTGTCTCAACCAATTACCCTAAGACGTGCCCCCATTGTATCTTGCAATATTGCGCTCCTTTGGGAAATGAAATCTCAGCAGTAATAGGCAACTGATGGAAGTGGTATTGAATTATTTTACTATGTACGATGTAGTCAATTGTTTTAGCTAAAATTAAAAGGTGCTGGGAGAGAGAAAAGTAGTTATTTCTATTATTTTTTAAGATAGACTTCATGCAATATTTCCACCACTGGAAAAATTAAATTTCAGCACCGAACATTCATTTAATGATCTTAGATGACTTTATAGGTAGGCCTGTGCTCTGCCAACAAATATATTAAATTTTATGAAATGAGAGAGAAACAGACATACATTTAACACTCTTAAATAAGATTAAAATAATATAAAAATATTATAAAAAAGCTCGGGTGATCCCTTCATCTTCTTCATCACGGTTTACGCTTATACTAGCCTGTTCCGGCTCCAAATTGCTGCTCTTTCCATCTTTTCTTTGGTCTTCCCAAACTTCTTCTTCCTCTTGGTGAATAGCTGTATGCTGCTTTTGGTATTCTATTCTCAGTCATCCTAGCCAAGTTTTCTTTCCAATTTGTTCTGTATTCACTACTGTTGTGTTTAATTTCTCTAATTTTAGTTGTCTTATTTCTGTGTTATGTTTTTTGTCTGTTCTTTGATATCCTGCTATTGGTCTGAGAAATTTCATTTCAGCAGCTTGTATTCTGGCAGATTGTTGTGCTGTCACTGTCCATGCATCGGGTGATATCGAATTCATTTTATTGCATATTATAATAGGGTATTCAGGCTTCAAGATAATTCGGGCTGATAATATACATCTTAAATTTTATAAATGTATAAACAGGATAATAGTACACATTTTTAGTAAGCTAAAAATAAACTATGTGTCTGTATAATGACATGTTCTGTATACCCGTACTGTTCCACAAACAAGGTTGAATGCTTGAATTGTGATCAACACAAATAAATAGTTTTGACTATTTAACTGATGCCCCAAATGTCAATGACCAATCACATTTCAATGATTGTTTTTACAATCAATCACAGTCGTGTTTCGCCTAAAATTTACCAACTAAAGTTTATCATAATAAAAAAGTACCTCCTTTTTAACATTCTGAATAGGTCATAGCATTATTTTGCAGTGACTGACTCTCCAAGAAATACGGCTATCAGATTGTACATATAGTGCATGAATGTCAACACGTAGCGCATATGAGAGATAATATAACAACATTTGTAACAATTTATTATAAAACAAAAAAAAACGAAACCACTGTTTGCACTTTCTTAAACGAATTATTTTCCAGGAAATTACGCAGAAAAATATAATTGATATATTTACATCATAGGGCATCAAATTAATTAATACCTATAACGTTGGTTATAAATTTCTCCACTAGAGTGCATTCTTACAATATTGCGATCCTTTGGCAATAAAAACAATATTATGATCTGGTTGCAGTGATTAACAAAGGAAGGAAATAAAGCGTGCCAATTGTTTCTCATTTGTTTTCAAACATCGCCGTTTACATTAAATATATACGTAAATATTTTAAAATAACTACAGTTAAATAATGATTTGTGAGTAAACAGCTTAATTTTATTCGTTAAATAGTCCTAACAAATGCCACTCTTGATTTCCAAATTATCTAGATAAATTGGAAATCACTCGTGGCATTACTTATAATAATTTGGTCACCATATCAATCCTAAGTAATGTTTGAATTTGATTTCAACAGATAAAATGAACACTATGCAGGTAACGTATGGTCTTGTAATGGTGATGATGCTGTTCTGCGCATACTCCCCTGCGCAAGGAGCACCCCAGGTAAGAAAATTAAAAATATACTGCCCATGTATCAGCGTAAATAACTAATACATATTGTCCCAAAATGATTTCTACTTATTTGCTGATATATGAATGTTTCTGGATTTTTTATTTTACTTTTCTATAGGACTGTTTATTATTCAATGCTAGGAGTCTAAGAGAAAATAGTAATGGCTAAAGACTTAAATAGGAAAATAAGCTTTTTATGTGGTTTCTTTAGAGGAAAATTAAAAATAATAATATAAGAAGAAAAGTGTGCTCAAGTTAAGCATTAGTTTCGAGTTTAGTTTTTACTGTAGTTTGTTATCGATTTTGGGTGGGGTTGTACAAGACCAGCTTTTTACTTACGCAACTTATGCCATTTTTGATGTAATTTAAAGTATTACGAAGGGTTGATGATACCATTTACCTCTGGGATTTAACCATCGTAAAAATATTCAAACGTATCATGAAATGAAGTAGTGGAAATATGATTTCACGTTGTAATCGTCAGACATGTTGAATGTTCCATAGAATAACAGATATGAAGAGGTGATTTATGTTACGTATTGAATCAGATTTAAAACGCAAGGAAACTAAAAGCTAACCAAACCTAAATCATTGAATGGAAACTAAATCAATTACTCTAACGTAGGTGAATTCCAGTGAACGTCCTTTTTATTATTTTACGCGGTTATATAAGTAAAAGGCAAATTCGGACATAATTTGTTGAAGCCACAGATATGTTGAATCCCAAGATTAAATGTACACAATGTGGTTCCACATTGTGGTTCTATGTGTTTTATCGCTGTTCATCGGTGGTATATCTGTGGTCATCGGTGCTCATTGGTGTGATAATCGGTGGTTTATCGCTGGTTAGAAGTAAGAGCTGTCGTAACCTTCTTTGGCATGATAGGAAATAGTCCCACTTTATTTTCATATTTACGAGAAAATAAAGAAATGATAATTACTTTCCCAGATTGAAATACGTTAAATATAGTATTTGATTAATATGTATGCTAATTATGTACTGTTAAAGTGCGTAAATAAAAAGGCATTTTTCTCCCACCCGGCCCGATTTTGTTCTATTTGAACACGTTAAGATATGGTATTTTCTACAGCTTTCTGTGCATAGTAGGCATTAACAATTTTTTTATTATTGATTTCGTACATCTCAATGGTGGATAAATCATATTTGAAGAGAAAAATTATACGCTCAGACCGGGACTTGAACCCGGGACCCTTGGTTCTCTAGACCAAGTGCTCTACCAACTGAGCTACCTGAGCAAGTACCGATCTAAACGCAAATCTTTCTCTATATACATTGTAATTCCCATCCACCAAATGCTATCAAATGAAATCAATAATAAAAACTTGGAAAAAGCCGTACTGGCTGTAATGTATAATTCCCAAATATGTCTTCTTAATAAGGAGCCGCCATTTGCAAGATAGAAGCATGGCTTCACAGCATTTGGTGGATGGGAATTACAATGTATATAGAGAAGGATTTGCGTTTAGATCGGTACTCGCTCAGGTAGCTCAGTTGGTAGAGCACTTGGTCTAGAGAACCAAGGGTCCCGGGTTCAAGTCCCGGTCTGAGCGTATAATTTTTCTCTTCAAATATGATTAACAATCTTGTTTCGGCTCGTGGAATTTCTTGTTCGCACAAATTTTATGGTGAAAACCGTGTATTCCGAGTCTTGTTATGACGTGTCTCTGGGTGTTGCACTCTCTGGTCCAACTATCATCTAGTATGGCTGGTGTGTTGTAGAACTCTAGGTCTATCTCTCTCTTCTTGTGTTCCCCGATGTTAATTAGTTCCTGATAGGGCCTTGTAGATGGTAACCAGTGTTGTAATCTGATGTCCTCTATAAAATAAGTCTCTCTTATGAGCTCGTAAACCAAGCGTGATGGCGCTGTTAAAAATAATATTAGTGAAGTGGTTTGTTTGGAGTGTGGTGGTCTATGGGTGATGATATGATACTATTAATAATTGTCCTGTAATAATACAGGGGTCTTCAACGGGTCGTGCACCAATTCATGTCAATAAAATTACTATATTTACTATGGCTCAGAATATAATTTGGTTAATGGGATAAAATTTAATTCCTCGGAAGTTAGAACTGAAGAATGGATGAATAGGATGGCAATAGATATTGCGAGGGCAACTACTCTCCGTAATTTATTAGGAATTGATCGTAAAATGGCGTAGGCAAATAAAAAGTATAATTCTGGTTGAATATGGCAGGGGTAAAATTATCTGGATCTCCTAGAATATAAGGTTATTTTAAGGTTAAAATTGCTAAGACACACTTGAGCAAATCCTTATTCTTTTACGACCTCCATGAGAATTGTTAATGGATTAACTGTCAAACCCAGATGTGATTAATGTTCTACATATAGTAATGACACTTTGTTTTTAAATTCCTACTCGTATCTTAGGGAATTTTCATTGTTAACAAAAATGTTACATCACTCTGTTAGTATTTTAATTGCCTCCAATTTTCCTCGTCTTCCTATTGTTTGCCTTCCATTGTTCTGAGATGATTTCTGGAAGTGTGTGCTGAAAAATTACTCTTAAAAAATAATTGTCTTTATATAAGGTCAGTATTACATAATACAGTCTATGCGTGTAATTTACTTCAGATATATAGATTTTTTAAATAATTATTATTCATACACATTTATAAATCGAGCACAAAATATTTTAGAATTATATTATATACCTCTTCCAAGCTACGTTACAGTTATTGTAATAGGATTTGAGGATACTTGAATTAGTTTTAAAGCACAAAGGCATTCGAGAACAAAAAAAAATTGGAATCATTGTTTAGATTAACATTGGTTACGTGCGATTAGATTATTAGCAAAGCTTACGAGTTGTGTGCTGGATTTTTCTTTTTAATTTCACAAAATTAAGTTTTGGGTAACAAAAACTAAACAAATAATAAGCACATGTGAATTGAAGATCTTAAGAACTATTCAGATGAAAACATTATTTGGTAAGATACACAGCACAGAAATTAGGGGCAAATGTCATATTCAATACATAACCAAATTTATTATAAATAGAGGAAAATATTAGAAAAGTCATATAGAAAGAATGGAAGACAACCGACTTGCAAAAAGAGCTACTAACATATAAGAAAGTCACCGAAAAAAAGAAACAGAAGGAAAAAGAGATCGACGAAGAGCTCTACGCCTCAGACGCCATGCTGAACAGCAACCAACCAAAAGGCACGCAATCATAGGCCTAGCAACACATGGATATCACCATAAAATGTGCAAAAATACGAAATTCCACCAACCGAGTGACTCGTGTGAATGCAACATATGTGAACAAAAATGCGAACGATACCATTACAAACAATGCAGAAGATGGAGGGATCGTTGAATGAACTGATCAAAGACAAATCATAAACCTAAAACTTAATGTTCTTTGGAGTGCCACTTACATATATATTATAAAAAGAGCTAAGAAGGATGGACGGAAGAAGAACAAGAGGAAAACCAGCCCAGAGATGGATAGACACTGAATGCACATCCAATACGTCTTCCAGCGAGGAGTGATTTTGGAAAAAGGATGAAAATCCTATAAATTATGATTAAGAAGAAGAATAAGTTTTGGGTAAAGTCATTTGAAAGAAAAATATGGATTTAGGTAATTGATCACGAAATTTATAATGGTATAATTTACTTGTAAATTCACTGTCATTATTTATTCATTTTTAACCTGCAATTATTTCCTCCAGACACAAATTACACTGAAATAAAGGGCATTTTTCTAACTCGAAGCATAGGATCTAGTGAAGATGGAAACTTAGACGAAAATGTACACAGTCGCCATAATGTGAATGTGGTTTCCGTTAGAAAACATTTTATAAAATCTGTCAAGACTTTCTCCTCCAGATTTGTATTAAAGCGGTTAAGATCAAAGGGTGCAAGTTCTGCAGAATTAAGAAAAACAGTTTAAATTTGAAGTTGTATAAGAAAATCATAGAAAAATGATAACGGTTATACTTTATTTACTCCTAACGCATTCACATATATCCCTTTGTCACTAAATAAAATCATGTTTCAATAATGTAATTATGAACCAATTTTTTTTTCGAAAAAATCACTTACGCCCATTTGCGTCTAACCGCCTCAATTTCGATATTAAATAATTACCTGAGTTGTTCATCGTCGATAAAATTATAGCATAATACTACATAACTTATCGATGGTAGCGATTTCATGCTTCAGCACTACTAATACACAGCCTGTTGCCAGTCTCTACGTTATGTTTGTTGATAAATAGAGCCCGAATTTGTATCCAAATAAAGTACTAAATATGCATGCAAATATCCATGAAAATGTATAAAATATGCACGCTTACTTACTCACTGGCACTATCGAACCCGTAAGTTCATGGCCGCGCAGACATAAGCTCTCCATACATCCCTATCCTGGGCTAATACTTTTCAATCGATCATGTCATCTTTATCTTCTGTGGGGGCACGTACATTTACAATTATAAAATCATGTCTTTACCCTTTATAATTATGTATGATATCCTATCACTAACAAACTTAATATCTCGGATAGCTGATAGGATCCTCCTTCTGACTAAAAAACCCGTTCCAATTGCAGGTTTTTCTACACCCCCGTAGTATAATGCAAAGCTTCCTGATTCCTGACTACCTTCTCCTGGCCACCTAACCTCCTGTAGAGCGACTATATCCAAGGGCGATATATCTAATTCGCACGTTAATATCTCTAGTGCCCCGCTATTGTATAAAGTCCTAACATTCCATGTTCCTAGGAACATGTCCCTGTGTTTGAGCCTTTGGCATGGGTTCCCTGAAGTAGTCCCCGCCCGGAGAACCGAATGGGGGACTATTTGACCTCCGGAAAAATTTACCCCAGTTGAACCCATGTCCGCATTTCTTGATGGTTGTATTTTTACGGTGAAAGATCGTCACTCTTTCGACCAAGGTACTTTTTTCGTCTGGCTTATCACCTTCGACCAGCCCGGCATGGGTAACCCTAACGGCAACAATGCTACCGCCGGCATAGCTCTCAGGATCATTTAAGCAGGCAAGCCAATCCACCACGACAAGGTAAAGATACCATGGAGGGTAAATATGCAAAAACAGATTGTAATAAAATCAAACAAATTATTTGCTTCGTGGGAAATCTTGCCTTATTCCTGGCTGTTACAGTATATAAAGAAAGTTTTCATGAGGTTTTCTTGAGTGAAGCTTCTTCGTCTGTCAGTGAAGAAGGGTTTATACAATGGAAATGTTATTTCTACATCACATGACACAAGTGCATGTGAAAACGCCACAGTTCTTCTTCAGTGAATTCCTCTTCGGTTACAGTTCTTTCACTATCACCAGAGAGCATTTTGCTAATTTGACAAATTCTATTGTAGCCAGGATTTTTATTTAATACTTCACTAAGCTTGTCAAATGCGATTTTAACAAAAACCGTAATATTATTTTTCAAGTCTCACGTGTGTTCCCCTCTTACATAGATGTAGGGCCTAAATATATACGTTTCGTTTACATCCAATAGATTGCAGACACTTCATTAATTAAAAAAAAATATTAATTCCCGTAGTAATTATCTGAAAGGAAAATTATAATTTAATACCACATTTAGGAGTAAAATGTGCATTTATGCGTTTTAAAAATCTAAAATAAGGATTTTCCTTAGAGTATGCAATTCTATGCAACTACAGAGTATTACTTCCAGAGGAGAAACTGCGTACAGTGACATCTGAAAATTTGCAGGAACTAAAATGAACAAAGGATTATAGTGCTTTTAATTCATAGTAAAATAATTCATAATTAATGAAACAAATGCAAGGCATACGGCGTGTATAAAAGCACTCGAGTTTATGGGAAATTAGCCATTTTGTAAATTGAATTTCCGGTACATGTTGCATGACTTTATATGGGAGAGGGGGGAAAAAATGCTTCCCTAAAGAACCTAAAAGGTAACTATTTATAGGCTATTATATCTATTAATTCATAATTTTACCACCAGACGGTGCTGAATTTCGGCACATTAGTACCACGGCAATATATTAGATGTCAGCAGGTTAGTTCTACACTAGCGCCCGTTGTGACATGTTCGCGAAACTTGCTTAATTTCCTATCAATCCAACTTTCTCTATGGTAACGACATAATAAGAGAAGAAGAGAATCGACAGCACATTCCTAGCATATTTTCCGCGTACAGAATTAACTTCGGCGAGTAATAGCTGATGATGGTATACGTGGCGTATGGGAATATCTTCAAATGGAACACTAGTTTCAGGCGAGATGGCTCCTGATTCACCATAACTTATATATTAAAGATTAAGAGAATAATCAATAAACTTTGTACCACTCCTTATAGTCTGATTCATTGTCATTTATCTGACAAAACTTTCGAGAATGATTTTGTAGTTTGTTTACTTTAGAGGATAAAGAGAGCATACAACTCAATATATGAATCATCTGTTGGTAGTACTGATAAACTAGTATTATTAGGCAACAACTATAAAATACTATAAGCCAACATATATATTCTATTAAATAACACTAAGAAATGGCATTTGATGTAGGCCTAAATATCAATAAACATTTAATTAAGTATAGGCTATGATCACGCGTATAAATACATTTTATAATGGAAATGGAGAGTAGTAAATAACAAACGAGGAATTTTTTTTAAAGTTGCTGTATTCAAGTATCTACCTACAATAGCCTAACAGTCCTATATCGTGCCTTAACCTCTCCTTTGTTAGGAGTTATTGGACCAATATCCAGGCTACAACATATTAGAAATGCATATTATTAGATAAGAAAAGGATGCACAAGAGACTGTTATCGATAGGATAACAAAGAGAACTGTACAGTGCTATGGACATGTACAACGGATGTCGGAAGAACAGTAGCCTAAACAAGTGTTAGATTGGATGGTTCCAGGCAGAAGTAAGAGGGGGAGGAGCATAAGAACATGCAATGAGGGAATATATGATGCCATGGTGAAGAGAGGTATGGAAGAAGGACAATGAGAAGATAGGAATTTGTGGAAAACAGGAACTAAGAGCGAACTGCTGTAAAGTGGAAAGCCTGTATTAAATATTAAGTAATTTAGTTACGCTTATTTCCATAAAGATGTCATGAATGGTATGTAATCAACATACCGACCCAATGGGACATCTAGCAGGCAACTAAGGTATTACTACGAAGAAGAACGTCGGTAAATTTTGGCTAGAGGTCTCTGTATTCAGGCGTGAGTTTTTTTTTACGAGCTTGAAAATCTTCAGACTCGGGACCCACGGCTTAAAGACCCTCCCGGAGGACTTGCTTCTTGGCTTCTTATAAAACGAAAAAGCGCACAAGTTGTCCTTGGCTTTTTCCATCCTAAAAAAATCCATCGACCCCACCCGAGTTTGAACCCGCGACCCTAGGAACCAGAGGCAAGAAAAATAACCACTAGATCTAGATATAACAATAATAATAATAATAATAATAATAATAATAATAATAATAACAGGAATGAAGTGCAGGAAGAAATTAAATATAGGTTCGATTCTGAAAATTAATGACATGTATTACATCCCAAATTCTCTCAAAATACTCAAACTATGGTACATAGGGCCTACATAAAACGTTTATTAAAATCGGAACTGTAATTGTTTGAGATCAAACATATGGACAAGAAACACAATTTATTTTGTTAAATAACTAAATTATGAGTGGAAAGTCTATTCAATTAATTAAAAATTGCAATTTTGATATATGGCAATACAAATTCTAGTTCCCTTAAATTAAAACTTTATTTTTTGTATTGTAAGCCCATGTTTTCCCTTTGCAGAGATTTAGGCGCTCTCCTCCTACAGGGAAGAATTTGAACCATATTAATTTAGTTACACTTGTTTTCGTATAGATGTAATTTTGAGTGGTCCATGGTCAGCGTTCCGCCTCATACTGACATCTAGGAAACAAAGGTAGTACTAGGACGGGAAAATTCGGTAAATTTTGATTAGAGGCCTTTCCATTCAGGCTTAAGGATTTTTTACGAGCCTGAAAATCTTCAGACTCGGGACCCACGGCTTAAAGTCCCTCCCGGAGGACTTGCTCCTTGGATTTTTCCGTCCTAAAAAATCCATCGACCCCGGCCGGGTTTGAACCCGCGACCCTCGGGACCAGAGGCAAGGAGCATAACCACTAGTCCACCGCGGCGGATAATTAAAACTTTATACGTAATATAAATAATTATCGATCAGTTTCTATCAATTAAATATTTTAATGCTTTAGTAAGAAAGGATCAAGTATTAGAAACATTTCGTTTTTATTTTTAGGACTGTCCTGGATGTCCAGTGGAAGGTGACCCTCAAGATCCAGAAATACAGAAATATGCAGAACAGGCTGTGGATAAAATTGAAAATGAAGCCAATTGCGGATGTGCTTATGAACTGGTGGAGATATCGCATGTCACTACTCAGGTATGTCAAACTTAATTCAGGTTTCGTTTAATTAATATTAATTAGGACATTAAATACCACTTAATGAGACTGTTTTCAGTAATTGAACAAATTCAATTTTTGTTTGTTTACAATGGACATATGTTGGGAGGAGAAAATGTTTCTAGTATTTGAGAATGAAGTTCTTAGGAAAATTTTTGGACCAAAGAGAGATGAACGGACAGGTGAATAGAGAAGACTACAGTAATATAATGAAGGTTAGAAACTATAAAATAGTTACCTTGTAGGTCCGTCTCCTCAACTTAAGTTATTTTAAAACTCTGTAGACCTTTCGGGACTACTCCCATCATCAGCAGAATGCATTAGGTCCATATTTGTTGACACTTGTTGAAGCACTGATTCGGTTGTGAGAATTTTGTACAGAGGATTGTGTGGACAGGGTGTGTATTCATTGAGAATCAGGTTGTTGTCGATTTCTCATAGGATTGCGATTTCCTCCAGTATATTTATCCTCGTTGGAATGTTTTCTCTATGTACTATTGTGAGGATGTTATGCATATGGTGTCCAGCCTGAATTTATAGTTTCTAACCTACATTATATTACTGTGAACTAATACCTCAACGGAAAATTACCATGAATTTTACTAGTAGGCCTATCGGAGAAGACTAGAGTCAGCTGCATGATATTTATAGGAAACCAGATATAATAAAAACAGTTAAGTCTCGTAGATTGTTATGGGCAGGACATGTGGCACGAATGGAGATTGAAAGAAAAGCATGAAAGTTTCTTGTAGGAAAACCAGAGGGAAGACGCCCAGTTGGTAGATCAAGAATGGGGTGGGAAAATAACATTAACTATGATTTTAAGGAAGTAGATTATACAGCGATGACAGAAAAATTAACTCAGGATGGGGATGTGTGGAGAGCTTAGATCCGCGCGGCCATGAAAATACGTGTTCGATAGTGTCAGTGAGTTATTTAATGAGGCACCGATTTGATAGTTGGATGGAACGTTAAACCTGATGTTTTCTCTTGGTGCTTTCCCATAGCAGTAAATTTATGCCGATACCCTTCTCATCATAACTCAAACCACACAGACATACACACGAACAACTACACAAACACTTAACCTATATATTTTGCCCGAAAGTACGTTCTGTAGTATTTACAGCAATGGTCACCAAGTTCGAAAGCTCAAATTCCTAAATTTCGGGATTGCCAACCTAAATAACTATACTGCAATAGTAAATATTACCAACGTCGTGCGGGAAATAAAAACACTGCCCTTTATGTATACTACCTACAATGTATATAAAAAAATATATCCAAAAGGCAGTGTTAATATGTAGTATAAGAAACAAATCACTGCATTTTAAATTAACTGAACTTTATTTGAAACAATATAAAACAAATTTGTACTTGTTGTCATTTTATGATTGGAATCACGGCTTACTGTAGTCTCAACTTTCACGGCCGAAGTCATTATGATGATCTTGAAGAAGATTTTCGGGCTGTAGGCCGTGGTCTTGAGGCTTGAAGTTCCCCGACGTTTCGCCAGAGACTGCGTCCGGCATCCTCAAGAGATGTCTTGAGAGTTGTCTTGGCCACACCATTAACCTTAGTCGTTCATAAAAAAACGTAAATATTTCCAACAAAGATAATGTTATTTTATTATTATTTATTATTCTGAAAACACCATCGCGCAAAAAATAATGTACAACGCACGTTTGTGAAGTGTTTTACAGAATTCTCGCTTCTGTAAAAACCACTTCCCTACCTCGAATCGTAATATAGGCTACTATTCTCTCTGGACATAATTCATAACACTACATGACGTAGTATACAGAAGTAGTGCTTACATTTACAATAACTAACTAACTCACTGGCACTATCGAACCCGTAGGTTCATGTCCGCGCGGACATAAGCTCTCCATACATCCCTATCCTGAGCTAATGCTTTCCAATCATTCCCTGTATAATCTGCTTCCCTCAAATCATAGTTAATGTTATTCTCCAACCTCATTCTTGGTCTACCGAACGGGCGTCTTCCCTCTGGCTTTCCTACAAGAAGCTTCCATGCAAGTCTTTCATTTCCCATACGTGCAACATGTCCTGTCCATCGCAGTCTACGAGACTTGACTGTTCTTATTATATCTGGCTTCCTATAAAGACCATGTAGTTCATTGTTAAGGAGTCTTCTCCATTTACCTGTCAGTTCATCTCTCTTTGGTCCAAAAATTTTCCTAAGTACTTTATTCTCAAATACTTGTAATCTCCTTTCCTCCCTTAAAGTAAGAGTCCATGTTTCGCACCCATATAATATAACTGGTAGAATAATAGTTTTATATATTTTCAGTTTAACGTTTTTTGAAAGGAGTTGGGACATCAAGAGTCTCTACAATGCATAATAGCATTACATTTACAATAGACAACATTATAAACATTGAGTTCAGAACCCGAATAATAATTCGTTGTACTGCTGTTGTATTCAAGAAAAGCAGCAAGTGCAAATTATAATCCGTTCCCGACAGGAAGAGGTAGTGACGAAAAATAATTATACAAGACTTATCCAAGATCCAATAATCGAATGAACACACTTCAAATTCTTCAATGAGTATCCATTGGAGGGCAAGTCTGGTGCCAGAGGCCGCGGTAATTCCAGCTCCAATAACGTATAATAAAGTTGCGGTTAAGTCGGACATTTGCCTCAGATTGCCAATCGCTCGTTGCGTTGGTACAAATTAGCATGTATGTGTTTACGCCCTGCTGGTGCCCGAAGACTAACAAAAGAAGCAAATGAAGCGTACCAATCGTTTCTCATTTCTTTTCAAACATCGCCGTTTACATTAAATATATACATATTTTAAAATAACAATAGTTAAATAATGATTTGTGAGTAAACAACTTAATTTTATTCGTTAAACAGTCCTGACAAATGATAAAATGAGATGTATATTTCTTATATAAGTAGTCCCTTATGAATTAGACCAATATAAATGTTTTAACGTGTGCTAAAATCATGATGAATAAAAGACACTATCAATTTATTTAGTTCTTGTGAAAGAAAATAAATGCTTTGTTGGTCAGTAATTATTTATAAATAAATCAAACAAGTATAATTAACCAAATTGTCAATCAGTATGTGGAATTTATAAAACAGAAAAATAATTCCTTAGCTAACATGTTCTTATAAAATGACACAAACTACTTCCAAACATGACTTATATAACGCACCGATGCAGTCGTAAAATGAGTGACTGATGAAGTATAAACACTACCAAATTACAATGATACAATAGTATATTACGATGCGAGGTTGGGGAGTGGTTTCTACAGAAGTGAGGAAATGTTTAAAAACCGAGCGATAGCGAGATTCTGTAAAACACTTCACAAACGTGCGTTGTACATTATTTTTTGCGCGATAGTGTTTTCAAAATAATAAATAATAGTAAAATAAAAACATCTTTGTTGGAAATACTTGCGTTCATTATATACAACTGACTAACGTTAAAAGTGTGGGCAATGTTTATTGGTTGAAACTACAGGAGGCCGTATGATAAAATGACGGCAGGTACGTATTTATTGTTTTATATTGTTTCAAATAAAGTTCAGTTCATTTAAAATGCAGTGATTCGTTTCATATAATGTATATTAACACTACCTTTTGGATATTTTTTGTATGTATATTGTACATAGTATACATAGAGGACAGTGGTTTTACTACCCAAGCGTGGTTTGCAGTATGTAATATTACAGTACAGTTATTTAGGTTGGCAACCCCGAAATATAGGAAGTTGAACTTTCAATCATGGTTGCCATTGCTGTAAGTACGACAAAACGCACTATCAAGAAAAAATACAATAAATGCGTTTACATTAGGCCTGTGCCAATATTTGTTATTACGCAAATTGCAAATAGGCACTATCAAGAAAAAATACAATAAATGCGTTTACATTAGGCCTGTGCCAATATTTGTTATTACGCAAATTGCAAATAGGCGTATATATATATATATATATATATATATATATATATTATAATTAAATGTTTAACATTGAGCAATGCAAGCTTAATATGGAATGATAAGAAAAATAAATGCCTGGACGGGATTCGAACCTGGATCTCCGAGTCTGTACCTCAGCGTGATATCCATTACACTACCAGGCGAATCCAATTCATACACTTATTTTTCTTATATATGTATTATACTCTCCATTATTACTAGATGTCGCCAGAACTCGGTCTTCACCGCCATCTAGCAGCTGACTATAACAAATAAGCAAATTAAAGAGAATATTTTTACCTTATAGGAGTGACGCTTTATAGATGTTCTTGCATTGCTCAATGTTAAACATTTAATTATAACATCTATAAAGCGTCACTGCTATAAGGTAAAAATATTCTCTTTAATTTTCTTACTTGTTATAGTCAGCTGCTAGATGGCGGTGAAGACCGAGTTCTCGCGACATCTAGTAATAATGGAGAGTATAATACATATAAAAGAAAATAAGTGTTTGAATTGGATTCGCCTGGTAGTGTAATGGATATCACGCTGAGGTACAGACTCAGAGATCCGGGTTCGAATCCCGTCCAGGCATTTATTTTTCTTATCATTCCATATATATAGCCTACTTATTACATCGCCCTAGGTATCATGATAGTTGATCTGCTCTCTTGGCTACATTTATTTATCATTATAATTGGGAAAATGTTATAAAGGAAAAAAAATATAAATTTCAAAATATGTGTGGAACTATTAAAAGAATACAACAAACAAAAACAACAAAAGAAACAATGCTAAAGCTTTATAAAGTATTGGCGGTTCCCATTGCGACATATGGATTAGAAAATTGGGCCATGAATAGAACAGACAGAAGATTACTAGTAACATCAGAGATGAAGTTCCTCACATACGTTGCAGGATATACTCTAAGAGACAACATTCCTAGTGAAACAATAGGGCAAGAACTCAAATTGTTTAATCTAAACGAAAAAATACAAAACTATAAACAAAATTGGCATGAACATGTTTTAAGAATTGACACTTCTAGGCTAACAAAATAAGCATTGTTGTACCAACCTCAAGGCTATAGAGATGTGGAACGTCCTAGAAGACGATGGGAAGATTAATTCTGAGAGCGGAACAGGCCGAGAGCCTACCATGAAGATGATGACGTATTACATAGCCCTAGGCATCATGACAATTGTTCTGCTCTCTTGGCTACGTTTATTTAACGTTTGAATTTGACACGAGTATACCAGAAGAAAAAATGGTTCTTCCGATCGACGTATCAGTCGTCAAGATGGTTCTTCCGATCGACGTATCAGTCGTCAAGATTGTTTTTCCGATCGACGTATCAGTCGTCAAGATGGTTCTTCCGATCGGCATAACATCAGTCATCAAGGTGGTACTGAAAATGAAGCCGCTAAGGTTTTGAAATCGCGATCTACTTAGAAGATTGGTTATGAGGAGAGGCATGAAACATTTTAATTTACTTGAATTAATCCATAGTGATTTATTCCTATAAAAGTTCAATAGCGACCGTGTTTATTATTATTTTAAATCTATCATTACGTCGACTTCGGAGATCAGTGTATTGATACGCATTTTTCCCGATACGTTTAAATAATGTCTGATATCAAAGTATAGTATTTTGCTAATACAAATATTCTAACTTACATTTTCATCAGATATCCACCAATATATTAGACGTTCATGAAAATACCAGCTTCTTACCTGAAACAAACAAAAAATATATATATTATAACTTTGAAGATATGTTGGCCGATTCCATTATTAAAATTCTAATCATATTTGGTCTAATAATTAGAATTATTATAGATAAGTAAATTAAGATTATCAAAGCTAGAAAAATTTCAGTTATTTATTACACATCAGACTAATAAAATGAGTAAGAACTCTGGGACACTTGTCTGTCAAAATAGTTAATAATACACAATAATTTTAAAAAAATATTTTTAATACTTGGTCGTTTCATACTAAAGTATCATAAAATGTAATAGATAGAAACGAACCTCTTATTGCTGTTCCTACTGGAATTAAAATATTTAGTTGATTGGTTTATGGTTCTCAATGTACTAGGATGAAAATTTGTGATAGATGACGGCTTTTTTATTTTTATTAATACCAGACATACTTTGTGCAAAGATCAAAGGCCAACGCTGTTTAATTAATGGCTATATGAGTGCAGGACATTTATTATTAATATATATATATATATATTATAACTATATCTTTGACATTTTGCAATGAAGGCAAATATGATATGAAGAGAAAAATGAATGCTTGAGTCGGGATTTGAACCCGTGTCTCTAAACTCTGTACGTTTAGCGCTCTAACGACCTGAGCTACCCAAGAATTCCAACACAAACATACATTTTTCTTATACATGTAGTATTCTCAATTCACACAAGAGGTAGCGGAAATTTGCCCCGGCTGACATCTAGTGGCTAACATAACAGTTAAGCAAATTTTTAAAGAGAATATTTACTTTATAGCAGTAACGCTTGTATATATATAGATATTATAACTATATCTTTGACATTTGGCAATGAAGACAAATATGATATGAAAAGAAAAATGAATGCTTGAGTCGGGATTTGAACCCGAGTCTCTAATCTCTGTACGTTTAGCGCTCTAACGACCTGAGCTACCCGACTCAAGCATTTATTTTTCTTTTCATACCATATATATATATATATATATATAATGGCGTAGCCCATTGTTGAGCCATAACCTCTCTTTGTAAGGAGATAATAGACCAAGTTAATTTTTAGTTACTTTATTTAGTCATAGATGTCATGGATGCAATGCGGTCAACACGCCGATTCAATGAGTCATCTAACAATCAACTAAGGTACTAATAGGACGTTGGTGTCGGTAAATTTTGCTTAGATGCCTCTTTATTCAGGCTTAAGGATCATTTACGAGCCTGATAATTTACAGACTCTCGACCCACAGCTGAAAGTTCCTCCCGGAGGACTTACTCCTTGGATTTTTCCGTCCTAAAATATCCATCGACCCTGCCGGGTTTGAACCCGCGACCCTCGGAACTGTAAGGAACATAATCACTAGGCACTAGTCCACCGCGGCCGATATGTATTACTAATACTTTTAGGAAATACTGGTCCATCACTTTCAGTTTCACTTCTATAAGTCGTCATATGCCAATGGAAAGTACAGGGAGTAACGTAACTAGTGTGATGTACACCGAGTTACAAAATGATGGAGAGGGTTTCAAAGTTGTTTAATTTCCCTTACATGGTGTATGTAAGAACAAAACTTGCATGGGATTATAGATAAACTCAAGTTTTCATAACATACTTTATAAGTGTTCGATGTGAGCACCTTTCGTCACAAGGCACACATCTATCCGATAGTATAATTCCTCCCAAACCTTGGTCAGCATATTTGGAGCAATGGATTGAACAGTAGTCTGGAAGATCGACGGGAAATGGTGGTACGTACACATGGTCCTTCACATACACCCACAGGAAAAAAATCACAAGGTGTGAGAGCGGGAGACCGTGGATGCCATCGGGAACAAACCATGTCATTCGGACCGGCGCGTCCTATCATCGTCGGGAACATTATCGTTCAACCACTGTCGTACATTATTAAGAAAATGAGGTGGAACATCGACGGATACACTTATCTGTCGGAGGATCAATTCCAAATTGCCGTCGGAAAGCTTGCTGGACTGCAACAATAGAACCAGATCTCGCAAATTACAACACACATAATGACTTCTGTAGAAGAGTCGCCATTTTCAAAAATTTAACGCTATGACGTAAAAATGACAAGAAACAAATTACAGCATACAGGATATGACACTTTCACTGTTTTTCTTTCATTATTTACGCATCCAATTTCGTTTGCTAGATGAACTAATTAAAACCCCGTCCATCATTTTGGAACACGGTGTATTTCCCTCAATTTAAGTTTCATTTTTTTACCGAATTTCGTTAATTCCAACATAAAATATATACTCACATGCCCTCGCGAGGCTGAGAAGACCTTATTACAGACCCTAAAAAGTAAGATAAAGTGATCTCCTTATAGGCTTTAGGAGACCCTTGGGATAGTAGGAGGTTAAGGCTCCAATCTATTTGGATCAGCGGTTCCCAACCTTTTTCGACTCGCGAACCCCTTCCAGAACGATGTGAGTTGGGTGAACCACTGACTTTTAAATATACATACAGTAGACATACATAAAATGTAATTCCTAGCAAAAGGTTTAATAACCTTAAATTAACTTAACCCTTAATGGTTAAAACCTATAGTTACTCTAGTTACGGCTTAAAAGTTACACAACATGTAGGCCTAGTTGTAGCGAAATCAAATGCATTCCTAACGTTACATAACTGTAAATCAGGCATTCCTGGTAAATAATAATTTATTGTGGAAATAATGTGATTCATTCCCGATCTTACACATATGTAGGGCCTACCAAGGGACATTATAGGGTTAATTTAATTTTAAAATAATAATAATAATAAATAATTAGCAACATTAAATATAATAATAAATATATTATTATTATTATTATTATTATTATTATTATTATTATTATATTATTATTATTATTATTATTATTACAATGCCGCATAAATGAAGGAAACAATCCACCCATAGTAATTCTGCCCGAGGGCAGGTCCTTCAGTGCAATCATAGCATTTTCATGCTATGCTTTGCAGCTTTACAAGGGAACTATAGGTGTGGTAGCTTCCTTGCTTTTCACACCGGTGAAGGATGATGATGATAATGATAAGGGTGATGATGATGATGATGATGGCCGGATGATTTTCGAGGACCGTTGGGCCCTAAGCTTCCAGACATTTGTAAGGAAACAATAATAGATCTAAACTCGAAACCCGCTATTATGGAAAAGTTTTGTCGAACCACGAAACGATGATCTGGACCATCGTTTCACAACCTGTGGTTCGCGAATACCAAAGGGCTTCGCAAAAATATTTCAAAGGGTTCGCCAAAACTTGTCCTTAATGGCGGGTTTCGAGGTTCCTTCATTTCTGCGGCATTTTCATAGTAATAACAATAATAATAATAATAATAATAATAATAACAACAACATTAAATTTCATCCACATATTTGTGCGAAAAGTCGTTTTCTTCATATGCCTATTTGAAAAATAAATACAGAAACAGACTTTACGCTGAAAGTGATTTGAGACTTTATTTAACTTCCGTGGTTCCTGATTTCAAAGCTTAATGGCACAACCTTCTCACTGAATTCCAAGGAAGAGGCGAGTAATTACTATGAAAACTTGTATTTATTATTGCAACTATATTTTAGACGCTTCAACACCTGAGATCATATATTGCCTAGCACATCGTTTCCCAACCTGTGATTCGCAAACACCCGGACGGTTTGCAAAATATTTCAAGGGGTTCCCCAAAACTTTTCCGTAATAGCGGGTTTCGAGGTTAGGTCTATTATTATTTCCTTCATTTCTGCAGCTCTATAATAATAATAATAATAATAATAATAATAATAATAATAATAGTAATAATAATAATTATTATTATTATTATTATTATTATTATTATTATTTTAAAAGTATATTAACCCTATAATGCCCGTTGTTGCATATGTGTAATATCGGGAATTTATCACATTATTTCCACAATAAATTATGTTTACCGCGAATACCTGATTTACAGTTATGTAACAACGTTCGGAATGCATATGATTTCGTTACAACTAGGCCTACACGTTGTGTAACTTTTAAGGCGTAACTAGAATAACTTTAGGTTTTAACCGTTAAGAGTTAAGTTCATTTAATGTTATTAAATCTTTTGCTTGGAATTAAATTTTATGCATGTCTACTGTATGTTTAATTAAAAGTATGTGGTTCACCGAACTCTCATCGTCGTGGAAGGGGTTCGCGAGTCGAATAGGGTTGGGGACCGCTGATCTAGAGAATCAGAATAAGATGTCACCCCTGCGTGAGGGCTGTCTTTACACAAGAATAAACTCGTTTCTGCTAGAAGTTGTGTCGATTCGAGGACCATGGTGCCGCTAGATCCGGACTCGAACCCTTGACCTTTCTGCTTGTAGCATATTGTCATAACCCTATGTTGTACTCCCGTTACAGACGTCATAGATTGCATATATATAATAATTTTCCATGTAATACCCGAGAATAAAATACTAACTGTTGAGATGCCAGCCAGATAAACCAACCGGTACACGGCAGAGTAAGACAAAAAAAAGTAATAATAATAATAATAATAATAATAATAATAATAATAATAATAATGACAACAATATGGGACATGCCGAAGCGCAGTTGTTTAAGCTACAACCCGGAAAGTCGAGGGGTCGAGTCCCGTTAGAGTCAGGATTTTTAAATTAACACAAAACTTCTGGCGGGACCATAGCCTTGGAATCCACTCAACCTCTAAAGGAAATGAGTACCATATTGTTATGAGGTTACATGCGACCGATACGCAATGCTGACAACCCGACTGACGTCAAGTGTCGATTGTACAAAAACGCGGAGTCTTAACCTCGTACTATTCCAAGGGTCTCCTAATGTGAACCCTTTGTGTTTTGTAACAATAATAATACATATTACTACTTTCTTTGCATTTAATTGCAAATGAAGACAACGATACTTTTAAAATTCATTAAGAAATGCCATTGAAGTCACTATGTTAAAGTAAAAAATATAATATTTGGTACCTCATGGAAATAGATGAGGACAACTGAGATCTCATAGGCTCAATTCTGGAAATGCATGCATTACAGAAAACTCTTGTCGTTCGTCCCACCTCCTTTCAAAAAATGTTAAACTGAAAGTATATAAAATTGTTATTCTACCAGTTATATTTTATGATGCGAAACATGGACTCTTGCTTTAAGGGAGAAAAGGAGATTTCGAATATTTGAGAATAAAGTGCTTAGGAAACTTTTGGACCAAAGAGAGATGAACAGACAGGTGAATGGAGATGACTGCATAACAATGAACTACATGGTCTTTATAGAAAGCCAGATATAATGAGAACAGTTAAGTCTCGTAGGTTGCGACGGGCAGGACATGTGGCACGAATGGGGAATTAAAGACGTGCATGGAAGCTTCTTGTAGGAAAACCGGAGGGAAAACGCCCAGTTGAATGAGGTGGGAGAATAACATTAACCATGATTTGAGGGAAGTTTATTATACAGGGAATGACCGGAAAACATCGTATGATAAGGATATATGGGAAGCTTATGTCCGCGCGGGAATGAACCTATGGGTTCGATAGTGCCAATGAGTTAGTTAATTAATGAAGGCTGTTGATTTCCCGAAAATATTAGGTCCGACAGTCCACCGTAGGGATATGATAGGTAAACTGTCACTCTTGGACAACACAGAAATAGATGGAGATTTTATCATGACGGAACAGGCGCTTGTGAGATGTAGCAGATTATGTAATTACTGGGATGTGACAAAACACGTACGTCACTCTGAATAATTCATCATCTATTAATTAATGAGAAATTTCAACACATTCAAATGCTGCATTAATCATTTGCAATGTAAATTACTTGTTTATGTAAATGGAATTCCCGTCTCGGTGACTCTAAGTGGATTTCGTCGTGGACGGATCGGAGTCTCGGAAGGTGTTTCTCGGGGTTTCTCCCATTTTCACATGCCAAAATTTAATTCTGTCATTTCTCCACAAGCGTTTGAGATGCGGATATGGAAAAGGATTGAACGTATAAAATGGACAGACAAAATTAAAAATAAAGATGTACTAGACAAAGTGGGTGAAGGAAGAACAATGCTGGAACTCACAAAGAGGAGAAAAATATATTGGATTGGCACTGACTAAGAAGAAACTACCTGCTGACGGAAGTCCTAGAAGGAATGGTCATTGGAAAGAACGTTAGAGGCAGAAAATTACATCAGATGATAGACAATATTACAATAAATTGTTTGTATGTGGATACAAAAAGGAAAGCTGAGTTAAGGAAAGAGTGGGGAATGTTGAGTTTGCAGTGAAAGACCTGCTATGAATGAATGAATTTCTCCGCATTTATCCCATTAATCTAATTCCATCTGCCCCCATGGCGGTGCGTCAGGCATGATCGGTCGGCATCCTTGTTATTCGCAGATCAGCAGATCACCAATGTAAGGGGCTTCATCACATCTCATCCCTCGACCCGACCGTGTGTCGGGAACGTGTTGAAAAATATGTTTATGAAAGTTAAATATGCAAATGTAGGATTATAGAACAGATATAAGTAACAAAATAAATAAATTTAATTATTTAATAGGTACACTGAAAAGAACTTTGAAAAATAAAGCCAGGAAAGACTTTATAATGAAATTATACAAGACAATGGCAGTGCCTATTATTACCTATGGATCCGAAACATGGACAGTGACAACACAACAATCTGCCAGGATACAAGCTGCTGAAATTACATTCCTCTGACCAATAGCAGGATATCAAAGAACAGACAAAAAACATAACACAGAAATAAGACAACAACTAAAAATAGAGGAATCAAACTCAACAACAGAGAAATACAGAACAAACTGGAAAGAAAACTTGGCAAGGATGACTGAGAATAGAATACCAAAAGCAGCATACAACTATTCACCACGAGGAAGAAGTAGTTTGGGAAGACCAAGGAAAAGATGGAAAGAGCAGCAATTTGGAGCCGGAACAGGCTAGTAAATAAGCCTAAACCGCGAACAAGAAGAAGAAGGATTATAGAACCGTTTTATTGCTAGAATACTTAATTTTGGAAGATGAAAAACTAAAACTCCTGGCGCGACAGGCCTACAAGGCCCTTAGCCTACCTGCCGGCTGCTGGCCTCACATCCACATGTGTCAATCACAGAGGTAGATGATAATCAGCCAGTGTAGGGGAGACATGTGGTCAGCCGTTATAGCTGGTTTTCTCAACCTGCAGCCGCTACTTATTGTAGCTACCCAAATGCATCACGATGCTGGGTGGGCACCGGTCCCATACTGGCCGAAATACCATGAGAAAATTTCTTCCCCCATGGAGACCCGAACCAGCGCTAGTCCCGTAGCTCTGCGCCAAGGCTTCCTGCCTTAACCACTCGGCTACGGCGCGGGACACTTTGGAAGATGAAATTTTATTTATTGTTTAGATTGTATAAAGAATAATTTAGAAATGGAATTGATTAGTTTATTTGATACCATGGCGCGAGAGACGTAGAAGGCTACCAGCAGTCTACCGTGGCCTCAAATCCAAGTTTGTTAATCACAAAGTCATCGTCTAGTCCTGTGTAAGTGTGACATATGGTTCCTCAATAATTATAGGTTGTTTTCTCAACCTGGAGCCCCTACTTATTGTCTCTAAACAAATTTCACACCACGTTGAATTAGTATCGATCATAGCCAAAATTCCATGAAAATGTCTTCCTCTTTGGGGACTATAATCAGCATGCATCTAGTTGTGCATCAAGATATGATACCTTAGACCGCTCGACCAGGCATGAAGCAATAATTCAATTGTGTACATTCAACCCCAGCACATTAGCATATTAATATTTCTTCTTCTTCTTCTTCCTTTCCAAGATTAGGTCAATGCGACCTGTTCCGGTCTCAAAGTCTATCGTTTCCTTGGCCGTCCCAAAGATCTTTTTCCATGTGGTTTGTAGGTGTTGATCTTTTTGGGTAATCTTGTATTGTCCATTCTGTCTAAATGTTCTTTCCATCGGTATTTGTGCTCTTCTAGTTTATCGACTATTAAAAATATCTCCAGTTCATTTCTTATTGATTCATTGTGTAATCTATCCATGCGTGTACATCCTTTTACGGATCTTAAAAATTTAATTTCAGTTGCTTGAATGTGTGAGATATCTTTTTTGTGAGTACCCAAGATTCAGATCCATATAAAAGAACAAGAACAGCCATAATTTTATAAAACCTCAGCTGAGTTTCTCTTCGAGGTTCTTCTCATGGTGCCACACATCATTTGATATCGGTTTAATTTATTATGTATATCCCAATCATAGCTATGTGTTATATCTGAACCAAGATAGTTAAAGTGTGCTATCTGTTCTATTATTTAATTATTGATTACTATTTTTGCTCTGACTGGCACTTTGCCTTGAAAAGCCATAATTTTAGTTTTTGAAGTTGAGACTTTGAGATTATAATAGAGTCCTAATTGATTCAACATGTAAATTACTCTTTGTAAATCATCCTCTGACTTCTGTATAATTACCAGATCGTCTGCATATATTAACATATTCATATACATTTCCTTATTAATTTGTATTCCTGTTGGACTTGATTTTTTTTTTCCATTTTCGTATAACCTCGTCAAAATATACATTAAACAAAGTAGGTTATAATGTACATAATAATTTTTAATTAAAAAATATATATTTACCAAATTCCATTTAAATCAATTACGCGTGAACATAAAACTTCAAAATTCCCGCCGCGCCAACAGACGTGTATTGCATTCGGTTTGACGGAGCCATCTGCGTATTTACATTATCTCCATACAGAAACACACAGAGTATTTCCTCTATGTTATCCCCACCAACACCAGCTATTGCGCCGCAGATGAATCCGCGCATGCGAATTACATCAATGCCTGCTAACGTCCACCGATAAGCCACACTAGACCAGTAATAATCCACTAGACGAAACTTGTGTCTTAATCCATCGACTTTTTATTGAATACCAGCTAGATGTACCCAGTTAACGTCACAACTCGAATAAGTATACAGAGGGTCGAATGACGTTTCGTCCTATCGATTCATGAAACATTCATTTGATGAAGAAACGTGATTGGCTCATTTGAGAAGCGCCAATTTCTCAATAATATAATTTTTCGAAGTAACATTTCTTAATTTATAATATTTAATGTATTTTTACAAAATACAAAAAAAAAATAAAATAAAAGTATGCGGTACGTTCTGTCAGCTATAGCAACCTGTTAATTTAAGAAGCTTTATTTATATTGTATAATGGAATAACAACAATTGGATTATTACGAACGTGTATATATTATTTGTGGAAAGCAACAGTTGAATTTAATATCGACACTGAGTTCGTTCAAACGCATTATTATTACATTTTTACGAATTACTGATAAATGTGGTTTGTCAATTTAGTAAAAATGAATGTAAATGACTGTATAATTTACAAATGAGACCATTTTCGTGCAGATATTTCAACGAGAAAAAGTACCTCGTAAAACAAGGTAGGCCAACTCCAGATTTACCGGATCCAACGCCATTTTAGTTATCATACTATTTGTAAACTGAATAATTCGAAATAAAAGTTTTTATAAACTACAATCTAATATCCAGAGTGCGCTGCTACGCGTAAATAAATGAAAATTAATGTGCCTTTACGTTCAGTTAAATAAGTAGATGAAAAAATAATTATAAATTTATATTTTTAGATACCCCGTGCTGATTACCGGGCGTTGCCCGGGAATCTACTTGTCCCGATCTTTTTTATATAAATGAGCTGGAATACAAAAATTAATGTGTTTTATGTTTAGATAAATAGCTAGATGGGAAAATTTATATCGTAATTATTTTTAGAAACTCCGTGCTGTTTATCCGGAGTTGTATGGGAATCTACTCATCCCGATCTTCTTGGCATAAATGAGCTGAAAGACAAAAATGAATATACTTCTTACGATTAGTTGAATAAGTAAAATGAGAAATAATTATAAATGTATATCGTAATTATTTTAAGATTCTCCGTTCTGATTACCCGGTGTTGCCCCGGAATCTTCTTTGTATAAATGAGGTAAAAGACAAAATTCGTTATTGTGAGTTATCCGTAAAAGAATACCCTCCATGTGTTGCTATGCTTGCACAGGAATCTACGTATTTGTCTCGATCTTCTTGGCCAAAATGAAAGACAAAAATGGTTATTGCGAGTTATACTAAGAGATACGTAAACATATGCTGCCGCGGACTTTTTTGTAGAGCTTTTTGAGATATTAAATTCTGTGTACATTAATTTTGTGTATTTATTATGGTTTAGGCAGCGTAAGCCATTTAAGCGTCCAAAGAGCTACTTTTTCACATTTTCCACTACAAAGGGCGATATATAAGTGTGTAGGAGTTTAGTATCACAACTCTCTTATAGCCTATGTTCATCCCGGGAATCTCATGAACATTTTGCAAAAAGTCCCATCAAAATCGGATCAACGGTATGGCCGCGCATAAAGTACGAACAAACAAACAAACAGACATTCATTTTTATGTATAAGATAAGTCACATTTTCGTCATACAGCTGGGGTAATTGCTCTGACCACCGCACGCCACTGCAATACTTCTAATAAAACCTAGTATATAATAACTTATTAACACCAATTACATAATAGCTCCATTAGTATATTATATAAATAGAGTCGAAAATAGAAATCAAATTGAGTCAAAAATCAAAATCAAATAGGACATGTGTTATGAATTAATATAAGTTATACATAAAGTTATCTAATTATACTGTTAGGCCTATATATATAAACTAATTCTATGAATTCAGTCAACAGAAAGATACAGGAACAAATTTAATTTAGAGAGATGTTCGTTAATTTTATTAAGGAGTAAATAAATCTATTCTATTCTATTCTAACAGTATTATTAATAAAAAAAGTTTCGGGAATGGAAAAACAAAAAAATACAATATTGTGAAATGTATAAAAGAGAAAATCTTCTTACTAGAGGTCATTACAATTATTTATATTGTAACCCGTTTCAATCTGATTTATTTGTTTATAGTTTTTGACAGTAGACATTTATCACATGTAGCTTGTCGCATAAATAACTGATTAATAACTTGTTTTTTTTTTCTTTTACTGCAGGTCGTAGCTGGAGAACTTGTGCATCTTGACCTGGTGGTTGTGCATGAAGAGGTGATATCAATTAACATTAACTTAAATTATAAGTTTACGCAAAAAGTACAGCTATAATTTAACATAGTATATAAATGAGTAATTACACTGAGCAACAAAAAAATTAACTTTTTTTTGTCTCAGAAAGAAAAATATGTAATTCTGATAGTATTTTTAATCCTGGAATCAAATATGATATCGGTTTTTCTCCATCACGCAAGGTTTCCGAGTGGCAGGTATTTTTTTTAAATTTCAAACACTTCAATATTTTCTACATTCGTAACTACACAATATTCGAACATTCGAACTCACCTGTAGAAAGTAACAAATGACGATTTTCTGCTATATTTCGCCTGTGGAGCATCCCTCTTGATGGTCCAACAATAATCGGCCAGCATATTAGGATTCCATTTGCCTTGATATCTCTTTTCCATAGCTGAAATCTCCGGAGTTAGCTCATTTGGTTTTATTTTGCAATGGACAAAAAGGACGAAAAAACGTTTATTAAAAAAATGAATTATTTAAATCCATTAATCGAAATTGAAATAAAAAATTGTGCGTGATGGAGAAATTCCGAATACATATTTGAAAACACGATAAAAAACTGCATTAAATACAACTATTGGTGCTCATGAGACAAAAATCATGTTGATCTGTGTTATAAGTTTACGCAAAACTTACAGCTGTCACTTAACATAATAATATGAAAATGAGTAATAATAATTAAGGCTGAAAAAAGTAGCGATATCAGGATAGTAACTAATATCTGTATACATTCTTTACAAAATGCGTGTCTTTGTCGAGCGTCTCTACTGCCTGCTCGGAGCGGAGAGTGTGTATGTTCGACTCTCCTCAGTAATAGACCTGTTTACGTGACGTGTGGTTGTATCAGAATGCCGAAACAAAAAATGTGCAAAGATGAGTCCATTCCTAACCAAAGCGGACTGTACTAGAAGTCTGTCCCGAGTAGCGCGTGTCAACGAGCAGTTTGTAAACATAGCGGTGTAAGTACGATGCAGCCTAGCTTGTAACCATTTTTTTCAGCCCTGGTAATAATACAAATATGGTATTATTTAGCGACGATCATAACAATACAGGTCATTTAACGTGCCAATTCAAATACGATCGGGAAAGGATCGAATAAATTTTTAATCAAAGGTCTCCGATTTCAAGATTAAGTTTATTTTACGTATCGTAAACCTATAGGGTGTCCACAAATTATGTACACAAATTACATGAAAATCATTGCATCTACTTCTTTAATTACTTCCTCCATTTTATTTTTGCTTTAGAATAAAGTTCTTAGGAAAATTTTTGGACCAAAGAGAGATGAACGGACAGGTTAGCAGAGAAGACTACATAACAATGAACTCCATGGTCTTTATAGGAAGCCAAATATAATAAGAGCAGTTAAGTCTCGTAGACTGCGATGGACAGGACATGTGGCACGAATGGGGAATGAAAGAAGTGCATGGAAGCTTCTTGTAGGAAAACCAGAGGGAAAACGCCCAGTTGGTAGACCTAGAATGAAATTGGAACTATGATTTGATGGATGTAGATTGAACAGGGGATGATTGGGAGACACTGGCTCGGAACAGGGATGTATGGAGGGCTTGTGTCCGCGCGGCCAGGAAGCTACTGGTTCGATGGTGCCAGTGAGTTAGTTATTTTCTTCTGCAGCTTTGAATATTCCATGTTCTAATTTTCAAAAACGTCATTTTTCTTAGCTTTAATCGTCCTAGGACGTTTTCCCGGGCATGATGTTTGGTTTTTTAAGCATTTTTTTTTTATTTTTATGATGAACGAGGAGCTGGCCCGTTTCTTCCTTTAGCCTTTGATAGTCCAGTATATTACTGCAAGACAGCAGTGCTAGTTTTGGACCGCCTTGTATATTTTATTTCCCCAGTACCCGCCACTTCTGGTGACCATTCTCCTATCCGCCACCTGGGGAGGCGCCTGATGGGAGAGTGGCAACTACACACAGGAAATTAAACTACTTAAAAAAATAAGAAATCAATAATAGACTACATAATTGTAAAGCAAAATACTTCCTTATTTATTAAGGACTCAAGGGTTAAAAGAGGAACAAATTGTGGTTCCGACCACTATCTACTCACAGCACAGATCATCCCAAATTCCCTACAGGAAAAAAGTGCATGCTGACGCAAGGAAATCTACAATGCGATTGAAGCAGGAAGAAAAAATTAAATTATATTTGTTTAATTAGGATAGTATCAAAAACCTATACAAAGAAAGGCTGAAGGTGAAAATTGAGAATTTGGATAACTAGGAAGACGTAGAAGAAGAATATAACTTAATAATCAGTTGAAGGAAATAATACATTCGGCAGCAAAAGAACATTAGGCACAATAAATAGAAAAAAAATAAGAACATTATTTCTCAAACAAATATACACATGTGAAAGTTTTGTTTAACAATGTCAACATGTCTTTATGAGCACCATTTGTTGCTTGGAGGATTTCCACTTCCATCCTTGTATGCTGTATAATTTCAGGTATTACGTGACGGAAAGGACCAGTAATGCATTCTCAGAAATCAATGATATAGAGTTTTTTACGGACTATAAGACGCACTTTTTTCTCCGAAAAAATGCCTCCAAAATTCAGGTGCGTCTTATACTCGAAATTAATATAAAAATGTCCAGTGTTTGATTTAAAATTTCCGCCAGTCTTAAAAATTGCCATATATTCTAAGACACGGGAATTATCTCTATCTGGGGTAACATTGGATTCAACTGGCAACAGCAGTGCACCGATGCGACAAACATGAGTTGCGGGGATTCACAAGCTTGCTAACACTGTCTCCCTCCCGTCCCGCCATCAAAAGCCCAGAACAATGTCTAGCCTATGATGCGTCATTGCAGTCTACGATGCCAGTGAACTTGAATAAATGGATGATGGATGAAACCCAAGTGTCACAAATAAGGAAATTAGAAACAAAATGGAAGCAGAAGAAAGCATAATTGAAAGAATTGAGGAAAAGGAATTAAAGTGGTTAGGACATGTTTTAAGAATGGAAGATGAGCGATGGCCGAAGCAACTATATGAATGGCATCCTAACAGAAAGAAGAAAAGAGGAAGACCAAGGTTAACATGGAAGGAAAACATGAAGACAGTAATGCAAGCTAGAGGGCTAAGCATCGAAGATGCCCAAGACCGTAGGCTTTGGAGGTTTGGCACGGGAAGACGGCAGCAGCTGTAAAAACCCGAAGATAGATAGATAGAGAGATGAAACCCAACATGAATTTACGTCGAAGGGAGCTTTAAAACGACATACAATCAAACAAATGTGTCAGTGGATAAAACAGTAGTGGTCTAGAGTGAGAAAGACATTATTGTTATATCTTTCAAGAAGTGCGGCGTAAGTAACGCTCTCGATGGCAGTGAAGACCATATTATATATGAAGAGGACAACGATGACAACAGAATAGAAGAAGAAGAAGAAGAAGAAGAAGAAGAGAAGAAGAAGAAGGAGAAGAAGAAAGTTCAGATGGTGATTTTCAGGGATTTTAAAGATCAGACGGTTTTATAAACTAAGATTTATTTTTAGTCTGGCTTTGCAATGTAATAATAAAAATTGTATTTTTTAAGTGCTTAAAAATTAAGGTGCGTCTTATAGTCCGTAGCGTCTTATAATCCATAAAGTACGGTATTTCACCTTTGTCTTGCAGACGATATCCTTATTAAATCCCAGAGAAAGAAGTCGCATGGAGTGATGTTCTTGTTCATTAAAACACTTCCTGTCTCTTTTACGCTTATTCGTCCATTGGTACATATTCCTTCGTGTTGGAGGTTCCCGTTGGTACACTGTTCTGAATTTTCGCTGCACTCTGGTTACAGATTAGAACTCTGCTAGTCACAAACAACACGTAACTATTTCCTGCGAAGACGACATTTTCTATTTATTGAGTTCTCTAACCCAAAACACACTCAGAGTACAAAATAAAGCAACCCTTGCTAACTTGGACAGTTGTAGTTAGATATTTAATAATTGTATTGTATTGTAAGCCTACGTTTTCCCTTTACAGAGATTTAGGCGCTCTCCCCCTACAGGGAAAAATTTGAACCATACTAATTTAGTTACACTTGTTTTCGTATAGATGTCATTTTGAGTGGTCCGTGGTCAGCGTTCCGCCTCATACTGACATCTAGGAAACCAAGGTAGTACGGACGGGAAAATTCGGTAAATTTTGCTTAGAGGCCTTTTCATTCAGGCTTAAGGATCTTTTACGAGCCTGAAAATCTTCAGACTCGGGACTCACGGCTTAAAGTCCCTCCCGGAGGACTTGCTAAAAATCCATCGACCCCGGCCGGGTTTGAACCCGCGACCCTCGGGACCAGAGGCGAGGAGCATAACCACTAGTCCATAAGGAGGTTATATAATGTGGTTTTTATTTTATAGAGACATGAAGTTGTATACATAATTTGTGGACACGGTGTACATCACGGGACTCAAAGGTTTACTTCACTTCCTAAAGAAGCCTTACATAGGAATTTAAGCCCTTAAAACCTTGGAACCATGGATGAGAATGATAAATACTAATCCACTAGGACCGAACCCATGGAAGGCTAGATATATGGTGTCCAGATTTACTTTCACGCAATTTTCAGGATTAGTATACGGTGTTCATTAGATAAAGAACCACATCTAGAAATGCGCCATTTCGGTGCAAAGTTTATGATAATAAATTATCAACACATTTGAAATTCATATTACAAAACAAACAACAGAAAATAACTAAACTATATAAAATCCTTAGCACATAACAATGGATACAAAGAAGAAATGATCAACAAATTGGTCAGAAAACAAAAAAGAAGAATCAATTTAACAAATAACAAAACTAGAAAAAGAATGTGACACAAATACAAACAAATGGATTACACTAACTTATACAGGAAATTAAACGACCAAATTAGCTAATTCGATCAAGAAACAAGATGAAAACATTAAAATCGCCTTTAAAACTAATAATGAACTCAATAACATAATTTCTAACAAAACAGAAACAACAAATAAGTACGAAAATAAAGGCGTCTATAAATTAGAATGCAATAGTTGTGAAAAATTCTACATAGGCAAACCAATAAGAAACTTTAACGCACGATATTCGGAACATTTCAAAAATTTTACTGATAATGAAGAAAAATCAAGTTTTGCCAAACACATACTAGAAACAGGTCATCGATTTGAAAAAATCGATAACTGTTTGTCAGTACAACACAGAGAGTATAATAACCACAGGATCAGCATCCTCGAAGACATAGAGATTCTAAAAGAAGCAAGGAATAAAGACCTACTCAACGAGAACATAACCGCATACATAAATCCGTTATACAACCTATATAACACCATCAGTTCCAGTTAAAACGCTGAAGATGAAACATTGTTTTTGAAAGGCCTCCATATTAGAATAACTTGAAAAATCGTAATAATTTAGTTGAGGACGACTGACTTACCAGGTACAAATTTTATAAGTAACATCTTAATAATAAATTAGTCAAGAATTACAATCTTGTAATTTATATTTAGCAGAGAACCCATATTGACGAATGGATGTCTGAAGTAATTTGCTGAAGTATCTTCTTGTATTAAAAATCTTAAAAGCACAGTGATTACACTTTGTTATCTATCGAAGGCTTTCATTGTGTTTTTACACTAAGTTGTTTCTTAAATTACAACATTGTTCAGTAACAATTTTCATACGATAATTAGATTATTACTGTTGTGATCATTTTCTTAAATTTCAGATAAAGAAGCAATGTTCAGTGGACATTCTGGTGCAGTCCTGGCTGGATGTGGAGGAAATAACTATTAATTCTTGTGAAGCCATCAGCGAGGTAAATGCATCTTCTACCAAAAGTACTGTAATAATCGCTTATGATAAAATGTTTTAAATTCCTTTTTTCTTTTGTTAACCGCCTCTGGGTTCCCTGTCTTCTTATATCAAGGACTTCCCCATACAAAAACAGTTAAAAAGTAAGTTAACTCAAAGCTTTCTGAGAAAATATATTAATAATATATAATCAAGAACCATGCTTTTTTTTCTGTACTTTGCATTTTGATTATCAAATCTACATTGTGTATTACGTGTTATTAACTTAATTATAGCTTATTCACAATGGTATCTTATAACTTGTCTTGATGAAGAAAAAGATAAAACATTACAATCTTGACTTCATCCAGTACATTAAGTTATTATTATTATTATTATTATTATTATTATTTTATTATTATTATTATTATTATTATTATTATTATATTTGGAAATTCAACAAAAACTTAGAACAACAACTTATGTCGATGGAAATGGATTTCTTAAGGAGAGCATCAAGATATTAAAAAATTAAAAAACAAGAAATACTGTCATACGAAAAAAAATGGGATATTAGACATGCAATAGTAGATTACAATAAGATATAAGCAATTAAATTGGTATGGGCACATACGACGAATGCAAGAAGAAAGGTCACCCAGGAAAACATTGAAATGGTGTCCACCTGGAAGAAGAAGGAAATGAAAACCTCCAAAACTCATGGATGCAACAAATAAGAACTGGAATGAGAACAAGAGGACTGGAGAACTTGGAGTGGATGGATAGAGACGAGTGGAGAAGAAAAATAAAACTTTAGGCACAGAAAGTTGTGTAAACATTAAAATTATCTATATAAATATTATTATATTATTATTATTATTATTATTATTATTATTATTATTATTATTATTATTATTATTCATTATCATCCGGTATCATGGCAGCTGCCGCCGTCTTCCGGAAACCAAACGCCATTCCTCTCTATCAATCCATTGATCTTCCTCCATTCCTCTGATATTCATAGCTGCTTGTACCCCTTCTATCCAAGTTTTCTTCGGTCTTCCTCTTTCCTCCTTTCCATTGGGATCCATTCCATAACAATTTTTGGCAATCTTTGCTCTGGCATTCGTTTGACATGACCATACCACTGCAATCTTTTCTTTTCTATGATGTCTATGAAGTCCGGCTCCTCTTGTACACCCATAATTTCCCTTATTTCTTTATTTCGTATTCTATCCATTCTAGATTTTCCAGCTGATCTTCTTAAAACATCCATTTCTGTACTTAAAATTCTTTTCATTTCCCTGGTAGGAATTTGCCAGACTTCAGCACCATATGTTAAAATGCTCTGAATTATGGTTTGATATATTTGTAATTTCCTATTTTTTGTAATATTTTTGCTCCACCAAACAGAGTTTAAAGCATTTATTGCTTGTTTTGTTTGTGCGATTCTATTTTTAATTTCCACTGTGTTATCGCCTGAATGATCTAATTTTGTTCCTAAATAAGTTCATTCAATACTAGGTTTTAGTTCATCTCCATTGTTGAAATTTATATTTTCCATTTCTTCTCCTATACACAGATATTTAGTTGTCTCAATGTTTATATAAAGTCCCCATTTTCATATTCTTCTTTTAGTTTTTTAGCCATATTATTATTATTATTATTATTATTATTGTTCACCTAGTGTTCGAAATTCGACCATAAATAACACGACACAGCACTTATTGCCTCACTTTATGTTATATTAGACATTGTTAGTTTTAAATTGTATTTTATTTTATTTGAGATTGTTAATATATAATTATGGAATATTCACCTGAAAGGTCCGTCTCCTCAACTTAATTAATCATTTAACTGTAGCGCTTTCGGGACTTGTCCCATCATCGGCAGGATTCAAAACTGGTGTTTCACTGAATGCCGATGATGGGACAAGTCCCGAAAACGCTACAGTTAAATGATTAATTAAGTTGAGGAGACGGACCTTTCAGGTGAATATTCCATAATTATATATTAATTTTGAAAAATACCTCAACGGAACACATCATGAATATTATAAAAGTTGATTTGACATTGTACTGAACGTTTTATTATCATACATATTGGAAACCATAATTCAGAGCATTTTAACATATGGTGCTGAAGTCTGGCAAATTCCTACCAGGGAAATGAAAAGAATTTTAAGTACAGAAATGGATGTTTTAAGAAGATCAGCTGGAAAATCTAGAATGGATAGAATACGAAATAAAGAAATAAGGGAAATTATGGGTGTACAAGAGGAGCCGGACTTCATAGACATCATAGAAAAGAAAAGATTGCAGTGGTATGGTCATGTCAAACGAATGCCAGAGCAAAGATTGCCAAAAATTGTTATGGAATGGATCCCAATGGAAAGGAGGAAGAGAGGAAGACCGAAGAAAACTTGGATAGAAGGGGTACAAGCAGCTATGAATATCAGAGGAATGGAGGAAGATCAATGGATGGATAGGGAGTAATGGCGTTTGGTTTCCGGAAGACGGCGGCAGCTGCCATGATACCGGATGATGATGATGATATTGGAAATGGATTAACTGGCACTTAAAGAATATTATTATTTTGCTTTGATATCTTGAGGTTTATGTTATTTTGCTTAGACATTCATTTGATGGATTACATTTTCTCTTTTGTTTTGTTTTGACATTTCTTCCTCTTTCCGTTTCTTTTGTTGTTGCTTATATAAGGGATTAATAATAATAATAATAATAATAATAATAATAATAATAATAATAATAATAATAATAATAATAATAACAATAATAATATAATATAAAAATGATATGTAACAGAAGATATAATGAATTTTAAATGGTAAAAATTGCACTGAGTGTTGTGAAAATTGATAACAGCTAGTAAATAATAGCTAATAAACAAAAAAAATCTGTTGTCAGACAGAGGAGAAAAAAATAGTGAACTGTTTTGTCTTTGCATATTTATATTATTACGAGGGTGGAATAAAAAACTGTTTCCAATTGTTTTATTGATGGCACTGAAGCTCGTCAATAGCTACTAAAAAAAAGAAATCAAAATTGGTTGACGAACAGAGGAGAAAAAGGTACTAAACTGTTTTGTTTTTACGTATTTATATTATTATTATTATTATTATTATTATTATCGTATATATTTAAATTATATTATACCAGTACTAATTTATTTATATTTATTTTGCAGCAATAAACGGGAAAATGAGTCACTGAAAAAAAAAAGTATTATTTTTATCAAGGTACGCCTTAGCGTAGTTGGTTAACACAATAAGATAAAAGAAGGCAGTGGGTTCAAGTCCCGATAGATTTAAAACTTTTGCCGATACAATGGCCCAAGAGTCAACTTAGCCTCTAATTGAAATGAGTAACAGACATTTGTTCTGTGGATAAAGGCGGCCATCAAATAGGGCTGATATCATATGTCGATTTTATAGAAAGGGAGAGTCTTAAACTTCCTACCATCCCAACGCGTCGTAAGGACTGAAATTGGATCACTTTATAACAATATTATTATTATTATTATTATTATTATTATTATTATTATTATTATTATTATTATTATTATTATTATTAAATTCCCTAGTAAAACTGCAAAGCATAGCATGAAAATGCTATGATTGCAGTGAAAGACCTGCCCTCGGGCAGAATTACTATGGAAAGATTATTATTATTATTATTATTATTATTATTATTATTATTATTATTATTATTATTATTAAATTCCCTAGTAAAACTGCAAAGCATAGCATGAAAATGCTATGATTGCAGTGAAAGACCTGCCCTCGGGCAGAATTACTATGGAAAGATTTATTATTATTATTATTATTATTATTATTATTATTATTATTATTATTATTATTAATTCCCTAGTAAAACTGCAAAGCATAGCATGAAAATGCTATGATTGCAGTGAAAGACCTGCCCTCGGGCAGAATTACTATGGAAAGATTATTATTATTATTATTATTATTATTATTATTATTATTATTATTATTATTATTATTATTATTATTATTATTAAATTCCCTAGTAAAACTGCAAAGCATAGCATGAAAATGCTATGATTGCAGTGAAAGACCTGCCCTCGGGCAGAATTACTATGGAAAGATTATTATTATTATTATTATTATTATTATTATTATTATTATTATTATTAAATTCCCTAGTAAAACTGCAAAGCATAGCATGAAAATGCTATGATTGCAGTGAAAGACCTGCCCTCGGGCAGAATTACTATGGAAAGATTATTATTATTATTATTATTATTATTATTATTATTATTATTATTATTATTATTATTAACGTGCATACTTATGTTATATTATACCAGTACTAATCTATTTATATTTATTTTACAGCAATAAACGGGAAAATGGCTGTCACCGAAAAAAAGTATGAATATTTATATAAATAAAAATACTGTATAACAGTATTGGTTCACTAATGAATTAGAGAATGCCGGAAAATGTTATATGAAATTAGATTAAATTTATTGGATTTATTGAATTACATGTTATTATTTGAATTATTGTATTAGTTGATTTAATGTGATTTTTAATATTACCTTTATCGAATGACATTTAAAAAATGTTAATAAACAATGAAATCTAAGGTGTTATAATTTTGCGATACCATTAATACGCTGATGTAAAAGAGAATTCCAAATGCATGTAGCTATTGAGGTTTTACTTATGTAAATATTATTTTTAATTAATTAAACTCAGTTTGGTCCGCGCAAAAATATTACAAAAAATGGAAAATAACAAACATATCAAACCATAATTCAGAGCATTTTAACATATGGTGCTGAAGATTGGCAAATTCCTATCAGGGAAATGAAAAGAATTTTAAATACAGAAATGTACGTTTTAAGAAGATCAGCTGGCAAATCTAAAATGGATAAAATACGAAATAAAGAAAGAAGGGAAATTATGGGTGTACAAGAGGAGCCGAACATCATAGACATTATAGAAAAGAAAATATTACAATGGTATGGCCATGTCAAAAGAATGCCAGAGCAAAGACGGCCTATAATTGTTATAGAATGAATCCAAATGTAAAGGAGGAAGAGAGGAAGACCGAAGAAAATTTTGATGGAAGGGGTACAAGCGGCTATGAATATCAGATGATTGGAGGAAGATCAATGGATGGACAGAGAGGAATGGCGTTTGGTTTTCGGAAGACGGCGACAGCTGCCATGATACCGGATGATGATTTTTTTTACAAATCTTTATTGATCCAACTTAGTAAACACAGAAAATTATAACGACAAATATTTCATGAGAAAATGTCTTTCCTCATGGTGACTTGGGCCAGCGCATCTTGCTTTAAACCACTCTGTTATTGTTCGCGACGCGAACCACAGAGTATATTTACATCCAGAAGAGAAACTGCGTACAGTGATACCTAAAAATTTGCGAGGAGTGAACGAAGGAGTGGTAGCGCTTTTAGTTCAAAGTAACAGAAGTTGTAACTAATGAAACAATTGCAAGACATTTGGCGTGTTCACTGACCACTCGGAATTATGGAAAATCAGTCATTTTTTAAACTGAATTTCCGGTACATATATTGTAGAGGCTGCAAGACTTCATATCATCATCATCTTCAACATGAACAAATCCGTTTTAGGCCACGTGGCCTGTGACGGTAAACCTAACGAAGATGGTATTGATCTTTCTACCGATGTTTTGGTCTTCCTTGGTCCCTATGTCCAGTTGGAATATACTGGAATGCCAATTTTGGAAGTCTATTTCTTTCCAATCTTCTCAGATGATTTTTCCATTCATGTTGGTATCTTTCTATATCTTCATCTAAACTTGGTATTCAAACTTTTTCTCTAACTATTTAACTCATGCCCCAAATGGGAGTCAATGACCAATCACATTTCAATGATTTTTGATTTACAACAAATCACAGTCGTGTTTCGCCTAGAATTTACCAACTAAAGTTTATCATAATAAAGAAAGCACCTCCTTTTTAACATTCTGAATAGGTCATATCATTATTTTACAGTGACTGATGCTGTAAGAAATACGGTTACCAGATTGTATATATAGTGCATGAATGTCAACACGTAAAGCATGCGGGAGTTAATATAAAAACATTTGTAGCATTTGAATATACCACCAAAAAAAGAAACCACTGTTTGCACTTTCTTAAATGTATTTTTTCCCAGGTAATATTCCAGAAAAATATAATTGTCATAGGACATCAAAATGAATTAATATGCGATATGATGTGTTTCATTTTTTCTCCACTAGAGTGCATTCTTACAATATTGCGTTCCTTTGGCAATAAATAATATGATCTGATTGCAGTGATGATGAACAAAAGAAGCAGATGAAGCGTACCAATCGTTTGTCATTTGTTTTCAAACATCGCCGTTTGCATTAAATATATAAATAATTTAAAATAAATATATTTAAATAATGATTTGTAAGTAAACAGCTTAATTTTATTCGTTAAATAGTCCTAACAAATGCCACACTTGATTTCCAAATTATCGATAAATTCACAACTCAATGTCACTTCGTGAGTCGTGAATTTATCGATAATTTGGAAATCACTCGTGGCATTACTTATGATAATAGTGTTCCTTTTTGATCCAGTCTATTATTCCTAACAGTGAACGTAAGAAGCGAATTTGGCTTACTCTAAGTTTATGAGAATTTATTTTACTTCCGTATTTCAGAACAGCTTTTCATGTGATGTCATGTGATCTTAGCTTTGTTGTATCTGTCCTCATCTGTTTACAAAAATGTCTTATTAACCCACTCATTTTATTACATTTTTGTAATTTTCAATCAATGTCACTTTAAATGCGAAATTAAAAATATTTTTTGCTTCCTTGAAGAAATTATAATTTATCTACTAAGGATCGGTTTCACCAACAGAGGTAACTGTATTACGCCAGTTTAAGCTATGCATTATACGTGGGAAAACTGGCGTAATACAGTTATATCTTCTTCTTCTTCTTCCTTCGAAGTTTTAGGCCAAGGCCTGTTACGATCCTATAGAACATTTTCCCTCCAGCATTTCATAGGTATATAATTATAAACAGCTTTGGGGATCAGATTTCAACTTATTCTTCCTCGATGGTGTTTCCAATTTTGTTGGTACTGTTTAATATATTCCAAAATTGGCGTAGTCTTCGATTCTTTTAAGATATCGGTGTTCCTTTTCCGATCCCATCTGATGTAACCCGCTGTTGGGCGCATGAATTTCATTTCACAAGCCGTTATTCTGTTTTCATGTTGTCTTTGTAGTGTCCATGCTTCACTACCATAAGTCAACACTGGTCTAGCCTAATTTTTACTATAACTAGTAATTTTTTCAGGGATATCTTTTTCATCCAGATAGAGAGATATTATCCACGATATTTAAATTGATTAGATCACTCTAAAATTTTATTCTGGAGACAGATTTTACTTTGTATGGGGTTCTTCCCATATATATACTCCTGGCGCGACAGGCCTAGATGGCCCTTAGCCTACCAGCCGACTGCTGGCCTAATATCCACATGTGTCAATCACAGAGGTAGATGATCATCAGCCAGTGTTGGGGTGACATGTGGTCAGCATGTCGAGTCCTCCAGCCGTTATAGCTGGTTTTCTCAACCTGGAGCCGCTACTTATTGTAGCTACCCAAATGCCTCACGATGCTGGGTGGGCACCGGTCCCATACTGGCCGAAATACCATGAGAAAATTTCTTCCCCCATGGAGACTCGAACCAGCGCAAGTCCCGTAGCTCTGCGCCAAGGCTTCCTGCCTTAACCACTCGGCTACGGCGCGGGACGTTCTTCCCATGAAATACCATAATTTTAGTTTTGTTAATTGATATTTCCATATTAAATTTGGCACCTATTTTTTGTAAATTATAAATTGATCGTTGCAAACCATTTTCGGAAAGTGCCAGAAGAGCTATACCGTCTGCAAAATGAATAGCATCGAGTTTGAGGTTCCTATTGATGGGTATATATCCTCGTTGTGTTTTCCTCCATTCATATATATATAATGAAAATCACCGGTGAAAGTCCACATCCCTGTCTTACTCCAGTGTTGATCTTTTCCCAAGAAGATAATTTGCCATCTTGTTTAACAGAGATTTTATTATATTTATAGACGTTGAAGATATTAGTAATATATTGTTCTGGAACGTTATCATCAGCTAACATTTGTAGTAATCTATTTCTGTCTACTTTGTCAAAAGCCTTTATGAAGTCAACGAAGGCGATATGAGTTTCTATATTGAATTCCTTGTGATTTTCTAATAGTAGTTTTATAGTGGAGAATCCATCCGTATAAGATCTACCCTTTCTGAATATAGTTACTTATGTTGGTGAAACCGACCCTAATTCATAATTTTATCACCAGACAGTGCTAAATTTCATATTAGATGTCAGCATGTTAGTTACTGCTCGGGACCCAGCTCCGTGTGTCTGAAAGGAATTTGCTGTCTCACCTGTTGGTACTATGAGAAGCATAGAAGTGTACCTCCTCCCACTCCCCACACTTCCCCCCGCAAACACACAGAGATTGGACTCGAGCTGTACACTAGCGCTCGTTGTGGCTTGTACGAGGAATTTGTATACTTTCCTATTTCTATCTTACTTTATGGAGTATACTTCCATGAATCTAGTACAATGAAGAGGAATTTAGTTTTTACATCGGTTAAATTCCATGTCATGGCTAGTTTGGTTACTTAACATAAAATTCTCTCCTTGTGTGAGATCATTTTCAAGATATTTAACATAGTCACCATCACAGAGTACCAGAGAAGAAAGTGGACAAGTTTCGCATACATGCCATAAGCGGCGCTAGTGTAGAACAACTAACGACATCTAAATTTTTTCGATTTTTTTCTGGTACTAATATGAAATTCAGCACCGCCTGGTGGTAGAATTATGAATTATAATTATATATGGTGAATAATCATGAAATTGAACTTTTGTAGGAATAATTAACGTATTAATTAATCTTAAATTATGGAATTATATATTTTCTTTAATATTAACAGAAGGGAAGAATGGAAATAAATAAAACATGTCAATTTATTTTCGTTTATTAAAATTTAAAAAACGTGCATTATGAGCTCTTTTAATAAATATGTACAATTGACCTACCCCCTTATTCTCACATACATATTTTATACAATATTTATTAAAGAACCTTAGCCATGTCGTACATCTGAAGTCCATTGTAAAGTAATATTTTTAAAATATTTATTAGAAATGACTGTACACTAACATCACTCTTCCTAACCTAACAAATCTTAGAATTTTATCAATGAAAATAGATTGACATTAAAAACGTAAACAAGCTTGAATTTACTTACAAATTAGAGTAAAACAAAATCTAAGTAATGGTTTTAACTTTCGATAATATATAATTTTTACAGTACTGTCAACATAGAACGAAAAGGATAACAGTTGAAAATTTAAATTTACAAAATGGCTAATTTCCCATAATTCCGAGTGAACAACGCCGTGCACAACGCCGTGTGCCTTGCATTTGTTTTATTTAGTTATATATTCTGTTACTACGAAACAGCGCTACCATTGTAGTTTGCTCATTGTAGTTCATCGAAAACGACCGAAATTTTTAGATGTCACTGTACTCAGTTTTCCCTCTATTCGAAGTTTCTCTATGGTTACCATCATCAAGACAATTGTATGTGTTTTCTTCTTTACAAATTTAAATGAACAAATTCAAACTTCTAATTGAAATGAAATGGGATGAAAAAAAATTACACAAAGAAAATAATTACCACAAAAATTGATAATTGGCCTATATAAAAAAGAACAAAATAAAACATTGAATAAAGAAAAGAAATGAGTGAATGATGTAAAACATATCATTCCTTGATTCATGTATTTTATGTCTTTCGGGCTAAATGACCGCGGTCTGCTTTTATTAACACTCGACGTTTCGTCTGCTACTGCGGTAGACATCCTCAGGGCAGTAGTTGACGAAACGTCGAGTGTTAATAAAACCAGACCACGGCCATTTAGCCCGAAATACATAAAATGCATGAATCAAGACACCTGCCGTGAAAGTCTACAATTTTACATATGATTCCTTGTTAAAATATTTTTAATCATAAATCGAAATTTTAAATTTGTAAAACAAAATGCCTTGGTGATGCCTTGGCTACCCATATGCATCACGATGCTGGATGGGCACCGGTCCCATACTGGCCGAAATACCATGAGAAAATGTCTTCCCCCTTGGAGACTCGAACCAGCGCAAGTTCCGTAGCTCTGCGCCAAGGCTTTCTGCCTTAACCACTCGGCTACGGCGCGGGACTGTTATTATTGTTGTTGTTATTGTTGTTGTTATTATTATTATTATTATTATTATTATTATTATTATTATTATTATTATTATTATTATTATTAAGAACTCTCAGGGAATAATATTCATAAAAACATATTAAATATAAAATTTTATGTATTTCATTTTCAGTTCGCATATAGGTCATAATATCATTCTTTTAAATCAATATTAAAATCATTATGATTTGAGGGAAGTAGATTATACAGGGGATGATTGAAAAACATTACCTCCCGATAGGGATTTATGGAGAGCTTATGTCCGCGCGGCAAAGACCCTGCGGGTTGGATAGTGCCTGTGAGTTAGTTAGTTAGCTCATATATATATATATATATATATATATGTATATATATAATGAATAACAATTGTAACATCTCATTACTTTGTTTACAAAACACAAGACATGACAAAATTGTTTATTTCAACTAAAATTATGGAATATTCACCTGAAAGGTCCGTCTCCTCAACTTAATTAATTATTTAACTGTAGCGCTTTCGGGACTTGTCCCATCATCGGCAGGATTCAAAACTGGTGTTTCACTGAAGATCTGGTAGAGGGGGTTTATCAGGTTGTCGTTGTTGTGAGCTGCTTTCATGATTTCCATCTCTTCAGGTACGTTTACCTTCGCTGGATAATTTTCTCTGTGCATTACTATTAGGGTGTTTTCAATATTTAATATGCGATGTCCTTCATGGATAACGTGTTTTGCATAGCGCTACAGTTAAATAATTAAGTTGAGGAGACGGACCTTTCAGGTGAATATTCCACAATTTTATGTTCATTTTGAATAATACCTCAAAAAGTTGATTCCACAACTAATGCCAAAATGCATCTGATTAATTTAAATTAAGTTAATATCTAATTTCATTATACAACTAGATCCTGGAGCATTGCATTGCTTCATATAGAATAGACAGTTTCTACATTGGACGATTGTATTATATGTAATGGAAGGAGCTTCTGTTTTCCATGCATGAGGTAGCGTGTAGGATCCCGCTGTCAGGCTTTTTCTTTTCTCTGGTCCTTATTTCATAACTATTAAGGTACGTACATACTTGCGCGCCGCGCGCGCGCACCATGTTCGTCAGATTTGGACGGGGTTTTAAGGTGCGCGCGAACGGCGCGCGCCTCACCACGATCCACTCATTGTCGGTTTTTTCCACAAACACTTTGATGGTTCGCTGTTTAGATTTGGACGGGTACCTGAGAGGTTCGTTGTTTTCGGTGCGCACCTATTATTTGAGTATGGAGTGGTCAGTATGGAGGATCATTTTTAAAAATCATTGAAAGGAGATGCCTGTTTTTTTTTTCAATGTTATGTGTTTTTTTTTCATATTAATTTTAAATTAATTAAATTGGTAAGAGGCACTCGAAAGAGCATTAAGTTATAAGTTTATGATTTGTCTTTTATGAGTTCGTTCAGTGATCCTGTCCATATTCTGCATTGTTTGTAATGGTATCGCTCACACTTTTGGTCGCATATCTTGCATTCACACGAATCACTCGGTTGGTGGAATTTTGCATTTTTGCACATTTTGTGATGATATCCGTGTGTTGCTAAACCTATGATTCTGTGCCTTTGTGGTTGGTTACTTCCAGTCCACTCTCTGTTTACCATGGCATCTGAGGCGTAGAAATCTTCGTCGATCTCTTTTTCTCTCTGTTTCTTTTTTTCGATGACTTTCTTATATGGCTCCGTTGCTGGCAGTAGTATCCTTTGCCTCAGGTCCTCTAGGAAGAAGGTTTCTCTGGCTAGCATATAGGCCATTCTATTTGGTGTGTATTGCTTGCACCTAATGCCTTTTTGATGAATCTTGGTTTTACTTTTTCTAACCTCTCCATATCGCTGGCCGATAGTTTCTCCCATATCAGTTCTATCCCGTAGGTGACGATCGGGGTGATCACTGATGCGAATAATTTCATGGCTGTGACTAATTTTAACGATGTGATGTCTTTGATACTGCACATAGCTCTTATAGCTGCTGCTGCTCTCTCCTGCACATGTGCGCTGAAAGACTTGTTGTTGGCTGCAGTGTTATGCCTAAATATCTGAATTTGTTGACCATTCTTATCGGTTCTTCTCCTAGTTTTAGATTATCACTTCCCGCTGTTCTTCCTCCTTTCTTGAAAACCATTTGTACGGTCTTGTTGTGTTTATCTTGAACTCATTTTCCATAGCCCATCGTTGTATCCCATCTATGCCTTTTTGCAATTCTTCTTTGTTTTCTGCCCCAATGGCCATGTCGTCCGCATACATTACCAGCGTGGTCCCGTTCGTTGCTTTCCCAATGTCAGCCGTCATTATGTTAAATAGTAGCGGGCTGATGGGATCTCCTTGTAGTATCCCATTAGTTTGCATAACCTCGTCTGATGCCGCAACCTCATCTGTTATTTGTAACCAGTTTCGCCTCATTATGTCGTGTACTATTCCAACAATGTACTGTAATTGTGTGAATAAATTATAATTATTTAGAAAACATTATTTATTTAAGACGTTCATTTCATAATATTATGCATGAAGTATCAAAAAACAATACAATATATAAACACATTTATTACTAATTATTTATTTATTTCTTCAAAGAGCAAGACTGCTCATGTTAAGGGGCAATATACAAAAAATAATGGCCATAAAACAATTACAATAAAAACAAGAAAACAAATTCAGGCATAAGTTTAAATAATGCAAACTACTATAGATGCACAATATATACACATATAAATACAATATTTAAACAGGATAATATTAATAATAATAAAATTAACAAAATTAACTAAGAAAGCAATGAGAAAAAATATTATTTAATACAATTAGAAAAATGTTTAACATTCGTGAAATGTTGATATTCAATAGGTAAGTTATTGTAATGGTTGATTAATGCATAACGAATCCCTTTTATACCTTTTTTTTAGAAACTAGCATCTTTGTGCAATAAAGTACAACCTCTAGTATAATAATCATGTACATCTTTATTAAAAATTAAGGTCATGTTATGGTGAGATAGATTCTTAATAATTTTAAACATATATATACAAATCATATATTTTTTTTAATTCCTTTAATGCTATAATATTTGAAAAAGTATAAATAAAGTTATAAGATGTAATAAGCGTGACCAGACGTCCCGATTTTGGCGGGACAGTCCCGATTTTTAACAATTGTCCCGCGTCCCGCGGCATTTAAAAAAAAGTCCCTATTTTTGGGAAAGAATGCAGGACAAGCGGGAGAACGGAAAGGGAATAGACATGGTTGGTTACACCTGCTCTGCAAAATGTCTACTGAAGGTTTGTGGGTTTCCTATGGATCGCAGGAGGTTCGCTGAAATTAATCATTTCGACGAAGATAACACGCGCCGCGCATGCGCCGTTCGTGTTCGCGGCGCGCATATGTGTACGTACCTTTAAATACAATGTTAAGTAAACAGATGTAACAAATAACTTTCCAGGTATAACATTCTTGGAATTCTCTCCCCAATACAACACAATATGTTTATCATCTTCGGGTTTTTACAGCTGCTGCCGTCTTCCCGTGCCAAACCTCCAAAGCCTACGATCTTGCGTATCTTCAATGCTTAGCCCTCTTGCTTGCATTATTACTATCTTCATGTTTTCCTTCCATATTAACTTTAATAATAAGAAGAAGAAATATCACGAACCTAGTGAGAAGTGCGTGTGTGAATTGTGTGGCGGACGTGCGACCGATATCATATACCGAAATGCCCAAGAAACACGAAATCGCTTAATGACTGCAGCAAAGACTAAAGAACAATGAATGCCCATTAGGGCGAACCTTTCTTCTTATTATCCATATTAACTTTGGTTTCCTCTTTTCTTCTTTCTGGTCGGTTGCCATTGATATAGTTACTTCGGCCATCGCTCATACCCCATTCTTAAAATATCCCCTACCACTTTATTTCCATCTCCTCAATTCTTTCAATTATGCTTTCTTCTGCTTCCATTATGTTTCTAATTTCCTTATTTGTGACATGTTCTAATTTTGACTTTCTGGCATTTCTGCGTAAATAATACATTTCTAGAGCTATTAGTTTATTCTTGTTGTACTTATTGATTGTCCATACCTCACTTCCATACATTGCAACGGATTCCACCAATGTTTTACCAATATATTTTTTTGTGTGTTACCAAATATGCATGAAGAAAACTTGGATAGAAGGGATACAAGCAGCTATGAATATCAGAGGAATGGAGGAAGATCAATGGATGGACAGAGAGGAATGGCGTTTGGTTTCCGGAAGACAGCGGCAGCTGCCATGATACCGGATGATGATGATGATGATGACCAAATATGCTTATCCCACCATATGGAATTTAACGATATTATTATTTTGCTACTCAATTCAATTCTATGCTTTATGTTCTCTGCCTATGTGTCTAATCTAATAAGTAATAACACAGCACCACATGGATATATTATAAAACCAACTATTATTTATGAACGATTCAATATGAAGCTCCCATGGGGTCTATGATCTTTCTTCACTAACTGATAATTAAACAGGTGTAACTAATAGCATTCCAATTATAACATTCTTTGAATTTGTCAATACAACACACTATGATTGTAATAAGTAACACAGCGTCACATTCCTATAAATGCATAATAAATTAATTTACTAACTCACGATACCATAGAACCCGTAGATTCATGTACGCCCGGACATACACTCTCCATACATCCCTATCCCGAGTGTATAATCTACTTCCCTCAAATCATAGTTAATGTTATTCTCCCACTTTATTCTTGGTCTACCAACTGGGCGTTTTCCCTCTGATTTATCTAATTCACGCGTTAATACCTCTAGCGCCACGCTATTATATGATGTCCTACTATTCCATATTCCTAGGAACATGACCCTGTGTTTGAGCCTTTAGCATGGATTCCCTGAAATAGTCCCCGCCTGGAGAACCGAATGGGGGACTATTTTACTTCCGGATAATTTTATCCCAGTGGAACCCATGCCCGCGTTTTTTAACGATTGTATTTTTATAGTATAAGATCGTCTCTGATCCACCCAACATACTTTCTTTCGTCTGGCTTATCGCCTTTGACCTGTTCGACATGGGTAACCCTATCGGCAGCAATGCTACCGCCGGCACAGCTTTCGCGGACGAAAGCACGAAAGCCACGACAATACCATGGATGGGTTAGCAAGGACTACTTAACTCATGCCCCGAATGGGAGTTAATGACCAATCACGTTCCAATGAATTTTGTTTTACAACCAATGACAGCCGTGTTTCACCTCACTCTTTACCGAATTCTCTTAACCACTTCATGCTTTTGTGATAAAGAGAGCTACTCTTTTTTTTAATATTCTAAACAGGTCAGAGCATTATTTTGCAGTGACTGACTCTCCAACAAATCCACCAGGTTTGAATGTACAAAATGTCAGACACAAGAATTGGCTGCGCTTCAAATGAAGATATAGACGAAACAATCCAGCAAACTAAGCCTCAAAACACTCAAATAAGAAATATATTACTGAGTTGTATGCTAAAAAAGATTAATAACCTACAATAATGGTTATAATATATTGATGTTTCGTTTTTTCTCCACTAGGGTGCATTCCTACAACATTGCGATATTATTTGAAGTTTCCCTCGCCAGATGGCAATAAATAATATTGTATGATCAAGTTGCACTGGATAAACAAATGAAACATAACCACACAATTTTGATTGTTTTCAAACATCGCCCTTTACATTAAATATATAAATATTTTAAAATAGCTATATTTAAATAATGGTTTTTGAATAAAAAGCTTAAATTTATTCATTAAATAGTTCTAACTAATGCCACTCTTAATTTCCAAATTCTCTAGATAAATTCACTCGTCACTTCGTGAATTTATCGATGATTTAGAAATCACTTGTCACATTACTAATGAAAATCCTGGATTGGAATTTCATTATCAGGACTAATTTCATCATATTGGCCATGACGTGACAGACATAGAAGACCCCCTGGCAAATCAGACCTCTTCCTAATATTCGCACGTGTAAATCACAGAAGAATATTAACATGTTTGTATATAAAGGCGACTTGTTATAATTTTGGAATCTCCAGCCGTTATAGCTGGTTTCGATTCAGTTGTTACCTGAACACGGCTACTGGTAAATCCGCCACTGAGAAACATTGAAACGTAATGCAAATTGAGACGACCCTTGAACACACGTCAGTCACGCTCTTGGTAGGGGGACTTGCAATAAATTCAGGAAGAGACAGTTAATTATTTATTTCAACAGCTTGAACGAACAGGTTTCCGCTATGACGGTCGAGATTATAAGTTGCGAGAGTAGGTTTCAGCCAGTAGTGTGGAGTGAATCTCAGCAGAAGTAGTTTGTACTCTGTCGTTCGCAAATATCTAAGTGCAACTTCAGCAGAACGTTAACTACTTGTCACGAGTCTAACAGGTGAGTTTGTTTATTCAGTGATCTCCTGGTTACAGCCATTATAAAATACCGGAACAAATATAACCTTTCTGCATAGTTGCAAGCCAGTATTGCCAATTTATTTTCTGGAATGTGCAATCTAGTCTTTAATACAGTTATAATGTAAGCAAGCGGTTCCCAACCTTTTTTTCAACTCACGATCCCCTTCCACAACTCTTTGAATTGGGTGAACAACTGACTTTTAAATATACATATAAAATAGACATTCATAAAATCTTACTTTCAAGCAAATAATAATAGTAATAATAATAATAATAATCTATCTATCTATCTTTGGGTTTTTACAGCTGCTGCCGTCTTCCCGTGCCAAACCTCCAAAGCCTGCGGTCTTGGGCATCTTCGATGCTTAGCCCTCTAGCTTGCATTACTGTCTTCATGTTTTCCTTCCATGTTAACCTTGGTCTTCCTCTTTTCTTCTTTCTGTTAGGATGCCATTCATATAGTTGCTTCGGCCATCGCTCATCTTCCATTCTTAAACATGTCCTAACCACTTTAATTCCTTTTCCTCAATTCTTTCAATTATGCTTTCTTCTGCTTCCATTTTGTTTCTAATTTCCTTATTTGTGACACGTTCTATTTAGACTTTCTGGCACTTCTTCGTAAATAATCCATTTCTAGAGCTATTAGTCTATTCTTGTAGTACTTATTGATTGTCCATACCTCACTTCCGTACATTGCAACAGATTCCACCAATGTTTTACCAATATATTTTTTGTGTCTTTCCAAATATGCTTATCCCACCATATGGAATTTAATGATGATATTATTTTGCTACTCAATTCAATTCTATGTTTTATGTTCTCTTTGCCTATACCTTCGATGTTATCCATAATCATTCCCAAATATTTAGTTTGTTTCACTTGCTTTATTTGGATTCCATCTTCCAATACTAAGTTTTCTCTTTCATTGCTATTTATTGCCAGATATTCTGTTTTTTGTAAATTTACTGTGAGACCCCATGATTCATATGTGCTTTTCAACCTTTTTATCATGAATTCCATATCAAAATTGTCTTGTGCTAAAACCAGTTGATCATCGGCAAATTGTAATGTCAGCAAAAATCTATTGCCTATTGGGATCCCCATACCTTTGCAGCTTTGATTCCATTTCGTTAATATAAATTCTACATAAATATTAAATAAAATTGGTGATAGACTGCACCCTTGTTTCAATCCCTTTGAGATGTTTATAGGATTAGACATTATATTTCCCATTTTAACATAAGCGGAGTTATCTTTATAGGTTTGTTTAATAATTTCTATTAGGTTTCTGTCAATATTGTATTTCTCCAATACTTCCCATAATTTGTTCCTCGGAATTGAGTCATAAGCTTTCTCTAAATCTATCATTGTCAAATGGGTTCTTCTCCAACTGCAGTCCGTTTTTCAATTAACTGTTGTATTGCAAATATATTGTCAACACATGACCTTCCTGGTCTGAATCCATTTTGATCTTCTCCTAATTTGTCTTTAACATCTTTTTGTAACTTTGTTTTTAATAACTTCGTAAATATTCTATATAATGTGTTATTTATACTTAGTCCTCTGTAGTTTTTTTGCGTCTCTTCTATCGCCCTTCTTGTATATTGGTACTATGTAGCTTATTTTCCATTCATCAGGAATCTTCTGTATTGCAATGCACTTATTATACAAGTCCCCTCAATCTCCCTATTAAATTTTTTGGGCCGTATTTAATAACTCATTTGGTATGTTTCCTGGCCCTGGTGCCTTTTTATTCTTTAGGGTTTGAATTTCTATTCTATATCTATTGTATCAAATTCCAGGGCGTTCATTTCTATGGATGGATTTTCTGTAATAATAATAATAATACTGCTTTCAAATAGGCTTACAAAACAGATAATGGAATTCTACGAAAACAGAAGTAAAGCTCCAGTGGATTGATGAAGTCAAAAAGGACTTAAAATTGGCAGGAATTACTAAAGAAGATATCCCAAACAGAGATATATTTAGAATTAAGGTGAATTAGTGGTAAGTTGATCAAGAGGACAACCGAAGAAAAAAACTGGTACAACTTGGACAGACGATAGAAAACAAGCTCATAACAAAAGAATGAAAGAAATTTGGGCTCAAAGGAAACACCTCCAAGTACTTTGCGAAGTCCTACATGGGCTCATCCGCAATAAAAAAATAATAATAATAGTTTTTTTTATTTAGGAATATTCCACAATACAGTATTTCTCCTTGAACCCAAAGTGATTTGTCGCCAGAGGTTCCTGTATGAGGCATCTTCTTCCCTGAAATCTCTAGCTTCCATACTTCTGTTCACTCTATCCATCCATCGTTCTAAGGGCTAGTGGTCAGCGTTCCTGACTACTGTTCATGAGGTCCCAGGTACAATTCCCGGTCAAGCCATAGGAATTTTTCCTTAAAGGGAATTATTCCTGTGGTTGCCCACGGTCTGGAATTTAGGTTAAGTTTAGGTTGAGAACTCTCCTGGTGCTTCATTATAATTTATCACCCATCATATCATCGGGGTAACGTAACTCCGAATTCCAGGTGCCCCAAATTCTGCCAATGCTAGGGGAGAATGCCAGAAATGGCATAAAAGAAAACCTGGTGGCATTAGAAAAAAAACTTCTGTTTACTTCATCCATCGTACTCTATTGCCTCTTCCACTTCTTGCATTAGCTTTCCAATTGAGGGATCTTCTTTGGTATTCATTCTTCTTCCATTCTTATGAGAAGTCCGTACCTTTTCAAACGTTTTTCTTCTATTTTCCTAATATGTTGAAAAAACATAATTCCCTTATTGTGCTGTTTCTGATGATATTATTATTATTATTATTATTATTATTATTATTATTATTATTATTATTATTACCTTGAAAACCCTCCATTGAAGAAAAGTTTTGGCGAAATCCTTGAAATTTTCTGCGAGGGGTTCGCGAACCACAGGTTGGAAAACGATGATGTAACTAAATGTTCGTGTGATTGCAAATTAACAGGATTCTATGCCACCATGCTACATACATGAAATCAAAAAAGAAATAATAAAAGGAAAAAACACAATTTGTTCACCCATATACTTATAATGGACTAATTATTATCATTCTGTTTTTTGGGAAGTAAGTTGAATTTGCCAGAGAGGCCTTGGTATCCATTGACAACAGCATGTAATTAATCAACTTACTTCCCTAGGGAAGAAAAGTAATTGACTTAATTAATAATGTAAAATTGTGAATCATAAATATGGCTATACGTTTGATCGCGTTGTGTGATGAAAATATTACCATTACAGGAAATATGAAATTACCGTTGGAAAGGCAATTATTCAAATTACAACAATGGAATAAAACAAAACAGTGTAGAACTTACGTCATTAGACAAAATATCGTTGAATATGCAACATCAAATTACAATTGCTGCATGGGCAATAACGTATGCTAATGATCGTGAGGCCGCAAGACAGGCAAGACCTGAGTTTAACATAGCATTGCAGCCGTCGCGTCGACTTTGGGGAAGTGGAGAAAACGGCTGTTGGAAACGGGAAGGATGCAGAAAATCAAACCTCCTTGAAGGCCTCGCATTGGCACGGATGCAGAAACAACGAAGAGAATTGTGGAGGCGTTCGACGCTAGCCCACAAAATCAACCGCCAAGCTGCACATGAGAAGTAATTTGTTGTTTTGTTCTACAGTTGTAATTTGAAGGATTCCCTTTCCAATGATAACATCATATTTCCTTTAATAATAATATTTTCGTCACAAAATGCGATGAAACGTATAGCCATATTTCTGAATCACTCTTACTTAAAATCTTATTGAGTAATACAATACAATTTCATTGTATCTCACACATTTTTCACATTCATAATTAAAATGTATAGTGGTGACTGAGCTTTGTTACAATTATTAAAATTAACCACAAAATTTAGTTGGTTTTCATTAGTATTCTTCTTATTTATTTCAATATGTCTGCTACTAATTCAGACAAAAATAAACAATTACAGTTGTTTTATCAATATCCCCTGGCTATCAAACAATTATACTCTTCAAACCAAGATATAAATTCACAGGAAATATAATAAATAATAGTTTTAAAAAAGTAAAATAACACGCTTTATTAAAAAAACCGAACTAAAAAATGAAAAATAATTTTAATTTCCAACACGCTTGGAATAAAATTAAAGTGGTCAACAAAAATACCATCTCAAACAAATCTAGAATAAAACTACAGTTATCTACAAAAAAAATTTACCATCAAAAGTGTGTGATGCTCTATATCAATTAATGTATTTGATAATAAACAGATATTGGTAAAAGTAAAGTCTCTAAGAAGAAAACGTAAAAACCATAAAAAGCACCCCACGCTTTTGATGGTAAAATTATTTTTTTTGTAGATAACTCTAGTTTTATTCTACATGTGTTGGAGATGACTTTTTTATTGACCATTTTCATTTGGAAATTAAAATTATTTTTCATTTTTTAGTTCGGTTTTCTAATAAGGCATGTTGTTTTAGTTTTTTAAACTATTATTTATTATTTATTTTTTAGTTTTAATTGATTGTCATAAATCGGAATTCCATGAAAATTTAATTACTTAATACTCTTCTAAAAATCCTCCGAGCCGGATTTGAACCAGCGACCTATGGATAAATGAAATTATATACCACTACAGTCCATCGCTCTACCAACTGAACTCTTACAACGATTGACTAAAAAGTCGAAAATTCCGCAATCTATTACACGGTTTTTTTTTCTGATGATTCTAGCCAGGATTTTAGAAAAAAATCATGAATTTATTGTATTGTCATTGGTCGTTTACAAGTATATAAAGTTTCAAGCCGATCCAATGTTTTAAGTGGGTGAAAATCGTGTCCAAAGATTCCGTTACACAGATGGGCAGACACAGGTCAAGCTAATATAAAGCGTGTAATAACAGGAACGCTGTAATCTGGTGTTATGTTAAATTACGCAACAATAGTGTATATCCAAGGAAACACAACCATATTTGTAAGCGTAAATTGTTTGAGGTAGAAGAGAGGGGCGAGACATTTATGTTTTGACGAGAATTATAATCAGTGTACAAATGTTGGCTATTCTATACCAAGGTACCACCTGTGAACATTCGATCATAGAACAAGTGACTGCTATATGTTGTACAACGCGATAACATACGTTAGAGCCAATTGCCAACATGTTTACTCATATAAGGGGATTCTACATCAAGAGTCCTACACTGTTGGGCAAGTTTGTGTGAGAAAATAGGCAAGTAAGGATGAGAAAATTTACAACAGATTAGTTTTGCGTTCACTTATTTGTTAACGTGTTTTTGTGACTATTTAACTCATGCCCAAATGGGAGTCAATGACCAATCACATTTCAATGAATTTACAACCAATCACAGTCTTTTTCTCCTCGATGTTATCAATTTAATTTTATCACTTTAAAATACTCCTGTTAACATTCTGAATAGGTCAGACCTATATTTTGCAGTGACTGGCTCTCTAAGAAGTACGTTGAATATAACAATGTATATATTAAGATGTAAGAATTGTATATCGAATGTACCAGATAGTTCTTGCGGGATATAATATAAAAACATTTGTAGGAATTGTTATACAACGAAAAAATAAATAAACCCTGTGAAAGTTAAATAAATAAACCACTGTTTACACTTCTTAAACGTATTACTTTCCCAGGTAATAACGTTCCAGAAAATATAATTGACATATACACATCATAGGACATCAGAAATTAATTAACATACAGTTTGATGTGTTTCATTTTTTCCCCACTAGGGTGCATTCTTACAACATTGCGATCCTTTGGCAATAAATAATATGATCTGGTTGCAGTGATGAACAAGTGGAACACAACAAACGTTTCTCACTTGTTTTCGAACATCGCCGTTTACATTAAATATATAAATATTTTAAAATAAGTATATTTAAATAATAATTTGTGAGTAAACAGCGTAATTTTATTCGTTAAATAGTCCAATTTTGTATTAGAGCATGCCATCAAATCTTTGGAGAATGAAGAAGGCCTACAACTCAATGGTATTTATAGGCTGTTAGTTTATACAGATGATGTAGTATTATTGAGCAATAACGAGGAGATACTCAGGGACAACATGCACACACTATTGAGTAACACTAAGAAATTGGGACTGGAAGTAAACATCAATAAAACTAAATGTATGTTGACACATAGAAATGCGTTACATAATGGAAATGAACAACAAATGACAAATGAAGGAAATTTTGAAGAAGTGGCTGATTTCAAATACCTAGGAACAATAATTACAAACAGGAATAAGAATGCACAAAGTAATTAAACATATACTCAATTCTGGAAATACATGTTATTATTCATTATAGAGATTCTTGTCATCCCAACTTCTTTCAAGAAACGTTAAACTGAAAATATATAAAACAGTTATTCTTCCAGTTACATTTTATGGAATCTTACTTTAAGGGAGGGAAAAATGTGTGTGTTCGAGAATAAGTTCTTAGGAAATTTTTTGGGCCAAAAACAGATGGACAGGTGAATGGAGAAACTATAATAATAGTGAGCTATATGATATGTATAGGAAGCCATATAATAAGAACAGTTAAGTCTCGTGGACTGCGATGGGCAGGACAAGTTGCGCGTATGGGGAATGAAAGACGTGCATGGAAGCGTCTTGTAGAAAAGCCAGAGGGAAAACGCGCCCAGTTGATAGACCAAGAATGAGATGGGAGAATAACATTTTCCATGATTTGAGAGAAGTAGATTATACAGAGGATGATTGGAAGGCATTAGCTAGGATCAAGATGCATGGAGAGCTTATGTCCGCGCGGCCATGAACCTACGGGTTCGTTAGAGCCAGTGAGTTAGTTAGTTATTAGTAGAGCGAGGAATTATATGAAGAAAATTATACTAAAATATGAAATCATAATAACAAAATATGAAAAATATGAAAATTAGGACAAAAAAATATTATGAAGCTACTATTTTTTCAACTTTTTACACATATTTATATACACAAGCCCTGTATAATGTATGGGTATACATACAAGCACACAAATGAGGCAAGAATACCTTTTTGTAGCTCAAGAAATCAAGAGTTTCACTGTATTTCCATTTTAATTAATTTTTCATTACTTCTGACTCAATATAAAACATCAATTAATATAATACATTTTGGAATTTTTAACATTATGAGGTTTTATTGATTCTTATCAATAAAATATCATGTTCGTGATTTGAAGCAATTTTAATGTCTCACATTGAAATATATTGTGTGAGGAATCACGCTAACAAGCCGGAAGGTCCTGGGTTTGAGTCTCAATGGGGTCAGGTTTTTAGCTGGACCAAACCTTCTGGCGGCATCATAGCCCTAGAGTCTACACAGCTCTTAATTTAAATGAGTACCAGACGCATATTCTGGGGCAAAGGGGCCGTCGCGCAGGACTGAGAACCCAGTGGACATCCCTTGGAGATTGTCTAGAAATGTGGAAGTCTCAACATCCATCTACCCCAAGGGCCTTCCAAGCCTGTAGTTTGACATTTTATTTCAATAAATTAATACTGGGTTTATATAAAACGCGATCAATTAATTTATCTAATGATATTTAATTATGAAATCCAAACATAAATAAAAAAACAAAACATAGTAACCGTTGTAACTTGCTTCCATCGAATATACCACTGACAAAATTTAGAGTAGGTGCAGTTTGGATGACTTCTGTTACCTTGCATAAAGATAATGAATTCCAGTATATATAAATATCACAATAACATTACATTGGATGAATCAGAACACACGTAGACCAAGTCCTAACTAACTAACTAACTACCTCACTGGCACAATTGAACCCGTAGGTTCATGGCCGCACGGACATAAGCTCTCCATACATCCCTATTCTGAGCCAATGTTTTCCAATCATCCCCTCTATAATCTAATTCCCTCGAATCGTGGTTAATATTATTCTCCCACTTCATTCTTGGTCTACCAACTGGGCATTTTCCCTCTGGTTTTCCTACAAGAAGCTTCCATGCACGTCTTTCATTCCCCCATTCGTGTCATATGTCTTGCCCATCGCAGTAGACCAAGTACTATATGTCATATTTGGAGAAACAAGATGTTAAAATAAATTAATCCACAAATAATTCTAGGGAGTATTTCAAAATCCTCTTTGCAATTTCAATTATTTTTAATCCTATACATTACACGTATGAACATAGTGAAATGTAGTTAGAATTATTTTAACATTAGTTTTTCCATTAAATTTGCCCGAGCACAGTATGGTATGCATGTGATTTGAATAATCAAATTATCAATCCTGTTCGTAATACACAGTTAGGAGCTTTTTATGTACTTTTTAACGCCTGTCTGTCAGAATTATTTTGTACGATCAAAAAGTATGCTCCACATCATATTATGTTATGGGAGCAATCATTTACTGCACTATATATGATAGTTTGATGTAAGTGAGAATAATATTGGCTTTACCTACAAGAACTTTACAAATTTCATAAACTGTGGAGGAAGACCTTATTTCACAGCACAGCTTCAAGTTTAGTAGCAGCAATCTTACCTACATTCAAATACTGTAATCCATTCATAAAATAAGGACTGTCCTTAGGTAGCTAAAAGGAATAGGTTTCTACCTGAGAAAAAAGGGTGGGTGGTTATTATTCTAACATTGTTATTCTACTTATTCACGTTCTTGTCACAGATTAGAAAATCCCTGTCCTTTTTCTGTAGTTTCGGACATAAGCCTCCACTTGGTCATTCCATCTCTCCTTTTTTCAATTATTTTCTTTTATAAAATCTATTTATCTTGTTTCCAGATGGGATACTTAGGAATTTTCGCCTGTCTACCATATTACATTGTCAAAACATTTCGAAACTACAGTCACTCCAAAAATGTTTCTAACGAATAAGTAGAAATTTTATTTTAAAAAATTTGAAAGTTGAAAAATATGAAGGAATATTAAATTTTTACTGAAATATGAACATTTCGCCAAAATATTATGAAATATGAAAAAATATGAAGGTCTTATTTGATTCTACATATCATACAATGTAAAGATACTTAGTATCAGCGCTCTCTGACCAATAGTTTAAAACATGAAATTTCATAAAAATCCTCGCTCTAGTCATCAGTCATTTCTCAGACAGTGTAGCCAAGTTATCACAAAAACATACTAATAAACAAATGAATGCTCAACTAATCTGTTGTACACTAACTCGCCCATTTTCTGACCCCCAACTCCTCAACTTAATTTGATGGACTTCTGGGATACAATCCCCTTATATGTGACTAAACATGTTGGCAATTGGCTCTAGCGGGAAATTGCAATTTGTTTTGTATTTTAACGTTAGAAACATTTAATTTAAAAATATGTTTTGCACGCACACCGTAGCTTGTAGTTAACCCATTCGCTTCGGGTTTAAATGCTTAATGCATTTCCCCGGAAACTGGATTTAAGTTACCGTAAATTACATTGTCTATTTTCAGAAATTCAAAACAAACAAAAGATAATGGTACTTGAGATCACAATAAGGGTGAAGGCCAATAAACTTTACTCTACTATTCATAAATGTTAACAAAAGATTGCCCTGGCAAGGGATGTACAAAATATTGCAAACAGCAGAGTTAAGCGAGTGTACCTCGTCTTTTGAGTCGAATGGGTTAAGTCTCTTAGACTGCGATGGGCAGGACATGTGGCACGATAAGGAAATGAAAGATGTGCATGGAAGCTTCTGCAGGAAACCAGAGGGAAAACGGTGGGGTCAGGATTTTTAAACTGGCCCAAATCTTCTGGCGGCACTATGACCCTGGAGTCGACTCAGCCTCTAACTGAAATGAGTACCAGAGCTTGTTCTGGGAGTAAAGGCTGCCGTCACGCAGGGCTGACAACCCGGCGGACATCAAGTGCCGATTGTCCAGAAAACTGGGAGCCATAACCTCCTACTACCCCAAGGGCCTCCTGAGGTCTGTAGTGGGATCACTTTATCTCTGCGGATTTAATTTTAAAATATTTTTTGCACGATAGTGCGTTCTGTCGTACTTACAGGAATAGCGACCATGGTTGAAAGTTCAATTTACTAAATTTCGGTGTTGTCAACCCATAAATAACTAAATAACTATACTGTAATGTTGAGTGATGCCTGCATTCAACTATACTGTAATATTACAAATTACCTATTGTCCACAGACGAAGTGAATGAAAACAGTTGGTATTTCATACGTCATGAGTGTTCCTTTATTCTCAGGTAGTATGCCATTGTATCGCTTGCAATTCCCCGTACCCCCCTTCGTCCCGTGGTTTCATTCTGTCGACTATACATAGGGCGGGAAGTAAAACCACTGCTATGTACACGTATGCTATGTACAATGTATATACAAAAATATATCCAAAAGGTAGTGTTAATATACATTATACAAAACAAATCACTGTATTTTAAATTAATTCAAGTTTATTTGAAACAACATAAAGCAATAAATTCATACATGCCACCATTTTATGCCTGATTGGTGTCACGGCCAGCTGAAGTCTCAACTAAATTATTTTCGGCACTTATCGTATATACATTGTCCAGACTGCTAACGCCAGTCAGTTGTTTATAATGAACGCAAATATTTCCAACAAATATGGTATTATTTTTATTTATTATTTTGAAAACACCGCTGTGCAAAAATAATATGCAACACACGTTTGTGAAGTATTTTACAGAATCTCGGATATTAAAAACCTCGTTATCGTTCGGTTTTTAATAATTTCCTCGCTTCTGTAAAAACCACTTCCCAACCTCGCATTGTAATATACCATTATTTACATCTGAATATGTTTTACAGACGAAATGAAGTTCATCTATGCAATTTGTGCGTTACTTATGCTGCTGATGGTGCATCAAACTTCAGCTGCTGCAAGTATTTAATTTCATTTAAAGTTTTAATCTGATTTCAGTAAAAGTATAATTCTTGAATTAATTATTATAACTTGTAATTTAAGGGATGTGCCGGATGTGCAGTAGATGCCGACCGTAACAGCGAGGAAATAAAAAAACACGCAGAAAATTCCATTAAAGAAATTCAGAAAGGTTTAAACACGCCTTATGATTTGAAACTAATCGAAATTGAGAGTGTAACCACACAGGTGAGATAATATTAGGCAAATCTTATTATTATTATTATTATTATTATTATCATTATTATTATTATTATTATTATTATTATTATTATTATTATTACTATTATTATTTGTAGGATTTTCATCCTATTTATTTCCCAAATCACTCCTCATAGGAAGACGTATTGGATGTGCATCCACTATCTATCCATCTCTTGGCTGGTCTTCCTCTTGTTCTTCTCCCGTCCATTGGTCTATATTCTTTATCGATACTAGTAAAATTCAACATAAAATAAGTACATTCAAAAGCCTAATAAATAGGATTTTAAAACTCCCTCTAAATAAAGACAATTATAATATTAATTAAATAAAAATAAAACGTAGTTTTATTTGATTTTCATATTTATCAATTTTATTTAATTAATAAATATGGATTTTCATCAGTAAACAGCAACTCAATTGATTACAATTATAATAAAGAATTAAATTACATCAAACACATGGCAAAAATTAACGGCTACAACAAACAAATAATAAATAGAATTATAAACAAACAAAAAAGAAAAAAACAACATTACCAACATAACCAAACTTGAAAAAGAATCCAATGACAATAACAAGAAATGGATAACTCTCACGTACACTGGTAAAGAAAACATTAAAATTGGCCAACACACTAAAAAAGTTCGATAAGAATATTAATATCCTACAGAACTGACAACAAATTAAACAATTTAATAAACAACAACATCGAAGAAATATATGAATTCGACAAATTAACATGTACAGACTGCAATAAATTCTACATTGGGAAGACTAACAGAAGCTTCAACATTAGATTCAAGGAACATTTGAGAGATTTCATTTACAATGGAGGAAAATCAAGTTACGCAAAACATGTAATTCAAGCTGGACACCATATGCATAACATCGATAACACCCTCACAATAGTACATAGAGAAACATTCCAACGAGAATAAATATACTGGAGGAAATCGCAATCCTAAGAAAAATCAACAACAACCTGATTCTCAATGAATACACACCTAATCCACACAATCCTCTGTACAAAATTCTCACAACCAAGTCAGTGCTTCAACAAGGGTTAAGAAGAACGGACCTAATGCATTCTGCTGATGGTGGGACTAGTCCCGAAAGGCCTACAGAGTTTTAAAATAACTTAAGTTGAGGAGACGGACCTACAAGGTAACTATATTATAGTTTTTAACCGTACATTATATTACTGTATATTCATTAACTATTTTTGCAAGTCTGTTTTCCATTCTTTCTATATGATTTTTCAATATTTTCTTCTGTCTACAATAAATTTGGTTGTTTCTTGAATATGATATTTGTCTCTAATTTCTAAGTAGGCAAATTTCTAATTAGGCAAATTAATTTCTTAAATAGGTCCACTTATGATACCAGAGTTCTTCGAGTTTTTGTGTGCAAGTTGGTAAAACTATAAACGGTACTGGATTTGTTTTCAAAACACTTATACTCGGACCAATGGATCTGTCCTCCTATAGCGCTGGCATCGTTCTTAGCAAAGTACACGTCTATACTACCACAACATTTCACTGCACTCCCCTCCCACTACGTCAAATAACAGCAGCCACAGTAACTTATCGAGTAGGGATGTTGCCAAACATCCCCCAGTGTCATGACTCTTTAATATTGAATAATGCAAGGTTGGAGTTGAGTTGACAACACTGGAGTGCAAGTGCAACAGAGGGGTAGAAAAGAGAGAGATAGGAATGCAGGGAGGGAAATGATTTGCCAGTAATAGTAAAGATGCTAATAAGGTATAAAATAAAAGATAAATTCCCGCCTGTAACCACTCAGGCTGATATCCTCGAGGCAGAAAAGGAAGTAAGCTTTAGTTCGCATATTTTAAGGGGGCACAGATCCGTTGAAGAGACAAAGCTAGACGTAGACCAGTAGACTATAACATGTTATCTTTTAAACTAGTCCCCAATGGGTGCTTTATATCTTTTTTCTTTTCCCAAAAGTTTTTTTGGTTGGATGCATAATCGTTCAAGAACATATGAAATCACTGCATCATCATCCTTAGATCTCATTTCCATCAAGTCAGTTTTAAATCCTCCAAAACAAATAAAAATCACTTGGAGCTATATCTGGACTATAAGGCGAATGGGGCAGAAGTCCACTTTAGTTTCCTGATTATTTCCATGGGTATTCTGATACCGGTAGTAGCTTTCCTCGCAAAGTTATAAAGTAAAGAAATCATTTTCCTTCTACTTTCCACTTGGATCGGATCTTCTTCTTCTTTCATTTCTCCTGACAGAATGTTGGAATAACATTCTGCATTGATGGTCCTGCGTTCCTGAAGGAAAATCAAGATGGATAACCCCTTTCCAATCCCAAAAGAATGTTGCTATTATCTTACCAGCCGAGATTGTCCTTCATTTCTTGGGTTTGCAAGAACCATTATAGCACACTCTCTTGTCAACTGGTGGTTCTCAGAAAATGAAATAGCAGACGCAAGTTCATAAGTGGTGACCATGGACTTAAAGAATTGTTCTTCTTCTGCTTCAAATCGTCCCATACTGGCCGAAATTCCATGAGAAAATGTCTTCTCTAATGGAAACTCGAACTATCACAAGTTTCATAGCTCTGCACCAGGCATAATGCCTTAAAGCACTCGGCTACGTTGCTGGACCTACGTTCTATTTAGACCGAAATGTATTAAATGAAAGGTACGGGATAATCATAACGATATCTAGTATTACTATGACAATATTTTTATCCTACATGTAAATGTTTAATTAATTGCTAACAGTTTACCACGATATTTTAAAATATATCAAGAAATAACAACAATAACGAAACTATATTATTTTTACTCTGATCATCTTACCTGAAAGTCCCGCGCCGTAGCCGAGTGGTTAGGGCAGGAAACCTTGGCGCAGAGCTACGGGACTTGCGCTGGTTCGAGCCTCCATGGGGGAAGAAATTTTCTCATGGTATTTCGGCCAGTATGGGACCGGTGTCCACCCAGCATCGTGAGGCATTTGGGTAGCTACAATAAGTAGCGGCTCCAGGTTGAGAAAACCAGCTATGACGGCTGGGGGACTCGACATGCTGACCATATGTAGCCCCTACACTGGCTGATGATCATCTACCTCTGTGATTCACACATGTGGATGTGAGGCCAGCAGCTGACTGGTAGGCTAAGGGCCTTCTAGGTCTGTCGCGCCAGGAGTTTTATCTTACCTCAATATTAATGTTGATTTGTTCTTGAACATGTTCCAAAACAATTATGTTTTATAGTCAGCTTGTCCAGAATTGTTTTGAAACAATTGAGGTAAGATGATCAGAGTAAAAATAATAAAATTAAAATAACCTCAAAATATCACTTCCTAAAATTAAATATTAATAATGAAATTACCTTTAATTTATTTTTTGACAGGTTGTAGCAGGTCAACTCCTGAAGTACAAGCTCATCGCTGGATACGATGACCCTAAGGCCAACAAGACGGTAATATTACCATCAATATATGACATTTAACAATAATTTTAGATTATAATATTTGTTTGTCGGCCTCTGTGAGCTAGTGGTTTTGTTCCTTACCTCTAGTTCCGAGGAAGCGGATTCAAACCAACCGGGATCGATGGACTTTTAGGATGGAAGAATCCAAGGACAAGTCCTGAAAGGACTTTAAGCTATTGGTCCCGAATCGGAAGATTTTCAGGCTCGTGAAGGGACCGCAAGCCTGACTAAAGAGACCTCTGTGCGAAATTTACCGACCGATATTCCATCAAAGCAATACTAGGAATCTCACTGAGGCAATATGCTGATCCCATATCACTAGCTGACATCTATCGGTAAAATTAGCTTGCTTGAAACACTCCCAATAGCGAGGACCCTAATCCCCACACAGGGAATTACGGAGATATATATATAGTCCACGGACGAAGGAGAATGAAGCACGGGACGAAGGGGGGCAAGGGGAATTGCAAGCGTTACAATGGCATACTACCTGAGAATAAAGGAACACTCATGACATATGAAATACCTACTGCTTTCATTCTCTTCGTCTGTGGACAATATATATAATATTTGTTTTAGATAATTTAAAATTATATTACGTGGACTATTTAACTCATGCCCAAAATGGGAGTCAATGAGCAATCACGTTTCAATTAATTTTGTTTTACAACCAATCACAGTTGTGTTTCACCTCCGTATTTATCTACTTCTGTTTATCATAAGTAATGCCACGTGTGATTCCAATTTATCTAGATAATTTGTAAATCAAGAGTGGCATTTGTTAGGACTATTTAACGAATAAAATTAAGCTGTTTACTCACAAATCATTATTTAAATATATTTATTTTAAATTATTTATTTATTTAATGTAAACGGTGATGTTTGAAAACAAATGAGAAACGACTGGTACGCTTCATCTGCTTCTCTTGTTCATCACTACAACCAGGTCATATTATTTATTGCCAAAGGAACGCAATATTGTAAGAATGCATTCTAGTGGAGAAAAAATGAAACACATGAAACTGTATATGAATTCATTTCTAATGTCCTATGACAATTATATTTTCTGGAATGTTATTACCTGCGAAAAAATACATTTAAGAAAGTGCAAACAGTGTTTTTTTGTGGTATAATCAATTGCTACAAATGTTTTTATATTAACTCCCGCATGCTCTACGTGTTGATATTCAGGCACTATATATACAATCTGGTAGCCGTATTTCTTAGAGAGTCAGTCACGGCAAAATAATGCTATGACCTACTGAAGAATGTTAAAAAGGAGGTGCTTTCTTTATTATGATAAACTTTAGTTGGTAAATTCTAGGCGAAACACGATTGTGATTGGTTGTAAATAAAAAATCATTGAAATGTGATTCGTCATTGACTTCTATTTGGGGCATGAGTCAATAAAACCTCAATGTTAAAATTTCCCAAATTTATCATATTAAATTTATCCAATTATCTTCTATATTAACATGTTCATCGAATGGAAGATCACAGAATACCCAAACAAATGTTAAGATATCAAACTGCAGGAAGAAGAAGACCTGGACGTCCACTCAAAAGACTTTTGGATGGTGTTTCTCTTGAGACCGAAACAGGTCAACAAATGGCCTAAATTCGTGAATGTACTATGATGATGATGATGATGATCTTCTATATTTACAAGAGTGGTTTTTGCACTTATACAAATAATATTTTTTTTACAGGTTAAGCACAGATGCACAGTAGAAGTGTGGCTAAAACCATGGGAAGATTTTGAACAAACGACAGTCAAGGGCTGCGAAAATATCGATTAAAAGGTAATAAATATATTTTGTTGCTTTTTAAAAATACGTCAGAATTATAGTTCATAAAACCAAGCACATTCAACCACCGGCACATCCATGAACATACCGCTAATTATCACTATGGTAGAATTAAATTTATTCTGTCTTTAGTAGTTTTTTGTTTCTATCTTATACATTTCATTTATCATCATCATCATCCTTCACGGGTGTGGAAAGCAACGGGAAGCTACCACACCTACAATTCCCTAGTAAAGCTGCAAGCATAGCATGAAAATGCTATGATTGCAGTGAAAGACCTGCCCTCGGACAGAATTACTACGGATGGATTTATTATTATTATTATTATTATTATTATTATTATTATTATTATTATTATTATTATTATTATTAATAATACAACCTGGAAGTATAACATTCAAAATTCAGTGAGAAAATTTGGTGTAACAGATAAAGACACAGAGGACAGAGAACGATGGTGAACTTTAATTAAGGGGAAATTTGTGAATGTTTGTTGCAAACTGGTAGTCTATAAGTCCGTAGTCATTTACGCATATTTTTTTTAAATCCATGCTAATTACTAAGATTGATTGGAGAAAACCCTCAATGATAAGGAAAATTCTCAAAATGAATGAATGATTATTATTATTGTTATTATTTTTATTGTTATTGTTATCAATTATTATTATTATTACATATATATATATATATATATATATATATATATATAGCACATAGCTAATTCAAAATTAAACATCCAATGGGCCGAGGAACTACTCACCACCTGCTCAAACAGGTCGCAGGGCAACTCCTCTCTCTTTTTCTCTCTCTCCATCTATTATTATTATTGTTATTCTTTTTATTGCTATTTTTGTTGTTTTATTATTATTATTATTATATTATTATTATTATTATTATTATTATTATATTATACCTTAAAAAATTATCTTTGACCAAGGGAAAAAGTCGTTGGAATTCTTGCCTAATTATTGTGGTGAGTTTTGATTAGTCTGGAAGGCTGATTTTAGTCAAATCCACTCTCTTCGCCTCCAATTCTGGTTCCATCGGATCAGTTATGATGCGAAAGAGAGAGGTGTAGACAGAAAACAGGAAGATATCTCATTTATTTTATATTGTTAGTAAAACTTCCCATTGGTGGAGGATAGTGAGATTAAATATAAGTTTATTAAGATAAAATATATTTATTAACTTTCTAGTGTTTTTAGCTTAAGAACTGTGTGATATGTTCAGTATAGGTCTACACATTTATATTTTATTTGTAATTAGGATATGTGACATGCTAACATTAAAATACTGAAGTTGTTAATGATATTTTGGACCACGTCTGTGGTGAAACAGTTAATGAGTCGGGCTTGAATTTCGGTTCATTTTCCGGATACATTATAATACAGTTTTTATACAGGATGATTGTTTGGTTGTCAACGTGTATATCCTTCCGGTTTTGAATCTTTGGAGACTTGAAAGCAAGTTGATTTCCTACCAGTCGGTTGTTAGCCGAAAAGTAGTAAGTCCAGTGGTGGGGCTGCCACCTAAAGCCTCTGGACAGGCATGAAGGAGGATTAGCATTTATTCTAATCCTGATGTAACAGTTATACCGCTGTGACTCGGTCCCCAGAGCCTCGTTTGTTATAAACAGGTTGCACCACGTGAAGGTGAGGTTGGGATTTATGTAGGAGAGGTTATTGAATGCACTTCACTACTCTTTTCTTCACTACATTCCTCGAGGCAGAAGATCTGTGAGTCGACCTTTTCGGAGATGGCGGGAGACCGTAACGGGCCACTGGGTCTAATACTTGAAAGGACGATGATGATGATACAGGATGATTCAAAAGGTTGGGCACAAATTTCAGGAGTTTATAGAGGAGTCAAAATACAACTTTTGATTAGTAACTTACGGTCAGGAAAATAATCCTGGGTTAGTAAAAGCCTGGAATGTCAAGATTAACAAGAAACTATATTGGGCACACATTCAAGCAAATCTAAATTTATTCACCAATTTGGTTTTGCAACAATACATTTATAAATGTTCCTATAACGCAGTTGATTCCGATTGAGGGTCTTTCCACTTTTCAGCGGTTGCCCTTTTATCAGCCGGCTGCTGTCCCTTCACATCCACATGTGTCAATCACAGAGGTAGATGATCAACAGACAGTGTAGGGGTGACATGTGGTTAGCATGTCGAGTCCCCCAGCCGTTATAGCTGGTTCCTCAACCTGGAGCCGCTACTTATTGTAGCTACCCAGTTGCCTCACGATGCTGGGTGGGCACCGGTCCCATACTGGCCGAAATACCATGAGAAAATTTCTTCCCCCATGGAGACTCGAACCAGCGCAAGTCCCGTAGCTCTGCGCCAAGGCTTCCTACCTTAACCGCTCGGCTACGGCGCGGGACACGCAGTTGATAAGATTGTAAAATTTGTTATGGTTCCAGATATTTTTGTTTTATCTACAAAGTTTTAACTAGGTTTCAAAATGTCTACCACCATATTGAATATACAGGCATATCATCGTCGTAAAAAGTTCTGGCGCACTCTACCAAGTACATTACGCACCTCACGAAACTCATCAGATGCTGCAAGTATTCGGTCGAGAAGTTCTTCTTGCTTGGGAACTGGTGTCTCGTACACGAGGCTTTTGATATGTGCCCAGAAGAAACATTCAAGAGGCGTCAAATCAGGGGAGCGGGGTGCGTGTCATTGAGTAAGTTACGCACTTGAAAAGTGAAGTTGCCATCTAGTTGCATCCACATCTGACGACACACGATAAATGGTACATCCTCTAAGAGTTCTGGAAGAACATCTCGGACGAAGACCTTGTACCTCACTCCATTCGAGTTGGTGGCAGGAGGTACAGTCTGATTATGTGATCACTGATCACCAATAATATCGGCACACATTCACTGAAAACCTATGTTGGTGGTGGTGGTGTTGAAATGCAGCGTCGGGATTCTGCCGCGCTCAAACATGGATGTTACGACAATTAAAGAACCTATCTCTGGTGAACTGTCATTCATCTGTGAAAAACATTTCGCACAAAAAATTGTGCTCATTCTTACAGCGATCAACAATACATTCACAAAACTGAAGTCGTCGTGGGAAATCATCCACACTCAATCTCTGAACTTTCTGTGGATGATATGGGTGTAGCTGGTTGTCATACAGGACACAACAAGCACCTTTTTCCTCCTGGCGCGACATGCCTAGAAGGCCCTTAGCCTACCAGTCAACTGCTGGCCTCACATCCACATGTGTCAATCACAGAGGTAGATGATCATAAGCCAGTGTAGGTGTGACATGTAGTCAGCATGCGACAAGCACTACTTTGGGAAATTTCCATGGTATGAGCGATGGCACATGTGCTGATAGATACATGTTCTTACACGTGAGCAAATACTTCCTCTTCCACAGCGACTATTCGAGCGTACGTGGGGCCTACATGATGCAATGAACGCAAGGAACCTGTCTCCCCGAGTCGGTGATGAACGATTTGAAACGTTCGAGGCTTTGGTTGACGTCTATACTGATATCGTGTGCCGTATAGGCGTTGAGCGCTATACAGGGCCTTGACCTTCGCGTGCATTACCATTCGCTTTACCATACATGATGCATGTCTCGAAGTTCTGACAACATGTTTGGTATTCTATTTCACAATATCACAAACGCAGCTACCTTCAAAGTAATGCTGTAGTGGACCTCTACAACACACTGCAAATATCGTACTGAAATGAAAACAACTACAGAACGCACGAAAGACTATCAGATGTAAACAGAAGAGTACACAAGTGCTGTACTGCACTGAACGGTATGACAACAGACGGAGCGTCTTCATAAATTCATATAGTAGTGTATCGAACCCAGTGCCCCTCTGAAAAGTAATCTTAGATCCGTATTGTATTTCCTAACATTCCCGGGCTTGTACTGACCAAGGATTACGTTCCAGTTCATAAGTTACTAATTAAACTTTGTTGTATTTCGTCCCCTCTTTAAGCTCCTGAAATTTGTGCGCAACATTTGAATCACTCTGTATATAAAATTATGCCTGTGTATGCTTGTGCTCGCAAAACTCGAATAATAGTCGGTCAATTAACTTGAAATTTTAACCACAACGTAGCATTCGAATCCGCGAGTGCTTTTTATAGTAGTATAAAGTATGACACAACGTTCCATTCCAAAATGCACGTGTTCGAGTTCAAACGACTTCAATAATTTTCAATGGCCTTGCGTTCGCTGTCACTATCAATAAAGTGCAAGGGCAATCTTTGCAAGTGTGCTGTTTGAATTTAGAAAATACCTCGTTGTAAATTCGTTAAAATCGGAAAAATGGACAAAATTTGTAAGAAATGCAAAGCAATGAAATTTAAAGGAGAAACCTCGAGACCGTGCCGGGCGAGCGGAATTAATTAATTAATTTGAACCGCTCAACAGATCTTTATTAAAACTTATTTAATGAACTAATGATCTTCTTGGTGATAAAATCGCAAAACATGTAGTCAATTCAACAGCGAAGCTGTCATTTTCAAGACTAAATATTGATTCAATATTTAGTCTTGAAAATGACAGCTTCGCTGTTGAAACATGTTTAAATGGTGAAATGGGTACATTGACTACATGTTTCAACAGCGAAGCTGTCATTTTCAAGACTAAATATTGATTCAATATTTAGTCTTGAAAATGACAGCTTCGCTGTTGAAACATGTTGACTCTTCATTTTTAATTGGTGAAATGGGTAGATTGACTACATGTTAGTCGACCGCTGGTGTCTCGAGGTAGCGTGCTGCCTTGTCACGCAGCGGGCCTGAGTTCGATTCCCGGTCGGGACAGTTTCCTGGGTGAGTTTTTTTTTCGGGGTTTTTCCTCACCTGTGAGACAATTGTCAGAAAGCGTAGGGTCCAATGGTCCCCGAAAATCATCCGCCATCATCATCATCATCATCCTTATCATCATCACCATCCTTCACCGGTGTGGAAAGCAACGGGAAGCTACCACACCTATAATTCCCTAGTAAAGCTACAAATCGTAGCATGAAAATGCTATGATTGCAGTGAAAGACCTGCCCTCTGGCAGAATTACTATGGATGGATGGACTACATGTTTTATAAAAAGTTTTTTTGGACGATAGTTTATTCTGACGTATTTACAGCAATGGTTGCCAACCTATTAATAATTAAATAACATTACTCTAATATTACAAATTACCTACCTAGTGCGGGAAGTAAAAGCACTGCCCTTTATGTATACTATGTACAATGTATATACAAAAATACATCCAAAAGGTAGTGTTAATATACATTGTAAGAAACAAATCACTGATCACTGCATTTTAAATGTACTGGACTTTATTTGAAACAATATAAACTAATAAATTCGTACTTGCCGCAATTTTATATCTGATTGGTGTCACGAACTTACGTAGTGTCAACTATTTTTAGCATTTACCATAAAAACATTGGCCAGACTGTTAACGTTAGTCAGTTGTTTATAATGAACGAAAATATTTCCAACAAAGATGTTTTTATTTTACTATTATTCATTGTTTTGAAAATATTATCGTACAAAAAAATGTACAACGCACGTTTGTGAAATGTTTTACAGAATCTCGGTTTCCTTGCTTCTGTAAAAACCACTTCCCAACCTCGAATTGTAAAATACTATTACTTATTCAACTAAAAATAAAAACAAATATTAATTTATTTAGTCGTAGCAGCGCACGCCGGCCATTAACCCTTAAATTCGTAATGTATTCTTTTGGATACGTCAGTTAGTTCAATTAATTTAATATTTTAAATAAATTAGAAGAAAACTAACAAAAAGAAACCACTTAAATGTGTGTCCAATTATTCAATATACCTAATAATATAAGTTACACAAGAATCCGTTTTCGCTGCGGTCCGCCACATTCAAATAACTAACAGAAGACATTTGTGCTTTGCCAATATAAGGGTTAACTATTCATATTCTATATTTTTGCTTTGTAGAATGGTCCACTAGTAATGCTCTCGTCAGAACAAATTAGTAGCTATTTGATGCTATTTATAGCTCATTCCAGAAGTACATGGCGTGGACTGATAAGATAGTTGTTAATTGCATGACCTTCACTCAGAAATATTATTGCCTCAATAGTTCCATACCACTGTTTGACCAGGATTCAGAAATCAACATGATTCACACGGCAGAGAATGTTATTTTCCGATTGAGGGTCTTTCCACTTTTCAGAGGTTCCCCTCCTTCCCTTTCCTCCCCCCTTCCCCCTCCCCCTCCAACTTTTTTCAGAGGTTTTTTGCCCTTTTACCAGCCGGCTGCTGCCTTCCCTTCACATCCACATGTGTCAATCACAGAGGTAGATGATCAACAGACAGTGTTGTAGGAGGTGACATGTCGTTCGCATGTTCGAGTCCCCCAGCCCGTTATAGGTGGTTCCTCAAAAACCTGGAGCCGCTACTTATTGTAGCTAACCAATTTACCTCACGAATTGCTGGGTGGGCACCGGTCCCCATACTGGCCCTGGCCGAAATTACAATGAGAAAAGTTCTTCCCCCAGGTTGTAGACTCGAACCACACGCTCCAAGTCCCGTACTTCTGCGCCAAGGCTTCCTACTTAAACCGCTCGGCTACTGGCGCGGGGACGAATTTGTATTTTAAGAGGGAAAATAATTACATAAATTGCGAATGGGAACAATGGGGCAAGTTTTTCTTGGGTTTCTCTTGTTTTCTCCTCCCTAAAAAATGTATCCCATCACATCAACACATACACACACACATATATATCATTACGTTTTATTCCATCTACTCTTGAGATGGTATGACAGGCCTGAGCAGCCGGCATCCTAGTCCGTCACAGACCGTCAGTGATAGGGACTTCATCTCATCTCATCCCTCGATCTGGCATTGGCACGCGACAACGAGTAAGGGGTTTACTTACAACTATAAATTAGCTATAATTACAGAACTAACAAACCACTCACTTGTAAACCTAATAATGAAGTTGATCCTGTACATAGGAGTTGCCTCTTGCCCGTTCATGGTAATTCCCTTCCTCAAGATAACAAGGGTTGCCGTACATTTCACAAATTTTAATTAAGTAGTAAGTGACCCCGCTGTTGCAATGATGTTGTGTTTAAATAATTAACTTTTGCCTGGAGAGAACTAAATTTATTCTATGTCATTAACAGTTTTCTTTTTATATTTCTATCTTGTACATTTATATTTTTCATCAAATGAATTGGTGTGTTCGTGATGAAAATCCATATTTTAATTATTAATTAAAAATAAACCCTACAGTTTTATTTGATTTTCCATATTTATATATAAATACAGTCCACCTCTGTGGTCTCGAGGTAGCGTGTGCCTTGTCACGCAGCGGGCCCGGGTTCGATCCCCGGTCGGGGCAGTATTTCTGGGTGAGGTTTTTATCGGTGTTTTTGCTCACCTGTAAGACAAATGTCAGGAAAACTTTAAGGCCCAAACGGTCCCCGAAATCATATGGCCATCATCATCATCATCACCCTTATCATTATCATCCTTCACCGGTGTGGAAAGCAACGGGAAGCTACCACACCTACAATTCCCTAGTAAAGCTGGAAGCATAGCATGAAAATGCTATGATTGCAGTGAAGGACCTGCCTTCGGGCAGAGAACTATTATGGATGGATGGATAAATAAATATGAAAGTCAAATAAAACTGTAAGTTTTACTTTTATTTAACTGATTTTATATTTCATTCATTACGCAGGTATAGTAACCTCTAGTCCATTAGGACGTCCGAATACCTTCCTCGTTTTATTCCAATAGCATATTATAGCCTACTGAGTTTTGTGGCCAATGTGAGAGATACTGAAATCCTGTTAAGAAAAATAAAATCAAGGTTGAGCGACTGCACCATATTATGCACATGAGTCTTTGCATTAACATCTGCTAGCCAATGTTAATAACCACTTCAGCCAGACTTTATTTTTATTAATTTTCTAACATTTAAAAAAAATTATAATTGTATTTAGGCTAAACGTACTGTAATTTTCAGAGAAACTGTTTTATGTTTCAGATGGTATTTTGAAGATGATACAAGAACTTCAGAAGATTATATTAAACAGAATACTCATAAATTTTACTATACATTCCATGTACCCTGTTAAGTGTTAATAAAAAAAAATAATTAAAATAATTAGGTCGTTTTATTATTTGAAGAGGTATATGGCATAGTGGTGTAAGTGATTTTTTCTTCTTTTTTAGAAAAACATTGTTTTATCAGTCAATGTAGGCCTATAATGAAACAAGTTAGCTTATTATTCATAATAATTGAGATATTTATTATCCTGAGTGATAGTATTAATTGTATATCTGAAATACAGCATGCAGTTTCTTCTTTACAACCGTGTACTTACTCATTTGTGTAAAAAACTGACTTACAGCCTACCATTATGTCATATATCCCTTCATTTATGTAGATCAAATTCAAGTCCTGGTGGGGTCAGGATTTTTAAACTGACCAAAACCTTCTGGCGGCACTATGGCCCTGGGGTCGACTCAGCCTCTAATGGAAATGAGTACCATATGCTTGTTCTGGGGGTAAAGGCGGCCGTCATGCAGGGCTGACAACCCGGCTGACACCAAGTGCCGATTGTCTAGAAAAAGTGGGAGCCTTAACCTCCTACTACCCCAAGGGCCTCCCGAGGCCTGTAGTGGGACTACTTTACTTTACTTAAATTTCTATCAACACTTGCTTTTGTAACTAACTCAGTGGCATTATCGAACCCGTAGGTTCATTACCGGGCGAACATAAGCTCTCCATATATCCCTATCCCAAGCTAATGTTTTCCAATCACCCCCTGTATAATTTATTTCCCTCAAACCATGGTAAATGCTATTGAACCACCTCATTCTTGGCCTACCTATTGTGCGTTTTCCTTCTGGTTTTCAAACAAGAAGTTTCCATGCCACTTTTTCATTCCCTATACGTGCCAAATCTACCCATCGCAATCTACGAGACATAAATTTTATATCAGGTTTCCCATAAAGATAATGTAGCTCACCATTAATAAACTTCTTCATTCACCTGTCTGTTCATGTATCTTTGGTCCAAAAAAAAATCATAAGAACTTTATTCTCAAATACTCATAATATTTTCACCTCCCTTAAAGTAAGAGTACATGTTTTGCATCCGTAAAATATAATTGGGAGAAAAAGAAACATATATCATCTAAAATTCAGCGAAAAGTGACAATTAGAAGTTTGCCCGAATTCCGAAATTGAAAAATCACTCTAGGGGCCGCCATACTTCTTTTTGGCAACAACGAAACTGGATAATTTCAATTTAATTATCAAAAGAAATACATATTCTGTAAACCAGCAAAACTGAATCATAAATTCGAATTTATGAGGAATTCGCTTTCCATGCAGTTCCTTCATAATGGGCTTCCTTAGTAAACAAGGTTATTTAGTATTCATAGAAATCCAATGAAAACAAGGCGCAGAAATAGTCTGAATACAGGATATCCAAAAGGCCTACTCGCGAGGTGAGTTCATAATATTTGTCATAAGTAATGCCACGAGTGATTTCCGAATTTATCTAGAGAATTTGGAAATCAAGAGTGGCATTTGTTAGGACTATTTAACGAATAAAATTAAGCTGTTTACTCACAAATCATTATTTAAATATAGTTATTTTAAAATATTTATATATTTAATGTAAACGGCGATGTTTGAAAACAAACGAAAAACGATTGGCACGCTTCATCTGCTTCTTTTGTTTATCACTGCAACCAGATTATACTAGTTATTGCCAAAGAAACGCAATATTGTAAGAATGCTCTCTAGTGGAGAAAAATTGAAACGCATCAAACTGTATATTAATTCATTTCTGATGTATGATGTAAATATGACAATTACATTTTTCTGGATTATTACCTGGGGAAAAATACATTTAAGAAAGTGCAAACAGTGGTTTTTTTTTTGGTGATATAATCAATTGCTACAAATGTTTTTATATTAACTCCTGCAAGCGCTGTATGTTGACATCCATGCACTATATATACAATCTGGTAGCCGCATTTCTTATAGGGTCCGTCACTGTAAAATAATGGTCAGACCTGTTCATAATATTAAAAAGGAGGAGCTTTCTTTAATATGGTAAATTTAATATTGATAAATATTTGGTGAAACACGACTGCGATTGGTTCTAAAACAGAAATCATTGAAACGTGATTGGTCATTGATTCCCATTTGGGGCATGAGTTAAATAGTCATAATAATGCAATTTAGTATTTAGTCCTATAACATGGTTTTACTTTTTTGTATCAATTTGATTGAACTAATGAGTAATAATTTGTATAACGTATTTTTATATAGCCACATCCCTATCTCGAGCTAATACCTTCCAATCATCCCCTGTATAACCTACTTCCCTCAAATCATGGATAATATTATTCTCCCACCTCATTCTAGCTCTACCAACTGGGCGTTTTCCCTCTGGTTTTCCTACAAGAAGCTTCCATACACCTCTTTTATCCCCATACTTGACTCATACCCAGTCCATCGCAGTCTATGAGACTTAACTCTTCTTATTATATCTGGCTTCCTATATGTATATATATATATATATATATATATATATATATATATATATATATATATATATATATCATGTAGCTCACTATTATGTAGTTTTCTCCACTTGTCTGTTCATCTCTTTTTGGCCCAAAAAATTGTCCTAAGAACTTTATTCCCTAATACTCAACACTAATACACAAGGTACAAAATTAAAATAAAGTCTTAAAATAAGTAATTATGCAAGGAGTCTACGACAGGGAAACAACAGCTTCTAGCGCTCGCCACTGAAGATGCCCTCCGCAGTTGAGGGAGAAAACGTCTGGAAGAAACGCCAGTTATAGACCACGGCCACATAGCCCGGAATCTTTTACTACCATGATTACCGGCCGTGAAAGCCTGCATTCCACTAGTAATTATTAATGTATGGTGATTGGAAATATTAGTTGAGGATAGGGATGTATGGAGAGTTTTAGTCCGCGCGGCAATGAACTTTTGGGGTCGATAGCGCTAGTGGGTAAGTTAGTTTAATTAGCTAGGCATTATATCATCGAAATTAATTGAATAATACAAAAATATTATGTATTTGATAGTTAAAATTGGCTGTCATATTTAGAATTTACGGGTCAAGCTTCTAATAGTCTGTACAGAAATTTGGGGACTAATGAAGTTGTTAAGTTGGCAGCGTCATGGAAACTAAAGGTTGAAGGTCGTATTGCGCTGGAACATGACTCACAGTCACAGCTGTGTGGAAACAGCAGAAGGAATATCACGCGGCCATGACACATCGATAAGGAAGCAGAATACATACATTTCGTATCGAGACGTAACTATATAGGCAGCTGCATTCCACAGTGCTGAGATCACAGCTGGAAGCTATAAACACAAGGTAAGTGCAATATAACAGGCTGCATTTGTGTTTCGTGTTGAACCGCGCATTAACAACTTATGTAAGATTATTTTAGAGCTGTTTTGTACGCATGAGCCAATGTGGCGCGGCGCGGGCGGCAATTTTACTTGATTTATTTCGGTGACAGTTCTTCCAAATTTTTGTTTAGAGAGATGAATGGAAAATAATTGTATTACATTACTTTTTTTAGAAAAAATACATTAAACTGTGTAGGACATATGCCACGAATGAAAGAAGGGCATGGGAACTTACGAAAAAGAGAGGGAAAGTGCCCAATTGATAGGATAAGAATATCATTAAGAATGTTTTGAAAGAGAGGGAAAGTGCCCAATTGATAGGATAAGAATATCATTAAGAATGTTTTGAAAGAGAGGGAAAGTGCCCAATTGATAGGATAAGAATATCATTAAGAATGTTTTTGAAAGAGAGGGAAAGTGCCCAATTGATAGGATAAGAATATCATTAAGAATGTTTTGAAAGAGAGGGAAAGTGCCCAATTGATAGGATAAGAATATCATTAAGAATGTCTTGAAAGAGAGGGAAAGTGCCCAATTGATAGGATAAGAATATCATTAAGAATGTTTTGAAAGAGAGGGAAAGTGCCCAATTGATAGGATAAGAATATCATTAAGAATGTTTTGAAAGAGAGGGAAAGTGCCCAATTGATAGGATAAGAATATCATTAAGAATGTTTTGAAAGAGAGGGAAAGTGCCCAATTGATAGGATAAGAATATCATTAAGAATGTTTTGAAAGATATTAATTATAGGCTTAGAGAGAATGATTAGTAATGTAAGTTCAGAATAAGGATGTATGGAGTCCTTATTTATGTCCGTGGCGGCCACAGGACTCTATTGTGTCAGAGAGTTTAAGAGGGAAAGTGCCCAATTGATAGGACAAGGATATCATTAAGAATGTTTTGAAAGATATTAATTATAGGCTTACAGAGAATGATTAGTAATGTAAGTTCAGAATAAGGATGTATGGCGTCCTTATTTATGTCCGTGGCGGCCACAGGATTCTATAGTGTCAGAGAGTTTAAGGGGCGGCGATATGTAAATGCCATGGGCAGCAAAAAAAAAAAAAGTAAATAAATACATTGAGTATTCCATAAAATACAGTAAACTTATACACGGGGAAAAACATTCGCAAGAAAAAGCAAAACAAATTATAATTGCGATGAAACACAGGAAATTGAAATAACTACATTGTTTTAACAATCAATTAAAATCAAATCTGTAATAAAAGTATAAAAAATATTACGTAATTTCATGTGATGAATTATTTACTGTGGTAGGTAAACACACAAAAAATTAATTCTAAAGATTTTTTAGGAACAAAATATAATTTCTGAAATTGTAACCAATGTTGGGTAAACTGTATAGCTATTGCCAACAACCAAGCCTACAAAAAATAACTAGAATCGTCATATTTTAAAACAAGTGCTAATTATTTTTATTTGTCAGCAATGAATTTAACCTAAACCGGTAGAAAATTGCTACAGTGTGTAACATTTATATTCATACTAGATGGCCCGGCGCACTTCGTATCGCCTTTAACTATTTTTACGTTAATTATTCCGTGTGGGTTTTGTTCATTGAGATGAATTTATGTTGTCTGCATTCTCAGTATCATCCATAAGTGTATCATAAGGATTATATACATTTATTGATGGAATATTTTGAGGAGGCTTGTTGATTTCATTATACTTTCGTTTTTTTCTACGAACTTGTTGGCAGTTTGGATTCTCATCATCATCAATCTCTGTATAGTAATATCATCTTGTGATATATTATAGTCATCTTGTTTTTCATTTAATTGAGACATGGAGATTGTTTCTGTAATATTAGGCATATTATTATAACTAACAGACTTACTTACAGTTCTGTTATTCCGTTCCTTAGGACCTTCATATGTTTTTAAATTGACCTTCATAAATGTAAGATTGTTTAGACAAATATAAATTTCGTGTATAATTAAGAACATTAACATATTCTTGAATTAAAAAGTAAGGTTCTGATGAATTACTTACTTGAAATGTAGGCCCACTTATCTCGTTTATTTGATCTGCAGTATGAGTAGGGTTGGTAATTTAAGTCATAAAATATGGATACTTTAGTACAGAATACTTTTCACTACGTGGCACAGGTATCATTACAGATGCAAAATTGGAATTAACTATTTTTTTGGACGTGATTAGCTACTATTTATGGTTAACTAACATTAAACGAATCTATCAAATGATTGCCTCGGCAAATAATTTCCCTCCCTGCATTGCTATCTCTCTCTCTCTCTCTCTCTCTCTCTCTCTCTCTCTCTCTTCTATCTCTCTCTCTCTTTCTCTCTCCTGCACTTGCACTCCAGTGTTGTCAACTCAACTCCAACCTTGCATTATTCAGTATTCAAGAGTCATGACACTGAGGGAAGTTTGGCAACATCCCTACTCGATAAGCTACTGTGGCTGCCGTTTGACGTAGTGAGAGGGGAGTGAGGTGAAATGGTGTGAGTATAGATGTGTACTTTTCTAAGAACGATGTCAGCGCTATTGGGGCACAGATCCGTTGGTCCGAGTATACACATAACGTATAATATTATGAAAAGATACTGTGATGGTAAAATAATCCTTTGGCACTTAGGAGGGGGGAGATATTAAAATAATCGAAAAGACCGATATTGAGGTAGAATCCTTAGTTTTCGTGGTGGCTTATCTGATTGGTGATAGAGTCGACGACATTTAAGCCAAAGTTTGATCCCTAGTCTCCATAAAGGGAAAATGTTGAGAAAGAGTAAAAGATAACATTTCAGAAAGTGGTCGAAATTAATGTGGAATCCATAGTTTTCGGGGTCGCTGAGATATATAGCGACAATCGGAATACCCTTTAAGTTCAAGTTCAGCCCCCATCTGTATAGAATGATAATGGATGGAAAAAACATGTCCAAAATGACCGAGATTAGTGTCGGAGTTCATAGTTTTCGTGGTCGCTAAACTGACTGGTGAAAAGAAGTTTAGGATAAATAAATTCCAGGGAAATCAGCTAAATTAAACCATCGTATTTTATAGGATACATTGCCTATTTAAGGACTAACACAATTAAGTTAAGAAAAAACAGTATGGTTATCATTAAACTTGACAAAACAGAAAAAAATAGAACACTGAATCACGTTTATATTTTTAAAAAAATCTGCGAATATAATTAACGAATCTTATCCACGAGTCTTTTCAATGAATCACTTAAACAGATTTAGACTACCCGTATCTAATGCCGACAGCTGGAGACTAAACGAACTGCTGATGTAGTTTCCCTCCCTACAATGGGACAGGTAACCCCTACTTTTCAATCCTCAAGATCAGAGTGAGAACAAGGACTACCAAATTTCCAAATTTACAAAATAAATTACCACATTCAAGTTTCTTTCAAGCAAAATAATGGTGTTTACTACTATTTTCATTCAGTTATTTGTAGACACTTAACATCTAAGGGTTTATCGCGTCTAGAATATTTGAGGGGTGTGGGTGAAAAACTCGACAATCCACAAAATGTTTTTACTTGGAAAATTATTGAAGCCTGATATCTGTGTCGGAAATATGTTTTGAATTTTTTTCTTTCCCACAAGTTAGAAAATAATTTGATTGTTTTTTTTCCCCTCACAAAAATAAAAAACAATGACATTCAAGGGTGCTCATCTAGTTCGGACAAAGATAATATTAGAAAATAAACCGATAGAACAAGTAGTAAGATATAACTTCCTAAGTTGCGAAATATCATACACAACAGAAACAGATATAAATTACAAAATAAATAAGTTTATATAACAGGAACACTAAAAAGAACTTTGAAAAATAAAGCCAGGAAAGACTCTATAATGAAATTATACAAGACATGGCAGTGCCTATTATTACTTATGGATCCGAAAACATGGACAGTGACAACACAACAATCTGCCAGGATACAAGCTGCTGAAATGAGATTCCTCAGAGCAATAGCAGGATATCAAAGAACAGACAAAAAACATAAACACAGAAATAAGACAACAACTAAAAATAGAAGAATTAAACTCAACAATAGAGAAATACAGAATAAACTGGAAAGAACACTTGGCAAGGATGACAGAGAATAGAATACCAAAAGCAGCATACAACTATTCACCACGAGGAAGAAGAAGCTTGGGAAGACCAAGGAAAAGATGGAAAGAGCAGCAATTTAGAGCCGGAACAGGCTAGTAATAAGCCTAAACCGTGAAGAAGAAGAAGATTGTTTTTTGGTTATACAAACAGTAACAAGTTTCTTCTACTTCTTTTTCACTCAGGGATTAGGCTCTTGAGCCTGTTCCGGCTTCACATATTCTTCACCAACGCGTTCGTGGTCTTCCCGAAACTCTCCTTCCTTTAGGTTTATAATCAAACATTCTTCTAGGAATACGACTGTAGCTCATTCTTTCTACTCGTAGGTATTCAATCCATTAATCACTATAACAATGAATCCTTTCCTCTAACTAACTAACTCACTGGCACTATCGAACCCTTAGGTTCATGGCCGCGCGGACATAAGCTCCCCATACATTCATATCCTGAGCTAATGTTTTCCAATCATTCCCTGTATAATCTACTTCCCTCAAATCATACTTAATGTTATTCTCTCACCTCATTCTTGGTCTACCAACTGGGCGTTTTCCTCTGGTTTTCCTACAAGAAGCTTCCATGCACGTCTTTATTTCCCCATTCGTACCACATGTCCTGCCTATTTTCCTCTAATGAAAATAAATGCGGATGAGGCACCCTTTTTCCAAGGGACAAATATGGAAACTCATCTTTGGGGTAACTGTAACATATTTCGTAGCTAAATGAATGAGTCGATAATAAAAACATATAGGCCTATATAATTTTTGAGAAATACATAAGTGTGCAAATTTTTTAGGCAGGTAGATAAAAGTTGTCAAATATTAACAAAAATATTATTCAAACTAAACATTTATTAATCAATTGAGTTGGTGTTTACTTGATGAAAATCCATATTCATTAATTAAATAAAAATATAACATAGTTTTATTTGATTTTCATATTTATTATATAATTCAGTGACAGCTGTTTCGGTACACTGTACCTTCTTCAGGCATGTTAACAAATTAGTCTGAAGAAGGTACAGTGTACCGAAACAGCTGTCACTGAATTATATAATAAATATGAAAATCATATAAAACTACGTTTTATTTTTATTTAATTAATAAACATTTATTACTGTAATTAATGGAGTTAGGCGTAACTTTGAGGAAATGTATTATTAAATAAGATAAAAAAAACAATTTACCTTAGTAGTATTATTGCCTCACTATGATGGTTGTCCAGCGGCTCGCTGTTTCCCTGCAGCAGCTATTACATATAATTAAATACAAAGATGCCGACTACCGCCACTATAATAATTCCGCATGTTAATCATATTTAAGCTTTATCGCACGGCACCCGCTTTTATATAAACAGACAACCATTATAGTGAGGCGATACGATAATAATTCTGCTATAAGAATCAGCAATCAATCTGGGATGCAAATCTGTCCAATTAAAACAAAATATACTAGTAAGAGTGATAAAACTAGACAAAAATACCTAAATTGATCCCGACACGTGTTTCGTCCTTGAACAGGACATCATCAGAGTGATAACATCAATGTAAAAACAGATAGATTGTTGCTTGAATAATTGTTTATTGTTTTCCCTTCATAATTAGTTTACAAAGAGTAAATCTATAATATATTCTTCTGAATTTTTATTCTACATAAAAGCACCGCATACAACATATCCATCCATAGTAATTCTTACCGAGGACAGGTCTTTCACTGCAATCATAGCATTTCCATGCTATGTTTTGCAGCTTTACTAGGGAATTATAGGTATGGTAGCTTCCCGTTGCTTTCCACGCCGATGAAGGATGATGATGATGATGATGGCCGGATGATTTTCGGGGACCATTGGGCTCTAAGCTTTCTGACATTTGTCTTACAAGTGTGGAAAAACCCCGAAAAAACAACACCCAAGAAGGGGAGCCCGTCCCTGCCGGGAATTTTTTTTTTCGAACCCGGGGCCGCTGCGTGACAAGGCAGCAAGCTACCTAAAGACCACAGACGGTGGACATAAAACAGATTGACACACAATAATTACTTTTAAAGTCTGAAAACATAGTAATGAAATACGTGCATTTGGTAAAAGCGTACCTAAAACTGTGGGCACCACTGATGCTCTAATATAGATTATGGATTGGTAAAAATGTTCGCCCACGCCCGTTATTTATTGTTAATTGTAAGCCATGCATCTATATATACAACACAACATTATGTTTTCTATGTGTTTTCCAAATAACAGAACAAGCTCCTTACTCGCGGGTTTTGTTTAAAAAAAATTGTGAAACAGTTCCTATATTCGCGGCTAAAAGTCTTTATTCACGGATCCAGTCGGTATATCAGAAGGATTGAGTATCCTTTATTAACGCATCGGCAACTTTTTTACTGCAAGACGACTTTTACGAAGAGTAATTCAAACCAAAAGACAATAAATATAAAAGACTAAGCCTCAAGTTCGTTGTTAAAAGTCGCCGCCGCCATATTTCACATGCCGCTATATCTTTTAATAAATGCCGTCCTCGCCACGACCAGTAATTTATTGTTTCAATACATTTTTCCAATTTATAATATCGATTAAAAGGAAAGAAAAATTAGTTCCAAATCGGAAAAAAAAGTATTACCGCTTAAAGTAAAAATATAAATTCTTGATCGTTTACGCGTTGGTGAGTCGTTTAAGCGGCAAAACAAGATAATTACTAAGTGCTTTAAGCCTTTGCATAAGCCTGAGAATAATAATTAATAGACTTTGTTCAAAATCCCTCATTAAATTGATTTTATTTTGATAATTTTTATTTCATTTTACATATTCACTTACATCACATTATTATTTCATATAATTATTCGCACTTAGTTTCAAACAAGTTTCATTGGAGTATAACCCTCGAAAGGGGACTCTGAAACATCGGACTTTTGGAACCATGTAACATATCCCCTATATCATCATCATCATCACTCCAGGGATTAGGCAATTGCCCGTTCCGACTTCATAATGCATCAGCCCAACGTCTTCTAGGTCTTCCAACATCACGTCTTCCTCTTGCTTGATAATTTCTTGCTAACAATTATATACCCATACAAATTAGACTGAACACAAAAAAATAAACTTTTTTTTGTCTCAGAAAGAAAAGTATGAGATTCTGATAGTATTTTTTTCTCCTGAATTCAAATATGGCATCGGTTTTTCTCCAACACGCAAGTTTTACGAGAGAGAGGAATTTATAATTTCAAACACTTTAATATTTTCTACATTCGCAACTACACAATATTCGAACATTCGGACTCACCTAGAAAGTAAATGACGATTTTCTGGTATATTTCGCCTGTGGAGCATCCCTCTTGATGGTCCAACAATAAGCGGCCTGTATATTAGGATTCCATTTCCCTTGATATCTCTTTTCCATAGCTGAAATCTCCTGAGTTAGCTCATTTGATTTTATTTTACAATCGACAAATGGACGAAAAAAACTTTTATTAAAAATAATTATTTAAATTCATTAATTGAAATTGAAATAAAAAACTGTGGGTCACGGAGAAATTCCGAATACATATTTGAAAACACGATAAAAAAACTGCATTAAGTGCAAATATTGGTACTCATGAGACAAAAATCATGTTGACCAGTGTTACCATTCCATATTCACGGTTTCTGCATTCGCGGCATATTCACAGAACACATCCCCAGCGAATAAGGAGCTTTTACTCTAGTTAAAATTATATTGTGGTTTTGTATCATCTGACTGTAACATTTTAAAATCATTTTTCAATTTTTTTCCCCAAATGAACTGAGTTTTGGATGTTCTATATTTAATAACATAAGAATAAACATTGATGGTCTTCAATATTCTATATTAAACTAGCGGACCCGCAGATGTTCTCCTGCCCAAACGTTCAATTTCGTATCATGGGCGGACGATAAAAATATGTTACTTTTTTTTTACCACAAAATTCACTAATTAATAAGTTCACAAGAAAACTTCTCATTGCCATCTGCTTTGGCTCAAGAAACGTGTATTATGACGTCACATTGTTGTCACGCGGAATATAGGTATTACCCGTTTAAAGAGTAAGCGCAGTTGTTGACGGAGGGCACTGCAGTCGTGTTTATGCAGGAACACGTGACACTGCTATCTATGAGAGCCGAGGGGAATGGGACGTGGGACGCTGACAGTGAACACTGCCTTAGAAGACGTCACGTGTAGCAACAAAGAGAGCTTCGCAATTCTTCCGCCTGCAGAGATATTTTGAACGACTAATAATGCAGATGACTACACTTCTGACAAAGTCCACCGCTGTGGTCTCGAGGTACCGTGCTGCCTTGTCACGCAGCGGGCCTGGGTTCGATCCCCGCTCGGGGTGAGGTTTTCTTCGGGGTTTTTCCAAGCCTGTAAGACAAATCTCAGGATACTTTAAGGCCCAAACGGTCCCCGAACATCATCTGGCCATCATTATCATCAATATCATGTTCATCTCATTAGATTAAGTTTAGGTTTAAGACCTCTCCTGGCGCAACATTACCCATCGTCATCACCAATCATATCATTGGAGCAGCGTAACTCCGCCTTCCAGACGCCCCATCCTCAGAAGTGGGTTACAATATGCCAATACCTGAAATGTCGAATGACAAACAGGTGGCATTGAAAAAAAAACACTTCTCTGACAAAAAAAAAATCCTTTAACCCGATCGCAGTGCTACCTACCGGGTCCAATTGTGAATCTAAATCATCCAGGGACCTACTCAAATACCCCCCCCCCAAAAAATAAAATAAAATAGGTCCAGTCGTTTAGGAAGTTTTTAATTTCGGATTTCAAGTAAACCTCCACTTCTAATTGTCGCATTTCCTCATTTTTTGATAATACCTATCTCGGTTTATTTTAATAGGATATAGGCCTACTGAGTTTCGTTGTGAAACCTCTAGAGCGATTTTTAAATTTTCATTCCTGGTGAACTCCTACACCTAATGGCTTTAAAGGGTCCAATTGTGAATCCAAATCATTCAGTGGACAACTCAAAACACACACAACAATTTTTCATCAAAATCGGAGCAGTCGTTTAGGCAGTTTTTAATTTCGGATTTCAAGTAAACATCAACTTCTAATTGTCGCATGTCGCTCAATTTTTAACAATACCTACCTCGGTTTATTTTAATAGGATATACTGAGTTTCGTTGTGAAACATCGATAATTGTGACCGCTAGAGCGATTTTAAAATTTTCACTTCAGGTGAAATCCTACACCTGATGGTTTTAGATGATCGAATGATGAATCTAAACCACGCAAGGACCCATTAAAATACACACAAACATTTTCATCAAAATCGGTCCAGTCGTTTTGGAGTAGAGCGACAAATACTCGTACAGAAGAATTATATATATAAATATATATATATATATATATATATATATATATAAAGATTGTTTATCCAATCTTCGCCAAAACTATGCCTATTAATGTTATTTTTAATTGCAGCCAGACGACAGTTTTTTCCACCTTTCCTTGAATTTATCACTTTTTGGAATGAGGTTTTTATGAAATTGAGAGATTCATTTGAGGTAACTGACTCACTGGCACTGTCGAACCCGTAGGTTCATGGCCGCGCGGACATAAGCTCTTCATACATACCTATCCTGGGCTAATGTTTTCCAATCATTCCCTGTATAATCTACTTCCTTCAAACCATAGTTAATGTTATTCTCCCACCTCATTCTTGGTCTACCAACTGGGCGTTTTCCCTCTGGTTTTCCTACAAGAAGCTTCCATGCACGTCTTTCATTCCCCATCTGTGCCACATGTCCTGCCCATCGCAGTCTACGAGACTTAACTGTTCTTATTATATCTGGCTTCGTATGAACACCATGTAGTTCACTGTTACGTAGTCTTCTCCATGCACCTATTTGTTCATCTCTCTTTGGCCCAAAAAATTTCCTAATAACTTTATTCTCAAATACTCAATCTCCTTTCCTCCCTTAAAGTAAGAGTCAATGTTTCGCATCCATATAATATATCTAGTAGAATAATAGTGTTATATATTTTCAGTTTAACATTTTTTTAAAGAGTTGGGACGTTATGAGTCCCTGAAATGCATAATAGCACGCATTTACAGAATTGAACTTATGTTTAATTTCTTTGTGCATCTCATTCCTATTTGTGATTATTGTTCCTAGGTATTTGAATTCAGGCACTTGCTCAAAATTCCCCTCATTTGTCATTAGCTGTCCATTTCCATTATATAATGTATTCCTATGTGTGACCACATATTTAGTTTTATTCATTTGAGTTAGAGAGAGAAAAGTGACATAAACCAATGTAACAATTACCATTGCCTTCTTCGAACGCTTTAAACATGTTGACTTAGCATCAAGTTTTTGAAGAAGGCAATGATGACATTTACACCAATTTATGTAATTTTTCTTTTTCTTTAAATAGGCTGTAAACTAACATCTGAATTTAGTTTTTTTATTTCAGACTAAAACATTTCAGAATTACAAATTTCAAACTTATTAATTTCATTTTTCTATATTATTTGCAATTTTATACTATAAAAATTAATGTATCACATGTGTTTTATAATATCGTACATTTAATCATAGAATAATATTAACATTATAATATAACAATTAATTATTTGTACAAATTTTGTTTTAGATACAATGGCGGATAATCAAGAACATCAAAAGGTAAATTTAATTAATTATTTTATTAACTGTTGTAACATTTGCTCATTACTATAGGAAAAATGTAGATTCAATTGCCCAAAGGGTACTCCTTTATTTGGGTAGCCATTAAAATATATAATATAAAGTAATAAAGTTATATTTGTGTTAGGTTTTATAGTTTAGTCTTCCATTTTTTGTTTCGTTCATGATTTTTTAATGTGTATTTAAAATAAAATTAATTATATCAAAGTTATAATTAATTTTAATGGGAATAATTTTAATTCCTATAAGATGGATCTTAGGGAATTGTATATTGGTGACTATGAACTGGATTCAAAGGGCTGAGCATAGGGACCAGTGAAGGTACTTAGTGAAAGCAGCAAGGAAACTATGGGTTCCATAAGCCATAGAGTTAGTCTTTCAGGAGGATTCCTCTGTTTTAAAGAGCACTCCAATCTTGTTCGTCTAGTTAAAAAAAAAATTAGGATATGCAGTAATTGGATATATGTGATTTTCGGAAAAACTGCACTTAAACTAGCGTGAAATATTTTCTAAGTCCTATAGAATAACAGTTTATAGAGCCAGCGATAACCTACAATCGAACCACATATCGATTATCATGCTCGATTACTATCCGTCGCTATAAAATTTAAATGACCAATATTTGCAATAAATCCTCAAATCTATGTTAGAAAATATATATTAATAATATTAAAATTACCAAACATTTATTAAAATGGGTGTACACTTACTTATCACTCCATAACGCTGATCCAACCAGCGATAACCCAAAACAGCGATAGAAAAAATCATAGACTAAGTAATATACTCTGTGGAGAAAATAGCAGTTGGCATCACAATATTATCTAACAGTGCCATAATATCGTGATTTGCATATTTAAATAAATACTTCAAAATTATCTAATAATGTTATAAAAAATGTTTGAAAAAGTTTAAAATATTAAATAATGTTAGTAAATACAAAAGAAGAGCTACAGTTTATAACAATATAACTGAAAAATCGAGCGCTAGTAGAAGTGCAGTTGAGCCTGATTTTCTATCTGCACTATGACATCATTCATTTTCATCAGACACACTCAATTTTTTTAACAATATGTCATTATTTTAACTTATATCATTAGATATATCAGCTGCTTCATTGAAGTATTAGTCCCCGGAGTGAAATTGTTTTATATGCAAGCTGAAGCTAATAATTTATCATTTGACTTTTGTTGGCTTTGCTGCAGAAACTCATTTTGCCTTTATTGACTTAATGAATCAAATTTATGATATGTATACAGCATTTTATCGTCCGTGATGGATAGTGGTTATGCTCCTTGCCTCTGGTCCCGAGGGTCGCGGATTCAAACCCAGGCGTGGCTGATGCAATTTATAGGATGGAAAAATCCAAGAGTGATAAGAAGAACATTGTGGGAAATAATGAAGACAAGAGGGTACCCGGCTAAACTTATAGAAGGAATAAAAAGTCTTTATAAAGGACGAAAATTATCCTTAATTTAGATAATTATTCCAGATAAAAAAATTTAATAAATCAAGGAGTTCGACAAGGGTTATATTATCACCTACATTGTTTAATATATATTTTGACAATGTTATACGAAAATGGAAAAAATCAAGTCCAATAGGAATACAAATTAATAAGGAAATGTATATGAATATTTTAATGTATGCAGACAATCTGGTAATTATACAGAAGTCAGAGGATGATTTACAAAGAGCCATTTACATGTTGAATCAATTAGGACCCTATTATAATCTCAAAGTCTCAACTTCAAAAATTAAAATTATGGCTTTTCAGGGCAAAGTGTCAGTGAGCAAAATAGTGATCAATAATGAAATAATAGAACAGATAGCACACTTTAACTATCTTGGTTCAGATATAACATATAGCTATGATTGGGATATACATAATAAATTAAACCGATATCAAATGATGTGTGGCACGATAAGAAGAAACCTCGGAAAGACTCGAAGAGAAACTCAGCTCAGGTTTTATAAAATTATGGATGTTCTGTTCTTTTATATGGATCTGAATCTTGGGTACTTACAAAAAAAGATATCTCACACATTCAAGCCACTGAAATGAAATTTTTAAGATCTGTAAAAGGATGTACACGCATGGATAGATTACACAATGAATCAAAAAAGAAATGAACTGGAGATATTTTCAATAGTTGATAAACTAGAAGAGCACAAATACCAATGGAAAGAACATTTAGACAGAATGGACACAATACAAGATTACCCAAAAAGATCAACACCTACAAACCACATGGGAAAAGATCTTTGGGACGGCCAAGGAAACGATGGACTTGAGACCGGGAACAGGTCACATTGACCTAATCCTGGAAAGGAAGAAGAAGAAGAAAAATCCAAGGGGTAAGTCTTCTAGGAGGGACGTTAAGCCTTGGGTCTCAAGTCTGAAGATTTTCAAGCTCATAAAAGATCCTTAAGCCTGAACAAAGGGGCCTCTAAGCAAAATTTAATGATCTCAAACATCCTTAGTTGCCTGCTAGATGTTTCATTGAGTCGGTATGTTGACCATATTCTACTCATGACATCTTTGGGCAAATAAGGTAACTAAAATGAACTTTGTGTATTAACTCCTGACAAAGGAGACGCTATGGCTCAACAATAGGCTATGTCATTGATCATCATATTTGTCATCAGCATTCTAAAACTTGTCAAGTTCCCTGTGAATAACTTTGTCCCTAGAAAATGTATGTTTAATGCCACTCACCGCACTTTTCACGTTTTGGATTCTGAATTTGGTGGATAGATGGCGTTAGTGTAATGTATTATCAATTTACCTATCACTTCGATAGGTCACTTTATGCATACCCTGTCTGCTCTTAAAATGATACTCGTCAATCTGCTCGCTTTTCATTGGTTATGGACGCCGACGTACGTTATAGAAGCAATAAATACACGAACAAGTAGTTTCCTTCATTATATTAAAAATATGTCCTCTGAATATACTTGTTATTCTTCGTGAATGAAAATAATAATATTCAGAGCATACAAAATATTCTAAAATATACTTAATCAATAATTTAAGTAAAGTATTCCCACTGCAGGCCTCAGGAAGCCCTTGGGGTAGTGGGAGGTTAAGGATCCCACTTTTTTTTGGACAATCAGCACTTGATGTCAGCCGGGTTGTCAGTCCTGCGTGACGGCTGCCTTTACCCCCAGACCAAGCGTATGGTACTCATTTCCGTTAGAGGCTGAGTCGACCCCAGGGCCATAGTGCCGCCAGAAGGTTTGGGTCAGTTTAAAAATCCTGACCCTACCGGGACTTGAACCCTCGACCTTCCGGCTTGTAGCGCAGTGCCTTAACACTACGCTACGTACAACTTAAAATAGTTTATTACATATGGGTGATGCATTTGAGTCATTGCTTCAGTCAATTCGCATGAAACAAAATGGCTGAAAGTATCGAGTCTTCTGTTGTTGTGTCGTCATCTCCCTGTCAAAAGTGACAGTAATTGCGGCGCGAATGGCGGAAGTATATTGTTTCTGCAATGTTCGTCGGTGCCCATAACCAATGAAAAGCGAGCAGATCACATGGTTTTGTTTTGATGATGATCACTTTAAGAGCGGACAGGGTATAGATTTTTTTTTGTATTATGTATAGAGAAATGTAGGATGAGTGAGTATTTGTGTAGTGTAAAGTGTGTTGTATGAGGAATGATGATGAAGAAGAAGGAGGAGGTGGAACCCGGTGCTAATACATTGCCTATTCTTGCCAAAAAAACACCAAGGGGGCTACCAGGCTTAACTTCCCCAGCTGATGGTCAAATTTCTATCAACAGTACCACATGCCTTCTCAATGTACGTAATGTGGAGGGATCTGCAATTTAACCCATTCGCCTCAAAAGACGAGGTAGACTCGCCGGCAGATAAATTACCTACAACTCAGAAGTCGAAGTACACTCGCATAACTCTGCTGTTATATATTATGCAATAATTCGTACATCCCTCAGTAGGGCATTATTCTGTTGATATTTATGTATAGTAGAGGAATGTATTTTGGCCTTCACCCTTATTGTGATCTGAAGTACCGTTATCTTTTGTTTGTTTTAATGGAGAAAATAAAATATATAGTAACTTATATCCGGTTTCTGGCGAAATGCAATGAATTATTAAAACTGAAGTGAATGGGTTAATGCAGAAATCTGATGCACAATCTAGCAATTAAAAATGTATACCACTACCCCTCCTAGCTCTGAGATGTAAAATTTTGCAATTAAATTACTTTCATTTAATTAATTTTACAATTAAAATTTTCAACCCTGCTGGGTATTGGAGATTTAACTTGGGTGAGTAATATATTCTTAATCTCCAAGACTTGATATACTCGTAATAAAATAAATTTAAATATTTTAACTGGTAATCCAATTTTCCAGTGAATAAAAAATTCTGAATTTATTATTCCCAGGGTTTTATTAAAACTAGTAATTTTATTTTATATATCTACTTCATCAAAATATTTCAATGTATATAAATTAATTTACTGTTTCCAGTATTTTTAATTTAAATAAATTGCTACATTTGGCAATAAATAGCACTGGAAGAGATAATTTAATATTGGAAGAAGGAATTCAAATAAAGCAAGTGAAACAAATTAAATATTTGGGAATAATTATGGATAACATTGAAGCTATAGGCAAAGAGAACACAAAACATAGAATTGAATTGAGTAGCAAAATAATATCATCGTTAAATTCCATATGGTGGGATAAGCATATTTGGAAAGACACAAAAAAAATGTATTGGTAAAACATTGGTGGAATCTGTTGCAATGTATGGAAGTGAGGTATGGACAATAAATAAGTACTACAAAAAAGAGACTAATAGCTCTAGAAATGAATTATTTATGCAGAAGTGCCAGAAAGTCAAAATTAGAACATGTCACAAATAAGGAAATTACAAACATAATGAAAGCAGAAGAAAGCATAACTTAAAGAATGCAAGATGAGCGATGGCCAAAGCAACTATATCAATGGCAACCGACCAGAAAGAAGAAAAGAGGGAGACCAAAGTTAACATGGAAGGAAAACATGAAGACATTAATGCAAGCAATAGGGCTAAACATTGAAGATGCCCAAGATCGTAGGCTTTGGAGGTTTGACACGGCAGAAGCTGTAAAAACCTGAAGATAGATAGATAGATGCTACATTCATGGTAATTACTATGAAAAGCCATTACTTTTGTTTTCTCTGCAATTTTCACAAGTTGATTTAATAAATGATATTTATTTTATCAATCATCATCAATCTCAAGGATTAATTCTTTCTACCTGTTCTGTCCTCTCAGAGAAATTGGTCTGTCCATATCTTTTTGGGTCTTCCTCTCTCTCTATGTTCCGTTTAGATTTGTATTCTAGATACTTGGGAACTGGCATTCTGGCATGTCACTCATGATCATAGTATTTCTCTTGATATTAATTTATTTAATTTAAATTGAACATATTTCATTCATCTATTATTGTTTCATTTTATTGTTTGTTTTGTATCCAATGTATCCATGAAGTGGTCTCAAATTCTTACTTCTGAAATTTCAACTTCAAGTTTCAGAGTATTCAGCATTCTGAACCATGCAGAGGAAATGAAACTGCTAATACTTTGTAAATTTTAAAACAGTATGTTCCCATGTTTTATTTAGCATGGTCCTTCTAATTTTTCCACATATTTGGTTAAAATTCTGTAATTCCCTTTGTAGTTCTAGTTCTCTTGTGTCACTAATGTCATAACCTAAATATTCAATATCTTTAACTTATAATATATCCATCCATAGTAATTCTGCCTAAAGGCAGGTCTTTCACTGCAATCATAGCATTTTCATGCTATTGTATTCATGTATTTTCATGCTATGCTTGCAGCTTTACTAGGGAATTGTAGGTGTGGTAGCTTCCATTTGCTTTCCACACTGGTGAAGGATGGTGATGATGATAATGGTAAGGATGATGATGACGATGATGGCCATATGATTTCGGGGATGGTTTAGGCCTTAAAGTTTTCCTGACATTTGTCTTACAGGTGAGGAAAAACCCCGATGAAAACCTCACCCAGAAAAACTGCCCCGACTGGGGATCGAACCTGGGCCTGCTGTGTGACAAGGCAGCACACTACCTTGAGAGCACAGCAGTGGACTTTATATATCCCATATAGTTCTGCCTAAGAGTAGGTCTTTCATTGCAATCATAGCATTTTTATGCTATGCTTTGCAGCTTTGCTAGGGAATTACAGGTGTGGTAGCTTCTCATTACTTTCCACACCGGTGAAGGATGATGATATTGATGGCCGGATGGTTTTTGGGGACTGTTGGGCCCTAAGATTCCTAAAATCTGTCTTATAGGTGAGAAAACACCTTGAAAAAACCTTATCCAGGAGCCTGTCCTGACTGGGAATCAAACCCAGGTCTGCTGTGTGACAAGGCAGCAAGCTACATTGAGACCACAGCAGTGGATATATATATATATAATAACTTAATATACTTGCTCAAAAATTGCTCATTTTTCGACAGTGGTTGCTAATTTTACGATAAAATGTTAAATGACCAGAAGGATATCTTGTTTTTACTTTAATACTTCTCTTTAATTTTGTTATTGTTTATACTCTATTAGATTCTTGTTAATTATAATCTTACATTTTTATAGCTTTTCCCTGGATAGGCAGGGTTTTTGTTTTTGCTGAAGTATTTGATCAGTAAACAGTCATGATATCTAAGGATTCCAAAATTACCAAGAAAATATCAGACTTTTGTTTAGTTTAGTGAAAGAATTCATAAAATGAAACATTATTTTGGTTTATCTATCTTGCTAATTTAATTAGAATTTCTTTGCTGGCTAATAGACAAGTTAAATTTTCAATTTCCATCACTTAGTTACTATCTATCAGGTTTTATGAGAAATGGCAGAAAGAAAGTTTTAAATCCCATGTAACCACATCATTCAATATTTACAGTCGGGGAAAATTGTATTGTTTTAGGTACTGAGTGGAAAGTATAGATTAGAAAATTATCAAATATTACAAACAAACCAGATAATTGTGGAAAAAGTCAACATTGATCCTTAGAGACCAAAGATATATTTAATTAAACCACATGACTGTTTTCGTCCAAAGGTGGTCTTTTTAGATAAACAGAGTTTATTGCTCACTACTCATTTGAACAATTTGAAATCGAGATAGAATGAAGAGAGAAAAATCTCATGATCATCATCTGGTATCATGGGAGCTGCTGCCATCTTCCGGAAACCAAATGCCATTCCTCTCTGTATGTCATTGATATTCATAGCTGCTTGTACCCCTTCTATCCAAGATTTCTTCAGTCTTCCTACTTCCTATTGGGATCCATTCCATAATTTTAGGTCATCTTTGCCCTGGCATTCTTTAGACATGGCCATCCACCGTAATCTTTTCTTTCCTATAATGTCTATGATGTCCTCTTGTACACCCATAACTTCCCTTATTTCTTTATTTTGCATACTATCCATTCTAGATTTTCCAGCTGATCTTCTTAAAACATCCATTTCTGTACTTAAAATTCTTTTAATTTCCCTGATAGGAATTTGCCAGACTTCAGCACCATATCTATTATAAAAAAATATTTATTGTCTTCAACAAGTGACAAGAGGGGTACAGAATACAAACATGTACATTGGTTATGCGTAGACTTTTTTGAATGTAGAGTTTTTCACAAACAGTTCTTTAAGTTTTCCATTTGTTTTAATAAATTAGCCTTTAAGATCAATTAAATCTCACAGTGATTTATTCCTATAAAAGTTCAAAATTAATCTTTATTTCAATGAGATGTTTTTTCTGATCATGCATGGGCTGCCACTGCAGACTTTTCCACTTCCCCTTCTTGACATTCCTGAGATGTTCTTTCACTCTAGTTTTGAAATTTCTCTTTGTTTTCCCTATGTATATTTTTTCACATGCTCTGCATTTAATCTGATAAATACCTCTTTTGTTTCATTCTTCCATTTTCTCATTCTTGTTGGATCCAATTAATCTAATATTATGCTGAAGTCGTTTTTCGGTGCCAATTTTATATTGAAATTTTAGAGATTTTTTTAAACATACGATGCTTCAATGGATGATATGTGAATTTCTTTAATTTTATGTTTTCTTCTTTTTTAAAAATTTTTTTAAAGCAATGCTTGAATTAAAAGTCACCTCATATCCTTTTTCTACTAGACTGCAGTTTCGGAGCTTATCTCCATCATCAGTAGCCTCTCGTCGACTGGTGTTATGTCGTTTCTTGGCGGTTTTCTTCTTCCTTCTATTGGTGAACCGATAAGAACTCACGGTCTGGGAAAAAAATCCACATCCAAAAAAAAAAGAATGATAAACTCATGAATTTCGAAACTCCCGCAAATTTTGACTTGATCCAGAGATTCATTGGTCCACCGATAGAAGGAAGAAGAAAACCTCCAAGAAACGACATAACACCGGTCAACAAGAGGCTACTGATGATGGAGATAAGCTCCAAAACTGCAGTCTAGATGAAAAAAAGGATAAGAGGTGAGGTAATAAAAACATTAATTTAACTCTTAAATTAAACTTCATAGTGTTTTTTTCCCTGTGAAGGTTAAATGCTTGAATTGTTTATCTTAACTTTGATCCCTAGATTTTAGATGTTAAAGAAATTTACAAATTGAGAAATATCATTAAACATGATTTCATTTTTCTCTATAATTTTAAATATTCAAGTGGACGTACCTCAATACATAACATGACAAACATTATTTAAGAAAGAAAAATAAATGCTCCTACCAGGACGCAAATCCTGGATCTCTGATTTCAGTCCTGGTTCGAGTATTAATTTTTTTCTTAAATAAAATTCTAGGCTTGCTGCGCAAAATAGCTCGAATTTGAGCCAATCAGTCATTGGATGGATGGATGGAAATAAAATTCCCTCCAGGATTGAAAAGTGTTAGTTTAAATTAAATATCAAAAAATTACATGAATAGTTTAATCATCAACATCAAGGCTTAGGCCCTCTGGCCTGTTCCGACTTCAAGAGATTTGGTCTCTCCGTCTAGCAAATGGTCTTCCTTGACTTATATATCCTGTAGGTCTGTAGTTTAAAATCATTTTAGGAGGTCTATCATCTGGCATTCTTAGTAGATGCTCGTACCAATTTTGCCTTTGTTTGTAAATTTTATCCGTCAATTTAAAAATATTTAATTGATTTCTTATCTCTGAACTTCTTCTCTGGTCCATAAGAATATAGCCCATTGTTGGCCTTAAAAATCTCATCTCTGCTCCTGCCTCTATCTTTCTCCTATCTGTATGAGTCAAAGTTCAATTTTCACTGCCATACATAATAATAGGAACAGCCATGACTTTATAAAATTTCAGTTGATTATCTTGAGTTGTTTTATTCATTAGAGTTCTTCTTATTGTTCCACACATTCTTTGAAATTTCTGTATTTTTATATTTATATCTTCTTTTTGGCAGTATGACACATTAAAACCCAGATAATTGTAGGATTTCACTTGTTCAATGATATTATTTATGACAATTTTGTATCTGAGATGATTTTTTCCTCAAAATGCCATTGATTTTGTTTTTGTACATGAAATGTTTAAATTATATTCCTTGCCTACTTTTTCTAATTGGTTTGCAGCTCTCTGGAGATTATCTTCTGATGAACTAGAAGTTTAATATATATGTGTATCTAATAAAATGTGTTTATTTTGTTGTTGGTAGCGATCTTTGTGTGGAGCACCCAGGCCTGCAGATACTAAGGAGGAGAAAATACAGAATTATGCAGAAATAGCTCTAGTTGAAGTAGAAAAACAAAGTAACTCTTCTTACAAACATCGTCTGGTGAACATCTTGGAGGCAACAACACAGGTATATCAATATGTACACTAGGGTTATAACTTTTTGGACTTTTGTGAAATAAAATATGTCCTGTGCAATGGATGGATGAACTTTCACTTAAAAAACCATTTAAAAAGGCCTTCATTTCACTGGGCTTCAAGAAAAGGTCACCCCCAAATATATTTATAGATCAATATTTAATATTGATTTGGGAGTGACCTTTTCTTGAAGCTCAGTGAAATGAAGGCCTTTTTAAATGGTTTTAAGTAAATGTTCACCCATTCATTGCACAAGAAATATTTTATTTAAACAAACAGTCCAAAAAGTTAAAGTAGTCTAGGTTATAATTTTTGGACTTTTTGTGAAATAAAATACTTCCTGTGCAATGAATGGGTGAACTTTTACTTAAAACCATTGAAAAAGACCTTCATTTCACTGAGCTTCAAGAAAAGGTCACCCCCAAATGTATTTATATATATCAATATTTAATATTAATTTGGGGGTGACCTTTTCTCGAAGCTCAGTGAAATGAAAGCCTTTTTCAATGGTTCTAAGCATCCATTCATTGCACAGGAAATATTTTATTTCACAAAAGTCCAAAATGTTATAACCCTAATGTACACATAGACCTCACTTTCAAATTACATTCCTACTGGAAGGTACATTTCATTGGACGAGTTGAAAAATTAAGTTTCTTTTGCCCTGCTAGGTTGGATCTAATGCTCTCAATTTACCAACATAGTTATTCTTGTGAAATTACAGTAGGGAGTAACATTATGAGGTTCTTCTTATTTACTCCCTACTGTGTCTGTTGTTATCATACCTCATATTCACTGATTTCTTTAGGACGTGTTTCAAAATATCTCTGTATTATCTTCAGCTTGTTCAGAATGACAATTCTTATGTTGTCGGCCCTGGATGTCGGCATCTATACCCCAGCCGCCATATCTCCAGCTTTGAAGTTTAGGTTATACGAGGGGTAAAGGGAGAATTCGTCCTCTACTGCCAATAAGGAAATGGTTGTAGTGAGAGTAGATTTCTGCCACAACAAATCACTGCTCTTCATGCAGCCATAGCATGCTATTAAGGTTTGAAATTGCTGAGATGTTGTCAGCTGTATGTCTGCTAACCGCATACATAAAGCGGCCACTCCCACTAAATATGCAATCGGCAACACTGTCGTGAAAATGTCAAGGCCGGAGAATCGTGGCTGCAGTATACTCCTTCTTTTTTGTGGTCCAAACCAGGTGTAAACTCATGAACCTTGGAATTAGAGGAAAGCACGGTGGCGAGGTGTGAGTTTGGGGAGAAGGGAAGCTCCATAGTAAGAAAAAAAAACACTTTTTTAAAAAAATTACACAATTATATAGCCTATATAAAGAGATACAGAATTCAGTTATAGTTTTACCGAACTGTTCAACTGCTTAAGGCTTGTTATGTAAAGAAATGAGAGTTTGTGTCCTTTTTTGGTCTTAATGAAAAATGCTTAAATCCTCAAACCCGTCTTGTTCCAAACATTCTTTTCAGGTGAGAACAAAAGATATGGCCAGCGGAACAATTTTTTGAGATTATTGCAACTACATAACCTGGGGATAGTTTGATAGGAATTTGGATTGAAATGTCCTATGAAAATTTTACGGCCCTTATATTGAGTATATAATTCAGTGAGAGGCTGTGTAGATCTACAATTTTCTATTAATTTTATTTTGTCTTGAAATGAAAGTGAATTAAAAGGGTATTGTAAAGTTTTTCAATAACACACTCACATATTACAGGTAATGATGCTGTTGCAACTCTGTTTGAACATTTGTGGCAGAGCTACTAACATGAGATGATTCTTGGAAGCTCATCGATAGTGAGCTTCTATACAATTCACTCATGACAAAATGCGGAATAAAATAAATTACAAGAAACACTTGAAAATTCACTATTTACATTCACTCTTATTTGTCTAGTGACAAGGTCGCAATAAAATATAACATACAAACTAAATATTATAAACAATTAATCTAAGTAAAATGAATAAACTTTGCTATTTCAATACTAACTGAGGGCAAAGAACTTTACTTTTTGTCTCAACTGCTCCCGCATAAAATGACACCAGTAACACGCAGTTAGGCGTAGTGCATGCAAGTCATGGAAATGGATGATGTAATTTGGAAAAGCTCCGATAGGTGACATTAGTGTACAGATTTAACTTATAAATTATTTACTTATCAATTTATTTAAAAATAACATAACTTTTTAACGTAAACATTTTATAATTTCATAATTTAAATACTATTTAAAATAGTCTATTTTTGTAAAAATGATAGGGAAGCGCCACATCCAGCGCTTCCATTGATGCCTCACCACTGATAACCACTTACCTACCTTAAACTTCTTGAATACAGAGTGTCCCAAATTGATGTAAACACTCTTTGAAACATTATTTCTCAGCAACGAAATGAGACAGAAATACAATTTTTATTGTGTATGATCCACAAGGCACTGGAAAAGCATAGCAACATGTTAATATTTAATTTTAGGAAGTTATATTTTGAGGTTATTTTAATTATATTATTTTTGGTCTGGACATCTTACCTCAATATTAATGTTGATTTGTTCTTGGACATGTTTCAAAACAATTCTGTCTATTTGGGAAAAAATTTATATTCAGAAGAACAGAAACAGAGTTATGAATTTTGATATTCCGATGGAGGGTGACCTTGTTTGGAGGTTCTTTGGCCAACCACAGGATGGAGCTGACATCGACATCCAGGTGGTGCAACATAATGCAACATAAATAAAACCAGTCTGGGAAAGCTGATGATAAAACAGAATTGTTTTGAAACATGTCCAAGAACAAATCAACTTTAATATTGAGGTAAGATGTCCAGACCAAAAATAATATAATAGCAACATGTTCATCGATCTTCACGTCTTTATAAACAACAATGGCGGCGAGATTATCATTCAATGAACGTAAATAGATACTGAAGTGTTATTGGAAAGTGGAGAATTTTGTTGAAGTGCAACGATGTTGGATGGTTGAATTTGGGACACCACCACCAACAAGGGTAACAATAACAAGAATCTGAGACAAGTTTGAAGACGATGGAACAGTACTCTCGTTATCAGTCAAACGTCTCTTTCTTCCGCACCGACCTTTCAACACATCTTGCACTGTTCCATCGTCTTCAAACTTGTCTCGAATTCTTGTTATTGTTACCCTCGTTGGTGGTGGTGTCCCAAATTCAACCACTGTTGCACTTCAACAACATTCTCCAATTTCCAATAACACTTCAGTATCCACTTACGTTCATTGAATGATAATCTTGCCGCCATTGTTGTTTATAAAGGCGTGAAGATCGATGAACATATTGCTATGCTTTTCCAGGGCCTTGTGGATCATACACAACAAAAATAGTATTTCTGTCTCATTTCGTTGCTGAGAAATAATGTTTCAAAGAGTGTATACATCAATTTGGGACACACTGTATATTAAATTAATATTAAGAAGCTAAAGCTATTACTATGACTGAAATAAGTAAATAAATGTACACAACTAAACTACTGTAATCAATGATAAATAGACAAATTTGTATATGAACTGGGAAAAGAATCTTGAATCTTCAGCATGTAATGTGTATTTGTGAATCATGGTTCATTGCATAGGACATGTGAACAAGAGAGCAAGGTAAAGGAAGAATGTGTGCTTGGATGGAAAGGAAGCCTGAATTAAGTCAATGGTTCAGAGCATCACTACATAGCTAAAGGTTTGGGGTTCCATTCCCAGCTCAGGCATATATTTTTTTGAGCCTATTTCATCTTGCTTCATGAAAGTTGAGTTATTTTAGGACATGTTTCAATACACTTCTGTTTTATTGTCAATTTGAGTCTGGACAAGCTGACGATAAAACAGAAGTGTTTTGAAACATGTCCTAAAAGATCTTGTTCAGAGTCTGGAAAAGCTGACGATAAAACAGAAGCGTTTGAAACATGTCTTAAAAGAACTTGTTCAGAGTCTGGACAAGCTTACGATAAAACAGAAGTGTTTTGAAACACATCCTAAAAGAACTCATCTTTATGAGGTAAGATACAACTTACATACTTTATTTATTAAGAAGAATCTCATAATAATAATGTTGAGTGATTCCAGGCTCTGTGGCCGTGATCCATTACTGGTGTTCCTACCAGATATTTCTCCCTCAGCCACTGAAGATGCCCTCCGCAGCTGAGGGAGAAACGTCTACTGAAGATGCCCTCCACAGCTGAGGGAGAAACGCCTGGTAGGAACATCAGTAATGGACCATGGCCACAAAGCCCAGAATCACTCAACATTATGATTACTGGGTGTGAAAGCCTGCATTCAACTTCAAGAATCTCATATTGTTTCTTCCTATTGTAGTTTTATAATATAATTTTCTCTTTACCATTGATTACAATAGTTTTCTTGAATATGTATAGTTTGTTGTCATGTAGAGTGTAATATTACTAGCATATATATATATATTCATTTACTCGAAGTTTTGAAATAAATGTGTTACTTATTTTTTTAACAGGTTGTTGCTGGAGAACTAGTGAAACTTAAACTACAAGTTGAACATGATGAACAACAAGAAGATGGCTCAAGTGTTGTAGTAAGTTATAACCTTTTTATCATAAGTAATGCCACGAGTGATTTCAAAATTATCGATAATTTCACAAAATCACGAAGTGACGAGTGAATTTATCTAGACTATTTAACTCATGCCACAAATGCTAGTCAATGACCAATCACGTTTCAATGAATGTTGTTTTACAACCAATGACAGTCGTGTTTCACCTCGCCCTTTATCGATTTCTCTTTATCAGCTCCTGATTTTATGATAAAGAAAGCTCTTCCTTTTATAATATTCTGAACAGGTTAGACCATTATTTTTCTCCAACAAATACATTGAATATAGCAAATAAGGAATAGATTCCTTGATTTTACTGAGTTGTTTACTAAAAAAATTAATGAATAACCCATAATGTTGATTATGATATATAGTTTATGTGTTTCATTATTTCTCCACTTGGGTGCACTCTTACAATATTGCAATCTTTTTTGGCAATAAATAATATGATCAAGCAGCAGTGAAAGAACACAACCTCACATTTCTGATTTGTTTTCAAACATCGCCGTTTACATTAAATATATAAATATTTTAAAATAACTATAGTTAAACAATGATTTGTGAGTAAACAGCTTAATTCTATTTGTTAAATAGTCCAACAAATGCCACTCTTGATTTCCAAAATCTCTAGATAAATTCACTCCTCACTTCGTGAGTCGTGAATTTATTGATAATTTTGAAATCACTCGTGGCATTACTTATGAGAATTTGGAAATCAAGAGTGGCATTTGTTAGGACTATTTAAATAATAAAATTAAGCTGTTTACTCACAAATCATTATTTAAATATAACTATATTAATATATTAATATTAATATATTATATATATAATGTCAATGGTGATGTTTGAAAACAAGTGAAAAATGCTTATTATGTTTCATTTATTCATCACTGCAACCAGATCATATTATTTATTGCCAAAGAATTGTAATATTGTAAGAATGCATCCTAGTGGAGAAAAAATTAAACACATAACACTGCTTATAACCAACATTATAGGTTATTAATTAATTTGTGAAAATTCACAAACCTGTGAAGTATTACCTGTTGGATCCATCATAGAGAAATATTGGAGAGCAAGATAGCTAATGGCTTCATTGCCAAGGCCCAGCATTTGAAAACAACATTAATTTGTGATGTCCTATGATGTAAATATGTCAATTATATTTTTCTGGAATGTAAATATCTAGGAAATAATATGTTTAAGAAAGTACAAACAATGGTTTCTTTTTTTTTTTGTATAATTAATTGCTACAAATGTTTTTCTATTATATCCTGCAAGTAGTATCTGGATACATTCGTGCACAATATATATACAATCTGGGAGCCATTTGTGTTCTAGGATTCTTACATCTTAATATATAAATTGTTATATTCAACATATTTCTTAGAGAGTCAATCACTGCAAAATAATGGTCTGACCTATTCAGAATATTAAAGAGGAGGAGCTTGATTTTAAAGTGATAAAATTAAATTGATAAAATTGAGGTGAAACATGACTGGGATTGGTTGTAAATCAAAATTAATTGAAATGTGATTGGTCATTGACTTCCATTTGGGGCATGAGTTAAAAAGTCAATTATAAAATTCGAACCTTTTAAGTGCCGCGCTATAGTCGAGTGGTTCAGGCAAGATGCCTTGGTGCAGAGCTACAGGACTTGTGCTGGTTTGAGTCTCCATTGGGGAAGAAATTTCAGCTAGTATGGGGCTGGTGCCCACCCAGCATCGTGAGGCATTTGGGTAGCTACAGTAAGTAGCGGATTTAAGTTGAGAAAACCAGCTATAACTGTGGGGGACCTGATATGCTGAACACATGTCACCCCTACACTGGCTGGATGATCGTCTACCTCTGTGATTAACACATGTGGATGTGAGGTCAGCAGCTGGCTGGTAGGCGAAGGCCTCTCATGCCATAGAGTTTAGTTTTAGTTTTATGTAGTGTGTTTGGTGAAATAGTAAACTTTAATTTTTAATGTTAAAATTCAGTGACATGTTTATTGTGCCTTGTTTAATTATACTTAAAGAAGATTAGAGAAAATGATCATCAGTTATTTTTTTCAAACACCTCTTCAAACATCTAGGTCACATAGAGTCTATTTATTTTATTTCTTTGTATTTTTATTTATATTTAATTTTAGGAAGTGATATTTTGAGGTTATTTTAATTATATTATTTTTAGTCTGATCATCTTACCTCAATATTAATGTTCAAGAACAAATCAACATTAATATTGAGGTAAGATGATCAGACTAAAAATAATATAATTTTTATTTATATTTAATGATATTATGTCCACCGCTGTAGTCTCGAGCTAGCGTGTGCCATGTAATGCAATGGGCCCATGTTCGATTCCCGGTCAGGACAGGCTCCTGAGTGAAGTTTTTTTCGGGGTTTTTCCTCACCTGTAAGACAACTTAGGGCCCAATGGTCCCCGAAAATCATCTGCAATCATCATCATCATCATCATCCTTATTTTCATCAACATCCTTCACCGGTGTGGAAAGCAACGGGAAGCTACCACACCTATAATTCCCTAGTAAAGCTGCATAGCATAGCATAGCATAGCATGAAAATGCTATGATTGCAGTGAAAGACCTGTGCTCGGGCAGAATTACTATGGATGGATGGATATTATTATTTTTTTAATGTCCCAGGTTGTCCTTTTGGACATTTCTGGTGTTCTGTCCTGGCATTAGCGTAATTGTAATGCACTTCTGAGATTGGGGCACCTGGGAGACGGGGTTACATTGCCCCGATGATATGATGGGTAATGATAATGATAGTGGTGCGCCAGGAGAGTCCTTAATCCTAAGCTTAATCTAAGATGAATATGAATGATGATTGTGATGGCCATATGATGTTCGGGGACCATTTGGGCCTTAAAGTTTTCTGACATTTGTCTTACAGGTGAGGAAAAACCCCGATAAAAACCTCACCCAGGAAACTGTCCTGACTGGGGATCAAACCCAGACCCGCTGCGTGACAAGGCAGAATGCTACCTTGACACCACAGCGGTGGACTTTAATGATATTATGAAATGGTGAATATGTTGACACGGATTCTGGTAATAAAAATCCAACCTAGCATTTCCTTGATGATTGAGGGAAACCTGGAAAAAAATCTCAGTCAGGTTGGTTTGCACCTGGATTTGAACCCAACACCTCCTGAATACAAGTCCTAACGTTATTACTGGAGCAACTTGCTTGGTAAAATGGGCCGGGTGGGAGATGAGCAGCTTTTTATTTACCCAATTTAACAGTACCTAATTGCAAGAAATATTAATAAAACATTATCTTAAATGTATTTACTTGTGAAAAGTGATTACCATTTATTTACTTTACTCGTAAATATGAAAATAAAGTGGGACTATTTTCTGTCATGACCACAAAGGTTACTAGAGTTCTTACTTCTAACCAGCGATAAACCACTGATTATCGCACTTTTAACCAGCGATACACCACCGATGACCAGCGATACACTACCTATGACCAGCGATACACCACCGATGACTAGCGATACACTACCTATGACCAGCGATACATCACCGATGACCAGCGATACACTACCTATGACCAGCGGTACACCACCGATGACCAGCGATAAACCCACTGCTAGAGCATATCTGTGGTTTTAACAAATTACGTCCTAATTTATCTTTTACTTATTTACCGCGTAAAATTATAAAAAGGACTTTCCCTGGAATTCACCTAGGTTAGAGTAATTGATTTAGGTTACAGTAATTGAATTAGGTTAGGTTAGCTTTTAGGTTCCTTGCGTTTGAAATGTGATTTAACACAATCAGTACCAGGCACTGAGCAGGGCATTTAAACCCACAGGCCAGCCATTTAAATACCCCAGCTACCCTTTTCGTGGCACTTCACAAAATGGACCATTATTCACAAACTATTCGTCCTAGAAAATTAAAATTTTGTACATACCTAAAGGAGATATCCTAGTAGGATTTGATGGTGAAATAACTTGGATGATTGACATCACATGGTATCGGCGTATCATTTTCAGGAAGTGGAAGTTCATCTTCACTTTCACTTTGTGAATCTTCTAATTCAGGAATCAGTTCATCACCTGGATCATCATTATACAAAATATTCACTAATTCTTCTTCAGTGAGATATTTTTCTTTTGCCATGGTTTCACTCACGCACAAACAACAGCGCGATAACGAAAAACATATACAACTGCATTGGAGCAAGTTTGGGTGAACAAATTCCATGTGTTGTTCGTTTTAAAAATAAAAGGGGATTCACCAAGGTTAAACGTGTCAAACGGGAATAGAAAATGTACATTTACATGCCATCTATGATCTCCAAGACATACTAAGCCAACACAATATTTACGTGCCGAATATAAATGCGGTTTGTTCGCTCCCGCTCTAAAGCGAGTTAACTGACCGATGGCCGCATACACGATAGTATCATTAAACGCCTTAACTGGTTTACGGTACTGAATGTGTTAATATGTAAAATAAATTACCTCTTCATAACCTCTTCTATGAAAAATTCAACATGTCTGATCGTTACAACATAAAATCATATTTCCACTAGTACATTTCATGATACGTTAACATAATTTGACGATGGTAATCTCTCGCTGATAAATGGCATCATTAACAGTTTGTAATACTTTAAATTGCATAAAAAATGGCATAAGTTGCGTAAGTAAAAAGCTGGTCTTGTAAAACCCCATTGTAAAATGTTTATAATTTTGTTTTTTTTTTTCTCAAACTGTTTTTACAAGGGCTGTTGACAAATGAAATCACTAACTGTTATAATTCTATTTTCAGGTGGCTCATATTGCTGATGTTGAAATATACAGCAGGCCATGGGAAAACAAAACGCAAATCAAAGTTAAATCCTATGACAGGGTATAAGAAGACTGATCATTTTATTTATGCAGAAAATAATGGCTACAATTTTTTTTGTTATAAGATCTGTATGTTTATATCTCAAATATAGAGAAATATACTAGCAACATGTCATTTATCACTGAAGTAGAAAATTATTGGTTTATTTTAGGAAATTATATTTTGAGGTTATATTAATAAGGTTTTTTTTTTTTAATCACGTATCATCGTAGCTTAATTTAATGTTGATTTGTTCTCAAACATGTTTCAATATTATCTTCTATATCATCATCAGCTTTCGGCCAGAGTCTGGCCAAATTTAGAAGATATATCAAAACATGTTTGAGAACAAATCAACATTAAATTGAGGTAAGATAATACTAGATTGAAAAAAAAACTTGATAGTAAGTTATTGTTGCCAATATGTTATGAAGTATGATTTTTTGCCCAGATCTCGTAATTATCTAAATTTTTGTTTGAAATACTAAAATAAGAAAAATATAAAATGAAAATAAACAAATTCTAGTCACATTTGAAATACTAAGAAACAATGGATTATGTTTGGTATTTGAATACCTTATACACATTCTATAGGGTTAGTTTTAATATCAAATAACATTGGCCTATGTTATTTTCATTCTTAAACTTTTTACAGTAAGTGCCATTTAAAATTCTTACAACAATAATATTTCTGTGACGTGTTTAATGTAATTATTAATAAATAAATAAATAAAGAATATATGGAAACATGATTGTTTCCAATAGCAAATCTTGTATTTAGTCCAATAGTCTCCTAGCCTACCATTGTACAATGCAAGAATAGTATCAGATGCATTTAACCTATTTTCCTTCGAGTTTTCCACAATGTCTTTGCAGTTCCATCTGTCTTAATTTAACTGATGACACTGTAGGAGATGACGTTTGTCAAATCTTGCTGCACTGCATAGTGTGCAGATATGAGAATAAACTCTTCCAAGTTTTGGAAATGGTAGGCAGGCAATCACATATGATGGCTAATCAAAACGTCTTCCTCTTGCTGTTAGCTATTGAATTGTAAAGGACTTCTATATTACACCATTTCTTATCTTTTGCTAAGGTTTTAGCTGTATTAAGAAAAGTTTTGGTTATTATATCCTTCATTTTTTATTTTATTCTTTGCAACACAGAAATAAGACAACAACTAAAAGTAGAGGAATTAAACACAACAATAGTGAAATACAGAACAAACTGGAAAGAACACTTAGCAAGGTTGATTGAGAACAGAATACCAAAAGCAGCATATAACTATTTAGATTTTCGGGAAGATTAAAGAAAAGATGGAAACAGCAGCAATTTGGAGCCAGACAGGCTAGTAAAAAGTCTAAACCGTGACGAAGAAGTATATAGGAATAAATCACTGTGAGGTGTAATTTTAGTTAAATTAAAATGTATCATATCTCTCCTCATAACCAATCTTCTAAGTAGATCGCAATTTCAAAGCTTTAGTGGCTTCATCTTCAGTAACATCTTGACAACTACTGTTATGTCGATTGGAAGAACCATAAGAAAGAAAACTTATGAACTTTGAAACTGCTGTGGATTCTGACTTGATCTGCAGGTTTATCGATTCACCAACAGAGGGAAGAAGAAGTGGTTCTTCCGATCGACATAACATCAGTCATCAAGATGGTACTAAAAATGAAGCAGCAAAGGCTTTGGAATCGTGAACTACTTAGGAGATTATTTATGAGGAGAGGCATGAAACATTTTAATTTATCTTAAGAAGAAGATTCTTTGCATTGAAACTTCACCAGGATATGACTATTAAATGCTAGTTCCTTTCTTTGCAAGTTCATCTGCCTGATCATTCCTTCTTCTTCTTCTTCCTTCCAAGTATTAGGCCAAGGCCTGTTACGATCCTATAAATAATTTTCCCTCCAGCGTTTCATAGGACGGCCCAGTGATCTTCGTCCTCTTGGTATATAATTATAAACAGCTTTGGGGATCCGATTTGAACTCATTCTTTCAAGATGGTGTTTCCAATTTAGTTGGTACTGTTTAATATATTCCAAAATTGGCGTAGTCTTCAATTCTTTTAAGATATCGGTGTTCCTTTTCCAATCCCATCTGGTGTAACCCGCTGTTCTGCGCATGAATCTCATTTCACAAGCCGTTATTCTGCTTTCATGTTGTTTTTTTAGTGTCCATGCTTCACTACCATAGGTCAACACTGGTCTAGCCAAAGTGTTATATAAACGTAATCTGGTGTTTTTTTGTACAAGGGATGGTTTCATAACTTGATTAATAATTCCTAAACTTTTATTATAACTAGTAACTTTTTCAGGGATATCCTTTTCATCCCAGATAGAGAGATAATATCCAAGATTGACGATTTTTATTATTAATTTAACACTTCTCATAGAAGGATAAATTATATTTGAAGAGAAAAATTTTCGCCTAGACCGGGACTCGAACCCGGGACCCTTGGCTTTCCGGGCCAAGTGCTCTACCAACTGAGCTACCGAGGCGAGTTACGATCTAGACGCAAATTTTTCTCTTATGTACGTTGTAATTCCCTCGCGCCAAATGCTTGAAACCATAGCTTCTATCTTTGCAAATGGCGGCTTCTTAGTTAAGAAGACATTTATTGGGAATTTAACACTACTTTATAGCCAGTAGGGCTTTATTGACGATTTTTATTATTAATTTAACACTTCTCATAGAAGGATAAATTATATTTGAAGAGAAAATTTTCGCCTAGACCGGGACTCGAACCCGGGACCCTTGGCTTTCCGGGCCAAGTGCTCTACCAACTGAGCTACCGAGGCGAGTTACGATCTAGACGCAAATTTCGATCTAGAAAAATTTGCGTCTAGATCGTAACTCGCCTCGGTAGCTCAGTTGGCTCTACCAACTGAGCTACCGAGGCGAGTTACGATCTAGACGCAAATTTCGATCTAGAAAAATTTGCGTCTAGATCGTAACTCGCCTCGGTAGCTCAGTTGGTAGAGCACTTGGCCCGGAAAGCCAAGGGTCCCGGGTTCGAGTCCCGGTCTAGGCGAAAATTTTTCTCTTCAAATATAATATCCAAGATATTTAAATTGATTAGATCTCTCTAAAATTTTATTCTGGAGACAGATTTTACTTTGTATGGGGTCCTTCCCATGAAATGCCATAATTTTAGTTTTGTTAATTGATATTTCCATATTAAATTTGGCACCTATTTTTTGTAAATTATAAATTGATCGTTGCAAATCATTTTCGGAAAGTGCCAGGAGAGCTAAATCGTCTGCAAAAAGAATAGCATCGAGTTTGAGGTTCCTATTGATGGGTATATATCCTCGTTGTGTTTTCCTCCATTCATTTATTAATTTATTCATGTATATAATGAAAAGCACCGGTGAAAGTCCACATCCCTGTCTTACTCCAGTGTTGATCTTTTCCCAAGAAGATAATTTGCCATCTTGTTTAACAGAGATTTCATTATCTTTATAGATGTTGAAGATATTAGTAATATATTGTTGTGGAACGTTATCATCAGCTAAAATTTGTAGTAATATATTTCTGTCTACTTTGTCAAAAGCCTTTATGAAGTCAACGAAGGCGATATGAGTTTCTATATTGAATTCCTTGTGCTTTTCTAATAGTAGTTTTAGAGTAAAGAATCCATCTGTACAAAATCTACCCTTTCTGAATCCATTCTGCTCTTCTCCAATTATATTTTCATAAATTTTCCTCAATTTATTCTTAACAATATTAGCATAAATTTTATATCCAGAGTTCAACAAGCTAATTCCACGATAGTTATCTTTTTATAGTTGAATGCAGGCTTTCACGGCCGGTAATCATGATGTTGAGTGATTCCGGGTTCTGTGGCCGTGGTCCATAGTTGGTGTTGATACCAGACGTTCTGTAGCAGAACATGCCATTATGAATGGACACCAGATTCTATTCGATGATACACAAGTTTTAGCCACAACTTCCTATTATTTCCCTAGATTATATCGAGAGGCTATAGAAATACACAAGCATAAGGAAAATATTAACAGAAAAGAGGAAGGTATTAAACTGTCTAAGGCCTGGTACCGTACACTAGAAAATAAATGCATCAACACTAGGGACAACAAGGAGACGACCATTAGCCAATCAGCAAGAGCCACGCCCGCTCACCCTGCTCCCACCACTAGTATCAATACAACACCCGCAGCGTTCACTCTAAGTAGAGCTTCCGACCAGGAAACACGCCTAGAAGCACTCGCCACTGAAGATGCCCTCCGCAGTTGAGGGCGAAACGTCTGGTATCAACACCAACTATGGACCACGGCCACAGAACCCGGAATCACTCAACATCAAGTTATCTTTTTATCCTGATCATTCCTTTTCAAACCTTGTGTGTGATCATATCCATTGGAACACTTTTTTTTTTTGTCGAGTAACCTAGTATTTTCCTGCACTCTTGCATTGATCTTGTCAAAGGTGTATAGCTTGAATGGCACACAAATATTGCCAGACTGACTACAGATAAGAAAACACAAATCAGTTCAAAGCTGTAGAAAAGCAAAATAAAAAATTCAAAAATATTTAAATAATCTTAATGAAACCATTTCTAAAATTAAATCCTTAACGCGGTGGACTAGTGGTTATGCTCCTTGCCTCTGGTCCCGAGGGTTGCGGGTTCAAACTCGGCCGGAGTCGATGGATTTTTTAGGATGGAAAAATCCAAGTTGCAAGTCCTCCGGGAGGGACTTTCAGCCGTGGGTCCTGATGAAAGGTCTCTAAGCAAAATTTACCGAATTTCCCCGTCCTAGTGCTACCTTGGTTTCCTAGATGTCAGTATGAGGCAGAACGCTGAACATGTACCACTCCAATGACATCTATACGAAAACAATGTAACTAAATTAGTATGGTTCAAATTCTTCCCTGTAGGGGGAGAGCGCCTAAATCTCTGTTAAGGGTAACGTGGGCTTAAGCAAGCAAGCAAGAATAAAATACTGTTTTCCAAAATGCATATCTTTTAATAGAAATGTACTGGTGATGTTAAATGCATTGTACCCCACTGATCAGACTTCGTGCTGTTTATGTATGCAATTAAAGGATCAAAAACTGTACAAAAAGGGAGGTGCTCTCACACTGAATACACTGGTCTACAAAAATGAACTTTTTTTTTTCACAAGAATAAAAATAATATATTCTGTAAGTATTTTTCATGCTAAATTCAAATATTGGTTCAGTTTTTCCCGATCAGGCAGGAGTTTTGTATGATATTTATTTGAATTTTTTATAATACTACTCATTCTGACTTGCCTAGAAAGTGGTAGATAGTGATGTTTGGACATATTTTGCATCTGAAACATCTCTCTTTTTGGTCCAACAGTAGTCAGCCAGCATATTACAACTCCACTTGTCTTGGTACCTGTTTTCCATTGTAGCCAACAGTAGTCAGCCAGCATATTAGAACTCCACTTGCCTTGGTACCTGTTTTCCATTGTAGCCAACAGTAGTCAGCCAGCATATTACAACTCCACTTGTCTTGGTACCTGTTTTCCATTGTAGCCAACAGTAGTCAGCCAGCATATTACAACTCCACTTGTCTTGGTACCTGTTTTCCATTGTAGCCAACAGTAGTCAGCCAGCATATTACAACTCCACTTGCCTTGGTACCTGTTTTCCATTGTAGCCAACAGTAGTCAGCCAGCATATTACAACTCCACTTGTCTTGGTACCTGTTTTCCATTGTAGCCAACAGTAGTCAGCCAGCATATTACAACTCCACTTGTCTTGGTACCTGTTTTCCATTGTAGCCAACAGTAGTCAGCCAGCATATTAGAACTCCACTTGTCTTGGTACCTGTTTTCCATTGTAGCCAACAGTAGTCAGCCAGCATATTACAACTCCACTTGTCTTGGTACCTGTTTTCCATTGTAGCCAAACAGTAGTCAGCCAGCATATTAGAACTCCACTTGTCTTGGTACCTGTTTTCCATTGTAGCCAACAGTAGTCAGCCAGCATATTAGAACTCCACTTGTCTTGGTACCTGTTTTCCATTGTAGCCAACAGTAGTCAGCCAGCATATTAGAACTCCACTTGCCTTGGTACCTGTTTTCCATTGTAGCCAACAGTAGTCAGCCAGCATATTACAACTCCACTTGTCTTGGTACCTGTTTTCCATTGTAGCCAACAGTAGTCAGCCAGCATATTACAACTCCACTTGTCTTGGTACCTGTTTTCCATTGTAGCCAACAGTAGTCAGCCAGCATATTACAACTCCACTTGCCTTGGTACCTGTTTTCCATTGTAGCCAACAGTAGTCAGCCAGCATATTACAACTCCACTTGTCTTGGTACCTGTTTTCCATTGTAGCCAACAGTAGTCAGCCAGCATATTACAACTCCACTTGTCTTGGTACCTGTTTTCCATTGTAGCCAACAGTAGTCAGCCAGCATATTAGAACTCCACTTGTCTTGGTACCTGTTTTCCATTGTAGCCAACAGTAGTCAGCCAGCATATTACAACTCCACTTGTCTTGGTACCTGTTTTCCATTGTAGCCAACAGTAGTCAGCCAGCATATTAGAACTCCACTTCTCTTGGTACCTGTTTTCCATTGTAGCCAACAGTAGTCAGCCAGCATATTACAACTCCACTTGTCTTGGTACCTGTTTTCCATTGTAGCCAACAGTAGTCAGCCAGCATATTAGAACTCCACTTGTCTTGGTACCTGTTTTCCATTGTAGCCAACAGTAGTCAGCCAGCATATTACAACTCCACTTGTCTTGGTACCTGTTTTCCATTGTAGCCAACAGTAGTCAGCCAGCATATTAGAACTCCACTTGTCTTGGTACCTGTTTTCCATTGTAGCCAACAGTAGTCAGCCAGCATATTACAACTCCACTTGTCTTGGTACCTGTTTTCCATTGTAGCCAACAGTAGTCAGCCAGCATATTAGAACTCCACTTGTCTTGGTACCTGTTTTCCATTGTAGCCAACAGTAGTCAGCCAGCATATTAGAAACTCCACTTGTCTTGTGTACCTGTTTTCCATTGTAGCCAACAGTAGTCAGCCAGCATATTAGAACTCCACTTGTCTTGGTACCTGTTTTCCATTGTAGCCAACAGTAGTCAGCCAGCATATTACAACTCCACTTGTCTTGGTACCTGTTTTCCATTGTAGCCAACAGTAGTCAGCCAGCATATTAGAACTCCACTTGTCTTGGTACCTGTTTTCCATTGTAGCCAACAGTAGTCAGCCAGCATATTAGAACTCCACTTGTCTTGGTACCTGTTTTCCATTGTAGCCAACAGTAGTCAGCCAGCATATTAGAACTCCACTTGTCTTGGTACCTGTTTTCCATTGTAGCCAACAGTAGTCAGCCAGCATATTAGAACTCCACTTGTCTTGGTACCTGTTTTCCATTGTAGCCAACAGTAGTCAGCCAGCATATTAGAACTCCACTTGTCTTGGTACCTGTTTTCCATTGTAGCCAACAGTAGTCAGCCAGCATATTAGAACTCCACTTGTCTTGGTACCGGTTTTCCATTGTAGCCAACAGTAGTCAGCCAGCATATTACAACTCCACTTGTCTTGGTACCTGTTTTCCATTGTAGCCAACAGTAGTCAGCCAGCATATTACAACTCCACTTGTCTTGGTACCTGTTTTCCATTGTAGCCAACAGTAGTCAGCCAGCATATTACAACTCCACTTGTCTTGGTACCTGTTTTCCATTGTAGCCAACAGTAGTCAGCCAGCATATTAGAAACTCCACTTGTCTTGGTACCTGTTTTCCATTGTAGCCAACAGTAGTCAGCCAGCATATTACAACTCCACTTGTCTTGGTACCTGTTTTCCATTGTAGCCAACAGTAGTCAGCCAGCATATTAGAACTCCACTTGTCTTGGTACCTGTTTTCCATTGTAGCCAACAGTAGTCAGCCAGCATATTAGAACTCCACTTGTCTTGTGTACCTGTTTTCCATTGTAGCCAACAGTAGTCAGCCAGCATATTAGAACTCCACTTGTCTTGGTACCTGTTTTCCATTGTAGCCAACAGTAGTCAGCCAGCATATTACAACTCCACTTGTCTTGGTACCTGTTTTCCATTGTAGCCAACAGTAGTCAGCCAGCATATTAGAACTCCACTTGTCTTGGTACCTGTTTTCCATTGTAGCCAACAGTAGTCAGCCAGCATATTAGAACTCCACTTGTCTTGGTACCTGTTTTCCATTGTAGCCAACAGTAGTCAGCCAGCATATTAGAAACTCCACTTGTCTTGGTACCTGTTTTCCATTGTAGCCAACAGTAGTCAGCCAGCATATTAGAACTCCACTTGTCTTGGTACCTGTTTTCCATTGTAGCCAACAGTAGTCAGCCAGCATATTAGAACTCCACTTGTCTTGGTACCTGTTTTCCATTGTAGCCAACAGTAGTCAGCCAGCATATTAGAACTCCACTTGTCTTGGTACCTGTTTTCCATTGTAGCCAACAGTAGTCAGCCAGCATATTACAACTCCACTTGTCTTGGTACCTGTTTTCCATTGTAGCCAACAGTAGTCAGCCAGCATATTAGAACTCCACTTGTCTTGGTACCTGTTTTCCATTGTAGCCAACAGTAGTCAGCCAGCATATTAGAACTCCACTTGTCTTGGTACCTGTTTTCCATTGTAGCCAACAGTAGTCAGCCAGCATATTAGAACTCCACTTGTCTTGGTACCTGTTTTCCATTGTAGCCAACAGTAGTCAGCCAGCATATTAGAACTCCACTTGTCTTGGTACCTGTTTTCCATTGTAGCCAACAGTAGTCAGCCAGCATATTAGAACTCCACTTGTCTTGGTACCTGTTTTCCATTGTAGCCAACAGTAGTCAGCCAGCATATTAGAACTCCACTTGTCTTGGTACCTGTTTTCCATTGTAGCCAACAGTAGTCAGCCAGCATATTAGAACTCCACTTGTCTTGGTACCTGTTTTCCATTGTAGCCAACAGTAGTCAGCCAGCATATTAGAACTCCACTTGTCTTGGTACCTGTTTTCCATTGTAGCCAACAGTAGTCAGCCAGCATATTAGAACTCCACTTGTCTTGGTACCTGTTTTCCATTGTAGCCAACAGTAGTCAGCCAGCATATTAGAACTCCACTTGTCTTGGTACCTGTTTTCCATTGTAGAAATTTGCTGATGATATTGCTCACCGTGCACATCGCTGACAGCCCCAAGAATTTCCAAGAAGAAGTCTAAGTCAGAGTCCTAGAAGTGAATTTTTAAATACTGGTATATGATGCTTTATTAGAATCCAGAAGATCAGCCACTAGGCCACGATAGTTTTCTGCTTTATGGTTTCCAAGGAAACTGCGACATATATTTTTGAAAGACTGCCGGGCTACTTTTTCAAGTGGATTTAAAAATCAGAATGTTTATCAGCCATTAATGGTCATATTTGTGGTCCTATAAAAATTCCTTCTTTCAGTTTAGTCTCACTGACTTTTGGAAAAATTTTTGATTTCAAGTACAAGAATCGAAAGTTTATCATAACTTTGACAAAATTTTTCATTAAACCTAATTTAATATGCAATGGAGGTAAATGTATTTTTTCAGGTTTCACTAAAGGGACATGTGACACATTTTTCTGGCCAGGGATAAGAGATTCACGTTTAGGCCATTATTTTTAACGTAGTGAGACTGACAGATCACATTGCCAGAATAACAGGTCTGAGCATGTCAAAACATGAATGAACCTGAGCAGTCTTGTTTTTTGATTCTTCAGCATGACATTATATATAATTTCCTTGAATACAACTTAAATAAAATGGCTAAATTTAGAGTAAAGGTTCCTATGAAAGGTAAAAGAGAATGCTACAATAAGATTTTAAAAAGTAGCTGTCACAAAAAACTGTGTCTGATGGAAAAATTCTGACTACATTTCTGATTTCAGCACGAAAAAATGCACTAGATCCACTAATCAGATTTCTTGTGAAGAAAACTTTGTCGACCAGTGTTATCTAGACAAACAGGCCTGAAATACAGCTTTCTGGAACAACTGATTAAGTTGATGAACTAAACTCATGAGAGCAATTTCAATAGCTTTCACTTCAACATCAAAGTTTGTTTCTTCCACCCTATAATGTTGTGGTCAGTATTAAGATAGGATGAGATTTGGATAGTAGAGGGAGGAAATTATGGAAGAGTTGGGTGCAGAATCCATTCTCCATCATATACAAAACTACCAGATCAACTGGAAAGCCCATCTTCAACGAATGCCATCTCACAGAATTCCAAGATGGCAATATCCACCAATATGAATATTATATATATATATATATATATATGTCCCTAGAACCACAATGTGGAGTCACGAGTGACCCAGGCGAGTACTAATTTCATCCTACACATGAAATGCTAAGGTAAAGAAAGCTGTCGTTTCTAGTACCTTCGGTGATTGATGAGTTCTTAGAAGGATGGTTGTATTATTTTGCCGTCCAATTTATAATCAGATTTATAAGCTTTTGGGTCACATATGACCCCACGTTGTGGTTAGTGTGTAGTATTTTATAATATTAGTGTATAAATGCCGATTGACTGGCAAAGAAGCTGCACATATGTTGGATGCAGACAAATAGTGTAGTATATAACGAGGTATTTTAAGATCTTGAAGAATTAGTGAGTGAGGATGAGAAAAGTACTGAGGCAGAGGAGGAATTTAAGACCTGATCTGATGGAGGAACTTTGAGTATACAGGGTATCCCATTCAAACCTCCCACATTTTAATTAAAGGTAACTAGCAAAGTATGCGGAATTATGAAATGAGGCCGGTATTAAACGAAACAAACTCAAAGAATTTTCATTGCCACACACTATATGTGCACCATTGGTAGCACGAATATCCATACATGACTCTATTATTGAAGCTAATGATCACAATTCTAATGCTTCTTCTTCTTCTGCAGATTCTATAACTTTTTTTTTATACAGAGCTTGGCCTTTTAACAAGTTTGTAAAAGACCGTGTGCATACCAGAAAACAGTTTGTACCCGTTGCTGAGGTGTCATCATTTTGTTTTATATCATTATTGTCCAACATGCGATAGATGAATTAAATGCAACAATTAAAACAAAAATTCTTTGAGTTTCTCTTTCTTTTAATACCAACCTCATTTCATAATTCCATATACTTTGCGAGTTATGATTAATTAAAATGTGGGAGGTTTGAATGTGACAAGGTGTATAGTAAATACTAATAGGGAAGTTATTTTGCTGCGCAAATTAGAAATGTTTGGAGGCAGAAGTTAAGGGAGACCAAAGCTCGAATTTGAGCCAACCAGCCATTGGATGGATGGATGGATGGATGGAAAGCTATTAATGGCAAAAATGGTATTAAATGGTTCAATAAACCTTTTCAAGCTAAGACAAGTAGTAAGCTTACGAAAAATATAAGTGATTCAATTTCCTGGGTCGAAAGGTGTGGCTAGGAAAAAAAAAACAATGAAAAATCAATTTGAATTCTATTCTTCCCTGATTTTAATGTGGAAGTGTGCCGGTTTGCCCAGGGTAGAATATGATAACTCAGGGATGTTTATATTATTTATGTAATTATAAATAAATTTAAACTTATTACTCCAGTTTATTGAATAATTTTGCACTATTAATGTACAGAGAATTACAATCTTTTATATCTTACTAATATTCGTAGTGGAGTTGATTAGTTTATTTCATTCCACGCGTATTTAATATCACTTAAAATTCCGAGTTACTAATTATCTCGGATTTTAAAATACTTAAGATTTTAAAATTTACTAAAGGTCGCAGACAGTTGCTGAAGGACTTGATTCTTATAGAACATATGAGTGTGAGTGTATGTGCCAGCGTTTTGTCACGTGTCCTTGCCTTATAAGGGCGATGACTCCTCCCATAAAGTCACCTTCCCCACTCCAAATGCACATGTTATTCATTATACCTTAGGAAGGTACCATTCGTTTGGGGTTCCTATATTGGTAATAGACTCATGTGCACGTTTGTGCGCCTTCCAGTTATTACTATTAATCGTATAATTATATTGTAGTATTTAGAGTCTATTAATTCTAGCTACAAAAGAAAATTGTAATACACTCAAATGAAGCAGCAGTGAGACAAAACCCTCGCTTCAAGTCTGATCAGCATTACCTAACACTAACTAACAAAGCTGAAGTAAATGCCTTGATTGATTTGTCATATTTAGCTGGTCCTCTTATATAATGGCCTACTATATGTATTTCAAAAGAAAAACGGACACATATCTTTGTCAATTAAATTGCTCTTAACTCAAATTAGCCATAAACACCTCATGAAAAACAAAAAAAAAACAGTCTAAATTCATAAAATAAATATTATGACTCTCTTTCATGTTTCTCTCAAGCATATACAATATGAGGACTGTCTTTTGTCACTTAACCCATTCGCCTCAAAAGACGAGTTAGACTCGCCGGCAGTTAAATGACCTTCAACTCAGAAGACGAGCTACACTCGCTAAACTCTGCTGTCATATATTTTGCAATATTTTGTACGTCCCTTGGCAAGATGATCTTTTGTTAACATTTATGAATAGTAGAGGAATGTGTTTTCGCCTTCGTCATTATTGTGATTTCAAGTACCGTTATCTTTTGCTTGTTTTGAATGTCTGAAAATATACATAATTTACGGCAACTTAAATCCGGTTTCTGAGGAAATGCATTGAGCATTTAAATCTGAAGCGAATGGGTTAATGATTTTATTAATTGATTAATCCTCTTATGTCCTACTCTGAAAATGGGTGCACCCCTAGTGAGGAATTTCCTAACCAGACTAATTTAGTTACATTATTTTCCGATAGATGTCAGTGAGTTAAACTTAATGGTATTAATAAGCGGTTAGTTTATGCTGATGATGTAGTACTATTGAGCGATAGCGAGGAAATACTAGAGGACAATTCGTATACACTATTGAAAGTAACACTAAGAAATTGGGACTGGAAGTAAATATCAATAAAACTAAATATATGGTCACAAATAGAAATACATTATATAATGGAAATGGACAGCTAATGACAAATGAAGGAAATTTTGAGGAAGTGGCTGAATTCAAATAGGCCTACCTAAGAACAATAATCACAAATAGGAATGAGATGCACAAAGAAATTAAGCATTGGCTCAATTCTGGAAATTACATGCTATTGTGCATTGCAGGGACTCTTGACTTCCCAACTCCTTTCAAAACACGTTAAACTGAAAATATGTAAAACTATTATTCTACCAGTTATAATATATGGATACGAAACATGGACTCTTACTTCAAGGGAGGAAAGGAGATTGCGAGTATTTGATAATAAAGTTCTTAGGAACATTTCTGGACCAAAGAGAGATTGACAGACAGATAATGGAGAAGACTACATAACAGTGAACTATATGGTCTTTATAAGAAGCCAGATATAATAAGAACAATTAAGTCTCATAGACTGCGATGGGCAGGACATGTGGCACAAATGAGGAATGAAAAACGTGCATGGAAGCTTCTTGTAGGAAAACCAGAGGGAAAACGCCCAGTTGGTAGACCAAGAATGAGGTGGGAGAATAACATTAACTATGATTTGAGGGAAGTAGATTATACAGGGGATGATTGGAAAACACTGACTCAGGATAGGGATGTATGGAGACCTTATATCCGCGCGTCCATGAACCTACGGGTTCGATAGTGCCAGTGAGTTGGGTAGTTAGTTATAAATGTTAGTGAGTGTCATGTGGTTAGTACATCACCTCAAGGAGACATCTTAGTAGGAAACTAAGGTACTATTTGAATTATGAAGACCAATTAAATTTTGCTCAGAGGCACTATGTGGGCTTGAGGTTCTTTTATGTGCCCGAAAATCTTCAAACTTGGCACTCTCAGCTTAAAATCTCTTCAAGAGGGTTTGCCATCCTAAAAATCCATCGACCTTAGAGTGGTTTGAACACATGACACTTGAGACTAGTAGCAAAGAATATAACCACTAAAACATCAAGGGCAATCTCACATAATGAAGTGTTGAAAAATATTGCAGAAATATTCCACTGGGGTTCAAAAAACATTCGAATATTTACAGAAATAATCCAAAATACACATGTCATTCTCTTAATTTTGCAGGCGACCAGGTATTAATAGCACATGATCACGATGATATAGAATATATGGTAAAAAAATAAAAGAAGAATATGAAAAATGGGGACTTTATATAAACATTGAGAAAACTAAATATCTGTGTACAGGAGAAGAAATGGAAAATATAAATTTCAACAATGGAGAACTAAAACCTAGTATTGAATGCACTTATTTAGGAACAAAATTAGACCATTCAGCGATAACACAGTGGAAATTAAAAATAGAATCGCACAAACAAAACAAGCAATAAATGCTTAAAAATCTATATGATGGAGCAAGAATATTACAATAAATAGAAAATTACAAATATATCAAACCATAATTCAAAGCATTTTAACATATGGTGCTGATATTTGGCAAATTTCTACCAGAAAAATGAAAAAATTGATGTTTTAAGAAGGTCAGCTGGAAAATCTAGAATGGATAGAATACGAAATAAAGAAATAAGGGAAATTATGGGTGTACAAGAAGAGCCGGTCATCATAGACATTATAGAAAATAAAAGGTTACAGTGGTATGGCCATGTCAAAAGAATGCCAGAGCAAAGATTGCCTAAAATTGTTATGGAATGGATCCCAATGGAAAGGAGGAAGAGAGGAAGAGCGAAGAAAACTTGGATAGAAGGGGTACAAGAGGTTATGAATATCAGAGGATTGGAGGAAGATCAATGGATGGACAGAGAGGAATGGCGTTTGGTTTCCAGAAGACGGCGGCAGCTGCCATGGTACTGGATGATGATGATAAGTCCAGTTCTGGTAACTGTAGTCGCTTTGGTGAATCCAAAGACGCGTGGCAGGAATGAACATTGTCCAGTGGGGGAGGGGCCTAGAAACCTTACAAAAAATTCTTATTATCAATAATAATAAAATAAATTGTTATAAAAATAGTGTTATTCTATAATGAACACTTCAAACTAATTAGAGAACGAAACTTTTCGCTATCACAGAACTAGTAGATAAGAAAATGCAACGTGTAGTAACTAGCCTACACTCCAATTCAACCCAGGAAGTTACTACAGACCTTACGGGCTACGCCAGTGTCCGCCTATCCACAGGGGTATATGTTGCCAAACTCATAATAACGGCATTTGTTTGTTTAGGGAGGGGAGGAGAGGCAAGGTTAGCAGTACTTTTTCCAAATCTATGTACTATACATTTTAAAAAAACATATTTTTTTTTGTTTTACGGTAATCAAACTAATTTTATAGTAAATATGAGAGTCGACATTTTCACACAGGTTAGTGCAGATCCGCACGACCTCAGTACTCTTACTCACTGGCACTATCGAACCCGTAGGTTCATGGCAGCACGGACATAAGCTCTCCATACATCCCTATCCTGAGCTAATGCTTTCCAATCATTCCCTGTATAATCTACTTCCCTCAAATCATAGTTAATGTTGTTCTCCCACCTCATTCTTGGTCTACCAACTGGGCGTTTTCCTTCTGGCTTTCCTAGAAGAAGTTTCCATGCACATCTTTCATTCCCCATTCGCGCAACATGTCCTGCCCATCGCAGTCTACGAGACTTAACTGTTCTTAATATATCTGGCTTCCTATAAAGACCATGTAGTTCATTGTTATGTAGTCTTCTCCATTCACCTGTCTGTTCATCTCTCTTTGGTCCAAGAATTTTCCTAAGAACTTTATTCTCAAATACTCGTAATCTCCTTTCTTCCCTTAAAGTAAGAGTCCATGTTTCGCATCCATATAATATAACTGGTAGAATAATAGTTTTATATATTTTCAGTTTAACGTTGGGACATCAACAGTCTCTGCAATGCATGATAGCATGCATTTCCAGAATTGAGCCTATGTTTAATTTCTTTGTGCATCTCATTCCTATTTGTGATTATTGTTCCTAGGTATTTGAATTCAGCAACTTCCTCAAAATTTCCCTCATTTGTCATTAGCTGTCCATTTCCATTATATACTGAATTTCTACGTGTGACCATATATTTAGTTTTACTGATATTTACTTCCAGGCACGACCTCAGTAACAAGTGGTAATTTTTTTAAAAGAGGGGGTGACTTGGACGGTACAACTTACAACTATGTACCTACGTGTTGCAATCTTTAGTTTTATATAAGCATTTCTCTCGAGAAAATACTGTTAAAATGGCAACCCAGTTCCCTACTCCAAACACACAGTAACTTCCTGGGTTGAATCTGACTGTAATATGTTTTCAAAACAGAGGGTAATTTCTGGCAGTACCTGCAACTTGCCCTCCTCTCCTACTGCACCATACACCATAGACCCTTCAAATACGACTACAGAAGCCTGAACTGGACTATAGGTATTATGCAAGAAAACAAGCAAATTGAATTTAAAAAATAGCACGACCCTTCAAATACGGCTACAGAAACCAGAACTGGACTATAGGTATTATGCAAGAAAACAAGCAAATTAAATTTAAAAAATAGAATTTGAATCCAGGATCTCCAGCTTTGCGCGCTGGCACTCTCTCTACCTTTGAGTCTCCAAGGCATCCATGTAGTCATCAAATGTTCTCACTTTAAAACCCCGTGTACCTTTATACTGAACACATTACTGTAAGAGTTCATTCACCAAGAAGACATTATGATTTTTTCCCCCGTGTCATATCAACTAATTACAAATATAACATTGAAATGTATATGCTCAGGCTTGCCATCCGCATGCAATGGTTAATAAAAAAAAATAAAATATATGCCTGAAACGGAATTTGAACTCGGAATCTCCAGTTTTGCGCTCTGCCACTCTACCTTTGAGCTATTGTAACTATGTTTTAACTTAATATCTTCTAAGTTAATCATCATCATCATCATCATCATCATCTTCCTTGTAAGGATTAGGCAATCTTGCCTGTTCCATCTTCACACTGTTAGAACCATTTCTTCCTCGGACGTCCTACATCTCTTCTTCCTTGAGGTTGATAGTTATACGCTAATACCAGGATTCAGGTGGTCTTTCCAATTGTATTTATACTCCTCTATTTTCTCATTAGTCCACCGTTGTGTTCTCAAGGTAGCGTGCTGCCTTGTCACGCAGCGGGCCCGGGTTCGATTTCCGGTCAGGACAGGCTCCTGGGTGAGTTTTTTTCGAGGGTTTTCCTCACCTATAAGGCAAATGTCAAGAAGCTCAGGGCCTAACGGTCGCCGAAAATCATCCGGCCACCCTTATCATTGCCATTATCATCCTTCACCGGTGTGGAAAGCAATGGGAAGCTACCACACCCATAATTCCATATTAAAGTTGCAAGCATAGCATGAAAATGCTATGATTGTAGTGAAAGACCTGCCCTCGGGCAGAATTACTATAGATGGATTTTCTCATTTAATTTGTATATATTTAATTCGTCTCATATCTTGATTTCTTATCAGATCCATTTTTGCGCAGCCTTTTGCCCTACGAAGAACCTCATTTCAGCCGATTGGATCATACTTCAATATCTTTCCTATAATATCCATGACTCACTACCTAACATTAATACCTGCACAAATGTCTTCTAAGTTATGATATTATTTTGTAAGATTAACATATCTTCTACCTCGAGCACTTTGCAAAGAAACAAAATAAGTGAGAAAACATTGTTCTTAGATGCCCTTTAACCCTTAAATTCGTAATGTATCCTTTTGGACACATCAGTTTGTTTAATTAATTTAATATTTTAAATAAATCAGAAGAAAACGAACAAAAAGAAACCACTTAAATGTGTGTCAAATTATACAATATACCTAATAATAACAGTTACACAAGATTTCGTTTTCACTGCGGTCCGCAATATTCAAATAACAAACAGAAGAAATTTGTGTTTTGTCAATTTAAGGGTTAATATTATAGAGCACATCATATTTGTATTTATATCAAGCAATAACTAAACATACAAGTAATCTGTTGAACATTACAGGTTTCTGTTTGATATGAAATTTTATAGTTGTGTTAAACAATAGATCACAACTTATAAGATACTGACTAATACGCCTAAATAAATGAAAATTAATGTGCTTTTATGTTTAGTTGAATAATTAAAAGGAAAAATAATCATAAATTTATATTTTTTAGATACCCTGTGCTGATTACCCGTCGGTGCTCGGGAATCTACTTATCCCGATCTTCTTGGCATAAATGAGCTAAAAGACAAAATTCATTATTGTGAGTTATCCGTAAAAGAATACCCGTCATGTGCTGCTATACTTGCACAGGAATCTACGTACTTTTCTCGATCTTCTTGGTATCAATGAAAGACAAAAAATGGTTATTGTGAGTTATCCGTAAGAGACTTTTTTGTAGAGATTTTTTGAAATATTCAATTCTGTGTACATTATTTTTGTGTATTTGTTATAGTTTAGGCAGCGTAAGCCATTTCAGCGTCCAGAGAGCTACCTTTTTTCACGTTTTCCACTACAAAGGGCGATTTTTAAGGGAGTAGGAGTTGAGTATCGCAACTCTCTTGTAGCCTATGTTCATCCCGGAAATCTCCTGAACATTTTGCAAAAAGCCCCATCACAATCGGATCAACGGTATGGCCGCGCATAAAGTACGAACAAACAAACATTCATTTTTGTATATTAGATCAGGGATGGGACCAAAGTTTTAGAAACATTTTTACTTATTTGCAAGCTGTAGGAGGGTATAATTAAATTACTATTCGAAAAATTCGGACCTATGCCTCTATTAACCACCTATAAAATAATATTGGTATGTTTCCTTACATATATATATATATATATATATATATATATATATATATATATATATATATATATATATTGTGTAACAAAGTACTCAATAGCATTATTATTGACTATTTTTTATTACCCGTTTAAGGAGTAAGCGCAGATGTTGACGGAGGGCACTGCAGTCGTGTTCATGCAGGAATAGAACACGTGACACGGCTATCTAGGATTGCAGAGGGGAATGGGATGTGGGACGCTGGCAGTGTACACTGCTTATATGACGTCACGTGTAGCAACAAACAGAACTTTGTAATTCTTCCGCCTGCAGAGATATTTTGAATGACTAATAGGCAAGCAGTCCCTCATAAAAGAGGACAGAAAAGTGCAGAGAAACAAGGATGGTCAAATGTTGGAAGTGGAGAACCGGTAAAAGCCCAGGCGAAGTTAGATATATTTCTCAGTTTTCACCATCCGTAGAAGATAAAATGTTTTTATCTATGACAAATTTTGGTCAAGAAATAACGTTACTAATATTTCCTAACATTTCTTCTAGGTCTAGGAATAGTTCTTGGAAAGAAACCGCAAACAGGAAGCTGGCAAAACCGCGAATCTAATCTAGCCAGAGGCTACTATTCTCGCCTCAAGCAAGACCCGATATTAGCAGATTAGAGTCCGTAAATATTTTACATGATACAAAATTCTCAATGACCTACTCTTTGGAAGTAAAGCCTTCAATCCTATGCCATGAATTTATGACATTAAAATGTTAATAATGAAATAAGAGCTCCCTAATTGTATAACGATGCGAGGTTGGAAAGCGGTTTTTACAGAAGCGAGGAAATATTTAAAACCGAGCTTCTGTAAAACACTTCACAAACGTGCGTTGTATACTATTTTTTTGCGTGATGGTATTTTCAAAATAATAAATAATAGTATAGTAATAGCCCATTGCGATACAAGTGAGGTAAGCACTTGTTACTGATCGAGAAAAGTTTTTTCAATTTTCGAGATCTGTTACGTGTTTACCTCATGTGTATTGCATACTATTTTTTGGTCGATGTTTCTAATTTTTATTAAATATAGTAATAAATGAATTAAAATATTGGTTGGATGTAAATGACTTGTATGAGAAAGAAACATTTGGCGATCGTTGCTATGTAGCTTTTCATTTGTTTTATTATAAGCAAGGATTGTTGGCTGTGGAGACATTTTTAAATGTAGTACCGTGATTAGAATCTGTTTGATAATTTTATTATGGAAGGAGTCATGGTAGATGATAGAGAAATTGAAGAAGCCTGGAGGGTGGGATGTTCTGCATTAATTCCGGAAAAGTCTGAACAAAGGTACGAGTTAGTATACAAAACATTCAAGAAATGCTTTATTTTACTTACCGAACGTGTGCTTTTTGAGTCCATATCAGCATTGCGATTTCTTTTGTTTGCATAGCAATCAGGTTAGATGTGGGAACGTTGACTAACTTCCAGTAACAAAAAATATTGGTAAGTATAAAAAATTAGTCACATCGACCAAAAAAATAATAACACCTTTGTTGGAAATATTTGCGTTCATTATAAACGAATGACATTAACAGTGTGGGCAATGTTGAGACTACAGGAGGCTGTGACTCCAATCAATTTATTGTATTATATTGTTTCAAATAAAGTTCAGATAATTTAAAATGCAGTGATTGTTTCGTATAATGTATATTAACACTAACTTTTGGATATATTTTTTGCATACCGGTATACATTGTACGTAGTATACATAAAGGGCAGTGATTTTACTTTCCGCACGTGGTTTGTAATATGCAATTTTACTGTATAGTTATTTAAGTTGGCAACCGCGAAATGTAGGAAGTTGAACTTTCAATCACGATCGCCATTGCTGTAAGTACGCCAAAACGCGCTATCGCGCAAAAATAACATTTGCAATTTCTTTCACGGCAGAAATAAACTGCGGTGCTATTGATGTAAATATTCACGATTTTCGTAAAATAAAATACTAGCATTCAGTGAGTTCGCACAGACGGTATTATTTTATAGGCCTCCTTGTATTGGGATGCCCTAGTTCAAAATTCATTTCATGTATAAGGATGTATGGAGAGCTCATGTCCCCGAATCTAGGGTTCAATAGTGGCAGTGAATTAGTTGGTCCATAATTCTGAATGTGGAACATTATTTTTTTTAACCCAAGGCAGTTATATGCAGACTGAATTAAGATAAATTATTATGGAAAATTTACTTTTTGTTTAACATAACTTGTAGAACACAATACAATATGAAGAATCCAGGTACTCGTGGTAGGTTTGGTCATGACCTCATGACCAAATAACGGATCCTCAATTGTACTTTTACTGTATTTAGAGTAGGCCCTATTTAGCATGATCGTTTTTGTTTACTTTTAAATTACGCAAACTTAGCGGGCAAACTAACAAAAATCAACATTCTCGAGGTATTATTTATGCAATCATTTAAAATGTTGGTCACAAGGATTTACTTCACTCGAAATTTGAACTGGTTGGAGTCAAGTAGTGAAACATAGTAGGTATGTTTAAATTTCTATATGGAGGTTAGATAGGTCTTTATAAGATCTGCAGCAGAATTCGCAACTTACTTCCTCTAAATTGAGTGCTCATTTTCAGTAATATTTATAATTCTCGCCGCTGTGGTCTCGAGGTAGCGTGCTGCCTTCTCACGCAGCGGACCCGGGTTCGATCCCCGGTCGGGGCAGTTTTTCTGGATGAGGTTTTTATCGGGGTTTTTCCTCACCTGTAAGACATATGTCAGGAAAAATTTAAGGCTCAAACGGTCCCCGAAATCATATGATCATCATCATTCTTATCATATAATCATCATCCTTCACCGGTGTGGAAAGCAACGGGAAGCTACCCCACCTACAATTCCCTAGTAAAGCTGCATAACATGAAAATGCTATGATTGCAGTGAAAGACCTGTCCTCGGGCAGAATTACTATGGATGGATGGATGGATATATATATATATATATATATAAATTGCTTAACTGTTATGTTAGCCGCGAGATGGCAGTTGGAATAAATTTCCGCTACCTCTTGTGTGAATTGAGAATACTACATGTATAAGAAAATTGTATGCTTGTATTGGAATTCTTGGGTAGCTCAGTAGGTTAGAGCGCTAAAGGTACAGACTTTAGAGACTCGAGTTCAAATCCCGACTCAAGCATTCTTTTTTCTTTTCATATCATATATATATATATATATATATATATATATATATATATATATAGATGATAAATTGTTTTTTTATTTAGCAATGGAAGCCAAATATGACATGAAAAGAAAAATTAAGCTTGAACCGGGATTTAAACTCAGGACTTCTAACTCTATAACTTAGGGCATCGTTTCCCAACCTGTGGTTCGCGAACCCCCGGGGTTAGCAAAATATTTCAAGGCGTTCGCCAAAACGTTTCCGTAATGGCGGTTTTCGAGGTTAGGCCTATTGGTGTTGCCTTCATTTCTGAGGCATAAATAATACAATTAATTAACCCTATAAACTTACTTGTTACATATGTGTAACATCGGGAATTCATCACAATATTTCCACAATAAATTAATATTTACCGCGAATGTCTGATTTACAGTGTTATGTAACAACGTTAGGAATGCATTTTGATTTCGCTATGGAAATTTAGTCTGTCAACTTCTTTGTGTTCTAACTATACTAACAACAGTACTGCGAAAGTCATTTTGTTCATATGCCTATTTAAAAAATAAATACAGACTTTGTGCTGAAAGTGATTTGAGACTTTATTTAACTTCTGCGGTTCCTGATTTCAAAGCTCTGTGCCATGGAAAGCAGGCGCAACCTTCTCACTAAATTCCAAGGAAGAGGTGAGTAATTGCAATGACTATTTAACTCATGCCACAAATGCTAGTCAATGACCAATCACGTTTCAATGAATTTTGTTTTACAACCAATGACTCGTGTTTCACTTCGCTCTTTATCGACTTCTCTTTATCAGCTCCTGCTTTTGTGATAAAGAAAGCTCCTCCTTTTTAATGTTCTGAACAGGTCAAAACATTATTTTTCTCCAACAAATACATTTAAAATAGCAAATAATGAAAATATACCTTGATTTTACTGAGTTGTTTACTAAAAATAAATGAATAATCCATAATGTTGATTATGATACATAGTTTGATGTGTTTCATTATTTCTCCACTTGGGTGCACTCTTACAATATTGCGATCTTATTTGGCAATAAATAATATGATCAAGCAGCAGTGAATGAACACAAACTCACATTTCTTATTTGTTTTCAAACATCGCCGTTTACATTAAATATATAAATATTTTTAAATAACTATAGTTAAACAATGATTTGTGAGTAAACAGCTTAATTTTATTCGTTAAATAGTCCTAACAAATGCCACGAGTGATTTCCAATTTATCTAGAGAATTTGGAAATCAAGAGTGGCATTACTTATGAAAATTTGCATTTATTATTGCAACTAGGCCTACACGTTGTGTAACTTTTAAGCCGTAATTATAGTTTCTTTAGATTTTTAACTGTTAAGGGTCGAGTTAATTTAAGGTTATTAAACGTTTCTTGGAATTCAATTTTATGCATATCTACTATATGTATATTTAAAAGTCAGTGGTTCACCCAACTCAAATAGTTTCGGAAGGGGTTCGCTAGTCGAAAATGGTTGGGAACCGCCGCGTTAGTGCGATACCGACTTTGCTATCTAGAATTATGCTGGTACATATATAGGTCGTCCACCGCCTTGTCACCCAGCGGGCCCGGGTTCAATCCCCGGTCGGAACAAGCTTCCTGGGTGAGGTTTTTTTCGGGGTTTTTCCTCACCTGTAAGACAAATGTCAGGAAGCTTAGGGCCCAACGGTCCCCAAAAATCATCCGGTCATCATCATCATCCTTATCATTATCATCACCATCCTTTACCGGTGTGGAAAGCAACGGGAAGCTACTATATCTATAATTCCCTAGTAAAGCTTCAAAGTATAGCATGGAAATTATATGACTGCAGTGAAAGACCTGTCCTTGGGCAGAATTAAAATGGATGGATATGTAAGTCGTTGTCGAACATTTTCCACTTCAACCCACCTCTTACTCTCTGGGGTACTAGTGACATTTTACCCTTTACAGCCACAATATCGGATCGTAATTCACGTGTGTATCAAATTTGGTTTAAAATGCTCCAAACGTTGCGGAAGAATGTCCGTCGCTGTGGCGTAGTCGGTAGAGACCCTACCTTCCACTCTGGCGATCCGGGTTCGATTCCCGGCGGGGTAAGAGATTTTTAAAATCTCGACCTTGGGACTGGGTGTGTGTCGCGTCTTAGTTGTACCCATTGGGTTTATCATCATCATCATCAACATCATCATCATCATCTTCATTCATGGATTAGGTCTGTTGACCCGTTCCGACTTCAGCCCATCTCTTTCTAGGTCTGCCCACATCTCGGGTGCCTTTAGGTTTGTATTTTGTTATTTGTTTTGGATATCTATTTTCATTCATTCTGTCTATGTGTTGCTTCCATTTTTGTCTATATGTATCCATTTTATCAGTTATTGCAAATATTTCAAGTTCCTGTCTTATTTCTGTGTTCTTCATTCTGTCTTCCTCAGTGCACCCTTTAACAGATCTCAAAAATTTCATTTCTGCCGCCGTTATCCTACTTAGATCTCGGGTTTAATTCCTCTAAAAATATGTTTAAATAATGGATTTTTTCAGAACACACTGTATTCCGCCGAATTCTATAGAATAATGTATACATTATTGTACCTTTATTTCCAAAAGAAGGAGGATAAATGTAAGAGTGCAGAGTTTTCATAGAGACTGTTTTCTTTTTCATTGCAGATAATGAAGGCTGTTTTAATAATTGTATGTCTATTACACATCTCCGTATCAAGTCATGATTACAAGTTTCGTTGCAGACACGTAAGTATATCAAGAGAATATCGTCTTCAGAAGCCTGAAAGTCCCTTATGATCTCTTAAAAAATATATTACATCTCTTTGCAGGACGATTCAGAGATCCTTGGGCACGTGGTGTGTATTTATATATAAGTTCAGAATTTTATTTGGAGCCTCTCTTTAACATGTCGTTATAGAACTAACTTTGGGAATTATATAATTCTCATTTTTTTCAACATGTGATTTTCATTTCGTTAACGATGACGGACGAAAAATCTGTTTTATTTTTGTAAAAAGTATTTTTTTTGAAAGTATAGACTAAACAGTCATTTGCAATATAACTTACAAAAAAAAACACACACAACACAAGGACGATTCAGTCAGTACAGATCAGAACTGCTATTGACAAAAAAAAACGTAAATTATATAACACACATAAAAAACGCTTTTTGTAACATCAAATCGTATTTTAATTAGGCCTATCTGTATAACGAAATAAGTACGTACCGCTCTAATGATAGGGGGCACGCCGTAGCGTAGTGGTTAAGGCACTGCGCTACAAGCCGGAAGGTCGAGGGTTCGAGTCCCGATGGGGCCAGGATTTTTAAACTGACCCAAACCCTCTGGCGGCACCATGGCCCTGGGGTCGACTCAGCCTCTAACGGAAATGAGTACCAGACGCTTGTTCTGGAGGTAAAGGCGGCCGTCACGCAGGGCTGACAACCCGGCTGACATCAAGTGCCGATTGTCCAGAAAAAGTGGGGCCTTAACCTCCTACTAACCCAAGGGCCTCTCGAGGCCTATCGTGGGATCACTTTACTTTTACCGCTCTAATGACATGCTCACCTCGTTAGAATTATTTTTTTTCCCATGACGCGACAGGCCTAGAAGGCTCTTAGCCTACCATCCGGCTGCTGGCCTCACATCCACATGTGTCAATCATAGAGGTAAACAATCATCTAGCCAGTGTACGGGTGACATGTGGTCAGCATATCAGGTCCCCCAGCCGTTATAGCTGGTTTTCTCAACCTGGAACAGCTACTTATTGTAGCTACCCAAATGCCTCATGATGCTGGGTGGGAACCGGTCCCATACTGGCCGAAATACCATGACAAAATTTCTTCCCCTTGGAGATTCGAACCAGCGCAAGTCCCGTAGCTTCTGCGCCAAGGTTTCCTGCTTTAACCACTCGGCTACGGCGAAAGGTTAAGTGATCCGACTAAAGGCCTCAGGGGGCCCTTGGGGTAGTAGGAGATTAAGGCTCCCATTTTTCTGGACAATCGGCACTTGATGTCAGCCTGGTTGTCAGCCCTGTGGGACGGCCGCCTTTACACCCAGAACAAGCGACTGGTACTCATTTCAGTTAGAGGCTGAGTCGACCCCAGGGCCATAGTACCGCCAGAACGTTTGGGTCAGTTAAAAAATCCTGACCCTACCGGGACTCGAACCCTTGACCTTCCGGCTTGTCGCGCAGTGCCTTAACCACTACGCTACGGTCGTTGGAAAATAGATAACGGAAATTCGAAGAGGCAAAATTGTACGGATTATCGGGATCTCAAAGTTCAGGTCACCATGTGTAACGGTATACAGTATCTATTTCACCTACAGTCATTTAATTTTTTTCAGAGGTTTCGAGGAGAAATGATAATGAAGATGATTAATAACGTAGCCCATTATATCTCCTTTATCAGGAGTTAATACTCCGTAGACTAAGTTAATTTTATTTAGCTTATTTGTCCAAAGATGTCATGAGTAGCATGCGGTCAACACATTGACTCAATAAGACATCTATCAGGCAACTAAGGTATTACTAGGATGTTCGAGATCGGTAAATTTTGTTTAGAGGCTTCTTTGTTGAGGCTTGAGGATCTTTTACAAGCCTAAAAATCTTCAGACTCGGGACCCACGGCTTAAAGTCCCTCCCTGAGGACTTACTCCTTGGATTTTTCTATCCTAAAAAAAATCCATCGACCGATGCCGGGTTTGAACCCGCGACCCTCGGGACCAGAAGCTGTGAGCGTAACAACTAGTCCATCGCGGCCGACTCAAGGACATATGAGTTGTCCGATATTCTCCGCTCGCAACCTCCCACTCTATAAAATAACTATTGACGCATTGTTGCCAACATCCATTGAGAAAAAGTGGCTAAACTTGACTCCTAAAAATGGCTAAAATGCAACTTGTATCGGAGGAAGTTATATTTTAATAACTTAAATCAAGGACTTGCCAATCTGTATCTTTGAAATACAATTTAGGAAATACTTTTTCTTTTCGCTATTGTAATTGCTGCAATTATAATACAGTCATTAAATTATTAACATAATATCTATTTTAAGAAATAAATATATATTCTTATAATGAAAGAATTCTAAATTTAAAAAAAAGTTTTCTTTCATTTCTATCTCTTTAAGTTTATCTAAGTTATATTTTTATTCTATTCTCACCAGAAATTCTATTTCTATGGTATATTCTTTGTTTATATCGAGTGGAGATCTGAATCACTATCTACTCCTCAAGTATGAGTATTTAATAAATAATAGTTTTAAAAAACTAAAACAACACGCTTTATTAGAAAACCGAACTAAAAAAATGAAAAATAATTTTAATTTCCAACACGCCTGGGATAAAATTAAAGTGGGCAACAAAAAAATCATCTCCAACACATCATCATCATCATCATCATCATGAACAAATTCGTTTTAGGCCATATGGCCTGTACGGTAAACCTAGCGAAGATGGTTTGATCTTTCCACCGATGTTTTGGTCTTCCTTGGTCCCTATGTCCAGTTGGGGTATATTGGAATGCCAATTTTGGAAGTCTATTTCTTGCCATTCTCCTCAGATGATTTTTCGACATTCTAGTCTTTGCTTAAGTTTCTTCGAGTAGTAGGAAGTCCCCTGGGTTGGTTACCAACACATATAGAATAAAACTAGTTATCAACAAAAAGAAAATAATTTTACCATCAAAAGCGTAGAGTGCTCCATATCAATTAATATATTTGATAATAAACAGATATTGGTAAAAGTAAAGTCTCTAAGAAGAAAATGTAAACAATTATAAAAAGCACCCCACGCTTTTGATGGTAAAATTATTTTAGTTTTGTTGATAACTCTAGTTTTATTCTATATGTGTTGGAGATGATTTTTTTGTTGACCACTTTAATTTTATCCCAAGCGTGTTGGAAATTAAAATTATTTTTCATTTTTTAGTTCGGGTTTCTAATAAAGCGTGTTGTTTTAGTTTCTTAAAATTATTATTTATTTTTTATTTTTTAGTTTTAAATGTTACAGAATAAGATAAAAATGTAAATATCTTTAAATTCGATACTATTGTAGTATGGGCTAAAAGTAATACTCTTCTAAAAAAATCATCCCAGCCGGATTTGAAACAGCGACCTATGGATTAATGAAATTATATACCACTAGAGTTCACCGCTCTACCAACTGAGCTCTTATAACGATTGACTAAAAAGTCGACAAGTCCGCAACCTATTATACCAATTTTCATTTTTTTTTATTTTCTGACGATTCTGGTCAGGATTTTTTAAACAAAATATGAAATTATTGTATTGTCACGGGTCCTCTACAAGTATACAAAGTTTCAAATCGATCCAATGTTTCTAAATGGGTGAAAATCGTGCTCAAAGATTCCGTTACATAGATACAAAGACACGTTTTTGATTTTGTCATGATTCTGGCCAGGGTTTTAGAAACAAAATGTGAAATTATTGTATTGTCACGAGTCCTTTACAAGTATACAAAGTTTCAAGTCGATCCAATGATTTTAAGTGGGTGAAAATCGCGTTGAAACATTCCGTTACATAGATAGATAGATGGATACAGGTCAAGCTAATATAAAGCGTGTAAAATTGTAGACTTTTAGTCTGTTCTGTATTAATACATGGTCTATCTGATTAGTAGTACCATCAGCGAAAGTCCACGTTTCTTTGTTTATGTTTTCCTTCGGAAAGAAGATACTATTTTTTTTGTGGTGGCAAAATATATTAATATCCTTCAGTCATTATTACAGAATATACCGAAGATGATTAAACTGTAAAAATGACTACAAATGGCTAAAGAAAAGACGGAAAATGGCCAGGAAAGCTATTAGTAGCCTTTTCATAAATTTGTAGCTAGTTATGTTTTCAAAATGGCTAGATCTAGCCAAAAAATGACTAAATTGGCAACCCTGTATTCACATGACAGTCACATGAAAATCCGGTCCTCTTGCTGAGTTGCTTTGATATATGGTCACGTCTGCGCATCTTCGCGGAGTTGAGGGTGGGTGTTCATGTGAGTAGTAGGAGATACAGTGACTTGACCTTGAAACCTCTGAGACGATAATGAAATCACTATAAATGAAGGGGTATATGGCATAGTGGCATAAGTCATTGTTCTTCATTTCGAGAAAAACAGTATTTTATTTGTTAGTGTACAAAGAACCAAGTTAGCGTAATATTGATAATAATGGGGAAATGTATTGTCCTAAGTGATGGTATTAACTGTTGATATATCTGACATGCAGTATGCTGTTTCTTCTTTATAAACGCGTACTTCACTCATTTTTGTAAAAGACTGACTTACACTAACTATGCCAATATCCTTTCAAATGCATATATGGTGCTTTCACATTTGACTTGAATTTAAACTGAAACATATGAGTTTTGTAATGAAATGTGCATCTTACAGAATGGATATTACATCAAGAATACGCATAGCGGTCTGGTACTGACTCCTGATTGGAAGTGGTCGCAGTTGGTGATGGTAATGGACACACCTAGAGGCACATGCGATCAGCTCTGGGAGCATACACAAGACAACATGTTAATCAACAAGCATAATGGGTAAGTCTAGCTACCTAGTTGGTCCCGTTTGATTAGTGCTTACCATAATAGTCTCTGGTTCCGAGCTTCGCTGGTTAAAATCCGGCCAGGGTCAATGCATTTTTTAGGATAAAAACCTGAGTACGTTTCCTTCCGAAGTGGGCCGTTCGGATGTTCTGCGGGCCTATCATGGCTACATTCATTACCCGATTGGTAAACAAGTGAGTGTTGACGTCATTACCAGAGATATCCACACTAATAACCAGCGATAACGGCACTTATAACCAGCGATAACCACACTTATAACTACACTTACAATCAGAGATAACCACACTAATAACCAGCGATAAACCCACTGCCACAGCATCTCTGTCGATTGTAGCTGGTTTTAACAACAAAGCTCTGCCGATAACGGTGTTTCTCTGCCTGTAACAAACATTTATGTCCGAATTTAACCGCGTAAAAAAAGTACATATTTAACTGCGTAAAATAAAAATAAGGGCGTTCCATGAGATTCACCTAGGTTAGAGTAATTTAATTAGGTTAGGTTAGCTTCTAGGTTAATAATGTCCGAATTTAACCGCGTAAAACTAAACAAAAAAGTACATATTTAACCGCGTAAAATAAAAAAAAAGGTGTTCCATGGGATTCAGCTAGGTTAGAGTTAATTAATTAGGTTAGGTTAGCTTTTAAGTTCGTTACATTTTAAATGTGTTTTAATACGTAAAAAAAATACCTCTTCATCGCCGGTATTCTATGGGAATTCAAAATGGCTAATTTATGCTCAGCCCACTGAGCACTAGTTTCCCTCAGAAGAGAAGTAAAGCCAAAAGTCCAGTGTCGTAGATTTGCATCACGTAAATGATCATCGAACCCAAAATAAGAGGTCTCTGTGCAAAATGAGTCGGATATTTCACTCTCAGATTTGAATTACGAGGCTAATGTTAATGAGCGTCGTTAAATAAACTACTAAGTCGAGTCTCCTAATTTGGGAAGTGTTAATATGAAACTTTCTATTTAATACTTTAGCAGCGCAGGTCATATATTGGACAGACAATTCAAAGGAATAATTACAAAAAAAGTATATAATTTGAGACCCATTTAGCTGCAAGAATAAAATAATTACAGTCCAGCCGTTGAGTTTCCGGCCCTGACGTTTAAGTTGTATGAGAGGTAAAGGGAGAAACTCGCCCTCTACTGCTCTTGATAATAAAATCTGCAAATTCTGCAATAGAATTCCTTATTTTGTCTTAGGATTTATTGATTCATTAACATTAAAACAGCGTGATATGGACGCAAACGACTCGCCAACGCGTATAAACGGTCAAGCATTTCTATTTTCGCTTTAAGCGGCAACACTATTATTTTTTCTTTTCGGTACTAATTTTTCTCTCCTTTTACTCGACATTACAAACTGGGAACAAAGCACAAGAGACACGTGTTATTCAATCAAAATTATTGCAACGAATTACAAATTGAAACAATAATATACCGATCGTGGCGATGGATGCATTTATCAAAGTATATCCTACAAAGCACATCCTACAAATTATGAATAAGAAGAAAACATACCGGCACGTGGAATACGACAACAGCTCTTAACAATGAACTCTATGGTTGGTGATAATAAGGTTTGTTTTGTTTTGATATGTATTTGTCCATTTGGTTTGAATCACTATTTGTAAAAGCCGCCTTGGCATCTGTCTGCAGTAAAAAAAAAAAAAAAAAAAAAAAACTGGTGATGGTTAATAAAGGACACTAATCCTTCTAATACACCGACTGGATCCGCAAAAAAATAAAGCAATTTTTAGCCGCGAATACAGGAACTGTGTCGCAATTTTATTACCCGCAAATAATGAAACCGTGAATAAGGAGCTCTTACTGTATTTGAAATTGATTGGAAAGTTATATATTTTCTGTTTAACCCATTCGCTTCAGGTTTAAATGCTCGATGCATTTCCCCAGAAACCAAATTTAAGTTACTGTAAATTACATTGTCTATTTTCAGACATTCAAAACAAGCAAAAGTTAACGGTGTTTGAGAACACAATAAGAGTGAAGGCCAAAACACATTCCTCTACTATTCATAAATGTTAAGAAAAGATTACCCTGCCAAGGAATGTACAAAATATTGCAAAATATGTAACAGCAGACTTAAGGGAGTGCACCTCGTCTTCTGAGTTGAAGGCCATTTAATTGCCGGCGAGTCTACCTCGCCTTTTGAGGCGAATGGGTTAAGATAATTCAGTATATAACAAATCATAAGAGTTTTTCGTTTCAGACTTGCACTCACAGCACAAATAGAACCTCTTATTGACGGTGTTGCAATATTAAAGTTGGAAGTTCCGAGACAAAGAGAAATGCAGAAATGGACGATTAGTACTACTACAGGAGCATTATATATTAATAACACCTATTTTCTGCACGTATGGGACGCAAGAACTCAGCCTTTAACAGAAGTCATCGCACTGAAACTTTCTTCAGATACTGATTTGAAACATAACCAGATATTCCACCTTGCTCCTGCACACTAGACAATCATGCACTTATGTAAGATTGTAAACTTTCACGGCCTGTGTCTTGATTCATGTATTTTATGTCTTTCGGGCTAAATGGCCGTGGTCTGGGTTTATTAAAACTCAACGTTTCGTCTACTACTGCGGTAGACATCCTCAGGAGATTCTGCGTGCTCTTTGACCTCCTAACTGTACATCCAGTCTGTAGCCGAGTTAGGAGGTCAAAGAGCACGCAGAATATCCTGAGGATGTCTACCGCAGTAGTAGACGAAACGTTGAGTATTAATAAACCCAGACCACGGCCATTTAGCCCGAAAGACATAAAATACATGAATTATGCACTTATTTATTAAGAGAGTTAGCCACTTCAATGTATGACTTATTTATTATTTTTATTAAAGTACTTTTTATTTATTAAAGTTTTCTTTCAATCCTTTTATATTCTTTTCCACAGACCGCTTTTATGCCATAGGGATAACATACAGGGACTTCAAATTAAGACGCAACCCTAGAGCTCGGTAACCAGCCGGCAGGCCAAGCGGTCAAAACACCTCCATTTCCCGGTCAGTGAATTGACGGGCGGGCGGCAAAGTAGATTCCATTCACAATCCTGCTACCTTATTTAGTGATTACTTCTATAACTGTAAGGTACAGACGTGTTTTTCGAAGTTTTTTTAACCCTTAAATTCTAAATGTATCCTTTTGGATATATATTAGTTGGTTTAATTAATTTAACATTTTAAATAAATCAGAAGAAAATGAACAAAAAGAAACCACTTAAATGTGTATCTAATAATACAATATACATAATAATAACAACAGTTACACAAGATTCCGTTTTCACTGCGGTCCGCCACATTCAAATAACTAATAGAAGAAATTTGTGTTTTGCCAATTTAAAGGGTTAATCCACTTGCGAATTGTTTTTTCAGGTGTGACTGTGGTGAGTTCAGTTTAACATGGTGTATATTATCGCCTCACTATGATGGTTGTCCAGCGGCTCGCTTTGTTTTCCCGCAGCTGTTATATATAATTAAATACAAAGATACCGACTACCGCTACTATAATAACTCCGCATGTTAATCATTGTCAAGCATTGTCGCGCGGCACCCGCCTTTATATAAACGGACAACCATCATAGTGAGGCGATAATACCACTGAACAGAGGTCATTTATACTTTTAACAAATTCAAAGAATAAATATTACAATATTTGTTGCCGTAAATCTTACCCCCAGTGAGTTAGTTAGTTAGTTAAGGTCGAGTTCGTTAACGAGCAAAATCTAACCATTAGAAATAGTAGTTCACATAAAACGAACATTTAAATAATCACTCAAAAGGCCTACATTTTAGATTTTAGAAGACAACTCGGAATATGCTACTAAAATAAAACGAGTAAGATATTCTCCAAATTCAGCGAACTCCGACCATTAGAAGTAGGGTTTAGGTAAACATCAATGAAACTAAATAATATATGCTCACACATAGAAATCTAATATATAAAAATCAATGATTGTTTGTTTGTTTGTTTGTTAGTTCATATTCTATGCGCGTCCATACCGTTGGTCCTATTTTGATGGGGCTTTATGCAAAATGTTCAAGAGATTCCCAGGATGAACTTAGGCTATAAGAGAGTTGTGATATTCAACCCCTTCACCCCTAAAAATCACCTTTTGTAGAGAGAAACGTGAAATAAAGTCTCTACTTTAACGCTTAAATTGCTTACGCTTCCTAAACCTTAACAAATACACCAAATTAATGTACACAGAATTGAACATCTCACAAAACTCTACAAAAAAGTTCGCAACAGCATATGTTTATCTTTACGGATGACTCACAATAAACGTTTTTGTCTTTCATTGTTGATAAGCAGATTCTCGGGCAAGTATAACAGCGCACGGCTGGTAGTAAAAACACATTAATATTTATATTTAATTAATGTTGGGAAGTAAACATTATGAGGTATAATCATTACAATTTATCGGAGAATATATTGTTTAAACAACTCACCTCATAGGATTCATGCTTCCATGAAATCGCGATTTCATGGAAGCATGAATCCTATGAGGTGAGTTGTTTAAACAATATATTCTCCGATAAATTTTAACATTAATATTTATTTAGGAGTAGCAGCGCACGCCGGGTATTAGCTAGTAAATTATAGAATATAAATGATCGATTATCGACCAATGAGGAAAATTTCGAAGAAGTGGCTGAATTCAAATACTTTGGAGCAATAGGGCTAATTACAAACAGGAATGAGTAGCAGAAATAAATTAAACAAAAGCTTAATTCTGGGAATGTATTCTATTAGTTATAACGGGGACTCTTGTCTCAACTTTTATATTATATAATGTATTTCCGCAAATATACGCCTGACTCCATTAATATTTTGCATTTTTTTTACTAATTTCTATGGTTATTTAAGGCCGCTTTAACTATATAATAATTTCGCGACAATTACACAGTTGGTTTAAAGCATAACAATTCTGGATTCTAGATTACAATTTAAGATAATCAAAACAAAGAGAATTATGAACTATTCAACAGTAATCTAACAAGAGGTTGTGTTTTTCTGAAAAAATCACGAGCGACGAAGTCGCGAATGAGTTTGTCTAATGAAAAATTCAACCTAGCGTTGGATTTGGAGTGACTACTTAGCGAATAATACAACATCAGAGGCTAAAAATAATTACGATGTTTAATATTTACCAAATGTGAGGTTATGTATTCCGATCTTACTTCCGGACGATTTCTAAGCCGGCTCCATAGTTATAAACAGCATATCTTTACTGTTTAAACTCTTTGGGCTTTAATAACAGATGATTGTTTGAGAAGTAACTAATCCATCGATCCATCCATAGTAATTCTGCCTGAGAGCAGGCCTTTCACTGCAATCATAGTATTTTCACGAAATGCTTTGCAGCTTTACTAGGAAATTGTGGGTGTGGTAGCTTCCCGTTGCTTTCCACATGGGTGAAGGATGATGTGATGATGATGATGATGATGGCCATATGATTTCGGGGACCGTTTGGGCCTTAAAGTTTTCTTGACATTTGTCTTACAGGTGAGGAAAAACCCCGATAAAAACCTCACCCAGAAAAACTCTCCCGAGCGGGATCGAAATCGGGCCCGCTGCGTGACAAGGCAGCACAATACCTCGAGACCACAGCCCTGGACATAAAATAACTCTTAACAAGATGTTAAATAAAATTGGTACTTGGTAAGTCTGTTAAAAATGTTAACTATTAACAATAATGCAGATTCATTTTATATCATTTAATAATTTTATAGAGCAACATAACTTTTTTTTTTGTAATTATTGAATTTGTTTTCTTTTGGCATTTCTTGCTGTACCTTATCGATCGTACATTTTTCAATCGATATCGTTGTCAAAGAAGTTAATTTGCGTTGAAATCTCTCATTATGAAAAGGAAGTGGCACGATTATCGGTCTATGCGTTAAATAGTCGTAAGTAATGCCACGAATGATTTCCAATTTAACTGGAGAGTTTGGAAATCAAGAGTGGCATTTGTCAGGACTATTTAACGAATGAAATTAAGCTGTTTACTCACAAATCATTATTTATTAGTCATTCAAAATATCTCTGCAGGCGGAAGAATTACGAATCTCTGTTTGCTGCTACACGTGACGTCATATAAGGCTGTGTATACTGTCAGCGTCCACGTCCCATTCCCCTCTGCACTCGTAGATAGCAGTGTCACGTGTTCTATTCCTGCATAAACACGACTGCAGTGCCCTCCGTCAACAACTGCGCTTACTCCTTAAACGGGTAATAACTATAGTTATTTTAAAATATATATATATATGTATATATATATATATTTAATGTAAACGGCGATGTTTGCAAACAAATGAGAAACGATTGGTACGCTTCATTTGCTTCTTTTGTTCGATTACTGCAACCAGATCATAATATTATTTATTGCCAAAATATCGCAATGTTCTAATAATGCACCCTAGTGGAGAAATGTATAACCAAAGTTATAGGTATTAATTTGTGATGTCCTATGATGTAAATATGTCAATTATATTTTTCTGCGTCATTTCCTGGAAAATAATTCGTTTAAGAAAGTGCAAACAGTGGTTTCTTTTTTTTTGGTGGTATAATCAATTGTTACAAATATTTTTATATTATCTCTCGTATGCACTACGTGTTGACATTCATGCACTATATATACAATCTGGTAGCCGTATTTCTTGGAGAGTCAGTCACTGCAAAGTAATGCTATGACCTATTCAGAATGTTGAAAAGGAGGTGCCTTCTTTATTATGATAAACTTTAGCTGGTAAATTCTAGGCGAAACACGACTGTGATTGGTTGTAAATTAAAAATCATTGCAACGTGATTGGTCATTGACTCCCATTTGGGGCATGAGTTAAATAGTCATATTAATCAATATGCTATTTATTAGTAGGATCTTTGTTTACTTTTTTAAAATTTGTTTTCTTCAATGAATTGTCGTGTTTTAAACATGTATCAGGTATCAATTTTGTATTTAATATCTTATTCACATTAAAGTGTAGATTTTATGTCTTTCAAAAAAGAATATTTGTTAGGACAAGAACGGGTTACTGAATGCAGTCTTGATTTGATCTGGAATTCTGTATTTTTGTTTGCATATTTTATATCATAGGAAATCAACAGTTATAATATATTTTATGGCAAGTGTACTGCTGTTATTTTTGTATGTGCTTTTGGACAGTAGAAGCGAAGGAGAATTATTGCGTGACCATTTCCTAAACTGTGAATTGTAACTTGATCTTTTCTATTTAGACGTACGAAGGAATAAACGCTGTAAGAGTTGCGCATAATTTCTTTTAGTTTACTATTTAATTTTTCAACAAAAAATGGTATTCATTTTTCCCTGATCTTCATGATAAATTTCTTAGAAAAATTCCCTCATGGTATGAGGATGGGAGACGAAGTAGCGGCTTTATCTTTTTAATAGCAGTTTAATTTCCTGGTATTCCTTTGTGTGATGGGATAATTGATTTTTTTATACTTTTCTTCTCAAGTATATGATTATATGTTTAGAGAAATTCTCGAATATTTCATTACTATTAGTAAGGAATGAATGCGTACACATAGAATCGAAGTTATAATGCATCTGTCATGATTGAGAAATAACATAACAAATTTATTATATTATTTTGAATTGTGAACTTCCACTGTACCGTTACATAATGCATTTGCGAGATAGTGCGTTTTGTCGTACTTACAGCAATGGCGACCATGATTAAAAGTTTAACTTCCTACTTTACGGGGTTGCCAACCTAAATAACTATACTGTAATAAATTAACTATACTTTATTATTACAATATTTGAGAAATAAAACTAAATTAAAATTTTACAAAACAGTAGCCGTTCCAAGGTTAACATACGGGTCTGAGACTTGGCCTTTCACAATCTCTGATAAAAATAAAATTGAGACAATAGAAATGAGATTTCTCAGATCAGTTGCAGGTGTATCTCTAAGAGATCAAAAGAGAAGTCAAGATATCAGAGATGAATTACAAATATGTAATATAAATGAGAGAATAACACAGAAATAAACGTAATTGGTTTGAACATATACAAAGAATGCCAAATAATCGTTTATCAAAGCAGCTGCTTCATTATAGGCCTCTAGGCTGAAGAAATGTAGCAAGACCAAAACGTCGTTGGAAAGACGACTTGCACCTGCAGCATATACTGCACCGGGGAGCGGAACGGGTCAACAGGCCCATACCTTGAAGAAGAAGAAGATGATGTAATATTACATTTTTCAAACCGCGTGTGGGAAGTAAAACCACTGCCCTTTATGTATATACAAAAATATCGAAAATGTAGTGTTAATGTACATTATACGAAACAAATCATTGCATTTTAAACGAACTGAACTCAATTAAAACAATATAAATAATAAATATGTACTTGCCGTCATTTTATTACTCACTGGTGTCACGGCCTCCTGTAGTTTCAACTAATAAACATTTCCCAGACTGTTAACGTCAGTCAGTTGTTTATAATGAACGCACACATTTCCAACAAAGATGTTATGGTTTTTTTACTTACTTACTCACTGGCACTATCGAACCCGTAGGTTCATGGCCGCGCGGACATAAGTTCTCCATACATCCCTATCCTGAGCTAATGTTTTCCAATCATTCCCTGTATAATCTACTTCCCTCGAACCATAGTTAATGTTGTTCTCCCACCTCATTCTTGGTCTACCAACTGGGCGTTTTCCTTCTGGCTTTCCTACAAGAAGTTTCCATGCACGTCTTTCATTCCCCATACGCGCAACATGTCCTGCCCATCGCAGTCTACGGGACTTAACTGTTCTTATTATATTTGGCTTCCTATAAAGACCATGTAGTTCATTGTTATGTGGTCTTCTCCATTCACCTGTCTGTTCATCTCTCTTTGGTCCAAAAAATTTGCTAAGAACTTTATTCTCAAATACTCTTAATCTCCTTTCCTCCCTTGAAGTAAGAGTCCATGTTTCGCACCCATATAATATAACGATGTTATTGTTTTACTATTATTTATTATTTTGAAAACACCATCGCGCAAAAAAATAATGTACAGCGCACGTTTGTGAAATGTTTTACAGAATCTCGGAAATTAAAAACCTCGCTATTGCTCTGTTTTTAAACATTTTCCTAGCTTCTGTAAAAACCACTTCCCAACCTCGCATCGTAATATACTATTATACGTCAATATTAATGTATTGTAATAAAATTTGATACACTACCATATAGGGCCAAAAGGGGGAAAATAGAGGGTGTGCGTTGAAATCAAACATTTTAATTCCTCCCCTATAAGGACCACTCTATACATAGAGCATGTCCCGGACCAACATTATCAATAACAAACTGTTATAGAACATAAACAAATAAATTTATTGCAATGCAGTTTGTTGCAAAACTGAGATAAACTCAACACGTTTGTATGATAATTCAAAAATTTGCAACCTTGTGCAGCTTTGGTTGGTTTCGTGGTTCGCGGGCTCAACTCGGTTAGAGTCCATTAACTTTTTATCATCATCAACATCCGTTATCGTGACGGCTGACGTTGTCTTCCGGAAACCAAACGCCATTTTTCTCTGTCCATCCATGGATGTTCCTCCAATCCTCCTCTGACAATCATAGCCGCTTACACACCCTCTATCCATGTTTTCTTTGGTTTTCATTTCTTCTTCCTTTCCATTGGGATCCATTTCATAATAACTTTAAGCAATCCCTCTCTGGCATTCTTTAGACATGGTCATACCACTGTAATTGTTTTATCTAATTTATATGATGTCCGGCTTTTTCTAACGGCTTAAAAATCCTGAGCATAATTTCCTTCCATAATGTAGTGGAGCTCCATCTTGTTGGAAGATGTCAAAAAAACAAAAAATCGAATAAACATAAGAATTCACATAATTAAATTTTTGTCACCACAAAACTTAGAATTAATATAAACATGAGAGAGTAGGTAATTTCATTGTTGTAACCATAAAACTTGAGTTTTTCTATGTTTTGCAATAAACGACATTACAATGATTTTATTAATTTTTTATTTATAAGAATTTCGGACCGTTGTTATATTAGCGTGGTCATTGTGTAGCGTAGTATATTAATTCTCATTTTTTCCTATATGGAAGATGACTTAGTAGAGTTACATATACGTATCATCAACTATTATTCTTAACTAACTCACTGGCACTACCGAACCCGCAGGTTAATGGCCGTGCGGACATAAGCTCTCCATACTCTATCCTGAGCTAATGTTCTCCAATCATTCCCTGTATAATCTACTTCCCTCAAATCATAGTTAATGTTATTCTTCCACCTCATTCTTGTCTACCAACTGGGCGATTTTCCTCTGGTTTTCCTACAAGAAGCTTCCATGCACGTCTTTCATTCCCCATTCGTGCCACAAGTCCTGCCCATTGTAGTCTGAGACTTAACTGTTCTCATTATATTTGGCTTCCTATAAAGACCATGTAGTTCACTGTTATGTAGTCTTCTCCATTCACCTGTCTGTTCATCTCTCTTTGGTCAAAAAAAATTCCTAAGACCTTTATTCTAAAATACTCGTAATATTCTTTCCTCCCTTAATGTAAGAGACCATGTTTCGCATCCATAAAATATAACTGGTAGAATAATCTTAATATATAAAAATTACGTGTCACGTTGTTTGTCCGCGATGGAATCCTAAACTACTGAACCGATTTTAATAAAATTTTGCACACTGTGTGCAGTTTGATCCAACTTGAGACCTATGGTTGTTTATAACTAAATTTATAGTCGCATTATTTTTTATTGCAAATTATTTGTTTATTATTTAACAAAGAGTTATAATTATCTGTGAGTTCCATACGATTCTAACAGATGACGGTGTAAGGTAATTGGTTTATTATTTAACCAGGTGGCTGTGCTTTTTGTTGCAACCGCGAATTTCAATTTAATTACAAATATTGATTATTTCATAATTTAAGTGTGTTCAGTGTTTATTTTATTTTCAATATATTGATAATAATATTAATTTCGTGTGTAAGTATTAGTTTTAAGTAATCTGGCTGAAAGACAGCAACTTAATTTAAATTTAACTGGACCGAGAAGTGACATTGAACAATATGGCGAATCAGTTCTAGAGACCATGAATGATAAGATATCAAGTGAATTTCCGCAAATTGGTATAGGCCTATGTGACATAAATCTTACATTTAAGAAGAATGTCATTTTAAAAACATATGAAGGTCCTAAGGAACGGAATAACAGAACTGTAAGTAAGTCTGTTAGTTATAATAATATGCCTAATATTACAGAAACAATCTCCATGCCTCAATTAAATTAAAAACAAGATGACTATAATATATCACAAGATGATATTACTATACAGAGACTTCTTGATGATGATGAGAATCCAAACTGCCAACAAGTTCGTAGAAAAAAACGAAAGTATAATGAAATCAGCAAGCCTCCTCAAAATATTCCATCAATAAATGTATATAATCCTTATGATACACTTATGGATGATACTGAGAATGCAGACAACATAAATTCATCTCAATCAACAAAACCACTTCCACATAAACCACCACCCATATTTATACCGGGTGTAGTTAACGTATCAGAACTAAAAAAATTGTGTAAAACAAAAACTTTCTGATTTAGATTTCTCACTTAGTTTACTACAACATAATTTAACGTATACCTTAGCCACAGCAACGCGTGGCCGGGACTTCTATATATATATAAAACAAAGTCGGATTAGTTACACTATTTATAACTCAAGAACGGTTGGACTGGTTTTTATGATCTTTGATTTGTTGGATTTGTTTCCGCCCCGAATAGTAGATAACTATTAAAACATCGGAAAAATTAACGTAAAAATATTCAAAGGCGATACGACGTTCGCCGGGCCAGCTAATAGTTTTATATATTTCCATTTTTACGTTTTTTGAAAGGAGATGGGAAGTCAAGAGTCATCAACTATTATTCTTAGTAAGTTTAAATAATGTTATGGAAATGAACAAGCAGATTATATGGCTAAGAAAGGAGCTATACTCCTACTTACCTACTAAAAAAACCAATGGCATTCCAGACTGTAAAAGTTACAATAAAGAACTATACAATGCACAACATCTAAATTAAATAGCTTCTTGAACTGCTAACAAACCATGGAGTAAAACAATTCTAGAAACACCAGACTACTCTAGAAGAACAGCAGTTGCATTGTTCCGCCTGGCAACGAGGCACGACTTGCTGGCAAATCACCTTTTTCGTCTTGGGATAATGCAAACACCATCCTGTTTACTATGCAACAACAATATTGATATGGACCAACAACATGCCTTGGCCTGCAGTCACACACAGAAGTGGAACGCTACTGGGAGACTGGGAGGAAGATGTCAAGCTTCAACCATATTGATTTTATGTTAACCGTTTATCTGTTGTTTGTTATTTTATTATCTTGTTATTTTCTTTGTAGATTTGTTAAGACCACAATACCAGCCATTATGTATATATTAATATGAAAAGAAACAACTTTATAACCTTTTTTAAGCATATTACGCGCACGGAGGAGTGTGATATTTGGCATAATTAGAGTTCACATAGAGAAGGAGTGCAGAAAAATAAAATGTATGTATAATATGTGTTACAAATAAATTAAATTAAAAAAAAAATAAATAAACTGTTTCTAAGGAATTTATGTGTATTACTCATTCATTTGTTTACGTTCATACTGAAAGTGCATTGTTGTAAAAATAAAATTATGCAGCAGAAATGTGAATTGACTTATTCTCGCGTATTTATTATTAGTGGTTTAAAAAAGTGAGTACATATTATTATTTAAATTTAAATAATTAAACCCTGTCTAATCTTGGTTTCAATAATTTCATTACTTTTTTGTTGTTGTTATATTTAGATATTCGCACGTACTTCCATTATGCCTCGACATAGAACATTGACGGGTTGGAGTGAGAAACAAAGAAGAAATAGGACATATGCAAATTTAAATAGTATAAATGGTATACACATGTCCAATGACGCGTAATTATTTTATAAATATGGTATAGCCAAGCTATACCACATATTTCCTATCGGTCGTATTTTTAAAATAAATCGAAAATTAATGCATAATGATATATTTGTGACAAAACTTAAACATTTAATGAATTGTGGTCGAATTTCGACCGCTGGGTGACCACTAGTATAAATAAATAAATAAATAAATAATGTTTGATATTAAGTATAGTATTTTGTCAATACAAAATATTGTAACTTACATTTTCAGCAGATATCCATTAATATATACATGGTGCTCATATACGTAATGGCTTCTTACCTGTAACAAACAAATGAATCTATTAATATCTTTGAAGATTTGATGATAAATTAGGATTATGCATGTTATCGTAAGTAATGCCACGAGTGATTTCCAATTTACCTAAAGAATTTGGAAATCATGAGTGGTATTTGTTAGGGCTACTTAACGAATAAAATTAAGCTGTTTACTCACAAATCATTATTTAAATATAGTCATTTTAAAATATTTATATATTTAATGTAAACGGCGATATTTAAAAACAAATAAGAAATGTTTGGTTATGTTTCATTTCTTCATCACTGCAACTTGATCATATTTATTGTCAAATAGGATCGCAATATTGTAAGAATGAATCCTAGTGGAGAAAAAATGAAACACATCAAACTGTACATTATAACCAGCATTATAGGTTATTAATTCATTTTTTTAGGAAATAACACAGTAAAATCTTATTAGAAACACAATTATTGAAAAAACAAATAAGAAATGTTTGGTTATGTTTCATTTCTTCATCACTGCAACTTGATCATATTTATTGTCAAATAGGATCGCAATATTGTAAGAATGAATCCTAGTGGAGAAAAAATGAAACACATCAAACTGTACATTATAACCAGCATTATAGGTTATTAATTCATTTTTTTAGGAAATAACACAGTAAAATCATTATTAGAAACACAATTATTGAAAAAACAAATAAGAAATGTTTGGTTATGTTTCATTTCTTCATCACTGCAACTTGATTATATTTATTGTCAAATAGGATCGCAATATTGTAAGAATGAATCCTAGTGGAGAAAAAATGAAACACATCAAACTGTATATTATAACCAGCATTATAGGTTATTAATTAATTTTTTTAGGAAATAACACAGTAAAATCATTATTAGAAACACAATTATTGAAAACACAGTTATAAAATGTGTAGTTCGAAGGAATCTGTTAATTATTTGCTATATTCAACGTATTTGTTCGAGAGTCAGTCACTGCAAAATAATGCTCTGACCTGTTCAGAATATTAAAAAAAGGAGGAGCTCTCTTTATTTTCGTAAACAGGATTCGATAAACAGAAAGGTGAAACACGGCTGTCATTGGTTGTAAAACGAAATTAATTGAAACATGATTGGTCATTAATTCCCATTTGGAGCATGTGTTAAATAGCCATTATAAATAATTATGTCAAGCAAATTAACAGTACGGAGTATTCACAATGCGGAGAATCTTTGAACAAAAGGTCACACTTAATATATGATGAGAATGTACTGGCCCGAATTTTACCAATTTTCAAAAACTAATAAAATTATTTGGAAGTATATAGAGAGAATTGTTTATAATTTCTATCGTATTTCTTCACTTGTTTATCTATAAAATAATTTGGAAGTGAATAGAGATTCGTCCACTTAATTTATAACGAGTACCTTCTCTCCTTTACTTTTATAATTGCTAGTTAAGTTGGGATTTTTCAGCCGTTTTATAAAACCGTCAAGTACTGACAAGACATAGTAAGCCCTATGAAATATAATAATAATAATAATAATAATAATAATGATATAAATGTGAAATATAGGCCTAATACTTATAACTAACTAATTCATTTGCCCTATCGAACCCGTAGGTTCATGGACCGGTGCGGACATAAGCTACCCATAACACCTTTTGTTGTTTTTTGTTTCCCCCCCGAACCTGAGACGTTTCCCAATCATAATGGAATTCCTTCAAATCATAGTTTGTTATTCTCCCACCTCATTCTTGGTCTACCAACTGGGCGTTTTCCCTCTGGCTTTCCTACATCAAGCTTCCATGCACGTCTTTCATTCTCCATTCGTGCCACATGTCCTGCTTATCACAGTCTGTTATCTAGTTTTCTCCATTCATCTGTTCATCTCAATGCAATACTTATATCAATATAAAATTAATAATAATAATAATTATAAAATAATAATAATAAGTAATAATAATAATTATCATCGTCATTATTTATTTCTTTTGTGAAACATTGTGCAACCTGCTAAATAAATAAAATTGGTTGCAGGGAAATGTGAAACATTGTGCAACCTGCTAAAGAAATAAAATTGGTTGCAGGAAAATGTGAAACATTGTGCAACCTGCTAAAGAAATAAAATTGGTTGCAGGAAAATGTGAAACATTGTGAAACATTGTGCAATCTGCTAAAGAAATAAAATTGGTTGCAGGAAAATGTGAAACATTGTGAAACATTGTGCAACCTGCTAAAGAAATAAAATTGGTTGCAGGAAAATGTGAAACATTGTGAAACATTGTGCAACCTGCTAAAGAAATAAATAATGACGATGATAATTATTATTATTATTTAATACACAATTGATCTTCTTGGTGATACAATATTAAAATATATATACAGTCAATATGCCCATTTCACCAATAAATGTTTAAAATGGTCAACAAGTTTCTACAGCCAAGCTGTCATTCTCAAGACCAGATATTGACTCAGTCAATATCTGGTCTTGAGAATGACAGCTTGGCTGTAGAAACTTGTTGACCATTTTAAACATTTATTGGTGAAATGGGCATATTGACTGTATATATATTTTATTATTATTATTACTTATTATTATTATTATTATTATTATTATTATTATTATTATTAATCTACAGTCATTTTTCTCGACATCTCTCTGCTATGCTATCTCCATCATCCAATTATGTTTCCCTCATGATATTCAAAACACCATCGATCATTTTTTTTTTTGCCGTCCTCTTCTTCTTCTTCGATCAAAGTGGCACCCGTACCAGTATTCTTCTTGGGCATCTGTCTTCCGTAATTCTTTTTTATATGATCATATCATTTTAATTGTTTTTTTATAAAATGCACAATTCAAGTTTAAACGTTCATACCACTACATGATTCCACTACAGGCCTCAGGAGGCCCTTGGGGTAGTAGGAGGTTAAGGCTCCCACTTTTTCTTGAAAATCGGCACTTGATGTCAGCCGGGTTGTCAGCCCTGCGTGACGGCCGCCTTTACCCCAGAACAAGAATCTGGTACTCATTTCAGTTAGAGGCTGAGTCGACCCCAGGGCCATAGTGCCGCCAGAAGGTTTGGATCAGTTTAGAAATCCTGACTCGAACCCTAGACCCTCCGGCTTGTAGCGCAGTGCCTTAACCACTACGCTACGGCGTGCATGTATTAAAATATTTGTTTTTGCTTAAGAACTTATATTCTGATCCCATAAAAACCATTTAATTTTGATATTGTAGATTTTTCTTTGTTCTCTCATTAATTTCAGTATCACGACATTCATATGCACCAATTACTGTCCCCAAATATACATATTCGTCATATGCTTTTATTTTTCCACGCCCATCTTTGAAAATCAGAACTTTTGATTTATCTCCTTTTAGCGTAGTGGTTAAGGCACCGAGCTACAAACCGGAGGGTCGAGGGTTCAAGTCCCGTTTAGGTCAGGATTTTTAAACTGACCCAAACCTTCTGGCGGCATTATGGCCCTGGGGTCGACTCAGCCTCTAACGGAAATGAGTACCAGGCGCTTGTTCTGGGGGTAAAGGCGGCCGTCACGCAGGGCTGACAACCCGGCTGACATAAAGTGCCGATTGTCTAGAAAAAGTGGGAGCCTTAACCTCCTACTACCCCAAGGGCCACCTGAGGCCTGTAGTGGGATCACTTTACTTTACTATACACTGAACCCAGTGATATCAATATTAATACGGGAAGTCTTCTACCAGTTGCAAGGAAACTCTGGAAACAACTAAGAGACAAAGAAGCAGTTCTCTGGAGTCAACTTCCTCACAAAGGAAAAGGCGTTGTTCTCTACAATGAATATATACACCAGCAAATCAATGGATTCATTATCATCAGGGATTGTCTTGTTCCGAATGGTGAGAAGCGATTAAAATTCAAGCCAATGTATCGGCGGTGCTTTCTTTGCCGGGCAGGTCTAGGGACGATACCCTCTGTAGACGTTGTCGCAGAGAGCACGAAACCCTTGCACACGTCTATGCGGCTTGTCCGTTTGGAGAATCACTGAGAATTATTCGGCACAACACTATTCGAAATATGATGGCAGAAGCCCTGCGAGATTATGGATACAAAGTTTATGAGGAAGTTCATGGTGTGGCCACTAATGCGAGAAACAGACGAATATATATCATTGCATTTAAACCCTCTTCTAAAATTGGTATGATATTAGATCCCACAATTCGTTTTGAGACTTATGGTGACCAACCTGAGGACGTTGACTCTGAAAAGAAAGCCATATATATATATATACACATGTATATATGTATGAGCCAACAATTGACTACTACAAAGATAAATACCAACTAGATAGTGTAACTGTCACAGGATTGATGATCGGGGCAAGAGGTACTATACCAGGATTCTTAGCCAAATGTTGGAATTCCTTAGATTTGGACAGGGTGTATCTTTCTAAAACTGCCATCGCTGCCATTAGAGGATCAATTTCAATTTTAAGAAACAATATTTACAAAATTTCTACTTTATAGTATGTATACTTCAATTAGGCCTACAATTTGATTTTTTTAAATGCATTTACAAAATGTATTTCATCAATTTCAAAAATTGTCTGTATCACTTTGTCCTTAAAGCAATCCTCTAGTGAGGAAAGTTATATAGAATAATAACGTCGTTTCGTCCAAATTAATCTTTAATCCCCATTTTTCATATTTCTTCTTCAGTTTCCTTGTCATGTACTCTGAATCTTTGTAATCTTCTGCCATTAGTAACTGATAATGTGCAAATAATGAATAAATCTTATCTTCTTCTACCTTTATTCCCACAATAATAAAATAATAATAATAATAATAATAATAATAATAATAATAGTAATAGTAGTAATAATAATAGTCTAAAAGTCCGTAGTTATTTATATTTATTTATTTTTAATTCATATTAATTACTAAGATTGGTTGGAGAAAACCATGAATGATGAGGAAAATTCTCAAAATTAATGAAAATAATAATAATAATAATAAATTAAATAATAATAACATAGTAATAATAATAACCTAGGAAAGAATTTTATAATTGGAATCTAGTTTTAAAATGAAGTTAACTAAATACCTAGGTTAAATACACATTTTTATGACCCATTAGCCTTTCGAATGATCACGTTGTCTTCCGCTGTATTTAGAATAAATTAGCACGTACATTTTTGTTTTATTTACTTCCCAGTTCAAACTTAACGGATAAATTAACCAAAACCAATATTCTCCTTGTTGTTTTATGCTCTCATATAAGCATTTGTTTCAGAGTTTTGTCTCATTCAACGCGAGGTTCTCAACTGTCTGGAATCTGCTTCAACTCTTTGAAACGAAATAGGTAAGTGTAAATTCTAAATCTAAGTAATTCAGTGGCACTACGAACCTGGAAGTTCACGGCCTCGCGGACATCCCTCACCTGCGATAATATGTTTCTGTAATCCCCTGTAATATTAACTTAACTTAAATGAAAGTTAATATTATTCCACTTTACTCTCGTTTAGCTACTGAGAGCTTTCTCTCTGGTTTTCTTATAGTAAGTTTGTTTCCATGCATTTCTTTCATTTTCTAGTTGTGTACCTATCCTGTCCAACAGTCTGTGTGTCTTAATTGTACTTACTGCATCTGCTTTCCCATGAAGATCATATGACTCACTTAATGTAATATTTGTCATTCGCCTGTCTGTCTGTCTTCCTTTGCTACACAAATTTCGGCTCAACTGCACTTCTACTAGCGCTTGGTTTTTCCGTTATAGGCCCTATTGTTGTAAACTATAGCTCTTCTTCTGTATTTACTAATATTATTTAATATTTTAAACTTTGTATAACATTATTAGACAATTTTGAAGTACTTATTTAAATATGCAAATGTTAGACAATTTTGTGATGCTAACTGTTATTTTCTCCACAGAGTATATTACTTACTCTATGATTTTTCTATCGCTGTTTTGGGTTATCGATGGTTGGGACGGCGTTAGGGAGTGATAAGTAATTGTACACCCATTTTTAATAAACGTTTGGTAATTTTAATATTGTTAATATATATTTTTAACATAGATTTGGGGATTTATTGCAAATATTGGTCATTTAAATTTCATACTGACGTATAGTAATCGAGGATGATAACCGATATGTGGTTCGATTGTGGGTTATTGCTGGCTCTATAAGCTCTGGCGCATGCGCACTGTTGTTCTATAGGAATTTGAAAATATTTCACGCTAGTTAAGTGCAGTTTTTCCTAAATTTTCCTCAGAAAAATAATCCTAATATTTTCTTTTAAAATAAGAGTTCATGTTTGGCGTCCATAAAACTAGAAGAAAAACATTTTCACATATCTAATTTAATTTTATTGAGAAATTTAGGACAAAAGTCCTTGTAATATACATAATAATCCCAGTTTCCAGAACTAAGCATATGTTTAATTTCTTTCTGCGTTTCATCCTATTCGTACCTATTATTTCTAGGTATTTGAATTCATCCACTTCTTCAAAATTTCCCTCGTACATTGTTAACTGCCCATTTCCATCATCATCAACAACAATCACGGATTAAGCCCATGTGGCTTGTTCCGGTCTCATAGATTCTCATTCAAAAATTTGAATCCATCTCTTTTTCGGTCTACCAACATTACTGTCACCTTTTGGTTTGTAATTAAGTATAATTTTTTGTATGCGTTCATCTTTCATTCTTTGAACATGTTCTTTCCAGTTATTTCTAGTCTTGTATTTTATCTAAAAGTTTAAAAATATTTAACTCATTTCTAATATCTTCACTTCTTTTATCTAGAAATTTGCAACCACCTAAACTTATCAGAAATCTCATTTTTAACTGGTTCTATGATCTTCTTTTCTCTTTTAGTTAAAACCCGAAATTCACCACACAAAAGTAAGGGGACTACCACTGCTTTATAACATTTTAGTAGTTTCCTTTCTTGTATTTTTAAATATTCCCTTAATTTTGCCGCACATATAATTAAATTTATTAGTTTGTTAAAAATATCTTCATTTTTAAGATACATGATTTCATTACTCAGGTATTTAAAATGATTCAGTTGTTCAACAGGTTTCCCCTCCAGAATTATTTTAGCTCTTACGGTATCTGACTCTTCAAAAGCTAAGATTTTCGTTTCACTTATTGATATTTTGAAATTATAATTCTGTGTAATGATATTTAATTAAAAGAGTGATTTCTGACACCATCTTCTGATATAGATATTAGAACGTGGTCGTCTGCAGAAAGTAATGTGTCTAAGATCTTGTTTCCTGTTTCCATTATATAATATATGGTTTTATGCTTAGAACACTCATATAAAGTCAATATCGACCGGCGGTTAGAGGTAATATTCCCTGCTTCTGGCCTCGAGGATCGTGAGTTCAAACCCGACCTAAATTACAGCATGTCATGAAAATTTATTCGGCCTTTCCCATCCAAGTAAAACCTAGGTTGCTATCAGGTGTCCTTTTGAGATGATGATGTAACTACTTATCACCCATTCGCTGGAATCTTTAGGGAAATAATCGTAACTAAATTAACCTTGGTTAATTAACTTCCGCAAAAGAGCACCCGTTTTCTATGTGGGGTATAAATGTACATCCATACTTACAAATAAAACCAATATACAGTAGAAAGGCATGAGATCAGCGACGAGTACTACTCGACCATATTAACTTTCAATGCGGAAAACTGCGAACTAAAAGAATGTGAAATTGTGAGTAAGGGATGGAGGTAGTAAACCCTTGTCTTAGGTTGCAGTGATTGTGTTTAATTTCCGTTAGTCCTGTATAGCCACCTGTTAGTGACAATATGATGTGCGAATGTTAGACCGTACATTCGCAATGAAGGCCGTGAAATTATTAAGAAAATTATCGAGTTTTGCGATAATAAAGGGGAGATTGAAAATTCCTATCCAGTGCTGATTTAATCTCTTAATACGTCACATTATTCAGAAACCCGTAGGAATAAAAAACTCCTATGATCTTTCATTAACTTCATCTCCTATTTTTTGTAGGCCTACCACTATATTTTGCCAATGGTTCCCAGTCATTCGCTTGTACCAACGGTGGAAGGAGTCACTTCCCCATCTTCACCAATAGCGCCTTTGCTTCCCCTCTCCGGCTAAAACGTTAACGCGGTCCAGTAGTACAGAATTGTACCAGTACACTACATCGGCAGGTAACAACCGGAGATATAAGCGTGGTATCGTTTGTGATGGCAACATAGGACGATTTTGACTTAGTTCCAGATGGGGTTTACGTGCGACTCTGTGTGTGATGCAGGAAATAATGTAGTAAAGTTTTTGTATTCGCAATTGACAAGCACCTACAAAAAGTATTAGTAGATGCAGAAAAGTTACAATGTTTTCTCGTTCATAGCAAAGGTAATTGTGTCATAACGAACGCCATATTTTACGTAGGCCTATACGTTTTTATATCTAGCTACAACTTCTAAAGATTTAATGTTAAACGTGTTGAAGAAACAACTGAAAAATAGATCGTTTTCCTTATATTACAGATAAGATGAATGCTGTGTTAATATGTGTTGCGGTTTGTGTTTTCTTCATCACTGGTGGATCATCATCCGGTCTCGACCATTGGATTCGATGCAGACATGTAAGTCAAATTAAGAATGGATCAATGATTCCTTCAGACTTTTTCTCCAGGCTTCTCTATCCCTGACAACAGTCCAACCAATTCTTGAGTTTTTAAAGATTTTACTTCCTGCAGCACTCCATCTATCTATCTATTTCAAATTCGGTATATATATATATATATATATATTATACAGGTTGTATCAAAAAGGATGGCGCAAACTTACATTGTTGAAAGTACACGATAATAGAAGCAACAATGTTCCAGTAAATATGGGTCCACAAACGAGCCGTTTGCGAGATAATTACGAATATATGGTTGCAAGCCGTCACTGACGTCATTGTTTGTAACATCGTACGGTTTATACCTTGCCGTCCTATGTTATTTGTTTACAAAACTGAACATTGTCGGGAAGTGGAGTTGTAATCAAACCATACATGCAGAACATACAGGACGGACACAGTACACAGTCTCAAAAGGTATCAGTCTCGTCTGAGGAGTGCCACTTGTGCTGTGTTGTAGTTACAATGGAACCTTACAGTAACGAAGAGTATGCGGATATGCATTTCATGTACGGTAGGGCTAATGCCAATGCAGGGGAGGCTGCACGCTTGTACCAAGAAACGTATCCTGATCGAAGACACCCCGAAAGTCGTATATTTACAAGGATCCATCAGCGCCTGAGAGAAAATGGGGGTTTTGCACATGGCAGAGCAGTAGGTAGGCCAGCTCGCATTACGCCTGAGGTTGAGGATATGGTGTTGGAAGCAGTACAGCTCTCTTCAGGAATCTCCACGAGAAGAATTGCCATACAAGTGCCTGTACTAAGCCACAGTAGTGTATGGATAATTTTACAGCGCAATTTACTGTACCCTTACCACCTCCAACGAGTTCAATGTCTCAAAGATGCGGACTTTTTTCCTAGAGTAGTTTTGTCAGTGGATGCAACAACAGACTGTAGCCAATCCTCGTTTTGCATGTAACATTTTATTTACAGATGAAACAGGATTCACACGCGATGGTGTTTTTAATTTTTGAAGTGAAATAAACCGACATGCTGTTCATGAGTCACCACATCAGCACCGTTTCTCACTGAATATGTGGTTAGGGGTACTAGATGATCATCTCATTGGGCCACACATTCTTCCACGAAAACTTATTGGACGGAGGTACCTTAGGTTTCTGCGGCGTCATCTTCCAGGATTGCTTGAGGATGTTCCCCTTCAGCAACGTCGGAGTTTGTGGTACATACATGATGGAGTTCCGGCATATTTTGCTGCTGCTGTGAGACGGCATCTAACGCGCAGATACGGCCAAAGATGGATAGGTCGAGGCGGATCAGTACCTTGGCTTCCAAGATCACCTGATCTAAATCCTTTGGATTTTTGTGTCTGGGGTCACCTCAAAAGCAAAGTGTACAGCACACCCGTTAACACGGTTGAAAACTGGAGCAGAGAGTTGTACATGCTTGTCAAGAATTCGGAAATGATCCAGGGGTTTTAGAAAGAATTCGACATTCATTGCAGAGACGAGCACAGTATTGCATCCAGATGCAAGGAAGACACTTCGAACACCTCCTTTAACAGGTAACCTATAAGTGAAGTGAACTGTGAAATGTGAACTAAATTAGATGAAGAATTAATAGTAAAGTCCAAATTCAAATTAATTTGTACTAACTAGGACGATGTATACAATGAAGTTAGTGGTGGCTTGTAACCATACATTCGTAATTATCATAAGTAATGCCACGAGTGATTTCCAATTTATCTAGAGAATTTGGAAATCAAGAGTGGCATTTGTTAGGACTATTTAACGAATAAAATTAAGCTGTTTACTCACAAATCATTATTTAACTATAGTTATTTTAAAATATTTATATATTTAATGTAAACGGCGATGTTTGAAAACAAATGAGAAACGATAGGTACGCTTCTACTGCTTCTTTTGTTTATCACTGCAACCAGATCATACTATTTATTGCCAAAGGAACGCAATATTGTAAGAATGCTCTCTAGTGGAGAAAAAATGAAACACATCAATCTGTATATTAATTCATTTTTGATGTCGTATGATGTAAATATGACAATTATATTTTTCTCGATTATTACCTGGGAAAAAATACATTTAAGAAAGTGCAAACAGTGGTTTCTTTTTTTGGTGGTATAATCAATTGCTACAAATGTTGACATGTAAGCACTATTATATACAATCTGGTAGCCGTATTTGTTATAGGCTCAGTCACTGCAAAATAACGGTCAGACCTGTTCAGAATATTAAAAAGGAGGAGCTTTGTTTAATATATGATAATCCTAACACTGATAAATATTTCGTGAAACACGACTCTGATTGGTTGTAAAACAGGAATCATTGAAACGTGATTGGTCATTGACTCCCATTTGGGGCATGAGTTAAATAGTCTCGCAAACGGCTCGTTTACGGACCCATGTTTACTGGTACATTGTTACTTCTATTATCGTGTATTTTCAACCATGTAAGTTTGCGCCATCCTTTTTGATACACCTGTATATCGGCCGCGGTAGACTAGTGGTTATGATCCTTGCCTCTGGCTCCGAGGGTCACGGGTTCAAACGTGGCCGGGGTCAATGGATCTTTTCGGATAGAAAAATCCAAGAAACAAGTCCTCCGGGAGGAACGTTAAAGCCGTGGGTCCCGGTCTGAAGATTTTCAGGCTCGTAAAAGATCCTTAAGGCTGAATAAAAAAAGCCTCCAAGCAAAATGTACCGAATTTTCCTGTCCTAGTACTATCTTGGTTTTCTAGATGTCAGTATGAGGCGGAACGCTGACCACAGGCCACTCCAATGACATCTATACGAAAACAAGTCTAACTAAATTAGTATGGTTCAATTTCTTCCCTGTAAGGGGAGAGCGCCTAAATCTCTTGGGACAAACAAAGGCTTACAGGAAAAAGATATACACAGTATCCCATTCAAATCTCCCAGATTTTAATTAATCATAATTCTCAAAGTATGCGGGATTATGAAATGAGGTTGGTATTAAAAGAAAGAGAAACTCAAAGAATTGTTGTTTTCATTGTTGCAGTTAATTCATCTGTCGCATGTTGGACAATAATGACATAAAACAAAATGGCGACTCCTCTGAAACAAACATACACTGTTTTCTGTTATGCACGTGGTCTTTTACAAACTTGTTAAAGAAAGCCTAGCTCTGTTTAAAAAAAAGTTGTAGAACCTGCAGAAGAAGAAGAAGAGTGAAGAAGCATTAGAATTACGATTTTTAGCTTCAATAATAAAGTCATGTATAGATATTCGTGCTATTAATGGTGCACTCATATATAGATGCTTTTTTGGGTGTGGCAATGAAAATTCTTTGAGTTTCTGTTTCGTTTAATGCCGGCCTCAATTCATAATTCCGCAAACTTTGTTAGTTATGTTTAATTAAAATGTGGGAGGTTTGAATGGGACACAATGTATATTTCTGCCATTGTTATGATCTTATAATAATAGCCGGTGAAAGACAAAGATAAGCCCTGCGAACAGTCCGAGCAATTGGCACATACAATAATAGAAACAGAAATATCCCATAAATATGTGCCAGTGTCAGTTCGTACCATACTTTTTGATACAGCCTCTATATGTATCCAAATTATTTATTTTTAATGAACTATTACATTTTAGTGTTAAAATATCATGGCAGTTTACGCTACTGACGGTTACCACGTGTCACATTTAAATCTTCATAAAAATCATTCTTACCATCAACTGTCAACAAGTACATGCCGAAACCTGCTTTGAAATTTTTACCACAGAAGCGCTGTGTTTTACCAAGGCAACTGCCGTTTGAAACTGTAAGGCACAGAAATCGAAACCAGAATCAAATAATGGAAACCCACTGTACCGAGCAGATGGACGTCCTTGCTTGAATAAGAATGGAATGGAGTGGAGTAAGGCGGGACTTGGCGTGAACGGTAGTGAGGGTTATCTACTACCAATTCAAGAGTTTTAATATTTTCCTTTAGTTTAAATGAGAGATCTGACGTTGAATTATAGTGCCTTGCAGTTAAAAACGGTTTAATCATTTTTTGTACGAGGTCTTGGTACACCGCAACGCTTCTATAGAAGAAATTTCTATTTATCCTAAAATAAATTATCTTTTTTATTTTTTGCCATTCAATTTAACAAATATTATGATTTCATTATGTGATTGTTACAGGAAATTGCATTATCGACAACATATGTAATACAGTAGAGGATTGGAATGAGATTATGAAATAAAATGTGTTTGTGTAAATTAATTCTATTTCATTTTATAATTTAATTCATTTAAATTTAAAGTTTGCCGATTTAAATTTGCCAGAGAAGTTAAAAAATAATCCAATAATATGTCAGTTACCCACTAGATGTCTCATCGAGGCGCTATACCGACTCTCTATCACTCGCTGACATCTATAGGTAAATTAGCATAACAAAATTAACTTGATCCCGATTTCCCATTAGGAATCGCCCTAATTCCGACACAGGGAAGTAAAGGGCTTAAGTAAGAATAGTTGAATAAAAAAAAGAGGTGTATATTACTATCATGGAATAAAATGGAAACTGTAATGAGGTGAGTTACTGTATTTTGCAGAGGGGTGACTACATAAGAAATATTCCCAGTGGATTGGTGATGGGGGTTGAACCAAGAGGATTGCATATGGTTATGGTGGTTGACAGGCCTCGGGGAACCTGTGATCAGGTTTGGCGATACGAGAACAAAAAAATAATCAGCGTCCTGAATGGGTAAGTCCATCAGTAAGACCTACTTCATTTACACATCTCTCTCTTTTTTAGTATAACATCTCCTATCATATGTACTTTTATTTATCCAGACTTTTTGGGGACATAACTGTACAATATGATTTTAACTCAAGATCACACACGTACAAATAAATGGGAGACTTCTCTCGAAGACTAATCACTTACTAACTAACTCACTGGCACTATCGAACCCGTAGATTCATGGCCAAGCGGATATAAGCTCTGTATATATCCCTATCCTGAGCCAATGTTTTCCTATCATCCCCTGTATAATCTACTTCCGTCAAATCATAATTAATGTTATTCTCCCACCTCATTCTTGGTCTACCAACTGGGTGTTTTCCCTCTGGTTTTCCTACAAGAAGCTTCCATGCACGTCTTTCATTCCCCATTCTTGCCACATATCCTGCGCATCGCAGTCTATGAGACTTAACTGTTCTTATTATATATGGCTTCCTATAAAGACCATGTAATTCAATGTTATGCAGTCTTCTCCATTCACCTGTCTGTTCATCTCTCTTTGGTCCAAAAATTGTCCTAAGAACTTTATTCTCAAATACTCGTAGTCTCCTTTCCACCCTTAAAGTAAGAGTCCATGTTTCGCAACCATATACTATAACTGGTAGAATAATAGTTTTATATATTTTCAGTTTAACGTTTTTTGAAAGGAGTTGTGACATCAAGAGTCTCAGTAACGCATAATAGCACACATTTCCAGAATTGAGCCTATGTTCAATTTCCTTGTGCACCTCATTCCTGTTTGTGATTATTGTTCCTAGGTATTTGAATTGAGCCACTTCCTCAAAATTCTATTCACTTACTACCCGAAGGAATTTAATATTTTATTTATGTAATTAAGGCCATGTGGCCTTCTCTTCCACTAACCAGGAAAAACATATATTACATCAGAATACAACAATCACAATTAACTCTAATATTAAATACTAAATTAAAATTTGACCTTCTTCTTCTTCGGCTTTCCCCCACTTATAGGTTTGCCGTCTTCAGTTTCCATTTATCTCTATCATTCCAATCTCCCTCTTCCAAATTCCTATCATCCATTATGGTTCTGACGTAGGTTTTCCATTTCCATCTAGGTCTGCCACGTTTATTTCCTCCAGGGGGTGACCATTGGTATATATTTTTTGGCCATCTTTCATTTTCCATTCTTTGTACATGGCCATACCATTTAAATGTTTGATTTTCAATCCTCTTAACAACAGATGTGGTGACATTCATTTCTCTCCAAAGGAATTCATTTCTTATTTTATCCTGTCTTGTTTTTTAGAGGTTTCTTCTAAAATAATCAAATTCAACTGTTCTAATTTTATTCGTTTGTAATTCCGTCAAAGACCAAGTTTCACTTCCATATAACAAAATATTCTGTATTATGCTCTTATAATCTTGATCAATAAGATAATATGTATAAGGTTAAGATTACACAATTACATACACTAGTGTTCGCCAAGTGGTCGAAATTCGATCATAAATAACACGTCACCATATATTAGACACTGTTAGTTTTAAATCGTATTAGACCATAATCATAAAAATACAGTATATATTTATGTTGAAGTGTAACTGATGATGGGGGTGATAATATTCTAAATTAGCACCCAACATTGTGAGGGATTTGGGTAGCTACAATAAGTAGCCGCTCCACGTTGAGAAAATCGACTATAGCGGCTGGTGGACCCGACCATGCTGACCATATGTCATCCCTATTCTGGCAGGATAATAGTATACCTCTGGGATTAACATATATGTTACTTCCCTGTGATTTAAATGGGAGCTTTAGTGCGGGATATTAGTGCCTTGGAGTTAAATAAGACTGATTTTTTTTTTTGGAAATGGCCTTTATACATCACAAGCTTCTTTTGAGGAAGTTTAACTCTTGCACCATGGAGATTTTCCATAAACTCCGCCTTTCAGTTAAAAACGGCAGAACTAACTGTTCCCAATTTTTTTAGAATATAATGGATTTATTTAGCCTGGTGGCGTTAAGGCCATGTGGCCTTCTCTTCCACTCACCAGGACAAACATATGTTACATATAAATACAAAAATTACAATAATAGTCATACTAAACAATTAATTGTCTGTCAAATTTAATGATAATGAAAGTAATGTATAATAATACAATACAATTAAATAGAATTAAAATTAAATTAATGATAGAATGAATAGAGGAAGGAATAACAGCTCGAATCAACTATACATAAAAAGAAAAGAAAAGAAAGAAAAAAACACAAAGAAAGTAATGAAGTATAATGAATTAATCTATCGCTTATTATACAAGGCATTAGGTAAATATATTAACAAATCTTAAAACTATTTTTATTAAATAATGAAAAAACAAATTATTAATTTTTAAAAAGTAATATTAGTGAGTTGTTTCTGTTAATAATACTAAATCTCATCAATAGTTACTAAAGAAATCAAATCGGACGACAAACAAAGGAAAAAAAGGGTACAACGTTTATTCTTCATGTATTAATATATATATATATATATATATATATATATTAAGAAATAAATTGATAGGCAATAAATTAAAATGATTTCATCATATAAATCGATTGGTGAAATCTCGTTCATCAATACAGGCTTTGCAATATATTCGAGGTAAACGTTTCGTTGGATGCCCCATGACCAGATGGAGGGATATGCTTTGATCCGTCATTGGCTTACAATCTAACCTTGAAGTTGAACTTAAAGAAGAATAATAACTTAATAATGTTAATGATTATTAAAATTAAGACTAAAACTAATAATAAAATGTACACAAGCCACATAAATTGAATTCTTTGATACAGTCCCTACCTAATATACCACATAAAAAACAAAGAAAAATAACTAGAAATAATAAAGTAATTTGTCTGTTATACAATATTTAAATATTTGTTAATCTTAATATTATTTTCATAAAACAAATTGAATAAATATATTTTTTTTACACATACCCCAGGTTGTTTTTCGACAGTCCTGGTTTCTCTCCTGGCATGGCGTACATGTAACCAACTTCTGAGGTTGGGGCGCCTGGAAGGCGGGGTTACGTTGCCCCAATGATATGATGGACGATGATGATGATGATGATGATAGTGTTGCGCCAGGAGAGTCCCTAATCCTAAGCTTAATCTACGATGAATATGAATGATGATGATTGCGAAGACCATATGATTTCGGGGACCGTTTGGGCCTTAAAGTTTTCCTGACATTTGTCTTACAGGTGAGGAAAAACCCCGATAAAAACCTCACCCAGAAAAACTGGCCCAACCGGGAATCGAACTCGGGCCCGCTGCATGACAAGGCAGCACGTTACCTCGAGACCACAGCGGTGGACAATTGAATAAATATTAATTGTTAAAATAATACTACCTTACTTACGTACTCACTGGCACTATCGAACCCGTAGGTTCATGGCCGCACGGACATAAGCTCTCCATACATCCCTATCCTGAGCTAATTCTTTCCAATCATTCCCTGTATAATCTACTTCCCTCAAATCATAGTTAATGTTGTTCTCCCACCTCATTCTTGGTCTACCAACTGGGCGTTTTCCTTCTGGCTTTCCTACAAGAAGTTTCCATGCACGTCTTTCATTCCCCATACGCGCAACATGTCCTGCCCATCGCAGTCTATGAGACTTAACTGTTCTTAATATATATGGCTTCCTATAAAGTCCATGTAGTTCATTGTTATGTAGTCTTCTCCATTCACCTGTCTGTTCATCTCTCTTTGGTCCAAAAATTTTCCTAAGAACTTTATTCTCAAATACTCGTAATCTCCTTTCCTCCCTTAAAGTAAGAGTCCATGTTTCGCACCCATATAATATAACTGGTAGAATAATAGTTTTATATATTTTCAGTTTAACGTTTTTTGAAAGGAGTTGGGATATCAAGAGTCTCTGCAATGCATAATAGCAAGCATTTCCAGAATTGAGCCTATGTTTAATTTCTTTATGCATATCATTCCTATTTGTGATTACTGTTCCTAGGTATTTGAATTCAGCCACTTCCTCAAAATTTCCCTCATTTGTCATTATCTGTCCATTTCCATTATATAATGAATTTCTACATGTGAAAATATATTTAGTTTTATTGATATTTAATTCCAGTCCTAAATATTAATTGTTAAAATAATACTACATGTGAGATAAACTGTATAAATGTGCATAATCATTTTTAATTTTATTTAATTATATTTTCTACACAAGCTATTCGAGGAAATACATATTCTGCATATTGTATATGTACAATACACGCAATGATATATATTCACGAAGTAAGTAAAACATTACGATACAATTATTGTCTTTGTTAAATAGAAAACTGACACCAATTTTATTAATTTTATTATTAGGCTTGCGCTGACGGCTGAATCAGTTTATGGAGGAGACATTGCAGTCTTAAAACTGGAAATTCCGAAATCAGGAACTGACCAAGATTGGACGGTAGATGCTGAAGGAAGATTTTTAAGTGAAAACAATTATATTCTGGACATTTGGGTCTCCAGAATGCATCCCGGAACTGAAGTTATAGGATACGAGTATGGTGCTGCAGCACCTGAAGATGTGGAACCAAACCAGATGTTCCAATTTGTCTCAGTATTCTAAACATTTTCGCGCATCTTTATATGGAAAGCTGAGGAACATGGTGGTGTATTTTTTTCATACACATCTACCGAAATGCAATCAAAACCGTTGAAACTGTGTCGGAACATAGTGCTGTTAAACGTAGTTACATTTTTTACGCTTTATATTAGCTTGACCAGTATCTGTCTATGTAAGGACCTGTATCTATGTAACGGAATCTTTGAACACGATTTTCACCCACATAAAACATTGGATCGACTTAAAACTTTGTATACTTGTAAAGGACCCATGGCAATGCAATAATTTCATAATTTGTTTCTAAAATCCTGGCCAGAATGATCAGAAAGTCAAAAAAGTAAAAACCGTATAATAGCTTGCGGACTTATCGACTTTTTAGTCAATCGTTGTAAGAGCTCAGTTGATAGAGCGGTGGACTGTAGTGATATATAATTTCAGTAATCCATAGGTTGCTGGTTCAAATCCGGCCCGGAGGATTTTTTTAGAAGAGTATTAAGCAATTAAATTTCCATGGGATTCCGTTTTTGACAATTAATTAAACTAAAAATAAAAAATAATAGTTTAAAAAAACTAAAAGGACACGCTAAATAATAGAAAACCAAACTAAAAAAAAGAATAGTTTAAAAAACTAAAAAACACGCTTTATTAGAAATCGACCTAAAAAATGAAAAATAATTTTAATTTCCAACACGCTAGGGATAAAATTAAAGAGGTCAACAAAAAAGTCACCTCCAACACATCTAGAATAAAACTAGAGTTATCTAAAAAAAAATTACCATCAAAAACGTGGGGTGCTTTTTATGGTTTTTACGTTTTATTCTTAGATACTTTACTTTTACCAATATATGTTTATTATCAAATATATTAATTGATATAGAGCACTCCACGCTTTTGATTGTAATTTTTTTTTGTAGATAACTCTAGTTCTATTCTAGATGTGTTGGAGAGATTTTTTTTGTTGGCCACTTTCATTTTATCCCAAGCGTGTTGGAAATTAAAATAATTTTTCATTTTTTAGTTCGATTTCTAATAAGCGTGTGATTTTAGTTTTTTTAACTATTATTTATTTGTAGTACATATAAGATTTGTCTAAAATGGTTTTTCCTTCAAATACAGATAAACTCGGTAGCGTGACAGGGCTAGTATGATGTTATTTATTGATCAACCTTGAAAATTGACAAAGCAACTTATCTGACTTTCACCACAATGCTTATCATGACTCCATTTTTACACGCTTTATATTAGCTTGACCTGTATCTATCTATCTATCTATCTATCTATCTATCTATCTATCTATCTATCTATCTATCTATCTATCTATCTATCTATCTATCTATCTATCTATCTATCTATCTATCTATCTATCTATCTATCTATCTATCTATCTATCTATCTATCTATCTATGTAACGGAATCAGTCAACGCGATTTTCACCCACTTATAATCATTGGATCGATTTGAAACTTTGTATACTTGTAGAAGACCCGTGACAATACAATAATTTCATATTTATTTTCTAAAATCCTGGCCATAATCATCAGAAAATAAAAAAAAGTGTTTTTGTATCAATGTAACGGAATCCTTCAACGCGATTTTCACCCACTTAGAAACATTGGATCGACTTGAAACTTTGTATACGTGTAGAGGACCCGTGACAATACAATAATTTCATATTTTGTTTCTAAAATCCTGGCCAGAATCATCCGAAAATCAAAAAAATGAAAACTGGTTTAATAGGTGCGGACTTGTCGAGTTTTTAGTCAATCGTTTAAGAGCTCAGTTGGTAGAGCAGTGAACTCTTAGTGGTATATAATTTCAGTAATCCATACGTCGCTAGTTCAAATCCGGCTGGGACGGTTTTTTTTATAGAAGTGTATTACTTGTAGCTCATACTACAATAGTATCGAATTTAAAGATATTTATATTTTTATCTTATTCTGTAAAATATTAAAACTAAAAAATAAAAAATAATAGTTTTAAAAAACCAAAAGAACACGCTTTATTAGAAAACTAAAAAAATGAAAAATAATTTTAATTTCCAATACGCTTGGGATAAAATTAAAGTGGTCAACAAAAAAAATCATCTCCAACACATATAGAATAAAATTAGAGTTATCAACAAAAATAAAATAATTTTACCATCAAAAGGGTGGGGTGATTTTTATGATTTTTACATTTTCTTCTTAGAGAGCTTACTTTTACCAATATCTGTTTATTATCAAATATATTAATTGATATAGAGCACCCCACGCTTTTGATGGTAAAATTATTTTCTTTTTGATGATATCTCTAATTTTATTCTATATGCGTTGGAGATGATTTTTTGTTGACCATTTTATTTTATCCCAAGCGTATTGGAAATTAAAATTAGTTTTCATTTTTTAGTTTTCTAATAAAGCGTGTTCTTTTAGTTTTTTAAAACTATTATTTATTATAGAAACATAACAAACTCTAATGTAACAACTTTTGTTGTCTATCAGTTGGCTAATTTATAGCCAATTCAAGGAACGTTTGCAGTTATTTACGTTACAGGTATTTAAGTGAGAATTATGGTTAAGTAGAGCACTAGTTGAAAATAAACTTGTAACATGTTTTCAATTATTTGCCACTTAGAATAATTTATTTTATGTACAGCCTTTGAAATAATTGTTGACGCACAAGTAATTTTCAAGTTCCAGAACGAAGCCACTGCGCATGACCAGAGGTCAGTTTTTTGGTTCACAAGTATACAACTATTTGAGAAACTAAAATCCATTCTATTTCGTTGTGTGTCGTGCAATGAAAAATAATTTCGGGCAGTTAAATAGCGCGGTAAATGCTGTAAATAAAACAAAGCAAAAATAAATACAATAAAACAAAGAAAATTAATTGAGATAAGGACGAGAGAGAGAAAAAGAAGCATGACAGCGGGATCGAACACGCGACCTCCTGCATGGGAAATAGAAGCTCCCTCCATTAGACCACAACCGTTCCCTGCTAGAAACAGCCTGTATGAAGCGATGCAATACTCCAGGACTTATTTGTATAATGAAATTTTATATTAACTTGTCTTAATTTAAATTAATCGGACGCATTTTACATTAAAAGTGGAAATAAACAATCTTGTTATGCCTTGTGTTTTTTAAACAAAGTAACGAGATTTTACAATCGTTATTCATTATATATATATATATATATATATATATATATATATATTAGCTGTTTCCTTTAATTAATTAATTTGCCTAAATATACAAATATATTTATATAACGTAGCCTGGTAACGTGTAGGCATTATAAAAAATAACGACGTTATCAAAAAAAGTTCCTGACCAGGATCGAACTTGGGCCTGCGTCGTCGCAAGAAAGCATCTTACCGACTGCTCTACTGAAGCGAACGATACAAGTAATGCATCAGAAGTAAGCGCTAATTTACTATTGATTGGTTTAAGAGACCATTACTTGCTTTCAGAGTTCTGATAACGCTCTTAACTTAGAAATTCAATTAATAAATTTATTTGTTGAAATTGTTTCAATAACGTTTGGTATAAATCTATGATTGGCCCCTTATACCGCCGGATTTGACCTCAAAGGAGACAGCACATGTAACAACTTACTAGTGTGAATCGCTCTTCAAAACTTTCAACGTTCCACCATCAAGAGTAGCGCTATCATTTTTTTAAAGGCTGTACATTGTTTTTAATTAAAGAAACATTAATATTAACATTTTAAATGATCAACAAAAATAATGAACCAGATGTTGATCATAAAGTAAACGAGACCTACAGGTTGATTTTCTAAGAGTGTGCACAAAGTAAACAGGCAAATGGAGCAGGTTCCACTGAACAATTTGAGATAGGAACTTAGAGTCCTAGAAACAAGCTTAAGGAGATATGGCATTAACCCAACTTTCCCATTACTATCTAGCTTTTTTATTTTCATTGTTTATAGTTAACGTTATTCTCCCACTAATTCATGACTTACCAACTGAGCATTTTTCTCTCTGGTTTTCCTATAAACGCTTCCATACCCCTTTTTTGTTTCCCTTTCGTGCCATATGTCTGTTGCCCATCGCAGTCTAAGAGACTTAATCATTCTTATGATATGTGCCTTCCTATAAAGATCATATTCAAATTTTAGAAAATATAAAACAGTACCTGAGATCTCAGTCGTCCTCAACAATCAGCAGCGTAGTTTTCCAGGAGGCCTTTCGAAAACATAAGTTTCAACTTCTGCTTTCAATTTGATAACAAACTGAAGGCGGAAGATGAAACTCAACAATCAGCAGTGTAGTTTTGTAGGAGGCCTTTTGAACACGCAAGTTTCATCTTTTGTTTTCAATTTGGTAACAAACTGAAGGCAGAAGATGAAAGTCAACAATCAGCAGTGTACTTTTGTAGGAGGCCTTTCGAAAACTTAAGTTTCATCTTCTGTTTAGATGAAATTTAATTTTTCGAAAGGCCTCCTATAAAATGTACCAAACTGAAAGTAGAAGATGAAACTAAAGCTTTCGAAAGGCCTCCTACAAAACTACATTGCTGATTGTTGAGGACGGTTCAGATCTCAGGTACTGTTTTATATTTCTTAAAATGTTATCATAGTGACCTCAAAGGAGTTTAGTAATGTATTTCAAAAATCTTGTGTAAAGATCATGTAGCATATCACTGTTACGTAGTCTTATCTATTCGTATGTCTGTTCACCTCTCTTTAGTCCAAAACCCTTTCTAAAAACTTTATTCTCAAGTACCCGAAATCTCCTTTCCTCCCTTAAAGTAAGAGTCCATGTTTCACATCCATATAATATAACTGGGAGAATAACAATTTAAACTTTTTTTTCTTACAAAAGTTGGGATGACAAAAGTACCTTTAATACATGATAGCATGTATTCTCAGAATTGAGTCTATGTTTAATTTCTTTGTGCATCTCATTCGTATTTGTGATTATTGTTCCTAGATATTTGAATTCTGCCACTTCTTCAAAATTTCCCTCATTTGTCATTAGCTGTCCAGTTCCATTATATAATGTATTTCTATGTGTGAACATATATTTAATTTTATTTAAACATATTAACACATCATAGAAATTTTGAATGGTAACTTTACAGGTGACAAATATAGATGCTTAACATACTATTTTATGGATATAAATAATAAGTCCATATAATCATTTTCACAATGATAACTATTACATTGCAAGGATAACTAAAACTAAATTATTTCAAGTTAGGGAAATGCATTTTACGAGTTATGATAAAAAATGTATTCAATTTTGTCAACTACGAGTATTATTTATTTATTTATGTTTTAACAAGTAATATTGCAATGTCACAATTCTGGATTTACATATATGACATTTTGTAAGAAATATTTTGAATTTATTATTAATTTATACAGCTATTTGGGCCACGCCGTAGCGTAGTGGTTAAGGCACTATGCTACAAGCCGGAAGGTCAAGGATTCGAGTCCCGGTGGGGTCAGGATTTTTAAACTGACCCAAACCTTCTGGCGGCACTATGGCCCTGGGGTCGACTCAGCCTCTAACGGAAATGAGTACCAGACGCTTCTTCTGGGGGTAAAGACGGCCGTCACGCAGGGCTGACAACCCGGCTGACATCAAGTTCCGATTGTCCAGAAAAGTGGGAGCCCTAACCTCCCACTACCCCAAGGGCCTCCTGAGGCCTGTAATGGGATATCTTTACCTTTTTTTTACCTTTTATAACAGCTATTTAAGACCGCTTTAACGATATAATGATTTCGCAGCAATTATACAGTTGGCTTAAATCGTAGGAATTCTGGATTCTAGATTATAATTTAAGATAATCTGAGCAATAAGAATTATAAGGAGAAATAACTATTCACATTAAATTGTAGCTTTTTATAAAATTACAATTATAATATACAAATTATAAAATTGTTACCATGCAGATCCTCTCCTCATCTTTGTAAAACAAAATTAATTTACTGTAGGCCTTTCGGGATTAGTCCCATCAACAGCAGAAGCAGAGGATATACTGATTCTGAATGAGATACTGGTACACTTGTGATAATTTTGTACAGAGGATTGAATGTACTGGGCGTGTTCTTATTTAGAAACCGATTGTTGTCAATTTTCTATAAAATCTAAATTTCTTGCAGTACATTTATTTTTGATGGATTGCTTTCTTTGTGCAGCATTATGAGAATGTTGTCAATATCCAACATGCGATTTCCTGCCTAAACAATACACGGCTATTCAGAAAGAAGGAACAGACTTCAAACATTTACATTTGTTCCAAACTACAAAAAATAGAAACACATTTCCAACGTTCCTAGAAAGAGTAAAGTTTGAAGTTCTGATCACGGCCGCATTGGCGCTGTTGCTTGTCATATCCATTGTTTATATTAAAATGGCGACACATCAGGGCGTTGGATTGGAAGAGGAGGAGCAAAACACAAACTTCATTACCGATGGCCTCCTAGGTCACCTAACACCGTGTAATTTTTATCTGTGGGGTTACGTAAAAGACCTTCTTTTTATCCCCCCCTATGCCTGACACTCATGAAAATCTGCGACATCGAATTGTTGAAGCTACGAATTAGATAACTAGAGACCAGCTGATTCGTGTGTATTTTGATATTTGTCGTGCAACACATGGTGCTCATATTGAATGCATAAAATAGTGAAATTTGAACTTTTCTCTTTCCAGGAACGTAGGAATTGTTTATATTTTTTTGTAGTTTGGAAGAAATAAGAGTTTGAAGTCTGGTCCTTCACTCTGAATAGCCCTGTATGTTTAACATAACTAATTTCCCTTCCGCATGCTTGAAGCCTTGAAAGTGTTCTTTGAATCTAATATTACAACGTCTGCTGATTCTTCCTATATAAAATTTGTTGTAAACATTACACATAATTTGTATACTTCTTAATTAATAAAATTATTACTTTTTTCAATGTTATAGCTGACTATGTTATTTAATTTGACCCCATTTCTATATGCTATGTTTATATTTCTGTCAGTTTTTAAATGTGTTACTAAATTTTTACTTCTTTCAAAAATAATATTTGTTAGGACAAGAACGGATCATTTAATGCAATCTTGATTTGATCTGGACTTCTATACATTTGTCTGCATGTTTTATATCATAGGCACTGAACAGTTGTATATTTTGTGGTAAGTTTTCTGCTTTTAATATTGTCCATACTGGCTGTGCGCTTTTGAAGAGTATATGGGAATTTATAATTTATTAAACTGCGAAAAATAACTTGATATTTTGTATTAAGAAGGAATAAAGACTATAACAGCTGCGCATAATTTCTTTCAGTTTACCATTTAATTTTTTAACCAATCTGATATCCATTTTCCCTGATCTTCATGATAAATTGCTTAGAAATACCTACCCTCGTGGTATGACGATGTAAGAAGAAGTAGCAGCTTTATATTTTTAATAGCATTTCATTTCTTGGTATTCTTTCGTGTGATGACATCCATTTAAATATGTATTTTTTTATTTTCCTTGTCAAGTAGATTATTAATAAATGCTTAGTGAATTTCTTCAATATTTTAATAGAGGTGGTAATATTAGCAAGGGGTAAAAACGTACACATATAATTTAAGCTGAAATTAATTTGTCAAGATGTTTTTGTTTTGAAATTTTCAAAGGAATACTTTACCTTATAGCGGTTCCTGGGGAGGTCATTATGCAATTCTCCTGTGGAAAAATATTATCAAGACTCATCACAAATTTACAAAAGATTCTTGATAGATGAATACTGTAAACTATATCAATAACTGTAGTGAAATGCACCTTTAAATGTTGTAAAACCAATGTCGGAACTGAAGCAACACGTGTGTTGATATCAATTCCAATGAGCGATCGATCAAGCAGTTTTTGTGTGGGATAATCTACTGCTGAATTATCAGCCAGGGACATCATCTTTCTTGAAAACCGATCTTTATGGCTCCTTTCCCTTCCGCTCAAAAATACCTTGTACTATTATTCTGTAAGTGTATTTTATGAATAATACAAAGATACATTACGTATTTTTAATTTTAATCATTAAATAACCAAAATAAAGTACAAAATGAACCGTAGATTCTTGCAAGATAAACAATCTCTTGCAACAAAATTGATAATGATTAAATATTTCAAAAACCTCGACAGCTCAGGAGGCTCTTGGGGTAGTGGGACGTTAAGGCCCCCACTTTTCTGGGCAATCGGCACTTGATGTCAGCCGGGTTATCAGCCCTACATGACGGCTACCCCCCAAAACAAGCATCTGGTACTCATTTCCGTCAGAGGCTGAGTCGACCCCAGGGTCATAGTGCCGCCAGAAGTTTTGGGTCAGTTTAAAAATCCTGACCCATCGGGAATCGGACCCTCGATCTTCCAGCTTGTAGCGCAGTGCTTTAACCATTACGCTACGGATCATCATTAAATATTTACAAATTCCGAAGTAAATATGAAATAAATATAATAAGGCGATGGGTGAAGGAATACGAAACAAATCAAAGGAGCGATATAAGAAGGTATATGGAATTCTGTTCAGGCCCTATTAGAAGTAGTGAACGATTCCAAGCACCACATTGTGGGTAAAACTTTGAACAAAAGGTCACACCTAATACCTAATGAGAATGTACTGGCCCGAATTTGACCAATTTTCAAAATCTAATAAAATCATTTGAAAGTATATAAAGAGGATTACTTATAGTTTCTATCGTATATGTTCACTTGTTTATCTATAAAATAATTTGGAAGTGAATACAAATCTGTTGAGTTATTATGAGTTAGGGATTTCAAACTGTTGAGTTATTATGAGTTAGGGATTTCAAACTGTTGAGTTATTATGAGTTAGGGATTTCAAACTGTTGTGTTATTATGAGTTAGGGATTTCAAACTGTTGTTGAGAGGCACTGACAATGCCACACAGGTGTGAAGAAAATAGTCTGCAAGAAAAATAAAAAAAATATGAGGCGAGTCTAAAATCCCTAACTCATAATAATTAAAAGAAACCTCATAATGTTACTTCCTTCAAATATTAAATTTAAAAAAATGTGCATTTCATTTATACCGAGTACCTTTCCTCGTTTACTTAAAAATTACTAGTAAAGTTGGGATTTGTCTACCATTTTATGAAACAATTAAGTGCTGTTGAGACATAATAGGCTCTATAAAATATAACAATTGTCTTTATAAGTCCTATATAAAATATATTTATATTAATATAATGTCCTCCGCTGTGGCCTCGAGGTAGCGCGCTGCCTTGTCACGCAGCGGGCCCGGGTTCGATTCCCTGTCGGGACAGGCTCCTGGGTGAGGTTTCTTTCGGGGTTTTTCCTCACCCGTAAGACAAATGTCATGAAGCTTAGGGCCAACGCAACAGTCCCCGAAAATCATCCGGCCATCATCCTTATCATTATCATCATCCTTCACCGGTGTGGAAATCAACGGGAAGTTACCACACCTATAACTCCCTAGTAAAGCTGCAAAGCATAGCATGAAAATGCTATGATTGCAGTGAAAGACCTGCCCTAGGGCAGAACACTATAGATAGATATTATTTATTTATTGACGGTGCCATTAGACAATGGAAAGAACAATAAAATAATCATCTAAAAATAAATAGCCAAGCCCTTGAACACTAAATTGTTCGCATTTGATCAGCAGATTTTTAACATTGCAGAGGACGCGTTACAAATGGCTACCTATAAACTAAATTAAGTAAAAAGTAAATACAATATGCGTATGTCGGAAAAAAATAACTTAAGTAATGGCTTTCGAAGGATTAAATCACAGAAGATGTAAAATAATGATCAATAATAAATTAATAGAACAAGTAAACAATTTCAACTGTTTAGAGCTTAACTGCCAAGAGAATGATATAAACTTAAAATTAACCCATTCGCCTCAAAAGACGAGATAGACTCGCCGGCAGTTAAACGGTCTTCAACTCAGAAGACGAGGTACACTCGCTTAAATCTGCTGTTATATATTTTGAAATGCTTTTTACATCCCATGGCAGAGCATTCTTTTGATAACATTTATGAATAGTCGATGAATATGGTAATAAAAGATTCCGGGCTATGTGGCCGTGGTCTATAACTGGCGTTTCTTCCAGACGTTTCTCCCTCAACTGCGGAGGGCATCTTCAGTGGCGAGCGCTTACAGCTGTTGTTTCCCTGTCGTAGACTCGACTGCGAATCAACAGCTGTAAGCGCTCGCCACTGAAGATGCCCTCCGCAGTTGAGGGAGAAACGTCTGGAAGAAACGCCAGTTATAGACCACGGCCACATAGCCCGGAATCTTTTATTGCCATGATTACCGGCCGTGAAAGCCTGCATTCCACTAGTCGATGAATATGTTTTTATCCTTCACCCTTATTGTGATCTCAAGTACCGTTATATTTTGTTTTCAATGTCTGAAAATAGACAATTTAATTTACGGTAACTTAAATCTTGTTTCTGGGGAAATGCACTGAACATTTAAACCTCAAGAGAATGAGTTAATGAAAGCGGCATTGAAACTTGGGTTCAACCCCTAGAGTTGATGATTTTTGTGCAATTTTCCTTAAGATTCCTACCTCAGTTACCTACCTTGACATATATATGCTGATTAATCACTTTAACTGATCTGATACACTGTCGGTGCTTTTGGAGATAAGCAAACAGTTGTTTATAGAGTAATGTTAGTTTATTTTTAATAACTGAGATAATTGTACGGTGAAGGATAATTCCAAAAATCATTGTTTTCCACGCAAAGTAGCAATCACACTTTTTGACCTTCATAATTATATGTAGAAGAATGTGTTTTGGCCTTCACCCTTATTGTGATCTCAAGTACCGTTATATTTTGTTTATTTTGAATGTCTGAAAATAGATAAGATAATTTATGGTAAATTAAATCCGGTTTCTGGGGAAATGCATGTAACGCGAAATTTCCCTCCAGATTGTTCTAGTTTCAAATATTAACTAGACATTTCATTAAATCTAGATAATATAATTACAGGTCAGTAATTTGAGATAAAAATGTAATATAGAGAAAACATAACGAGTTTGGAATATAATTAATCAGAATTTTATTAGAAATCCAATGATCATATTAATGAATCGATTTTATTAATTATATAAAAGTTGATTTCATCTTAGTAAAAATTACTTAGAAAACGCCTTTTGTTAAATTTGGGTTATGCCAATATAGTTGAAGCCAGAAAGTCTAGAAGTCATAGGGGATGACAAAGGTAGACCCAGATACCTGAATACAATAGATACCAAACCTTTGTTAATGAAAATGTGTCAGGACGTCTATTTGAAATGAGATTAAAATATCAGTCAAAATAATATTTATGAGTGACAAGGGAAACATCACTATGTCAGGATAAGTTTCAAATATTAATTTAGATACTGATCAGTTAAAATATAACTACGAACTACACATAAAAATTAATTTAATAAAATACTCAAAGGCCCAACTAGAAACAACTTGGCAACATTGTAGACAAGTGGCTCGAAAAGCCACACCTTTTTATATATCTGTAATGCATGTGCTCATATATTTGAACCAATAAGAAAAAAAATATATCCCTTCTCCTGTAGCGATCTGACGATCGAAAGAATACTGAGGTTTTCAAGATATACCAAATTGAGACGCGTGCGGTAAGAGAAGTCTCCCAACTAGCTAAGGGAGAACATAAAAAGTTTCATTGTAATCGCGAGAAGCCTCCCAGATATCTAAGGGGAAAACATAGATTAAATTACATTGCAGATATTTATCCATAACTTTATATTATTATTTTAATAATAATAATTCTTCAGTATTCTAACGCAAAATCAGATTGCTAACACAACGTATAATCAAATGTTTTTCATTGTATCGAAAAGAAGTATAGTGAATACGATTTAAATAAATCGAGTGATTTATAAACTACAATTATTGAAAATACTATTGCTGCCCGTAGAGTTCCTACGTTATTCCCTGAGATAAGTTTCCTGATCGCTCACCGAACCCAACCTGACTAGACCGCGAGCATGAAATTCTCACATTACGGGGATTCCTTCTAATAAACCCTTGTATTAAACCCACATCCTGTGATAATCCATCACACTTTTATCCAACCCCTAGATTCTGTCCCATGCATTGAGCATTTAAACCTAAACGAATGGATTAAATCAATTTTATAGTATGTGTGGAAGAAGAACTCTAAAAAATAAAAAATTAAAAATACATAATTAAAATTCTATAAAACTATGACAGTAGCTATGTTAACATAAGGTTGGTAAATTGGATACTTAATAAATCAGAGAAAAGGAGAATAGAAGTAGCTGAAATTAAATTCTTACGTTCAGTAGCAGGGCATACATTGTTAGAAGGGAAATATGAAGAAGGAATTAGGACCGAATTAAACATCTACAATGTTAAGGATAAAATTCGAAATTCAAGATCTAACTGGCTCTAACATATAGAAAGAATGACACCCAAATAGACTCTAGACTCCCACAACTCTTGCTTCACTACCAACCCAAAGGAAAGAGGAATATTGGACACACCAAAACTATAATATTATAATGATATTGTGAAAAGAAAAATTAATGTCTGAACCAGGAATCGAACCATGGACCTCTAATTCTTCAGACTAGTGTGCAGCCCACTACACCATTCTAGACCTGGCACAAACACTAACAATTCCTCCCTAATATGGGCTGCACACTAATCTTGAGAACTAGAGGTTCACGGTTCGATTCCTGGTTCAGACATTAATTTTTCTTTTCACAATATCATTATAATATTATAATATCCATTATTGGAACTGTGTTATAATAACAGTATTGGAAAATGTTAAATAACGCCATAACTAGATGGAATGATACGGTCTCTTGGTGTGAAAATAGGTTATGGCCTAATTCCATGACGTAGAAGAAGAATATAATTATTATTTATTTATTTATGTAGCAGGTTTCTCAATGTTTCATATCTTCCTGCACCAAATTAATCTACTGTAATTTTCCTCCACATCTGTCAATCCTATCTCCATCAACCAATACTTTTTCCCTCATACTCCTCAAAACACCATCAATCCACGTAATTTTTAGCCTTCATCTTATTCTTCTTCTTCTTCTTCTAACAAGTGACACCCATTATATTCTTCTTCTTAAGAACCTTTCTTTTGTCATTCTTTTTACATGGCCATGCCATTTTAATTGTTTGATTTATATGAAATCCAAAATTGAAGTTTGAGCACTTTTTTTTAATTACACTGTCATATTTTACCTCTTCTAAAATTCTAGATGAACGCCTCCAAAAATCCATTTCTGGAGAATTTAATTTACTTATTGTTCTAGATTTTAATTCCCATGTTTCTGTACAGTATGTCAATGTACTTTTTTTTCTTTTTTCGTTTAACCCTCTTGGGGGCACGTTAGATCAACCATTTCTCTGTGTTGTTCCTTTATTTGTGCCCAATGTGTCTTCATTCTTTCTGATATTCTTTTCCTCTTTTCTTCCGAGATTAATAGGGTTGGATTTTTGTGTAGGTTTTCATCTTGAATAATTAATGTAGCTTTTCGATTGATTATTGAATTTTCTGATCATTAATTCTACCAGGTCTTTTTTCAGTTTCTTTAAACGAGTAGGGTTTTGTTTTGCGGTTACGGAAAAAAATCAAAGAGTACCCCTTATTATTTAATTAAAGCGTTTTTTTTTTGGAACTTATATTCTGAACCCATAAAACATCATTTAATTTTGATATTGTAGATTTGCCCTTATTTATCCTCTCGTTAATTTCAGCTTCATGACTTCCATCTGCAAATATTTTTGTCCCCAATTATATATATATTCGTCACATATTTTCATTTTTTTATGTCTGTCTTCTAAAATCAGATCTATTGATGTATCTGCTATTACCATATACTTCGTTTTGTTCAAACTTTTCTTTAATCCCTATTTTTCACATTCCTTCTTTAGTATTCTTGCTAAGTACTCTGAATTTTCGTAATCTTCTGTAACCAGTAGCTGATCATCAGCAAATAGCAAAGAATAAACCATATCTTCTTCTACCTTTATTCATAATCATCATCATCATCATCATCTGCATTCACGGATTAGGTCTGTTGACCCGTTCCGACTTCAACCCATCTCTTTCTAGGTCTGCCCACATCTCGGGTGTCTTTAGGTTTGTATTTTGTTATTTGTTTTGGATATCTATCTTCATTCATTCTGTCTATGTGTTGCTTCCATTTTTGTCTATATGTATCTATTTTATCAGTTATTGCAAATATTTCAAGTTCCTGTCTTATTTCTGTGTTCTTGATTCTGCCTTCCTTAGTGCACCCTTTAACAGATCTCAAAAATTTCATTTCTGCCGCCGTTATCCTACTTAGATCTTGTTTGTTTATGTATCCAGGCTTCTGATCCATAGAGCAGTACCGGTACTGCCAATGTTTTATAAAATTTTAATTGGGTCTCTCTTGTTGTTTTATTATTTAGTGATCGTTTTATCGTACCACATATTCCCTGGAATTTTGCTATTTTATTAGTTATATCTACCTTCATTCCCATAATAATAACAACAATAATAACAATAATAATAATAATAATAATAATAATAATAATAATAATAATAACTTCGTGTTTTTACAGCTGATGCCATCTTCCCGTGCCAAACTTCCAAAGCCTACGATCTTGTACATCTTCAATGCTTACCCCTCTTGCTTGCATTGCTATCCTCATGTTTTCCTTCCATGTTAACTTTGGTCTTCCTTTTTTTCTGAATGATTGCCATTGATACAGTTGTTTCGGTCATTTCTTGTCTTCCATTCTTTAAATATGTCCTAATAATTATAATTCCTTCTCTTCAATTCTTTTAATTATGTTTTCTTCTGATTCAATTATGTTTCTAATTTCTTTATTTCAAAATGTTCTAATTTTGACTTTCTGGCACTTTTGCGTAAATAATCCATTTCTAGAGCTATTAGTTTATTCTTATAGTATTTATTGATTGTACACACCTCATTTCTATATATTGCAACAGATGATAATAACAAAATAATACTAATAATAACAATATTAATAATAATAATAATAATACCTACACATGAGCGTTAAGTTTGGAGGCTAGTTTTAAAATGATGTTACGTAAATACCTAGGTTAAACACACAACTTTATGACCCAATAACCTATAGAATAATGGATTTACCTTCCACTGTATTTAGAATAAATTAGCACGTACATTTGTTTTATTTACTTCCTAGTTCAAACTTAACGGACAAAATTAACCAAAACCAACATTCTCGCTATTATTTATGCTCTCATTTTAAAAAATTGTTTCAGAGTTTTGTCTCATTCGATGTGCGACGTTCTCAGCTGCCTGGAGTCTGCCTCAACTCTTGAAACGAAATAGGTATGTTTAAATTCTACAACAAATTATTCACTGGCACTATCGAATCTGGATGTTCAATACCTCACCGAAATAAACTGCTCATATATCCCTCACCTGGGCGAATATTTTTCTCTAATCCCCTGTAAATTTACTTCTCCCAAATGAAAGTTAATATTATTCCACTTCATTTTTCGTTTAGCTACTGAGCGCTTTCTCTGTGTTTTCCTACAGTAGGTAGGCTCCCATGCACTTCCTTCATTCTTTATTCGTGCATGTATCGTGTCCAAAGCAGTCTAAGAGACTTAATTAGGCCTACACTGAGCAGCAAAAAAATAAACGTTTTTTTTTATTTCAGAAAGAAAATATGTGATTATGATAGTATATTTTCTCCAGAATTCAAATATATGATATCGGTTTTTCTCCATCACGCAAGGTTTCCGAGAGACAGAGGAATTTATAATTTCAAACACTTTAATATTTTCTATATTCGTAACTACACAATATTCGAACATTCGGACTCGCCTAGAAAGTAAGAAATCACGATTTTCTGCTGTATTTCGCCTGTGGAGCATCCCTCTTGATGGTCCAACAATAATCGGCCAGGATATTAGGATTCAATTTGCCTTGATATCTCTTTTCCATAGCTGAAACATTTTTGAGTTAGCTCATTTGGTTTTATTTTACAATGGACAAATGGACGAAAAAACGCTTATTAAAAATATAATTATTTAAATAAATTAATTGAAATTGAAATAAAAACACTGTGGGTGATGGAAAAATTCCGAATACATATTTGAAAACACGATGAAAAACTGCATTAAGTACAACTATTTGTACTCATGTGACAAAAATCGTGTTGACTACTGTAATTCTTATTGCATCTGCTTTCTTATGAAGAAACTCACTAAAGTAATATTTTTCATTCACCTATCTGTTCGTCTCCCTTTGGTACACAATTTTTCCTCAGAAAGATAATCGTAATCTTTTCTGTTCCCTTAAAGTTCGAGTCCATGTTTCACGTACATATAACTCAAAGAATAACATTTTTTATATATTTTGGTTTCACGTTTTTTTTTTTAGAAATTTGTGCCGAGCCTGTAATATATAAATAACATCAGTTTTCAGAACTGAGCCCATGTTTAATTTCTTTCTGCATTTCATCCCTGTTTGTAATTATTATTCCTAGGTATATCAATAAAACTAAATATATGGTCACACGTAGAAATTCATTATATAATGGAAATGGACAGCTAATGACAAATGAGGGAAATTTTGAGGAAGTGGCTGAATTCAAATACCTAGGAACAATAATCACAAATAGGAATGAGATGCACAAAGAAATTAAGCATAGGCTCAATTCTGGAAATGCGTGCTATTATGCATTGCAGAGACTCTTCATGGCCCAACTCCTTTCAAAAAACGTTAAACTGAAATTATAGAAAATATTATTCTACAAGTTATATTATGTGGGGGCGAACCATTAACGCTTAACTTTTAGGGAACAAAGGAGATTACAAGTACTTTTGAGAATAAAGTACTTAGGAGAATTTTTGGACCAAAGAGAGATTGAGCAGACAGGTGAATGCAGAAGGCTCCACAACAATGAACTACATGGTCTTTATAGGAAGCCAGATATAATAAGAACAGTCAAGTCTCGTAGGCTGCGATGGGCAGGACATATTGCACGTATGGGAAATGAAAGACTTGCATGGAAGTTTCTTGTAGAAAAGCCAGAGGGAAAACGCCCAGTTGGTAGACCAAGAATGAGATGGGAGAATAACATTAACTATGATTTGAGGGAAGTAGATTATACAGGGAATGATTGGAAAGCATTAGCTCAGGATAGGGATGAATGGAGAGCTTATGTCCGCGCGGCCATGAACCTACGGGTTCGATAGTGCCAGTGAGTTAGTTAGTTAGTTTTTAGTTAGATATTCCTATCTTCTCTACTATTCTATTTTGTACTAGAGCATGCCATCAAATCAAGGGAGAATGAAGAAGGCCTACATCTCAATGGTATTAATAAACAGTTAGTTTATGCTGATGATGTAGTATTATTGGACGATAGCAGGAGATATTAAGGGCCAAGAGGCATGCTGTATTGAGTAACACTAAGAAATTGGGACAGGAAGTAAACATCAATTAAAATAAATATATGTTCACACATAGAAATTAATTATACAATGGAAATGGACAACTGGTGGCAAATGATGGAAATTTAGAATAAGTGGCTGAATTCAAATATCTAGAAACAATAATTACAAATAAAAATGAGATGCACAAAATAATTAAACATAGGCTCAATTCTGGAAATGCATGCTATTATGTATTACATGGACTGTTGTCGTCCCAGCCGCTTTAAAAAAACATTAAATTGAAAATATATAATTATATAAACTATTATTCTCCCAGTTGTATTATATGTATGAGAAACATTGACTCTTACTTGAATGGACGGAATGGAGATCGTAAGCATTTCAGAATAAAGTTCTAAGGAACATTTTTGTCCAAAAAAGTGATGAACACACAGGTGAATGGAGAAAACTACATAATAGTGAGCTACATGGTATGTATAGGAAGCCAGATATAAGAAGAGTAAAGTCTCAGACTGCTATGGGCAGGACATGAGGCACGAACGGGGAATGAAAGAGGTGCACATAAGCTTGTTATAGGAAAACCAGAGGGAAAACACTCAGTTGGTAAACAAGAATTAGGTGGAGTAATATTATCCATGATTTGAAGGAGGTATATTATACAGGGCTTGATCAGAAATCATTAGCTCAGGATATGGATGTATGGAGAGCTTATATCCGCGAGACCATGAACCTTAGGGTTCGATAGAGCCAGTGAGTTAGTTAGTTAGTTAGTTAGTTAGTTATTTGAATTCAGCCAAATCTTCAAAATATACCTCATTTATCGCTGTCAATTTCTATTAATTCCTCCTGATTGTAGGTAGGTTTACAGAAAAATTAGAATGCTTTATCATTCACAGGAGAAGGGCATTCTGTTCATAACAACGAATGTTATGTCTTACGTAGCCCTATTTTTTATGTCTAGCAACACATTTTGAAGATTTATTGTTAAATGTATTTAAGAAGAAGCCGTAGCCGAGCGGTTAAGGCAGGAAGCCTTGGCGCAGAGCTACGGGACTTGCGCTGGTTCGAGTCTCCATGGGGGAAGAAATTTTCTCATGGCATTTCGGCCAGTATGGGACCGGTGCCCACCCAGCATCGTGAGGCAATTGGGTAGCTACAATGAGTAGCGGCTCCAGGTTGAGGAACCAGCTATAACGGCTGGGGGACTCGACATGCTAACCACATGTCACCCCTACACTGGCTGTTGATCATCTACCTCTGTGATTGACACATGTGGATGTGAAGGGCCAGCAGCCGGCTGGTAAAAGGGCAACCGCTGAAAAGTGGAAAGACCCTCAATCGGAATTTAAGAAACAGCATAAAACTATGTCGTTTTCTTCATGTTACAGATAAGATGAATGCTGTGTTAATATATGTTGCGGTTTGTCTTCTGTTCATCTATGTTGGATCATCAGCCGGCCACGACCATAGGTATCGATGCAGACATGTGAGTCAAATTAAAAAAAAAAAGGGAAATATATATAATGTACAAAGATACAGCAACTGCTATAGACAATAGTAATTCTACTAATTTCTGAATAGAAAAAACACATTTTAAGACAGGGCTGTTATCTCTCGCCGACTTTATTTAATATATATTGAAGAAGTAGTTAGCTTTGTCCCACGTTGTGGTGACAATTTAAAAAATAATTTAAAAAATAATTACTGGTTCAGATTGGGTTTAATTTTCGGTAGAGCCGAATTTTCTTCTTGGGTTGGAAGTTGGTACACTGGATAGGAAAGCACTTCAAAATTACTAAAAAAATGTTTCTTGTAGAAATAATTTCACATTTATTCACTTCTTAATTTCCCAGCAGATCAAGTAAATGGTATTATTCTTCACCGTCAATTAAAATTAAATGATTTTCTTATCTTGTATCAATTATTTTTCTTGTATTAAATATTACATTTTATCAGGAGAGCTCTATTGCTTATATCTTTGTTGAAAGTTGTATGCAGAATGAATAGTGTAATTCTTTTATAATTTTAAGATCATTATTACATCACATGATGGTAATTTTAAATTCTATTGGTTAATAGTTCTTTAAATATAAGGTTTAAATTGATTTGTTAAATCCATCCATAGTAATTCTGCCCAAAGGCAGGTCCTTCACTGCAATCATAGCATTTTCATGCTATGCTTGCAGCTTTACTAGGGAATTGTGTAGGTGTGGTAGCTTCCCGTTGCTTTCCACACCGGTGAAGGATTGATGGTGATGATGGCCATATGATTTCGGGGACCGTTTGGGCCTTAAAGTTTTCCTGACATTTGTCTTACAGGTGAGGAAAAAACCCGATAAAAACCTCACCCAGAAAAACTGCCCCGACCGGGGATCGAACCCGGGCCCGCTGCGTGACAAGAAATAAGAAAGTTAATTGTTTTAACATCCAATCAGAGTTTAGTTTATTTTCATTTAAGAATATGAAGTTAAGCAGGTGTTCTTATTGCAGTTATAATAGAAGACTTTATAATTTTGACAACAATGACTTAAAACATTTTTCAAAAACATTATTTACAAAAACTGTTATGTAGTACAATTTCTTTAATTATTACTGAGACATTTTTATTCAACAATAACCAACAATAAATTATTTAGATGTTTTTTATTTATTTAAGTTATATCTAAATATTAAGAGAATTTTAAAATACAAAATTATTAACTCTAACTTTCATATTTATTATAATATTAAAATTCTTCTATAATATTTAGACGCAGCTGTCACGGAATGGCAAACACAGTTAAGTAAACATTTTAAACTAGGAACTACCATTGTAAACATAATTATGTTTGCAGACGATCAGGTTATACGTGCTGAATCAGAAAACCAATTACAAAAAGCCACACTACTGCTCAAGAAAATCATGGAGAAATATAATCTCAAGATTTCAACGAAGAAAACAAAAACAATGGCCTTTCGGGGAAAATATGCAGTTCGATCGAAAATAGTTTTGAACAATGAAATTAGCGAGCAAGTACAGAGTTATAAATATTTAGGATGTCACATATCTTACAACTGGGAAAAAGATATACATGAAAAAATTATAAATTTCAAAGTATGTGTGGGAATATTAAAAAACTCTTCAAGCAAAAACAGCAAACGAAACAATACTACAGTTTTATAAGGTTTTATAAGGTAATGGCAGTTCCTATTGTAACATATGGATCAGATAATTGGGCCATGAATAGATCAGAGAGAAGATTACTAGAAACATCAGAGATGAAGTCCTTCAAATTCGTTGCAGAGACCATATTCCTAGTGAAACAATTAGACAAGAACTCAAAATTTTTAATCTAAATAAAAAATACAAAACTGTAAACAAAAATGGCATGAACATATTTTAAGAATGGACTCTTCTAGACTAACAAAACAAGCACTGTTGTACCAACCTCAAGGCTATAGAGATGTGAGACTTCCTAGAAGACGATGGGAAGATGAATTCTGAGAGCGGAACAGGCCTACCATCAAGATGATGATGATGATTATGATACATAACGGTATGTCATGAAAAGAGCATTCTATTAATGGAGTTGATGAAGGTGCTCATTTTCAAATAGAATGCTCAAATTACCGTTAAATAAAACCAATTACAATAAAGAAATTAAATAAATAAAAACACAGGCAATCAAAAATGGATATAACCAACAATAATGAACAAACTAATAAGAAAACAAATAAACAGATATTGGTAAAAGTAAGCTCTCTAAGAAGAAAATGTAAAAATCATAAAAAGCACCCCACGCTTTTGATGGTAAAATTATTTTCTTTTTGTTGATAACTCTAATTTTATTCTATATGTGTTGGAGATGATTTTTTTGTTGACCACTTTATTTTATCCCAAGCGTATTGGAAATTAAAATTATTTTTCATTTTTTAGTTTTCTAATAAAGCGTGTTCTTTTAGTTTTTTTAAAACTATTATTTATTTTTTATTTTTTAGTTTTAATATTTTACAGAATAAGATAAAAATATAAATATCTTTAAATTCGATACTATTGTAGTATGAGCTAAAAGTAATACTCTTCTGTAAAAAAAACCTCCCAACCGGATTTGAACCAGCGACGTATGGATTACTGAAATTATATACCACTAAGAGTTCACTGCTCTACTTCTGAGCTCTTACAACGATTGACTAAAAAGTCGACAAGCCAGCAACCTATTATATCAGTTTTCATTTTTTTGATTTTCGGATGATTCTGGCCAGGATTTTAGAAACAAAATATGAAATTATTGTATTGTCACGGATCCTCTACAAGTATACAAAGTTTCAAGTCGATCCGATGATTTTAAGTGGGTGAAAATCGCGTTGAAAGATTCCGTTACATTGATACAAAAACACTTTTTTTTATTTTCTGATGATTATGGCCAGGATTTTAGAAAATAAATATGAAATTATTGTATTGTCACAGGTCCTCTACAAGTATACAAAGTTTCAAGTCGATCCTATGATTTTAAGTGGGTCAAAATGGCGTTGAAAGATTCCGTTACATAGATAGATAGATAGATAGATAGATAGATAGATAGATAGATAGATAGATAGATAGATAGATAGATACATAGATAGATAGATAGATAGATAGATAGATAGATACAGGTCAAGCTAATATAAAGCGTGTAAAAAGAAAACAAGAATTAATAAATAAAACTAAACTGGACAAAGAAACAAATGAAAACAAATAGGAAACGAAACAGTAAAACTGGCTAAAACAATTGAAAAACATGACAAAACAAGAAAAATTTACAGAACTAATAATAAATAAACAACATTATATCAAATGTCCACCGCTGTGGTCTCGAGGTAGCGTGATGCCTTGTCACGCAGCGGGCCCGGGTACGATCCCCGGTCGGGACAGTTTTTCTGGGTGAGGTTTTTATCGGAGTTTTTCCTCACCTGTAAGAGAAATGTCAGGAAAACTTTAAAAGGCCCAAACGGTCCCCGAAATCATATGGCCATCGCAATCATCATCATTCATATTCATCTTAGATTAAGCTTAGGATTAGGATTAGGGACTTTCCTGGCGCACCACTATCATCATCACCCATCATATCATCGGGACAACGTAACCCCGCCTTCCAGGCGCCCCAACCTCAGAAGTGGGTTACAACTATGCCATGGCTTATATCAAATAAAATAGAAGATAGCAGTATATACAACAAAGGAGTATAAACTTAAATGCAATAGTTGTGAATAAACTTTATATAGGACGTACAATCAGGAATTTTAAAATAAGTTATGATGGGCATTTCACTGATTTCATAAAAAAAAAGGAGGCAAATCAAGGTTCGCTAAACATGTTACAAACACAGGTCATCACCTGAGCTCAATAGAAAACACCCTTTCAACAATGCGTCAAAATATACATCTTATTAGAAATATAGTTTTTGAAGCATATATTGAACGATAACCTGCTGAACAAAAACACGCGCTACCAGATCAACCCACTATAATATATTCGTTAAAAACAACCAGTACTCAATTAACAACTTTGAAAATGGAACCGGTCCCGAAAGGCCTAGTTGATTATTTTATGCAAATATAATTTGTTGTGGACGACTGCCACAATAGGTAAATGTTTTTTGTTTTGAATATTTAATAATAACATCAACGGTGAAAACTGTTTATTAAAAGTATGTAAACAAGTATTTTCATGGTTAATTTCTGGTATAATTTTCGACCACATGACTCCAGTAAAAAAAAAGTTGTATCTGTAGTTAATAATTTTTTTTGCGGGATAGTGCGTTTTGTCGTAATTACAGCAATGGCGACCATGATTGAAAGTTCAACTTCCTACATTTTGGGATTGCCAACCTAATTAACGATACTGTAATAAAATAATTATACTGTAATATTACATATTACAAAACGTGTGTGGGAAGTAAAACCACTGCCCTGTATGTACACTACGTACAATGTATATACAAAAAATATCCAAAAGGTAATGATAATATACATTATATGAAACATATCATTGCATTTTAAATGAACTGAATTTTATTTGAAACAATCTAAAACAATAAATACGTACTCGCCGCCATTTTATAACTAATTGGTCTCACAGCCTCCTGTTGTTTCAACTAATAAACATTGCCCACACTGTTAACGTTAGTCAGTTGTTTATATTGAACGCAAATATTTCCAACAAAGATAATATTTTACTATTATTTATTATTTTGAAAACAGCATGCTGCAAAAAAAATAATGCACAACACACGTTTGTGAAGCGTTTTATAGAATGTTGGAAATTAAAAACCTTGCTATCGCTAGGTTTTTTAAAATTTTCCTCGATTCTTATAAAAACTACTTCCCAATCTCGCATTGTAATATACTACTATTGTTTTATGGTTGGATTAAAACAGTCCTTATATTACTATCATGGAATAAAATGGAAAATGTAATGAGGTGAGTTAATATATTTTGCAGAACGGAGATTACATAAGGAACACTCACAGCGGATTGGTGATGGGGGCAGAACCAAGAGGAATGCAGTTGGTTATGGTGATGGACAGGCCTCGGGCAACCTGTGATCAGGTCTGGGTATACGAGAATAATCAAATAATCAACGCTCTGAATGGGTAAGTCCATCAGTAATACGTACTTCATTCACATATCTCTGCCTTTTAGTATAACCTCTCCTTTTATAGACACTTTTAGGTGTCCTAGATTTTCAGATGATTATGGGGACATAACTATGGGATAGGATTTTATCTCTGGATCACACACATACTCTTTTGACCACACAAATACATGGGAGGCTTCTCTGGAACAGTAATCAGTAGCATTCGTAAATTATTATAGGAACAAATTTAATATTAATTAAATAAAAATAAAACGTAGTTTTATTTGATTTCCATATTTATTATATAATTCAGTGACAGCTGTTTCGGTACACTGTACCTTCTTCAGACATGTTAACATGTTTTTTTTTGTTAACATGTCTGAAGAAGGTACAGTGTACCGAAACAGCTGTCACTGAATTATATAATAAATATGAAAATCAAATAAAACTACGTTTTATTTTTATTTAATTAATATTAAATTTTATTTAATTAATAGATATGGATTTTCATCAAGTAAACACCAACTCAATTGATTACAAATTAAATATATCAACACTTTTAGAAATCATATTAAAGCACCGTTGAGGTTATGTAATAAGATATTAAATATAAACTTGGTACCTGGTAAGTCAGTCGTGCTCAACTAAATTATTAATCTTCATTAGTTAGTTCCAATACGGAGACCTTTCAAACACAATGTTTAATCTTCTGCATTTTAACTGGCACTTAAACAAGAACATCAGTACCAGTTAAAATGCAGAAGATGAAACATTGTTTTTGAAAGGCCTCCATATTCCAACTACTTAATGAAGTTTAATAATTTAGTTGAGGACGACTGACTTAACAGGTACGAATTTAATATATATATATATATATATATATATATATATATATATATATATATGGTATGATAAGAAAAATAAATGTCTGGACGGGATTCGAACCCGGAACTCTGAGTCTGTACCTCAGCGTGTTATCCATTACACCACCAGGCGAACTTATTTTTCTTATATATGTATTATATTCTCCATTATTACTAGATGTCGCGAGAACTCGGTCTTCAGTGAAGACATATATAAGAAAAATAAGTGTTTGAATTGGATTCGCCTGGTGGTGTAATGGATAACACGCTGAGGTACAGACTCAGAGTTCCGGGTTCGAATCCCGTCCAGGCATTTATTTTTCTTATCATACCATATTAAGCTTGCATTGCTCAATGTTAAACATTTAATTATAACATATATATAATGTAGGTGTTTTTACTCATCTGTAAGACAAATGTCAGGAAAACTTTAAGGCCCAAACGGTCCCCGAATCATATGGCCATCATTATCATCATCCTTATCATTATCATCATAATCCTTCACCGGTGTGGAAAGCAACGGGAAACCACCACACCTACAATTCCCCAGTAAAGCTGCAACCATAGCGTGAAAATGCTATGATTACAGTGAAGAACCTGCCTTCGGGCAGAATTACTATGGATGGACATATATATATATAGAAAAATAGATAGGGACGTGGACTTTCACCGGTGCTTTTCATTATATTATATATATATATATATATATATATATATATATATATATATATGAATAGATTAATAAACGAATGGAGGAAAACACAACAAGGATATATACCCATCAAAAGGAACCTCATACTCGATGCTATTCATTTTGCAGATGATTTAGCTCTTCTGGCATTTTCCAAAAATGATTTGCAATGATCAATTTATATTTTACAAAAACAGGTGCCAAATTTAATATGGACATATCAATTAGCGAAACTAAAATTATGGCATTTCATGGGAAGGACCACATACAAAGTAAAATCTGTATCCAGAATAAAACTTGAGAGAGATCTAATCAATTTAAATATCTTGGATATTATCTCTCTATCTGGGATGAAAAGGATATCCCTGAAAAAATTACTAGTTATAATAAACGTTTGGGAATTATTAATCAACTTATGAAACCATCCCTTATACAAAAAAAAAAAAAAAAAACACCAGATTACGTTTATAACACTTTGGCTAGACCAATGTTGAGCTATGGTAGTGAAGCATGGACACTAAAAAGACAACACGAAAGCAGAATAACGGTTTGTGAAATGAGATTCATGCGCAGAACAGCGGGTTACTCCAGATGGGATCGGAAAAGGAACACCGATATCTTAAAAGAATTGAAGACTACGCCAATTTTGGAATATATTAAATAGTACCAACTAAACTGGAAACACCATCTTGAAACAATGGGTTCAAATCGGATCCCCAAAACTGTTTATAACTATATACCAAGAGGACGAAGATCTCTGGGCAGTCCTATGAAACGCTGGAGGGAAAATTTTCTATAGGATCGTAACAGGCATTGGCCTAATACTTGGAAGGAAGAACAAGAAAGAAAATATACGGTATATATATATATATATATATATATATATATGGTATGATAAGAAAAATAAATGCCTGGACGGGATTCGAACCCGGATCTCTGAGTCTGTACCTCAGTGTGATATCCATTGCATCACCAGGCGAATCCAATTCAAACATTTATTTTTCTTATATATGTATTATATTCCCCATTATTACTAGATGTCGCGAGCCATCTAGTAGCTGACTATAACAAGTAAGCAAATTAAAGAGAACATTTTTACTTTATAGCAGTGACAATGTAGGATTGTAGGCTTTCACGATCGGTGGCCTTGATTCTTGTTCCGGGCTGAATGGTAGTGATACATATCATCGACTGCTGCAGTGGACATCTTCAGGAGATTCTGCGTGATCTCTGTGAATTCCTCAACAGTCAGCCGCAGAGGATAGTTGAAGAGTTCACAGAGGGCTCGCCGGAACTCGTGAAGATTCCTACCGCAGTACTAGATGAAACGTCAAGTTTAAATGAAACTAGATCAGGCGCATTTAGCCCGGAAGACCAACTTAACAAAAGCAAATATATACAAAGTTATTAACAAATTAACAATGTTGAAATACATATGTAAAACTGCGAATATTCCAGTTATGTTAAATGGAAGCGAAACATGGATATATACTTTAAGTGTAGAGAAAATATTACGACTAATTGAGAATAAGGTTTCTAGGACTATTTAACTCATGCCCCAAATGGGAGACAATGACCAATCAAATTTCAATGATTTTCGATTTACAACCAATCACAGTCGTATTTCGCCTAGAATTTACCAACTAAAGTTTATCATAATAAAGAAAGCACCTCCTTTTTAACATTCTGAATAGGTCATAGCATTATTTTGCAGTGACCGACTCCCTAAGAAATACGGCTACCAGATTGTGTATATATATATATATATATATATATATGAATAAGAAAGTTTTCTTGGGTTTTCCGTATTCATACTTATATCCGCGAAAATCTGCAATATAACATATATATATATATATATATATATATATATATATATATAATGCATGAATGTCAACACATAGCGCATGCAGGAGTTAATATAAAAACATTTGTAGCAATTGACTATACCACCAAAAAAAGAAACCACTGTTTGCACTTTCTTAAATGTATTTTTTCCCAGATAATAATCCAGAAAAATAGAATTGTCATATTTACATCATACGACATCAGAAATGAATTAATATACAGTTTGATGTGTTTCATTTTTTCTTCACTAGAGTGCATTCTTACAATATTGCGTTCCTTTGGACAATAAATAATATGATCTGGTTGCAGTGATGAACAAAAGAAGAAAATGAAGCGTACCAATCGTTCCTCATTTGTTTTCAAAACTTCGCCGTTTACAATAAATATTTTAAAATAACTATATTTAAATAATGATTTGTGAGTAAACAGCTCAATTTTATTCCTTAAATAGTCCTAATAAATACCACTCTTGATTTCCAAATTCTCATAAGCAATGCCACGAGTGATTTCCAAATTATCGATAAATTCACGACTCACGAAGTGAGGAGTGAATTTATGTAGAGAATTAGGAAATCAAGAGTGGCATTTGTTAGGACTATTTAACGAATAAAATTAAGCTGTTTACTCACAAATCATTATTTAAATATCCATCCATAGTAATTCTGCCCGAAGGCAGGTCCTTCACTGCAATCATAGCATTTTCATGCTATGCTTGCAGCTTTACTAGGGAATTGTGTAGGTGTGGTAGCTTCCCGTTGCTTTCCACACCGGTGAAGGATGATGGCTATGATGATGATGATAATGGCCATATGATTTAGGGGACCGTTTGGGCCTTAAAGTTTTCCAGACATTTGTCTTACAGGTTTTTATATATTTAATGTAAACGACGACGTTTGAAAACAAATGAGAAACGATCGGAACGCTTCATTTGCTTCTTTTGTTCGTCACTGCAACCAGATCATATTATTTATTGCCAAAGGAACGCAATATTGTAAGAATGCACTCTAGTGGAGAAAAAAATAAACATATCAAACTGTATACGAGTATTAATTCATTTCTGATGTCCTATGATGTAAATGTGACAATTACATTTTCTGGGGAAAAAAATACATTTAAGAAAGTGCAAACAATGTTTTCTTTTTTGGTGGTATAATCAATTGCTACAAATGTTTTTATAATAACTCCCGCATGCGGTATGTGTTGACATTCATGCACTATATATACAATCTGGTAGCCGTATTTCTTAGTGAGTCAGTCACTGCAAAATAATGCTAATGGCCTATTCAGAATGTTAAAAAGGAGGTGCTTTCTTTATTATGATAAACTTTAGTTGGTAAATTCTAGGCGAAACACGACTGTGATTGGTTGTAAATCAAAAACCATTGTAACGTGATTGGTCATTGACTCCCATTTGGGGCATGAGATAAATAGTCATAAGTAATGTCACGAGTGATTTCCAAATCATCGATATTCACTGCAACATGATCATATTTATTGCCAAATACTTACTTACTCACTTACTTACTTACTCACTGGCACTATCGAACCCGTAGGTTCATGGCCGCGCGGACATAAGCTCTCCCATACATCCCTATCCTGAGCCAATGCTTTCCAATCATTCCCTGTATAATCTACTTCCCTCAAATCATAGTTAATGTTGTTCACCCACCTCACTCTTGGTCTACCAACTGGGCGTTTTCCTTCTGGCTTTCCTACAAGAAGTTTCCATGCACGTCAAATAGGATCGCAATATTGTAAGAATGGAGAAATAATGAAACACATAAAACTATATTATAGCCAACATTATAGGTTATTCATTTATTTTTTAGCAAACAACTCAGTAAAATCATGGACGATTCTAATTAATTGCTAAATTCGATGTATGTGTTGAGAAAAAATAATGCTCTGACCTGTTCAGAATATTAAAAAGGAGGAGCTTTCTTTATCACAAAAGCAGGAGCTGATAAATAGAAATAGATAAAGAGCGAGGTGAAACACGACTGTCATTGGTTGTAAAACAAAATTCATTGAAATGTGATTGGTCATTAACTACCATTTGGAGCATGAGTTAAATAATCATTTTTAATTATTAATTAATTATATTTTCATCACAAGCTATTCAATGAAGTTAAATAAATATTCTCTTTACTTATTAGCGTACCCAGATATGCACAATACACACAATAATATATATTTACGATGTATAGTTTAGTCGCCGAGTCTCCAGCTCTGACGTTTTCACGACAGTGTTGCCCACATTAGATATTCAGTGGGAGGGGCCGCTTTATGTACCATTGAAGCCACACGGTTAGCAGAAATACAGCCGACAACATTGCAGCAATTTCAAACCTTACTAGCGGCGTCCAGAGCAGTGATTGGTTGAGGCAGACGTCCACTCCCACATGAACTGTTTCCTTATTGGCAGTAGAGGGCGGGATTCTCCCTTTACTCCTCATATAAATAATCTAAACGACAGATCTGGAGACTAGGTGGCTGGACTTTAAATAAAATATTATGATACAATTAATACCATTCTTAATTCAAAGACTAATACAAGTTTTTTATTTATATATTCATTTTTTTAGACTTGCGCTGACGGCTGATGCTGATATTTATGGTAAAGAAGTTGCAGTTTTAAGATTGGAAAATCTGAAATCAGACAATAGCCAACAATGGGTGGTCGAAAATGACGGAAAAATTATAAATGCTAACAATTATACTCTGGAGGTTTGGGACGCCAGAATTCATCCCGGAACTGAAGTTATAGGACATCTGTATGATGTAGCAGCGCCTCCGAAATTGCAACACAACCAGATATTCCGACTTGTCTCAGTATTCTAAACATTTTATGCACTTTATATGGAGGCCTAAGGAACATAGTGGTGTTACGATTTTTTTTTTTTTTGACTTTTGAGATATCTGCTGAAATGCCATCAAAACCGTTCACAATATGTGTAGGAATACTGTGGTTTAAGCGTAGTTACATTTGTAGTACATATAAAATTTGGTTAAAAAAATGAGATGCCTTCGGAGGACTGCAGGATACACACTACTAGATCACAAAAAAAAAAAAATGAAGACGTCTTAGAAGAATGACACATGGAACCTTCAGAAAACAAAATTTCTGATTATAAGTCAAGATGGATGCAACATGTTCATCGAATGGAAGATCACAGGATAGGCCTACCCAAACAAATGTTAAGATATCAACCTACAGGCAGAAGAAGACCAGGACGTCCATTCAAAAGACTTCTCGATGGTGTTTCTCTTGAAGCCGAAACGGTCAACAAATGGCCTAAATTCGTCAATGTACTATGATGATGATGATAATTTTTCCTGCAAATATAGATAAACTTGTTATGTCATTTATTAATCAACCTTGAAAGTTGAAAAAGTAACCACAATGTTTCTGAGTACTCTGTATGTATGACAACATTGCAAACTCCAATGTTACAACTTTTATAATCTATCACGTGGTTAATTTATATTAAAATAACTTTTACAGTCATTTACGTTACAAGGATTGGTGATATTTGCGGTTAAGTTGAGCCGCAAGTTCTAAAGAAACTTATAAAAAATTAAATTCTTGCAACTTATAATATTTTATTTCATGTCCATTTTTTGACAGACAATTATCGTGTAACAAGTTTTGCTTAGACTAAATTTACTAACAATTTGCATATTGTGCGCATTTACTTTCATTCATTCATTTTCTATGACAAAAATTAATATTACCAAGTTAAATTGTCATAAGTATTGCCACGAGTGATTTCCAAATTTGTTAGAACTATTTAACGAATAAAATTAAGCTGTTTACTCACAAATCATTGTTTAACTACAGTTATTTTAAAATATTTATATATTTAATGTAAATAGCGATGTTTGAAAACATCAGAAATGTGAGGTTATGTTCATTAACTGCAACTAGATCATATTATTTATTGCCAAATAAGATCGCAATATTTTAAGAATGTACCCAAATGGAGAAATAACTATATATCATACTATATACCATAATCAACATTACGGGTTATTCATATTTTTTTACTAAACAACTAAGTAAAATCAAGGAATCTGTTCATTATTTGCTATATTCAATGTATTTGTTGGAGAAAAATAATGTTCTGTCCTGTTCAGAACATTAAAAAGGAGGAGCTTTCTTTATCTCAAAAGCAGGAGCTGATAAAGAGAAATCGATATAGAGCGAGCTGAAACACGACTGCCATTGGTTGTAAAACAAAATTCATTGAAACGTGATTGGTCACTGACTAGCATTTGCGACATGAGTTAAATAGTCAGCAAAAAGAATCAGCCAAATCTTGATCACATAGTAAACGAGTTCTACAGTATGATACTGTAAAAGCGTGCAAAAATTAAAAAAGGCAAGGAGGATGTTCCACTGATAATTCTGAGATAAGGAACCTAGGGTCCGAGGAGCCAGCTTAACGAGATATGGGAGTAAACGTGTCTTTCACTTTACAGTCTATAGTGATTTAATTTTCGCCAGAAGTTTCAAGGTCGTCATTGTATCTCTCACCAGATGGCATAAACAATCACTCTAACTCCGTGCAGCTGGGCAGTCGTATTCATATATCAAACCAACTCTGCAAGAGTTTCAAGGTCGTCATTGTATCTCCCACCAGATGGCATAAACAGTCACTCTAACTCCGTGCAGCTGGGCAGTCGTATTCAGATATCAAACCAACTCTGCAAGAGGACCGGCTTGTCATATGACTGTCACGAGAAGATATATGTTATAAGAAATGGGAGGTTACCAGGGAGAGTATCTGACCATTTATATGTCCTTGAAACATCTGGCGAAAATTATATCTCAATAGTCTTTTTTATTTACATTGTTTATCAGTTAATTGAAAATACCACCATTGACACAATTAACGTACCAATTTCCGGGAAATTTAACCTATGGTAGTGAAGCATGGACAGTAAAAAGACAACATGAAAACAGAATAACGGCTTGTGAAATGAGATTCATGCACAGAACAGCGGGTTACACCAGATGGGATCGGAAAAGGAACACTGATATCTTAAAAGAATTGAAGACTACGCCAATTTTGGAATATATTAAACAGTACCAACTAAATTGGAAACACTATCTTGAAAGAATGAGTTCAAATCGGATCCCCAAAGCTGTTTATAGTTATATACCAAGAGGACGAAGATCTCGGGGGCAACCTATGAAACGCTGGAGGGAAAATTTTCTATAGGATCGTAAGAGGCCTTGGGCTAATGCTTGGAAGGAAGAAGAAGAACGTACCATTTTGTATCTTACAACAGTTGCTCGAACTGACAGCCATCAACCTGAATGCAAGCATGACATCAGCAAACAAGATTCTGCTACTCCCTGGTGTGTTTCGAGTCAGAACACGTGCAGATACAATCCTGGCAACTAATTCCATGGTCGTTTTCACTGGAGTCTCAAACACAAGTGACTTCAGATATCCGCACAGAAAATTTCAAGGGGAGTCAGGTCGATCCTGCATCATGACTTCCTATTCATCAGGTTCTTCCTTGCAGGAACTAAAGTATGTAATATATGCAAATAAATAGCAGATTAGCTTACATTAAAGTTTTACACACATTAGTTGTAAATCAGCAGGAAAACAGTAATGTTAGAACTATCAATTTATAGCATTTGGCATTTTCTTCAAATCGAAAACTTTTATTGGCTGCATTATTGAGATAGACAGTGTAATAGACAAATTTACTTTCATATTTTCATAGGCTAGCGTGTGGAGCATCAGTGGAACATCGTCTAGGCCCTGTTTAATTTTTCCACGCTCTTATATAATCACTCTGTATAGCACGAATCACAAGAATAGGTTAGCTGTACCGGTTCTACACGGTATAGTTCTACTATTGTGAGTGAAATGCATTGTTTTATGCTGAGACGAAGACAGTCAGTGTTAAAGGAATTACTGCGTTTAGTAATCGGGACGTTCTTAGGAAAATTTTTGGACCAAAGAGAGATGAACAGACAGGTGAATGGAGAAGACTACATAACAATGAACTACATGGTCTTTATAGGAAGCCAGATATAATAAGAACAGTTAAGTCTCGTAGACTGCGATGGGCAGGACATGTTGCGCGTATGGGGAATGAAAGACGTGCATGGAAACTTCTTGTAGGAAAGCCAGAAGGAAAACGCCCAGTTGGTAGACCATGAATGAGGTGGGAGAACAACATTAACTATGATTTGAGGGAAGTAGATTATACAGGGAATGATTGGAAAGCATTAGCTCAGGATAGGGATATATGGAGAGCTTATGTCCGTGCGGCCATGAACCTACGGGTTCGATAGTGCCAGTGAGTAAGTAAGTAAGTAAGTAATCGGGACATGAAGATTTAGAGTTCTAAATTTTTAAATATATTTTACGTCTATTTCCACATGTGCTTATATCTTTTCCCTTTTTATTAATCCTTAAATTGGCAATGGTATCCTATAGGATACATAATTTGGTTTCATTTATTTAATAATTTTAATAAAACAGAAGAAAACGAACGAACTTAAATGTGTGTCGAATTACACAATATACCTTATAAGAACAGTTATCCACGATTGAGTTTTCACTGTGGTCCGCCATATTTAAATAACTGAATCGAGAAATTAGTGGTGTGCCAATTTATGGGTTAAAAATAAACAATGACTATGGAAATGGTATTGTCCAATCTTTTCGAGTCATAGTTGCACTTGGCCTCTAGGAATAATGTATTAATTGGAGAGTGGAACATTTTCCTAGTTGTACTTGGATTCTAGGAATAATGTATTAATTGGAGAGTGGAACATTTTCCTCCCGAATACTTATGTAAACAAATAAACCAACATATATATAAAATAAACAGTATATGTATATAGAACTAATAATTCGCCCATTTACCATCAAATTGGAAACACCATCTTGAAAGAATGAGTTCAAATCGGATCCCCAAAGTTGTTTATAATTATATACCAAGAGGACGAAGATCACAGGCCGTCCTATGAAACGCTGGAGGGAAAATTTTCTATAGGATCGTAACAGGCCTTGGCCTAATACTTGGAAGGAAGAAGAAGAAGAAGACCATCAAGTGTCTGACAGCAGCCATTTAACATGGGTCTAGAAGATTGTGAAAGATTCGTCATCCAAGGCAATATCCTGCCATGATTATAGAACTCTGGTCCATAACATTATTTTCGGCTAGTAGGTGATCCTTGCCATAATCATATTACATTTCAAAGATCATATTCAATTTCGCCCACACTTGATCTGTAGGGTTTAAATCAGATGAATCCTAAGGTTTCTCCACGAAGTCGATAACACGCCACCTTTGAAATCACCTTAGATCGAAAGGGCATCATGCACGGGTTGAACATCCAGCATGTAAATAACTGTTCCTTCAGGATAACGCCTTCAGGGTGAAGGAACTAATACTTCCTCTTATGTCCACGATAATTTTCCCATGGATTACTTCTGTTAACCATTATCATTATTTAAATCTAAATTAATTGATATCTTAAATTCCACAGAATGAAAACACCACCTGCATAACTACTATTATACGACACAGCGGAACGTTTGTCTCCGGTCATAGCAGCACAGTTGCTGCGTCGCAAGGTCATAGAAACTATAACCGTACATAGTCAGAAACAAATAGAAAATGAAGCACTTATCCCAAACTCTACACGAATGCACTACACTAATCGACGCCACAAAGTGACGTGAAGCGAGTGTATGCGGGATGATATGAAATTAGTTCGCAAGTCATCCACAAACTAAGCAGGTAAATGTTCCGTTATGTCGGATAATGCATTCAGCATTTTGTATATACCTATAAATATTCATCTAGGAAGCTTTTCCTGGTTTATTTTATTTATTCCATGTTTCGTTAGTGCTAACTAATATAAGACCAGATAAGCACTGTGCTTTGTTTGGTCAATATTTTAATATTTTAAAATTGTAATAAGTATGTAATTGTTGTATGATTTTATTAATCGCTGGTTGAGTGGAAGAGAAGGCCTTATGGGGCCTTAAATCTGCCAGCATAAATAAAGCAATATTTTTTTTGATTTAGGAATATTCCACAATACAGTCTTTCTCCTTCAACACAAAGTGATTTGTCCAGAGGTTCCTGTCTAAAACATGTTCTTCCCTCAAATCTCTAGCTTCCATACTTCTCTTCACTCCATTCATACATTGTTCTCTAGGTCTGCCTCTTCCATATATTCCAATAGCTTTCCAATTAAGGATCTTCTCTGGCATTATTCTTCCATTCTTATGAGGTGTCCATACCATTTCAAATGTTTTTCTTCTATTTTTCCTAATATGTTTTTTTTTCAACTTGCATAATTTCCCTTCTTATGCTGTTTCTGACCTTATCCCTTCTTGAAATTCTTGTCCATCGCCTCCAAAAATCTATTTCTACTGCTAACAACTTGTTGGCTTTTTTTCTACTTACTGTCCAGGACATTATTATTCTGGTTACTACTATTGTTACTGTTATTATTATTATTATTATATTATTATTATTATTATTATTATTCTAAATTCTCTTCCTTTCGTATAATATTTACCACCAATACTAAACGTTATGTGACCCCAACTTTCACGCCGAGCCACAAAAGAACATTCGTCATTAGCCATCCATGCTATGTATAAAACCTTGCTATTTCCAAGATTCAGGACTGTTACGTCATCAGAGAATGTGACGTTTGTCTTATTAGCCCTTATTGACTAATAGTGTACGCAAGAGGATACAGATTTGTTCATCGGACAAGCTTGGTCGTGCTCTAAACTATGGCCCCTCGTGGTTTGTATGGAATCCTGAAAGTTATATATTTGGCTACCTCATCTTTAACTCAGAGTCAGAAATGAATGTTGTCTAGTATAAGTGATACCACCTCTTCTTGAAAAATGTTTTGACATTAGCTAATTACAAGGTGTATTTCATTTGTGGACCTGATATGTACGGTACATTTCCACCATTCTTCTTCACTTCTCGGGGTAGGCAAATTGCCTGTTCCGCCTCACAGTTGTTCTGAAGAGTGACATGAATCCACGGCTCCATGTGTCAAATGCAACAAACAAACCAATTCATCCAAGGAAAACAAGCAGTATCCAAGTAAAGCAACCAGTCAATGCGCAGATTGTGACGGGAATATAGCAAAGTGTAACTCAAGCTATCAATGTATCTTAATTACAATCAAGCATATTTGATATTCAGGTAAGAGTATTACATTCTACTTCAAATACATTTTCTCATAAACATAACCAACATTATTACCTCATTACCAAGCTTGCCCTGCGTCGTGTTGGTAGCCCGATCAGGGGAGATAAATATTACTCCTTTCACCCAAGTAAACGTTCCGTTGGTCGCCTCATCAGGCTTGCCAATTTAGCCATTTTGCAGCTAGATCTGGCAATTTTGAAAACGTAACTGGCTACAAATTTATCAAAAAGCTAAAAATAGCTTTTTTGGCCATTTATCGTCTTCTGATCAGCCATTTTTACACTTTTATTATTTTATATAAATTCTGTAATAATAACTGATGAATTTTAATAATTTTACCACCAAAAAATCTTCTTTTCAAAAACGAACATGCACAAAGAAACGTGGAGTTTCGCTGATGGTGCTACTAATTAGATAGACGCTGTATTAATACAGAACAAGCTCAAGTCTACAATTTTAAATACACGTGCTTGGGGATTCACACCACCACTTAGTGAAAGTAAGACATAAACAAAGAATATTCCATAGAAATAGAATTTCTGGTGAGAATAGAATAAATATATAACTTAGTTAAACTTAATGAGATAGAAATGAAATAAATTTTAAAATTCAGAATTACAGGATCTTTCGTTATAAGTGTATCTTTATTTCTTAAAACTTTATATTAATAATTTTGTCACTGTGTTATAATTGCAGCAATTGCATTAGCGAAAAGAAAAATTATTGCCTAAATTGTTTTTCAGAGATGCAGATTGACAAATCCATAATCTATGTTTTTAAAATACACCTTCCTCCACGGACAGAAGTTGAATTTTAGCCATTTATAGCCATTTTAGGAGTCCATTTTAGCTACTTTTTCTGATTGGGTGTTGGCAACCCTGCGCCCCATGACCAGATGGAGGGATATGCTTTGAGTCGACACAGCGTTACGGCCTAACCTTAAAGTTGAAGAAGAAGAGCATTATTAATCTATTTCCTATTGAAATATCAATCGATTCCGGAGGACTAGTGCCTACCAATGCTGCTCTTGTTTCCAGGTTGCGCTAATGCGCAGGGGTCGATTTTAAGGGCGCAAATATTTTGTTTTCTTCGGAAGTGGATTAAGACCGCGTGTTCATGTCTTACAATGGCACGTAAAAGAATTTGAAGCCTTATATAAAGAGGCATATCACAAAATTTGACAGTCACTTTACACCCTGTTTTGAATTACGCCTGTTTTGAATTGCGATGCTAAATTGTGACGCTGCTTAACTGAATCCATACAAGAGCATCGTAAAATATAATATTAACTGCGAAATACTTATATCAATAAAACACAGATTAATAAGAATAAATACTAGGGTATTACATGCTGAAAGATTTTCAGCATGTTATGTTTACGGACGATTGGGACCATGTTTCATAAGTATAGGCCTACAGTACTAGAGATAATACTATCAATTTATCATAAGTACTGCCACGAGTGATTTCCAAATCATCGATAAATTCACGACTCACGAAGTGAGGAATCAATTTATCTAGAGAATTTGGAAATCAAGAGTGACATTTGTTAGGACTATTTAACGAATAAAATTAAGCTGTTTACTCACAAATCATTATTTAAATATAGTTATTTTAAAATATTTATATATTTAAAGTAAACGGCGATGTTTGAAAACAAATGAGAAACGATTGGTACGCTTCATTTCCTTCCTTTGTTCATCACTACAACCAGATCATAATATTATTCATTGCCAAAAGATCGCAATATTGTAAGAATACACCCTAGTGGAGAAATTTATAACCAATATTATAAGTATTAATTTATTTGATGTCCTATGATGTAAATATGCCAATTATATTTTTCTGCAACGTCATTTTCTGAAAAATAATTCGTTTAAGAAAGTGCAAACGGTGTTTTTTTTTTGTGGTATAATCAATTATAACAAATGTTTTCATATTATCTACCGCATGCATTTTCTGCTGACATTCATGCACTACATATACAATCTGGTAGCCGTATTTCTTAGAGGGTCAGTCACTGCAAAATAATACTATGACCTATTCAGAATGTTAAAAAGGAGGTGCTTTCTTTATTATGATAAACTTTAGTTGGTAAATTTTAGGCGAAACACGGCTGTGATTGGTTGTAAATAAAAAAATCATTGAAATGTGATTGGTCATTGACTCCCATTAGGGACATGAGCTAAATAGTCATCGTAATTACACTGAGCAACAAAAAATAAACTTTTTTTTTGTCTCAGAAAGAAACCATATGTGATTCTGATAGTATTTTTCTCCTGAATTCAAATATGATATCGGTTTTTCTCCATCACACAAGGTTTTCGAGAGACAGGCATTTATAATTTCAAACACTTTAATATTTTCTACATTCGTAACTACACAATATTCGAACATTCGGACTCATCTAGAAAGTAAGAAATGACGATTTTCTGCTATAGTTTGCCTGTGGAGCATCCCTCTTGATGGTCCAACAATAATCGGCCAGCACATTAGGATTCAATTTGCCTTGATATCTCTTTTTCGTAGCTGAAATCTCTTGATGAAAGTGTTCCCCGTTTTATTTTACAATGAATAAATGGACGAAGAAACGTCTATTAAAAAAATAATTATTTAAATCCATTAATTGAAATTAAAAAAAAGTGTAAGTGATGCAGAAATTCCGAATACATATTTGAAAACACCATAAAAACTGCATTAAATACAAGTATTGGTACTTACGAGACAAAAATAATGTTCTCCAGTGTAATTAAGCATGGATTTCAAAGGCCAAATGGAGAAACTTGATGAAGGAAGAAAACTTTTAAGGAAAATCATAGGACCTAAATTTCAAGATAATAAAATAGAATGGAATAGATTTATTTAGCCTGGTGGAGTATATACATCAAGAATGAAACTCTCTACAAAAATAAATAAATAAATAAAGAGGAAAACTTTCAGATATGAGGAAAAGGAGAATAAATTTTACAGCCATCTTCTCAGAATGAAATATAACAGATTAAACAAACAAAACTTTGATTTTTTCCGTAACCGCAAAACAAAATCCAACTGGTTTAAACAAACTGAAAATGACGTAATTAAAATTAAAGACGACAGAAAATCCACTATTCGATCGAATTTCATGATTAATTATTCAAGATGAAAACATAAATTCCAAGATAAATCTAAACAAAAATCCAAACATACGGAAGAAGAGAGAAAAATAAGATAACAAATAATGAAAAGAATACTGGGCACTAAGAAAGGAACTCTAACTAACTCACTGACACTATCTAACCCGTAGGTTGATGACCGCGCGGATATAAGCTCTCCATACATCCCTATTCTGAGCCAATATTTTCCAATCATCTCCTAATCTCCGATTCCGATTGAGGGTCTTTCCACTTTTCAGCGGTTGCCCTTTTACCAGCCGGCTGCTGGCCCTTCACATCCACATGTGTCAATCACAGAGGTAGATGATCAACAGCCAGTGTAGGGGTGACATGTGGTTAGCATGTCGAGTCCCCCAGCCGTTATAGCTGGTTCCTCAACCTGGAACCGCTAATTATTGTAGCTACCCAATTTCCTCACGATGCAGGGTGGGCCCGGTCCCATACTGGCCGAAATACCATGAGAAAATGTCTTCCCCCATGGAGACTCGAACCAGCGCAAGTCCCGTAGCTCTGCGCCAAGGCTTCCTACCTTAACCGCTCGGCTCTGGCGCGGGACCTGTATAATCTACTTCCCTCAAATAATAGTTAATGTTATTCTCCCACCTCATTCTTGGTCTACCAACTAAGCGTTTGCCTTCTGATTTTCCTACAAGAAGCTTCCATGCACGACTTTCATTCCCCATTCGTGCCACATGTCCTGCCAATCGCAGTCTGAGAGACTTAACAGTTCTCATTATATCCGGCTTCCTATAAAGACCATGTAGTTCACTGTTATGCAGTAAGAAAGGAACAACACACAGAGAAATGATTGATCCAACGCATCCCAAAGAAGGTGAAAACGAAAAAAAAAAAACAATAAAGAGGGTAGTAAGCTAAATTTTTAATAAATATTTCGTAAATTATGATTCCATCTATCCATAGTAATTCTGCCCGAAGACAGGTCCTTCACTGCAATCATAGCATTTTTATACTATGCTTCCAGCTTTACTAGGGAATTGTAGGTGTGGTAGCCTCCCGTTGCTTTCCACACCAGTGAAGGATGATGTTGATGATAAGGATAATGATGATAGCCACATGATTTCGGGGACCGTTTGTGCCTTAAAGTTGTCCTGAAATTTGTCTTACAGGTGAGGAAAAAAACCCGATAAAAAGTCTCCCAGAAAAACTGCCCCGACCGTGGATCGAACCCGGGCCCGCTGCGTGACAAGGCAGCACACTACCTCGAGACCTCAGCGGTGGACAAATTATGATTAAGAAGGTCAAAAAGTAGATTCTTCGTTACATGATAACAAAGATTTTTAAAATTATTTTTCAGCGTATACTTATCTTATTTGTTAAAAATAATACAACATTATTCTTCAAAATAGGGGGCACGCCGTAGCGTAGTGGTTAAGGCACTGAGCTACAAGCCGGAGGGTCGAGGGTTCAAGTCCCGTTGGGGTCAGGATTTTTAAACTGACCCAAACCCTCTGGCGGCACTATGGCCCTGGGGTCGACTCAGCCTCTAACGGAAATGAGTACCAGACGTTTGTTCTGGGGGTAAAGGCGGCCGTCACGCAGGGCTGACAACCCGGCTGATATAAAGTGCCGATTGTCCAGAAAAAGTGGGAGCCTTAACTTCCTACTACCCCAAGGGCCTCCGGGCCTGTTGTGGGATCACTTTACTTTTGGGGGCACGCCGTAGCGTAGTGGTTAAGGCACTGAGCTACAAGCCGGAGGGTCGAGGGTTCAAGTCCCATTGGGGTCAGGATTTTTAAACTGACCCAAACCCTCTGGCGGCACTATGGCCCTGGGGTCTACTCAGCCTCTAACTGAAATGAGTACCAGACGCTTGTTCTGGGGTAAAGGCGGCCGTCACGCAGGGCTGACAACCCGGCTGACATAAAAGTGCCGATTGTCTAGAAAAAGTGGGAGCCTTAACCTCCTGCTACCCCAAGGGCCTCCTGAGGCCTGTTGTGGGATCACTTTTATTCTTCAAAATAAGTGTTTGCGTACTAAAGATAATATTATCAATTTATAATTGTATTCATGAAAGAGGATAGTAGGACCAATCATTAATTAAATGGTGTGTCAAATATAATTATGAAGGTCAAAACGTACGATTGCTACGTTGCGAGGAAAACAACGATTTTTGGATTTACCCTTCACCGTATATTTATCTCAGTATACCAACATTACTCTACAGAGAAGTGTTTGCTTATCTCCAAAAGCACCGACAATGTATCAGATCACTTCAAATGACCAGCAAATAATAAATGTCAAAATAGCTAACACAGATAGGAATCTTAAGGAAAATTGCACAAAAATCATCAAACTCTATGGGTGGATTTCTCAACAGAAGTCTAAAACACGATCCCGATTTTACAATTTTTTTATTGTTTCCGTACTTACTTACTCACTGGCACTAACGAAACCGTAGGTTCATGGCCGCGCGGACATAAGCTCTCCATACATGACTATCCTGAGCTAGTGCTTTCCAATCATTCCCTGTATAATCTACTTCCCTCAAATCATAGTTAATGTTATTCTCCCACCTCATTCTTGGTCTACCAACTGGGCGATTTCTCTCTGGCTTTCCTACAAGAAGCTTCCATGCAAGTCTTTCATTCCCCATACGTGTAACATGTCCTGCCCATCGCACTCTAGGAGACTTAACTGTTCTTATTATATCTGGCTTCCTATAAAGACCATGTAGTTCATTGTTAAGTAGTCTTCTCCATTCACCTATCTGTTCATCACCTATAAATTGGCTGAAAATTCACAGAAATTGTTATGAAACATAAGCACGATTCAGACATTTGTTTCAGTAATTAACGGCCGTAGATTTTTAGTTAAGTCGTCGTCCATTACATCCGTCTGGCTGAACACTGTGAGAGAGATGAGTTTGGAAATTTTTTATATGGTCGGGTTACCAGCCCAAACGCACAACCACATTCCCTAGTGGATCGGGGATTTATTTCGGAGTTTCCTTCTCCTAGACGGGTTGCTAATTAAAGCTTTGGAGTCCCATCTACCCCTTGTCTTGCAGGTTTCCTCTTCCACCTTCTTTATCGTTGAGAACAATATTCTTCTTCCGCTTCTGAAGTGTTGGAGCTAGTTCAAAGGATATAGAGAAACACGGTTTTGACATATAGAAAGAATGAACGTAACAAGATTACCAAAAGCAGAATTTAACTATAAGCCAAGAGGTTCAAGGAATGTAGGAAGGCCAGTGAAAAGATGGACAGAACAACTGTGAGGCGTAACAGGCATTTTGCCTAGCGCATGAAGCGAAGAAGAAGAAGAAGAAGACGATTTTTAGTTAATGTAGTTGTTATGAAAACAATAAAAAATCGGAAAACCGCAGTCGTGGTTTAGACACCGGTTGAGAAATCCACCCATGGGTTCAACCTAAAGTTGAATGCCGCTTTCACTAAGGTCTACATTGGTCAGTGAAGGTAAAAAGGCAAAGTGATCCCACTACAGGGCATAGGAGACCCTTGGGGGTAGTAGGAAGTTAAGGCTCCCACTTTTTCTAGACAATCGGCACATGATGTCAGCCGGATTGTCAGCCCTACGTGACGGTCGCTTTTACCCCCAGAACAAGCAATTAGTACTCATTTCCGTTAGAAGCTGAGTGGCTCCAGCGCCATGGCGCCACCAGAAGGTTTGGGAAAGTTTAAAAATCCTGATCCCACCGTGACTCGAATGCTCGACCTTCCGGTTTGTAGCATATTGACTTAACCAACTACGCTTCAGCGTGTTCCCTACATTGGTCTGTTTCCTCAGTGAAATGAATGTAGTTCATACCATGGATTACCAGCTAATAAACTTCATCCGAATATCACTCTTCTACTATGACTAATCTTCCTGAAAGTCTTCTTCCAAGAATTTCCTAACGATAATTTTGAAACCACTGCCACCCATTGAACACCTGAAAGTATATTATGAGTAAAATTCTGTAAAGACTAATGCGAAACTAAAGCGACTGAACGTCAGAACAGAGAAAATTTGTATTGTATTGTAAGCCTATATTTTCCCTTTATAGAGATTTAGGCGCTCTCCCCCTACAGGGGAGAATTTGAACCATACTAATTTAGTTACACTTGTGTTCGTATAGATGTCATTTTCAGTGGTCCGTGGTCAGCTTTCCGCCTCATACAGACATCTAGAAAACCAAGGTAGTACTAGGACGGGAAAATTCGGTAAATTTTGCTTAGAAGCCTTTTCATTCGGGTTTAAGGATTTTTTACGAGCCTGAAAATCTTCAGACTCGGGACCCACGTCTTAAAGTCCCTCCCGGAGGACTTGCTCCTTGGATTTTTCCGTCCTAAAAAATCCATCGACCCCGGCCGGGTTTGAACCCGCGACCCTCGGGACCAGAGGCAAGAAGCATAACCACTAGTCCACCGCGGCCGACAACAGAGAAAATAATAAAATAAAATAAAAAAGGCTGAGGGAAATTACAAATTATTGAAACTTTAATCCCTGTAGAATAGTAAATGCAAATAAAAGAAGGGAATTGTACGTACAGGTAGGATGCAAACTTACTTATCTATTGTGAGTGACATTAAAACTGTTTTTTCAGGAAAGAATCACTTTAATGGAATTCTTGCACCTATAAGTATGAGACGGTATCTGACATGTAAAGGGTGCAAGAAATCTATAAAAGCGACCCTTTCCTGAAGAAACAACTTCGACACTACCTGCCTTCACATGTCTTTAATCGTGATATTCACTATAGTCTATATGATTTCATTCAATATGAGCTCTGAATGAAGTACTGTACACGAAAACGGCATACGTCAAAAATGAAGATAATTGCCTTATACGGTAGCAATCAGCTACTAGATCGGAGAGTAGTTAATTCAGATCTACCAACAAACATAAATATGAACAATTTATATCAATATAAAAACCGGCTTTTTTAATATCATATTTTTTATATATAGTATTCTGCCCAAGGACAGGTCTTTCACTGCAGTCATAGATTTTCATGCTATGCTTTGCAGCTTTACTAGGGAATTATAGATGTGGTAGCTTTCCGTTGCTTTCCAGACCGGGGATGATAACGATGATGGTCACATGATGTTCGGGAACCGTTTGGGCCTCAAAATTTCCTGACATTTGTCTTACAGGTGGGGAAAACCCTGATAAAACCTCACCCAGGAAGCTTGTCCAGAGCGGGAATCAAACCGGGGTCCGCTGCGTGACAAGGCAGCACGCTATCTAGAGACCACAGCGGTGGACTTATCCATCCATAGTAATTCTGCCTAAAGGCAGATCCATCACTGTAATCATAGCATTCGCATGCTATGCTTGCAGCTTTACTAGGGAATTGTAGGTGTGGTAGCTTCCCGTTGCTTTTCACACCGGTGAAAGATGATGATGATAATGATAAGGATGATGATGATGATGATGATGTTGGCCATATGATTTCGATGACCGTTTGGGCCTTAACGTTTTCCTGACACTTGTCTTATAGGTGAGGAAAAATCCCGATAAAGACCTCACCCAGAAAAGCTGCCCCGACAGGGGATCGAACCCGGGCCCGCTGCGTGACAAGGCAGCACGCTATCTCGAGACCACAGCGGTGGACCGGTGGAATTATGTCATATAGAAATTTTAATGTCTCTGAGTGTACCTAATAGGAAAAGAGTTGAGGACAAACTGAAAGGCACTATGTGCAAACCATTTGAAGATGTAAGATGCAAGATTAAAGGGGTCTACACGGCTATGAAATATGCACTTTGAAACAAAATGAAGTATTTATAGAATTTGTAGCACGACTTTTCTAAAAGCCAAAGTCTCCGGAAAAAATTGCTGTGGTTGGCTAGAAGAAGAAAGTATTGGGATCATTCTCCTGTAAATTATATACGATTAAATCATCATAAACAATGCCACGAGTGATTTCCAATTTATCTAGAGAATTTGGAAATCAAGAGTGGCATTTTTTAGGACTATTTAACGAATAAAATTAAGCTGTTTTCTCACAAATCATTGTTTAACTATAGTTATTTTAAAATATTTATATATTTAATGTAAACGGCGATGTTTGAAAACAAATCAGAAATGTGAGGTTATGTTCGTTCACTGCTGCTTGATCATGTTATTTATTGCCAAATAAGATCGCAATATTGTATAAGAGTGCACCCAAGTGGAGAAATAATGAAACACATCAAACTATATATCATAATCAACATTACGGATTATTCATTTATTTTTTAGTAAACGACTCAGTAAAATCAAGGAATCTTTTCATTATTTGCTTGATATGAAGGGATTTAGGTTTTTAGAGCTCGAAACAGGGAAAATAAAAATATGTGCATTTTTTAAATATATTGGGTCAATAATTACAAGTTTAGGTACCTGTGAGAGAGATGTACAGACTAAAATTGCAATGGCAAAAAATGTAACTAAACATAACATGGAATAAATTGGAACAAAAATATCACAAAGGAAACTAAAATAAAATTTATGAGAGCATAATACAGAATATTTTGTCGTATGGAAGTGAAACGTGGTCTTTGACGGAATTACTAAAAAAATTAAATTAGAACAGTTGAATTTGATTATTTTAGAAGAAGCCTCCAAAAAACAAGACAGGATAAAGTAAGAAATGAATTCCTTTGGAGAGAAATGAATGTCACCACATCTGTTGTTAAGAGGATTGAAATCAAGCGCTTAAATGGTATGGCCATGAACAAAGAATGGAAAATGAAAGATGACCAAAAATATATACGTTATACCAATGGTCATCCCCTGGAAGAAATAAACGTGGCAGACCAAGTTGAAAAATGGAAAACCTACGTCAGAACTATAATGGATGATAGGAATTTGGAAGAGGGAGATTGGAACGATAGAGATAAATGGAAACTGAAGACGGCAAACCTATAAATGGGGGAAAGCCGTAGAAGAAGAAGAAGAAGAGTTTTATATTCTATCAGTAAATTTTTATTTCCAATGAGTGCACTGACTTAATACATTGGACAAAATATATCATTATAGCAATTTTTTAAAATCATGATTCACAATAGCAAAATTAAGATAACGTCGTTGATACTGAATCAACATAATATTGTACAACATCCTATCTCATTGGATGAAAGTGTAGGATGTGAGTGCAACTCGAATTGCAGCTATCTTGTGGGGAATTCCGGATTTTTTAAAAACATTTAATGCAGTAATGACTAGCAAATTGATATAACTAGTGTCAAAATAGAATGTATAAAATAACTAAAATTTACCCTTGAATTACATTGAGCAACAAAAAAGAAACTTGTGTCTCAGGAAGAAAATATGTGATTCTGATAGTATTTTTTCTCCGGAGTTCAAATATAATATCGGTTGTTCTCCATCACACAAGGTTTTCGAGAGACAGGCATTTATAATTTCAAACACTTTAATATTTTCTACATTCGTAACTACACAATATTCGAACATTCGGACTCACCTAGAAAGTAAGATATGACGATTTTCTGTTATATTTCGCCTGTAGAGCATCCGTCTTGATGGTCCAACAATAATCGGCAAGCATATTAGGATTTCATTTGCCTTTATATCTGTTTTCCATAACTAAAATCATTTACGTTAGCTTATTTGGTTTTATTTTGCAATGGACAAAAGACGAAAAAAACGTTTATTAAAAAATAATTATTTAAATTTATTAATTGAAACTGAAATAAAAAAAACTGTGGGTGATGGAGAAATTCCGAATACATATTTGAAAATATGATAAAAACCTGCATTAAGTACAACTATTGGTACTCATGAGACAAACATCATGTAGACCAGTGTTATTAATGAATATATCCTCCGATTGAGAGTCTTTCCACTTTTCAGCGGTTGCCCTTTTTACCAGCCGGCTGCTGGCCCTTCACATCCACATGTGTCAATCACAGAGGTAGATGATCAACAGCCAGTGTAGGGGTGACATGTGGTTAGCATGTCGAGTCCCCCAGCCGTTATAGCTGGTTCCTCAACCTGGAGCCGCTACTTATTGTAGCTACCCAATTGCCTCACGATGCTGGGTGGGCACCGGTCCCATACTGGCCGAAATACCATGAGAAAATTTCTTCCCCCATGGAGACTCGAACCAGTGCAAGTCCCATAGCTCTGCGCCAAGGCTTCCTACCTTAACCGCTCGGCTACGGCGCGGGACATGAATATATCATTTTATAATTAAAATATCACAGTACGTCTATTTTTTTAAAAAAAGTAAAACCACAAATTTACACATTTAATTATTATTTGTATTCAATGCCACCAGGTTACCTTATTATGACATTTCTAGCTTTCTCCCCTACCATTGGTGGAATTTTAATCAATTTCTTAGGTTGGAGCACTTGGAAGGCAAAGTTACGTCACTCCGATGATATGATGGGTGATGCATGGTAATGAAGCACCAGGAGACTTTATTCTCAAGAAGGAGAATTTTGACTCTAGCCTAGAAATATACAATCTCGACCGCCTATTGTACACAGTTGATGCGGTTGAGCCTTACAGACCTCGCTCTGATTTGAAGTAGTGTTTCAGATGCCAGACATTCAACCATACCTGTGCGGAATGCAACTTAGCACCGCGATGCGTAATCTGTGCGCAAGCGCACAATCAGAGGAACTGCCCGGTGAAAGCTCAGGCCCTCACCGAGAAGCCTAAACTAAGGTGCACCAATTGTGGTGCTGAGGGGCATTCCGCATATTGCCGCCAATGCCCTGCCTATAAGAGGCTGCTAAATATTGCTCCCAAAAGAAATCCGACCTAACCCCTACAGCAACAAAACCAAAAACCTTTACCTATAAACCTATAGATCCTACCCATTCCTTTAGTGAATGTTTCTGGAATTTTGAGACAATCGCCTGAAGCAGCAGGTCCTGCTATGGCTCAGATGAGGTCTGTCCCACAACCCTCTTTAACCTTTCTTCCGGCATGTTCTGACAATGTTAGCTGAACTTAAATCCCCAATGGAGAGGTTCATGTTCCTGACCTCACTGGTGAATCTATGTTTCGGCGACGCAAAGGAAGTTCTTTCTCTGGGCTTCTAGGGCCGCAGTTGGCATAAAAGTGGGGTCTGGAAGTTCATCAGCATTATCAAAGAAGCAGGACGTTTAACTTCCATTACCACACCCTTTTTTAGTTCATTTGGAATGCTTTGCAAATATTGTGATTTGGTTTTGCACGTCTTAGCAGAAAATAAGTAAGCTATCACAGCAATATCCCTCTTTTCAGGTACTTTGTTCGTCTCCCAAATATGCCCACAATTGTTGTATAATGTAATTTTATTAATACTAGATTGAATTTTGTAACCTGAATTTAATAATAGGGTGGGACAAGAAATCGACATCAGACATAATAATAATAATAATAAATAATAATAATAATAATAATAATAATAATAATAATAATAATAATAATTCCAATAACGCTGTTAAACCTCTCGCCATATAGGTACTTTTACGTGCCACATGCCAGGCAGGCTTTATGGTAACACGATCTGGAGCATATGCATACTTTTTCTGACTACAGAAGGAGATGGTAGACATCCCCGAATGAGTAATGAGCTCAATGTCATAATGAAGAAACACACCGTTCACACACACATTCATACTAAACATGGCGAATTTGGTAATGATGGTTATGATAGCTAGATAATGTTAGTGGACCGTTTGGGTCTTAAAGTTTCCTGACATTTGTCTTAGAGATGAGGAAAAACCCCGAAAAAAGTTACCCAGAATACTTGACCCAACCGGGGATCTAACCCGAGCCCGTTGCTTACGAGACAGAGTAACTATCACAGCGGTGGACATCATAATAATAATAATAATAATAATAATAATAATAATAATAATAATATTTTTTATTTTAAGAATTTTTCTCATCATTGAGGGTTTTCTCCAATCAATCTTAGTAATTAACATGAATTAAATAAATAAATAAATAAAAATGACTACGGACTTATAGACTATCAGTTTGCAACATTCACAAATTTCGTTTAATTAAAGTTCTCCATCATTCTCTGTCCTCTGTGTCTTCATCTGTTACACCAAATTTTCTCATTGAATTCTGAATGTTGTTCTTCCAGGTTGTTTTTGGTCTTCTTTTCTGTTCCTTCTTTCAATTTTCCACGCAGAGACGGCCTTTGGTATAATAATAATAATAATAATAATAATAATAATAATAATAATAATAATAATAATAATAATAATAATAATAATAAGTCCACCGCACGGCTGTGGTCTCGAGGTAGTGTCCTGTCTTCTCAAGCAGCGGGCCCGGATTCTTAATGTTGTGTTGTCTCGGAAGAGGCCCTGATCACTCATTCAGGGAGGCTCTCCACGTCCTTGTGTGGTCAAAAAAAGTATTAAAGTATGTGTGTGATCCATAGTTAGAATCCCTCTCCCGACAGGTCGTGCCTCTGTATGGCCCAGGGATTGTGTGGCACGTAAAAGTACCTATTAGGTGAGAGGTAAAGTAAAGAAATAATAATAATAATAATAATAATCATCCGGTATCATGGCAGATATCGTCTTCCGGAAACCAAAAGCCATTCCTCTCTGTCCATCCATAGATCTTCCTCAAATCCTCCGATAACCATAGCCGCTTGTACACCTTCTATCTAGGTTTCCTTCTGTCTTCCTCTCTTCCTACTTTCCATTGGGATCCATTCCATAACAATTTTAGGCAATCTTTGCTCTGGCATTCTTTTGACATGGCCATACCACTGTAATCTTTTCTTTTCTATAATGTCTGTGACATCCGGCTCCTCTCGTACACCCATCATTTCCCTTATTTTTTATTTTGTATTCTACCCATTCTAGATTTTACAGCTGATCTTCTTAAAATATCCATTTCTGTATTTAAAATTATTTTCATATCCCTGGTAGGAATTTGCCAAACTTCAGCACTTCTTTACAGTGGCGTGGATAAACATAAGAGCAAAAAGAGGTGTTTCAATGTTGATTCACAATAATAATAATAATATAAAAATTAATGTAATGTTTGGAGACTAAATGGTAGCCGCATTAAAATGAGATCAAGTAAATGACTAGGTTAACAACCCACTTCCATGACCTATTAAACTCCAATCACGAATTTACTTTCCACTGTATTTAAAATAAATTAGCACGTACATTAGTTTTATTTACTTCCTAGTTCAACGGATATTATGCAAACTTAACGGACAAATCAGCAAAAACCAATATTCTCGCTGTTATTTTATGCTCTCGTATAAAACATTTGTTTAAGAATTTTGTCTCATTCGACGCCTCAACTGCTTGGAGTCTTCATCAACGTGTGAAAAGAAACGGGTACGTTTAAATTATATAACTAACACACTGGCAACATCGAACCCGAAGGTTTATGGTCGCATGAATATAAGCTCTCCATGTATCCCTATCCTGAGCTAATGTTTTCCACCATCCCTTGTGTAATTTACCTCCTTCAAATAATGTTTAATAGTATTCTTCCACTTCATTCTTTGCTGCTAATCTATAGAACGCTCTGGCTTTCCTACAAGTTTCCATCCCCCATTCGTTCACGTGTCCTCCCATCGCAATTAGCGAGACTTAACTGTTCTTATTAGATTTGGTTACTTACTTACTTACTCACTGTAACTATCGAACCCGGAGGTTCATGACCGCGCGGACATAAGCTCTCCATACAACCCTATCCTGAGCTAATGTTTTCCAATCATTCCCTGTATAATCTAATTCTCTCAAATCATAGTTAATGTTATTCTCCCACCTCATTCTTGGTCAACCAACTGGCTTTCCTCTGGCTTTCCTACAAGAAGCTTCCATGCAAGTCTTTCATTCCCCATACGTGCAACATGTCCTGCCCATCGCAGTCTACGAGACTTAACTGTTCTTATTATATCTGGCTTCCTATAAAGATCATGTGGTTCATTGTTATGCAGTCTTCTCGATTCACCTGTTTGTTCATCTCTCTTTGGTCCAAAAATTTTCCTAAGTACTTTATTATTAGATTTGGTTCCCCATAATAATCATCTAGCTCACTGTTGTGTGTCATTTTATGTTTACTTATTCTAAAACACAAGACGCACGATATCAGCCCATTGTGTTTCGATCTTCAGACTTATTTTATATCGTAATTGCACGTTTCAGGACATGGTTTCCTTATCAAAACTTTATCTACTAATTCCCCTCTACAACCCCTAGAAATCTTTAATAATTATTCAGAAACACCCTATATATGCCTGGATAATATAATGGATAATGCACCAACATATACAATTAGAGTTCCCAGATTCAAATCTTGCTTCAGATATTAATTTTTGTCTACATGACGTATTTAGCATTCATTGTTTAATGTCAAAATTTAATTCTAACATCAAAATAAAAAAAGAAACAGTACTACTATAAAGTCTAAATATTATCATTACAATGGCTTTCTTGTTATAGAAGCTGTAAAATGGCATAGCGGGCGCTTTGCGCTACTTCTTCAAATTTCAAAAAATATATATTCTTCTTGTATGTCCATGTTTCCCTTAACAGTGATTTAGGCGCTCTCCCCTGCAGGGAAGAATTTGAACCATACTAATTTATATTTGAAGAGAAAAATTATACGCTCAGACCGGGACTTGAACCCGGGACCCTTGGTTCTCTAGACCAAGTGCTCTACCAACTGAGCTACCTGAGCAAGTACCGATCTAAACGCAAATCTTTCTCTATATACATTGTAATTCCCATCCACCAAATGCTGTGAAGCCATGCTTCTATCTTGCAAATGGCGGCTCCTTTATTAAGCAGACATATTTGGGAATTATACATTACAGCCAGTACGGCTTTTTCCAAGTTTTTATTATTGATTTCTGGTTCAAGTCCCGGTCTGAGCGTATAATTTTCTCTTCAAATATGATTTATCCATCATTGAGATGTACGAAATCAATAATAAAATACATACTAATTTAGTTACACTTGTTTTCTTATAGATGATATTTGAGTGGTTCGTGGTCAGGAAACCAAGGTAGTACTAGGACGGGAAAATTCTGTAAATTTTGCTTAGAGGCCTTTTCATTCAGGCTTAAGGATCTTTTACGAGCCTGAAAATCTTCAGACTCGGGACCCATGGCTTAACGTCTCTCCCGGAGGACTTGCTCCTTGGATTTTTCCATCCTAAAAAAATCCATCGACCTCGGCCGGGTTTGAACCCGCGACCCTCGGGACCAGAGGCAAGGAACATAAACACTAGTCCACCACGGCCGATAAGGAAGGAAAATTAACGTTTGCACTGGGATGCCTAGATAGCGTAATGGGTAACGTACTAATGTATAGAGTTGGAGGTCCTGGATTCAAATCCCTGTTTAGGCATTAATTTATCTATTCATGACTCATATAGGCCTATACAGAATGAGTCTAAATTCCCCTTACAGAGTTTGAGAACTGTTAGTAGTGACCAAGACAATTAAGGTTAGCATAGGAACTCATGCCCGGAAACGTATTGCTACAGGCAAAATCACCTCACAAGATTTTTCGGCACCACTCGCTAGGATAGCCTTGACTAGGGTAGTCCATACGTCATTCCCCGCTCACCTGATGTTGCATGTCCATTGCAAGTTGTGTGCTGTTCAGTTGAGTTTGTGATACGCACATAGACGTTTTCGCCTTTACAGTATACAGTAATAATCCTTCACGACAGTACACAGCAGAATTCAAGGTGTGCGTACTTCATTGGTACTGTGTTGCTGTTATTCATGGCATAAACATTTGCAGAATACGAAGACGTGATGTTATTGTACGGCCAAGTTCGGTGCAATGGCCTGCACGATCTCCCGACCTGACTCCGCTAGACTTATACCTATGGGGTCACATGAAAACCTTAATTTACGATACCCTTGTAGAATCCGAGGAAGACCTGCTAGCAAGAGTTATGGCTGCGGCGGATGTTGGAGGACCAGGGATTGGTGATCGTGTGTAAAAGAACATGGTATGGAGGTACCGCATCCGCATTAAAGTTGTTGGTCATCACAACGAGCCTTTCTTGTAAGTGGTTCCAGACGACAGCAGCAGGAGACGGAGAGAGCAACATATGTTGTAGTGGTATTTTGTAAGTAACGGAAAAATGTACATTTCCGGACATGGGTTCCTATGTTGAATTTAATTCTCTTGGTGAGATAAATCGTAACAAAGTAGGTGTGCCGGAAGGTGCGGGTAGAATGGCCATTTGAATTAAGGGATATTAGTCATAAAATAAAATAAGTTAAAATATACCTTCTTAGGTAAAATCTGTCGTCCTCAACTTATAAAATATGTAATCTTTATGCCTGTAGGCCTTTCAGAACATCCGTTCCATCTTCAGCAGTTCACTCTTCGCTACAACATCCAGTATGATGGTTGATGCTGCTGGTCCGAATGTGGCTTTGTCGTGACTAAAGGGATATTAATTAATCAAGTTATTCTAAGAGTTAGTTTCATTTACATTTAAAGTTTTATTGTTAAATTCTATATAACTTGATTTAGCCTCTATTAATTTTATAAACCTCCAACTCTGTATGGGAAATTTAGACTCACTCTGTATATTAGGAAAATGTAGCATTAAGGTGCACCCTGACAGTAGGTACAAGAAAGTTAAAATGTTTTCTCATTCAAAGCGAAAGGTTATTCCATCGTAGCGAATATTATATTCTACGTATAATTTTTCATATATAACGACAAATTTTGAATGTTTTGAGAAAATAACATAAATTGATCGTGTTCTTTATATTACAGATAAGATGAACACAGTGGGTTTAATATGTATTACAGTTTGTCTTCTCATCACATCTGGATCATCATCCGGTCACGACCATAGGCATCGTTGCAGACAAGTAAGTCACATTAAGAGAAATATATATATACAGAGTGTTGCAAAAAACACAGACAACGGAGGTAAGGTAGTATATTGAGATACCTTGATCATTTTTAATAAGGTAACAATGTCCGGAAATAATGCGTTTTCACATTATGATTAGTTAATTATGTCTCAAGATCAGTGATAGTTCGAAGGAATTGAAGACTCATTACTTGACAACACCTCACAGGTACGGAACCTGTGATACGTGGCTGCAACATGTTAGAGCCATGCCAATGTGAGGAGACATTTGGATACCACGTATCCAGGCCGATGAATTGGCAGAGGGTCACTCATGACTTCCGAGATTATCTGTTCTTAACCCTCTTGACTACTTTTTATGGGGTGACATGAAACGGTCTGTTAATTAGACTCGTATAATCACCTATGGATCTTATAGCCTGAATCCATGCTGATACAGAAATCATTCTAACGAGACCAGGCGTATTTGAACGTGTTCGCCAATCACTACACCGCCGATGTAGGCTCTGCAATGAGATGGAAGGTGGATATTTTGAAAACTTGATGTGACTGTGACAGTATTATGAAGTACTGTGTCATAAAATCCAACTAACGGAACTCTTGAGAAGTTAGCCACTCATAGTATGAAAAACGCATAATTTCCGGACATTGGTACCTTATTAAAATGATCAAGATATCTGAATATACCACCTCGCCTCCGTTGTCAGTGTTTTTGCAACACCCTGTGTATGTGTGTCTGTGTGTGTGTATATATATATATATATATATATATATATATATATAGAGAGAGAGAGAGAGAGAGAGAGAGAGAGAGAGGGAGAGAGGTAGAGAGAGAGAGGAGAGAGAGAGAGAAAGAAAGAGAGGGAGAGAGAGAAAGAAAGAGAAAGAGAAAGAGAGAGAGAGAAAGAGAGAGGGGGGAGAGGGAGAGAGAGACAGGGAGAGGGAGAAAGAGAGAGAGAGGGAGAGAGAGGCAGAGAGAGACAGAGAGAGACATAGAGATAGACAGAGAGAGGCAGAGAGAGACAGAGAGAGACATAGAGATAGACAGAGAGAGACAGAGAGACCGAGAGAGAGATAGAGAGAGACAGAGAGAGAGACAGAGCGAGAGAGACAGAGCGAGAGAGACAGAGCGAGAGACAGAGAGAGACAGAGAGAGACAGAGAGAGAGACAGAGAGAGACAGGAGAGAGAGGACAGAGAGAGAGGAGAGAGAGAGACGAGAGAGGACAGAGAGACAGAGAGAGAGAGACAGAGAGAGACAGAGACAGACAGACAGAGAGCAGAGAGACAGACAGACAGGAGAGCAGAGAGAGAGAGAGACAGACGGACAGAGAGACAGCAAAACAGACGGACAGACAGGAGACAGACAGACAGACAGAGAGACAGACAGACAGACAGACAGACAGACAGGCAGACAGACAGACAGACAGACGGACAGACAGACAGACTGGCAGACAGACAGACAGACTGGCAGACAGACAGACAGACTGGCAGACAGACAGACAGACATACATACAGACAGACATACAGACAGACATACAGACAGACTTACTGATCAGACTGATCAGACAGATCAGACAGACAGACAGGCAGAGAGAGAGAGAGAGAGAGAGAGAGAGAGAGAGAGAGAGAGAGAGAGAGAGAGAGAGAGAGAGAGAGAGAGAGAGAGAGAGAGAGAGAGAGGAAGGGAGTAGGGAGAGAGTGAGAGAGAGTTATTTGCTAAATACAGTGAAACTTGTCGTAGCCGGAACCTTTATAAGAAGGAAACCTGTAGAGACGGAAATAAATCTCCAGAACGGTACGATTTTATATGTAAAATCGGCCTGTGTAAGCCGGGAACCTTCATAACGCGGAAACGTAATGGTTTTTAAAGTACTAAGAGTTAATTTTTACCTCAGTAAGATGGACAATTATTCTTAAGCACGTTCTAGTTACAGTATTAATGATTAGACCTGAAAATTCTGCATATGTGATGCTATTTGCATTATATGGTTTTATATTCTTGTGTTCGCATTGTATTGTGGGGATACCCTTGCTTATGAGTGACAGCGGGGAACCCCTCGTTTTTCCTTGCCTACTTATGTTACCTGCGAGGGAGTTGAGAAACTCTTCAGTCCTCCTGTAGTTGAGTTCCTTCTCGTTTTTGTGTAATAAAGTTGTTTTGTATTGCCGTGCAAACTGAACTGTGTTACATACACTATTTTGTCTGTATTTTCAGTTCAATACGTTATGTCTTTAAAGCGTGCATGTAAAACCCTTACACTGCGTGAGAAAATTCAAGCTTGTAATTTGGGAACCCTTTATAAGAAGGAAAACTGCCAAGACGGAAATATATTTAAGGAACCGTCATGTTCCTTCATAGGCAGGCTTTACTGTACAATATAAGAATAAAATATACATCAATAATGGAGATTAGATGAAGTGCAATTCTTAAGAATAAATCAATCAAACGTAATTTCTGATTTAAGATCTTAAAGAATCTACAAACATGTCAAACAGTGACCATTTTAAATATTTTACAAAGCTAAATTTTGCAAATACGATTGATTAGTTCTTAATCGTTGGCATGTTTCAATCTCTAAGTAAGGTCCAAAGCTATCCAATACCACTTCACAATACTAATCAATTTTAATACTGTATCATGAGCTAAGCATGTAAAGAACTTTATCAACTGAAAAGTCAGTCAATTTTCATTTCAGACATTAAGTTGTCTACCTAAAATTTCTTGGCTGTAACTACTCTATAACCAATGTAAATATCTTCGTATTAATTAAGTTACGAGCTAGGACGCACAAGAAATGAAAGTCCATACTAGCATGGTTGAAATTACACATAGTAATAAAAAAATCCCAGTAAATATGAATCTGCAAACGAGATGTAATCATACATTTTCAACTTTCTCGGAAACACACGAGATATAATCATACATTTTCAACTTTCTCGGAAACACCTATTTGAGGATTCATGTTAACTGGAATATTTTTGTTTCTTTTTCATTTAAGGCATGTTGTTTTCATAATGTTTTATACAACTTGTATATGTATCCAGATAACATTGAGTAACAAAAAATAAACTTTTTTTTTGTCTCAGGAAGAAAAATATGTGATTCTGACAGTATTTTCCTCCTGAATTCAAATATGATATCGGTTTTTCTCCATCACGCAAGGTTTCCGAGAGACAGAAATTTATAATTTCAAACACTTTAATATTTTCTACATTCATAACTACACAATATTCGAACATTCAGACTCACTTAGAAAGTAAGAAATTACGATTTTCTGGTATATTTTCCCTGTGGAGCATCCCTCTTGATGGTCCAACAATAATCGGCTGGCATATTAGGATTCCATTTGCCTTGATATCTCTTTTCCATAGCTGAAATCATTTGAGTTAGCTCATTTGGTTTTATTTTACAATGGACAAATGGACGAAAAAAACGTTTATTAAAAAAATAATTATTTGAAATCCATTAATTGAAATAGAAATAAAAAAACTGTGGGCGATGGAGAAATTCCGAATACATATTTGAAAACATGATAAAAAACTGCATACAACTATTGGTACTCATGAGACAAAAATCATGTTGACCAGTGTTATATATTTACGATTAAGCATTTCATTAGGGATACGATTTCTTGATAATTTAGGTTTTTGGTGTCATGTGTTAAATTTAATTCCCATGAAAGATTCCAATTTATCTTCCCCCAAAATTGATGATTTTATTTTTTATCACTCCACTATACAAAAGTTATATTTATGTAACGTGATCGTTAAAGAAAATTGCACTCTTATGTTCCATACGTAAGATCGTGTTGCACTCAAATGAGCCATTCTAAAAAAACATGTCAGTTTACTCTATTTTATATCTAAAATATAGTTAATTTATTTTGCATGATCTCGTCCATTTAAACTTAAAGTTCGTCGATTTAAATTCGTCAGACGAGTTAAACAATTTGTATAATTTTTACCCCCATGATTTTGGTATAATAAAAACATTATAACTGTAGTTAATATTTTTAAATATTTTCTAATTCACTGGCACTATCAAACCCGTACGTTCGTGATCGCGCGTACATAAGCTCTCCATACATCCCTTTCCTGAGCTAATGTTTTCCAATCATCATCATCATCATCACTCCAGGGATTAGGCAATTGCCCGTTCCGACTTCATAATGCATCAGCCCAATGTCTTCTAGGTCTTCCAACATCACGTCTTCCTCTTGCTTCATAATTTCTTGCTAACAATGGATATCTCTCCTTACTCATTCCATCCATGTGATCAATCCATTTCTGTCTGTAATTCGTGACTTTATCCAATAAAGGCTGTACTTTAAATTCTTCTCTTATATCCTCATTTCTTTTTCTATCAAGTCTTGTAGATCCTTTTACTTGTCTTAGGAATCTCATCTACGCCGTCTGTATTCTATCCCTCTGTTTTTTCACTGGAGCCCAAGTTTGACATCCATACAATATTGTGGGAACCGCCGCCATAACATAATACATTTTTATCTTGGTTTCTTTTCTAATTTTATTTTATTTTTGAATGTTCTCTATATTGTTCCACACACTGTCTGCAATTTATTTATTTTGGAGTCAATATCTCTTTCCACATTGTAGCCAACATCACAGCCCAGATATTTGAAACTAGACACCTGTTCTATACTTTGATTTTCTAAAATAATTTTGGATCTCACTGGATCTCTTCCTCTAAAAGCCATGGTCCAATCATCCTATGTATAATTTACTTCTCTTTAATTATGGTTAATCTTATTCTCCGACCTCATTCTTGGTCTACCAATTGGGCGTTTTCCTTCTGGTTTTCCTACAAGAAGCTTTCATGTACCTCTCTCATTCCCATTCGTGCTACATGTCCTGCCCATCGAAATCTAAGAGACTTAACTGTTCTTATTATATCTGGTTTCCTATACATATAATGTAGCTCACAATAATTATGTAGTTTTCTCCATTCACCTGTCTCTTCATCACTTTTTTGCCCAAAATGTAATATTTTATAGGTGAATTAATAAAATAACTTTTACATTTCTAACGCGGAATAAAATGGAAGCTGTAAAATAAGATGAATTTCTCTATTTTTTCAGAAGGGAGATTACATAAAGAATACTCAAAGTGGATTGGTGATGGGAGTGGAAAAAAGAGGGACGTCTTTGATTATGGTGATGGACAGGCCTCGAGGCACCTGTGACCAGCTCTGGGAACACAGGGAAAAAAGGCTAATCAGTATACAGAATGGGTAAGTCCCAGAGCCCGTTCCTCCATAATGTTGCATACTGCGCTACTTAAAATAATATATGTTAATTTTATGATTTAAGCTACTTAAACATTCCATTTTTTACTCAAAACAAGTTTAAAATCCCTTAATTACATCACTAGTATTATCGAACGCGTAGGATCAATGGCCGCGCGGACATAAGCTCTCCACATATCCCTATCCTGAGCTAATATTTTCCAATCTTCCCTTGTGTAATCTATTGCCCTCAAATTATGGTTAGTGTTATATTCCCACCTCTCTCTTGGTCTACCAACTGGGCGTTTTTCTTCTGGTTTTCCTACAAGAAGCTTCGTGCATCTTTCTGATTCCCAATTCGTGCCACATACTTTGCCCATCACTCTACAAGACTCAACTTTTCTTATTACATCTGGTTTCCTATAAAGAACATGATCCATTATTGGAACTGTGTTAAAATTACAGTATTGGAAAATGTTAAATAACATCGTTTACTGCTTATAAAAGTGGTGGTGTAAAATTCTCAAATATAGATCCTACTTCGAAACGAAGCCGGCCGTTGGCGATGGTAGTGACACCTACCTGGCAGCGGACGAAACGAGAATTATAGATTTGTATATGTGGAAAGAATTGTTGATGTTTGTGCCAAGTCTAGAATGGTGTGGTGGGCTGCACACTAGTACGAGAACTAGAGGTCCACGGTTCGATTCCTGGTTGAGATATTAGATTTTCTTTTCAGAATATCATTATAATATTATATAAAATACCAACACCAACTACAAAGGCCCCTACTTATTGTCTTAAAATTCGTGATTAAAATTTCATTAATTTAAAAAAATGTTTTTAAGGAATTTGAATGGCTTATCCACTTGGCGTATCTATAAAACCTTTGATTTAATTTGAAGTATTATTTGAAATCTTGGTATTCTTGGCATACTTCCTTCTTTTCCTAAAATAGTTATTTCCTGACACAAAATACGTAACACTAATACGTAAATCTCTCTTAAATTTAAATATGTCCTTTTTGGTAGCTCAGTGGTTAAGGCACTATGCTACAAGTCGGAAGGTCGAAGGTTCGAGTCCTGGTGGGGTCAGGATATTTAAACTGATCAAAACCTTCTTGCAGCATTATGGACCTGGGATCAACTCAGCCTCTAACGGAAATGAGTACCAGACACTTGTTCTGGGGTAAATGCGGCGGTCACGCAGGGCTGACAACCCGGCTGATATCAAGTACCGATTGTCCAGAAAAAGTGGGAGCCTTAACCTCCTACTACCCCAAGGGCGTCCGGAGGCTGTAGTGGGATCACTTTACACTTTACTTTAAACGTCTATTTCTTATTTGTGAAATCAAATATTTCAGAATGTTAAAATAGTGTCATTGAGTAATACATATTTTTATTGAATATTTTTCATTGCGAGCTATACAAGAAACTGAATTACTGTATACGCGATAGTCTACTGAAACATACTTAATATAATAATAATAATAATAATAATAATAATAATAATAATAATAATAATAATAATAATAATAATAATACTTACTTACTTACTTACTCACTGGCACTATCGAACCCGTAGGTTCATGGCCGCACGGACATAAGCTCTCCATACATCCCTATCCTGAGCTAATGCTTTCCAATCATTTCCTGTATAATCTACTTCCCTCAAATCATAGTTAATGTTATTCTCCCACCTCAGTCTTGGTCTACCAACTGGGCGTTTTCCTTCTGGCTTTCCCACAAGAAGTTTCCATGCACGTCTTTCATTCCCCATACGCGCAACATGTCCTGCCCATCGCAGTCTACGGGACTTAACTGTTCTTATTATATCTGGCTTCCTATAAAGACCATGTAGTTCATTGTTATGTAGTCTTCTCCATTCACCTGTCTGTTCATCTCTCTTTGGTCCAAAAATTTTCCTAAGAACTTTATTCTCAAATACTCGTAATCTCCTTTCCTCCCTTAAAGTAAGAGTCCATGTTTCGCACCCATATAATATAACTGGTAGAATAATAGTTTTATATATTTTCAGCTTAACGTTTTTTGAAAGGAGTTGGGACATCAAAAGTCTCTGCAATGCATAATAGCATGCATTTCCAGAATTGAGCCTATGTTTAATTTCTTTGTGCATCTCATTCCTATTTGTGATTATTGTTCCTAGGTATTTGAATTCAGCCAATTCCTCAAAATTTCCCTCATTTGTCATTAGCTGTCCATTTCCATTATATAATGTATTTCTACGTGTGACCATATATTTAGTTTTACTGATATTTACTTCCAGTCCTAATTTCTTAGTGTTACTCAATAGTGTGTGCGTGTTGGCCTTTAGTATCTCCTCGCTATCGGCCAGTAGTACTACATCATCAGCATAAACTAACAGCTTATTAATACCATTCAGTTGTAAGCCTTCCTCATTCTCTAAAGATTTAATGGCATGCTCTAGTACAAAATTAAATAGTAGAGGAGATAGTGCATCTCCTTGCTTCAACCCATTCTGGATTTCAAAAGTGTCTGAAAACTGTTTGCCTACACGCACCCTACTCGTTGAGCCATTTAGACACATTCGTATAAGTCTAACTAACTTTTTAGGAATTCCGAACTCCAGCAGGATACTATATAACTTCTCCCTCTTAATTGAATCATATGCTTTTTTGAAGTCTACATATAGTTGATGTACAGTACCATTATATTCCCATTTCTTTTCTAAAATCTGTCTTATACTAAAAATCTGATCTGTTGTAGACCTGTTTCTTCTAAATGCACATTGATGATCTCCTAGAATGTCATCAATATAGGGAGTAAGTCTGCTTACTAATATATTTGTTAGAATTTTGTACGAAGTTGAAAGTAATGAGATGCCCCTATAGTTGTTGCAATCAGTTTTATCTCCTTTCTTATAAATTGGTACGATAATTGATTCCTTCCATTCATCTGGAAGAGCTTCTTTTTCCCAAATCATACTAAGCAACCAGCGTATCTTGTCCATCAATTTTTCTCCCCCTGATTTTATCAGTTCTGCTGGGATCTCATCTGAACCTGATGCTTTATACATCTTCAATTTTTCAATTGCCATTTCAACCTCTAATGCACTTGGCTCTGCGACTAGCATTTCTGCTGTCTGTAACTTATCCTCCTCAATGTCCTGTTCTGTATGTACATTTAATAGCTGATTAAAATAACTTTTCCATCTATTTAATATACTCTTGGAATCTGCAATCATATCCCCATTTTCATTCCGAATTATGTTTGTTCTAGCCTGAAACCCTTTCTTCTCTATACTAATTCCCTGATATAATTCTCTAATGTTCCTATTTTTTGCATTCATTTCAAGATCATTAATCTTCTCTCTCAAATATTCCCTCTTTTTACTCTTTAGTAACTTGGTGGTTTCCCGTCTAACACTACCCAATTGCTCTAAATTTACCTCATTTGGCTCGTGTAACCATTTCATTTTTGCTAGCTTTCTTTTCTTTACAATGTCGGCACATTCCTCATCAAACCATTTCTTGTTTTGCTCTTTTTTAAACAACCAATGCTTTCTGATGCTGACAATTTAATAGTATCTCTCATAGCCTCCCATTCTTTATTTATATCAGTTTCTTCTTCGTTTGCCACATTGTCATCTGAAGATTCCAGTACTTCAAATCTATTAGCAATTTTGATTTGGTATTCTTGCCGCATTTCATCATTTTTCAAGTTTTTTAATTCATATTTTACAGAATCATCTTTAGCGTTTGTTCCTCTCATAAGCGATAGCCGTTGTCTGATTTTCACCCTGACCAGATGATGATCTGAATTGCAGTCTGTCCCTCTAACTGATCTAACATCAATGATGCTACTGTGCCAGCGTTTATCCACTAATACATGATCTATCTGGTTCCGAGTTTCTCCATCTGGGGACGTCCAGGTGTATTTATGAATATCCTTATGCTGAAATGTTGTGCTCTTAACAATGAGATTCTTTGATGTGGCAAATGTGACTAATCTAACCCCGTTGTCGTTACTATCTTCATGAAGACTGAATTTGCCTATTGTTGGTTTGAATATATCTTCCTGCCCCACTTTTGCATTAAAATCTCCTAAGACAATTTTCATATGATATCGTGAAAGGCTATCAAATAAGCATTCTAATTCTTCATAGAACTCATCCTTGATCTTGTCATCTTTATCTTCTGTGGGGGCATGTACATTTACAATTATAAAATCATGTCGTTTACCCTTTAGAATTATGTATGATATCCTATCACTAACAAACTTAATATCTCGGATAGCGGATAGGATCCTCCTTCTGACTAAAAAACCCGTTCCAAATGCAGGTCTTTCTGCACCCCCATAGTATAATGCAAAGCTTCCTGATTCCTGACTACCTTCTCCTGGCCACCTAACTTCCTGTAAAGCGACTATATCCAAGGGCGATTTATCCAATTCCCGCGTTAATATCTCTAGTGCCCCGCTATTGTATAAAGTCCTAACATTCCATGTTCCTAGGAACATGTCCCCTGTGTTTGAGCCTTTGGCATGGGTTCCCTGAAGTAGTCCCCGCCCGGAGAACCGAATGGGGGACTATTTGACCTCCGGAAAATTTTACCCCAGTAGAACCCATGTCCGCATTTCTTGACGGTTGTATTTTTACGGTGAAAGATCGTCACTCTTTCGACCAAGGTACTTATTTCGTCTGGCTTATCACCTTCGACCAGTCCGGCATGGGTAACCCTATCGGCAGCAATGCTACCGCCGGCATAGCTCTCAGGATCATTTAAGCACACAAGCCACTCCACCACGACAAGGTAAAGATACCATGGAGGGATAATAATAATAATAATAATAATAATAATAATAATAATAATAGCTTTATTTTACCTGGCAGAGTTAAGGCCTTTAGGCCTTGTCTACCACTCAACCAGGTTTTTAAAAAAAAATACAAAAGAAAAGTCTTAAATCTAAATTACAATATATATATATATATATATATATATATATATAAACGATTACAAGTTATGAATACTATACAATTAATATTTATAATGTATTTTGATTTACTCTAAATTTAACGAATTAAATATATAATATGTACAAGATATATAAAAAAAACGAGGAAAAGATTAATGACATAGTATAAAATTAAATAAATAGAGAAAAAATAATTATTAGACAACAGGTAACTGTATAAGCGTGACTTAAAGGTGCCAAGTGTGCGGCAACCCCTGATATCTTGAGGAAGGAGATTCCAGGAGCGGGCGGAGGCTACTGTGAAGGAAGTAGAATAGGAGGAAGTGCTATGAAGAGGAATTGTTAGCAGACTGCTATCTTGTGACCTAGTGTCAATATTGTGGTAGGAGGATAACTTCTCACAATGGAAATGAACTACGATAGACGAAAAACTGGAAAGGTCATATAGAAAGAATGGAAGACTACGACATGCAAAAACAGCTAAATAAGATAGACCAATGGACGGGGGAAGAACAAGAGGAAGACCACGCAAGAGATGGACAGACAGTGAATGCACATCCAATACGTCTTGTTCCGAGAAGTGATTTTGGAAATAAACAGTTTGAAAATCCTACAAATTATGAATAATAATAATAATAGTAATAATAATAATAATAATAATAATAATAATAATAATAATATGAAGTATATTATGAAAGTGTATAAAATTGTTTAAGGGGGGACCTACACTTTTGTACCCTCGACCTTCCGACTTGTAGCGCAGTACCTTAACCACTACGCTACGGCGTGCCCCTGTAATATAGATATCGCATATCAAATTTCATTTCTGTAACCAGCATTGTTGCTGAAAAAATTGAAATATGCTATATTTTTAACGGCTAAAGGCGTAGGTCCCCCCATAAAAGGGTTCTTAACCCAATTTAGGCCTATAATATATATATATATATATATATTATGATGCAATAAGTGTCTTTGGCAATTTGAAGACTAAATAGAGTTTTCTCTTATTTTCAGACTTGCACTCTCTACTTCAATGACAGATTATACAGATATTGTAACATTAATATTGGAACATCCGGATGCAGGATTTGAACAAATTTGGACTCTCCGTGTCGACGGAGGGATTGGAAGTGAAGCAGAATATTGTCTAGAAGTATGGGACTCTAGAATACATCCCGGTACTGAAGTTATAGGAACAAAATGTTTATCTGGCAGCATCATATCAAAACCCAGTCAGATTTTTCAAATGACTCCAGCGTTCTAAGGAACTCCATGTTATTTACATGTATGAGAACATTACAAACTTCAATATCATGATCACTTCACTAATTTATATTCATGAAAATTTTAGTTATTTACATTACATCATCATCATCATCATCATCATCATCATCATCATCATCATCATCATCAACAACAACAAGGATTAAGTCCAATGGCCTGTTCCGATCTCATTATAGGTCGAATTAATCCTTCCATCTCTTCAATGGTCTTCCCAACAATCTTCTCCCTTTTCGGTTATAATTATACATTCTTCTTGGTATGCGCTGTTCATTCATTCGTAATACGTGCTGAAGGTAAGCATTTTGATAGTATTTTATTATTTCGCAAAGATTAAATACATTAAGTTCTGTTCTTATATCTTCGTTTTTCTTTTTATCGGTCCTTTGGTATCCTGCTATTACTCTCAACATATTCATTTCTGCATCCTGTATTTGTTTACTATCTGCCTTTGTTAATGTCCAGATTTCACATCCATAGATACAAGATGGAACTGTCAATACTTTGTAAAATTTTAAAATAATTTCTTTTCTAGTTTTATTCAATAAAGTACGTTTAATTGTGCCACATAGATAATTGAATCGTTGTATTTTAGTGTGTTTATCTAAATTTCTGTCATTACTTAAATGACATCCCAAATAATTAAAATTCTGAACTTGGTCTATAATTACATTGTTTATCACTATTTTTGTTCGAATTGCGCATTTTCCTTTCAGAGCTAATATTTTTGTTTTAGATGTAGATATTCTTAAATTGTATTTTAGAGAGATATTATTTAAAGTATAAAGGAATTGTTGTAAAGCATTTTCTGATGCTGTCATTATTACTTGATCGTCTGCAAAAAGCAGAGTTGTCAATACACTATTCATATTATTTGTTCTTGCCATCCATTTATGATATGGTCCAAGTATAATTATTTACATGACAAGGATTTAAAATGAGATTTGCGGATGGGTTGAACCGCTACATCCAAACAAATTCGAAACAAATGTTAAATTCTTGTAAAGTACATTATTTTATTTTATTTTATTTATATTTCTGTTATTTTTATGAATAAATTGATACTAATATGCAATAAAAGTCAACAAAAATGAAAGAATGAGTCAAATGTTGATAAATATAAATAAACGAATTCTATTTGACGCATGCAGTTGAATATACAGGTTGTTACCGAAATAAGTACAGATTTTTCGTGTGGTGGAAGGAAACATCCATACAAGTATTTTAACACAATGAACCTTGGGTCGGAAATGCATTGTTGTGGGTCTACAGAATAAAACAGTATTTAAAATTGTTGAACACATTGTTGTTTATTTATGAATTCCAAAAACTGGATGGTATTACATGTTATTTTACATTAATTGTTGGGAATGGCAATCATTGACCTGGTTGCAGAGCTCCAGAGCTTGTAGCAAGGATCGTAGCAGCGGCTGCGGAAATCAGGAAGCATCCAGATATGTTTCTTAGAGTTCATCAGTCTGAAATGAGACGTGCGGAGCTGTGCATTCAGGTGAATGGTCGCCAGTTCCAACAATTACTGCAAAATAACATGTAATACCTTCAATTTTTCGTAGAATTAATAAATAAACAACAATGTGTTCAACAATTTTAAATGCTGTTTTATGCTGTAGACCCACAACAATGCATTTCCTACCCAAGGTTCAATGTGTTAAAATACTTGTATGGATGTTCCTTACCACCACACGAAAAAGATGCACTAATTTCGGTAACATTCTGTATAACTCAAGGCTGTAAATACGTGCTCAATAGACGTGAAAAGACGCCCGGACCTGCCTTACTCAACCCCGCCCCTCCTATTCAGCTTTACGTTAGATAGGGTACTAACCTGTAAGTTGTTTTGTGTAATTGGGAGGTAGGAAGGGGGACCGCCTTTCCACAACTAGTGACGGCTTTTTAAGAACCCTGATTTAACTCAATGGTAAACTATACCTTATCCGCTCTTAGAGCGATCCTAACATAAACAAATGCCAATTGTATCCTTCCGCCATTCAAGCTACAATTAGTCACATTAACTGAAAGCAGGTGCGAAATATATAAGACATGTGATTGTTGGATGGGGTAGATTCCAAGAAAGCTGGTGAGATTTTTCACTGAACTTGTGAAATACATTTAAAATAACTGTTTTTGATCACTAGACAAACGCCCGCCAGATTTGAGTTTTAAAATTTTTGATGGCGACACTGCAACAGAAGACTCAACACCTTCAGCCATTTCGTTGCATCAGAATCAACTCAAATGCATCATCCACATATAATAAACTATCTTAAGTTGTAATTATTGATTAGGTATATTTTACAATATTTTATGTGTTTTGGATATTATTATTTTAAATCACGAAGAATAACAAGTATATTTAGATGACATATTTTTAATTTAATGAAGGGAACTACTTTTTCGCCCACTTATTGCTTCTACATCGCACGTCGGTATCCATAACCAATAAAAAGCGAACAGGTCACGTGATTTTGTTTTGATGAGGAACACTTTAAGAGCGGATAGCCTATAAGTGCTGCGCTTTATAACCGGGAAGCGAAAACTTAAATTAGTGATTTGTTTTTATATTTCGTGTCTAGTTGTACATATGCTGTTATCTTTTTCGTTTTATGGGAAAGAACAACTACTTTGTGAAATTGTTGTTGGCCAGTATTTGTAAGACTTGTATGAATTTGCACTGTAAAGTAAAATGTTCTTAGAAGAATTACACATGGAAACTTTAGAAAACAAAATTTCTGATTATAAATCAAGATGGATGCAACATGTTCATCGAATGGAAGATCACAGAATACCCAAACAAATGTTAAGATATCAACCTGCAGAAAGAAGAAGACCAAGACGTCCACTCAAAAGACTTCTGGATGGTGTTCCTCTCGAGGCCGAAACAGGTCAAGAAATTGGCCTAAATTCGAGATGTACTATGATGATGATAATGAACTAAATTTATTATTTGTAGATTGGAGTCTCTTGTTCACAAATACATACGGAAATAAATTAATAAATGAACATCATCATGATTATCAATGAGAAGATGATGGGCCCTGGCCTTCATCGAAAGCCCCTCTATTCCTGTCTGTTCAATGATATAGTCCTTCAATTCCATTTTCTTAAGTTAGTAAATCCTGTCGGACATATTTTTCCCATCTGAACTTAAGCATTTCAATTTCCTGGTCTCTTCTGGCGTAGTTTTGAACACCTTCCTCACTGTTCTCTAATCACTAGCACTAAACATATGTTCAACTCATTAAAACCTCCTGACTTTGGTAAGTATAATAGTATCCGTTACCTTAAACTCATCATCATCAACAACAAGGATTAAGCCCAATGGCCTGTTCCGATCTCATTATAGGTCGAATTGGTCCTTCCATCTCTTCAATGGTCTTCCCAACATTCTTCTCCCTTTTGGTTTATAATTATGCATTCTTCTTGGTATGCGCTGTTCATTCTTTCGTAATGCGTGCTGAAGATAAGCATTTTGATAATATTTTATTCTTTGACAGAGATTAAATACATTAAGTTGTGTTCTTATATCATCGTTTTTCTTTTTATCGGTCCTTTGGTATCCTGCTATTGCTCTCAACATCTTCATTTCAGCAGCCTCTATTTGTTTACTATCTGCCTTTGTTAATGTCCAGGTTTCACAACCATAGATAAGAGATGGAACCGCCAATACTTTGTAAAATTTTAAAATAGTTTCTTTTCTACTCTTATTCAATAAAGTGAGTTTAATTGTGCCACATAGATAATTGACTTAAACTAATACGTTTAATTCTAGGAACTCCATTCTCTTCTACTTGTGACGGTATTTACCCCTAACAAAAATAATAAGGTAATGTGAATTAATTTTATATAATAATTAATACGGAACAGGCAACTCTTGCCTAAACCAGGAAGTGAAGAATAATATAAATAATATTATTTATAAAACTACGGTTTAATTCCGTTCATATTTCTTAATTTATATAGTTTACATAAAACATTACAGTTTCATTGTAAGAATATTTATTTTCAATCATACATTTATATAAGGATTCTATAATCACCATATTAGTTTTAAAAAGTTCCAAACACTGGGATCAGGATTTTTAAAAATCTTACCCAAAACATTATGGCGGGTCCACTCATTCTCTAACAGAAGTGAGTATCGGTAAGTACCGATTATCTAGAAAAGTGGGAGACTTAAACTCCTACTACCCGAAGGGGTCCCTGGGGGTCCGTCGGGCCCCAGCTGTGCTCACAACAGCAACAGGGCGCGTCCCCGGGTGGCGGATAGGGGAACGGTCGGTGGTTTACTTGCATTCCTCCCGGCTAGGTCCAGACCGGACCCGCGGGCCATTTGTGGGGTCGTCAGGACTCGAGCGACCTGACGTACTATATAGCTCATGCTGCGCCCACTCCAGCAGCAAAACGCGTCCCCTCGGTGGCGTAGTGGGGAAAAGGTCGGTGGATCTGCTAGTCAGTCCTCCCTTCCAAGTCCGATGGACTCGCGGACCATGAGTGGTCAGCAGGAAAATTTATAAGACAGGGGCCTGCTGTCAAGCCAGAACTATCCCGGCCCACAGCGGGGGCATGGGCGGCTGTTGGTGGAGCGGTTGGAGACTAGGGGATCGCGACCCCCTATCTCTTGGTTCATTTGAACCCGAGACCATCTGTGGCGGCACCATGGGAGATGAGCACCCTGGATGCCTACATTGCTCAGTGGGCTGTCTCACAGCAGCGGCACGACTAGGCTTAGTCTTGCGAACGGGCTGGATGGGACAATACCGGCGTAATGCTGGGAATTACCACCAGGTCGATAAGCTCGAGAAAGGAGGAAGCGCGGTCTTTTGGCTTTTGGGACTTAGCGCCGACTCTGGAACCGAGTGACCCAAGGACAATCTGTGAGGTCGTCAGGAGTTGAGCGACCTGACGTACTAATGCTCAGGCTGGACCCACTTCAGCAACCAAACGCGTCCCCAGCTGGTGCACTGGGGGAAAGGTCGGTGGATCTGCTAGACAGTCCTCCCGGTTAAGTCCAAGGGACTCGTGAACCATTAGTGGGGTAGGCAAGAGTTGAGCGCCTTGTCGTACTATTTGCTCATCTGTTGGAGCTTAGGAGCTCCGTGCTGGCCCACAACAGCTGCAGAAGGCGTCCCTGGGTGCACACCAGGGCTCGGCTCGGACCAGTCCAGAGGGGAGCAATTGTACTGGTTCCTGGCTCGGCCTACGGGCCCGTCGACAAACTGTGGGGTCGCCAGGAGATGAGCACCTGGATGTACTAAAAGTCTCACACTGTTGGGCTTGTAGCCCTAGCCGGTTTCACAACGGCTGCAGGACACGTCCCTGGAGGCAGAACAGGGGAATGGTCGGTGGATCTGCGACAGCAGTCCTCCCGGCTAGGCTCATGGAGCCCGTGGACCAACTGTGGGGTCGTCAGGATTGAGCGACCTGATGTACTATGTAGCTCAGGAATTCCCAGAACTGCAAACTCCAACACCCTCTCCCTGGGGTGTTGGTTTAAGTACCGTGAACTTGAACGTGGACGTGAACATAGGATAGGGAGGACTAGAACTAGGACTTGGGAGTATGGTCATGACGACCGAGGTATCCCAAGGGGTGGACGGATGGTCCTAGATACCCGAAGGGGTTTCCTAAGGCATGTAGTGGGATTACTTTACCTTTATATGCTTATATAAACACTAGTTAAGACCCGGCGTGCGCTGCTACGCCTAAATAAATTAAATATTGAGGGTTAGTTAATTATATGGTAAACACTTCGACGAACCAAACATGGCGGTTGCTAGAGTGAATTTTTAATTTCAAATTTCAGGTAAACCCCCCACTTCTAACGGTCGGATCTCGCTGATTTTTGGATAACACATACCTCGGTTTAAGGATATTCCGAGTTTTGTTGTGAAACATCGAAAATTGTGATCTCTAGAGCGATTTTTAAATTTTCGTTTCAGGTGAACTTCTACACCTAATGATTTTAGAAAATAATAGATAACGGCTAAACACTCCCCCCGCATCTAAAACCAAACAAATTTTCACGAAGATTAGTTGAACGAATTAGAAGTCTATAAAGGACAAACAGACATACATTTGTGTGTGTATATATATATATTCTTCATCTCCCTTTCAAGTATTAGGCCAAGGCCTGTTACGATGCTATAGAAAATGTTCTCTCCAGCGTTTCATAGGACGGCCCAGAGATCTTCGTCCTCTTGGTATATAATTATAAACAGCTTTGGGGATCCGATATGAACTCATTCTTTCAAGATGGTGTTTCCAATTTAGTTGGTACTGTTTAATATATTCCAAAATTGGCGTAGTCTTCAATTCTTTTAAGATATCGGTGTTCCTTTTCCGATCCCATCTGGTGTAACCCGCTGTTCTGCGCATGAATCTCATTTCACAAGCCGTTTTCTGCTTTCATGTTGTCTTTTTAGTGTCCATGCTTCACTACCAAAGTCAACACTGGTCTTGTCAAAGTATTATATAAACGTAATCTGTACAAGGGATGTTTTCATAACTTGATTAATAATTCCCAAACTTTTATTATAACTATTAATTTTTTTAAAGACATCCATTTCATCCCAGATAGAGAGATAGTATCCAAGATATTTAAATTGATTAGATCTCTCTAAAATTTTATTTTGGAGACAGATTTTACTTTGTATGGGGTCCTTCCCATGAAATACCACAATTTTAGTTTTGTTAATTGATATTTCCATATTAAATTTGGCAGCTATATATATAATATATATATACTTACTCACTGGCACTACCGAACCCGTAGGTTCATGGCCGCGCGGACATAAGCTCTCCATACACCCCTATCCTGAGCTAATACTTTCCAATCATTCCCTGTATAATCTACTTCCCTCAAATCATATTTAATGTTATTCTCCCACCTCATTCTTGGTCTACCAACTGGGCGTTTTCCCTATGGCTATCCTACAAGAAGCTTCCATGCAAGTCTTTCATTCCCCATACGTGCAACATGTCCTGCCCATTATATATATAACAATAAAAACCAAATGTGTAGAAATTACTTATAGTTGCATCAAATTACATAATAATGTACTCTGAAGTTGTGTTTTATTTTTATGCCCCTCGTTGTGGAGACATTTAAAGTTGGGTTTCTCGGTGAGATATCCGAAGTTGAAGATTTGTGATATAACTTAAATCACTTTAAATCTGCCACGGCATAAATAACTCTCTTCAGGGGAATGAGGAAACGTTTCTTACACAAATAACAACACTTTATTAACAGTTGAACTATAAGTTAGTTTATTTAAAACTCTCACTTTGGTTAAGATGAATCTTGTAATTTAAAAGTTCCAAAAGATTCCGGCTTAGGTTGATATTTTTCACTTCTAGAAGATTACCATTTTATGTATTTAATGGATGACGAATGCTAACGGTCAATCCAGTAATTATTCATTATTTTCACTTAGAAACTGTTTTTCACCAAGATGGATGACTATTATATCACTATATAATCTTTCATACTTTTAACACTATTTCTTTCAACCAACATCAATAAAATAAACAATTATTTCCTTATTCTTTAAGGAGCAGTCGCTGAACATGACCGACCATCTTCAAGTATTGTAGCCATCTTCTTATTTCAGTTATAACCTCTATGGTCTGATTGGTCCAACAGAAAAGGAAGGAGTATTTTCAAGTTAACTTCTATCCAATTCCACCAATCCCATTTATTTCTTTATAAAAATTATCAATTTGAATATTTGAAGTATTTTACATACTGCATCAGTTATAAAAACATCTAACTGTATTAACAGTTTATATTGACCAGTTATTTTTTTTTATATACTTATAAAAAAATTTGAATTCTATAAATCAATCTGATGTCCATTCTTCATATAAATAAATATAATTATAAACAAAACAAAAACCCTTATTATTTTTATATGGGGATAAATATCCGGTTTTAAATTGCCCCTGATTTATTTTAATCTTAGCTACAACTAAGTGTGAGGCTAAATTAAAATAAATCACTTTCCCCAAATATCAAGTTTCTTTCTATACAAGATTCATCTGTATTAGAATCAATACAATGTAATACATCACAATTATAATAAATACATGTTACATAATGAAATAGAAGTATTAATTTTACAAAATTTACATACAATATTTTAAATACACTTTGAACTATTTGAAGTCACCAGCTACAACTAATTAATAGGAGTCTGAAATGGTTTCAACAGTTCTTTGGAATATTTTCCAATTTCTTTTCTAGTGTCTATTTCTCTTAGCTCATATGTGGTATCATTAAAATTTTTAAATATTTCATAGGGACCTTTATACAATAGGTTCATCCTATGATATTGTTTCTTTAAAGCATTGGATAGTGAAATATCCCTTATGAGAACTTTGTCTCCAACTTTGGGATTCCACTTCCTTTTATGTCTTTTAACCTTATTGTTGCGCTTTTCTGCGCGACATTCTAACCTTTCAATAACTCTTTTACATATTTCCTCGGATGTCTCCGGGATTTGACTTTTATCAATGATAGGTAATGGTAAATTAGCAATTAACCTGTCAGGTTGTTTACCTGTCATTAGGAATATGGGTGCTTCCCCAGTATTGACATTAATTGAATGATTCATAACATTCTCTATGACGCTGATATGTTTAAAACCAGTCAGAATGTTTATGATGGGTCAAAATTCTTAAACTTGTAGTAATTTCCCTATTAACTCTCTCACAGGGATTACTTTTTGGGTGATATTTACTACAATGGTACAATTTAATTCCTATCGCAGTAAGTTTATCTTTAAACTTAGGACTTGAGAACACTGAAGCATTATCACTAAGTAGTGCATCAATAGGTCCATAATTAGGTAAATAATCTCTCACAATTTTACCTAGGCAAGCTCTGCTATTTACACTTCTTAATGGATATATTTTTACAAATTTTGAGAATACATCAGATAATACAAGAATATGCTTGTAACCAAATTGAGTAGTAGGCATTTCTCCATGAGTATCCATTACTACTAAGCTATTTACTTTGTTCCTTAATATGTTTTGTGGAACTATATCATATTTTACGTTCATACATTTGGCTTTTTGACAAGTTATGCATGAAGAAGTAAACTTTCTCAACTTTTTATCTAAATGTTTAACATAAAAAAATTCACTTATGTTGAGAGCTAATTTTTCACAACCTGCATGATTTAAGCCGACATGAAAAGTTCTAAATAGTGGAACTTCCATATTATTAGGAATTATAACTTTCCATTTTTTTACATTTCTCCCATGTAATTTGTAAAGAATGTCATCCTTTATACCGATTTTCTTATTACAATCAATTCCATTTTTGTCATCATTATTTATATCTCTCGCACTATACTTCAATCGTTGTAACTCTATATCAGATTTTTGATGCTCAACAATGTTTTTCATCAACAATGAAAATCCTTTGTCTCTATACAGTTTTACATTAAACATTACTACTTCGTGTTTAGGAGTATGTACAGTTTCAGGTATTTTCCCAACACTTTTCAATCTAGACAGGAGGTCAGCAAACACATTCTGTTCTCCTTCTATGTGTTTTATTTCAATATCATAGGAAATTATTTCCATGATCATCCTACTCAGTTTATTATTGGATAATCTACATTTACTTATAAAACTTAGTGAAATGTGGTCACTATGAACAATAACTTTGTTTTTATAAACATAAATTCTAAATTTATTATGTAAAAATGCTGTATAGGGCCGAACTTTGGGGTCTAGTTCTATCTGCCAAAATGAAGAAGTTAAATCAATAGAACTAATAAATCTACCTGTTTTCATATTTGCTATAGATGCTTCAATTGTCTCGGGCCTATAATTATCCCGGACAGTGAAAGAATTAGTCCTACGACTGTCTAAACACAGGCGAATTTTGCCATTAGGTTTTAACACCCAGCAAATATGGTTGGCGTAAGGAGAATCAGATTTCTGTATTATTCCTTGCATTAACATGTCATCTATCATTTGATCTGCCTGCTCTCTGATGGCAATAGGGATGGGTCTACTTTTAATATTTATAGGTGGATGTTCCATCACTTTAAAGGAATATTTAAAACAGTTGCACAATCCCGGCTTCGAAGAAAAAGAACTCTTATTTTTCATTAAGATGTCATACAACATGCCTTTCTGTTCATTGTTTATGCCATGAGTGTCTTTAACTTTTTCCTTTATCATTTCACAGATGTCTTTTTCAAGTTCGTCACTCACACAATATAATAGAGGAATTTCATCATACTCAGTATTGCAAGAGACACATTCTAAATCACAACATTTACATGCGACATAATCGTCAGCACAACCATTTTCATTATTAAGGCTTTCTTCGCCCTCGACACTTTTGTCGGAAGTACAATTAACTGCAATATTATCTTGCATTTGGCATCCACGGCCATTCACCAATTCCCTCTCCTCATGAACAACAATATTCTCTATAAAAATGTGTTCTTCAGCAATGTCACTCTCCTTCTTACTTAGATTCTTATTCTCCTCATATTCATTATCAAATGGGATGACGACTCTCACATTATCTTCATTATACAAGGAAATATTCTTACACTCAAAATTTATTATGGCATTATATTGCTCCAACAGGTCGCAGCCTATTAACATATCACAAGACAAGTATGGAGAAATTAAACATATTGCACTGAAGTAATATCCTCCGATATGTAAATCTAGAAGGCACTGAAGCTTAATTGGCAGTTTCTTCTTGCCTATCGCAAGAGTACAATACACTCCACATATTCTTACAGTCATTATCTTATTCCCTTTGTTGACTAAGAAATTATAAAATTTCTGATCTATTGTTGTGTTTGAGCAGCCGCTATCCGCTATGCAAGTAACATCATTGTTAAAAATATTTACTTTAATTTTGGGTGGTCGTCCTATGACATTTAATTCTTTATTAGTAACAGGCATAGTATCCTGATTCTTAGAAACATTCAAATGATTATTCAATATTATGCTATCTCGCTGTCTTGAGGTACATAACTTACTATCTCCTCTCATATTTGCTGGTACAATTTCTAAATTTTGAAACCTATCAAAGCATCTATTTTGGACCCCTAAGTTCATAACGATTGAGGTACATTGCGGAGTCTTTAATGTACCTTCTATGCGTTTAAAAGCATGAGGTATCCTGTGATTTACTTCGTGGTCATTTTCATTACTAGGTATATCTTGACTTTGGTTGTGAATAGTTACAGAGTCTATTCTATTTTGCTCTGTCCTATCACTAGTTTCATTAATTTGACAATTTTGTTGTCGTTGGAAATACCCTTTATTTTCATTACCATAGGTATTCCTTCTTCTTTTACCTCTACAGGGAGAAGTCCAATACCTATTTCTATTTTCTCCTACTCTGTTAACATCCATATAATTAATTTGTCTGTCATTCCTATTTTCATTACGTTTGAACCATCCATTCTGGTTATTGTTACTATAATTATTAGTCATCCTATTTTTATTTGGGCTGTTTCTATTTTGAACAAACCTATTATTATTGTTGCCCTGTTTGAAACTTCTTTCTCTATTCTCATTATGATATTCATCATTTCTTTTAGTTACAAAATTACCTTTCTTATTATAGGGCTCTGCCCCTTCCCCAAATAAATTTCTTTTACTACTTTTATCTACTTCTCTTTTATTCTCTAGTAGAGCTAACAACTCTAACATTTCAGAAACATTTTGTGGTCTGGCTACTATCAAATGATATCTAATCTCATCTGGGAAGTGATGCGATAACATAGAAATTAAAGTTCTCTCATCTATTGGAGGCTGTAACAATGATGCCATTTTTGCCTTCTCCAAGAAATAATTAAGATAACCTTGTTTACCATTGTTGGAGAATTTTCCACTAGTTAGGTCTAACCTTAGTTTGTTTTGTCTTTCTGGTCCCCAGTAATAACCTAAGAAAGCATTTTTAAATGTTTGATAAGTCATTGAATCATGGCAAGCTATCTTAAACCAAGACTCTGCATTGTCTTTTAAACTTTTTCTTATGAAGAACATTCTGAACTTGTCTTCTATTCCTTTGATTTCGAAGTATTCTTCAATTTCCCTAATGAAATCAGTAGGGCTTTGGCCTACAGTATCACCAAAATTAGGTAAGTTAATTTCCCCTAAAAGATTAGCAGGAATTTTACATACATTTTTACTACTACTACTAGAAGGAGGATCATTATTAACATTACTAGAATGTCCTGACATAACCTCAATCTCCTTTTCACTAGTTTTTGACACATATTTGTTTTCAAGTTCAACAATCTTAGTTATCCATCCTTCAACTTGTTCTTTTATAATAATTACTTCATTTGTTATCTTTGATTGAAGTTCTTCATTACCTAAGATAACACTTTCTTCGGAAATTTTTAGTCTATCTTCGACTTTAGTTCCTAATTCTTCGATTTTATCTTGGCAACTTTGCCTTACCTCAATCAAAGATGTTTCTATTTGATTATGAGTTTCATCAATCTTTTCATTACATTTTTCTATCTCATTTTTACAATCTTTGGCTATATTTACTATTCTCTTTTCCAGTTTAGAATTGTTTTGTTTGCATTCTAACCTAATGCTTTCTAATTTTTCATCTAGTTTCAAGTTATTTTCTTTAATTTCTTTCTTTATATCTTTACTGAGATTGGAAATATTTGCATCAATTTTATTGCTAAGGTTAGTTACATTAGCTTCTAATTTACTACTGAGAATTGAATTGTCATTCCTAATTTCTTTTAATTCATCACTGTTCTTTTCTAATTTATTACTGAGATTTGAATTGTCATTCCTAATTTCCTTTAATTCATCACTATTCTTTTCTAATTTGTTACTGAGATTTGAAATATTATTACTGAGATTTGAATTGTCATTCCTAATTTCCTTTAATTCTGCACTATTCTTTTCCAGTTTATTATTAATATCAGAAATGTTATTTATTAATAATGCTACCCAAGAAGGTGTATCATTAGTTTGATTATTTTCATTGTTACACAAAATTAAATTTTCTTGGCCTTCACTAATTTGTTCGTTTTCAATATTAACAGTTTTACAAGTTATATTTTCGTTATTGGCCATTGTTGGGTATTTTAATATTTTCTTATTTCTTAAAAGCATTAATTGTTATTATCACTAATTCACTTTTCACATATAAATTTTAACTGTACTCACTTTTGAAGATTTTTATTACTTTCCTCATTCTCGTGGTCCTTGGTTCGATTCAGGTTTACATTGTCCCTGGTTCGATTCCCATTCGAGCCCTCGTTGATGCGCCATTTTTAAAGCTGTTTTTAATTTTATGCCCCTCGTTGTGGAGACATTTAAAGTTGGGTTTCTCGGTGAGATATCCGAAGTTGAAGATTTGTGATATAACTTAAATCACTTTAAATCTGCCACGGCATAAATAACTCTCTTCAGGGGAATGAGGAAACGTTTCTTACACAAATAACAACACTTTATTAACAGTTGACCTATAAGTTAGTTTATTTAAAACTCTCACTTTGGTTAAGATGAATCTTGTAATTTAAAAGTTCCAAAAGATTCCGGCTTAGGTTGATATTTTTCATATTCTAGAAGATTACCATTTTATGTATTTAATGGATGACGAATGCTAACGGTCAATCCAGTAATTATTCATTATTTTCACTTAGAAACTGTTTTTCACCAAGATGGATGACTATTATATCACTATATAATCTTTCATACTTTTAACACTATTTCTTTCAACCAACATCAATAAAATAAACAATTATTTCCTTATTCTTTAAGGAGCAGTCGCTGAACATGACACGACCATCTTCAAGTATTGTAGCCATCTTCTCATTATGTAATAACCTCTAGGTTCTGATTGGTCCAACAGAAAAGGAAGGAGTATTTTCAAGTTAACTTCTATCCTCTTCGTCCAATCCCATTTATTTCTTTATAAAAATTATCAATTTGAATATTTGAAGTATTTTACATACTGCATCAGTTATAAAAACATCTAACTGTATTAACAGTTTTATATTGACCAGTTATTTTTTTTTATATACTTATAAAAAATTTGAATTCTATAAATCAATCTGATGTCCATTCTTCATATAAATAAATATAATTATAAACAAAACAAAAACCCTTATTATTTTTATATGGGGATAAATATCCGGTTTTAACTCTTAGCAAAAGAATAATGAGCGGCTTCAAAAACTAGAGTCTCAGTTGATCCACTGCGCATGCTCGAAGAGCTAACGCCATGGCTCACGAGGTAACGCATTATTCAATGTTTTAAATACGCTGTTTTTTTGTTTTAATCGTCAATAGTTAAAGAGCAGTGAAAAAGGTATGATTCTAGATATTTACGAGTGTTCGACGTATATATATATATATACAATATTACTCAAATTATGACATTTCGAAAAAAAGTTCAACTCTCGTGCATGGTGTAAAAGTAAACAAGACAACCAGGATTTAGACGACTAGTATCCGACGTTTGAATAGCGTAGATCGTTAAAACAATCACGAAGAAATGAAATATATTTATGTGAGCCAGGCTTCAAATCCCTCAAAAATCATTTTTTGTTATTGATTTGTATTTCTCAAAAAATCCTATAAAATTTAATTCCAGCAACGTAATCTACGTCCTTCTTCTTCTTCTTAAACTTAATTTGTAGGATTTTCATCCTGTTTATTTCCAAAATAACTCATCGGAGGAAGACGTACTGGATGTACATTCACTCTCTATCCATCTCTTGGCAGGTCTTCCTCTTGTTCTTCTCCCGTCCATTGGTCTATCTTCTTTAGCTCTTTTTGCAAGTCGGTTTTCTTCCATTCTTTCTATATGACCCTTCCAATATTTTCGTTTATCTATAATAAATTTGGCTATGTCTTGAATATGGCAGTTGTCCCTAATTTCTGTGTTGTGTATTTTATCAAATAATGTTTTCCCCTGAATAGTTCCCCTTTAATGTTTTCCCCTACGTCCATGTTACACTAATTTTAGTAATATTCCTTCCTGCCTTCGTAAACTCTGTAACACTATTTAGCTACCGGCATGAATTTAATTGTGTGTGCAGTACCACGTTTTATTAATAAAGCTATAAATGTATGTAATAAAATATAATATAGCTTCATATATTTATGTATTTATTCATTTATTTATTACGTATTAGTAAGGAAAGGGGGCACGCGTAGCGTAGTGGTTAAGGCACTGAGCTACAAGCCGGAGGGTCGAGGGTTCAAGTCTCGTTGGGGTCAGGATTTTTAAAATGACCCAAACCCTCTGGCGGCACTATGGCCCTGGGGTCGACTCAGCCTCTAACGGAAATGAGTACCAGACGCTTGTTCTGGGGGTAAAGGCGGCCGTCACGCAGGGCTGACAACCCGGTTGACGTAAAGTGCCGATTGTCTAGAAAAAGTGGGAGCCTTAACTTCCTACTACCCCAAGGACCTCCGGGTCTGTTGTGGGATCACTTTACTTTACTTTATTAGTAAGGAAAACGTTTCATCCTTCAATTAAAATATTTAGTTTGTATAGCCCATAGATGATGGACAATTTTAATAACAATAATAACAACAATAATAATAATAATAAAAATAATAGTAATAAATAATAATAATAAATAATAATAATAATATTAATAATAATAATAATAATATTATTAATATTAATAATATTAATAATAATAATAATATTATTAATAATAATATTAATAATAATAATAATAATAATATTAATAATAATAATAATAATGAAAATAGTAATGGTTCCAAAGAGTTGGTTCGTTTTTTCTTTAAGTGTGGCCAAACGGAATAAAATAGAAAACACTGTAACAAATAAAAAAATTAACCTCACCGAGCATCAAACCTGTGACCTCTTGCATACTAAGAAGGCTGTAAGGCACTTAGCTAAGCGTTTGCTGTCTTGCTGTGCATAAAAGAATGCTCTTCTTTGGAGGAAGGGGAACATATTGTGCTCTACTGTGCAATTAGTTTATTCGTGTAAATCGCGCGTTAAGACTTGAAATGTTCGATATCAAGAGTTAGCTCTTTTTTTTTTCTAAATGTACAATAACACAGATTAGAGTCCCTGGTACAATAATAACATGAGTTTTACATGATTACGTTTTCTTTGCGGTCCGGAACATTCAAATAACTGGCAGAATAAATTATTGTTTCGCCAATTTAGGGTTAGGGTAATATCTCGATTAAATAAGTTAACTTAATTGAATAAGTCTGTGATACCGTTGTTAGAATTGGCAAATACTATCAGAAACTCCCAATCAGTAAAATTTACATTACTTCAATAACTAATTCATTTATGGACTCCTCTTTAAAGGGACTATATAAACATAATAATATCCAGGAAGAGATAAATAAAACATACAAAATGCTAAATATGTTATTTTTCAATAAATAGAGAATTTAAATTCAAAATATCCGACATCTAACACAAAAACCAGATTGTATAAAACACTAGCTAACACACGGCGTGCACTGCTACGCCGAAAAAAAAAGAAAATTAATGTGTTCTTATGTTTAGTTGAATAAGTGAAAGCAAAAATAATTATAAATTTTATAGTAATTATTTTTAGATACCCCGTGCTGATTACCCGGCGTTGCCCGGGATTCTACTTATCCCGACTTTCTTGGCAACGACAAAAATCGTTATTGTGAGTTGTTCGTAAAAGATAAACATATGCTGTCGTGGACGTTTTTGTAAAGGTTTTTGAGATATTCAATTCTGTGTACATTAATTTAATGTATTTTTTATGGTTAAGGCAGCGTAAGCAATTTAAGCGTCCGAAAAAGCGACTTTTACAAAGAGTGATTTTTAAGAGTGTAGGATTAGAGTATCACAACTCTCCTATCGCCTATAACCATTCCGAGAAACTCCTGATTATTTTTCAAGAAGTCCCATCACAATCGGATGAACGGTATTGGCAGCGCTTAAAGTACGAAGAAAAAAACATGCATTTTTATATATTAGAAGATTGCGCCTTGCATTCCCAATGTATAAGATACACCACGAAGTGGGTTTCTAGCCCGTTTTCATGGCGGATTTATTATTCGGGATTTCCTCCCTAGGCCGATTGTCTTCACCCAGCTCCAGAGCTCACCCTGCCCCGTTTTATTTCGGAGTTGTCTATCGTAACTGGGTTGTCTTGCAGGGCTAACGAACCCCATCCGCTCGTTCTTCAATCTACAAGGCAGTACATGTATATTTGCCTCTTTCCCCGTTTTTCCGTCAAGTACACCGTACCGAAGGACTCCTTCTCCGCTGTATCTGCCGTTGAGGTCTTCGCCGTAACCCTGGCAAGGGGCCCTCACAAGGTACTATCAGCTGGGAAAGCTGAACCAAGGTTTTTTTTTTAGGTTTATAACTGAAAACGATAGTTCGATCAGAAACTAGGGCTGATATAACAAAAACTAAACAAATAATAAGCACATGTGAAATTAAGGTCTTAAGAACAATGCAGGTATTTGATAAGATACACAACACAGAAATTAGGGACAAATGTCATATTCAAGACATAACCAAATTTATATAGACAGACCAAAATATTGGAAATGTCATATAGAAAGAATTGGAAGAAAACCGACTTGCAAAAAGAGCTCAAAAAGATAGGTCAATGGACGGATGAAGAACAAGAGGAAGACCAGCCAAGAAATGGATAGGTAGTGGATGCACATCCAATACGTCTTCCTCCGAGGAGTGATTTTTGGAAACAAACAGGATGAAAATCCTACAAATATGAAGAAGAAGAAGACTTTATAATTGTTATTCATGTTTATAAACACTTTAATATTTAATGTCATGTCACACCTGTTTGTATTATTTTTATTAAACCCGGTATTGTTGGCCCACTGTGAAATGGTGAATATGATGAAACGGGTTCCGGTAATGGAATTAGAACCCAATATTTGCCTTAATATTAATAAATAAATAAATAAATAAAATATCAGTGAGGTTGGGTATTTGAACTCGGGACAACCTGAATACTAGTCTCAAATGCTACCGCCTGAACCAATTCACTCGACAAAAAGAAATATGCTTCAGGATTTGTTTATGCAATAAAGTTAATAATCAATAAAATGCAAAGGTAAAAGGACTTAATTAATATTAATTTTATCTAATTTCTTCATTAGAAATTACTCATCAATATCATGAACTTACCCGGCTGACATCAAGTGCCGATTGTCCAGAAAAAGTGGGAGCCTTGACCTCCCACTACCCCAAGGGCGTCCTGAGGCCTATAGTGGGAATACTGTACTTTATTAAGGTTTAGGTCGTTTGAGACTATTCCTATGAGATCTCAAGTTGTGGTTGGTCAGTCAATTTTAATTTTGCCCTTCCTCTAACTTGAATTCCTTTAGGTTGATACTGCAATGTTAATTTAGGAAAGAGAGATGGGACATGTTGTAACTAATTGTGCTTCTATAATTCTAAACTTCTATATTTTGAAATTTAAAAGTTCATGCCATGAGTGAATTTTGGTACTCCAAAACAATTACAGATATTTATTTCCAATTTTTACCACAGATGTCTGATGAATAACATTTATGATACATTTCAAGTGTTCTGTTATATTAGTTCGCAAGTTACATTAGTTTTTCTTGTTTATTTTAACTGATTATACAAGTTCCTTGCAGTTAAATTTTCAATATTTTGTTCCAATATTTTGTTAGGATATTCGTTATACTCATTGTTTCTAAATTTGTATTGGATTTTTCTGTGCTGTTAATACTTTTGAGAAATAAATAATAGTTTTAAAAAACTAAAACAACACGCTTTATTAGAAAACCGAAGTAAAAAAATGAAAAAAAAATTAATTTCCAACACTCTTGGAATAAATAATTTTACCATCAAAAGCGTGGGGTGCTTTGTATGATTTTTATATTTTCTTCTTAGAGACTTTACTTTTACCAATATCTGATTAGTATCATATATATTAATTGGTAAAGAGCCAATTAAAATTATTTTTCATTTTTTTACTTCGGTTTTCTAATAAAGCGTGTTGTTTTAGTTTTTTTAAACTATTATTTATTTTTTATTTTTAGTTTTAATATTTTACAGAATAAGATAAAAATGTAAATATCTTTAAATTCGATACTATTGTAGTATGAGCTAAAAGTAATACTCTTTTAAAAAAAGAACCTCCCAGCCGGATTTGAACCAGCAGCCTATAGATTACTGAAATTATATACCACTAGAGCTCACCGCTCTACCAACTCAGCTCTTACAACGATTAACTAAAAAGTCGACAAGTCCACAACCTATTATACCAGTTTTCATTTGTTTTGATTTACTGATGATTCTGGCCAGGATTTTAGAAACAAAATATGAAATTATTGTATTGTCACGGGTCCTTTACAAGTACACAAAGTTTCAAGTCGATCCAATGTTTCTAAGTGGGTGAAAATCGTGTTCAAAGATTCCGTTACATAGATACAAAGTCACTTTTTTTATTTTCTGACGATTCTGGCCAGGATTTTAGAAAATAGATATGAAATTATTGTATTGTCACGGGTCCTTTACAAGCATGCAAAGTTGCAAGCCGATCCAATGTTTCTAAGTGGGTGAAAATCGTGTTAAAAAATTCCGTTACATAGATCCAAAAATACTTTTTTTGATTTTCTGATGAAACCGGCCATGATTTTAGAAACAAAATATGAAATTATTGTATTGTCACGGGTCGTTTACAAGTATGAAAAGTTTCAAGTCGATCCAATGATTTTAAGTAGGTGAAAATTGCGTTAAAAGATTCAGTTACATAGATAGATACAGGTCAAGCTAATATAAAGCGTATAAAATAAATGTTTTTAACTGATTTTTTATGTTGGCGGAAATCGAGATAAATATGACAATATAAAAATCATAACTCATGAGCATTTTGAGTATGATTAAAATCCAATGCAATTTTGGTTCTTTGTATTGTACAGGTAAGTGATGAAACTTTTAGTTGAATAAGGCAAAAATTGTAGTGCAAGGAACTTTTTTAAATGGGCATGCGCTTGAAAAATACACTTTGAGAAGAAACTTACAAAGTTTTTCATGCTTCTGACTGCTTTAATGACCCACAGTTCCAATTTTCCGATTTCCGATTGAGGGTCTTTCCACTTTTCAGCGGTTGCCCTTTTACCAGCCGGCTGCTGGCCCTTCACATCCACATGTGTCAATCACAGAGGTAGATGATCAACAGCCAGTGTAGGGGTGACATGTGGTTAGCATGTCGAGTCCCCCAGCCGTTATAGCTGGTTCCTCAACCTGGAGCCGCTACTTATTGTAGCTATCCAATTGCCTCACGATGCTGGGTGGGCACCGGTCCCATACTGGTCGAAATACCATGAGAAAATTTCTTCCCCCATGGAGACTCGAACCAACGCAAGTCCCGTAGCTCTGCGCCAAGGCTTCCTACCTTAACCGCTCGGCTACGGCGCGGGACAGTTCCAATTTATGTGTTGAAACAAATATTTCATTTGGATAATTGTGCCAAATTGTATGGTAGAGACTCTCATTACCATTTTTGGGTTTTTCCTTTTGTGTCTCTCTCCAATAATACATCTGCTGCCAATCTTTGATATATTGATATCATTTTTGTCACTAGTTCTGGGGAGTTTAAAATGGCCGTCAGGGCTTTAATAATGGTGAAATATTGATGTCATATATTTTCTTGAACAGGAAGTTTAGGAGAATTTTATGAGAGATAAAACACAAAATGTGTGTTTTGGTCAATTTTCACTCAAAATTCACTTATGGCTACCCTTAATATATCGCGTATATCTTTGTTTCTTTGTTTGTCAAATCAAACATGGGAATGTGCGTAAAATCTCATCTAGTGCCGCTTGATTTGATTTAGAGTTTATTATCAAATTTTCGCTGCTAATTTCAGTTCTGATTTTGCAATTGCATTGTGCAATCTCAATTTGGTTGTGGTGTACATTTGTTTACAACAAATTCTTTTTGTGGCTCAATTTATTGCATTGTCTTCTCCTCCTTCTTCCAACCCAAGTTTTAGGCCTAGAGGCCTGTTACGATATCATTGATGAATTTTGTATCCAGCGTTTCCTTGTACAGCCCAGAGATATCTTCCCTGTTGGACAATAACGAAGCATGGCGTTGGGAACTCGATTTGAATTCATTCGTCGGAAATGATTCAGCAGTTGTTCTGGTCTATGTATGTACGTATTCAATGACTGGTTCTAAACATAGTTTCTCCAAGACAACATCATTGCGTTTGTGATCCAATTTGGTATATCCTGCTGTATATCTCATGAATCTCATTTCACTAGAAGTTTAACCTGCTCTCTTTTCCTTTCCTCAAAGTCCATGCGTCACTGCAGTAGCAAAGTGCAGGTCTTGCTAAGGTTTTGTATAACCGTACTTTGGTACCTCTCTGGATTAGCGAAAGTTTCATTACTGAATTTATTATTCCTGTGGTTTTACTAAATTTAATAATTGTATTTGATATGTCTAGTTCATCCAAATATGTCAATGTATATCCAAGATAGGTAAATTAATTTACTCTTTCCAATATTTTTGCATTGTATTTATATAATTTTGATTCAAATTGATCTCAAGAAGGACAGGGCGGATGATATGCCTCAATACAATGACAATGTATCTAGAAATTACTCATCCACAGAAAATAATATGAAAACGATTTTTGTCAGTTCTGTTAAGGGTGAGATTCTCTATCTAGCTTCCTATGGCGAAAAAGTTATGAAATGTTATATTAATGCAATCTCTTCAAAACTATCCTATTGCCTAGCATGAATTGTATGTTCTGTCTATTACATCAAGAAATATCCATCTAGAGATAATAATAGAAAATTTAAAGCTAACCTTCTCTTAATCGCATTCATATAGCGTCACTGTAGTATTATCTTAACCATTTTGATTACCCGGGGTTTCCCGGGAATTTACGTTTTTAATTATTTGCTGCTTACCAAGTTTGATTTAGACGAAACAAAAATTTGGGCCGCTAGAGCGTTAACGGATCATGGTATTGCGAGCGTGTCCCGCTGCCTTTCGCTGTTGCCCGATCTTTTTGGCATCAATGAGCTGAAAGAAAAAAATGGTTATTGTGAGTTATCCAAGGAAGATAGAGATATGCTTTCATGGACTTTTTTGAAGAATGTTTTTCAGATATTCAATTCTGTGTACATTAATTTTGAGTATTTGTTGTGGTTTATGCAGTATCAGCCATTTAAGCTTCCAAAAAGCGACTTTTTAGTGCACCGATGCACCCTCTCCCCTTTTTTTAGCTCCGGCCTGTAGTGCGTAGGATAATATGTTATATAAGTTAATTGACCCAGAAAAATCTTTAAATGATAAAAAAAATCTCGTTCAAATTGGTAGTAGTTTTTGAGCCCATGAAGGGCAGAGAGACAGACAGACAGACAAACAGACTCACTAACTTATATATATACAAATTATAGGGCCTATTTAGTTTAATGTTTTTATCAAATTATGTCTCGAAGTGCTAGCATACTCGATAGTTTCTCCAGGTTTCTCGGGTTTTCAACCCAGCCGATATCGATTAATTTGTTGGAAACGAAATATTCTGAATATGGATTCCATCGGAAAAGTTTTAACTAAAAAACGCCTTTAGGCCGTAATGGTTTACGTAGAAGAAACCTCAAACCTGATGTTATACGCATTTGAGCAAACAAACGTGTTGTCCCCTTTCACACAATTATTGTTGAAAATTGGAACAACTCACGTAATTAACCATTACCTGTGTTTTTTAAAGCGTCCATTTGATACACATAAATAATAACCATTGCCAAAGGATGTTTGTTTTTATTACTTTATTACACACTGTCCACAGTAACAGTTTAGTAGTATCCTTTTAGTTGAACAATTATTCATACGGCAAGAAAGAAAATAGAATATGTAAACAAATAAAAAATAATTCATATAACAATTGTAAAATTTACATGCCACATGCCCCTCGGATCTTACAGTGACACGAATCGGGAGAAGGGTTTTTAAACTCTGTATCACCCACAAACTTTTTGACCACACAAGAATATGGTGGGTCTCGCCGAATGAGTGATCAGTACAATATCGGGGCCACCCCCTAATCAACACAAAATTAAAACGAAACACTATTCAAAAACACATAGAATAGCTACAAGAGCTACTTAAATATGAGAATACAGCAGTAAAATGTAGGCCTATTTCTATGTTATACCAAATTTGGTCTTAAAATTGACAAGGCTATGGCAATGGCATAAGGAGTTTAAAATTGGGAACAAGTAGGGCCTACGTAGAGACTCTTGTCGCCCCAAAATCTCTCAAAGAACGTTAAACTGAAAAATAATAAAACTATTATTCTCCTAGTTATATTACTTGGATGCGAAACATAGACTTTTACTTTATTAATTTTACGTGATGGAGGTAAGACCGTAAGGTCTTCTCTTCCATTTCACCAGGGTTAAATTATACACACAATACGTATGAATTATCTACACGTTGATTAATGATACATAATAGATATAGGCTACACAATATAAAGTTGACAAGGGACAGAAAGAAGAAATAATAATATCATCATCAACAATCACGGATTAAGCCCACGTGGCTTGTTCCGGTCTCGTAGATTCTCATTTAAAAGTTGGATCCATCTCTTCTTCGGTCTACCAACATTCCTGCGTCCTTTTGGTTTGTATTTAAGTATAATTTTGGGAATGCGATCATCTTCCATTCTTTGAACATGTTCTTTCCATTTTCTTTCTAGATTATTTTATTCTATCTAAGAGTTTAAAGATATTTAGCTCATTTCTAATATCTTCACTTCTTTTCTTATCTAGAAGTTTGCAACCAGCCACACTTCTCAGAAATCTCATTTCAGCTGCTTCTATGATCTTCTCTTCTCTTTTAGTTAAAACCCAAAATTCACTACCATACAATAGTAAGGGGACTGCCACTACTTCATAAAATTTTAGTTTTGTTTATTTTCTTGTGCTTTTAAATATCCTTTTGATTGTTCCACATATATAATTAAATTTATTAAGTTTGTTAAATAGATCTTCATTTTTAAAATAGGAGATTTCATAACCCAGGTATTTAAAATGGTTCACTTGTTCAATGGGTTTCCCCTCCAGAATTAATAATAATATAATAATAATAATAATAATAATAATAATAATAATAATAATAATAATAATAATAATAATGTATAATTAGTTTCAGTAATTGGCTTGGTAAGAAAAGTATAAAAATATAAAGGAATAGCAAAAGAATATATGGAAGGAACATGTCTAAGGAAATATGAAGTAAGTTTTCTTTGAAGTCTTTTTGAGTCGGGCAGTACCTTGATATACGATGGGAGGGAATTCCAGAGTCGGGTGGCTGAAACAAGGAAGGACGAAGAATAGCGAGATGTTCGATGTAGAGGAACAGATAGAGTTAAATTTGCTCTCAATCGTGTATTTAAATTATGGTGAGAGGACAGCGAATGCACGGAAGGAGAAATGTTGGACACCCACACAGATGATGGTCTGAACAATTTTAACAATTCTAGCTTTCATGAAACCGGAACGAGCCAACAGGCTTAATCCTTGTATGATGATGATAGATAGCGAATGGAAGCGAGTAGAAATATAAAAGGGTGATGAGATGGACAAAATGTTGTATAAGAATCAGAGACGGAGAAGAAAAGGTTAGGAGTACAGGTATTTGAAAATAAAGTTCTCAGGAAACGTTTTGAGCGAAAGAGAGGTGAACACACAGGGGAATGGAGAGGATTTCATTACATGAGCTACATGATCTTTATAGGAAACCAAATATAATAAGAACAATTAATTCTCGTATACTGCGATGGTAGGACATGTGGCACGAATGGGAAATGAAAGAGGAGCGAGGGAAAACGCCTAGTTGGTAGAATATGAATGAGGTGGAAGAATAACATTACCATGATTTGAGGGAACTAGAATATACAGGGGATGATAGGAAAATATTAGTTCAGGATAGGAAAGTTTGAAGAGCTTATGTCCGCGCGGCCATGAACCTACGGGTTTAGTAGTGCTAGTGAGTTAGTCAGTTAATAGTGCCAACGTGACAAATTATCTTACATGTGAAAATTTCTAATATATTTTGTTCCTTAATTTAAATTCAAACCAGTCAACACTGGATCAACCAATTTTATTGATTCTTATCAACAAGGTCACTACTTCAGTATTGAATAGCGTAGCAAATACTTCAAAAATACTAGCAATATATACGCATCTAGGTATGACATAATATTATGTTTTGTATGGTACAATCTTAAGTGATTATCAAACAATACGAAATTAATGACTTTTCAAAAATCGTGGCTCAAGATAATTACTGCACTTACGACTGAACCAATCACATTGCAAGAAATTACAAAAATATAATATAAAACTTGCAATTTTCGTTACGCTATTAGTCGAGATTTGCAAAGTTTAATATATTAGTATTCTGTAAGAATTACACATAAAAATGTAAGTAATTAATTTTTTACACTCTATTCATTATTAAAAAAGGATGTTATAGTATATTACGATACGAGGTTGGGAAGTGGTTTTTACGGAATGGAAAATGTTTAAAAACTGAGCGATAGCGAGGTTTTTAATTTCCGAGAATCTGTTAAACTCTTCAGAAACGTGCGTTGTACATTATTTTTTGCGCGATGGTGTTTTCAAATAATAAATAATAGTAAAATAACACCCTTGTTGGAAATATTTGCGTTCATTATAAACAACTGACTAACATTAACAGTGTGGGCAATGTTTATTAATTGAAACAACAGGAGGCCGTGAGTCCAATTTAGTGATAAAATGGCGGCAAGTACGTATTTATTGTTTTATATTGTTTCAAATAAAGTTCAGTTCATTTAAAATGCAGTGATTTGTTTCGTATCATGTATATTAACACTACCTTTTGGATAGTTTGTGTATATTAATTATGTATGTAGTATATATGTCCACCGCTGTGGTCTCGAGGTAGCGTGCTGCCTTGTCACGCAGTGGGCCCGGGTTCGACCCCCGGTCGGGGCAGTTTTTCTGGGTGAGGTTTTTATCGGGGTTTTTCCTCACCTGTAAGACAAATGTCAGGAAAACTTTAAGGCCCAAACGGTCCCCGAAATCATATGGCCATCATCATCATGATCATCCTTATTATCATCATCATCATCATCCTTCACCGGTGTGGAAAACAACGGGAAGCTACTACATCTACACAATTCCCTAGTGAAGCTGCAAGCATATCATGAAAATACTATGATTGCAGTGAAAGACCTGCCTTCGGGCAGAATTACTATGGATGGATGTAGTATACATACAGGGCAGTGGTTTTACTTCGCACGCGCGTGTTTGTGATATGAAATATTACAGTATAGTTATATAGGTTGGCAACTCCAAATTTTAGGCGTTGAACTTTCAATCATGGTTACCATTGCTGTAAATACGACAAAACTCAGTATCGCGCAATATATATATATATATATAAGTATATATATATATATATATATATATATATATATATATATAAGAAACTCTCATAAAGTTCAAGTAAGCCAAATGCGCTTCTTACGATCATTGTTAGGAGTTAATAGACTGGATCACCAAAGGAATACTATTATCAGAGGAAAACTTGGAATAAATAACACGTTTAAATGAAGATATACAAAGATACCAACAAGAATGGAAAAATCATCTGAGAAGAATGGCCAGAAATAGACTTCCAAAATTGGCATTCCAATATACCCCTAATGGACATAGGGACCAAGGAAGACCAAAACATCGGTGGAAAGATCATGACCATATTCGCTAGGTGTACCGTACAGGCCACATGGCCTAAAACGAATTTGTTCATGATGATGATGATGATGATGATATATACACACGATACTAGGGAAATAGGAGGCCAAGAAAGTAACGTTTATTTTCGATAACACTGTAGATTCATTCTATATTTAATTAATCGATAAATGTTTATGTTGCAGACACCATGAAAACTATAGCAGTACTCTGTGTGTTAGCGTATTTCCTGGCAATGTGTGCTCCAACTCTAAGTCAAGACTGCATGTGTGTGAGTTAAATAAGTATACATACTCTTGTTATAAAAGTAGGCCAACATTTGACGTTTTTACATTGTGTAACTGTGGAAAGGAGGCTTTCACGGCCGGTAATCATAGTGTTAAAAGATTCCGGGTTATGTGGCCGTGGTCTAAAACTGGTGTTTCTTCTAAATGTTTCTCCCTCAACTCCGAAGGGCATATTCAGTGGCGAGTGCTTCTAGGTGGTGTTCCCCTATCGTAGACTCGCCACTGAAGATGCCTTCCGCAGTTGAGGGAGAAACTTCTGGAAGAAACGCCAATTATAGACCACGGCCACATAGCCCGGAATCTTTAAAAATTGTATAACTGTGTATTCTTTATTTATTTATATAGCCTGATGGAGTTAGCTCCATATGACCTTCTATAACAAACGGAGATATGTATACCGAAATAGCGAAAAGTGTTTTTTTAATTTACTTAAATTCAATAAAATTTTGTTCAGAGATATATGTGTTGACCTCTGTTTGGTTCGTCTAACGGGCTAAATGGCCGTGGTCTGGTTTCCTTGTAACTCGACTTTCCTCTACTGCTGCGGTAGACCTCATCAGGATATTCTGCGTGCTATAAGGAGAACGTTCCAACGACCAGCCAGTCTACAGCCGACTGTTAAGGAAATCACAGAGAGCAGCAGAATCTCCTGATGAGGTCTACCGCAGCAGTAGACGAAACGTAGAGTTACAAGAAAACCGGACCGACTATTTAGACCGGAAGACGAACCAAAACAGGGAACAAGATGCCGGTCGTAAAAACTTACAATTATACATAATGTGTGTGTTGTATATTTTTAAATTAGATATTTCTCTCTGGGGGATCAATGAATGGAAAGATATAAACATACTAAAATATTATTTTTTCAGACTAAATTCTACATACAGAATCTCAACACTACCCGAGTGGTAAGCTACGAGATTGACAATAGTTTTATGACAGTGTATGAACCAGAAGGCCTTGCTCAACAGTTGTGGGAGTACAACGGGCAAATGTTATACAACACCTACAACAAGTATGTAAGCTTTCCTGTGTGTCTGTCCCATTTCATCTCGTCTGTTCATAAATCTGCAGTTTAATTCAGAGATGATATGATGGTGGTTATTTCACTGAACGACGCTCTTTAACAATTAACGTCATTAGCATAGAATCGAAATCTGGGTGTGGTAAAACAAATTTTGTTCAGAGGTCTTTTTTCTCAGGTTAGAATTTCTTTAATATGTCGTAAAAACACAACGTTAGTTCCCTTCCGTAGAAACCCACACTTAGAACTTTTACGCCGTGAAAAATCCATCGAACGAGGGAAGTTTTGTATCAGAAGCGAGCATCGTATTCACTAGTCCATCAGGAACGACAGACATCGTATATATATATATATATATATATATATATATATAGCAAAACGTGTTCAATATCTTCTTCTTGTAAGCCCATGTTTTCCCTTGACAGAGATTTAGGCGCTCTCCCCCTACAGGGAAGAATTTGACCATACTAATTTAGTTACACTTGTTTTCGTATAGATGTCATTTGAGTGGTCCATGGTCAGCGTTCCGCCTCATACTGACATCTAGGAAACCAAGGTAGTACTAGGACGGGAAAATTCGGTAAATTTTGCTTAGAGACCTTTCCATTCAGGCTTAAGGATCTTTTACGAGCCTCAAAATCTTCAGACTCGGGACCCACGGCTTAAAGTCCCTCCCGGAGGACTTGCTTCTTGGATTTTTCCGTCCTAAAAAAATCCATCGATCCTGGCCGGGTTTGAACCCGCGACCCTCGGGGCCAGAGGCAAGGGGCATAACCAACTAGTCCACCGCCGCCGATCGTGTTCAATATGGAACGTGAATAATGTGGATGTCTGTCCAATGTGAACAAATTATTGGTCCCGGCGAAATAATATTAATTTTACGTGTATTTATTTTGCCTAAAACGGAATCTGCCCAACGCTGAAACGGAAGGATATTTTTACACGATTCATGAAAAAAGAAATTTATAGCGGAAAGACAGAAAAAAAAAAATCGTTTACACTTCATTGAAATTCCGTTAGGCAAAAAAAAAAAAAAAAAAAAAAAATATATATATATATATATATATATATATATTCCTGCTACCGGGTGAATTAAAGATTCTACTTGTACCTGAAATTTTCTTTCGGCCTCACTGCACACCCGTTATGCGAAATACAGATACCTGTCTGACAAATAACCATTGAACTGTAAAATCTTAAATTAGTTAATGTTCTTTCAGAGGTAGCGTTCTGAATTTAAGGAATAAAGATGGCTAAAACGTATGTATCATTGTCATTAAACAAAAACATGAAAGTGATTGAAGATCTCCAAATTTCCGGACGGATGCTCTAAAGTCTAGCACTAGCTGTTGCTAAATCCCTATGGAATAACGATTTCAAGGCATCTTCAGTTGGCTGGATAGTTAAAAAGACAACACAATGTAGTGTGGAAGGAGATTTGTGGGGAATCAAAGGATGTTGAGGAAAGTGTAGTTAGTGAGCGGAAACCGAAACTGCATACTTTTATTTCAGGATACGCGCCTAATAGATATTTTTAACGCTGACGAAACTGGACTTTTTTCGAGCGTTACCGTCGAAGTGGCTCATAATACCATACTTCACTTTTTTATAATGCGGAATTTTGTCTAATGTGGAAAACAAAATTGGTCCCATGCGATTCCGCTTTGAGCAAGTTTTAGTGTGTATATTGTGTGTGTGTGTGTGTGTGTGTGTGTGTGATATGAAAAGAAAAATGAATGCTTGAGTCGGGATTTGAACCCGAGTCTCTAAACTCTGTACGTTTAGCGTTCTAATGACCTGAGCTACCCAAGTATTCCAACAAACATACATTTTTTCTTATATATGTAGTATTCTCAATTCACACAAGAGGTAGCGGAAAATCGTTCCGACTGACATCTTGTGGCCAACATAACAATTAAGCAAATTTTAAAAAGAGAATATTTACTTTATAGCAGTAACGCTAGTATATTTAGATGTTATAACTATAAATAAATAAATAAATAAATAAATAAATAATAAATATATATATATATATATATATATATCTGTGTGTGTGTCCACCGCTGTGGTCTCGAGGTAGCGTGCTGCCCTGTCACGCTGCGGGCCCGGATTCGATCCCCGGTCGGGGCAGTTTTTCTCGGTGTGGTTTTTATCGGGGTTTTTCCTCACCTGTAAGGCAAATGTCAGGAAAACTTTAACGCCCAAACGGTCCCCGAAATCATATGGTCATCATCACCCTCCTAATCATTATCATCATCATCATCATTCTTCACCAGTGTGGAAAGCAACGGGAAGCTACGACATCTACAATTCCTTAGTAAAGCTGTAAGCATAGCATGAAAAATGTTATGATTGCAGTGAAGGACCTGCCTTCGGGCAGAATTACTATGGATGGATCTGTGTGTGTGTAGTTTAATGCCACCGACTGCTCTTTACGTGCTTCGGGTTCCGCGCTGGGCAGATAGATGGTGTTAATGCGATCTATTTTCAATTTTACGCTCATAAACCTATAGTTTATTTATAATTGATTAACAACTAAGACCAGACCGCGAGTAAATTAAACCCAGTGCTAGCACATAGGCTGTACCTATCGAAAAATACCGAAGGGACGGGCAGGCTTAACGTCTCCATCGAAGAACGAATCATTGTATTCCATACTTCTTTTAATGATGTAAAATCTGAAAAAAATACATCAATAGGGTATGGAAGGGCATAACAACAATCAAAGCACAACCAAAGATGCACCACATCAATACGAAGTCACCTTAAAACATTGTATGCAAGACGTATCCAAATATGTTAAAAAATTTCAAGTTCAAATGAAATCGAACATATATGTCACACCTCCCATACATATTAAATTATATAAAAATATCTGATTTCCCATTTGTGTTTACTTTACATTGTTTATGCTGGCATTAAAGTACAAGATTAACATAATAACATGAACTTAATTTCGTTAGATTTGTTCTTTTCTTTAGGCATGATAAGTTGCTGAATTTGTGAGTGAAAGTACGTATTCCATTTTTGTCCAACCACCTATAATTAGGGAAAGTATTGTTACAATTTAAATTAATATGGTTGCTAATAAATCTACCTTATTTCATTTCTATATTTCAACATAACATCACATCAAAAGCTGCTCTAAAATACGGAAGTGAAATTTGGATTTTAAATAAAAGAAACTCTCATAAACTTCAAGTAAGCCAAATGCGCTTCTTACGTTCATTGTTAGGAGTTAATAGACTGGTTCAGCAAAGGAACACTATTATCAGAGGAAAACTTGGAGTAACAAGTTTAAATGAAGATATAAAAGATACCAACAAGAATGGAAAAATCATCTGAGGAGAATGGCAAGAAATAGACTTCCAAAATTGGCATTCCAATATACCCCAACTGGACATAGGGACCAAGGAAGACCAAAACATCGGTGGAAAGATCAAGACCATTTTCGCTAGGTTTACCGTACAGGCCACATGGCCTAAAACGAATTTGTTCATGATGATGATGATTTCAAGGGTAACACTGGCAGAACAAAAATATAAGAAATATCTATTCTTACACATTCGTTTTACGTATGTACGCCTATTATTGATATGAGTAGTTTCTAGTAAAATATATTCAACCATTCACCATAGTGTTTTGCCCAAGAACAGGTATTTCACTGCAAACTCAGCATTCTACACTCGTTTATTAACTCAGCCTTCTTTTTTATATCCGCATACAAAACAATTCATTTTAATACTATCGTCTGATATCTTATTCTACCTCTAACCTTCTTTTCGTTGACATTCCTTCTAGGGCATCCGTCAGCAAGCAGTTTCTTCTTAGCCAGTGGCAATCCAATTTATTTTCCTCTTATTTATTTATTCCAGCATCGTTCTTCCTTCATCCATTCTGCCAAGCACATATTAATTTGTTTACATTGTCTGTCTGTTTTATACGCTCCATTCTTATCCATATCAACATGTCAAAAGCTTCCAGTCGTTTTTCCCCATTCCGTCGCATTGTCCAAGTCTCTGCATCATACAATGCTACACCCCACACAAACAGCTTCATTTATAGTGTAAAAGTTGTAAGTTGGCAGGATTTCTGCTATCCTTGTCTAGAGAATTGTTCTTCCACCCTTCGCTAGACATCTGAGTGACATGTGTACTATAATGGGCTACCCTTGTAAAATTACTTAGGAATGCTAGAAAAACTCCACCCCCACTTTCGCCCAGTCACTTTTGTTCACGTAATTTTTGTCAGTGGCGACTGTTTCAGAGTTCGTTTGTAGTTCGTGAGATACTATATTAGTGTAAAATTAGTCTTTAGAAGAAGGGAATGCCACCACTGATCTATGTTCACTGCAGAGAGTACTCCCCCTACCGCTGTCACCGTGAAGAGATATGTGTATGAGTGAGAAAGAAGATGGTGACTACTCTCTTTCTCTTTCTAAAATATTCTAGACACTTTAGCCCTCACGGACTATAGACTCTTCCATAATTATTTTGCCAAAGGTCCGCAGAAAATGTTTCTCTTCTTGTTAAAAGTTTCTTTTACTATTGCTATTCTCTGCTTTACTTCTTGACAGCAGTTCATGTTACTGCACTCAACCACGGACAAACCTATTTCCATTTTTTTTACTGAATCTACAAAACTGCCAATAAATAATGAGGACTTCATCCTATAGCCCTAATTCTATCTAATTTGTATCCACTATTGAATAATTTTTTTATTATTATGACAAATTTAAATCCTTACTTATACTCTTACTTACTCACTGGCACTATCGAACCCGAAGGTTCATGGCCGCGCGGACATAAGCTCTCCATACATCCCTATCCTAAGCTAATGCTTTCCAATCATTTCCTGTATAATCTACTTCCCTCAAATCATAGTTACTGTTGTTCTCCCACCTCATTATTGGTCTATCAACTGGGCGTTTTCCCTCTGGCTTTCCTACAAGAAGCTTCCATGCACGTCTCTCATTCCCCATACGCGCAACATGTCCTGCCCATCGCAGTCTACCAGACTTAACTGTTCTTATTATATCTGGCTTCCTATAAAGACCATGTAGTTCATTGTTATGTAGTCTTCTCCAGTCACCTGTCTGTTCATCTCTCTTTGGTCCAAAAATTTTCCTAAGAACTTTATTCTCAAATACTTTTAATCTCCTTTCCTCCCTTAAAGTAGGAGTCCATGTTTCGCACAACCATGTAATATAACTGGTAGAATAATAGTTTTATATATTTTCAGCTTAACGTTTTTTGAAAGGAGTTGGGACATCAAGAGTCTCTGCAATGCATAATAGCATGCATTTCCAGAATTGAGTCTATGCTTAATTTCTTTTTTCATCTCATTCCTATTTGTGATTATTGTTCCTAGGTATTTGAATTCAGCCACTTCCTCAAAATTTCCCTCATTTGTCGTTAATCCTTACTTATAGGGGTAACATTTAAATTTGAATATATCAAATAGGTCATGATCATCATCATCCTCTTATTGTGTCCTGCTTTCGGAAAGTCGAATGCAAATATGCCTCCAACCATCTCTATCTTCCCATGCTTTGCTTCTTTTTAGTTCTTCCGAGTAGTATCCTCTCTCTTCTAGACTTTTTTTTCACTTGGTTAATCCATCTTTCTCATAGGCTACCTCGTGATCGTACTCCTTGTATCATGTGATTTAACAGTCTTTGTGGTAGTCTTTCCTTTTCCATTCTTTTTAAATGTCCGAACCATTTGATTCTACTTTATTCTATGTCTGTAGTTAATTTTTCTACACTTAATATTTCCCTGATTTTGTCATTCCTTATTCTATCTCTCCTTGTTTTATGTACCATTCCACATAAGAATTTTATTTCTGTAGCTTGGATTCTGCTCAAGTCCTTCTTTGTATATGTACAAGTTTCAGCCGCATATGTTAGAACCGGTTTGAAATAAGTTTTATACATTGCATCAAATAGGTATATATAATTTATTGTTGGTATAATTAACTTTTAATTTAGATTTATAATATAATGTATTATCAAGATATATAATATTCTTTAAATAAAAGAGGAACACTCCATAATTAGTCTTATAGAAGCGTAAAATTGCTTGTCTGCTAGTATTCAATATAAAGCTTTTAAGGGAGGTGATGGGTGAAATTCTTGACATTTTCGGTCAAATTTAGTATTTTTGTTTTTTGTATTAAATAGTATTATATACCTTTTGGACAAGAAACGAAGTGAGGATATTAGGAATGACTTAAATATTTTCAATTTAACAAATAGAATTGACAACATGAGAAACAACTGGTAGGAACATGTCAAGAGAATGCCTACAGATAGAATCCCTCAGCTGTTACTAAAGTACGAACCAATAGGACATAGAAATGTTGGACGCCCATTTACTAGATGGGAGGATTCATTAAATCCCACTTGATGTGAAAACAGGTCAAAAGGCCTAATTTCATGAAGCAGAAGAAGAAGAAGAAGAAGAAGAAGAAAGAAGAAGATACCTTAAAGTGTAAGTTGATGAAGTTTCAGAGACCTATGACGCTTGTAAGTCTCCCTAATGACTGGAGGAGGGCAGGTATGCTACTCGTACATTCTAATTTAACTGCATGCAAACTTTCAAATTGGCTTTTCCACACTTTTATTTTCATAAGTAATGCCACGAGTGATTTCCAAATTATCGATAAATTCACGACTCACGAAGTGAGGAGTGAATTTATCTAGAGAATTTGGAAATCAAGAGTGGCATTTGTTAGGACTATTTAACGAATAAAATTAAGCTGTTTACTCACAAATCATTATTTAACTATAGTTATTTTAAAATATTTATATATTTAATGTAAACGGCGATGTTTGAAAACAAATGAGAAACGATAGGTACGCTTCTACTGCTTCTTTTGTTTATCACTGCAACCAGATCATACTATTTATTGCCAAAGGAACGCAATATTGTAAGGAGGAGCTTTCTTTAATATGGTAATTATAACACTGATAAATATTTGGTGAAACACGACTCTGATTGGTTGTAAAACAGAAATCATTGAAACGTGATTGGTCATTGACTCCCATTTGGGGCATGAGTTAAATAGTCATTGCAATTCAGTACATTCAAATCAAAATAGCATTGACAAATTTAATAATAGAAGCACGAAAATTTCACTGCATGTCCCACACACTAATAATTCTGTATATGGATTGTGAAACAACATTGATAGATTTTGAAACACAAAATAAAATATGTGTAGTAATTAAAAAAAAATTCATATGCATATATTTTTTTTCTTCATTTATTATAATTATATAGAAAAGTTAATACATTTTTTTCAAATGCCCCAGGTTGTCTTTCGACATTCCTGGTTTCTCTCCTGGCAAAGCGTACTTGTAACCCACTTCTGAGGTTGGGGCGCCTGGAGGGCGGGGTTACGTTGCCTCGATGATATGATGAGTGATGATAATGATAGTGGTGCGCCAGGAGAGTCCCTAATCCTAAGCTTAACATAAGATGAATATGAATGATGATTGCGATGGCCATATGATTTCGGGGACCGTTTGGACCTTAAAGTTTTCCTGACAGTTGTCTTACAGGCGAGGAAAAAACCCGATAAAAACCTCACCCGGAAAAACTGTCCCGACCGGGGATCGAACCCGGAACCGCTGCGTGACAAGGCAGCACGCTACCCCGAGACCACAGCGGTGGACAAAAAGTTAATACATAGTGTTGTTCTAAATAAGTCAGTGGTCGTGTAGAAAAAAAAAAATCAAAAATTTTACTTAAACATTATGGGACTAATTAAAAATTTTAATATGCAAATTTTTAAATGTATTTTCTTCAATAACTCAAAACCTTTTAAGCCTAGAGGGATGAAACTTCAGTATAATATTACCTATTGTGGCGTGAATGTGTGTAAGCAAAATCAAGTATGTAGCTTCAAAATGTAGAAATTATACATTTCACCCGTCACCCCCCCCCCCCCTTAAATTATACCTAATTTTCAGTCTTCCTGAATTATTGGTAGTATGATTTTTATAAGAGACCTTTCGAAAACATATTTGATCTCCTATTTATAATTTGTACTGACTATTGTTCATAATGAGTTGTAAAGAGGGCATTGGTCACTGGGAATGTTCTCATTTTAAAAGTGCTTGATTGTGGTTTCCTTTATGATTTCGATTTCTTCGAGGACGTAGGTTTTCAAGTTATCGTTTTCTCTCTGTAAGATCGATAATACGTTATCTATTGTATTAAATTGGTATCAAAGTACAAACAGAAGATGAAACATGTTTTCGAAAGGCCTCTTATAAAAATATACTGCTGACAGTCGAGGATGACTGAGAATTAATTACTAAGTTTATAATTTCAAAATTTTATATACTGACGTCAACAGAAATTAATAATGAATGTATTTTAAAATCTTGACAGAATTCAATAACAGGAATATTTCATCGGTTTAATCAATGCACACCTTGAACATCATAATCTCAATCGTCACGGTTTAGGCTTATTTACTAGCCTGTTCCGTCTCCAAATTGCTGCTCTTTCCATCTTTTCTTTGGTCTTCCCAAACTACTTCTTCCTCGTAGTGAATAGTTGTATGCTGCTTTTGGTATTCTATTCTCAGTCATCCTTGCTAAGTTTTATTTCCAGTTTGTTCTGTATTTCACTATTACTTACTTACTTACTCACTGGCACTACCGAACCCGTAGGTTCATGGCCGCGAGGACATAAGCTCTCCATACATCCCTATCCTGAGCCAATGCTTTCCAATCATTCCCTGTATAATCTACTTCCCTCAAATCATAGTTAATGTTGTTCTCCCACCTCATTCTTGGTCTACCAACTGGGCGTTTTCCCTCTAGCTTTCCTACAAGAAGCTTCCATGCACGTCTCTCATTCCCCATACGTGCAACATGTCCTGCCCATCGCATTCTACGAGACTTGACTGTTCTTATTACATCTGGCTGTATAAAGTCCTAACATTCCATGTTCCTAGGAACATGTCTCTGTGTTTGAGCCTTTGGCATGGGTTCCCTGAAGTAGTCCTCGCCCGGAGAAACGAATGGGGGACTATTTGACCTCCGGAAAATTTTACCCCAGTAGAACCCATGTCCGCATTTCTTGACGGTTGTATTTTTACGGTGAAAGATCGCCACTCTTTCGACCAAGGTACTTATTTCGTCTGGCTTATCACCTTCGACCAGTCCGGCATGGGTAACCCTATCGGCAGCAATGCTACCGCCGGCATAGCTCTTAGGATCATATAAGCACGCAAGCCACTCCACCACGACAAGGTAAAGATACCATGGAGGGGTATTTCACTATTGTTGTGTTTAATTCCTCTATTTTGAGTTGTTGTCTTATTTGTGTGTTGTGTTGTGAATTTCATTTCAGCAGTTTGTATTCTGGCAGACTATTGTGTTATCACTGTCTATGTTTTGGACCCACAAGTAATAATAGGAACTGACATTGTGTTGTATAATTTCATTATATAGTCTTCTGGCTTTATTTTTCAGAGTTCTTTTTAGTGTTCCCGTTATATAATTAAACTAATTTAGTTTGTTATTTATATCTGTTTCCGTTGCGTATGGTATTTCGCAATCTAGGAAGTTATATCTTACCACTTGTTCTATTGGTTTATATTCTAAGAATATCTTTGTCCGAACTGGATGAGCGAACTTGAAACCATTATGTTTTTATTTTTCTGATGATATTTCCATATTGTGTTTTTTTTATATTTCATTTAGTTTATATAGCATTCTTTGTAATTCGTCTTCTGTTTCCGCTATTGAAATCTGGTCATCTGCAAAGTCTACTGTTTTATTACTATATTTCCTAAGTTAATATCCCCGGTCGCCATTTGTTTCTATGATCTTATCATGTCAAAATAAGTGTTAAAAGAGAGGTTGATAGTGGACTACAGTACTTTGTCTAACAACTCCTGTTATATGTATTGGTTCCTTTTGATTTATTTTTATTTTTGTTTTCTCATACATTTATTTAATTACTGCTATCAAGTGTAGTGGAATTCCTTTTCCACTTAATATGAACCTTGAATATAATATTTGTTTTTCTTTTAATTTTAAACTGACTATTTAACTCATGCCCCAAATGTGAGTCAATGGCCAATCACTTTTCAATGAATTTTGATTTACAACCAATTACACTCTTTTTTCACATCGATTTTATCAGTTTAATTTTATCATATTTAAAATAAAGTTCCTCCATTTTAACATTCTGAATGGGTCAGAGCATTATTTTACAGTGACTGACTCTCTAATAAATACACTGAATATAACAATTTATATATTAAGATGTAAGAATTCTAGAATGCATGTGACTACCAGATTTTATATATAGTGCACGCATATAACCAGATAGTGCTTGCGGGATGTAATAAAAAACTTTGTAGCAATTGATTATAACACAAAAAAAAAGAAACCACTGTTTGCACTTTCTTAAACGTATTATTTCCCAGGAATGTACGTTCCAGAAAATAGAATTGACATATTTACATCTTAAGACATGAGAAATTAATTAACATGTTGGTTATAAAACATTTGTTGTGTTTAATTTCTTTTGCACTAGGGTGTATTCTTACAATGTTTCGATCCTTTGACAATAAATAATATGATCTGGTTGCAGTGATGAACACATGAAGCTTAACAAACGTTTCTAATTTGTTTTCAAACATCGCCGTTTACATTAAATACGAGTATATAAATATTTTAAAACAACTATATTAAAATAATGATTTGTGAGTAAACACCTTAATTTTATTCGTTGAATAGTCCTAACAAATGCCACTCTTGCTTTCCGAATTCTCTAGATAAATTCACTCCTCACTTCGAGACATCGCGAATTTATCGATAATTTGAAAATGACTCGTGGCATTACTTATGAAAATAAATAAATAAATAAATCCTGTATTTTTTGTTTCAGTCTAGTGCTTACAGTCGGGGCTAAAATAGAGAATGTATGCACACTGGAACTTGATGAACCCAAGGGAACTGACGACCAGAAGTGGATATTCAAATCAGACAATTCAATCGAGAGTCTCTCAGGTTACACTCTTACAGTTTTACAGTATGCAACCAGCGCCACAACATTTCAAATGATTGGATACAGTAACGTGGAAAACATTAACGACTCAGAAAAATTTAAAGTTGTTCTGAGTTAAGTGTACAGTTAAACAAAAACACTGTAAACATTCCGTTTCATTATTTCAATTAAAGATATATTTTGATTTACCATTTTATTAACAATTTTAACCTTGAAGAAAACTGTATATCCTAGATCCATCCATCCATAGTAATTCTGCCATAAGGCAGGTCTTTCACTGCAGCTTTACTAGGGAATTGTAGGTGTGGTAGTTTCCCGTTGCTTTCCACACCGGTGAAGGATGAAGATAATGATGAAGATGATGGCCATATGATTTCGGGGACCGTTTGGGCCTTAAAATTTTCCTGACATTTGTCTGACAGGTGAGGAAAAAACCCCGATAAAACTTCACCTAGAAAAAGTGTCCCGACCGGAGATCGAACCCGGGCCCACTGCGTGTCAAGGCAGCACGCTACCTCGAGACCGCAGCGCTGGACATAACCTAGATAATCCATCGAATTGTGGAATGCAGGCTTTCACGGCCGGTAATCATAATATTTAAAAAAATCCAGGCTATGTGACCGTGGTGTATAACTGGCGTTTCTTCCAGACATTTCTCCCTCAACTACAGAGGGCATCTTCAGTGACGACTGCTTCTAGGTGGTGTTCCCCTCGTTTTTCCCTCAACTGCAGAGGGCATCTTCAATGGCGAGTACTTGTAGGTGGTGTTCCCTTGTCGTAGACTCGACTGTCGAGTCTACAAAGGAACAGTACCTTGAAGCACTAGCCATTGAAGTTGCCCTCCGTAGTTGAGGGAGAAACGTCTGGAAGAAACGCCAGTTACATACCATGACCAAATAGTCCGGAATCTTTTAATATTAATCCATACAATTCTTACTCCAAATAACCTATTATGTACTCCCACAATTTTCCTAGAAACAATACTTTTTTTTCAGCCTACTTGAGGGATTCTAACGTTTTTACGCTTACACCAAGGAAACCTGATGTTCGTACATCCCAACCTTTTAGAAAATAATAGTGGATTAATTCTGTAATTACCAGAATTTTAACACACAAAGAATCATTGCGGTTCTTCATTTCATCACGATACCAAAGTAATATATGAACCTGTACTTTAATGTTTTGGATATTTTTATTCTATTCCTTTTATACAATTAGTAAGTTTATAAAATATATTGGGGATCCGAATATTTTCACACGTTCTTCATAGACTGAATCTGCAATTGTAAATGGGGCTTCAAAGTATTCAAAAGCTTGAAGAGCTGTAAAATATAAAGTTATAATTTCCAGAATTTTGGTTCATAAGGAAAATTGCGGTTTTTCAATTCCATCATGACCAAAGTAACATGGGAACCTATATTTAAAAATCTTTGTCATTTTTTTAAAATTCATACAAGACAACCTATTTTTTTCAATATATATATATATATATATATATATACAGGATGATTCAAAAGGTTGCCCACAAATTTCAGGAGCTTGTAGAGGGATCAAAGTACAAAAACTTTTGATTAGTAACTTATGGTCTGGAAAGTAATCCTGGGTCACTACAAGCCTGGGAGAGTCAGGAACTTCGAGCGGGTCTAAGCTTACTTTTCAGATAGACACAGTGTTCGATACACTACTTTATGAATTAATGAAGACGCTCCGTCGTTGTGATACCGTTTAGTGCAGTACAGTACTTGTGTACTCTTCTGTTCACATCTGATAGTCATTCGTGCGCTCTGTAGGTTGTTTTCATTTAAGTACGGTATCTGCAGTGTACTGTAGAGGTCCACTACAGCATTACTTTAAAGATTTGTTATTTTTGTGAAATGGAATACACGTTATCAGAACATCGAGACATGCATTTCATGTATGGTAAAGCACGCCAAGCTCTACGCCTGTATAGCGCACAACGTCGAACAGACGTCAAACACCGACTCGGGGAGACAGGTTTCTTGCGTTTATGGCATCATGTAGACCGGTCACATACGATTCGAACAGTCGCTATGGAAGAGGAAGTTCTTGCTCACGTGGAAGAACATGCCTGTATTCAATGTGGTGGAAGGTATTTTGAACACTTAGTGTTGTAAAACCTAATTGGTGAATAAATTTGCATTTGCTTAAATGTATGCACAAAATAATTTCTTATCCACCCAGACATTCCACGGCTTGTACTGACCCAGGATTAATTTCCAAACCATAAGTTACTAATCAAACGTAGTTGTATTTCGACCCCTATATAAGCTCCTGAAATTTGAGAGCAACCTTTTGAATCACCCTGTATAAGGTATAGACCTATACATCTTGTTCATATGTTTAATTTATATTAAATCTTAAAATACTAGCAACCAGGCAAGAGATCTTTGGTCAGAACCTTCAAACGTTGGATTGAGACCGTAACAGACCACTAGGTCTACCACATGAAAGGAAGAAGAAGAATTAATATTAAATGATATGGAAGAGATTTTTCTTTTGTAAACTACAATAAAATGCATTTATTCATAGATATTTGGACAGTGATGTTTATAAAATATAAATTTTATGCTCAGAATTTACATTGTCTTCGACAACTTCCTGTGCCTATTTCAAACTTTTTTCAGCTAAAATCTGTTTTCTCTCTATTTTTCTAAGTCATTTCGTTCTAGTCTCTTACTTCTATTGTTGTGTCTACTCCTTGTATCCTTGTAAGTTTTGTCTCCCACTTTCCTTCTTCCTGCTGGATGTCATTCATAAATCGTCTTCAATCTGTCTTCCTTGATCCTGTTCATATGCCCAAAATCATCTTATTCCGTTTTTTTAAATATTTTTTACTAGAGATATTTGCATTTTCATTTCTTTTTCTTATAAAATTACTTCTAATTTTCTCTATTCTCAAAATTCGTGCTCATGGTCGCTATGAGGTATTTTCTGTAGAATGTAATCTATCTGTGCCTCCGAGCCATATGTTATTGGGTACTTGACAATACCAATAAACATGTCGTTTTAAGGTTAGTTGTCATATTTATTTAATTTTGCACTATGTAACTAATATTGTATAGTTACTGTTATTGTTGATGTGTATCGTAATTTGACAATCTTGGTTGCTACGAAAACAAAATAAATCCCAATGCTTTAAAAATGACCAAAATCACTAGTGGGGTAAGTAAAAACATTTATTTTGAAATATTGTGATAGATACTGCAATTTGTATTAATTTCAGTATTAATTCATCACATACAGCTTTCCACGCCGCTTCTATTTCATCAACACTGCACACACCGTCTAAAATGTTCTCCATAATCAGAAATAAATCCTAAATCAAATTGGTTTGACAGTTTTAACAAATATAAGATGGCGACATGACCAACAATACTTATTATTTCTCCATAGCAACACATATAGCCGATTCACCTTCTGAAATATAAATTTTATCTTCAATTATATTTATTAATATTTTAGCTAATATCTTAATTACTAAAATAAATACACATAGTGCAAAAATAGTTTGCAGTACTCATGTGGTAAGCACATAACGGAATCTTGGAAATAAAAAGAAAACTCTGCGCAAGCGCCTCGGTTTTTTAAACTTTTCCTCGATCCGTATCAAGTATTTACCACACTCGTATTGCAATATACAATTATCTAATGGCATAAAACAATATCAGAATGATCATTTGTTCATCTGATTCATCATCATGATTCTGACTTCCCAATGTTTTCCGGTCTCATATGTACTGCGAAGAGCCGGGCATGCATGGTGTTTCTTGTCCGTATCTTCATCCAGGTTACAGAGCTTGCAAATAGGCGCTTGAAGTATTCCAAAACAAGACATGTATTTGGCAGGAATGTCGTGTCCAGTTTGGAGCCGGAACTTCGCAACAGCTTATAGTCTTGGCCAGTCAGATGTGTTATGCATGGAGATCTTCCAGGGCTTTGCTGTATTGTTCGTTTCTAAGTTAATGAGATATTGTTCCCTCATATGCTTCTTTATGCAGAGTATAGATGGTATGATGTTTCTGATTTGAAACAGTTAGGGAGCATGGAGACTTTCTTTGCTAATGTGTCTGCCTGTTCTTTGCCCGAACATTTTTTTATTCCAAAACAAGACAGGTGTTCGGCAGGAATGTCGTGTCCAGTTTGGAGCCGGAACTTCGCAACAGCTTATAGTCTTGGCCAGTCAGATGTGTTATGCATGGAGATCTTCCAGGGCTTTGCTGGATTGTTCGTTTCTAAGTTAATGAGATATTGTTCCCTCATATGCTTCTTTATGCAGAGGATAGGTGGTATGATGTTTCTGATTTGAAACAGTTAGGGAGCATGGAGACTTTCTTTGCTAATGTGTCTGCCTGTTCTTTGCCCGAAAATTTGGCAATGAGGGATCCATTGCAATAGCAACATCTTTCTTTTGTGTTAATTTGAGTTTGCTCAGGGTCTTACGGCAGTCATGGATCTCTAGTGATGCAGCAGGCTCAATTACACCAATTAATTCTGTGGCGGTCCTTGAATCACACAGAATAACGATCTTCGAAAAAATTTCAAAATGCAATATAAGTTGGTTTAGTGTTGTTCGTATGGTTTCAATTTCTGCATCGAATGCTGTTTTGTTTGTCATATCTTCATCCCATAAAATACAGTTTTTGCGCGATAGTGCGTTTTGTCGTACTTACAGCAATGGCGACCATGTTTGAAAGATCAACTTCCTACATTTCGGGGTTGCCAACCTAAATAAATATACTGTAACATATTACAAACCTCGTGCGGGAAGTAAAACCACTGCGCTTTATGAATACTATGTACAATGCATATACAAGAATATATGGGAAATATAGTGTTAATATTCATTATACGAAACAAATCACTGCATTTTAAATGAACTGAACTTTATTTGAAACAATATAAAACAATAAATACGTATCTGCCGCCATTTTATAACTGATTAGTGACACGGTAGTCTCAACTAATAAACATTGCCCACACTATTAACGTTAGTCAGTTGTTTATAACGTACGAAAATATTTCCAACAAAGATATTATTTTACTATTATTTATTATTTTGAAAACTCCATCGCGCAAAAAAATAATGTACAACGCACGTTTGTCAAGTGTTTACAGAATCTCGGAAATTAGAAAACCTTGCTATCGGTCGGTTTTTAAACATTTCCTCGCCTCTGTAAAAACCAGTTTCCAACCTCGCATCATAATATACTGTTAATCGTGATATTGCTGTCCCACCATTCGTAATCTTGCATCAACATCATCCTCAGGATTCATATTTTTAGTTATTTTGACCTCCAAATTTGTATATTCCTCGTTATATTTCAATATTCCTTTTGTAACATTAAACATTTGAGTTTTTCCTATTGTCATAATATGACAACATTATGTATGTAATGTTATAACATCACAGATTTATTTTTACATTCTGATTTAGTCAAAGCCCACTGTTTCTCTTACACACAAACAACTAATTGTAACTCAACAATTTTTAAATAAATAATTTTAATTTGTTTACGAAATCTTTTTGGTGTACTGTAAAAAATGTATGTCTTTAATTATTTCAATTTTTTTTATTTTTAATATGACCTATAATCAGTGGTATTAATAAGCTGTTAGTTTATGTTGATTGTGTAGTATTATTGGGTGATAGCGAGGAGATACTACGGATCAACACGCACACACTATTGAGTAACACTAAGAAATTGGGACGGGAAGTAAACATCAATAAAATTAAATATATGTTCACATATAGAAATACATTATATAATGGAAATAGACAGCTAATGACAATTGAGTAAAATTTTGAGAAGTGACTGAATTCACAGGTTTTAGGACAGGCCATAGTACGGCAACCGCACTTCTTAAAGTTACCGAAGATGCGCGTGAAGCAATGGACAGTGGCCACATGGCAATATTTACACTCTTGGACTTCAGCAAAGCTTTCGACACTGTTGACACTGACATATTAATAGCAAAATTACGCGCTCTGAATCTTTCGGACAATGCTGTTAACTGGCTTGGATCCTATCTTCATGGTCGCCAGCAATGTGTATCCAATGCAGAACTTTCCTCATCCTGGCTATCACTGAAGGGTGGCGTCCAACAAGGTTCAGTGTTAGGACCACTTCTGTTCTCTATCTATGTTAACGATATATCCACTAGACTTACCTATTGTCGATATCACCTATACGCTGACGATTTGCAAATTTACATTCACTCCCATCCTGACGATGTACATGACACACTAGGCAAATTAAATAGTGACCTAGACTCAATTTCCCAATGGTCGAAGAAACATGGACTTAATCTAAATACTGACAAGACACAGTGCGTAATTATAGGACATCGGCGAATCCAAAGCATTATAAATTACGAAAATATCCCTACCATTCTCCTAAATGACAAAAATATCCCCTACAGCTCAGTAGTAAAAAATCTGGGTATCTATATGGACCAACACCTAGACTGGAAAATCCAGGTGAATAATACCTGCAAGAAAGTGTTCTCAATTCTTCACTCCCTAAATAGTTTTAAAAACTTCCTTCCTACAAAATTAAAACAAATACTTGTACAGACTCTTATAATGCCACACTTCGACTACTGCGACATATTACTGACTAATCTTACAACTGATCTATCTGACAGACTACAGCGTGCTCATAATGCGTGCATTCGATTTATATTCAATCTCCGTCGTTATGACCACGTGTCTCCTTCATTTCAGGCCTTATCATGGCTACGCCTAAATGACAGAAGAACTTTACATTCACATACCTTACTATTCCAATTCTGCACACATATTTACCAACTTATTTAACAACACGTTTTCAACATTTATCGGCTCATCACAATTTAGGAACAAGATCACAAGACTCTTCTTTACTTTTGATACCACAACACAGGACCTGTCTGTACTCTGAATCTTACACAATATCTATGGCTAGAGCATGGAACTCACTTCCCAGTCATGTCAGGGACTGTCAATCGCTATCATTATTTAAATCCAAATTAACTGATATCTTAAGTTCGACACAATGAAAACATTAACTACATAACAACTATATAGAGCATTCTATTAATAATCATGTAGGAAGCTACTTACTTTATTTTATATCATTTTAATTTTATTATATTCTATGTTTTTGTTAGCATTAGCTAGTATTAGATCCATCATCATTGTATTTTGTTTAGTCTGTATTTTAAAATCTTAAAATTGTAATATGTACGTAATTTTTTGTATAATTTTACTATTCGCTGGTTGAGTGGAAGAGAAGGCCTTATGGCCTTAACTCTGCCAGCTAAAATAAATTATTATTATTATTATTATTATTATTATTATTAATTCAAATACCTAGGAACAATAATTACAAACAGATGCACAAAGAAATTAAATATAGGCTCATTTTTGGAAATACATGCTATTATACATTACAGAGACTCTTGTCGTCCAAACAGCTGTCAAAAAAAAACTGAAAATGTATAAAACTGTTATTTTCACAGTTATATTATATGGACTCTTACTTTAAGCGAGTAAAGGAGATTAGGAGTATTTCAGAATAAAGTTCTTAGGAACATGTTTCGACCAAAGAGAGATGAACAGAAAGGTGGAAGGAGAAGGCTTTATAAGAGTGAGCTACATGGTCTTTATAGGATGCCAGATGTAATAAAACAGTTGTCTTGTAGTCTGCGATGGGTAGGATATGTGGCACGAATGGGGAATGAAAGAGGTGCATGGAAGCTTCTTGTATGAAAACCAGAGAGAAAACTCCCAGTTCATAGACCATGAATGAGGTGGGAGAATAGTATTAATCATGATTTGAGGGAAGTATATTATACAAAGGGATGATTGGGAAACATCTGAGGACAGAGGTGAATGGTGAGCTTATGTCTGCGCGGGCATTAACATACGGGTTCGATAGTGCCAGTGAGTTAGTTAGTCAGTTATGATTTTTTATAAAATATTGAAGGCACCTCATAGTGTAGGTGGTTAATACAATAAGATACAAGGCGGGAGGCCATAGGTTATTCTCCCGATGGGGTCAGAATATTTAAACTGACCTAAACGTATGGCGCATCATGGCCATATAATTTCCCAATGCACACACAATATTTATTTTTTATGTTCCTACGACAGCTATTCGTAAATTCTATTGGAAACAAGAATAAAATTGTCAGTTGTAGGACATCTAACTACCTAATTTTGCTTTTAGTATCTAATTATTTTAGGCCTATTGAATGTATCCATTAATGCTACAAATGAAGATTTTAAGTATTTACTTTAATTGTGAAATTTGTTGTACTTTGTGTAAAAATGACTATAAATTCAAAATAATTTTGATATATGACAGAAGACTGTATTCTTCAGATAATCAATCTAAGTATTTCACAGTTTAGTTTAAGTTAAATGAAATATTTACAATAGTAATAAAAGACAATACATTAATCATAGCACTTTTTTTGATGTGTCAGAAGATAAAATACACCTAAGTTGCGTGAATTAATTTTTATTTACAAAATATTGTAGATTCGTAAAAAGTTATAGAGACCTATAGAAGTCTATAATGTATATTCTAATAATCTAATTCGATTTTTAGATTAATCTGCGAATTCTTAACAAGTACGAGAAGAAATTCTCGGTTATTCTATACAACATATTACGGAGTTCCTTAGTACGTTTATTAAACGACGCTCTTTAAAACCTCATGTCATTATAGTCGTATTTTAAATTTGGAAATGAAAAAGCTAAACATTTCTGCTCACAGTGTCCTCATTTTAGATTTGAGGTTCCTGCATGTATGGTAAACCTTCTTCTTCACTTCATGGTTTAGGCGATTCGCCTGTTCCGAATTCGCAATGATTCCTTCCATCTCTTCCTAGGTCTTCCTGCATTTCTTAATCCTTTTGGTTTATAATGATATGATATCTTGGGCAATCTTGTTTCCTCCATTCTCTGAACATGCTATTCTCAGCCGACGCGGTGTCGTTGAATTCTATCATTTATAGAATATATTTCTAATTTACTTCCTATTTCTTCATTCCTTATGTGGTCCAATTTTGTGCATCCTTTGGTCCTTCTTAGAAAGGTGAAAGGTAATTTTTTGCACTTTGTATTCTACTCGAATTCTTCTTATTTGTTACCCAGGACTCACTACCGTATAAAAGTACTGGTACCGCCAATGTTTTGTAGAACTTCAATCTTGTATCCTTCCTTGTTTTATGTTTTAGTGTTCTATGTATGGTGTCACATAATTTGAAATTCTGATACTTTATTGTAAATCTATGAAACAAAACTCGAAGTTCTACTTTCTTTTGAAGGATGTTCAATAAATAGTGTGCAATACTCATGTCGTAAACACATAACGGAATGTCGGAAATTAAAAAAAAAAAAAAAAAAAAACTCGGCGTTTGTTGGTTTTTATTAGTTTATGTAAACTGTGGTTATTTTTCAGTGCTATTTAATAACCACAGTTTACATAAACTAATAAAAACCAAAAAAAATGAAAAAAAACTAATACAAATAAAAAATCAGGAATATATCAAATTGAATGCACGGGTTGTGAAAAAAAATGTATATAGGAAAACCAAAAAGAAACCTACAAATTAGAACCAAAGAACACATAAGAAATATTAAAAATGGGGAAATAAAAGAAATCTGCAGTTGCTGCTGATGTTTGGTCTAAAAAACATAATATAAATTCGGACACTAAATTATTTAAAGAGTTAGAAAATACAAAAGAGCTGACTATTTCGGAAAAAAATCTTTATTCAGAAGAACAAAAACAGAATTATCAATTTCGAAATACCGATGAAACGTGATCTAGTTTGGAGGTTCTTTGGCCAACCACAGCAGGGAGCTGACATCTACATCCAGGATTTACAATATAAATCCAACCAGTCTGGACAAGATGCTGAAGATGATTGAGATCGAATCGAAACATGTTGAAGAACAAATCAGCGTTATATTGAGGTAAGATAAACTGACTCAAAATAAAATAATTGTAATTATTGACCCAATATGTTTAAAAATTTCACATTTTTAATGTTACCTATTTCGAGTGTGAGGTCATCCACATCCTTTCCCAAACACACATGGCATCCCTTTCAAAAATCAAAATTGCACTATTATACATTTTTTTTAAAGTCGCCCATATTATCAACCCGGATAAAGCTTTACACTCAACCAAGCTGTGAAACACAGCATGTTATTGTATGGCTGTGAAGCCTGTAGTATCCTCGCTGCTTGACACAAAATGAAAGTTCAGGTTATCATCATCATCAACAACAAGGATTAAGCCTGTTCCTATCTCATTATGGGTCGAATTGGTCCTTCCATCTCTTCAATGGTCCACCCAACAATCTTCTCCTTTTGGTTTATAATTATACATTCTTCTTGGTATGCGCTGTTCATTCATTCGTAATACGTGCTGCAGGTAAGCATTTTGATAGTATTTTATTCATTCACAGAGATTAAATATGTTAAGTTCTGTTCTTAAATCTTCGTTTTTCTTTTTAACGGTCCTTTGGTATCCTGCTATTGCTTTCAACATCTTCATTTCTGCAGCCTCTATTTGTTTACTATCTGCCTTTGTTCATGTCCAGGTTTCACATATATAGATAAGAGATTGAACTGCCAATACTTTGTAAAAATTTAAAATGGTTTCTTTTCTAGTTTTATTCAATAAATTGCGTTTAATTGTTCCACATAGATAATTGAATCGTTGTATTTTAGTATGTTCATGTAAACAACTGTGAGGCGGAACATGCAATTTACCTAGACCGTGAAGTGAAAAAGAAGAAGAAGAAGAAATACATGAAACCTTCAATCAATGACAATAAACCATCCCACTGAGACGAAAACACAACTGACTTGAAGTGGCCATCCATTTGAATTAATAATGCAATAGTTTAACAAAAACCAAACAGAAAAAGATACCATCTGCATATTGATAGCAAAAACGTAAAACAAAAGCACTGTTACAAACTTTATTAAGTTTCAGTAAATCTCGGATATGCACTAATACAAACCATTGGTCTCTTAACATCTAAATTCGTGGAAGGTGCGTCTGGTCTCGTCAACTGTCTTCCTCTGGCATTAAACAACAATGATAACTTACGAAAAACTGAAAACAAGCTTGTTAATGCTCAATGACTTTATCTTTGTCTCCTGATCTACGGCTGGCTGGATCATCGCTCTACCATCAACTTAAAAACAATATCTATGAGCTGAAGAGGGCATGTGTGAAATTTCTAATTTATACATTTTTTATGAGCTAGAGACTTGATTTTTTGTACAAACATTCACAGCATGATACATAATGTTGTGTTTAATTTTCCTTCTTGTGAGACATTTATTTTATGAGTTATTAAATATTATACAGTATTTAAAAAATAATGCATACATTATAATTAAATGGGTTACACAATTTTTTAGTAAAATCTCTGATTTTTTTACAAGACCCCTAAAATATTTAGAAAACATCATGCATTAGAATTCCTATAATGTGAATACAAAGGGAGAAAAAAAATGTATCTCATGCGTGGAATTACAAAAAAAATAATAATTGCATACATTTTATATTTTATTTTTAAAATACTACTTCAATCATGAACCCATACACTACTTTGTTACCCATAGTTTTTGGGACATGCAGTAAAAATGTGAAGCTTCTAGGACATAATTTCTGAAGCCCATTCAATTTTGAATGTACAAAAATGCAGTGAAAATAAAACTGTGAAAAAAAAGTTTAAAGGTATGCATGCAGGTGTTATTTAACTGGCGCAGTCTCTTAACTCTGACGTAATTTATGGCACTTAGAAAAGCCATAAGTCTCTGAAACTTTGCCAACATATACATTACAGTACAGGCTATTTTTTAGTACAAAAAACAAAAAAAAACAATTTTTGTCTCAAATGGTCAATTTTTCACCCATCGCCCACCTTAAGTCCCTAAGGCCACGGACCCTGCTCGTTGATTCCGCCTGGCTGCCGAGTATGCACCCGGGTCAAACTGAGTGTGCGCTAGGCGGGCCGGTAGACAATGGGTATAGGTACGTAAACAGTGGCTCTGCTCTTCCAACCATATGTCTAGTCTAGTCTAGCTAGAGTAGTGTGGCTCATTCTGCGCTATAGGCTTTCGGACTCTTTGCTTGTCCGGTAGCGTGGTTTGCGATGCCCTGCTCTAGAGAGGTAACATCTCATTCCATCCAATCGTTCCACATCGATATCGGCTGAACACCAAAGCCGCTACAAGCGCGATGTTTATGTGGTTAAACCCCTAACTGATAACCACTAAGGAGTTAGCCTCCAGGGAACCACAACTGGTTCCAGACGCGTTCGTTCGTTCGTTCGGTGCCATAAACTTTCTCTCGCTACTAGAGGTGGCTCGGTAGATCAAATTGTTTATCTTAGTGCAAATCGATAAATGGAGAATTAATTTCAGACGTATAGTCCAGTTCTGGTAACTGTAGCCGTCCTGTGAAACCAAAGGCGCATGGCAGGAGAGAACATTACCGAGTGGGGAAGGATACTAGTAGCTAGGCAAAAAAAAAAAAAAAAAAATTCTTAATAATAATATCAACAATAATAATAACAATAATAACAACAATAATAATAATAATAATCTTCATCACGGTTTAGGCTTATTTACTAACCTGTACCGGCTCCAAATTGCTGCCGTTTCCATCTTTTCTTTGGTCTTCCACACTTCTTCTTCCTCGTGGTGAATAGCTGTATGCTGCTTTTGGTATTCTATTAACAGTCATCCTTGCTAAGTGTTCTTCTCAGTTTGTTCTGTATTTCACTATTGTTGTGTTTAATTCCTCTACTTTTAGTTGTTGTCTTATTTCTTTGTTTTGTTCTTTGTCTGTTCTTTGATATCCTTCTACTGGTCTGAGGAATTTCATTTCAGCAGCTTGTATTCTGGCAGATTGTTGTGTTGTCACTGTCCATGTTTCGGACCCATAAGTTATAATAGGAACTGCCGTTGTCTTGTAATAATAATAATAATAATAATAATAATAATAATAATAATAATAATAATAATAATAATAATAATAATAATAATAATAATAATAATAATAATAATAATAATGCTCAACATCCGGTATCATGGCAGCTGCCGCCGTCTTCCGGAAACCAAACGCCATTCCTATCTGTCCATCCATTAACCTTCCTCCAATCCTCTGATATTCATAGCTGCTTGTACCCCTTCTATCCAAGTTTTCTTCGGTCTTCCTCACTTCCTCCTTTCCATTGGGATCCATTCCATAACAATTTTAGGTAATCTTTGATCTGGCATTCTTTTGACATGGCCATACCACTGTAATCTTTTCTTTTCTATAATGTCTATGATGTCCGGCTCCTCTTGTACACCCATAATTTCCCTTATTTCTTTATTTCGTATTCTATCCATTCTATATTTTCCAGCTGAACTTCTTAAAACATCCATTTCTGTACTTAAAATTCTTTTCGTTTCCCTGGTAGGAATTTGCCAGACTTCAGCACCATAAAAAAATAATAATCGTAATAAATTAATTGTTACAAAAACAACACACTTAAAACTTATCAGACATCAAAACTATTCACTAACACAGAACTAGTAGACAAGAAAACTCAACCTGTGGTAACTACGAAGTGAATCATAAATATGGCTATATGTTTGATCTCGTTGTGTGATGAAAATATTACCATTACAAGAAATATGAAATTACCGTTGGAAAAGCAATTTTCAAATTACAACAATGGAATAAAACAAAACAGTGTAGAACTTACGTCATTAGTCAAAATGGTGTTGAATATGCAGCAGCAAATTACAATTGCTGCATGGACAATAACGTATGCTAATGATCGTGAGGCCGTAAGACGGGCAAGACGTGAGTTTAACATAGCATTGCAGCCGTCGACTGTGGGGAAGTGGAGAAAACGACTGCTGGAAACGGGAAGGATGCAGAAAAACAAACCTCCTGGAAGCCCGCTAGCACGGATGCAGAAACGAGGATAATTGTGGAGGCGTTCGACGCTTAGTCCACAAAAATAAACCTGCCAAGCTGCACGTGAGCAGTGATTTGGTTTGTTTTGTTCTATTGTTGTAATTTGATAACATCATATTTCCTTTAATAATAATATTTTCGTCACAAAATGCGATCAAACGTATAGCCATATTTCTGAATCACTCTATTATGTTTTCAAAACTGAGCATAGTTGCTGGCAGTACCTGTAACTTGCTCTCCGCTCTTACCGCACCATACACCCCTTAAATGCAGCTAAAGAAGCCAGAACTGCACAATACAATACAATGCTTAACGGTTTCATATGTTATGCTATGAATTTAAAAAAAAAAGTACCATAAGTGGACTGACAACTCTTAAAATCATTTTGAAAAAAAAAAAAAGATTTTTAATGGAAAAATGGCATTAGATCACATTACAATAAACGAGAACTTCGCGAACCATTTGCAGTGGTTTGGAGGTCCTTTGACAGCCTTGACCTAGATCATTTCAATCATAACATTTGAAGGACATGTAAATGTAATAATAAATTGTTACATTTACTCATTAAACATTATCATTCCTTTTGAAAGATAAGTTTACAATGAAACGAAACTACTTGTTTGTGTGTCATATGAGTATGACATGCAATATCTAAGCTCGGTTTTCAATAATTATTTTTAATAGTTTCATGGTATTAAGACATACCTACATGGCATTTGTCCACAAATCAATACTTAAGATTAAATTCAATTGTTTTCTCCACTCAAATACAAAAGAGTACTTACGAAATAAGTGACATCTCATATGAGATAATAGATAAAAAATTAATATACGCTATTAGTAATTCATTCTCGGAGTTTAAGTACACTCTACTCTAAAAGATTATAATTATCTGATTAAAAAATAATATGAATGAGCATTTAAAGATATCAAGGTCGAATTTAACCTGGCCAATCAGATAATTATAGAGGAATAATATAAAAACAAGATGTACTGAGCTTAAATTAGTTGCTTAAAATATTTGGAGCATCTTTGAAAATCTAGGCATCTAATTAATCAACATAATTCTCTGCAAGGTATATATTATACGATTACTTATTTTATTTTGCTTTATTTATTCTTTTGAAAAAAAAATAGATTTGCAGGGCGAGGTTGTATACCTCATTGGTACCCACTACGCTGAACTCCATTTTTTTTGTCAGATAATCACGATTGCTTATCCTCATATGTAAAACTTCAAACCAACCTCATGGGCTAGTGGTAAGCGTTCCTGACCACTGTTCACGAGGTCCAGGGTTCTAGTTCCGGTCAAACCATAGGCATTTTTGCATAAAGGGAATTATTCCTGTGGTTGTCCATGGTCTGGAATTTAGACTAAGAACTCTCCTGGTGCTTCATTATCATTTATCACCCATCATACCATCGGGGTAACGTAAGTCCGCCTTCCAGGTGCCCCAACCTAAGAAATGGATTATAATTCTGCCAATGCTAGGAGAGAAAGCCACAAATGTCAGAAAAGACAACCTGGTGGCATTAGAAAGAAAAAATAAAGTCAATCTTCATATGTTTGTGACTTATAAAGTTCTGAACCCCTCAACCGACCTTCATGAAAATTTGTACATATTTTCAAGTACGCCGAGTGTTTAGCTGCTACCTATTATGCTCTAAAGCCATAAGGCGTAGGAGTTCACCTGAAACGAAAATTAAAAAGTCGCTCTAGCGGTCGCAATTTTATTATCAATAACTCGTAATGTTTTCTCCTCCCTTAAAATAAGAGTTCGTGTTTTGCATCCACAAAATATAACTGGGAGAATAACAGTTCTGTATATTTTTCAGTACAATATAATTATCTTTTTATTTACACCCTGTTATTCAAACATCTAATCATATAATCTAATCATATAATCATACAAAGATCTCTTCTGGCATTAGGTAATATTCAATAGTCTATACTATGTCAGAGTAAACATTTATAATAGCCTATATTACAATATAACTTTCTTAAACAAAATGTTACAGGCTTTATTTTATTATTTGAGGCTTCATGACGTCCAAAACATGCATTTATGGACATGGGCACCTTCCTTAAAATAATAAATTTGAAATCTCGCTCAACTTATTAACCGTCATCTGTGTTATTTGAAATCACCCTGTGTACTGTATATACAATATGTACAAACACAAAGTAAAATATTAACATATATATCTGGCAAGTGGTGTCGTACGGGAAAGAAAAATACTGAGGAAGATAATATGGAGCAGTAAAGGAACAAGATACATGAATAATTAGATCGACCCAGCAAATGAAATAACTATATAGGGATTTAGATCTGGTTGAGTGGCAGACAAGGCCTTAAGGCCTTAACTCTGCCAGGTAAAATAAAGCTATTTATTATTATATTAGAAGAAAGAGAGTGGAATAGGTATATCATGTGTTGCGGATGGAGCAGGAAAGAAGTGCAAGAAAGATTTTGGAAGGGAAACCAGAAAGAATAAGAAAGGTTGGAAGACAGAAAGTAAGATGGTTGGATAAGTTTGAAGAATACTTAAAGACAACTGAAGGTTTCTCTTGCTAGAACATGAAATTCCATCCCACCCTATGTCAGAGACTGCCAAACTTTGCCATCTTTCAAAAACAAATTGAAAATAAAATGAACAGAAATAACTCACTAATATTACTTTTTAAAAATTAATAATTTGTTTTTACATTATTTAAGAAAAACAGTTTTAAGATTTGTCAATATATTTACCTAATGCCTTGTATAATAATCAATAGATTAATTGATTATAGTTTATTATTTTCTTTGTAATTTTTTCTTTTATTTTTATATATAGTAGATTCGAGCTGTTATTCCTTTCTGTATACATTCTATCAATAGTTAAAATTGTATTGTATTATTAGACAATATTTTCATTATTATTCAATTTGACAGATGATTGTTTAGTATGTACTATTATTGTATTTTTTGTATATATATTTATATGTAACATATGTTTGTCCTGGTGAGTGGAAGAGAAGGCGACATGGCCTTAACTCCACCAGGCTAAATAAATATATTCTATTCTAAAAGATGGAGACAGAAAGCCAGGAATGGAGATCAATGGAGGAGGTCAGAGTTTCTTAGAGGACCGTAGAGTCAAAGGAAGAAAAAATAAGATTTCGTCTTTTCTTTAACTAGGTTACGTTTTTTAAGACTTTTAAGAACTCTAGGCCTTTCGGAACCAGCTTCCATCTTCTAATTTTTTTTAAAATTTGAATTTTATTAATAAGCCTAAAATATGTGACGCGACAGGCCTAGAAGGACCTGTATCTAGCAACCGGCTGCTATCCTCACATCACAGAGATGAACTACATCAAACCAGTATACAGTTGAAATTTAATATGTGTAACACACACAAATGATTGTCTTCTAAGTTACGGTTTCTGTGTTACAGACAAAATGAACACCATGAAAGTACTGTGTGCTGCAATCTGTTTGCTGGGAGCATTTTCCTTAGCTCAAGAAGATGGAACCTGCTTCTGTGTAAGTAACATCACTAAGCAATGAATATTGATTCCGATTGAGGGTCTTTCCACTTTTTCAGCGATTGCCCTTTTACCAGCCGGCTGCTGGCCCTTCACATCCACATGTGTCAATCACAGAGGTAGATGATCAACAGCCAGTGTAGGGGTGACATGTGGTTAGCATGTCGAGTCCCCCAGCCGTTATAGCTGGTTCCTCAACCCTGGAGCCGCTACTTATTGTAGCTACCCAATTGCCTCACGATGCTGGGTGGGCACCGGTCCCATACTGGCCGAAATACCATGAGAAAATTTCTTCCCCAATGGAGACCCGAACCAGCGCAAGTCCCGTAGCTCTGCGCCAAGGCTTCCTACCTTAACCGCTCGGCTACGGCGCGGGACAGCAATGAATATATTATCTCTAAATTAAGAACATTCCCCGATTAAAAATGAATATAATAAGTTCCTGGAAAATTTTAATTCAGTTATTTAAACAATCTTATTTTAATAAGCATTATTCGTAATATAAATGAGACAGAGTCATAGAAGTACTAAGTAATGAATAGAATCATATAAATAAATTTAGGTAAAGAAGGATTAATGGTGTAAACCAAACTCCAGCCATTTGTAAACAACAACAATTTTGATAAACAAATGCCAATGCAACCAAATTGCAATTACACAATGTAACTCAAAACAGGACTGAAATGTAGCTGGGAAAATTATTCTACTAAATTCTAAAATCAAATCAAAATTGCAAGAGGCACAAATGAGATTTTTATATCCACTCCTAGATTTGACAAAAATGTACAAGCAAAGAAACACATAGCTACGTGATAAATTAAAAGTTCAAAATATAGTTAAATAGATTCAAAATTACTCCACTGATGTGGTCTTGAGGTAGCGTGCTGCCTTGTCACGTAGCGGGCTTGGGTTCGATCCCCGGTCAGGAAAGTTTAAGGCCTAAATTGTCCCCGAAGATCATATGGTTATCATTATCATATCCATTAAGTTTCAGATTAAGGCCTCTCCTGGCGCATCGTTACCATTATCACCACCTATCATTTATCATCGGGGTAGCATAACTACGCCTTACAGGCGCCCCAACCTCAGAAGTGGGTTAAATAATGCTATGATAGAAGAGAATATCGGAATGTCAAAATGACAACGTGGTGGTATTGAAGAAAATCAGAATTAAAATAAGTAATGCCACGAGTGATTTCCAATTTATCTAGAGAATTTGGAAATCAAGAATGGCATTTGTTAGGACTATCAACGAATAAAATTAAGCTGTTTACTCACACATCATTGTCTAACTATAGTTATTTTAAAATATTTATATATTTAATGTAAACGGCGATGTATTATTGTTGGCCGATAGCGAGGAGATACTAAAGGACAACACGCACACACTATTGAGTAACACTAAGAAATTAGGACTGGAAGTAAATATCAATAAAACTAAATATATGGTCACACATAGAAATCCATTAAATAATGGAAATGGACAGCTAATGACAAATGAGGGAAATTTTGAGGAAGTGGCTGAATTCAAATACCTAGGAACAATAATCACAAATAGGAATGAGATGCACAAAGAAATTAAACATAGGCTCAATTCTGGAAATGCATGCTATTGTGCATTACAGAGGCTCTTGATGTCCCAACTCCTTTCAAAAAAAACGTTAAACTGAAAATATATAAAACAATTATTCTACCAGTTATATTATATGGGTGCGAAACATGGACTCTTACTTTAAGGGAGGAAAGGAGATTACAAGTATTTGAGAATAAAGTACTTAGGAAAATTTTTGGACCAAAGAGAGATGAACAGACAGGTGAATGGTGAAGACTACATAACAATGAACTACATGGTCTTTACAGGAAGCCAGATATAATAAGAATAGTTAAGTCTCGTAGACTGCGATGGGCAGGACATGTTGCACGTATGGGGAATGAAAGACTTGGATGGAAGCTTCTTGTAGGAAAGCCAGAGGGAAAACGCCCAGTTGGTAGACCAAGAATGAGGTGGGAGAATAACATTAACTATGATTTGAGGGAAGTAGATTATACAGGGAATGATTGGAAAGCATTAGCTCAGGATAGGGATGTATGGAGAGCGTATGTCCGTGCGGCCATGAACCTACGGGTTCGATAGTGCCAGTGAGTAAGTAAGTAAGTAAGTAAACGGCGATGTTTGAAAACAAATAAAAATGTGAGGTTATGTTCATTCACTGCAACTAGATCATCTTATTTATTGCCAAATAAGATCGCAATATTGTAAGAGTACACCCAAGTGGACAAATAATGAAACACAGCAAACTATATATCGTAATCAACATTACGGGTTATTCATTTATATTTTTAGTAAACAACTCAGTAAAATCAAGGAATCTGTTTATTATTTGCTATATTCAACGTATTTGTTGGAGAAAAATAATGTTCTGTCCTGTTCAGAACATTAAAAAGAAGGAGCTTTCTTTATCACAAAAGCAGGTGCTGATAAAGAGAAATCGATAAAGAGCGAGGTGAAACACGACTGTTATTGGTTGTAAAACAAAATTCATTGAAACGTGATTGGTCATTGACTAGCATTTGTGGCATGAGTTAAATAGTCAAAGCAATTGGTTACAACTTGTCCAAAGAATGAACTAATCTCGCATCCTAAATTAGCATTACAGAATCAACCTGAAGTAGGTCGAAATAAAGGAAGAGAAAAATTAAAACGGATTGGAAAACAAGATCTTGAGATCTCATAGGAACAGGCTCAAAACATCTAAACCTAAATAAGTTTATTAAGATGGTGATGAAGTTTACTATCATAATAATGTTTGTCCCGCGCCATCACCTATCATGCTTTAGCATAAATCTATGGTGCATGCGTTTCTTCAGTAATAGATCTTGGACTACATCTAGACGCAAATTTAACCTGGCAAACACAAGTGAAACACATATGTAAAAAGACTTTCTCCATCTTACATTATCTTAGACGTTTAAAGAATTTTCTCCCAGTTTCGTTAAAACAAATCCTTGTGCAGAATCTTGTGTTACCACACTTCGATTATTGTGACATTATATATAATGATCTAAACTATGACTTGTCGCAGAGACTGCAGCGTGTTCATAATGCTTGCGTTCGATTCATTTTCAATATCCGCCGTTATGACCATATTTCCGAACACTTTAATAACCCTTGGCTCCGTCTTACTGACAGACGTAAATTGCACTCTCTTTCACTACTTTTCAAGCTTCTGAATTCCTACATCCCTACTTACCTGGCGTCTAGATTTGAGAAGTTATCCTCTTACCACAATATGACACTAGATCACAAGATAGCAGTCTGCTAACAATTCCTCTTCATAGCACTTCCTCCTATTCTACTTCCTTCACAGTAGCCTCTGCCCGCTCCTGGAATCTCCTTCCTCAAGATATCAGGGGTTCCCGCACACTTGGTACCTTTAAGTCACGCTTATACAGTTACCTGTTGTCTAATAATTAATTTTTCTCTATTTATTTAATTTTATACTATGTCATTAATCTTTTCCTGTTTTTTTTATATATATTGTACATATTATATATTTAATTCGTTAAATTTAGAGTAAATCAAAATACATTATAAATATTAATTGTATTGTATTCATAACTTGTAATCGTTTATATATATATATATATATATATATATATATATTGTAATTTAGATTTAAGACTATTTTTTTGTTTGTATTTTTTTAAACCTGGTTGAGTAGTAGACAAGGCCTTAAGGCCTTAACTCTGCCAGGAAAAATAAAGCTATTATTATTATTATTATATTATTATTATTATTATTATTATTATTATTATTATTATTATTATTTGATTCGAGTCTCCATAGGGAAATACAATTGTCCATGGAATTTCGACCAATATAGGGTAACGTGCCCATCCAGCATCGCGAGAAATTTGGGTAGCAGTAATGTGTTGCGGCTCCAGTTTGAGAAAATAAGATATAACTAGAGATCCGTGAAATTCGCGAGTTGCGATAACGCGAAATGCTCTAATTTTGTCATTTTTTTTTACCATTTCTTTACTCCACTTCCCATAACCTGAAAAAAGCATTTATGAATCGCAAAATAACGCGAAATCGTACGATAACGCAAAATAACACCGAAATTAAAAATTCTCAATGAATTCCGGAGATTTTTTTGTTCTATTCGCGAAATTTTCATAATGAATTTTAAACACTGTTTTCGGATTCCATATGTGATGGCGCCACATCTGCTTCCTCTATTCATTCTTGCAAAGGGAAATGGTTGCAACACAGTTCACAACATAGAGGTAATATTTCCTGTCCTTTTCATGCACAAATATGGTATCTCCATAGTTTTATGGCCAATAAGAATTCCAAGAAATACGAATTATATTAACGTGTAAGATACGTTTTTTCCGCCTAAATTTTTGCAGACATAATTATCAATTTTATATCCCTTAAATTATTGGATATATCATTATTATTGGGTTTAATATACAGAGCTAGGATTAAAAATACTCAAATTTACATTTTTTTTAGAATAACACCGCCAAATTCCCAATAAAATCGGAATCTTGAAACTTTAAAACGAATTTTACCTAAAAATAAAACCACTTTCACGAAATCTAGATATAACGACTAAGGTACCGGATATGCTGACCACATTTCCCACTTTAACTGAATTTTTTAGCTTAGGTTATGTGGTTGTGAGGCCAGTTGTAGGCTGGTAGGCCTCTGTTCTAGACCTGTAGAGTATAGCTTATTCGAATAATCTAATTAGAAAAGATAAAACCTCTTCCTCCAGTGACGCGAGGTTGGCAAAGCTTCAAACATACAGTAGAGGTCACTCTTAAGACTGAACATAGGTCAGATACTCGTATAAATGAGTCCAGGTTTTAGACTTACAAATTATACTTAACATAAAAGTTGCGCACTGACTATTCATAACGTTTGGAGTAAAATATAACATGTAAAGTGTCTCTTGTTGATATTGGATACTTAATTACACAGTTTGTCAGTACTGCTGTAACCAGACGGTGCAGAAAACTATTCTAACTACCTTCCTTCTGACGTCATGTAAAATGATAGCATCAACCATACGTCGGTATCATATTTAAGAAGGAATTGTTCCATACCTAGTAATTTTGAACAGGAAAACGCCTTAATTTAGTAAAATCTAACGTAATGTAGCCTATTAATTATTGTGTAATAATTAGGGTTGAAAAAAGTATCGGTATCAGGATAGTAACTAATTTCTACACACATTGTTTACAAAATGCGTGTCTTTGTAGAGCGTCTCCACTGCCTGCTCGGAACGGAGAGTGTGTATGTTTGACTCTCCTCAGTAATAGACCTGTTTACGTGACGTGTGGTTGTATCAGAATGCCGAAACAAAAATTGTGCAAATATGAGTCCATTCCTACACAAAGCGGACTGTACTAGAAGTCTGTTCCGAGTAGCACGTGTCAACGTGCAGTTTGTAAATATAGCACTCTAAGTATGATGCAGTCTGTTCTGTAACCAATACATTTTTCAGCCCTAGTAATAATTACCGTACAGTTTGTAGTCTACTAGCTCTAAAAAAAAGTAGTGACACTGATAGAGTTAACGTGGAGTTGCCACTTTCCTTTTACCTGTATTTTTGAAACAAAAAACACGCATCAATGGTGAATTATATAGTTAATAAATAATAGTTTTAAAAAACTAAAAGAACACGCTTTATTAGAAAACTAAAAAATGAAAAATAATTTCAATTTCCAATACTCTTGGGATAAAATAAAGTGGTCAACAAAAAAATCATCTCTAACACATATAGAATAAAATTAGAGTTATCAACAAAAAGAAAATAATTTTACCATCAAAAGCGTGGAGTGCTCTATATCAATTAATATATTTGATGGTAAACAGATATTGGTAAAAGTAAGCTCTCTAAGAAGAAAATGTAAAAATCATAAAAATCACCCCACGCTTTTGATGGTAAAATTATTTTCTTTTTGTTGATAACTCTAATTTTATTTTTTTGTTGACTACTTTATTTTATCCCAAGCGTATTGGAAATTAAAATTATTTTTCATTTTTTAGTTTTCTAATAAAGCGTGTTCTTTTAGTTTTTTAAAACTATTATTTATTTTTTATTTTTTAGTTTTAATATTTTACAGAATAAGATAAAAATGTAAATATCTTTAAATTCGATACTATTGTAGTATGAGCTAAAAGTAATACTCTTCTATAAAAAAACCCTCCAGCCGGATTTGAACCAGCGACGTATGGATTACTGAAATTATATACCACTAAGAGTTCACTGCTCTACCAACTGAGCTCTTACAACGATTGACTAAAAACTCGACAAGTCCGCAACCCATTATACCAGTTTTCATTTTCTTGATTTTCGGATGATTTTGGCCAGGATTTTTGAAACAAGATATGAAATTATTGTATTGTCACGGGTCCTCTACACGTATACAAAGTTTCAAGTCGATCCAATGTTTCTAAGTGGGTGAAAATCGCGTTGATAGATTCCGTTACATTTATACAAAAACACTTTTTTTATTTTATGATGATTATGGCCAGGATTTTAGAAAATAAATATGAAATTATTGTATTGTCACGGGTCCTCTACAAGTATACAAAGTTTCAAGTCGATCCGATGATTTTAAGTGGGTGAAAATAGCGTTGAAAGATCCCGTTACATAGATAGATAGATAGATAGATAGATAGATAGATAGATAGATAGATAGATAGATAGATAGATACAGGTCAAGCTAATATAAAGCGTGTAAATACAGTTTTGTGGAGTTGTAATTATGTTTTGAAGTATTCATACAGAACACCATGTCTCAAACATTATTTTTATAATTACAGTTAACATTTATACTCATAAAAACTATTCGTTTTATTATAAACACATATTAATTCACAACAAACGAAAGCCTTAGAAAAATATTGATCATCTAAACACAACGTATGTTCCTTGCCTCTGGTCTCCAGGGTCGAGGGTTCAAACACGGACGGGGCATATGAACTTTTTAAAGACTATTTAACTCTTGCCCCAAATGACAGTCAATGACCAATCACATTACAGTGAATTTTGATTTACAATCAATCACAGTAGTTTTTCACCTCGACATTTTATCGTTTTCATTGTATCAAGTGGCTTTCAGACTGTATATGTAGTGCACGAATGTAACCAGATTCTAGTTGCGAGATATAATAGAAAAACATTCGTAGCAATTGATTATACCACAAAAAAAAAGGAGAAAAGAAACCACTGTTTGCACTTTCTTAAACGTATTACTTCCCAGGTAATAACGTTCCACAAAAATATAATTGACATATTTACATCATAGGACATCAGGAATTAAATAATAACCTGTAATGATGTGTTTCATTTTTTCTCCACTAGGGTGCATTCTTACAGTATTGCGATCCTTTTGCAATAAATAATATGATCTGGTTGCAGTGATGAACAAATGAAGCATAACAAACGTTTGTCATTTGTTTTCAAACCTCGCCGTTTACAATAAGTATACAAATATTTTTGAATAAGTATATTTAAATAATGATTTGTGAGTAAACTGCTTAATTTTATTCGTTAAATAGTCCTAACAAATGTCATTCTTGATTTACAAATCCTCTAGATAAATTTGGAAATCACTTGTGGCATTACTTATGAAAAATCCTCTAGGAGGATTTAAGCCGTAGATGCAAAATCTGAAGATTTTCAGGCTCGTAAAAGAGCCTTAATCATGAATAAAGAGGCCTCTAAGCAATATTTATCAACCTCCTTCATCCTAATAATATCTTAGTTGCCTACTAGATGTCTAATTCTGTCGGTATGTTGACCCGTACCATTCATGACATCTTTGGGGAAATAAGCGTACCTATATTAACTCGTAAAATTAATTTTAAAGCACCGTTGAGGTAAGGTAATAAAATATAAAAAGTATATAATAAATACATGATAAATCAGTCGTTCTCAACTTAAATTAAGATTCTGTTTGAAAACTTCGTCAAGTAGATAAAAATATGAAGGCCTTTCAAAACCATGTTTAATTTTCTGCATTTCAACTGGTACATTTGAGTACTGAATGATGAAACATGGTTTTGAACGGCCTTCTATTTTCAACCAGTTGTCGAAGTTTTTCAAACAATCGTTATTTAAGTTAGAAGACGACTTCTTAATCAGATACAAATTTTATAATTTTAACATTATATTAACTTGGTTTATTAGCTCCTAAAACAGTAGTAGTAGTAGTAGTAGGACTTTATTAGACAAAAAGTAAGATATTTACAATATTATTTACAAATATGGGTCGCACGGGCAGTAAGCCATACGTGCTGTTGACAGTCCGTTACAATAAAGTAATAATTGGTACTAGTGTAAAGAAAAATAAACAACAAAAAAAGCAATAACATTACAATTACATAAAGAAAACACAATGATATTACAATTAAATAATAACACCATAGTATTATACACTAAAAACATTAACATTACAATTACATAAAGAAAACACAATAATATTACAATTAAATAATAACACAATAGCATTATACACTAAAAAAATTAACATTACAATTACACAAAGAAAACACAATAATATAACAATTAAATAATAACACAATAGCATTATACACTAATTAATTTATATATAATTGTTAAGAATTAATGGTATTGCATTTTGATAACATATATTTATTCATGAATGAGTGAAAGACTAAGACCAATCACTGGACTGTTAAGCCATTGTAGTAGATAGATATAAGAACATTACTTTTTATACAAATTTATTCATAGGCGGGTACATCATTGCAAACGCAATATTCTCATGATATGTTTACAGTAATATTAGGAGTACGTATAAATGCGGCATCTCCCGTTTGCTTTCTGCATATCACTCATTTTCTCTCTCTCTCTCTCTCTCTCTCTCTCTCTCTCTCTCCTCTCTCTCTCTCTCTGTATCTTGATTATCCCGGAGATACATGGAAGAGAGAAGAGTGAATTTAGCTAGATTAATCCTTCGGGAATTCATCGGAACGTATCACAAGACAAATCTCATTCCATCAGTTTCTGATTCTCTCAGAGACCAAGAAATCCCCACTAACCGTTGTCCTTCTTTATAAAACGCCTGATTATTTTTATTTTTCTTCTTCTTCATTCCACGGGCTAGGCAAACTGTCTGTTCCGCCTCACAGTTTTTCTGTCCATCTTTTCACTGGCCTTCCTAAATTTCGTGATCCTCTTGGCTTGTATTTAAGTCCTGTTTTTAGTGATCTTGGTACATTCATTCTTTCTACATGTCTAAACCATTTATCTCTAAATTCTTTATTGTTTCATTCAATTAATAGATATATATATATATATATATATATATATATAAAGAAAGGATCGGATACAGAATGAAGATATAAGAACAAAGTTAAATACATAAATATATATATATATATACATGTTATAATTAAATGTTTAACATTGAGCAATGCAAGCTTAATATGGTATGATAAGAAAAATAAATGCCTGGATGGGATTCGAACCCGGATCTCTGAGTCTGTACCTCAGTGTGATATCCATTACACCACCAGGCGAATCCAATTCCAGGCGAATCCCGTCCAGGCATTTATTTTTCTTATCATACCATATATATACATATATATATTTAACTGTTCTTATATCTTCATTCTTTATCCGATCCAATCTTTTGCACCCTTTTGTTCTTTTAGCGAAGTTCATTTCTACACTTTGTATTCTACTTTGTAATTTTTTGGTCATTACCCAAGTTTCACTCCAATAAAGTAATGCAGGAACTGCCAATGGTTTATAAAAGTTCAATCTAGTATCTCATTTTTTTTTTATGTTCTGCAATGTTTTATGTATATTTTCCCATATGATTTGAAATTTCGACTATTTCATATCTACGTCTCTTTAATTCTTTTGTGCTTATAGGAGAATTTTAACCCAAATAATTAAAAATTAAAATCTATTATGATCCTGATTTTTTCCAGACAAAATTCTACATCGAGAACGTATCGACTGGTTTGGTACTGACTTACGAGCCTTCAAGTGACACTCTGGCTGGATTTGAACCTCAGGGACTTACCCAACAGCTCTGGCAGTACAATGGACAAATGCTATACAACTCCTACAACAAGTACGTAGTCTATTCAACATATATAAACAGCAGACAAGAAGGCGAGCGGGGCATAAAGAGAGGGAGACTGTTATCGCTATGAATCCCCGGTGCACGCGGTTATACGCATTCAACTGTATGGTCATTTAGTTATTAGGCGCTTTGCTTTATGGTTAGAATATCTATTTTGCACGCATACGTATTTAGGATATCATGCGGCGCTGTCACGTTTTATTTACTAGAATAAATTTTTACCAACAAATAATACTGCAAAAGAGAAAAGTTTCAACGCTGTTAAGATAATTATATACACGTGGAGTAGACATGGAAATGTCATTTAAAAATGGGAAGACATTATTGGCAGAGAACTGTTTTCAGTTTTTTGTGAATGGAGCGGTGTCTTAGAAGCCTCTAAGAACAACTCCCGGCTCTACCTGGCAGTAACAATGTATTTTTATTTTAAACCAGAGGGAAACAGTTGCCTTTGATGCCGCCTGTAAACTAAATAACTGAGGCGACTATACCATTGCATATCGAAACCGAACTCGAAATTTCTCCCAAAGAAACTTTGTGACGTAACATGACCGTGTCAAAAAATATATCTGCCGTTTTTTAACTGCAAGGCACAGAAATCGAAGCCATAATCCAGTAATGTCAACCCACTATACGGAGCAGATGTTTTCCCTGCATGAGTAGGAGCGGTGTGAAGTGAGGCAACACGCAGCGCGGACGACATGCAGTGAGCTTTATACAATCTACAAATACGGATGTTGTATTACTTCCCTATAGTTCAAATGCGAGATTTGGCGCTGGATTTTAGTGCCTTGCAATTAAAATCGGTAGATAAGTTTTTCTGGGAATTACCTTTGTATATCACAACGCTTCTCTGGAAGAAATCTCAAGGAAGGTTTCGGATGCAATGGTTGACTGTTCTCTTGAAGATGCATGCGATAGAAATATTATGACTAGGGAAGCGATTTTAAGGTGCAAATTGTGGTCATAAAAGGGGGGTAAAAGTTCTGAAAATACATACAAAAAGCTGCAAAAAAAGGTGCTACTGAAATAATTGAATTACAGTTTAAACCAGTTACACGAACTCAGTTGATATAATATGCATATCAGTTTGCACTATTTGTCTTTCTTTATAGAGTCCAGTCAAGAGGTAATTCATAGTTCTTTAGTTTATTGCAATATTAACTTCGCAGATGGAACATCGAAGAATGATGCAATCCGTTTCAATAAATTGCGTTTTGAATTCTGAAAATGCATACAACTTATCCTTCTTAACATTCGCCATGTTATTGTTATGAAAACCCAGTTGTAATACTAATAAAAATATGTTGTGGTTCAGACTAGTAAAACACAGCCAACAACAAGTCGGTAGATAGAAAACTGTTACAGCAACACTGTTCAAATTTAAATTTGACTTCAGAGCTGCAGATTCGTAATTGTTGCTGGGATATAAATTACCGATGGTTTGCATAAATTATATTTCAATATTTATTATTTACTATTGTAGATTTCACAGCTCCAAATTGGCCTTTGTTTCAGAGGTATAAATTACTGGTGGTTTACATAAATTATATTTTAATATTTATTATTTACTATTATAGACTTAACACTGCCGATTGGTCATTGTTTCTGGGGTATAAATAACATAAATTATATTTTAATATGTATTTAATATTGTTGACTTCTGATTGAGATGTTAAAAAGCTGTTCAAGAAGAAAAAAACTATACATTTTTGTGCCCTAACTTTTAAAAACGCAGAGGAAAAGATGCTGTAAATAAAAAAAGGGGCGGAATGTAATAATCCCACGAAAATGTGCAAAAAGGTGCAACAAATTGTGTTCATTACGCTTGATTTGATCCCCCAAATACATATATTGAACTGTTGGTATGAAAACAACTCTATTTTTGCAAAGGTTGTCACACCTCAAAATCCTATTGATCAATATAGTATTTTATTTTTTTTAGTTACGTTTAGCTTTGTATTATATAATCCCTTGGCGTTATCATGTATTACCAATTTTATATGGAATTTTTAGAGTGCCAACAAGGCAGCTACAGAATAACATTGGGCAGCTGGTACTCTGCTTGAAATGCAGCACGATGTACTGCCGATCAGCTTGAATGCCCCTACGCAAAAATTCTCAAGATCTGGTTCCATGTTAGCCCCGGGAGGACGGCTGACAGTTGGGATTTGAACACGTTGAAATACATTGTATAGTGTTGGAACGCTACAATATATACGCACCACATACAATATACATTATTATGTTACTATTGTTTACAACATTTAGACTACCATCAATGCACTGATGCATGTCGTTACGGTATTATGTTTTAATTAAATATCAAAGAGTTTAATTATAATTTTTAAAAGTGTTAGCCGGGCTAACAGAGCTAACATGGACCCTCCGCCACTGACACATCCCTACCCTGAGCCAATGCCTCTCAATTATCCCTCAAATCATGAGTAATATTATTTTCACCACTTTCTTGGCCTATGGTGGGTTTCCTACAAGGAATTTTCACGCCCCTCTTTCATTCCTCATTCGTTTCACATGCCGTGCCCACTCTATATGTTGAAATGCAGTCCCAAATCGTTATGGATTCGCCTCCATGCTTAATGGTTTAGATAATGTTTTTATTATTATCGTCTTCATTTGCTTTTGGACAAACTCTACGGTTACTATCAGAACTAAACAGTTTAATTTTAGTTTCATCAGATCATGTGACTTGATTCCAAAACTCTTGGTTTGTGTTTTGATGCATTTTATAAAGTTCAAATCTGGCAGCTCTGTTTTTTATACTGACGAATTGCCCTCTTTCGTGTGATTCGAGCATGATAAGCATGTTTCCACAAGACTATTTGTTTACCTGAGACTTCAGGCGATTTCAATATTGGATTTAATTTTACATGACAAACTAGGAACTTCTCTTGCAATATTTTTTTTTTTCCTTTACTAGTCTTGGAAAATGTTTAATAATACCACGATGTTTGAATTTGTGATTTAATAATATATATTTCCAAATTATCTCTGATGTATATGTTTAACTATTCCTTTAGCTTTTGTATGATTTACTTCTTATTTAAGTGAAACTAACCGAACCCCTTTTGATTTTGCTGAAGGAGAACCTTATTTTTGGTTTACAAGACCAGTATTATACTATTAAATTATTAGAACTAATATTTATTTAACCATTAATGTTAATACCTTTTTATATATGTATACATTTATATGGAATTTGAGTATTTTCTTCAAATCGAAAAAAAACACTTATAAGCTACACTGTTGAGATTGGAATTTAATATACTTTTATTTTATTTAATACTGTGTAATTAACAATTGCATGTGGCCTACTAACGTGCTTATTTAATGTTACGTAAAGAAAATCCTATAAAAAGCGTTATACAGTATATACTTTCTTCAAAATATCACTAAGTTCTACCCTCTGCTCCATTTTGGACTCCCCTGAAAGAAATAGTAAACACCTGCACCGAGATAAGTCGCTCGTTGAGACGTAGTAGTGTACGCGAACAGTATAAACAGAGCAGACTATGGATCATTTACTATTATAAGCTACAAGTGGACAAACGACTCTGTTACCTGAAATCTGAGCCATTTTCAACGCATGATATTTAAAATCAAAATATTATAATTTTTGTTTAATATTTAGGTGTTTTAACTTCTCTCTTTAACTATGGTATGATACATGCATTTCAATCAAAACAGATCGTGATGTATCCATGATGAAAAGTGGAAGTTATACCATTTGGACTTAGTATATACAAACAAGATTGTTAATGACTGCATTTAATTTATTTACGTTTACTTCTAGCGCATAAATAGAAATAATTACATTTCCATAATAGCAGACTTTTTTATTTTTCGTTCTCACTGTTTTTCATTCTTGTTTTACCGCACTGTTTTACCTTTTTTGTTAACTTTGTTTTATTCTTACATGTAGACACAAGGACAGGTCACACACCCAGACCCAAAATGGAGATTTAAAACCCCCTACCCCGCCGAGAATCGAACCCGGGTCGCCGGAGTGGAAGGTAGGGACTCTACCGACTACGCCATGGCGACGGACAACCTAAATGTCAGGGTGGGCAATGCTCAAATTAACAATAATATTGGAACATTTGGCGAACAACTACCTATAGGAACGGGACATTAGCAATTTTGCTATATACAATGGACTGAGAATAAAGAATACCTTTTACAATCATAGAAACATACATAAGTGTACATGGCATCGTCAGGACTCAAAATCATTCATTGATTATTTCATCGCAAATAATAAGATTTTAAAATTGTTTCTTGATATCAGAGTCTACAGAGGATATGATATTGGTTCAGATCATTACCTAGTAGAAGCAAAAATTAGATTTCCACCAAGATGGTTAAAAAGAAGAAACAACAACGGAGCACAGAACAAAAGTACAAAGATAAAATTATTTTATGATGACAGCATTAAATGGTTATATTCGAAAAGAATTCAGCAATATATGGCTACAACTTCACAAAGTAATGATGTCAAAGAAGAATGGAAAAACATTAAAATAATTTAAAATGCTGCTAATAAAACTTTAGGAAAAGTAAATATACCTACAACAAAGAAGAAATAGGCGTTTCTCTTGAGGCCGAAACAGGTCAACAAATGGCCTACATATGATATTACTTCTAGGGAAAATGTCTTACTGTTACTCTATAGTGTGTGCGTGTTGGCCCTTTGTATCTCCTGCCTGTCGTTTAATACATCATCTGCATAAACTAGCAGGTTATTAATACCAATGAGTTTTACGTTTTCACCATCCTCTACAGATTTTATGGCAATTTCTAGTACAAAATTGAATAGTAGAGGAGTTAGTACATCTGCTTGCTTTAATCTATTGTGAATTTTAAAAGTATCTGAAACTGTTTTCCTACTCGCGACCTACTCTTTGTGTCGTTAGGCACATTCAAATAAGTCTGAACTTATTTTTAATACGGAACTCCAGCAATAAACTATATAATTTCTTCTCTCTTAATTGAAACGTATGTCTCTTTGAAGTCTACACACATTTGATATACAGTGCCATTATGTTCTCATTTTTTAAATTAAATCTATCTTATACTGAAAATATGATCAATTGTAAACCTATTTATTCTAAATCAACATTGTTGATGTATTATGTCGCCAATATATTGAGTAAATCTGGATACTAGTAGGCTATATTTGTTAGAATGCTCTGCGAAGTTGAAAGTAAAGGGATGTCCCTGTACTTTTTGTAATCATTATCGTTTCCTTTCTTAAAGTTGGTACGATAATATTCAATTCTTTCTATTCATCTGAAGAGTTTCTTTTTCCCAATCATGCCAAGCTGCCAACATGTCTTGTCCAGAGATTTATCTCACACTATTTTAATACTTCTCCTGGAATCCCATTTTACCTGATGCTTTACACAACTTTAATTTTTCTATCGCCATTTCAACCTCTAATGTGCTTGGCTCTGTGACTAACATTTCTGCTATATATAAATCAACCTCTTCGAATATCCTGGTCTGCAGATACATTTAATATCTGATCAAAGTATATTTTTTTTATTCCTGGAATCTGCAAACATATCCCAAATTACATTCCTAATTGTCTTTCTTCTAGCCTGAAACCATTTTCTCTATACTAATTACCTGATACCTTATAATTATCTGAAGCTCCTATTTTTAGCATTCATTTCACATCGTTAATGTTCTCTCTCAAACATTCCCTCTTTTAATCATTAATAAGCCTGTCGTTTGTCGTTGGTGTCACCGAATTGTTCTAAATTTACTTAATTTGGCTCGTGTAACCAATTCGTTTTTTCTAGCTTTCTTATATTTACAATGTCCGCATATTCCTCATCGAACCATTTTATTGTCTCTTTTTTTAAACAACATATACTTTAGGATGCTGACAATTTAATAGTATCTCGTTTGTAGTCTCCAATTCTCTATACTACTCATATATTCTTCTCAGTTAGCTACATTTTCATTTGAATATTCTAGTATTTCAAATGTGTTAGCAATTTTGATCTGGTATTATTTCCACACTTCATCATTTCTCTTGTTACTTAATTCCTATTTTTCAGAATCATCTTCAGTATTTGTTCCTCTCATAAGCGATAACCGTTCTCTGATTTTCACCCCGATCCGAATTGCAATCTGTTCCTCTAACTGATTTAACGTTGATGTTGCTATTTTGCCAGCTTTTACTATCTTCAGTGATATACATTAAAATCAAATTAATAAAATATTTAAATAAACATAAAAATGTGACTATTAATGCTAGGCATTCTGTCATTATAACGAGGTAACTCTGTTTAATTTTTGTTGGATATCGAATTTAACACGGCTTCATTAACTCCGATGTCATTATATCCGTCTTATATTCGTTATAAATTCGTAGGTTTTATAATTGCACCAACTAAAAACAATAATATAAATTATGCACATTATAAACTAGGGCTGATGTAACAAAAACTAAACAAATATTATGCACATATGAAATGAAAATCTTAAAAACTTTTCAGGGGAAAACATTATTTGATAAAATACACAACTCAAAAATTAGGGGCAAATGTCATATTCAAGACATAACCAAATTTATTATAGATAGGCGAACATATTGGAAAGATCATATAGAAAGAATAGAAGACAACCGACTTGTAAAAAAAGAGCTAAAGAAGATAGACCAATGGACGGGAGAAGAACAAGAGGAAGTCCAGCCAAGAGATGGAGAAGAAGATGCACACTATAGTATTACAGTATGTTATTGACGCTTGAAAATCTCAGAAGAAGCAGAACAGAATTATTTCTGGCATAGGCTTCTTTACATAAGATACACTGGTAGTATTTTCGAGAGGGAGGTTTGATGAAAACGGACAAGAGCAGCAGTTGGCTGTTTATCTTTCTAGGAACGCATGAATGAACTGACCAAGTTTCAGCAGACAGTGTTTATAGTGACAGCGGAAGACGAATTAAGATTAGCGGAACAGAATTCTGTGTTCCAACACACACGTGTATTATTATTATTATTATTATTTACTCTAAGATTTATTACTTTCCCTCTATGAAATTTGTCATAATGTACGGAGAATTCTATGCAGCATACGTTAAAAATTGAAACGTATTGGTATAAGGAAGCGAATAATATGAAATTTAAGATTTATTTAATATAATTGTTACATAAATAGTGTTAATATAGAAAGATGGAAAGTGAGGATACATAGGGAAAAAGTCCGATATTTAACGTTGTAAATTAGATTAATCTCGGTTTCATATGATACTCGTATCCATAATTTGAGAAACGAATGTCCATATAATTGTTAATGTGTGCAATATTTTTAATAACTTTGATGGTAATCTTCAAAATAATCAGAATTGGCACCAATAAAAATATATATATATATATATACTCCCAAGACGTAAAGGAGTATTTTTCGCAAAAATCATAAACGCATAACGTCCATTTTTTTCTGTTTGACCTTAATAACTCAAGTAATAAGTATTATTGCGATTGGATCGTAACAACCCGTGCCGACTTCATGCCAAACATAAGACTTGAAAATTTGTACTGGATTAGTGTACAATGGTTCTAAAACTAAAAGTTTATTTACTAAATAAAACATCAATATGCCTAAAACGTGTAACTATTTTACAATGAAAAAATATTCTTCAAATTTCGTTCGCCTTAGTTAGCAAGTACTGACATGTTTCGAAGCAAGTCGGCACGGGTTGCCGTGGGCCTAGGTACACCAATTTGTACTTACAATTGTTTCAACATTATACAAATAAATGAAGAGGATATAAGTTAAAAACAAATTACTTCAATTCTTTTGGGACATCCTTACATACGTATAATGTTCTAATATTTCTAATAACGGGAGATGAAAAAATGTTTCCGTATTCACATGGAATGATTCGTATTTATCCTTTCTGTTTTATCTAGCATAGTTTATTGGTTACAACATATTTGATATAGACAATTGTCCCATATTATGTAGGTTAGTCTAAATATTAGCATGTTTTAACCCTCGAAAAATATATATGAATTCAATATTAAAATATGTGATGCGATTCACTCACCTCATGATGGCGGTATAAAATGCATCTAAATATATCTTCAATCACTTCGTATCACACGCAACAATAGTCACGAACACGTGTATTACACTTTTAGAAAAAAAAAACTATATTTTAAACTTTCCAAACAGTCTGTGGTTTAGATATAAATAATTTATTTTACGAACGCACACTCACCACTTTACTTCATCACCATTCGTCTCGTCAAAGCATTTCGCAAGCAGAACGCATGCGTCAACTTATAGCCAACTTATGAAATCTAAAGCTAAAGCATTGAAAAATGTTGAATAAATAGCTAAAATCACAGCATTTACGTAATAAAGAATTACTTTTTTATCGTTATTTTAACTATGATGAAAAATATTGCCTTCAATGTAGAGCTCAAATTTAATAATTAATGAATTGTAAAAAAAAAAGACAGTTCCATGTTTCCAAAATTTCATAGCTAAGAAACTGAAAGAGGATGGAAAATACAATTCCATGCCATACAACAAAGAAACTAACGACATGTTTCGTTAACCGCATTGTTATCATCGATTATCGAAAAAAATCGATGTCTGATCATTATTCTCCAAAAATTAATAGCGAGAAAATATCTTCATAATGAAATATTATTTAACAAATTGTACACTAACTTGCTCCTCTGTAATATAAAGCAATAAAGTAAATATTAGTTGCCACTCACCTGTAGCCTACGATAGATTATTTATTAGCCTATATTATGGAAATTGGGTGTATTATTATTATTATTATTATTATATTATTAATATTATTATTATCTTTAGGCTTTTTAGCATTTTCATGTTTTTTTATGACGAACAGAGAGCTGGCCTGATACATCATCTGGAGGACCAGGCGATTATTTGGTCAAGGTTTTCTTTCTCTAGCCTTTATAAAACCAATGACGAACTACAAGGCAGCAGTATCTGTACCGTAGATAAGGGGCCCTCATAGGGTACTGTCAGCCAGGAGTACTGAACCCGGGTTTTAACGAGGTTGTTACTCCTCCCCGTCGCTTCTTTCTTGGGACAGGATTTGGCGGGTTTAGGCACACAAAAATGTGTAAACATTAAAAATGTGTATACAAATAAAATTATTAATATATATATATATATTCATACGCAAAGTAAACATAATATCATAGCATTGCTTGTATAAATTCATTCGCAAACAAAAATAATAACGCTAGGAGTTCTGTTCCATATAAATAGATGATGCTTTGTATAGTAATCTACTTCAGGCAGAAAATTGAATAGTTCTCTATTATTTATTTCTCTGGTTTGTTTCTACATGATTTGCATTTTAGTTATTGTTGGAGATGCCTGATGCTTATTTTAAACCAAACTTCCAAGAAATTCGCAGTTTCACATTTTACGCCCGAACTTAATTGCTCATTATTTGGAGGCAATTTTACAGTTTCTATAAATTTACATTTTACATATGATAACCAGAGGGATCATTTTAGTTCCCGAACGAACATCTGATCGGGTAGTTCTTCCTAGTGTACCTTTGACGAAACAAATATGTTATAGACAGACAGCACTACACAATATGTACGCCTCGCACATTACTGGCAATTTGGTAACAGAATCGCACATGCTAGTTATGTTGAATTATTATTATGTATCGAATTATGCCTTTTGATTGCTCCGCAAAGCAAGCATCCAAAGTCAGAGTTCGAAGTTCAGCCTCCCAGGCAATCGTAACCGATATCTTTCCAAACCTGTTTATTTTAATCCAATCCCAAATTAAAGGATATTCCATGTTGCCTTTTCTTGTTTTTCTCTTGCTTACTTTAACCCCTCCTCTTGTAACTGTTTTTTTTTTGCGCGATAGTACTCACCAGCATTGGCGACCATTATTGAAAGTTCAACTTCCTACATTTCGGGGTTGCCAACCTAAATAACTATACTGTAATATTACATATACACCCATGTGCGGGAAATAAAACCACTGCCCTCTATGTATACTACATACAATGTATATGCAAAATATATCCAAAAGGTAGTGTTAATATATATTATACGAAACAAATCACTGCATTTTAAATGCGCTGTACTATATTTGAAACAATATAAAACAATAAATACGTACTTGCGGCCATGTTATCAATAATTGTTCTCGAGGCTTCCTGTTGTTTCAACTAATAAACATTGCCCACACTGTTAACGTTAGTCAATTGTTTATAATGAACGCAAATATTTCCAACAAAGATTGCTATTATTTTCCTATTCTTCATTATTTTGAAAATACCATCGCGCAAAAAATAATGTACAACGCACGTTTGTGAATCGCTTTACAGAATATTGGAAATTAAAAACCTCGCTATCACTCGGTTTTTAAACATTTTTCCTCAATTCTATAAATACCATTTAATACACAATTGATCTTCTTGGTGATACAATATTAAAATATATATACAGTCAATATGCCCATTTCACCAATAAATGTTTAAAATGGCCAACAAGTTTCTACAGCCAAGCTGTCATTTTCAAGACCAGATATTGACTGGTCAATATCTGGTCTTGAAAATGACAGCTTGGCTGTAGAAACTTGTTGACCATTTTAAACATTTATTGGTGAAATGGGCATATTGACTGTATATATATATTTTACTATAAATACCACTTTCCAACCTTGCATCGTAATATACTATTACGAGTCTCATGCCACCTAGAGCTGAGAAAACACTAACTGTCTGGGAAGGATTTTTATTCTGGGTCAGAAAATTGTTTTAACCACACGAGGACATGGATGGCTTCCCCAATCAGTTATCATCTTTGAGAAAACATGAACGTTTAACATAAGACACAACATTTACACACATATATATATTCATATTTAAAAATGTGAGCATGGTAAGGATGATTATGATGGTCAGATTTGGCGGGACTATTTGGACCTTAAGGAATATAGACATTATACATCGGTTGTTTAATGTGTTTGACATCGTCCGATTCCTAATAGACAATTTTGTCGATCCATCCAACGTCCTGCTTGTAGATATTTCTCCTTCATGTAAAAATATATTCCCTGACTCCAGGAAGTGTTAGGTCTTCCTCTGCCTCGTCTTCCCTCAGGTTTCCATTCCAAAACATATTTTGGTGGCAGATCCTCTTCCAATCGCTGGACATATCCGTACCATCTTAATTCTGAGTTTTAATATAATCTAAAATATGTCCTCAATCTTCATTTTCACCCTTATAACTGAGTTTCTATTTTTTCTCTATTTGAAATTCTTGCTGCCCTTTGTATAAAATCCATTTTAGTTGCCAAAATATACTTATTTGTTTTTGTTGTTAATGACCAAAGTTCTGTTCTATAAGTAATGATGCTTTTAACAATTGTATATATATTACTTTTATTACTTATATTTTTATCCCACAATATTCCATTGCCATTACATATAAATTGCCACTAAATTCGTATTTGATTTTAGTACCGACCATGAGTAATCAAATGTAAACAACTCAAAGACCCATTACTTATATACATTTCGTCAGAAACACTGATTTCCCTTCCTGGGATGTTTATCTGCAAACCCTCTATAAAACCAGGCACATTTCTTTAGTTCAATGCATTTAAAATCTGTGTATTATTCTACAAAGGAATAGGTTAGAAGAGTGTCGCCTTTGTAGCGAGCGGAAAAACACGACCAAACTTAGAGCGTACAGTCAACACAACATGAAGAGTGGAACCCAATACGGGAAATAAATTTAACACTTGAACTTTAAAAATCTTAATTACATAGTATATAATCTGCCTAGTTTGACTTTGCAGTACTTCCCTCTTCAATTGCGGCAAACGCCACCACGTAGACGACTGATGTAAATCAACTGTAGAAAGTATCTGATGTCACGGGACATAGTTCCGAAACACGCCAATCCTATTCCAGCATCTGCATACTAATAACTATTTTTATATAACTAATAAACTCATCCCTATCCTGAGCTAATGTTTTCCAATCATCCCCTGTATAATGTATTTCACCATATCATGGTTGTTATTCTCCCACCTCATCCTTGGTCTACTTTTCATCTGTTTTCCGATAACAAACTGCCATACGTCTCTTTCATTCCCCATTCATGCCACATGTACTTCTCATCGCAGCCTACGATACTTAACTGTTATTATAATCCGCTTCCTATAAGATCATGTAGCTCACTGTTACGAAGTCTTCTCCATTCACCTGTTTGTTCATCTTTCAATAGTTCAAAACTTCCTAAGAACTTTTTTCTCAAATACACGAAATATTTTCTTCGCCCTTAAAGTAAGAGTTCATGTTTTGCATATATATATATACATTATTTTATACATCACAAAATAATATGATATAATTTATTTTCTAGTATCGGTAGTGAATGCAAATCAATTTTATTTTCTCATGACCACAATTATTAAGTAACAAGTATGTAATTTTTGATTAATTTTACTATTAGCTGGTTTAGTGGAAGAGAAGGCCTTATGACCTTAACTCTGCCAGCTAGAATAAATAATAATAATAATAATTATTATTGTTATTATTATTGTTAGTAGTAGTAGTAGCAGTTGTAGTAGTAGTAGTAGTAGTAGTAGTAGTAGTAGTAGTAGTAGTAGTAGTAGTAGAAGTATTTTGTTTTGTTTCAAGAACGTGGTTTCTATATATACGAAACATAATGTAAACTTGATATTTTACTAATAACACTGGACAACAAATTTTAACTTTTTTTTTTTGGTTACGGAATTGAAATGACCAGATTTCGATGTATTTTTTCATGATGAACACGAAAACGACAATGAAATGGTCAGCAGGGTCTCGTTTTTCGTAACTTTGAAAAATATATATGAGTAAACATTTTCCCCCTCCTTAAATCTGGTAATATTAAGACTAACTTACCTCAGTTAAGGGTATTTCCTTTTAGCTTGTCTGCTGTAATGGGCGCTCGGGGACATCTCTCACCACTGACCAACAACACTCAGCTAGCATAGATGTATTCTATTTGCCTTGGTATCATCTTTCAAATGATGAGATCGTCTGGTGAAAATGTTCTCCATGTTCATCAGAAACTGCACTACAGTTGTCCAGGAAAAATTATAAATGAAAGTGGAGAACATTGATTTTTAACAACATATTGCATCCCATTTCACGATAAGCTAGTAACATATTGTCCACACATTGTCTGTAGTTTGGAGTCTGATGGTTCCCAAAGGAATTTAAGGTAACTGCTCTGAATGATTCACACACATTTTTTCTTTCCAGAAGTTCCGAAAAGTGTTTATCCTTGAAGAGTTATCTGATTTAGGAACCAATAAAAATACCTTCCTTAATTCTAGTTGTACTTAGTATCGGAAATTTTGTGAGTAAGTACCTAAATGCACTCACATCAGTAACACTGCCTTCAGACTGAACTTTGATGAATTTAAAAATAATCACCGCTCTTCTGTTCTGTGTTGGATTTTTATAGCAGACATTAGATCTTGTATGTTGTTGCAGAATACAATGTCATGTTTTTTAAAATTGTTCAAGTGGCCAATATACTTAAACTGTCCAAGTCGCGAAGCCAGGAGCTCTGCTTTGGCCTTTGAGAGTTTCAAGTTTCAGACAAGATCATTTAATTCCTCTTGAGTCATTCTGTTTATTGGAGTTTCAGGATTGAAGTCAGGATCATGGGATGTTGATGGTCTGGGTATTTCTTCGGAAGTGCTGGATTTCGTTTCATTATCTGAATCAATATTATAGGAGTCTGGTGGTACTGGAATAGAAAGCTCTTTGGAGTGTGAAACCGGACGAATAGCTGAGGGTATGTTGGGGTAATTCACAGATGACCTCATCTTCTTTCAAATAAACTTAACTGGTGGGACCATGCAGAAATAACAATCACTTACATGATTAGTTTGTTCTCTCCAAATCATAGGGATTTCTTCTTTCCTTTCAACCAGTCACTAAGATTTGCAGAACAGCCATTGTAAGAAATATGAGGAGCATATTTGCACCCAAAATAAATATTGGTACGCTTTCTTAATAAATGGAGTTACAATTCGCTTTTGCAATGCGAACGTCACTTTTCTGCAAATATAACAAAAGTTATATGGACTTTACACACAATTTCGTGGAGTTTTAGTTTTTATTACATTACTATCTTATCTCTGCGCATAATTTTAAAAATGTATCTGAGAAAATATATACGTATCACACATGTGTTATACACGACAAAATGGCATATCTATATAACTTATACACCAATATCACTCACGAAATTCCACTTCAACCGATTTTGCAACCTGTTGGGGGTAAACACCGACCCTTTAAGATAAATCATATCTATATGATACCTCCTCTAAGGGTGTTTCCTTGACCTTAACACTTACTACAATATCCATAGCATACGCAGTAACACTAGACATGATGATAATTTAAAACCCAGATCACTGTCATCATTTTAATTGTCATATTCGTAAGTAGGAGTTTCATCTTAATATAATACGATCACTTTTACTTTCCTAAGTTTTTTGCTGTTGTCCAGTGTAATTATTGTGAAATAATAATAATGGCGATGCTGAAATTAGCAGAGCACTAGAGCACTTAGAGAATAATTCAGTTTTCATCGTGATATATCTAAAAACCATTATATTAAAGGCCTAATTACAATGGTAATTGTATTGTTTTCAGCAAAGTTCTGACGATCGGTCAAAGAGTGCTGGGAGCGCGAGAAATTTTACTGAGTGACCCAAGCAGCACAGACAACCAGAAGTGGGTGTTTCAGAACGACGAGTCAATAGAAAGTCTATCTGGTTACACAATTCAGCTATACATAGACGCAGCTAGTGACGAGAACCAAGCTGTTGGATTAACAGTCTCAGCGGTCGATGACACTGAAAAATTCAAGATTACTCTTTCTGAAAATTAAGCTTAAATAGCACCTCTAGTTTGTGGAATACTTTACTACAACATGAAGTAACCTGACATCAGAAATAAGATCATTAGTTTTGTAAAATGGTTGAAAAAACAATTTTAAATTATTTATTTACTATCAAATGTACTTTTAAATAAATAAAATACGTACTCAAAATGTTAATAGAAAATTAAATGTGCATTTATGAAGAATTATGTTCACGAACCGAGTGTACAGGGATTTGTAACTAACCCACTGACGCTATCGAATCAGTAGGTTCATGGCCCGCCGGACATGAGCTCTCTATACATCCCTATCCTGAGCTAATGTTTTCCAATTATCCCCTGTATAATCTACTTCCTTCAAATCTTGGTTAATGTTATTCTACCAATGCATTCTTGGCTTCCCTACTGGGCGCTTTCACTCTGGTCTTCGTACAAGGAGTTCCAATACCCCTCATTAATTCCCATCCGTGATACATATCCTGCCCATTGAAATTCACGAGACTTAATTGTTCTTACTACATCTGTTGTTCCATAAAGATGATGTAACTCCCTGTCACGTAATCATCTCCATTCACCTGTCTGTTCAATTTTCTTTGGTCCAAACATTTTTCCTAAAAACTTTATTCTCAAATACACGAAATATTTTCTCCTTCCTATAGTAAGAGTGCATGTTTTGCATCTATATAAACTATTTTGTATATACATAATTATTACATAATATATTTCTTAGTACCGGTAGTGAATGCAGATACATTTTATTATCTCATAACTACCATTATTAAGTTATAAGCACGTAAGTTCTACTACTCGTTGGTTTGGTGGAAGAAAAAGCATTATGGCCTTAACCCTTAAATTGGCAAAACAGTATTTTTCTCCTAACAGTTATTTAAATGTGGCGGACCGCACTGAAAACGAAATTGTGCATAATTGTTATTAGGTACATTGTGTAATTCCACACACATTTCAGTGATTTCTTATCGTTAACATTCTTCTGTTTTATTAAAACTAATTGATACATTAAAACACCTGATGTATCCTGTAGGATACATTGCGAATTTAAGGGTTAACTCTGCCAGCTAAAATAAAACAATAGTATTATTATTATTATTATTATTATTATTATTATTATTATTATTATTATTATTATTTATTATTATTATTAAATTGTTATGGGCATGTACGACGAATGCAAGAAGAAAGGTTACCCAGATAAACATTGGCATGGTGTCTCTCTGGAAGAAGAAGGAAAGGAAGACCTCGAAACTCGTGGATGCAAGAAATAAGATCTAGAATGAGAACAAGAGGACTGGATTGATTGAGATGAATGGAGAAGGAAAATAATACTTTAGGGGCAGAAAGATGTGTAAAAATTAAAAATCTGTATATAAATAAATTATTTTGTTTGTATTGTTTGATGAACGTGTTTTATATGCAAGAAATATAATGTAAACTTGATATTTTACCAATAATTATTGTAAAATAATAAAAAAATGACTGATGCTGCAATTAGCAGAGCACTAGAACACTTAACGAATAATTCAGTTTCTATCGTGATATATATATAAAAAACCATTTTTATTATAGGGCTAATTTTAATGGTTATTGCATTGATTTCAGCAAAGTTCTGACGATCGGTGGAAATGTGCTGGGAGCGCGACAAGTTTTACTGAGTGACCCAAGCAGCACAGACAACCAGAAGTGGGTGTTTCAGAGCGACGAGTCAATAAAAAGTCTATCTGGTTACACAATTCAGCTGTACGAAGATGCAGCTAGTGACGAGAATGAAGTTGTTGGGAGAGTCGTGACGACAGCTGATGACACTGAAATATTCAAGATTACACTTTCTCAAGATTAAGCTTCAATAACACCTCTGTTACAGTCGAACACTTTACTGCTTTATGAAGTAACCGAACATAAAAAAATGTATAATATTTTTTTGTAAAATGGTTCGTAAACATAATTCATTTAAAATAATTTATCTAATAAAATGTACTTACAACAAATAAAGTGAATTAATTAAGATAACATTAAATATGCATTTTTGAAGAAATATGTTGTTGAACCGAGTATACAGGGGTTAACTCATTCGCCTCAAAAGACAAGATAGACTCGCAGGTAGTTAAATGGCCTTCAACTCAGAAGACGAGATACGCTCGCTTAACTCTGCTGTTATATATTTTGCAATATTTCGTACATCCCTTGGCGGAGCAATCTTTTGTTAACATTTATGAATAGTAGAGGAATGTGTTTTGGCCTCCACCCTTATTGTGATCACAAGTATCGTTATCTTTCGTTTGTTTTGAATGTCTGAAACAGACAATATAATTTACGGTAACTTAAATCCGGTTTGTGGGAAAACGAAAAGAGCATTTAAACTTGAAGCGAGTGGGTTAACTAACTCACTGGCGCTATCGAACCCGTAGGTTCATGGCAGAGCTCTTCACACATCTATATTCCTAAGCTATTGTTTTATAATTATATTCATAATATGATTCCTTTAAATCATGGTTAGTATTATTATCCAACCGCATTCTTGGCCTGCCTATTGGGCGCTTTCCCTCTAGTTTTCTTACAAGAGTTTCCATGCCCCTCTTTAATTCCCCATTCGTCCTACATGTCTGATCCATCGCAATCTACAAGACTTAATTGTTCTTATTATCTGAGTTTCCTATAAAGATGATGTTATGTAGTCTTCTCCATTCGCCTGTCTGTTCATCTCTCTTTTGGTTCAAACATTTTCCTGAGGACTTTATTCTCAAATAATCGTAATATGATCTCCTCCCTTAAAATAAGAGTCCACGCTTAGCATTATAATATAACTGGTAGAATAACAGTTTTAAATATTTTTAGTGTAACGTATTTTGTGAGAAGTTGGGACAAATGGAGTTCCTGTAATGCATAAAACAATGTATTTCCATAATTCAGCCTATGTTCAATTTCTTTCTGCACTCCATGGTATCTTTACCTTGTCGTGGTGGAGTGGCTTGCGTGCTTAAATGATCCTGAGAGCTATGCCGGCGGTAGCATTGCTGCCGACAGGGTTACCCATGCCGGACTGGTCGAAGGTGATAAGCCAGACGAAAAAAGTACCTTGGGGGAAAGAGTGACGATGTTTCACCGTAAAAATACAACCGTCAAGAAATGCGGACATGGGTTCAACTGGGGTAAAATTTTCCGGAATAGTCCCCCATTCGGTTCTCCGGGCGGGGACTACTTCAGGGAACCCATGTCAAGGGCTCAAACTTCATTCTTGTTGTTAATTATTGTTCCTAGGTATGCTCTAATTGAATTCATTCACTTCTTCAAAATTTAACTCACATCTCATTAACTGCCCATTCCCATTATATAATGCATTTCTATGTGTGACCATACATTTAGTTTTATTGATGTTTACTTCCAGTTCTAATTTATTATTGTTACTGAATAGAGTGTGCGTGTTGGTCCTTAGTATCTCCTCTCTGTCGCCTAATAATACTCATAATCAGCTTAAAGTAACGACTATTAACACCTTTGATTTTTAGGCCTTCTTCATCCTCTAAAGATTTGATGGCATGTTCTAGTACAAAATTGAATAATAAAGGAGATAGCGAATCTCCTATCTGTAACCCATTGTGAATTTCAAAACCATCTGAAAACTTTTTACCTACACGCACCCTACTCTTTCTGTCATTTAGACAATTTCGATTAAGTCTATTTAGTTTATTAGGAATTCAGAACTCCCGTACGATACTATATCATTTTCTCCTCTTAATTCAGCCGTATGCCTTTTTGAAGTCTAAATATAGTTGATACAGTACCATTATATTAGCATTTTGTTTCTAAAGTTTGTCTTATACTAAATATATGATATACAGGATGGTGATAAAGTCTCGATCCATTTCCAAGAAATAATGAACCCAGTTTGATGATTTTTATGTATGTTTATTGTCAAGATATGTATACATGTTCATCGTATTTCAACATGACCTCCGTCCATTTCGAAGAATTGTTCCCATCGTTCGAGAGTGGCCCGAAAGACGTTTTGAAGCATAGCTCGTAAAATAGTCGTCACTGAATTGCCGATTCGAGTCCTAAGATCCTGGAGATCCCGAACGTTTGTCTTGTACAACTTCCCCTTTATGAATCCCCAAGCAAAGAAGTCCAGGAGCGTCAAATCAGGGGAACGCGATGGCCACAGTCTTGCTGAACCTCTGGCTATACATCTGTTGGGGAATGTTCGATCGAGGTAAGCCCGTACATCTAGCGCAAAATAAAGGGGTGCTGCGTCCTGTTAAAACACAACAGAGTCAGCAATGCCATTCTGGTGTAGCTGTGGTTCGAGGAATAACTCCAGCATGTCAAGGTAATTGTTGCCATTAATTGTCTGTTCTCCGAACATGAAGAGTACATACATTCACTTTTGGTGTGTTTCTTTCCAATGCTATGAGAGTGTGAGATGGTTCCGTACCCCATATTCGGGTGTTATGTTTATTAACTTTGCCACTGATGTGGAACGTGGCCTCATCACTGAACAGGATGTCATCCATAGGGTCCTCATTGTGTGCAGCCGCTATAAAATCATAACACGTAGCTTGACGAGCTGCGTAATCTTCTGCGTCTAATTTTTGAGCACCTGAATGTGGTACGCTTTTTTACAAGGGTAAAGTGTAAAACTTACAAAATCGTTGATTTTGGCACATCTAACGCGTTGATTAAACGACGACTTGATGCTCTCGGCCTTCTTTCGATTCCTTCCCTGATTCGCTGCATAGTTTATTCTGGTACAGAAGGTTTCCCGGAGCGTGGTTCATCCGCAACGTTCCCAGTTCTTTGAAATTTATTGTAAAGTAACCGTGTTTTCTCGTGTTGGTCCTGGTTTGTGAAATTTCCGAGTGAATGCTTGTCGCACCTCGGTATAAGATAATCCACGCAGTCGCGCACTATAACGTACAGACGTTCTTCTATCGTCAGCATGCTTCTTGATTATCCTAAAAAAGAAAATAAATACGTTAATACAGAAATGGATCGAGACTTTATGACCACTCTGTATTGTGGACCTATTTCTTCTCAATCTTTGTTGATGATAGTGTACACGGATTAGACAAAATAACTGAACGATCACATTTTCTGGTGGGCATCCATTTATTTTAACGATCATGATTATTCTGATGATCTTATCAAACATTCATTATTTTCTTTCACATTTTTATTCACACAAATACATACTTCTTCTGGTGTTCGTAGCTGTGGAATCAAGCTTAGAAATTCTGAATGGCAAATTGTTGATGCCTATTTAGTAGGTGCTACAGTGATTGAAACTGTCAAATTGTTAGGATTTTCAGGATCATACTTTCTAATATGTTTTAATTCTTGACCAAAGGTAATAGTATATTACGATGCGAGGTTGGGAAGTGATTTTTACAGAATGGAGGAAAAAATTTCCGAGATTCTGTAAAATACTTCACAAACGTGCGTTGTACATTATTTTTCGCGCGATGGTGTTTTAAAAATAATAAATGATAGTAAAATAATATTTTTGTTGGAAATATTTCCGTTCATTATAAACAACTGACTAACGTTAACACTGTGGGCAATGTTTATTAGTTGAAACAACAGGAGGCCTTGAGATCAATTATTGATAACATGGCCGCAAGTACGTATTTATTGTTTTATATTGTTTCACACAACACAGAAATAAGACAACAACTAAAAGTAGAGGAATTAAACACAACAATAGTGAAATACGGAACAAACTGGAAAAAAAAAAAAACATTTTGCAAGGATGACTGAGTATAGAATACCAAAAGCAGCATACAGCTATAAACCACGAGGAAGAAGTAGTTTGGGAAGAACAAAGAACAGATGGAAACAGCAGCAATTTGGAGCCGGAACAGGCTAGTAAATAAGCCTAAACCGTGATGAAGAAGAGGACATTGTTTCAAATAAAGTTCAGTTCATTTAAAATGCAGTGATTTGTTTTGTATAATGTATATTAACACTGTCGTTGGAATATTTTCTATATATACATTGTACATAGTGTACATAGAGGGCAGTGATTTTACTTCCCGCACGTGGGTGTAAATGTAATATTACAGTATAGTTATTTAGGTTGGCAACCCCGAAATGTAGGAAGTTGAAATTTCAATAATGGTCGCCATTGATAGTAAGTACGACAAAACTCACTATCGCGCAATTTTTTTTCTTTTTTTAAACGAAACCTTGTTAAAACACTGGTAGCAATATATACATATGCATACTAGCGACCCAACAGACGTTATCCTGATCGAAGGATCAAATCTTGTGCCAAGTTACTTGTTTTATCATAAAATTAATTAATTATGACGTAATTAGATATTATTAAATAAGTTTACAAGAAAACTCCTTACTGTCATCTGTTATGGCTCAAGAAGCGTGCATCATGCCACATTGTTGTCGCAAGGAATGTGTCCATAATGCAGACGATTACACATCTGACAAAAAATTCCTATAACCCGTTCGCAGCGCCACCTACCGGGTCAAATTGTGAATCTAAACCATCCAGGGTCCCACTCAAACACACATACAAAAATTAATAAAAATCGGTCCAGTTGTTTAGGCATTTTTTAATTTCGGATTTCAAGTAAACATCCACTTCTAATTTTCGGATTTAGCTCGTGTTTTGATAATACCTACCTCAGTTTATTTTAATAGGATATACTGATCTTCGTTGTGAAACATCGAAAAATGTGACCGCTAGAGCGATTTTTCAATTTCTACTACAGGTGAGCTCCGACACCTAATGGTTTTAGAGGGTCCAATTGTGAATCTAAACCATCGAGGGGCCCAATCAGACACACAAGAAAATGTCATAAAAATAGGTCCAGTCGTTTAGGAGGAGTTCAGTCACAAACACTCGTACAGAATAATTGAAGGCTTAGGGCAATACCATGATAAGCCATATGTTGTTCGTTAGATATCTTCTTCTTCCTTTCATGTGATAGATCTAGTGATCTGTTACGGTCTCAATCCAACGTTTGAAGGGTCTGCCCAAAAATCTCTTGCCTGGTGGCTGGCAATTTAAGATCTGACGTGGTATTCTTGTCCTGCTCATTCTTCTTAGGTGAGATACCCAGTTGTTTCTGTATTTTTGTACATATTCCATGATTGATTCTGTTTGTAATTCTTGGAGAATCTCAGAATTCCTTTTATGGTCTGTTCTTGAGTAGCCTGCAGTGTATCTCATAAATTTCATTTCTGTCGCAGTTAGTCTTTGTTCATCTACACTGCGAATTGTTCAGGCCTCACTGTGTAACAACATAATATGGGTCTGGCCAGTGTTTTATAATTTTTTTTAGATATAAGAATTTTAATGTTTCAAAAAATTCTAAATACTAATTTAGTCAATACTGTTGTTAATACATTGTGTTTTAACTCATCACTGGAGCACTTACAAATGATTTTATGGATATTTCAATACATTTAATTGCTTTTAATGGATATATTTAATTTCTTAACAGAATGTAGCTTATCATGTTACTACCCTAAGCCCTTCAATTATATATATATATATATATATATATATATAATAGAAATAAACAGAAGAGGTCATGAAGAGGATTATGTCACAAAAAAACTCTTTTCATAGTAAAAAATTATCTTCCGACATTTCTTATCATTATAAGATCCTGAATGTAGGTACAGGTACTGGTAAAACTATTTAAGAAATAAGTTAAAAAAGGCAAAATATATATACAAATTTACTAACAATTCATTTATTAATATTTTATGTTAGTGAATATGTAAGTTCGATTTCAATGGGTTCAAATGTGAGACCAGCTATTTTTCTCTTAAATTAACTGTACTTTTCAGAAATTTTATTTGGGATAAAATAATACATCTACCTTTGTGGTCTCGGAGTTACCTTATTGCCTCATACGCAGCGGGTCCGGGTTCGTTCCTCGATAGAAACGTTTACTACATTATTTGGAGTTTTGTCACCGGTATGACAAATATAAATTTATTTTCAGTGGAATCACTACTAAGGTATATTGTTTGATTTTATATATAATAAATTTCCGCTAAGTTACACCTGACTCCATTAATTATATGTAAGAGAAATTCCAGGAAACGTTAAAGCGAAAATGGTAACCGATCATCACCTGATCATCACAATCATCATCTATATAACATTCCCCTTGTTTAGAATGAATACACGAGCGAATGACATGTCTTGTCTTAAATATTTGTGTTGTCATGGAGGTGGCCTTGGCATTGAGATGATCACTAATTCGGGGAGGCCCACCATGTCAGTGTGTGCAAAAAAAAGTGAGTGTGCGATCTACAGTTTAAAAATTCTCACATGACAGGTAGTGCTGGTTGATGTGGACCATAAAAAATTACTTGTAAAGGGGAGGCTAAACTATGATGAGAGAGAGAGAGATAGAGAGAGAGATAGAGAGAGAGACAGAGGGAGAGACAGAGAGAGAGGGAGAGAGAGATGAAGAGAGAGAGGGAGAGAGAGAGAGAGAGGGAGGGAGGGAGAGAGAGAGACAGAGGGAGACAGAGGGAGACAGAGGGAGAGACAGAGAGAGACAGAGGGAGAGACAGAGAGGGAGACAGATGGGAGAGACAGAGAGGGAGAAGAGAGGGAGAGACAGAGGGAGAGACAGAGAGACAGAGAGAGACAGAGAGAGAGACAGAGATGGACAGAGAGAGAGAGGGAGAGAGAGATGGAGAGAGAGAGAGAGAGAGCAGAGGGAGACACAGAGAGAGAGGGACAGAGAGAGAGGGAGAGAGAGAGGGACAGAGAGAGAGGGAGAGAGAGATGGAGAGAGAGATAGAGAGAGACAGTGGGAGACAGAGGGAGAGACAGAGAGAGAGGGACAGAGAGAGAGAGACAGAGAGAGAAGGAGGGAGAGACAGAGAGAGACAGAGAGACAGAGAGAGACAGAGAGGGACAGAGAGGGACAGAGAGAGAGAGAGAGGGACAGAGAGAGACAGAGAGAGAGACAGAGAGGGGGACAGAGAGAATGACAGAGAGAGACAGAGGGAGAGACAAAGACAGAGAGAGACAGAGAGAGACAATGAGAGGGACAGAGAGAGGAGAGAGGGAGAGAGAGAGAGGGAGAGAGAGAGAGGGAGTGAGAGAGTGGAGAGAGAGGGAGAGAGATGGGGAGAGAGAGATAGAGAGAGATAAAATAATTAACCATAACCACTTCATATTCTTTAACGCAAATAAAAAAGTTGTTCGCTTTAATTAACAATGATATACCACACATGGTGTCATTATAAAAACCTGCAGGCATGTTGGTACAAAAGTTAATTAATTTTAGTATTTAAAAAAATGACACATCATTCTGAGTATTTATGAGCTTAATGTTTTAATTGGTGTTTGACTTAATTTAAAATCGCATCAATATCGTTATAACAATCCAGTGAATTATCAATAATTGCTGTATTGAATAATCTGTTCAGTTCCAAACGTAATTTTATACCTAACCTAAAACTATTTTATAAGAAAAATAAGAAAATAAAACATCACAGTCCAATGAAACTAGATTTAATTAAGGCAGATATTAAAAACAAATCGGCCGCGGTGGACTAGTGGTTAGGGTGCTTGCCTCCGATTCCGATGGTCGCGGTTTTAAACCCAACCGGAGTCAATCTTCTTTAGGATGGAAAAAATCCAAGGAGCAAGTCTTTCGGGAGGGACTTTAAGCCGTGGATCCCGAGTCTGAAGAATTTTAGGCTCGTACAATATTGTTAAGCCTGAATATAGAGGCCTTTATGCAAAATTTACAGAATCTTCCCATCCTAGTGCTTGGTTTCCTAGATGTCACAATGAGGCGGAAAACTGACACTGGTCTGCGAATTAGAGAGTCTACGAGTCTGTCTATCCTTTATGGAATCAAAACATACTTGATCGATTTGAATGCTGTTTTTACCATCATGTGGTTATTATTCAAGAAAATGAAAATAATTTGCAGTACTCTTTACACCAATTAAATCAGTTATGCCAAGAATATAATTTTAAAATATCAAAGGAAAAAAACGAAAATAATAGCATTTTGGGAAAGCCAGATATAATAACAGTTAAATCTCGTAGACTGCGATGGGCAGGGCATGTTGCGCGTATGGGGAATGAAAGACGTGCATGGAAGTTTCTTGAGGGAAAACCAGAGGGAAAACGCCCAGTTGGTAGACCAAGAATGAGGAGGGAGAAACACATTAACTATGATTTGAGGGAAGTAGATTATACAGGGAATGATTGGAAAGCATTAGCTCAGCTTAGGGATGTATGGAGAGCTTAGGACCGCGCGGCCATGAACCTACGGGTTCGATAGTGCCAGTGAGGAAGTAAGTATGGCATTTTGGGGAAGTGAACATATATGATCAAAAATCATAATAGACAATAAACCTCTGGAACAAGTAGCAAATTTTAATTGTTTGAGTTGTAATTGTACTATAAACACAAAAACTGAAAGAGACTTGAATATGAAACTGTCAAGATTTCAAATGATATGTGGAACTATACATAGAATATTAAAGAACAAAACAAGAATTATACTAGATTGAAGTTTTATAAAACATTGGCAGTTCCTGCATTGGTTTATGGAAGTGAAACTTCCTTAGAAGAACAAAAGGTTGAAGAACAAAAGGCTGCACAATAATGGATCGGTTAAAGAATGAAGATATAAGAACAGAGTTAAATATATATCCATTAAATGATAAAATCAAAGAATTACAGAGAAAAAATGGTTTACACATGCAGAAAGAATGAACGTAACAAGATTACCAAAAACAGCATTTAACTACAAGCCAGGAGGTTCAAGGAATGTAGGAAGGACAGTGAAAAGATGGACAGAACAACTGTGAGGCGGAACAGGCATTTTGCCTATCCCGTGAAGTCAGGAAGAAGAAGAAGAAGACCATCATTTAGATAATTTTTTTGGACAATTAACGTATATAACGAATTACCGTACGTACTATAGGGCCGGAACTAAAAAAAAAAGTGCATAGATAAAGTCGCTTTTTGGACGCTTAAATGGCGTACGCTGCCTAAATCATAACAAAATACACCAAATTAATGTGCACAGAATTTAATATATAAAAATAATTCTACAATAAAGTTTGAGACTGCATAATATGTCTATCTTTTTACGGATAACTCACAATAACCACTTCTGTCTTTCGACTCATTGATACCAAGAACATCGGTTTAAGGAGATTCCAAGGAAATGCCAGGTAATCAGCACGGGGTATCTAAAAATATTTATGATATAAATTTACAATTATTTTTCTTTTTATTTATTCAACTATACATAAAAACACATTTATTTAGATTAAGCAGTGCACGCCGGGTAGTATCCAGTTTGTAACAAAATATATACGTTTCTGGATTAAATTTATATTGTATTGAGAGTTGTGGATGTGTGAACTTTACTCCTGGCCTCCGACCAGGAAACAATACCTAGAAGTACTCGCCACTAAAGATGCCCTCCGCATTGAGGGAGAAATGTCTGGTGGAAACACCAGTAATGGACCACGACTACATAGCTCCGAATCACTTTAACATTAAGATTATCGGCCTGATATCCTCCATTCTAGTATTGTTAAAACATCCCAATATTTTGTATTGACTTAGGCTTTCACGGCCGGAGTTGCGATGATGATCTTGAACAAGATTTCCGGGCTGTATAGGCCGTGGTCTCGAGTCTTCAGTTCCCCGACGTTTCGCCAGAGACTGCGCCTGGCATCCTCAAGGGTCCCGGAAACATTTTTCAAGATCATCTCAATATTTTGTTGTTATTATTTCCTTGATGGAGAATTTAATCTGTTTTTCGGTTGCTATTTATTTCCGATCCGATTGAGGGTCTTTCCACTTTTCAGCGGTTGCCCTTTTACCAGCCGACTGCTGGCCCTTCACATCCACATGTGTCAATCACAGAGGTAGATGATCAACAGCCAGTGTAGGGGTGACATGTGGTTAGCATGTCGAGTCCCCCAGCCGTTATAGCTGGTTCCTCAACCTGGAGCCGCTACTTATTGTAGTTACGCAATTGCCTCACGATGCTGGGTGGGCACCGGTCCCATACTGGCCGAAATACCATGAGAAAATTTCTTCCCCCATGGAGACTCGAACCGGCGCAAGTCCCGTAGCTCTGCGCCAAGGCTTCCTACCTTAACCGCTCGGCTACGGCGCAGGACTATTTATTTCTATTCCTAAATATTTGAATGAGTTACCTATTCTATACTTTCCTCATATATTTCTAATTTAACACGGCGCGGCTCCTTGGATATTGCCATTGATTTGGTTTATAGTGTATATATATATATATATATATGACACGATAAGAAAAATAAATGCTCGGACGGGACTTGAAACCGGACCTCTGGATTGATACCCCAGTGCACTTCCTATTGCGCCACCGAGCAAGTCTAGTACAAACATTCACTTTTCTTTTCATATATTCTCATTATTAAGATGTGTAGTGGGAACTCGGTCTCCACTGCCATCTGCTAGCTCCTAAGGAAATTAAAGAGAATATTTTTACTTTATAGCAATGACGCTTTATCGATGCATATATATGTATATATACCGCTGTGGTCTCGAGGTAGCGTGCTGCCTTGTCACGCAGCGGGCCCGGGTTCGATTCCCGGTCGGGACAGTTTTCTGGGTGAGGTTTTAATCGGGGGTTTTCCTCATCTGTAAGACAAATGCCAGAAAACTTTAAGGTACAAACGGTCACTGAAATCATATGGCCATCATCACCAGCCTTCACCGGCGTGGAAAGCAACGGGGAGCTACCACACCTACAATTCCCTAGTAAAGCTGCAAGCATAGCATGCAAATGCTAGGATTGCAGTGAAGGACCTGCCTTCGGGCAGAATTACTATGGATGGATATGTATATATGACATGATAAGAAATATAAATGCTCGGACGGGACTTGAACTCGGACCTCTGGATTGATACCCCAGTGCGCTTCCGATTAGGCTATCGAGCAAGTCTAGTACATTCATTCATTTTTCTTTTCATATATTCTCATTATTACGAGATTTAGTGGGAACTCGGTCTCCACTGCCAGCTGGTAGCTCCTATCACAAGTAAGCAAATTAAAAGAATATGTTTACTTTATAGCAGTGACTCTTTATCGATGCATATATATATCAAAGTCACTCTCAAGCAATTTAGGAATATACATATTGGATTTTCCATTCTGATGAAATAAACAGAAGCAGATTTTTAAAAGAAATCCTGTTCCGTTTTGTCTATGTCATCTTCCTGACAATATTTTTTCTTGTAATTTCTAGAAATACAATGGTGTCATTTATAAGACAACCAATAGAAAAATAGCTATATATCTGAAATAATAAACAAGGAAACCACAGCAACGTCCTGTTAAGGAAAATATAAGCAATTCTTTAATAAATCAGCATATTAGACTGTAGTGGCATACAGATTAAAGCGTCGAACAAATTATTTGGTAAGTTAAAATATTCTGTTCAATAAAATTCCTATTTTAGACTCCATAATTTATTGTAAATAGTAGCATTTAAGTAAATCATAATGTACTGAGACCCAACAAGATTTCAGTAAGGAGAAAGTTTGGAAAATTTGTGATAATTGCTATTATACTCGGACCAACGGATCTGTGCCCGTATAGCGCTGACATAGTTCTTAGAAAAGTCTATGCCCACACCGTATCACCGCACTCCCCTCACACCACGTCAAACAACGGAACGGTACCTTACCGAATAGGGATGTTGCCAAACTTCCCCCAGTGTCATGGCTCTTGAATATTGAATAATGCAAGGTTGGAGTTGAGTTTACAACACTGGAGTGCAGGTGAAAGAGAGATAGGTATGCAGGGTGGGAAATGATTTGCTGAGGCAGAAAAGGAAGCAGGCTTTAGTTCGCATATCTTACGGGGGCACAGATCCGTTGGACAGATACTAACTCAATGGCACTATCGAACTCTAGGTTCATAGCCGGACTCATAATCATTTTTATATTTAAAGATTAACTAATTTGTATATATATACACACACACACACACTTTTTTTATTTCATGTCATAATTGGCCTTTATTGCTAAAATGTCAAAAATACAGTTATAACATCTAAATATACAAGCGTTACTGCTTTAAAGGAAAAATTATCTTTAAAAGTGCTTAATTGTTGTAGTAGCCACTAGATGGCAGTTGCAACGATATCCCACTGCCTCTCGTCTAAATTGAGAATTATATATATATATATATATATATATATATATATAAGAAAAATAAATCTATATGTTAGGATTCCTGAATAGCTCACATTTGGTTAGAGCGCTAACGTATAAAATTAGAGATCTCGGGTTCAAATCCCGACTCAGGCACTTATTTTTCTCTTCATATCATATATGGATTCAAATCCCGATTCAAGCACTTCCTTTTCTCATATATGACATGAAGAGAAAAATAAGTGCCTGAGTCGGGATTTGAACCCGAAGTCTCTAATTTTATAGTAATTCTGCCCGAAGGCAGGTCCTTCACTGCAATCATAGCATTTGCATGCTATGCTTGCAGCTTTACTAGGGAATTGTAGGTGTGGTAGCTTCCCGTTGCTTTCCACACTGGTGAAGGATGATGATGATGATAATGAGAAGGATGATGATGATGATGGCCATATGATTTCGGGGACCGTTTGGGCCTTAAAGTTTTCCTGACATTTGTCTTACAGGTGAGGAAAACCCCTGATAAAAACCTCACCCAGAAAAACTGCCCCGACCGGGGATCGAACCCGGGCTCGCTACGTGACAAGGCAGCACGCTACCTTGAGACCATGTATATATATATATCATCAATAATGACATGAAATAAAAAAATGTATATATTTTTATTTCATGTCATAATTGGCCTTCATTGCTAAAATGTCAAAAATATAGTTATAACATTTAAATATACAAGCGTTACTGCTATAAAGTAAATATTCTATTTAAAAATGCTTACTTGTAGTAGCCACTAGATGGCAGTTGGAACGACATCCCGCTGCCTCTCGTGTAAATTGAGAATAATATATAAATATATATACATATATAAGAAAAATAAATCTATGTGTTAGGATTCCTGAGTAGCTCTCATTTGGTTAGAGCGCTATAAAATTAGAGATCTAGGGTTCAAATCCCAACTAAAGCACTTATGTTTCACTTCATGCCATATATATATATATATATATATATATATATATATATATATATGTACGATACATTGTTTAGACCTGGTTTTGGCTAGTAAGTACTATTCCATTTATGAACCTACACCCGAACATTAATTTATTCATAAGGATATTATGAGTTGTTTCAGGAGTCGGCTTATGATTTGTACTGATTCCATACTATGAACTCACAGTCCTCTACAATGTTTTCTTCATATACGTCTCATGTATAAGTGAATAAATAAATAGTTTGATATTTATTGCAGGTAATATGAATATTCTGGGAGTGTTTGTTTTATCTTCGTGCGCGGTTATTTTATGCGCAAATGCACAACATGAAGATGGGCCTATGAGATCTCATGTAGAAACTCCAGACCTTCATAGAGTCACACAAAGACCTCCTAGAGTCAGAGTGATGAATGGTGATAATGATGATCATGAAAATAGAGAAATGGTCACTCGAATACCACTTGAAGTCACAACTGCCAGTAAGGTAAGTTTATTTAAAGTTTTAAAATCAAATAACGCACTCCGGCCGTGAAAGCCTAAGTCAATACAAAATATTGGGATGTTTTAACAATACTAGAATGGAGGATATCAGGCCGGTAATCATAATGTTAAGTGATTCCGAGCTATGTAGCCGTGGTCCATTACTGGTGTTCCTACCAGACATTTCTCCCTCAATTCGGAGGGCATCTTCAGAGGCGAGTACTTCTAGGTATTGTTTCCTGGTCGGAGGCCAGGAAAAAACTTCAAACATCTACAACTCGCATACAACATAAATTTAATCCAGACACTGTGGCAAGAAGTAATAGACTCTTAAGTACTAAAACATACCATAACTGGAAGGCGCACAAACGCGCACATGAGTCTATTACCAACATAGGAACCCCAAACGAATAGTACCTACCCCTCTAAGCTATAATGAATACTATGTACACTCGGAGTGGGGATGGCGACTTTATGGGATGAGTCATCACCCATTTAAGGCGAGGACGCGTGTGAAAACTCTCTCATGCTCACACGGTCTACAAGAAACAAGTCCTACAACAACCGTTCGCGACCTTCAGTAAAAGTTATATTAAAAACACGTGGGCTTAAGTAAATTAATCAACTCCACTCCGAGTTAGTGAAGTATAAAACATCGTAAGTCTATAATTGTACATACAAAATTATCCAATAAACTGCAATAATAAGTGTATAATATAAACATCCCTGAGTGATCATAACTTATTCTTCCCTGAGCGAACCGGCACACATGGCGCCCGACGTGACCGGCATAACACGTATATATTTTATTACAAACTGAATAATACCCGGCGTGCACTGCAATGTCTAAATAAATGTTTTATTTATGTTTAGTTGAATAAATAAAAAGAAAAATAATTGTGAATTTATGTCATAATTATTTTCAGATACCGTGGTGATTATCCGGCGTTCATATGAAAACATACGTAAACGTTTATTCTATTCACTATACGCACATTAGGCTTTAGAATTGTTACTATGTTACTAATGATTTTGAGCCCAGAATTGCATTGGACTTTCCAGTGTTTGTTAACGTTATTAATCCTCAATTAGTCGCGTGAAAAATACTGAATCAGTTAGTCGCGTGGTACTCAGCGTCACCCACAAATAAAAACAACAATTTTATTATTGTTATTCTTTTATTTGTCATAAATAGTGGCATTTGTTAGGACTATTTAACGAATAAAATTAAGCTGTTTACTCACAAATCGTTATTTAAATATAATTATTTTAAATTTTTATATATTTAATTTACACCGCGATGTTTGAAAACAAATGAGAAACGATTGTTATGCTTCATTTGTTCATCACTTGCATCCAGATAATTTATTTATTGACAAAGGATCGCAATATTGTAAGAATACACCCTACGGGGGAAATTTATAACCTATATTGTAGATTATTAATTATTTTCTGATGTGCTATGATGTAATTATGTCAACTACATTTTTCTGGAACGTAAATCCTGAGAAATAATACGTTTAGGAAAGTACAAAGACTTTTTTTTTGTAGTACGAGTATAATCAATTGCTGCAAATATTTTTATATTATTGTGATGGCCAATTTATATTCGTAGACCGTGTGGGTCTTAAAATTTCCTGACATTTATTTTATAAGTGAGGAAAAAAAAAACATCATCCAGAACGCTTGTTCCGACCGAGGATCAAACTCATACCCGCTGCGTACGCTACCCTGAGAACGTTGAACTATAAAATTCGTTTAAAATCTTTAAATAGACTGTACAATATATGGTTGTTTTATATAGTGAACTGTGAATTTGTATTGTGGCAGTTGTTTGCTTTGAAAGTTGCTATAGTTAGTCATCAGAACTTGAGAATTTTCAAAATTGACTTGGCAATATATAAATAATTTCACTATAACAGCATGATGTCAACTTTTTTTTCAGGAACATTGTCCTGGATGTTCTATTGAAATCAACCACAATGATGCCAACATACAAAAGTACGCTAGAAATGCCACTGACATCTATAAGGCAAGAAATGAGATTCCTAGGGACGCCGCCTTGGAAAGAATATTTGACGTACATAGACAGGTATTTATTTAGTGATGTCTTATATAATTTAAATAGGTTATATAGCTTTGAATGAGATCACTTAGAAGAATTACTTTTTGACAAATATATTATTAAGCATAATAGTTTATGGCTAATAGTGCCATTGCAATATGAAGTTGAACTAACCTAGTCAACATTAACAAAATTAATTGTAAAACTTCGTTGAGATGTTAGCCATAATATTAATATTATAACTAAAATTATGTACCTAAGTCCGTCTCTTCAAATTCTTAGATTATTAAAACTGTAGGCCTTTCGCGACTAGTCCCGAAGAAAGGAGAAAGGAAGCAGGTCTAGGGATATCGATTCTTGTTGAAGTATTAACTTGTTTGTGATATTCTTATAGAGAAGATTGTGTACACTCGGCGGGTTCTCGTTTAATATAAATTGTTACTGATTTATTTTAGAATTTCGATCTCTTCTAGTATGTTTATTTTCGTTGGAATATTCTCTCTATGTAATATTGTGAGGGTGTTATTAATATCTTGCATATGATGTATTTCCTGAATATCCTTCCTTTCTGCTGATGATAGGATTAGTCCCGAAATACCTAAAGGTTTTTAATAATCAAAAACGTTGAGGAGACGGGCGATTAAGGTACACAATTTTATAACTTTATATTAGGTCTATGATTTTAATATTGAACTAACAAAGGCGAATTCCTATACGTAAATATAAATCTAAATATCTTTTTGGATTTTGGATTGAATATGTACTGTTTTCTCAGAAACATACTTTTCACAGAACTAGTTGAATACAGGCTTTCACAGCCGGCAATCATAATGTCAAGTGATTCCGGGCTACGTGGCTGTGGTCCATTACTGGTGTTCCTATCAGGCGTTTCTCCCTCAACTGCGGAGGCGACTGTGAAAGTCGACCCTCCGACCAGGAAACAACACCTAGATTTACTCGCCACTGAAGATGCCCTCCGCAGTTGAGGGAGAAATGTCTGGTAGGAACACCAGAAATGGACCACGGCCACATAGCCCGGAATCACTTAACATCATTTACACAGAACTCTTTTCACGTATTTATTTATAATCAAAATGAGTAGACCAACTGGTGAATTACACTGAAACTACGTTCAGCCTTGAGAGTGCTGTGATTATGTTTCTTCACTCTAGTCCCGAGGATCGCGAATTTAAACGCGGCCTGAATAGATGGATTTTTTAATGGAAAGATCCAAGGGGAAACTGAGGTGGAATGAAGGCGGATAAATTTCGCTTAGAGACCTTTTTATTCAGGCTTAAGAATCTTTTACTAGCCTGAAAAAAAGGAGGTCTCGCTCCTTGGATTTTTCCATCCTAAAAAATCTACCGACCCTTGCCGGGTTTGAACCTTCGGGATCAGAGGAAAAAGACATAGCCACAAGTACATTGCGGCTACTAATCAAATATTACGTTGATGGATATTAACCCTTACTTCACAATGTATCTTTTAAGATACATGGATTTCATTTATTTATTTATTTATTTATTTACTATTATTTATAAAACAATAAAAACAAATGATTAGAAATTACTTTTTTTTACAAATGTCCCAGGTTTGTCTTTTGACATTCCTTGTTTCTCTCCTGGCATGGCGTACTCGTAACCCACTTCTGAGTTTGGGGCGCCTGGAAGGCGGGGTTACGTTGCCCCGATGATATGATGGGTGATGATGATGATAATGGTGCGCCAGGAGAGTCCCTAATCCTAAGCTTAACCTAAGATGAATATAAATGATGATGATTCCGATGGCCATATGATTTCGGGGACCGTTTGGGCCTTAACGTTTTCCTGACATTTGTCTTACAGGTGAGGAAAAACCCCGATAAAAACCTCACCCAGAAAAACTGTCCCGACCGGGGAATAAATTACTTAAGTTTGTGCCAAATTAGTAATAATGTAGCCTACAATAATAACTTAGAGTTTTTACACCATTTTGTTTTCTTTGCGGTCCGAAACATTTAAATAACTGGCAGGAGAAATTAATGTTTCGCCAATTTAAGGGTTAAACCTTTTTTCGGAAAGAATTGTACAGTTTTTTAATTAACTCTTGGAAACAAATTAATGATAACACAAACATGAAACACTTACTTACTTACTTACTTACTTACTTACTCACTGGCACTATCGAACCCGTAGGTTCATGGCCGCACGGACATAAGCTCTCCATACATCCCTATCCTGAGCTACTGTTTTCCAATCATTCCCTGTATAATCTACTTCCCTCAAATCATAGTTAATGTTGTTCTCCCACCTCATTCTTGGTCTACCAACTGGGCGTTTTCCTTCTGGCTTTCCTACAAGAAGTTTCCATGTACGTCTTTCATTCCCCATACGCGCAACATGTCCTGCCCATCGCAGTCTACGAGACTTTACTGTTCCCATTACATCTGGCTTCCTATAAAGACCATGTAGTTCATTGTTATGTAGTCTTCTCCAGTCACCTGTCTGTTCATCTCTCTTTGGTCCAAAAATTTTCCTAAGAACTTTATTCTCAAATACTCGTAATCTCCTTTCCTCCCTTAAAGTAAGAGTCCATGTTTCGCACCCATATAATATAACTGGTAGAATAATAGTTTTATATATATTCAGCTTAACGTTTTTTGAAAGGAGTTGGGACATCAAAAGTCTCTGCAATGCATAATAGCACGCATTTCCAGAATTGAGCCTATGTTTAATTTCTTTGTGCATCTCATTCCTATTAGTGATTATTGTTCCTAGGTATTTGAATTCAGCCACTTCCTCAAAATTTCCCTCATTTGTCATTAGCTGTCCATTTCCATATATACTGAATTTCTACGTGTGATCATATATTTAGTTTTACTGATATTTACTTCCAGTCCTAATTTCTTAGTGTTACTCAATAGTGTGTGCGTGTTGGCCTTTAGTATCTCCTCACTATCGGCCAGTAGTACTACATCATCAGCATAAACTAACAGCTTATTAATACCATTCAGTTGTAAGCCTTCCTCATTCTCTAAAGATTTAATGGCATGTTCTAGTACAAAATTAAATAGTAGAGAAGATAGTGCATCTCCTTGCTTCAACCCATTCTGGATTTCAAAAGTGTCCGAAAACTGTTTGCCTACACGCACCCTACTCTTTGAGCCATTTAGACACATTCGTATAAGTCTAACTAACTTTTTAGGGATTCCGAACTCCAGCAGGATACTGTATAACTTCTCCCTCTTAATTGAATCATATGCTTTTTTGAAGTCTACATATAGTTGATGTACAGTACCATTATATTCGCATTTCTTTTCTAAAATCTGTCTTTACAAACATGAAACACAATTTTATTAATTAAAATAATATAATTACAAAGAAATAAACGTTATCTCAGTCAAAACATAACTTTATTGTGTCGACGTTTCAATCTCCACACCTTTAAGTCACGCTTATACAGTTACCTGTTGTCTAATAATTAATTTTTCTCTATTTATTTAATTTTATACTATGTCATTAATCTTTTCCTCGTTTTTTATATAGCTTGTACATATTATATATTTAATTCGTTAAATTTAGAGTAAATCAAAATACATTATAAATATTAATTGTATTGTATTCATAACTTGTAATCGTTTATATATATTTAGATTTAAGACTTTTCTTTTGTATTTTTTTTAAACCTGGTTGAGTGGTAGACAAGGCCTTAAGGCCTTAACTCTGCCAGGTAAAATAAAGCTATTATTATTATTATTATTATGTGAGATCATTTTCAAGACATGGTTGTTTATATAAACATAATTACTCTCAGTGAAAAATAATTTTAAAAGAAGTCTTCATTAAAATAATTTCACTGCGCTTTTCTGATGTATTTAGAAGAGAAAATAGACGTAGAAGATGTAATGAAAGTAATAAGAGGATAACAATATATATATATATATATATATATATATTGTGATTGGTTGGAATTCGTGTTATTCTACACGGACTGGTATTTAATTCACGAGTTAAATAAATAGTCTCGGTTAATTAAAATATTTTTATAAATATATTCGAATTAAATCTTTATTTGTCTTTATTTGTTTTTCAGGTTATAAATGGTCTACGATACGACTTCAAGATAATCTTCAGTTATTCACTAGGTGACAGTACCATCAAGGTAAAGTTAGATTAATCCAATTATTTTTCCGTATCTTTAATTTCTTTTCTAGAAATTTACTAAGCCCATATAGAGGACACCAAAATTAGTTACAGATTTAAAATAACTTCTAGAAAGTTTTGTTCAACATAGTTTAGTTACCAATACCTTGATATTTTAAGTCATAACTTCTTTATTCTGATCTGTAGAATTTGTCGTGCTTGTCACTAGACTTAGAATTGTAGTATACTATCTCGTTCACCAAAATAACTAGAAAAACCTGGAAACAGTTTAGCGAAGGAATCGCCCCTATTTACCAATAAGTGAAATGGCATCAAGAACACAAACACTCCGAAACGAAAACACAAGACGACGAACATGTTAGGGGTATTAAATAATACGATATATTCGACCGAGAAAAGTGGCAACTAGGAATTGGTTAACGCCAATCCAATCTGTAAAAATCCGAATAATACTACCACTAACTAACTAACTAACTCACTGGCCCTATCCAATATGGTGGTTCATGTCCGCGTGAATATACGCTCTCCATAATCCCTATTTTAGACTAATGTTTTCCTAAAATTTATTTATAATTCACTTCCTTCAAATCATGGTTAATATTATTCTCCCACCTCAATTTTGGGCTACCTATTGCGCACTTCTCTCTGGTTTCCTTAAAATAAGTTACGTTCATCTTCCATTCCCCATTCGTGTCACATGTCCTGCCCATCTCAATCTATGGGACTTAAGTAAAGTAAAGTAAAGTAAAGTAAAGTGATCACACAACAGGCCCGGAGGCCCTTGGGGTAGTAGGAGGTTAAGGCTCCCACTTTTTCTAGACAATCAGCACTTTATGTCAGCCGAGTTGTCAGCCCTGCGTGACGGCCGCCTTTACCCCCAGAACAAGGGTCTGGTACTCATTTCCGTTAGAGGCTGAGTCGACCCCAGGGCCATAGTGCCGCCAGAGGGTTTGGGTCAGTTTAAAAATCCTGACCCCAACGGGACTTGAACCCTCGACCCTCCGGCTTGTAGCTCAGTGCCTTAACCACTACGCTACGGCGTGCCCCCCTAACTTTTCATATTAAATTTGGTACACTTGTAATATGTCTGTAAGTACTTTTTCTTATTATTTGATGTTACAGCACGAGTGGGCCTTAAAAACGTCCTCTATGGCCTTCTTTCATCCTTCTCTATCCGACACCAACTCTCTCCAATTCTTTATTCCAAATATTTTCATGTCTGCCTGTACACAATTCCATCATCTGTTCTCAGTCTCCCTCTTAATCTGGTTCCGTCTATTTGTTGAAGACAATCTTCGCTTTCCTTCTGGTTCCCATCCTTGTGATATGACCTAACCATCTCAATCGTTGACAACTTATATGCGTCTCCAAATTCAATTCATTATACAATTCACATATCGCATCGTTGTATCTAGATCTCCATGAATCTTCTGTTTCAATTACTCAGAAGATCCTTCTCAAGATTTTCCTTTCAAACACTGCTAGTTGTTTGCTGTATTGTACAAGTACTACTACCACTGCTAATATACTCACAGGCCTACTAATTTTAACTAATTATGAAATGATGAAAAAGCTTATGACTCAATTCCGAGGAACAAATTATGGGAAGTATTGGAGAAATACAATATTGACAGAAACCTAATAGAAATTATTAAACAAATCTATAAAGATAACTCCGCTTATGTTAAAATGGGAAATATAATGTCTAATCCTATAAAAAACCTCAAAGGGATTGAAACAAGGGTGCAGTCTATCACCAATTTTATTTAATATTTATGTAGAATTTATATTAACGAAATGGAAACAAAGTTGCAAAGGTATGGGGATACCAATAGGCAACAGATTTTTGCTGACATTACAATTTGCCGATGATCAACTGGTTTTAGCGCAAGACAAATTTGATATGGAATTCATGATAAAAAGGTTGAAAAACAAATATGAATCATGGGGTCTCACAGTAAATTTACAAAAAACAGAATATCTGGCAATAAATAGCAATGAAAGAGAAAATTTAATATTGGAAGAAGGAATTCAAATAAAGCAAGTGAAACAAACTAAATATTTGGGAATGATTATGGATAACATCGAAGGTATAGGAAAAGAGAACATAAAACATAGAATTGAATTGAGTAGCAAAATAATATCATCATTAAATTCAATATGGTGGGATAAGCATATGTGGAAAGACACAAAAATATATTGGTAAAACATTGGTGGAATCTGTTGCAATTACGGAAGTGAGGTATGGACAATCAATAAGTACTACAAAAATAGACTAATAGCTCTAGAAATGGATTATTTACGAAGAAGTGCCAGAAAGTCTAAATTAGAACGTGTCACAAATAAGGAAATTAGAAACATAATGGAAGCAGAAGAAGGCATAATTGAAATAATTGAGGAAAAGGAATTGAAGTGGTTAGGACATGTTTTAAGAATGGAAGATGAGCGATGGCCGAAGCAGCTATATGAATGGCATCCGAACAGAAAGAAGAAAAGAGGAAGACCAAGGTTAACATGGAAGGAAAACATGAAGACAGTAATGCAAGCTAGAGGGCTAAGCATCGAAGATGCCCAAGACCGTAGGCTTTGGAGGTTTGGCACGGGAAGACGGCAGCAGCTGTAAAAACCCGAAGATAGATAGATAGATAGATGAAATGATGAAAGACGGTAAAATGAATCTTGGTTATGAAATTAAAAACTAAAAATTTGTATTTAATAGTATAAATTTCTTGGATTTATCAATAAAACACATTGATAATAAGTTTGAGTTTGGTATCTTTCACAAACCATCTCATACTGATACCACTATCCATAGTTCTTCTCTTCACCCATATACTCATAAGATGGCAGCCTTTAATAGTTACATTCATAGACTTTTAAATATCCCTCTTTCACCCTTGAAATATAATAATGAATTGAATATTATTAAACAATTGACTGTTAATAATGGATACGACCCTGAAATTATAGAATGTTTAATTAAGAAGATTAATTACAAAAAAGCAATTAACAAAGTTTTTCCTGTACCCAAAGAAAACAATAAGAAATATGTCGTAATGTCATACATAGACCCACTTTCAAATAAAATATCTAAACACTTCAAAAAGTTGAACATTAATGTGGCATTTAAAACTAATAAAACTCTACAAAATATAATAAAAAACAATAAAACCAAAACAAAAAAAGAAAAATTATCAGGTGTATATAAATTGAAGTGTGGCACATGTAACAATGTCTATATATGACAAACTGGTAGACCTTTTATCTCTGGGATAAAGGAACACATGAGAGCATATAACAGAAATTTAAAAAAATTCAAAATATGCTAACCCCCTATTCCAATTTAATCATTGTTTCAATCCAAATTTTGAAATTTTACATATTTCGATAAGGGTAAGAAGTTAGATCTTTTGGAGGCTGTAGAAATTAATAAATTTAAAAGTAGTAAAAAACTGTTAAATTCTCAACTTGATTTGAATGAATCCCCTTTGTTAAATTAAAAAAATGAAATAAATATTGTTGTATTGTTGCTTAGATCAGTTGGAACACAATTCATAATTTGTTAACATGTCTGAAGAAGGTACAGTGTACCGAAACAGCTGTCACTGAATTATATAATAAATATGAAAATCAAATAAAACTATTTAATTAATAAAAAATTGTCTTGACAACTGAGGAAAGTCATGAAAAATATCTCATGGAATATGAAATTTGAGCTCCGGATATAAAAAATACGAATCTCCAAGCACTATCAACTAATTTGAGTCAACTCACTGAGTATTTGTTTCTGGAAATATGTAATATTACGTTGGTGAGGAAAAATAAAATTGAGTTATTGTTTTGTTTTGCAGAACATGGCCACCTGTGAAGTGGAAGTTCTGTTGCATCACACCAGAAGAACACCTCTCGTCAATGCGAAGCCTTGCAAGATACCCAGGTTAGCAGTTCTGCCAACTCTAGATATTTCATGCTGTCATGATAAAGTGGGGATAGAGGGGGAAAATAAATGCAATGTATATGGTCTAAATCAATTAATAACATGAACATTTATTTAATTATGAGAGAAGCAATTATAGTTATTTAGATGACTAGTCACTAAATCTAATTTGGTAACGCGTTGTCTATAATATTTTATGTACATTTAGAGTATTTTAATATAATTCAGAGTATTTTAATTATATTTAATTAATTGTGTTTATTGTGGAAACGATATGTTTAGAGAAAGAGTAATGAGAGCTTTGGAGATAAAAAAAGACGATAAATCAACAAATATTGTTATTATATTCTTCAATTTTGGGTGGTAGTTTCACATGTGAATTTAAAGTAAAAATGAGCGGAGAAGGTGATTTCCACTGTTCTTCAGTAAAAAAAATTGAAAGCAGTCCAAGATGCAACTATTAATATAATTCCAGAAAAGTCAAGAAAAGTTAATTTATGTAATTATATGAAATCATCATTAAAGTGTATTCTACGTTTGTTGAACCTATATTTTATGTTTTGATAGCGTGTTGTTAGGATATAAATTATAGTTTTTGTTGCCTAGTAACTACGAACTAAAGCGTCACTGATTGTTATAATAGTAGATAAAAAAGTTTTTCAATATCTCGGTAAAATATATGCATATGAGTCATCAATTGTCAAAACTGTTTATATTGGTTAATAACAAATACGTAAAGGTCACAAGATATCAGTCTGCTAACAATTCCTCTTCATAGCACTTCCTCCTATTCTACTTCCTTCACAGTAGCCTCTGCCCGCTTCTGGAATCTCTGTCCTCAAGATATCAGGGGTTGCCGCACACTTGGTACCTTTAAGTCACGCTTATACAGTTACCTGTTGTCTAATAATTAATTTTTCTCTATTTATTTAATTTTATACTATGTCATTAATCTTTTCCTCGTTTTTTTATATATCTTGTACATATTATATATTTAATTCGTTAAATTTAGAGTAAATCAAAATACAACATAAATATTAATTGTATTGTATTCATAACTTGTAATCGTTTATATATATATTGTAATTTAGATTTAAGACTTTTTTGTTTGTTTGTATTTTTTTAAACCTGGTTGAGTGGTAGACAAGGCCTTAAGGCCTTAACTCTGCCAGGTAAAATAAAGCTATTATTATTATTATTATTATTATTATTATTATTATTATTATTATTATTAAAAGTGCAGCATTAATATTAAAGAGGATTATAGGATGTAGTGGGAATGTTTCATACTTTAGCAATATGTTAGGGACTTTATGAAACCCACTTATACATACATACATACATACATACATACATACATACATACATATACATACACTATTAACGCAAATTATATGAGACCCTTAGAAACCAAGGGGTAGAAGTAACAATTTGCTAATTTTGGACTTGAGCGCAGATTTTAATAGTTAAAGCAGATACTGATCTGAGTGACCAATGGGTTTCATATATTAATATATGTGCGGATCGTTTCCTAAAAATTTTAAAATGCATTTTATACCACCCCTATAAAATTTATAAAAATAAGTTATTAATATATTTATTTTTTCTCTCTTCACCTTAGTTTAATCTCTCTCTTTGTAGGTACTATTACTTGCCCCACGCCACACGGGCCTTACAGGGACATATCGCCAGGTGCTTTTTAACTCTGGATTACACACATGTTTCACCACACAAGGACACGAAGGACTCCTCTGGTTGAGTGATCAGTCTCAATGCCAGGGCCACTTCCGAGACAACATTTAATTCAAGACACATAATTCACGCATTCATTAATACTAAACAAACATATGATATGGATGATTCTGACGGCTAAATGATGTTCGGGAATCATTTGGGACTTAATATTTTTCGCTACTTGTCTTACAGATGAGGAAATACCCCGAAGAAACCTCACTCAGGAAACTTGTTCCGACCGGGCAATATAGTTACCTAGAGACCATAGCGGTGGACATTTATTGTCGTTATTTTATTACTATTGTAATTATTATTGTCATTATTTTTATTGTTATTATTATTGTTATTCTTATTATTGTTATTCTTATTATTGTTATTCTTACTATTGTTATTGTTATTATTATTATTATTCTTATTATTGTTATTTTTATCGTTATTCTTATTATTATTATTGCTATTCTTCTTCTTCTTCTTCTTATTATTATTATTATTATTATTATTATTATTATTATTATTATCATTATTACTATTACTAGGGCATTCGATAAGTAATGGCAACACTATTATAATATAATGATATTATCATCACAAAAATTATTTAGGATACTTTTGACATTACTAATATAATGTAAAGTCTCCTGTAAAGTTAACTATTGTTGTTAAGTCCTTGGAAAACGATGAACTTCAACTGGTTCACCATTTTTGAATATCTCTCTCATCTGATCGATCTAGAGTTTTCTGGACATCAACTTTTGATTGAAATCGAAAACCTTGTAGAAGTTCTTTGGTCTTTGTGAATAAGTTATAGTCACACAAGCACATGTCTGGTGAATTTGGTTATGTTTGAGTACTTCCCAATTCCACCATCTAAACAAATTTTATGGCGGTATGAGAGAAAAAAGTGAATGTACTCACAAAATATTTCAAAACTTTCAACATTATCGATTTATACAGCAAAGACTGCTCAAAAATATACAACAAGATTACAATGGTCACTGCTAGGATCGCTGTTTTACAACAATGTTGTCATTACTTATCGAATGTCCTTTATTATTATTATTATTATTATTATTATTATTATTATTATTATTCTAATTATTTAATTAAGATATTTATACATGAATCACTGTCAAATTGGAGCAAAATAATGTTCAGGAATGGGAGTACCAATTGGTGATGGATCAACAGATACAATATATACACTATTATTTGCGGATGACCAGATAATAATTGCTCAAGAATATGAAGACATGGAGTTTATGTTCAGAAAATTATTGGACGAATACGATAACTGGGGTTTGAAAATAAATTTAGTAACAAACATTTTATATGGGATGTGGGGCCGAAATCGAAGATTTGATATTAGAAGATGGAAAACGGTATATTAGAGGATGTGAAGAATTTGAGTATCTGGGAGTAAAATTAGATAAAAAGGATAAACAAGAAAGTGATATTAATAACAGAATAAATAAAGGTAGAGCAATAACAGCAATTATGAATGGAGTCTTATGGAACAGACATATAACCAGGAAAAATAAGTTACAAATATATAATTCAATAGTGAGAAGTACTGTCACATATGGAGCTAAAGTTTGGAAATTCAACAAAAACTTAGAACAAAAACTTATGTCGATAGGAATGGATTTCTTGAGGAGAGCAACAAGATGTTCAAAATTAGACAAAATAAGAAATACTGCCATAAGAGAAAAAATGAATATTGGTTATTCAATAGTAGATTAAATACGGTGTAAGCAATTAAATTGGTATGGGCACTTACGACGAATACTAGAAGAAAGATTACCCAGAAAAATATTGGAATGGTGTCCACCTGAAAGAAGTAGGAGAGGAAGACCTCGAAACTCGTGGGTGCTGGAAATAAGAACTGGAATGAGAGCAAGAGGACTGGAGGACATGGATTGGATGGGGAGAGACGAGTGTAGAAGAAAAATAAGACTTTAGGCACAAAAAGATGTGTAAACATTAAAATTCTATATATAAATAAAAATTTTAATTATTATTAATTTTATTATAATTATTATTATTATTATTATTATTATTATTAATATTTTTATCATCAGTGCTTGTAATTTTGCAGATCAGTGCCAGTTTCTGGAGGAACAGGGGATGAAGAAATATAAAGACAATGATTCACGCGTCGATATAAATCCAAGAAGACAATGAATGTAAATGTATTCCATTACTTCATAATTAGTGAAGCTATTACTTCACTCAAGTATTCAAATGTCTATATAACTTGTAATTAAGCATTATTCATGGTTAATAAAAAAATATTACATGCTCCAAACAAATACAGAACTTTTGTTTTTTCAAATCAAGTGAATTGTGTTTTATGGTTTTTTCTTTAAACTCATTTTTATTTATAGATATTTGGACACTCAACATCACATGTTGTTTAAAAATATGTGACCATCTACGGAACCTGTGTATCTCTACAGTGTTTGTCAAGCGTTTCATGCAGAATTTTTCCTATTTATCATTATTTTAGATCTAGAATGGTGTAACAATCCTATTTTGGGCTTCAGCCTCTCCTTTGTTAGGAGTTATTAGACCAAGTTAATTTTATAGTGCAGTTCTGGCTTCTTTAGCCGCTTTTGAGGGGTCTGTAGTGTATGGTGCGGCAAGAGGGGAGGGGAAGTTGCAAGTACTGCCAGCAACTATCCTCTGTTTTGAAAACATAATAGTTGCCACACATGAGTTTTATTATCTACTAGTTCTGTGTTAGTGAATAGTTTTGATGTCTAATACATTTGAATGTTCATTATATAATAGTGTTGTTTTTGTAACAATTTATTTTGTTTATTACGATTATTATTATTATTATTATTATTATTAAATATCAAGGAGAGAGAAAATTGGGAATTAAGTTATAAAAGAGAACATGAATGTACAAAACTCAATTTTAGAATTTATCTTAAGTAATGCCACGAGTGATTTCCAATTTATCTAGAGAATTTGGAAATCAAGAGTGCCATTTGTTAGGACTATTTAACGAATAAAATTAAGCTGTTTAGCCACAAATCATTATTTAACTATAGTTATTTTAAAATATTTATATATTTAATGTAAACGGCGATGTTTGAAAACAAATCAGAAATGTGAGGTTATGTTTATTCACTGCTGCTTGATCATATTATTTATTGCCAAATAAGATCGCAATATTGTAAGAGTGCACCCAAGTGGGAGAAATAATGAAACACATCAAACTATATATCACAATCAACATTACGGGTTATTCATTTATTTTTTTAGTAAACAACTCAGTAAAATCAAGGAATCTTTCCATTGTTTGCTATATTCAATGTATTTGTTGGAGAAAAATAATGCTTTGACCTGTTCAAAACATTAAAAAGGAGGAGCTTTCATTATCACAAAAGCAGGAGCTGATAAAGAGAAATCGATAAAGAGCGAGGTGAAACACGACTGTCATTGGTTGTAAAACAACATTCATTGAAACGTGATTGGTCATTGACTAGCATTTGTGGCATGAGTTAAATAGTCCAAGAAAAGCAACTATAATGGTACGGGCATTTTAGGCGAATGGAGTATGAAAGATTACCAAAAAAGATAATGGAATTGGACACAATCAGGAACGAGAAGGAAAGGACGAACAAATCTCACGTGGATCTCACGTGGATTAGAGAAATTTTGAAGGACTGGAAAATAGAGGAAGAAAGCGATTTGGAGAGGTTAGAAAAAGTAAAACCAAGATTCATCAAAAAGGCATTAGGTGCAAGCAAATACACACCAAATAGAATGGCGTATATGCTAGCCAGAGAAACCTTCTTCCTAGAGGACCTGAGGCAAAGGATACTACTGCCAGCAACGGAGCCATATAAGAAAGTCATCGAAAAAAAGAAACAGAGAGAAAAAGAGATCGACGAAGATTTCTACGCCTCAGATGCCATGGTAAACAGAGAGTGGACTGGAAGTAACCAACCACAAAGGCACAGAATCATAGGTTTAGCAACACACGGATATCATCACAAAATGTGCAAAAATACAAAATTCCATCAACCTAGTGATTCGTGTGAATGCAAGATATGCGACCAAAAGTGTGAGCGATACCATTACAAACAATGCAGAATATGGACAGGATCACTGAACGAACTCATAAAAGACAAATCATAAACTTATAACTTAATGCTCTTTCGAGTGCCTCTTACCAATTTATTATTATTATTAATAGAGACGAATGGAGGAAAATAATAAAGCGAAATGAAGACAAATCATTGGTTCCGGGAAAATGTATCAACATTGTTAAAACCGGAAATATATATACATACATTAATAATAATAATAATAATATAATATTATTATAAGATTTTTTTTTGCATGGCTACTAGTTCCCTCCCCCACCCGGCAATGTTCCCTCCTGCTGCGCACCTATGATTTCTGAAGACGGCTATAGTTACCAGAACTGGACTGTAGCTATTCTCATATCAAAAAAGATGTCATGAATGATATGCGATCAACATGCCGACCCAATGAGACATCTATAGTAGGGAACTAAGGTATTGCAAAGATGAAAGATATCGGTAAATTTTGCTCAGATACCTCTTTATTCAGGCTTAAGAATCTTTTACAAGCCTGAAAATCTTCAGACTCGGGACTCACAGCTTAAAGTCTCTCCCGAAGATCTTTCTCCTTCGATTTTTCCATCCTAAAAACAACTCATCGACCCCGACCGGGTTTGAACCCGCGACACTCGGGACCAGAAGCAGGGAACATAACTACCAGTGCACCGCGGTCGACGATGTGTTTTTATTGATATTGTTAAATCTACGGAATTTGCGCTGCTTCGAGTCCGATGTGGATGAAAACTTCTTAAAGATATATGCCCAGTATGTACCAGTGCCCTCACAGCATCGTGAGGCATTTGGGTAGCTACAATAACCGGAGGGTCCAGGATGAGGTAACCAGCCCTGTCAGAAAACAGGGTGAGAACGACAATATATGCAATATATACAACCGGCTGGTTAAAAGTGCTCAGTGAAACTCCCTCTTATTCAACTCTGAGTCGGATAGGCTGACGAGGTAAGACACTGCTACTCACTTACCATTTGTGTTGTTTCATTGGGAGTGCACATGCATGCGGGTAGGAGGGGGACTCCTTTTTCACACTTATTGAGCTCTTTTATATTAACAGCCCTGATCTATAAACTATAATCAAGTTGCATGTATCTAGCAAATATTTCGATCAAAGAACTACAGCCAATAAATAAATTTAAAAATGTCACAAGCGAGAAAAATATACGAGTTACAATATATATATATATATATATATGTCCATCGCTGTGGTCTCGAGGTAACGTGCCGCCTTGTCACGCAGCGGGCCCGGGTTCGATTCCCGATTGGGACAGGCTCCTGGGTGAGGATTTTTTCGGGGGTTTTCCTCACCTGTAAGACAAATGTCAGAAAGCGTAGGGCCCAACGGTCCCCGAAAATCATCCGGCCATCATCATCCTTGTCATCATCATCCTTCGCCGGTGTGGAAAGCAACGGGAAGCTACCACACCTATAATTCCCTAGTAAAGCTGTAAAGCATAGTATGAAAATGCTATTATTGCAGTGAAAGACCTGCCCTCGGGCAAAATGACTATTTATATATATATATATATATATATATTGTATAACTTATCTTCTTTTTCAAAATGCCCCAGGTTGTCATTTCGACATGTCTGGTTTTTTCACGTGGCATGGCGTACTTGTAACCCACTTCTGAGGTTGGAGCGCCTGGAAGGCGGGGTTACGCTGTCCCGAAGATATGAGGGTTGATGATAATGGTAATGATGCGCCAGGAAAGGCCTTAAACTAAACTTAAGCTAATTAGGCGAATATGATATTGATGATGATAATGGCCAGATCATGTCCGGGGACCGTTTGGGCCTTAAAGTTTCATGAAATTTATCTTACAGGTGAGGAAGAAAACCCGAAAAAGAACCTTACTCAGAAAACTTGTCCCGACCGGGGATCGAACCCGTGCCCGTTGCGTGACAAGGCAGCACGCTACCCCGAGACTACAGCGGTGGACATCAGTTGCATCCAAAAGATGCAAGTTGTGTTGTTAACGCAGCTTGCAGAATAAAATGTGATGTAAACATTTACTGAAGTGAGATTCTGCAACAAATTGTTAATTTGTTTTAACTCCCTGGTTCAACTTCATTAGCGACATCTACCAACAAATGAGGGCAATAAATACTCTGTGCGTTATTGTCATTAAAATTGTATTGACATTAGTTAATTGAATTTAATTTGATTGGAGTGAGAACCAACTTAATTGTAACAAACGCCAAATTAACTTTACAAACACCATGCTTTTGTATTATAAAAAGTAGGTCAATCCAAATGCATTTCGCACAGCTAGGTTAGATACAGAGTAAGCCTCGTTAAATTTATCAGTTGGCTGTTTAGTGATATACAGCGTGATTCAGAAATTGTAACACAGTTCTAGGGTTTTTAAACGGGATTAGGTAGATAAGAAAACGTCTTCAGCGATATAATGTCACGTACCTACTGTTTATAATCTTATATACTACTTGTGGTGCACACAGAAAAAAATATATGGCCTAATCCGAAGCCGGTGAAATCTGTTACCCTATTCCTACACATTTCACCATGTTCTGAAACATACTGCAAGCTTGATTTTATATATATATATATATATATATATATATTCCAGTCCATTTCATAACAGTTTTTGCTATTTTTAATGAATTTTAAATAAATAAATATACATATAACAAAAAGTAATAAAATAACTAAAGTATCCTAAAAGTTACTTAGACTTATACGAATGTGTCTAAATGGCACAAAGAGTAGAGTGCGTGTAGGCAAACAGTTTTCGGATACTTTTGAAATCCACAATGGGTTGAAGCAAGGAAATGCACTATCACCTCTACTATTTAATTTTGTACTAGAGCATGCCATCAAATCTTTAGAGGATAAAGAACGCCTACAACTCAATGGTATTAATATGCTGTTAGTTTATGCAGATGATGTAGTACTGTTGGGCGATAGCGAGGAGATACTAAAGGACAACACGCACACACTATTGAGTAACACTAACAAATTGGGACTGGAAGTAAATATCAATAAAAGTAAATATATGGTCACACATAGAAATACATTATATAATGGAAATGGAGAGTTAATGACAAATGAGGGAAATTTTAAGCAAGTGGTTGAATTAAAATACCTAGGAACAATAATCACAAATAGGAATGAGATGCAAAAATAAATTAAACATAGGCTCAGTTCTGGAAATTCGTGCTATTATGCATTGCAGACACTCTTGATGTCCCAACTCCTTTCAAAAAACGTTAAACTGAAAATATATAAAACTATTATTCTATCAGTTATATTATATGGATGCGAAACATACTCTATTACTTTAAGGAAGGAAAGGAGATTACAAGTATTTGAGAATAAAGTTCTTAGGAAAATTTTTGGACCAAAGAGAGATGAACAGACAGGTAAGTGGAGAGGACTACGTGGTCGTTATAGGAAACCAGATATAATAAGAACATTTAGTCTCGTAGACTGCGATGGGCAGGACATGTGGCAATATATGGGGAATGAAAGATGTGCATGGAAGCTTCTAATAGGAAAAGCAGAGGGAAAACACCGAGTTGGTAGACCGAGAATGAGGTGGGAGAATAACATTAACTATGATTTGAGGGAAGTAGATTACACAGGGGATAATTGGAAATCATTGGCTCAGGATAGGGATATATGGAGAGCTTATGTCCGCGCGGACATGACCCTATGGTTTAGATAGTGCCAGTGAGTTAGTTAGTTATATAAATACATTCTGATACACATTAAAAATTTTCAGAAACAATTAGATTTGTGGTATAGTATGATGAAATTAAATACTTCATACCTGACCTCATATCTAGTCTTCTAATTATACTGCAGTTTCAAAGTCTTGGCAGCTTCATCTTCAATAATATCTCGTCGACTGTTATGTCGATCAGAAGAACTACTTCTTCTTCAGAAGAACTACTTCTTCTTCAGAAGAAGAAGCAGTTCAGAAGTATGAGTTCAGAAGAAGTAGTTCTTCTGATCGACATAATATTATTCGACGAGATATTATCGAAGATGAAACTGCCAAGGCTTTGAAACTGCAGTATAATTAGAAGACTGGATATGAGGTGAGGTATGAAGTATTTTAATTTAATCTTAAATTAAACCTCAGTGATCTTTTCCTATAAAACTTCAATAATAGTTTGTACAGGAATAATTATGTCTTTAAATTAGTAAGAATATTAATTAAGGATACAACTTGAAGAAATCAAGAAATTAGATTAAATTATATATATATAGTTTCTATATACAATGTATATTTATTGACACAGTTTTACATGGTATAATCTCCATCCAAAACTTCATTTCTCCTTTCGTGTAAAAGATTTTTAAAATGATCTTCCCATGAATTTAAATAAATGCATCCAAATGTATTCCCATGTTTTATATTGCAAACATAATGATTTTAAAATGTTCCACGAATCAGTAGTTCTTTTTCCTCCATTATAAATTTTAATTCTGTGACATGCCTGTTGCCAAAATTTATTTTTTTCTTCAGCAACATTTTTCCTTACCATACCTTGTCCTTTTTTAAATTCTATTCTATCCTCATCATTCTTAATGTTAATCCATTTTATGTACTTAGTTTCTACATTTCAATTTATTTCTTGATAATTTCATTCCAATATTAAACATGCTTATTAGTATTATTTCTTTTTCTCCTAAGGCTTCTTTTGCCTCTGCATATAAATTGCTTACACACACACACACACACACACACACACACACACACACACACACACACACAAACACACACATATATATATATATATATATATATATATACTTACTTACTCACTGGCACTATCGAACCCGAAGGTACATGGCCGCGCGGACATAAGCTCTCCATACATCCCTATCCTGAGCTAATGCTTTCCAATCATTCCCTGTATAATCTACTATAGGGATGTATGGAGAGCTTATGTCCGCGCGGCCATGTACCTTCTGGTTCGATAGTGCCAGTGAGTAAGTATATATATATATATATATATATATATATATATATGTGTGTGTGTGTGTGTGTGTGTGTGTGTGTGTAAGCAATTTATATGCAGAGGCAAAAGAAGCCTTAGGAGAAAAAGAAATAATACTAATAAGCATGTTTAATATTGGAATGAAATTATCAAGAAATAAATTGAAATGTAGAAACTAAGTACATAAAATGGATGAACATTAAGAATGATGAGGATAGAATAGAATTTAAAAAAGCACAAGGTATGGTAAGGAAAAATGTTGCTGAAGAAAAAAATAAATTTTGGCAACAGACATGTCATAGAATTCAAATTTATAATGGAGGAAAAAGAACTACTGATTCGTGGAACATTTTAAAATCATTATGTTGCAATATAAAACATGGGAATACATTTGGATGCATTTATTTAAATTCATGGGAAGATCATTTTAAAAATCTTTTACACGAAAGGAGAAATGAAGTTTTGGATGGAGATTATACCATGTAAAACTGTGTCAATAAATATACATTGTATATAGAAACTTTAAAAATGGTAGTTGTACAACTGAAGAATGGTAAGTTCAGTGGGACTGATGGAGTATATCCTGAACTTATTAAACATGTTACAAACAAATTATTTGAAATGTTAAAGTCTGTTTTTTAATATTTATTAATGGAGAAGAGGTACCTAAATCATGGAAAACAGGACATATATATCAGTTATTTATGAAACTTCAGGCACAGGAAAATATTTCATTACATTGTAAATAAATAAATGCATATTAATTTATTCAATAAATAAAAAAGCCGATGAATATGGATATAGATAATGGAAGGAACATTTGGAAAGAATAGGAGAATACCGAAAATAATTCTGCCATATAAACCAAGAGGACGACGAGATCCTTGACGACCATAACAGCGATGGAATGAGGCCGGAATATGAAATTCGCCCTAAACCAATAACGGAAGAAGAATAACACCAATTTAAATTCACAACGTAATATTATGTTAAACCCTCATTTCGCTAGTACTCACTATCCGAAAAAATGCTAATATGTATATTGATTTTTTAAATATTAGCAACTTACTAACCATATTGTAATAAACGAACTCACAGAAATGAAAGTTCATAACCCTTCTTCCCTTAAACTAACCGCTGAACAATGATCACAGTTAATAGAACGAAGTGAGATAGACTGATGCCGAGCGTCATCCATCCACCTCATGCAACTAGTACAACAATAAAAGTATAATAAATGCGCATAAGTTGTGCATAAGATACATAAGTTACACATATTCCTTTGTCATCGCACCCTGTTGCACTTTAGTTCACAAACATCACTTGCAAAGCCATGAAACTTTTTGAGGACAAAATACTTCCCATCTTTACGTATGGAATGAAAATCATATGGACTGACCTCAGCTACGAAGAATTCAAATGGCAGTTGAATGGATTGAACTACAAAAAGATGTAATTTCAACATATGCTATCCACGTAGATTCACAAGCCGCTCTTCTAGCCATAGCCAATAGAAAATCAACCAATCCTTTGGCGATCCAAATCAGAGAAAAGCTAATCGTTACTCAAAAAGACGAGAAAGATTGACCTCCACTGGGTTTCAAGGTCACGCCGGTCTTCGAGGGAATGAAAGAGCTGACTATCTGGCTAAAATAGCCTCTCGCTACAAAAAAACTATCGACTAATACTCCATCCCTATAACACGAGGCAAGCAGTTATTAAAAGAATACTATGAAACAATCTGGAATTTAATTTACACCAAATCAAATGACGCCTTCCATACCAAAATGTTCATCCCCAACATACCCTATAGACTGTCCCTATCGCTATGGCCTAATTATATAACCACACAATTTCTCACCAACCATGGACTATTTAAATCCTACCTACACAAAATGAACAAAACTGCTTCCCCTTATTGCAACTGCCCAGAAAAAATCACTGCAGACGGCCCACCATCTGATGACTGAATGCAACATGTTCTCCAGAGATCGACCAGCTATACTACAAATTGCTACTCCGCCAAATATTCTGAAGTTCCACTTTAACACAGTCAACGTTGCAGAATTTCTTACGAGGATCTTCCGTCAACTACAAGAACAACTAGAACAATAATTGAACAATTGTAAAACTGTAAATATCCCGTGATATACCATTGGTGAAACACGGGTTGTAACATATATGTAAATAAAAAAAAGACATAGAAACACCTTAAAAAAAGTGAAAGCAAGATTCCTAAAAGCCGCAATGAGGATCTCCAAATCTGCTCCATCTAAACTTGCATATAAGTTAGCACGGGAAACTTTCCTCGAAGATGATCTACGCACAAAGTTCCTGTTACCAGCTACTAAACAGGAAGCTACATTAAAGGAGATAAGACAAAATAAATAATAATATTTAAAAAAAAACTGGAACAACACGCTTTATTAGAAAACCGAAATATAAAATGAAAATTAATTTTAATTCCCAACACGCTTGGAATGAAATTAAAGTGGTCAACAAAAAAAATCATCTCAAATACATCTAGAATAAAACTAGAGATATCTAAAAAAAATTACCATCAAAAGCGTGGAGTGCTCTATATCAATTAATATATTTGATAATAAATATATATTGGTAAAAGTAAAGTCTCTACGAAGACAACGTAATAACCATAAAAAGCATCCCACTCTTTCGATGGTATTTTTTTTGTAGATAGCTCTAGTTTTATTCTAGATGTGTTAGAGATGATTTTTTTGTTGACCACTTTAATTTTATCTCAAGCGTGTTGGAAATTAAAATTATTTTTCATTTTTTAGTTCGGTTTTCTAATAAAGCGTGTTGTTTTAGTTTCCTTAAACTATTATTTACTTTTTGGTTGTAATATTTTGCAGAATACGATAAAAATGTAAATATTTTTAAATTCAATACTATTGTAGTATGAGGTAAAAGTAAAATTTTTCTAAAAGAATCCTCCGGGCCGGATTTGAACCAGCGATCTACAGATTACTGAAACTGTATACCACTACAGTCCACCGCTCTACAAACTTAGCTACCAGAGGATATATATTAATTTCCTACAACGATGGACTAAAAGTCGATACGTCCGCAACCTATTATATCGGTCTTTATTTTTTGATGTCCTGATGATCCTGGCCAGGATCTTAGAAAAAAAATGATACTATTATATTATCATTGGTCCTTTATAAGTATACAAAGTTTCAATTCGATTCAATGTGTTTAAGTGGGTGAAAATCGTGTTGAAAGATTTCGTTACATAGACAGATACAGGTCAAGCTAATACAAAGCGTGTGAAAATAGAAAAGAAAATACCGGACGACCCCCACGCAAAGATGCAATGGTCAACCGATATTGGACTGGACCAAACAACAAGACACGCAGTACAGTAACAAGACTGATAGTGCATGGATACCACCACAAACCCCGCAAAATTTCAAACTATCGTGATCCGTCAATGGACTGCGTGTGCAAGTACAATAAATTTGTGTTTTACAATAATATGTGCAAGCGAAGAGAAACTACTTTGAAGGAGGAAGAATTGATAGTGAGATTTATGTTAAATGGTAAATCTTACGACGAGATTGCAAAAATTCTTGAAAGATCATTAACTACAATATAAAAAAGTTAATAGATTTAAATATGAATGTAGCATCACAAACAGAATAGGCCGGTCCGAAAAATTATATTAACAGACAGATATAGAAGAAAAATAATGTTTAAGAAGGAAACTAAAACTTTACGCACAGAAAGATGTGTAAACATTAAAAATATATAGATAACACTGAGCAACAAAAAAGAAACTTTTTTTTGTCTCAGAATGAAAAATATGCGATTCTGATAGTATTTTTTCTCCTGAATTCAAATATGATACCGGATTTTCTCCATCACGCAAGGTTTCCGAGAGAGCAGGTATTTATCATCTCAAACACTTTTTATACATTCGTAACTACACAATTTTCGAACATTCGGACTCACCTAGAAACTAAGAAATGACGATTTTTCGCTATCCTTCCCCTGTGGAGCATCCCTCATGATGGTCCAATAATAATCGATATCTCTTTTCCATAGCTGAAATCTCCTGATGAAAGTGTTGCCCGTGTTCATCGCTCACTGCGCCAAGATTTTCCGGGAAGAAATCTAGGTTTATTAAATAAATAATTATTTAAATCCGTTAATTGAAATTGAAATAAAAAAACTGTGGGTGATAGAGAAATTCCGAATACATATTTGAAAACACGATAAAAAACTGCATTAAGTTCAACTATGTACTCATGAGACAAAAATCATGTTGACCAGTGTTATCCGACATAAATCATCATCATCCAAGGATTAAGCCTGTTGGCTCGTTCCGGTTTCATGAAAGCTAGACTTGTTAAAATTGTTCAGATCATCTGAGTGGGCGTCCAACATTTCTCCTTCCGTGCGGTTTATAATTTAGCAATAATTTTGGAAATCTTTCTTTTGGCATTCTATCAACATGTTCTTTCCAGGCGTTCCTATATTTAATTATTCGAATTGTAAGTTTGAAAATATTTAGTTCCTTTCTTATATCTTAATTTCTTTTTTATCCAGCAATTTTCGCCATTTTAAGTGTTAATTACTTTCAACGCTTGGAGACAGGATACTACTAGTCTATTCCTTACGTCTGTTTTTGTGGCAAGAAATTAATGTGAGAATAAAATACTAACTCAGAAAAATTGATTAATCACACTGATGCACTACAGTAAGCAGTTTTTTTAAAGTTGGTTGCCATGGAAACATAAGCTGGTATACACAATATCTGTACCTGATCTGTACCATGATATGTCGGCTTTCCACAATATCTCTATACAAACAAATGTATGTGACACACGCCATAAATAAACAGCTTTCAAACAAAACATTTTATATTCACTTTGTTATTGAAGTCAAATACAATTTATCAGTTATCATTAAAACACATATTTATAGCAGAAAAATATATACGTTCCTTCCAATTTTTTAAAATGTAGGCTAATTTGTTTTTTTTAAACTTCATAATCCAATTAATGCAGCTCCTATCCCCCTTCACTCTCCCTCGTTTTCTGAATTATCCTTAGTTTAACATCCCTCTTCCTAACAACTTTTATGTGCTCATGGCTTTCGAATTTTAATTCTGGATCGGGTAAACTTACTTACTCTGGAATAGTACGAGGGCGGATCGGAAAGTAAGGCACAATAATTTTTTTCTGCCTTGGTATTGCAGCTAGAATGTTGAAATTTCACAGAGATATAGTGTGAAGTTTTTACTACAGATGGTATTTTTTTCTCAGGTGCACCTCGTGCGAGAGAAGCTTGAACTATGCAACAAAGATGGCGCGCATGCTACAGTCGTCCACCTGTGAGGAACAGAGAAGTGTTGTTCGATTTTTTGTGGGCCAAAGGGCATAAACCCAGTGAAATTCACAGGGACATGCGTGGCGTGTATGGGGATGATTGTATGGACCGTAGCAATGCCTCCAGGTGGTGCACATTCTTCCAAGAGGGACGCGTGAACCTTAGTGATTCGCCACGCTCCGGCCGGCCGACAACAGCAGCAATCCCGCAGAATGTCAGAGGCATTGAGGCGGAATTCTGAACGACCGGCGTGTGCAACTGCGAGCCTTATCGCAGAAGTTCAACATTTCCTATGGTGCGGTGTACGATATTGTTCATGAAAATTTGAAATTCCGTAAAGTTAGTGCTCGCTGGGTGCCTAAGAACCTGACAGACGACCACAAGGGCCAGCGAATGATGGCAAGCTTGGACCACTTAACGCGGTACACCGCACAAGGACATGACTTTCTGGAAGGAATCGTCATAGGTGATGAGTCGTGGGCGTACCACTACACGCCCGAAACAAAGCAGGCATCAATGGAGTGGAAACATGCTGGTTCCCCAGTAAAGAAAAAAATCAAAGTGACTCAATCTGCCAGGAAAGTGCTTGTGACAGTGTTCTGGGATATGCATGGTGTTTTATTGGTGTACTTTGCTGAACACGGGACCACTGTGAATGCTGAGGCCTACATTAAAACTTTGGTGAAGTTGCGTCGTGCCATTCGTGACAAACGTCACAACATTAACGTTAAACTTCTTCATGACAATGCTCCCCCCATGTTGCTGCTGTCGTTCGTCAGAAAATCGCCGAATTTGGTTGGGAGGTGCTCTAGCATCCACCATACAGTCCGGATCTTGCACCATGGGACTTTCATCTGTTTGGTCCCATGAAGAAATTCCTGGCCGGCAAACGCTTTGAGACAGATGTGGAAGTGAAATCAGCAGTGCGCAGATGACTACACTCCAACCAAACGGACTTCTACGAACAGGGCATATTGAAACTGGTAACACAATGGGAAAAATGTGTTGAGAAAGTTGGTGACTATGTCGAAAAGTAGGTAAAAGATGTAAGTTCATTTGTGATTTTTTTCCTTTTTTTTACTATTAAACTTTAAAAAAAATTATTGTGCGTTACTTTCCGATCCGCCCTCGTATTAATTGTTGCTGCTCACATCAGAACAATAAAACATTTCGCAGAGTATTTAACGAACATGTTAAAGACTTTAAATATAATGAGGGTAACATTGGTCAACATGATGTTTGTCTCATGAGTACCAATAGTTGTACTTAATGCAGTTTTTTATCGTGTTTTCAGATACGTATTCGGAATTTCTCCATCACCCACAATTTTTTATTTAAATTTCAATTAATGGATTTAAATAATTATTTTTTTAATAAACTTTTTCGTCCATTTGTGTCCACTGTAAAATATAACTAAATGAGCTAACTCAGGAGATTTCAGCTATGGAAAAGAGATATCAAAGCAAATGGAATCGTAATATGCTGGCCGATTATTGTTGAACCATCAAGAGGGACGCTCCACAGGCGAAATATAGCAGAAAATCGTCATTTCCTACTTTCTAGGTGAGTCCGAATGTTCTAATATTGTGTAGTTACGAATGTAGAAAATATTAAAGTGTTTGAAATTATAAATTCCTGTCTCACGGAAACCTTGCGTGATGGAGAAAAACCGATACCATATTTCAATTCAGGAGAAAAAATACTACCAGAATCACATATTTTTCTTTTTGAGACAAAAAAAAAAGTTTATTTTTGTTGCTCAGTATTATAGAAACAGGTCACCAATTCAATACAATCAGCAACGTGTTATTGATCCTATATCTATAATGGCGTAGCCCATTGAGCCATAACCTCTCCTTTGTAAAGGGTTACTAGACCAAGTTAATTTTTACTTACCTTATTTGCTCATATATGTCTTGGATGGCATGCGGTCAACACATCGACCCAATGAGACATGTAACAGGCAACTAAATTATTTCTAGGACATTGGTGTTGGTAAATTTTGCTTACAGGCCTCTTTATCCAGGTTTAAGGATCTTTTACGAGTATGAAAATCTTCAGATTCGGGACCTATGGCTTAAAGTCCCTCCCAGAGGACATGCTCCTTGGATTTTTCCATCCTAAAAAAAATCAATGACCTCGGCCGGGTTTGAACCCGCGGAACAAGACACAAGGAGCATAGCCACTAGTCCACCGTGGCCGATCGTGTTATCGATTATCCACAAAGAAAATAACTTACTTACTTACTCACTGGCACTATCGAACCCGTAGGTTCATGGCCGCACGGACATAAGCTCTCCATACATCCCTATCGTGAACTAATGCTTTCCAATCATTCCCTGTATAATCTACTTCCCTCAAATCATAGTTAATGTTATTCTCCCATCTTGGTCTACCAACTGGGCGTTTTCCCTCTGGCTTTCCTACAAGAAGCTTCCATGCAAGTCTTTCATTTCCCATACGTGCAACATGTCCTGCCCAACGCAGTCTACGAGACTTAACTGTTCTTATTATATCTGGCTTCCTATAAAGACCATGTAGTTCATTGTTATGTAGTCTTCTCCATTCACCTGTCTGTTCATCTCTGTTTGGTCCAAAAATTTTCCTAAGTACTTTATTCTCAAATACTTGTAATCTCCTTTCCTCTCTTAAAGTAAGAGTCCATGTTTCGCACCCATATAATACAACTGGTAGAATAATAGTTTTATATATTTTCAGTAAGAAAATAACAACTTGAAAATTATTTATTTATTTTTATTTATTTATCTTGGTAGAGTTAAGGCCATGTGGCCTTCTCTTCCACTCACCAGGACATACACATGTTACATTAGAATATAAGAATCACAATTAACTCATATTAAATACTAAATGAAGATTTGATTAATAAGATAACATCTATAAGATTAAGAATAGTAACACTGGTCAACATGATTTTTGTCACATGAGAACAAATAGTTGTACTTAATGCAGTTTTTTTTCTGATCAAATATGCATTCGGAATTTCTGCATCATCCAGAGTTTTTTATTTCAATTTCAATTAATGGATTTAAATATTCTATTTGTATTATTTATGTAACTGAACTGCACACGAGCGCGAGCAATTGCTTATTCGGGTGTCAATACTGTGTATAACATTTATTTGTAAATAAAATTTATTCTCATTAAAAAAATAATTATTTTTTAATAAATGTTTTTTCGTCCATTTGTCCATTGCAAAATAAAACCAAATGAGCTAACTCAGGAGATTTCAGCTATGAAAAAGAGATATCAAGGCAAATAGAATCCTAATACGTTGGCCGAATATTGTTGGACCATCAAGAGGGATGCTCCACAGGCGAAATATAGCAGAAAATCGTCATTTCTTACTTTTTAGGTGAGTCCGAATGTTCGAATATTGTGTAGTTACGAATGTAGAAAATATTAAAGTGTTTGAAATTATAAACTCCTGTCTCTCGGGAACCTTGCATGATGGAGAAAAACCGATATCATATTTGAATTCAGGAGAACAAATGTTATCAGAATCACATATTTTTCCTTTCTGAGACAAACAATTTTTTTTGTTGCTCAGTGAATTACAATAATGTTACTGATAATTAAAATTAAAACTAAAGCTAATAATAAAATGTTTACAAGCAAAGATACATTTAATTGTTTAGTAGACTCTCCCTATCTAGTATACATAAAAAAACAAAGAAAAATAATGAAATATAACTAACTAACTCACTGGCACTATCGAACCGTAGGTTCATGGCCGTGCGGACACATCCCTATCCTGAGCCAATGTATTCCAATTATCCCCTGTATAATCTACCTCCCTCAGATCATAGTTAATGTTATTCTCCCACCTCATTCTTGGTCTACCAACTAGGCGTTTTCCCTCTGGTTTTCCTACAAGAAGCTTCCATGCACGTCTTTCAATGAGATATAGAAAACTAATTTGTCGTTTTTATAATATTTAAAACAAATAAATTGAAATATAAGTTAAACTTAATAATATTTTCATAAAATAAAATAAAATTAGCTGTACTAATTGTTAAAAGAATACTGTCAGTGAAGTGTGTATACGTTAGTTTGATATTAAATAGTTATTTAGTTTGTTTTGAGATTTGCTTTTTGTCGATTTAACCAAAGCATATGATAGTATTCCCCAGAAAATGTTATGGGAAACTTTAGACTATTCCAACATTACCAAAAAATTAGTAGAAGCTATAAAAGCATTATACAAAGGATCTATTTCGAAAATAAAAGTTGGAAATCATATAACAAAGTGACTTACTATTACAAAAGGTTTAAGGCAAGGTTGCAGATTATCTCCAACTCTATTTAAAATTTATCTCGAAAGAGTACTAAGAGACCGGAGGAAAAAATGTCAAAAAATGGGCATGCCTATCCAAAATACACATGTATATTCATTAAATTTTGCAGATGACCAGGTATTAATAGCACAGGACCACGATGACATAGAATATATGGCTAAAAAACTAAAAGAAGAATATGAAAAATGGGGACTTTATATAAACATTGAGAAAACTAAATACCTGTGTATAGGAGAAGAAATGGAAAATATAAATTTCAACAATGGAAAAGAACTAAAACCTAGTATTGAATGCACTTATTTAGGAACAAAATTAGACCATTCAGGCGACAACACAGTGGAAATTAAAAATAGAATCGCACAAACAAAACAAGCAATAAATGCTTTAAACTCTGTTTGGTGGAGCAAAAATATTACAAAAAATAGAAAATTACAAATATATCAAACCATAATTCAGAGCATTTTAACATATGGTGCTGAAGTCTGGCAAATTCCTACCAGGGAAATGAAAATAATTTTAAGTACAGAAATGGACTTTTAAGAAGATCAGCTGGAAAATCTAGAATGGATAGAATACGAAATAAAGAAATAAGGGAAATTATGGGTGTACAAGAGGAGCCGGACATCATAGACATCATAGAAAAGAAAAGATTGCAGTGGTATGGTCATGTCAAACGAATGCCAGAGCAAAGATTGCCAAAAATTGTTATGGAATGGATCCCAATGCAAAGGAGGAAGAGAGGAAGACCGAAGAAAACTTGGCTAGAAGGGGTACAAGCAGCTATGAATATCAGAGGAATGGAGGAATATCAATGGATGGATAGAGAGGAATGGCGTTTGGTTTCCGGAAAACAGCGGCAGCTACCATGATACCGGATGATGATGATAGTTTGTTTTGAGCAATGTTATAATTTGGCAGTACACTTGAAGAAATTGAAATACTAAAAGAAATCAAGTACGTACACTTACTTAAGGAGAACACACCCAGTGACTTGAATCCCCTATACAAAATTGTGTCCAGCAACAGTAAGTACCATTACAGGCAGATGATGAAACACGTTTCCGAAAGGCCTCCAGAATATTTTATAGCATTTTATACAGTTAAGGAGACCGAGATCAGAATTGCCAATTTTAAATTTTAACTTTTAGATAGTGACCTCGAAGGTGTTTCGTAGAGAATTTTAGAATTATTCGCTAATGATTTCTTAACTATACAAGAGCAAGTAAAATCGACTGCTAAGGGCATTAAGGGACAGAAGAAGAAGAAATGGGAGGAGAAAGACGTAGAGATGAAAGATCAACTAAGGATATCACTTAAGAAATAACACGTGCCATTAAGACAAAACACACCAAACACTACATTTTCGTAATAAACGTAGTACGTTTTATATGGGCTATGTTGGCTAGGTGACGATCTGGAATTGGACCTAAATGCTTCTTGACACTTGTTTAATATTCAGTTTATCATAAGTAATGCCACGACTGATTTCCAAATTATCGATAAATTCACGACTCACGAAGTGAGGAGTGAATTAACCTAGAGAACAAATCAAGAGTGGCATTTGTTAGGACTATTTAACGAATAAAATTAAGCTGTTTACTCACAAATCATTATTTAAATATAGTCATTTTAAAATATTTATATATTTAATGTAAACGGTGATGTTTAAAAAGAAGCGAGAAACCTTTATTATGCTTCATTTGTTCATCACTGCAACCAGAACATATTATGTATTGCCAAAGGATCGCAATATTGTAAGAATGCACCCTAGTGGAGAAAAAAATGAAACACATCAAACTGTTTATAACCAACATTAATTAATTAATTTCTGATGTCCTATGGTGTAAATATGTCAATTATATTTTTCTGGAACGTTATTACCTGGCAAATAATACATTTAAAAAGTGCAAACAGTGATTTATTTTTATTGTGGTTTAATCAATTACTAGAAATGATTTTTTTATTATATCTCGCAAGCTGACTCTGATTACATTCCTGCACTATATATACAATCTGGGAGCCACTCGATAAAATTAAGGTGATAAAATTGAGGTGATAGACGACTGTGATTGGTTGAAAATCAAAATGCATTGAAATGTGATTGGTCATTGACTCCCATTTGGGGCATAAGTTAAATAGTCAACTAAATTATTTTTATATTCAGTGCCTTAATAATAGTAATAGTAATAATAATAATATTACCCGTTCAAAGTATCTCTGCAGGTGGAAGAATCAGGAAGCTTTGTTTGTTGGTACACGTGACGTCATATAAGGCAGTGTACACTGTCAGCGTCCCACGTCCCATTCCCCTTTGCACTCTTAGATAGCACTGTCACGTGGTCTACTCCTGCATAAACACGACTGCAGTGCCCTCCGTCAACAACTGCGCTTACTCCTTAAACGGGTAATAATAATAATAATAATAATAATAATAATAATATTATAAATAATATATCCTATTAATATTTATTTTTATAATCGTACAGATAAAGAAACTCCCGATAATAAACTCACCGTGGAAACCTATTCTGACGAATCCTAGTTTTCACGAACTTCTAAAAAAATGTAAATAGTCTCCGATCGGGTTTGAGCCTGCGAACTTCGGAGTTAGTGTGATAAGTAGCCAATTATTGCGAATAAACAAATTTGATCTGTATCTTTTTGAAAGCAATAGTTAACATTGTCCGAAAACTACAAGAGATGATTTTTCCTACTCTTACATACAAGTTGTTTATATTTTGTATATCCATGCTTTCTCACACGCGAGTAGCGTTGTACCACTTTTGCACACAGTTGTCAGGAACATAAGGCATTTTCTCGCTTTATTACTTCAATGGCTCAATCTACGCTCTGCTACCGTCTTATATTCTGCTTTTTATTAAAATTCGCACTGACAAAATGTTATTTCTTAAAGCGTAGAAAATAACGAAATAAAGAATAAATTCAGCAGAGTTAGAACATTTTACAAAATTACAACATAAGAAGAAATACCTGTAGAATATGAAAACAAATTTCAAAATATGTAACACTCTTTAAGATATTTTAAACTGAGATTTTTTGGGACTTAAATCAGATAGAACCTATAGAACGGTCTAGCGGAATGTGGTCCTTTCTCTTCCCCTTCAAGAAATTATGATCAATGTCTTGGCCTCCTGGTCAGATATTGTTAATTCCAACTAGATTACTACAGTTGTTACTTGAAAGCTTGGTAACATGTGTATTCTAAGAACGGCATATGTATTTGGATACACAAACATGTTATTTTTTTACAAATTAAAGGGAGATATATTCTATTGTTTTTACCCGCGCCATAGCCAAGTGGTTAAGGCAAGATGCCTTCGTGCGGTGCTATGGGACTTGTGCTGGTTCGGGTCTCCACGGGGGAAGACAACAATTCTTTTATACTTTAAATAATATCTCTCTAAAATACAATTTAAGAATATCTACATCTAAAACAAAAATATTAGCTCTGAAAGGAAAATGTGCAATAAGAACAAATATAATGATAAACAATGTAATTATAGATCAAGTTCAGAATTTTAATTATTTGTGATGTCATTTAGGCAATGACAGAAATTTAGATAAACACACTAAAATACAACGATTCAATTATCTATGTGGCACAATTAAACGCACTTTATTGAATAAGACTAGAAAATAAACTATTTTGAAGTTTTACAAAGTATTGGCAGTTCCATCTCTTATCTACGGATGTGAAACCTGGACAGTAACAAAGGCAGATAGTAAACAAATAGAGGCTGCCGAGATGAAGATGTTGAGAGCAATAGCAGGATACCAAAGGACCGATAAAAAGAAAAACGAAAATATAAGAACAGAACTTAATATATTTAATCTCTGTGAAAGAATAAGATATTATCAAAATGCTTATCTTCAGCACGTATTACGAGTGAATGAACAGCGCATACCAAGAAGAATGTATAATTATAAACGAAAAGGGAGATGAATGTTGGTAAGACCATTGAAGAAATGGAAGGACCAATTCGACCTATAATGAGATCGGAACAGGCCATTGGGCTTAATCCTTGTTGTTGATGATAATGATAAAGGAATTGTTGTAAAGCATTTTCTGATGCTGTCATTATTACTTGATCGTCTGCAAAAAGCAGAGTTGTCAATACACTATTTATATTAATTTGTTCCTGCCATTCATTTATGTCATGGTCCAAGTATAAATTAAATAATACTGGTGACAATGGACACCCTTGTCTTTCTCCCTGGTTTATTTCTATGTTTTGTTTGCTAATTTTATATCCGCAGTCTATTTTAAAATTTGTTTCTATATATAAACTCTCTATGGTTCTTATAAGGTGTTGAGGAATTCCTTTCATTTCTAGTATGTTCCATAATTAGAATACCACGTCAAATCTTAAATTACCAGCCACCAGGCAAGAGATCATTGGGCAGACTCTTCAAACGTTGGATTGAGGCCGGTAACAGACTGCTAGGTCTATCACATGAAAGGAAGAAGAAGAAGAAATAAAGTTAATTGGGACTTTTCTCTGAACCTCTGTTGTGTTTATTCAAAGAAATTCCATCCGAGTCCGATGCGCCGATAGAAGTGAAAATATGTTTTATCCCGGATTAGAACAGCCACCGTCTTCCAATGCCGAAATATATTCCTATAATTCCATGAGTTCTCAAGCAGGCCTCTGGATTCCACAGGCTCTTTGACTTTTTTTGTTAGAGTTTTACTGAGAAGTCTTCTTGTTCTAATTTCCCTAGGTATGAGGGAAATTTTGAGGAAGTGGCTGAATTCAAATACTAGGAACAATAATCACAAATAGGAATGAGATGCACAAAGAAATTAAACATAGGCTCAATTCTGGAAATGCATGCTATTATGCATTGCATAGACGTTTGATATCCCAACTCCTTTCAAAAAACGTTAAGCTGAAAACATATAAAACTATTATTCTACCAGTTATATTATATGGATGCGAAACATGGACTCTTACTTTAAGGGAGGAAAGGAGATTACGAGTATTTGAGAATAAAGTACTTAGGAAAACTTTTGGACCACAGAGAGATGAACAGACAGGTGAATAATAATAATAATAATAATAATAATAGCTTTATTTTACCTGGCAGAGTTAAGGCCTTAAGGCCTTGTCTACCACTCAACCAGGTTTAAAAAAAATACAAACAAAAAATAGTCTTAAATCTAAATTACAAGATATATTTATAAACGATTACAAGTTATGAATACAATACAATTAATATTTATATGTATTTTGATTTACTCTAAATTTAACGAATTAAATATATAATATGTACAATATATATAAAAAACAGGAAAAGATTAATGACATAGTATAAAATTAAATAAATAGAGAAAAATTAATTATTAGACAACAGGTAACTGTATAAGCGTGACTTAAAGGTACCAAGTGTGCGGCAACCCCTGATATCTTGAGGAAGGAGATTCCAGGAGCGGGCAGAGGCTACTGTGAAGGAAGTAGAATAGGAGGAAGTGCTATGAAGAGGAATTGTTAGCAGACTGCTATCTTGTGATCTAGTGTCAATATTGTGGTAAGAGGATAAACTTCTCAAATCTAGACGCCAGGTAAGTAGGGATGTAGGAATTCAGAAGCTTGAAAAGTAGTGAAAGAGAGTGCAATTTACGTCTGTCAGTAAGACGGAGCCAAGAGAGGTTATTAAAGTGTTCGGAAATATGGTCATAACGGCGGATATTGAAAATGAATCGAACGCAAGCATTATGAACACGCTGCAGTCTCTGCGACAAGTCATAGTTTAGATCATTATATATAATGTCACAATAATCGAAGTGTGGTAACACAAGATTCTGCACAAGGATTTGTTTTAACGAAACTGGGAGAAAAATTCTTTAAACGTCTAAGATAATGTAAGATGGAGAAAGTCTTTTTACATATGTGTTTCACTTGTGTTTGCCAGGTTAAATTTGCGTCTAGATGTAGTCCAAGATCTATTACTGAAGAAGAATAAGGGATGATTATATTATTTATAGTAATGTTTGGTAGTGTAGATATGTCAAAGGTTGTAAGCAGTCTTTGTTGTCCCATTAGAATTACTTGTGACTTGTTAGGATTTAGATTTAGACCGATACTTGAAGACCAGTTAAAGATGGATCTACATAACAATGAACTACATGGTCTTTATAGGAAGCCAGATATAATAAGAACAGTTAAGTCTCGTAGACTGCGATGGCCAGGACATGTTGTGCGTATGGGGAATGAAAGACGTGCATGGAAACTTCTTGTAGGAAAGCCAGAAAGAAAACGCCCAGTTGGTAGACCAATAATGAGGTGGGAGAACAACATTAACTATGATTTGAGGGAAGTAGATTATACAGGGAATGATTGGAAAGCATTAGCTCAGGATAGGGATGTATGGAGAGCTTATGTCCGCGCGGCCATGAACCTACGGGTTCGATAGTGCCAGTGAGTAAGTAAGTAAGTAAGTAAGTAAGTAAGTAAGTAAGTATTCATTCCGTCCTATTAAAGACGGTAATCATTCTAACTGTAATCTTCTGAAGGAAAATATAATCATCTCAATGAAATTAAATAAGTTCCTGAAGATGAGAACCCTCTCTGAGAAAGTCTCATTAAAGGGTCTAGCGTTCCTTCCCTCGCGAGCTTCAGGTCACACTGGCCCGGTGTGAAGTACATGATCGAAGGGTCCCTTGCACAGGATAACGTGTGAAGACCTCAAAGGACACAAATAAATGTTCGGAGGAGACACCCTTTCTCCTGGCGAAAAATTTGGAGACCTACTCCCGGGGTAACAAGGGAGAAGTCCTCAAAGGTCCATAGGAGCGGAAGAGGCAGCCCTTCATTTGGGGTTCATACAACTGGGGGCTATGATATGTAGCCTTAAGATGGCAATCCCATCGTACATCTCACTCTGCGGAACGCCATTAACGTACTCAGAGGAAATATTAAAAAAAACTCTTGGCGCGACAGGCCTAAAAGGCCGTTAGTCTACCAGCCGGCTGCTGGCCTCACATCCACATGTGTCAATCACTGAGGAAGATGTTCAATAGCCAGTGTAGGGGTGACATGTGGTTAGCATGTCGAGTCCCCCAGCCGTTATAGCTGGTTCCTCATCCTGGAGCCGCTACTCATTGTAGCTACCCAATTGCCTCACGATGCTGGGTGGGCACCGGTCCCATACTGGCCGAAATACCATGAGAAAAGTTCTTCCCCCATGGAGACTCGAACCAGCGCAAGTCCCGTAGCTCTGCGCCAAGGCTTCCTACCTTAACCGCTCGGCTACGGCGCGGGACTGATACCTAGCCTTAAGATGGCAATCCCATCGTACATCTCACTCTGCGGAACGCCAGTAACGTACCCAGAGGAAATATTATTATTACTAAAAGTTTCATAGATAAATATGAACGCATACCAAAAATTATACTTAATTACAAACCAAAAGAAGACAGGAATATTGGTAGACCGAAAAAGAGATGAATTCAACTTTTTGAATGAGAATCTATGTGACCGGTACAAGGCACATGGGCTTAATCCGTGATTGTTGATGATGATGATGATGATGATGATAAGTTCCTTAAGAGGTTACTTGTCCACCGCTGTGGATTCGAGGTAGCGTTTTGCCTTGTCACGCAGTAGGACCGGGTTCATTTCCTGAGACAAGCCTCCTGGGTGAGTTTTTTTCCGGAAATTTTCCTCGCCTGTAAGACAAATTTCAGGTAGATTTGCGGCTCAAGGACATCATGTGGACGTTATCATCATGATTATCATTCCCGGTGTGGAAAGCAATGTTCAGTTACCACACCTGTAATTCTCTAAAAAAATTGCAAAGCATAGCATGAAAATGTTAAGATGCAGTGAAAGACCTGCCCTAGGGCAGAACATTATAGAATTAATATAAGAGGTTAGTACTTAAATATCGAAATAATACAATTTCTAAATTTAAAACATTATACTTACTTACGTACTTACTCACTGGCACTATCGAACCCGTAGGTTCATGGTCGCACGGACATAAACTCTCCATACATCTCTATCCTGAGCAAATCTTTCCAATCATTCCCTGTATAATCTACTTCCCTTAAATGGTAGTTAATGTTATTATCCCACCTCATTCTTGGTCTACCAACTGGGCGTTTTCCCTCTGGCTTTCCTACAAGAAACTTCTATGCGCGTCTTTCATTCCCCATACGCGCAACATGTCCTGCCCATCGCAGTCTACGAGACTTAACTGTTCTTATTATATCCGGCTTCCTATAAAGACCATGTAGTTCATTGTTATGTAGCTTCTCCATTCACCTGTCTGTTCATCTCTCTTTGATCCATACATTTTCCTAAGTATTTTATTCTCAAATACACGTAATCTCCTTTCCTCCCTTAAAGTAAGAGTCCATGTTTCGCACCCATGTAATATAACTGGTAGAATAATAGTTTTATATACTTTTAGTTCAACGTTTTTTGAAAGGAGGTGGGACATCAATTGTCTCTGCAATGCATAATAGCACACATTTCCAGAATTGAGCCTATGTTTAATTTCTCTGTGTATATCATTCCTATTTGTGATTATTGTTCCTAGGTATTTGAATTCAGCCACTTCCTCAAAATTTCCATTTCCATTATATAATGTATTTCTACAAATTTAAAATATTATAGTAACACTAAAGTAATTATAAAAGATAAATTATAAAGATATTTCACTGCATTGTTCTTATGAATTTATAACGGCACAAATGGTTTTAGTGCCATAAACTGCGGTTTTCTTATCTCAGATTCATAATATAGATTACATTAATGTTGTCTGTTTTCTGTTTAAGTAGCTTTTCGGTAGATAAGTACGCAAGTAAAGGATGTGGTAACATAATGGATATAGAAAATAGCGCCGTCTTATTCATTCCTCATCCAAAGCAAAGCAATTTCTAGCATATTATCAGATTTAATCTGATCAATCTGTATATGAAGGAAAGATGCGTAGCAAAAATAAAAAAATAAATAAAACCATTGAATAGATTACATTCTATGTAACAAAGATTGAATAGGTTATATTCTATGTAACAGAATTTTTAATTTCAGTGAAACGAATTTTCTTAGATATTAGAAGAGATGTATGGCCAACCTATGTTTTATTCTGCTGAATTATATAACGTTTTCATCAAATATCTAGAGTCCATAGTGCAAGCTCTGTTTTAAAATGACATGTCAGCTGCTTTTATTCGCAACAAATTAAATTTTCCTTATCTGGAAATGACCTTTAGAACTTTTTAAATGTGAATTTCATTAAAAAATGCCAACTTTTGTTCATATTTTTACCGCTAGATGTATCTGAAATTCATTTATATATGAACAAAAGAAAAGCTGTGCACACAAGTAAGTTAGGAATTTAGAAAAAAAATTTCAACAAATGAAGAGTAGAGATGGATGTGCTTGTAATTGAATGAGTTTGTGAAGGACGCTGTAAAAAAATGCTAGGGGATGGGAGGTTGAAGTGTATTGCGCTGTTACTTAAAACCCATCCGCCAGTTCTACATTTCCACTTGCCGCTCGTATGGAGGAAAGAATTTGAAGAGATTTCCCGAGAGAGTGTGTTCAATAAGTCCACCAGATGCAATAAAACCATTTTCACTTCGTGCGTAAACATCCTTCCAGAAATTTCGAATCTACATTTTTATGTGTACTCACAATCTTATATTCCCATTATTTATTTATGGTATTAAATTTAGTTTTGTGTAGAAAGTATATCATAATATAACATTTTAATAAATTTATAGAATTTATCCCTGTAAAGTTCACTGTTTCCGGACTTCGTTGAAACTTCTAAAATTTTATAGGGGTTTCAAAACCGGTTCTATTCTATTCTGCTGATGATGGAACTAATTCCGAAAGGTCAACTAAATTTTAAAAAGCTTTAACCAAGCTGAGGACAACTGAACCTTTCTGATACAAATATTATAATTGTAGATCTTATTACGAATTGTTACTTTGACTAAATTTTTTATGAAATGTCATCATGCATTTTATTAGTATTGAAACACAAAATTTTAATATACAAAAACTTTTTTTTAATACCACCACGTTGTCATTTCAATATTCAGGTATTGTCTTGTGGCATCACATTATAATAACCCCTTCTGAGGTTGGGGCGCCTGGAAGGAGGAGTTACGCTGCCCCGATTATTTATGATAGGTGATGATAACGGTATTGATGCGCCAGGAGAAGCCTTAATCCTAAACTTAATGAATATGTTAATGATGACGCGCAGTCACAGGGGCGGATGAACGAAATCAAACGAAACGGATGAAATGAGTATGGAGAAATGGTGGAATGAAATTTGTGGCAGGGAAAAACGGGAGAAACCCCGAGAAAACCCTAGCCAGGCTCCGTTTCGTCCACCACGAAACCCACCTGGAGTGACCGAGACTCGATCTAGGAACTCCTGCGGTAAGAGGCGAGCGTCTAACCGCTTGCGCCACGGAACCATCTTGTTTGCTTTATATTGTAACCTAACTAACTCACTAGCACTATCGAACCCGTAGGTTCATGGCCGAGCGGACATAAGCTCTCCATACATCCCTATCCTGAGCTAATATTTTCCAATCTTTCCATTTATAATCTATCTATCTATCTTCGGGTTTTTACAGCTGCTGCCGTCTTCCCGTGCCAAACCTCCAAAGCCTACGGTCTTGGGCATCTTCGATGCTTAGCCCTCTAGCTTGCATTACTGTCTTCATGTTTTCCTTCCATGTTAACCTTGGTCTTCCTCTTTTCTTCTTTCTGTTAGGATGCCATTCATATAGTTGCTTCGGCCATCGCTCATCTTCCATTCTTAAAACATGTCCTAACCACTTTAATTCCTTTTCCTCAATTCTTTCAATTATGCTTTCTTCTGCTTCCATTTTGTTTCTAATTTCTTATTTGTGACACGTCTAATTAGACTTTCTGGCACTTCTTCGTAAATAATCCATTTCTAGAGCTATTAGTCTATTCTTGTAGTACTTATTGATTGTCCATACCTCACTTCCGTACATTGCAACAGATTCCACCAATGTTTTACCAATATATTTTTTTGTGTCTTTCCAAATATGCTTATCCCACCATATGGAATTTAATGATGATATTATTTTGCTACTCAATTCAATTCTATGTTTTATGTTCTCTTTGCCTATACCTTCGATGTTATCCATGATCATTCCCAAATATTTAGTTTGTTTCACTTGCTTTATTTGGATTCCATCTTCCAATACTAAGTTTTCTCTTTCATTGCTATTTATTGCCAGATATTCTGTTTTTTGTAAATTTACTGTGAGACCCCATGATTCATCTACTATCCTGAAATCATAACTAGCTAACTCACTGGCACTATCGAACCCATAGGTTCATAACCGCGCGTACATAAGCTCTCCATACATCCCTATCCTGAGATAACGTTTTCCAATCATTCCCTTATAATCTACTTCCCTCAAATCACTGTTAATGTTATTCTTTCACCTCATTCTTGGTCTACCAACTGGGCGTTTTCCCTCTGGTCTTCCACAAGAAGCTTTCATACACGTCTTTCATTCCCCATTCGTGCCACATGTCCTGCCCATCGCAGACTACGAGACTTAACTGTTCTTATTAAATCTGACTTCCTATAAAGACCATGTAGTTCATTGTTATGTAGCCTTCTCCATTCATCTCTCTTTGGTACAAAAATCCTCCTAATAACTTTATTCTCAAATTCTCTTACTTATATTATAACCTAATGTATTTAATTTCATTCTTCAGTTCGGTATTAATCAACTCTTACTTTGAGAGATGAGAAAATATTAAGAGTAAGTTATTTAAAAATAAATTAGGAAAATTTTTGGAACAAAGAGAGATGAACACACGAACGAATGGAGAAGAGTAATTAACAGTGAGTGAGCTATATGATCTTTATAGAAAATCAGATATAATAAAACAGATAAGTCTCGTATACTACGATGTGAGGGCATGTGGCTCGAATGGGGAATGAAAGAGGGGCATGGAAACTTCTTGAAGGAAAACCAGAGGGAAAACACCCAGTTGGTAAACCAAGAATGAGGTGGGAGAATAACATTAACCACGATTTGAAGGAAGTAGATTATACAGGGAATGATTGAAAAGTATTAGCTCAGGATAGGGATGTGTGGAGAGCTAATGTCCTTGCGGCCATGAACCTATGGGTTCTATAGTGTCAGTGAATTAGTGATTTTATATAAAATGTTTTATATATTATTTATTATATAATATTTTGATTATATCATTCTCCATTGTATTAATTCTTTCTGTGTTTAAAGTGCGCTTTATATTTTGAAACTTCCTCCAAAATTTATTTTATTTTATAATGTCTTTAATTGCCTGCTTCAGTCTGGTACGAATCTATTCTATATAGTTTCATTTTATTTCCCCAGATATTTTTAAATTTTTTATGTGCCAGAATTTATTTTGTGTTTTGAAACTGCCTCCAAAATTTATATTTTTTTTGTTTTCTCTCTTCCTTTTAACTAAAATTTTGTAATGTATGTATTCTATGGGGCGCGCCGTAGCGTAGTGGTTAAGGCACTACACTACAAGCCGGAAGGTCGAGGGTTCGAGTCCCGTGGGGTTCAGGGTATTTAAATTGACACAAACCTTCTGGCGGCACTATGGTTCTGGGGTCGACTCAGCCTCTAACGGAAATGAGTACCAGACGCTTGTTCTGAGGGTAAAGGCGGCCGACACGCAGAGCTGACATGAAGTGCACATTGTCTAGAAAATGTGGGAGCCTTAACCTCCTAATACCCCAAGGGTTTCCTGAGGCCTGTAGTGGGATCACTTTACTTTACTATATACTCTATATTTTAAGTTTAAAAAATTGTACTCTTCTAGGCTAACAAAACAAGCACTGTTGTATCAACCTCAAGGCTATAGAGATGTGAGACGTCCTAGAAGATGATGGGAAGATGGATTCTGAGAGCGGAACAGGCCGACGGCCTACCATGAAGATGATGATGATGATATATTCTATATGTATTATTTCTGTAACTGAACTGTACCCGAGCACAAGCACTTGCTCATTCGGGCGTCAACATATATTTGTGAATAAAACTTATTTAAAAAAATATTGGCTGATGGGATTGAAGAAGGTTCAGGAATAGTGCTATAAATAGTCAAAATAAATGAAATTATGTAGGGGGCACGCCGTAGCGTAGTGGTTAAGGCACTGAGCTACAAGCCGGAGGGTCGAGGGTTCGAGTCCCGTGGGGTTCAGGGTATTTAAATTGACCCAAACCTTCTGGCGGCACTATGGTTCTGGGGTCGACTCAGCCTCTAACGGAAATGAGTACCAGACGCCTGTTCTGGGGGTAAAGGCGGCCGTCACGCACGGCTGACAACCCGGCTGACATAAAGTGTCGATTGTCTAGAAAAAGTGGGAGCCTTAACCTCCTACTACCCCAAGGGCCTCCTGAGGTCTGTTGTGGGATCACTTTACTTTACTTTACTGTACTAAATAAAATGTTGTTCGGGAATCCCCTCCTGGGGAGTGGATGACCTTACAGTTGGTGGTGGGGTTTTGAATACCTCGATGACCCTGAGAGTTGTACCGGCGGTAGCGTAGCTACTGGTAGATTCACCCTAGCCGGACAGGTCAAAGGAGAGAGTTCAGACGAAGAAGCACTCTCCAAAAGTGGATGTTCAATTACTTCTTAGGAGGATGAAGAGTAACAATCGACGAAGGCAGAAGAGACTACCTCATATTTAGGGAGTGCTGCCTTGCAGGGTAGAAATTGGTTTTATAAAGGCTGAAAATCCAAGAAGAAAATCACCTGGTCTTTCAGGTTGGGGGTTTACATGTGAGGCTGACAACCTCACTCTAACTCACTGGCGCCATCGAACCCGTAGGTTCGTGGTCGCGCCGCTCTCCGTACATCCTTATCCAGAGCTAATGTTTTCCAATCATTACTTGTATAACCTACTTCTTTCAAATATTGATTAATGTTATTTTCCCACCTCATTCTTGGTCTACCAACTGGACGGTTTCCCTCTGGTTTACCTACAAGGAGCTTCCATGCACTCTTTCATTCCCCATTCGTACCACATGTCCTGCCAATCGCAGTCTACGAGACTTGACTATTCTTATTATATCTGGCTTCCTATAAAAACCATGCAGTTCATTGTTATGTAGTCTTCTCCATTCGCCTATCTGTTCTTCTCTCTTTGGTCCAAAAATGTTCCTAAGAACTTTATTCTCAAATACTCGCAATCTTCTTTCCTCCCTTAAAGTAAGAGTTCGTGTTTCACACCAAATAATATAACTAGTAGAATGACAGTTTTATATATTTTCAGTTCAATGTTTCTATTGAAAGAGTGGGACATCAAGAACCTCTGAAATGTATAATAGCATGTATTTCCAGAATTGAGCCTATGTTTAATTCCTTTGTGCATCTCATTCCTATTTGTGATTATTATTCCTAGGTATTTGAATTCAGCCACTTCCTCAAATTTTTCCTCATTTGTCATTAGCTCTGCATTTCCATTATATAATGTATTTCTATGTGTGATCATATATTTAGTTTTATTGATATTTATTTACAGTCTCAGTTTCTTAGCATTACTCTAGTAAAACAAAATGTACCATTGAGAAATCTAAAGAAGAGTTGGAATACCCAAATTACGGTTGTTTGACGATGTCCAGGATTATCTTGTGAAGACAGGAATTAAGAGATGAGACAGAGAGCTTTGGAAAGTGAGGTTTGGGCGGCAATTGTTAAGGAGTACTAGGCTAAACTAAGTTGGCTGTAGGACCACAAATGATTATGATGATGATGATATTCGGGAATTTCATAAAATAAATAAATAATAATAATAATAATAATAATAATATAATAATAATAATAATAATAATATTATTTTAGCTGGCAGAGTTATGGTCATAAGGCCATCTCTTCCACTCAACCAGCGAATAGTAAAATTATACAAAAATTACGTACAAATTACAATTTTAAGATATTATTAAAATACAGACTAAACAAAATACAATGATGATGTAAACTAATACTAGCTAATACTAACAAAAAACATAGAATATAATAAAATTAAAGTGATATAAAATAAAGTAAGTAGCTTCCTACATGATTATTAATGGAATGCTCTATATAGTTGTTATGCAGTTAATGTTTTCATTGTGTCGAACTTGAGATATCAGTTAATTTGGATTTAAATAATGATAGCGATTGACAGTCCCTGACATGACTGGGAAGTGAGTTCCATGCTCTAGCCATAGATATTGTGTAAGATTCAGAGCATAGACATGTCCTGTGTTGTGGTATCAGAAGTAAAGAGGAGTCTTTTGATCTTGTTCCTAAATTGTGATGAGCCGATAAATTTTGAAAACGTGTTGTTAAATAAGTTGGTAAATATGTGTGCAGAAATTATCGTGACTTTATCGATGAAATATGGACCTATCTTTATATTACTGTTGAAAAGTTGAATTTAACATTTATGGACGTTTGCTTGGTGAAATTTGCAATAGGTCTTTTACATCAAAGAATATATTCTAAAGAAGAAAAATCAGGTCATAGTTAATTAAAGATGAAGTAAAAGTTTTGCTAACGATACCGAAAGCAGAGAAACTGCTTCAAGGGATATCATTTTATTATGTATTTTTCCAATAATTAAATCTGAAAAGGAAACCACCTTCCGGTTACAAGGAACACATAGAATGCGTAACGATAGGCAACGTACAGTTTGTTGATAACGGGTTTTGTTATAATCTTAATAAATAGACATTTCCTATAAAAAAGGAACATCATTTTATACTGTATTTTTCCAGTAATAATTACAACCTGCAAAGGAAACCTCCTTCCAGTTTCATGGAACATAGATTGTGTAACGATGCCAACGTACAGTATGTTGAAAAGTTGTTTTTACCATTGTATTAATAAATATATTTCTTACACAAAACACTCTCATTTGCAGACGCCCAAGTGATAATCATCATGTATGTACAGGTAGAAGCTCACAAGAAGACGAGCGGAGCATGAAGAGAGGGATGTTGTTATCGCTGTGAATCCCTGGTGCACGAGATTCTACGCATTGAACATTCACAAATCCTGTGTTCTTTTCTTGCACAGTTATGTTATGCGTCCACGTGTTGCTTTCACTATCATTGTTCCATTTTCATTACAACGATTATAAAGATTGTAATTCATTCGTTCGTGTGTTGCGGTTTCTAAAATTGTTTAATTTCCATTACAGTGTTTATTAAGATGTGTTTTATTCGTCCAGAAACTCGACTAATATTTTCAGGACACGTAGTACTAAGATGCATGAGATAGAAATGCTACGACTCAAGTATTATGCCACGCATTCCTTACGCTCGCCATTTCGTCAGCTCTTGTTTTTTTATATTTTTTGTATGTATTAATTTTGCCTGGTGGAGTTAAGACCTTATGGTCTGCTCTTCCACTTCACCAAGGTTACGTTATACACATAATAACAATTATGATTTATCTACATGCTCATTAATGATGCATCGTATATATAGGCTACACAATATAAAGTAGACAAGGGAAATAAAGAAAGCTGTATACACCCCATAAGTCCCGCGTGGAGACATAGGTGCTCCCTAGCAGTAGTTTCTTAATCATATAGATTTAATTACGCTTATTTACCCACATATGTCAACGAGTGACAGGTTGTTTGCACATAGCCTCAATGAGTCATCTAGTTGGCAACGCAAATCAAAGACTCGGGAATTTTTTCCCACCAATGTGAGACCGCTGTTCTCACAGTCAGCCGCAAATTTCAAACGCTGCTATTGCAATTCGTCACAATTATGAGAAGCATATGACCACATCTTACAGAAGCTAATCTGAACACACTGGAAAAAGTGAAAGCTACATACATAAAAAGAGCAATAGAAGTATCAAAAAACGACAAGAAGCCGTCTAGTGTACCTACTGGCAAGGGAGACTTTCCTTATCGAGGACTTGAAAACAGCATACCTACTACCAACCATAGAACCCTATGAACATGCGCTACGAAGACTACGCAGAAAAAGAGAGGAAGTATGGCCGGAATTCTTCAGCACCAGAGCGATGATAAGAACTGGAGAGAAGCAAATTTCCAGATGCGACACGTCACCACCTAATGTGTAGAGATAAAACATTACATGACCCGAAGATGTCATACATATGCGAAGTGTGTGAACATAAATGCGAAAGATATCGCATCGAAACGTGTACACAAAGAAAAAAAAACAATTTGTGATTACGCAAGACCAAGTTAGTGTTAGTGATTGTTAGCTGTGTTTTCACCTTTGCACATTTGTGTGCAATCCATTTTTATAATATTATGAGAAGCAACTAATAAAAAAAATATTTCTCGAGAGACACAGAATACGTGTGAAAGAAAATTAGGCGATTTTTATAAAACAAAGTACTTAATATTATAATCAAAACTTAACAATTGATTTCCTAATAGTATATTACGATGCAAGTTTGGGAAGTGGTTTTTACAGAAACGAGGAAAAAATATTTAAAAACCGAGCGATAGCGAGGTTTTTAATTTCCGAGATTCTGTAAAACATTTCACAAACGTGCGTTGTACATTATCTTTTGCGCGATGGTGTTTACAAAATAATAAATAATAGTACAATAATAACATCTTTGTTAGTAATATTTGCGTTCATTATAAACAATTGACTAACGTTAACAGTGTGGGCAATGTTTATTAGTGGAAACAACAGGAGGCCTTGAGAACAATTATTGATAACATGGCCACAAGTACGTATGTATTGTTTTATATTGTTTTAAATAAAGTTCAGTTCATTTAAAATGCAGTGATTTGTTTCGTATAATGTATATTAATAAGACCTTTTGGATATGTTCTGTATATACATTGTACGTAGTACACATAGAGGGCAGTGGTTTTACTTCCCACACGTGGATATAAATGTAATATTACAGTATATTTAATTAGGTTAGCAACCCCGAAATGTAGGAAGCTGAACTTTCAATAATGGTCGCCATTGCTGGTAAGTACGACGAAATGCACCTTCGCGGAAAAAATATTTAATATTTATGGTAAAGAAATGTTGTATTTGTTTCTGCTTACGGCACTAACATGGCTTATAATAAACAATACTCCAAATTATTTTGTTTTTGGACTATGTAACAAATATTGTATATTTACTGTTATTGTTGATGTGCATCGTAATTTGACATTCTCGCATACAATCTTGGTTGCTATGAAAACAAAATAAATTTCAATACTTTAAAAATGAACCAAAAGCGCTAGTGCGGTAAGTAAAAACATATATTTTGAAATATTGATTGTGATAATGCAATTTGTACTAATTTCTGTATCAATTCATCACATCCAGTTTTCCACGCCTCTTCTATTTCATCATCACTGCACACATCATCTAAAAATTTCTCCATAATCAGAAATAAATTCCAAATCAAATTGGTTTTACAGTTTTAACAAATGTAAGATGGCGATATGACCAACAATACTTATTATTTGTCCATTGCTATGGAGCCGATTCACCTTCTGATATCTAACATTCATCTTCAATTGAATGAGTCATTTCCAAAAGGGATAATCTATTTTTCTCAAATTCGCTTTTTTCATTACTCCATGTTTATATACTTACTTCCATCAATTTCACGTGAGAATGGATCAACTACACCATTCCTTTACCAATTTCTGACTTTATTCAGTAGTAATTTCAGATTCCATGCTTTATTCTGAACAAGTTGAATCAGTTATTCTTCCCTCTCCTGTAAAATGTGATCGGCTGTAGTTGATCTCTTTTCGAAATGACTCATTCGATTTTATTTTTTAATATTTTAGCTAATATCTTAATTTCATTTAATAGCAGCCATAAAGAGTTTGTACTGGAACACAACTTAAGTTATAAAAACTAGAAATGAAGTAAGTAAAAATAAAATTCATACTAATCAAGGAATTAAACAAGGATGCAGTATCTCTCCAGTTTTGTTTAACCTATACATCAATGATATAATAAAAATGGAACGAAGAAACAAATAAAGGAATAAAATTAGATAAAACACACTACTTGAAAACATTATTATACGCTGATGGCCAGGCAATAACAGCAAATAGAGAAGACGAACTTCAAAGGAATATTTTTAAACTACATAATATATGTGAACAATTTAATCTCAAAATATCCATAGAAAAAACTAAGGTAATGGCATTCCAAAGGGAAAAATCAAATCAGATCCGAAATAGTAAGAGGAAACAAAATCATAGAACAGGTGAACCATCTCAATTATCTAGGATGTGACATTTCATTTAATTGTGATAATGATATAACTAATAAAATATCAAAATTCCAGGGAATATGTGGTACGATAAAACGATCACCAAGTAACAAAACTACAAGAGAGACCCAATTGAAATTTTATAAAACGTTGGCAGTACCGTTACTGCTCTATGGTTCAGAAGCCTGGATACATAAAAAACAAGATCTAAGTAGGATAACGGCGGCAGAAATGAAATGTTTGAGATCTGTTAAACGGTGCACTAAGTAAAACAGAATCAAGAACACAGAAATAAGACAGGAACTTGAAAATATTTGCAATAACTGATAAAATAGATACATATAGACAAAAATGGAAGCAACACATAGACAGAATGAATGAAGATAGATATCCAAAACAAATAACAAAATACAAACCTAAATGCACCCGAGATGTGGGCAGACCTAGAAAGAGATGGTCTGAAGTCGGAATGGGTCAATAGACCTAATCCACGAATGCAGATGATGATGATGATCTTAATTTCAAAATGCTATGATTGCAGTAAAGGACCTGCCTTCGGGGAGTATGGATGGATGGATCTTAATTTATAAAATAAATACACGTAGTGCAAAAAATAGTATGCAATGCTCATGTAGTAAACATATAACGTAATCTCGGAAATAAAAATAAAATAAAAAACTCGGCGCAAATGCCTCGTTTTTTTAAAACTTTTCCTCAATCTGTATCAAGTGTTTATCAAAGTCGTATCAAAATATACTATCATATATTGTCATGTGTTTGGCCGGGTTCGTGTTTATTTATACTCCGACGTAAATGACGATACTGATGTATAAATTCTAACTTTATTCCTCACCTTTATTTCTTTTCACAAATTATCTGTAACCCTGTATCACAATTTTCACTACACAATTTTGTTTTCTATGTTTATCACAGTCACAATTATGTTCATAGTCACTGATGAATCCGTTGGCCACAAATTATTTTTGTACATTCAATTTATTGCCGTTCAACACGAGACTGACTGGCCGCCTGCCTCCGCCCTATTTATATAAGAGCGATAAAATTTCCAGGCTTAGGTTCGAGATACTTCGAACTGTAGAAGCCTCTGGTCACCGATCTTTCCTGAAAGGAGGAAGGAGATGTTGCTAGAAACGTCTGGTAAGACACTCCAGACAATTCGGCCGGTTTGTGCGGCTCTCTAACTCGCGATTCTCGCCTCTCCCGCACAATTTAAACGTCGCTATACGACGCGTAACAATAAGAAAAAGAAAACTATGCTATTGTAAACTTAGAAAAAATGCCGTTTAATGATGAGAATGGAAACAACCCAAAACTGTAAAAGAAAAAAAAAAACACCGAACCACAGATGAATACACACAAAAAATTAAATCATGCATATATTACTAGAAAATTGTAAGAATGATACATATAATTGGTTTGAAATACATTTACAATCTATGTTTTAAGCAGATGACAAAGAATGCTAAGATTTGCACATGATTAGCACAACACTAATTGGAACGGCTTCATTATCTGTTTACCAAAATATCATTCGAAAAAAAAAACTAACATTAAAACTGTGTAAGTACTCACCTAACATTCCTATGGGAAACTCCTTTGGTGCTTCCATAGTGTTGCTGATGACACTTTGAGTTGCTAACCATAGATAGTTTGTTCCTAGAAAATAGGATATTTTAAAATTAGTAATCGGAAGTTATGCACGATCTAGAAATACAGGGACATCAATTTTTTTTTACTTCCTACTTTCTGCCAGTTTTATACTGTACTGTATAGAATTTCCTAACAAAAATAAGATTATTATTATTATTGTAAATGAATGTAGAGCAGTAACAGCAATGATAAATGAAGTCTTATGGAACAGACATATCAGAAAAAATCAGTTACAAATATATAATTCAATAGTGAAAAGTACTGTCACATATGGAGTTGAAATGTGGAAATTTAACAAAAACTTAAAACAAAAATTTATGTCGGTAGAAATGGATTTCTTGAGGAGAGCAATAAGATGTACAAGATTAGAAAAAAATATTAGATTAGATTAGATTTATTTATTGTAATACGAGAAAAAATAAATATTATAAATTCAATAGTAGATTATACAGATACAAGCAATTAAATTGGTATGGGCATGTACGACGAATGCAAGAAGAAAGGTTACCCAGAAAAACATTGAAATGGTGTACACCTGGAAGAAGGAAAGGAAGACCTCGAAACTCGTGGATGCAAGAAATAAGAACTGGGATGAGAACAAGACGACTGGAGAAAATGGAGTGGATTGATAAATCATAGTGGGGAGGGAAAATAAAACTTTAGGCACAGAAAGATGTGTGAACATCGAAAATCTGTATGTAAATAAAATTATTATTATTACAGAATCAGGTGCGAAAAGTTATAGAGAAATTGAGAAAATAATTGGTGAAGGAAGAGAAGTAATTGGAATGTTCAATTCAGTGATATGGACTAAAAATATTATTAATAAAACCAAGACATTGATGTTTAAATCATTAGTACAAAGTGTTCTGTAGTATGGTGCAGAGACCTGGACTTCAGGTAGACAGCAAGCAAAATAATTATTGTCAAGACAGATGAATATTTGTTGAAAAGCAACAAGAAAATAAAAAAAAGAGGAAAATTCGGCATCAGAAAATTAGAGAAACAATTAATATTAAACATAATGCAATAGAAGAACGATGATTGAAATGGTTTGGGCATCTGAAGAGGATAGAGAATAATAGAATCCCAAGAATGATGCTGGACTGGAAAGCTGAAGGCTGAAGGAGGAGGGGGGGTGGAAACCCTGGGAATAGTGGATGGATGAAGTGAGAAGAAACATGATCAGCGGAGACCTCAAAGAAGAAGATACTGAGGATAGAAATCTGTGGCGGAGTAAATTATATTTGGGCTCAAGGATTACTACTGTAATGTAGAGAAAGTCCTTAACAATAAATAATAGTTTAAAAAAATCTAAAACAACACACTTTATTAGAAAACCTAACTAAAAAATGAAAAATAATTTTAATTTCCAACATACTTGGGATAAAATTAAAGTGGTCAACAAAAAAATCATCTCCAACACATCTAGAATAAAAGTAGTTATCTACAAAAAAAAATTACCATCAAAAACGTGGGATGCTCTATATCAATTAATATATTTGATAATAAACAGATATTGGTAAAAGTAAAGTCTCTAAGAAGAAAACGTAAAAACCGTAAAAGCACCCCACGCGTTTGATGGTAAAATGATTTTTTTTTGTAGATAACTCTAGTTTTATTCTAGATGTGTTAGAGATGATTTTTTTTTGTTGACCACTTTAATTTTATCCGAAGCGTGTTGGAAATTAAAATAATTATATTTTTTTGTTCGGTTTTCTAATAAAGCGTATTGTTTTAGTTTTTTAAAATATTATTTATTTTTTTTTTAGTTTGGTCTTCTAATAAAGCGTGTTGTTTTAGTTTTTTTTCTTCTTCTTCTTCCTTCCAAGTATTAGGCCAAGGCCTGTTACGATCCTATAGAAAATTTTCCCTCCAGCGTTTCATAGGACGGCCCAGTTTTAAAACTATTATTAATTTTTTTAATTTTTAGTTTAATTGATTGTCATAAACCGGATTCCCATGCAAATTTAATTGATTAATACTGTTCTAAAAAATCCTGAACCAGCTACTGAAATTATATACACTACAGTCCACCGCTCTACCAACAGAGCTCTTACAACGATTGACTGAAAAGTCGGTAAGTCCGCAACCTATTATACCGGTTTTATTGTTTTGATTTTCTGATGATTCTGGCCAGCATTTTAGAAAACATTATGAAATTATTACATTGTCATGGATCCTTTAAAAGTATATACATTTTCAAGTCGATCCAATGTTTTTAAGTGGGTGAAAATCGTGTTCAAAGATTCCGTTACATAGATACAGGTCCGTTACATAGATAGATACAGGCCAAGCTAATATAAAGCGTGTAAAAAGATTATGATTGTTATTATTATTATTATTATTATTATTACTGTTAATCTTTTCATGTAATTTAACAGTCAGGCGAACTTGGAACTGAGTTGGAAGCTTCAAGTAACGGAACAAGAAAGTAATGCTGTTAAGTGGGTTCTATTCTAAGCTGCTGGCAGGTTTGTTTACATGATAATTTTGCCTCTTGTTTCACTTGGCTTCTCTTTGTGTGTCTATGCTCTTTGCAAACAGGTGACTATCGCACTGATCCAATTAAACTCGACACAGACATCCTCCCTCATGCACATCCGTTTCCTGTGCTTCCATCTACCGGTTATAAGGTGAAACATGAAAGCATTTCACTGCATGCTTCAATATTTTACTTAATTAACAACTTCTGGAATTATGGAGTTTAAATAGGTAATTAAAAATAATTATCAATGCCCATTAGGGCGAACCCTTCTTCTTATTATTATTCAAAATAATTGACTTAATGCATCACGCTTAATTTAAATAATGTATATTTTTAACAAAGTCTTTTTTTTTTCAAACTGTTTATAAATTGATTTCATTCAAACATGAACTAGTCGACAGTTGATAAAAATAACGACAAATTATATTAGTTCTGTAGGATAAACTGAAGATATCTCCAAATTTTACAACAGGTAACTTTTTCTCTTTCTCTCTCTCTCACTATTTATCTCCTCTTTCTCTTTGCTATGGTTTAACTTGTCCCTTCGCAGGAATTTTTACGTGCCCTACGCCATTCGGGCCATACAGTATCCGGATGGCTATAAAGTTATAGATATATAGGGGTTCAGAACAAAAGTGAACGAAGTCCAAAAACTGAAAATTTTCTCTAGTCATATGTGAGTTTGGGTTCAAAATAACAATAATTCTTCAGAAAATGGTGATACAAGTATTGTACGAATATTTGTTATTTTTCACTGTAAAAAAAGTAACCTTTAATTATTCATCTACAATTAAATAAATAAATAAATATATATATATATATATATATTTAATTGCATCTCCAAAAATACGAACCCTATTTCACCATCCGGTAAGTTAGGGTTTTAGTTACAATACAATTAATTATTTACAGTAATTTATAGTATAGTTAATTTCTAGCGTTACATAATAACGTAATATGAACAAATAATTAGATTAATTAACAAACGAAACAAAAACTAACTCAGAGTCTATTAAAAGTATGATAGATAAATTATATTAAATATATTACTTTAACTCTTAACCTGGCGAAATAGTAATTTCTCGAGGCACTTATTTAAATGTTTCGGACCGCAATGAAAACAAAATCACGTAAAACCATAAGCTATTATTGTACATTGTTTTGTAGTTTGACACAAATTTAAGTAATTTATTATTATTACTATTATTACTATTATTATTATTATTATTAAACAAACATGCACACAAGTTGTGCATATAATTAACTAGTTAACTTAGCTTTGACAGTTGTTATGAATCTGTGCAGGTCTCAATTAATTATTTTGGGTAGTTTAGATGCTGTGACATGGTAACGATCACATGACAGTTCACAAAATTCACATACCCATGTTGCGTTTTGGTCGTGGTAGGTCTTCACTTTACACACTTTGTGATGGTATCCATGAGTTGCTAGAGAATTTATAGAATGTCGTAGATCTTGGTTTGTAGCCATACACGTTCGATTTACCATTGCTTCTGTTGTGTAAAATTCTATCCAGATTTCTTTTTTTAGCTTGGAGCTCTGCTAGTAGATCTTGGTAGGCTGCGGTGGATGATTAAGAGTATCAGCAATCGCATCTGTTCTATGAAGAAGGTCTCTCCTGAGTAATTTATACTTTTTTGTTTTTCCATTGTTAAAAAAAATATATTAAATAAATTAAATCAATGTATCTTATAGGATATGTTGTCAATTGAAGGGTTAATTACACCAAGTAACATAAAAATAAACTTTTTTTTTCTCAGAAAGAAAAATATGTGATTCTGGTAGTATTTTTTCTCCTGAATTCAAATATGATATCGGTTTTTCTCCATCACGCAATATTTCCGAGAGACAGGTATTTCTAATTTCAAACACTTTACTATTTTCTACATTCGTAACTATACAATATTCGAACATTCGGACTCACCTAGAAAGTAACAAATGACGATTTTCTGCTATATTTCGCCTGTGCAGCATTCCTGTTGATGGTGCAACAATAATCGGCCAGCATATTAGGATTCCATTTACCTTGATATCTCTTTTCCATAGCTGAAATCTCATGATGAAAGTGTTCCCCGTGCTCATCGCTCACTGCGCCAAGATTATCCAGGAAGAAATCTAGGTTTATCAAGAAGTTATTATTTAAATGTATTAATTGAAATTGAAATTAAAAAGCTGTGGGTGATGGAGAAATTCCGAATACATATTTGAAAACACGATAAAAAACTGCATTAAGTACAACTATTGGTACTCATGAGACAAAAATCATGTTGACCAGTGTTATCGAGTTTTTCTCAAAATGTGGACTTGGCCACTTTTTCTCAGAACTCCACACATTAGAGTCAGACTTGTTAAATGGCTAAGACATGTATTACGCGTACAAGAAAACAATACATATACACCTAACATAACTCTAAATCCTAAACTGGTTGGACCTGGGGGAACGTTGGTAGATCCGATTTACATTCCATATATGATGTGAGATGAAACAGTAGGGATGAGGGCATGTAACTGGAGACAAAAGAGACCTGATCCAAGTCAAAGGGCGACTGTAAAAGGGAAGTTAAGATTAAAGTACAGGGACAGTCACACCAATTATGATGATGTCACTAAAAAAATCAATGTTCTTTTGCTGAAGCATTTCACGGTAGCTTATTAAAAGGATACATCCAACTAAGTAACTCTATACAACATGGCACTCGCAGGTTCAATAATGTACACAAATATCTTCCTTCGTTCGTATCCCCAGTCACGTTCATTTCACTTACGTATATCCATTCTCCTAAAATCCATCCGAATATTAAATTTACACTTACGTATGGACTTTTTATAATGGCCTTTCGTAATAAAAAATATGCTTTCAATTAACGATTTGAGTTATATGATCTACCCATATCAATCTCCTAGAATTAATAAAGCTGACAATATGAGTATTAGTAAAACGACATAAGTGATGGTCCCAAATATAAATCATAAAAATGATAATATTAACAATAATAATAATAATAATAATAATAATAATAATAATAATAATAATAATAATAATAATAATAATAATAATAATAATAATAATAATAATAATAATAATAATAACAACAATAATAATAATAATAGTAATAATAAAAATAAAAATAATATATATTTCCGGTTTTAACAATGTCATACATTTTTCCGGCACCAATGATTTGTCTTCAAGTTCGCTTTATAATTTCATTCCATTCGTCTCTATTATAACACATTTCATCCTCAATTTCCCAGTCCTTCAAAGTTGCTCTAATCCCTTGGTTCCACGTGAGATTTGGTCGTCCTTTTCTTCTCGTTCCTAATGGTGTCCATTCCATCATTTTCTTCGACTATTTAACTCATGCCCCAAATGGGAGTCAATGACCAATCATGTTTCAATGATTTCTGTTTTACAACCAATCAGAGTCGTGTTTCACCAAATATTTATCAGTGTTATAATTACCATATTAAAGAAAGCTCCTCCTTACAATATTGGGTTCCTTTGGCAATAAATAGTATGATCTGGTTGCAGTGATAAACAAAAGAAGCAGTAAAAGCGTACCTATCGTTTCTCATTTGTTTTCAAACATCGCCGTTTACATTAAATATATAAATATTTTAAAATAACTATAGTTAAATAATGATTTGTGAGTAAACAGCTTAATTTTATTCGTTAAATAGTCCTAACAAATGCCACTCTTGATTTCCAAATTCTCTAGATAAATTCACTCGTGGCATTACTTATGATAAATTATACAATTGAGTAATAATAATAATAATAATAATAATAATAATAATAATTTCAATTTACATGGTAGAATTAAGGTCATAAAGCCTTGTCTACCACTAAACAGGTTAGAAAAAAATGCTCATAAATCTAAATTTAAATAAACAAAATTGTTGTATGTTATTTCTACAATCCAATTATTATTTACAATTATTATTAAATTAAATTAGTATGGGCATGTACGAAGAATGCAAGAAGAAAGGTTACCCAGAAAAACACTGGTATGGTGTTCACCTGGAAGAAGTAGGAAAAGAAGACCTCGAAACTCGTGGATGCAAGAAATAAGAACTTGGAATGAGAACAAGAGGACTGGAGGGCATGGAGTGGATGGATAGAGACGAGTGGAGAAGAAAAATACAACTTAAATACAAAAAGACGCGTAAATATTACAAATCTGTATATACATAAAATATTATTATTCAATGATTTGAACCGAAAGTGCGTTTCTCGGCTCATTACTGCAGCGTCGTTATCCCCCCTAGACTGTGATATTCATGAACTATGCCAATATTCCTTTCTCCTTGCATCTACCCCCACTATCCCTCTTTACCTCTCCTGCTGGGCTGTGCCTACGGCGCATCTCCCCTCTACCTCGGAACCTTCATATACGTGGTGCACAGGCAGAACGTAATCATTCATTCATCATTCATTCATTCATTGATTCATCGATCCATTCCGAGATGGGATTGGAACTCTAAAATTGACAAGGTCGTCTGAAGCCGAGAAGCGGCGCAGTTTTATTTGGTCCTGTAGACCAGGGAAGAAGCCACCCTGGCTTGGACGCTAGCATGAGTGTAGTATGAGGTATGGTGTGGTCTTTGTCTTGTAAAAGTATTATCATTTATTTATTTATATTATGTTCTTGAATGATCAAATGTTTATCTTGATTTTGTTTTTACTTCAGACTACTTGTTTGCATTAAATATCATTTTTTATATAATTAATGTTCAATCTGATTTATGTGCACGTAGCTGTTTGGTATAACCCTATACGGAAACTCACTCACTTAGGAGATCATTTCCAGCTCCCTTTATTTTGCTGTCTAGCTTTCCTGATTGATAATCATAGTGAAAACAATCATTTTCAGTCACTCTGTGGGTTTGAGAATCATTATTGATTTATGTTAATACGCCTTGGAAAGAAAGATGAATCAATCCTTGCCTTCTATGGGCCCGATGCAAGTAATTTTGTGATTAATAACCTTGGAGGTAATCAGATCTACGCTAATAGAAGCAACGAAAACAAAAGACGATCCGTAAGCGGCACAGATTATAATTATCATTATTCAATTATGATTTACTCTAGATTTAAAAAATGAAATATAAAATGCACAACCTTGACAAAAAATATTAATTTGCATTTATCTGATTGATGAGTTTTTTTAAGTCTAAAGTTCCCATTTTTATATATCCAAATTCTAGTAGTATTATTTGAGTTGATTCAGACAGTACCCGCCTACACGTGGAGGAGTTATTTTGCTGAAGGCAAAGGCGTATCTGACGAATTTTCGATGGATTTCTTTAGCCTTGGTTGACTGTCTGCATGCAAGAAAACTCTCCGAAATAAACCTCGGTCCATCAGAATGGGGGTTATACAATGGGACGGTTACCCATTCACGTAAAAATAATAAATCATAAGTATCTAACAAGGGAACTGTCGATCATTGCATGCCAAAACCTACCTTGAAATTTCTATCACAAAAGTTTAGTGATGTACCAAGGCCGTGTCCAAATAATATCTGCTTTTTTTAACTGAGAAGCACAGAAATCGACGCTATAATCCAGCAATGACAACCCACTGTACAGAGCAGATGGGCTCCCTGTTTGAGTAAGAGCAAAATGGAGTGAGGCGGAAGGTATCGCGAATAGTAGGTAGTGAGGATTGTCCAATCTATCAATTTGGGAGTCATATTATATCCCTATAGTTTAAATGAGAGATTTGGCGTTGGATTTTTGTGTCTTGCCGTTAAAAACGGCAGATAGTTTTTTGGACATGCCCTTGGTACATCACAACGTTTCTTTGGAAGACATTTAGAGGTAGCTTTCCGCATGCAATGGTCGACAGTTCCTTGTAAGGAATAAGCCGTAGAACAATCAAATAAGGCTTTAGGTAGACTTCGTACGAGGTAGCTTCACTATAGAAACTGAAACACATAAAAACGCCTAATCCTTGAAGGGAGAAAAGAAGATGATTAAATTATTGAAGTTCTCGTTACAGGTAGGAATTTTAAATGATAGGAATATTCCTAATCGTGGAAAAATCACATTTTTTAAAATTCAAACGCAGAGGTCTGAGAATAGATAAGAATGAATGTGGCTATCACTGTACCAATTGCAAACTATTTAACAGCGGCTTTTAGCAAAGAAGTTGTAGAGTGCAGGAAACGCATCAACAGCCTTATTTGCTTCCAAAAGCGAGTTGCACTACAATGGATATCATCGCCGGAAATGAAGCTGCAGATCTTCTTGCAAAACGAGGCACTCAGATTCTACAAGCACCCATGAAAGAAATACCTTACCACACATTTGTCACTGTTATCCACTCCAAGATATAAAGTGAATACCACTTGGCATTGTTAGAAAGGACCAAAGAGAGCCATTGGAGATATAAAATTGATTCTGAAGTACCAGATTGGCAACGCAAAGAAACTGTTGCAAAATTTCGGATTGCAACAGGACATGACTGCATCGCTACCCACCTTCATCGTCTGGAAATATTGAACAATTCTCTCTGCATGCTGTGTAGGACTGGTGCCAATATGGATTCTGCTCACCTACTCCACTGTTCTGCACTGACAACTGCTATACTCCATCAACGCTAGTGGGAGGCAAGAGGGAAACCCCCTAATCTACTTAAGATTATTCTGTTTATGTTTTTATACTGTTTATGTTACTGTTTCTAACGTGTATAGTTATTAAAAATATGTTAATAAGGTCTGTCATTTTGGTGAATGATCTGTATTTCAAGTGTCCTGCATTAAATAAATAAATAATAATAATCACTGTACCACCAATGTCTTCTTCTTCTTCCTTCCAAGTATTAGGCCAAGGCCTGTTACGATCCTATATAAAATTTCCCTCTTTTTCCGGTAAATTCTCGTATAAGACTTGAAAGCATAATAATAGTCCCTTCGATTGGTTGCTGGCCAAAGAAAGGCAAGACCAGTGATGGGGCTGCCATCTTATAGCCTCTGGTCAGGCTTTTCTGGAGAAGAAAAGAAAGGAAAGAAGAAATGGAAGAAAGGAAAGACTCCCTAGCCCTTGGATGCCCTAATAGTGTCGGGATCGAAAAACCAAGAGAGGTTAGATAGTAAAGTTAAAAGAGTGCAAAACACAAGTAAGTGGAAGAAATGTTTTGCTCAGCTTGGGCACCTTGTGGTCGCCAATAACACTAACCTGTGAGTTTGAGACGGGTGGCCTCCGCAAGTATTTCCCGAGCTTCATCTCTGGTAGAGTAAAGGAGAATTATACGAGCTTCCGTATTGGTCAGTTGAGCCAAGTCTGAAGCATTGCTAAGCACGAGGGCGCTGAGAACTGTCATCCTGTAAAAAAACGAAAATCACATTTATACATTTGCATTGAAGTGCATATATTGAACCAAATACACACAGTAGACAAACATATTACAAACAAGAAAGAGGTGCAGAAAGAATTTAAACATAGACTTAATTCTGGTAATGCATTCTAAACAAGATATTAGAAGACATGCGGTAAGCCAATCCTGCTTCACTCTTCATGCGCCGTTGTCAGATATCGGTCTGTAAGAGGGGAAGAGACAGACTATATGTCGTGGTTACAGCGTCAATTGTACAATACCGCTCGATTATGATAGGCTAGACGAAATGCACTAGACACGCATAGCTCCGCCCGATATGTCTTCCTTATAAATGCATTACATGGACTGTCGTCTTTCCAACTTCTCTAAAAAAAGTTACTGAATATACCTAAAACTGTTTTTCTCCCAGTTATATTACTATATGGATGCGAAACATGGTCCCTTGCTTTAAGAAAAATAAGAAGAAGAAAAGATTAAGAATATGTGAGAATAAAGTTCTCAGGTACAGTCCACTGCTTTGGCCTCGAGGTAGTGTGCTGCCTTGTTACGCAGCGGGCCCGGGTACGATTCCCGGTGGGAAAAAGTTTCCTAGGTGAGGTTTTTTCGGTTTTTTTCCTCACCTGTAAGATAAATGTCAGGAAACTTTAAGCCCAAACGGTCCCCGAACACCATCTGGCCAACATTATCATCAATATCATATTCGCCTAATTAGCTTAAGTTAATTTTAAGGCCTCTCCAGGCGCATAATTACCATCATCATCAACTCATATCATCGTGGCAGCGTAATCCCGCCTTCCAGGCGCCCCAATCTCAGAAGTGGGTTACAAGTACGCCATGTCAGGAAAGAACACTAGAAATGTCGCAATGACAACCTGGGGCGCTTGAAAAAAAAAAGTTCTTTGGAACATTTTTGGACCTAAGAGAGATTAACAGACAAACGAATGGAAAAGACCACATCATAATAATGAACTACATGATTGTTTATGAGAAGCAATATATAATATGAACAAGATTTGTCTCGTAGACTGCGATAGGCAGGACATGTGGTACAAATGGGGAATGAAAGAGGGGTACGGAAATCCATTTTAAGGAAAGCAGACAGTAGTTAGCTAAGAATGAGGTGGGAGAATACGAGTATCGACGATTTCATGGAAGTAGATTATATAGGGGATGATTGGAAAACATTGATCCGGAGAGGGACGTATGTAGAGAATATGTCCGCGCAGACATGAACCTACGAATTGGGTGGAATCAGTGAGTTAATTATTTATTAATAATGTTAAATTATAAAAAGAATTGACTTTTGCGAGTATTATAATGATAGAAAAGCTAAATGAATTTTATGGTACATTCCCAGGTGAAGAAGATCCACCCATGAAGATAGCGGGCAACCGTAAATACCACTAGGGTCATTACTTGAGGATGATGATGATGATGATGATGCAGAGTACATAACTAACAAAAATAATATAAACCATTATTTGAGAGAAGAAGGTTATACACGGAATGATTTGAAAAAAAAAAAGCTCAGGATAGGGATGTAATGAATCTACGGGATCGATAATGGCAATGAGTTAGTTACATACAAAAATACATTAAATTACTTGTACGATTTCTTTTTACTTTAAAATGTTACTATGATGTTTTAATTATTATTATTATTATTATTATTATTATTATTATTATTATTAATAGCTTTGTTTTACCTGGCAAATTTAAGGCCTTAAGGTCTTCTCTGCCACTCAACCAGGTTTTAAAGAATACAAAAAAAAAATAGTCTTACACTTTTACATCTAAATTACAATATACATAAACGATTACATGTCATAAATACAAAACAATTAATATTTAAAATGTATTTTGATTTACTCTAAATTTAAAGAATTAAATATATAATATGTACAAGATATATATAAAAACGAGAAAAATATTATTAATGACATAGTATATATTTAAATAAATAGAGATAAATTAATTATTAAACAACAGGTAACTGTATAAGCGTGACTTAAAAGTGTGAAGTGTGCGGCAACCCCTGATATCTTGAGGAAGAAGATTCCACGCGCGGGCAGAGGCTATTGTGAAGGAAGTAGAATAAGAGAAAGTGCTATGAAGAGGAATAGTTAGCTGACTGTTATCTTGTGACCTAGTGTCAATATTGTGGCAAGAGGATAACTTCTCAAATCTGGACACCAGTTAAGTAGGAGTGTAGGAATTGAGAAGCTTGAAAAGTACTGAAAGAGAGTGCAATTTACGTCTGTCAGTAAGACGGAGCCAAGAGAGGTTATTGAAGTGTTCGGCAAATTGGTCATAACGGCGGATATTGAAAATGAATCGAACGCAAGCATTATGAACACGCTGTAGTCTCTGCGACAAGTCATAGTTTAGATCATTATATATGTCACAATAATCGAAGTGTGGCAACACAAGATTCTGCACAAGGATTTGTTTTAACGAAACTGGGAGAAAATTCTTTAAACGTCTAAGATAATGTAAGATGGAGAAAGTCTTTTTACATATGTGTTTCACTTGTGTTTGCCAGGTTAAATTTGCGTCTAGATATAGTCCAAGATCTTTTACTGAAGAAGAATAAAGGATAATTATATTATTTATAGTAATGTTTGGAAGTGGAGATATGTCAAAGGTTGTAAAACAGTCTTTGTTGTCCCATTAGAATTACTCGTGACTTGTTAGGATTTAGATTTACACCGATACTTGAAGACCAGTTAAAGATGGATATGAGATCTTCAATCATTTTCGTCAAACTGCTGTAGAGAGAATGAGGAGGTGAATGTAGGTAAATTAGGAGATCATCAGCATAGAGGTGATAACGGCAGTGCTTTAGTACAGTTGGTAAGTCATTTATGTAGATTGAGAAAAGAAGAGGTGCGGGAACACTGCCCTGGGGGGCTCCCGCCTGCAGGTTGCGCCAAGACAAATAGTATAACTAACTCACTAACTAACTCACTGGCACTATTGAATCCGTAGGTTCATGGCCGTGTGAAAATAAGCTCTACACAGATCCCAATCCTGAGCTAATGCTTTCCAATCATTCTCTGTATAATCTACTTCCTCCAAATCATAGTTAATGTTATTCTCCCACCTCATTCTTGTTCTACCAACTGGGTGTTCTCACTCTGGTTTTTCTACAAGAAGCTTCCGTGATCTCTTTCATTCCCCATTCGTGCCGCATGTCCTGCCCATCGCAGTCTACGAGACTGTGATTGTTCTTTGCATATTAAAGGGAATACTGTGTTGGCAACATGGAATTTTGCATAAAATATAAAAGTATTATTCTCTTTTTGTTAATATTAATGTGGTTGATTAGCATCCCACAAATCACTAGTTCTATTTCCACTCACCATAAGCAATTTTTTCTTGTTTTTTAGAGTCTGAAAAAAATGATCTGCTCAGCTTAGTTTGGACAAGTGATTAGTTATATATTATAAGCAGGGAAAGTACCTAGGTTGGCATTGTACTGCTCTATAGTGAGTACATGTTAAATTAAATCAGAGTATGCATGCGATGTGACGGCGCAAGACACCAACGTAGCCTAGTGCGCAGCTGCGGTGCATACGCGAGTGAACAGAATACAAACGCAATGGTTCTGTGTGTAGCATATCTCATTTCCCAACCAACTAAAGTGCTTTCCGTGATTATAAGTACTCAAATAGCATGTTGAATAAAACTGCAATTATTTTTTTAAGGACTACGTCACACTAAGTATGTGACTCCCGTGCTATATTCTGTTTCTAGTGACTACATTCAGAATGTCACCCAGCTTGACTAGCGGTTGTCTTGCTCGGTGGAGCCAGTTCAATTTTTCAGAGTGTATAAGTAACAGTATGGCTTCCTTGGGAAGGGAAGTAAAGCCGAAGGTTCCATTAGAATAATTTACGGCAAATAAAAAACCTCAAGCCTGAACAAAGAGATCTTTGAGAAAATGTATTGGTTAAGGCCTTAACTCTGCCAGGTAAAATAAAGCTATTATTATTTCACCCCACCTTTGTATCTACAGGGGACACGCTGTAGGGTAGTGGTTAAGGCACTGCGCTACAAGCCGGAAGGCCGAGGGTTCAAGTCCCGTTGGGGTCAGGATTTTTAAACTGACCCAAACCTTCTGGCGGCACTATGGCCCCGGGGTCGACTCAGCCTCTAACGGAAATGAGTACCAGACGCTTGTTCTGGGGGTAAAGGCGGCCGTCACGCAGGGCTGACAACCCGGCTGACAAAGTGCCGATTGTCTAGAAAAAGTGGGAGCCTTAACCTCCTACTACCCCAAGGGCCTCCTGAGGCCTGTTGTGGGATCACTTTACTTTACTTTGTATCTACATCTACAATGGCGTAACAGCCCAAAGTTGGGCCTTAGCCGCTCCGTTGTTAGAGTTACTAGACCTAATTAGTTTAGTTACGCTAATTTTCGTAGAGATGTCATGAATGGTATGCGGTCAACATACTGACACAATGAAACATCTAGAAGACAACTAATGTATTAATAAGATGAAGATCAGTGAATTTTTTTTTACAGAGACCTTTTATTCAAGCTTGCGGTTCTTTTACGAGCCTGAACATTTTCTGATTTGGAATGTACGGGTTAAAGTCCCTCCCGGAGGACTTGCTCTTTGGATTTTTCCAACCTAAAAAATCTATCGATCCTGACCGGGTTTGAACCAGCAACCCTTGGGACCAGAGTCAAGGAACATAGCCACTAGTCCACCGCGGTCGATCCCAGCTTTGTAATTAGATGAGTTGACAAAGAGATCGTTAATAGAAATACTACTACGACTAAAAAAGTTCTAAATTCAAATCGTGAATGATTGGCATGCTACGATATAATAGTAAACCCAGAAAATTGAATAAATGTTGGTAAATTTCTGGTCAAAACGTTGAAAATTTGAACAACTCTCATTCCTGAATATGTAAATATGTAAGCAAAGTGTAACATCATTAATACTTAATAAATTTACGTTACCTAATTAATGTATAATGTAATTGTATTGTTATCTACTGTGTTTATTCTTGTTCTCTCTACTTTGTGTTATTACCAGGCATTATTTTAATGAGCGGACTGTCTACAGAACGTACGGCGTACTGCCCGTGCAACACATATTTATAAATAACATCGTATTTATCTTACTTTTAGTCTAATAGAGACATACTACTACTACTACTACTACTACTACTACTACTACTACTACTATTACTACTACTACTACTACTATTACTATAAAAAATGAAGTCAGATTTGGCTCTTGAAAACTGCGGTGCCACGGATTTATTTATTTCATTCTAGAAATACTGAAATAAGTGTAACTAGAATATATTTGTTATCATTTTCAGTTTATTATTTTAAAACTTACTGTTTTTTTGGGAGAAGGGGGAAGGAAGGAAGGAAAGAATAATAATTTATAAATGAGAAAATAGTAAGTATAAATTTTCTTAGGTAAATGTTTGGGCAAAAAAGATATGAACGGACAGGTGAACGGAGAAAACTACATAATAGTGAGCTACATGATATGTATAGGAAGTCAGATATAATAAGAGCAGTTAAGTCTCGTAGACTACGATGGGCAGGACATGTGGCACGAATGAGCAATGAAAAACGTGCATGGAAGCTTCTTGTAGGGAAACCAGAGGGAAAACGCCCAGTTGGTAGACCAAGACTGAGGTGGGAGAATAACATTATCCATGATTTGAGGGAAGTAGATTATACAGGGGATGATTGGAAAACATCTCAGGATATGGATGTATGGTGAGCTTATGTCCGCGCGGCCATGAACCTACGGGTTCGATACAGCCAGTGAGTTAGTTTTAGTAACTCACTAAGAAACATTGGACAATTACGTCATTGTAGATGCTGATTAAGGGGCTGCCGGACATTGGCATCTTTTAAAAGAAATCTAAATTCATATTTGCTCTAAACTCGACTTCATTATTATCCAGTGTAAGATATATATATTAATTGGTGTTTCCCGTATAATGTATCATATTTATATTATTATTATTATTATTATTATATTATTTTATTATTATTATTATCGTATCATTATTGTTATTACCCTATAAAATGTTGTTTGTACATGACATTTACATTGCTACATTTATTGTATCTTTAACTGTTTATAATTAGTATAGTGTATATCTATATTTCTCGAATATTTATTTGTATTTGTGCTGGTTGCGTGGAAGAGAGGGCCTTATGGCTTTAACTCTCCCAGAATAAATAAAGTATTATTATTATTATTATTATTATTCAATTAATAAACTATTTTATCTAAATATCTATATATTAATACGTGAAAAAATCTTCGTACCTCTTTTTAAGTAGATTGCGCGCACGGAGGAGTGTGATATTTGGCATAATTAAAGTTCATATAGAGAAGGGGTGCAGGAAAATAAAATTTATGTATGATGTGTTACAAATAAATTAAACAAAATAAAATTTATGTCTCAAAGAATTTATGTGTACTACTCATTCAATTGTTTACTGATTCAGTTGTTTACGTTCATACTGAAAGTGCATTGTTGTTAAAAGAAAATTGGGCAGCAGCAATGTGAATTGGCTTACTCTTGCGTGTTTATTATTAGTGATTTAAAAATAGTGAATACATTTTATTATTGGAATTTAAATCAACCATATCTAATCTTTGTTTCAGTAATTTCATTACATTTTTTATATTTACATATTCCCATCTAATTCCATTATGCTTCGACATAGAACATTGACGGGATGGAGTGAGAGACAATGATGAAGGGATATAAATATATTCCCGTAAAGATAATAATAGGCCAAATGTAAATTTAAATAGTATAAATAGTATACAAATGTCAAATGATGCGTTATTGTTTTTTAAATATGGCTTAGCCAAGCTATACCACATATTTCCTATCGTTCTAATTTTTAAAATAAATCTAAAATTAATGTATAATGACGTATTTGTGACAAACTTAAAAAATAATGAAATTGTGGTCGAATTTCGCCCGCTGTGAGACCACTAGTAACTATTATCACAATTTAGGAACAAGATCACAAGACTCTTCTTTACTTTTGATACCACAACACAGGACCTGTCTGTACTCTGAATCTTACACAATATCTATGGCTAGAGCATGGAACTCACTTCCCAGTCATGTCAGGGACTGTCAATCGCTATCATTATTTAAATCCAAATTAACTGATATCTTAAGTTCGACACAATGAAAACATTAACTACATAACAACTATATAGAGCATTCTATTAATAATCATGTAGGAAGCTACTTACTTTATTTTATATAATTTTAATTCTATTATATTCTATGTTTTTGTTAGCATTAGCTAGTATTAGATCCATCATCATTGTATTTTGTTTAGTCTGTATTTTAATATCTTAAAATTGTAATATGTACGTAATTTTTGTATAATTTTACTATTCGCTGGTTGAGTGGAAGAGAAGGCCTTATGGCCTTAACTCTGCCAGCTAAAATAAATCATTATTATTATTATTATTATTATTATCATTAATTCGGAGGGTATCAATTTCAAATCTGGAAGCAGATCAAACTGATCGTGCATTCTTCTTACATTTTCTCAGTCTTCAAGTGAATTTCTGGGTTGTAATTTAATACCTGAACAATTACAATCACAATTTCATAAAATCAAATTAATAGACGAGAGGTGTATTGATGCGAATATTTGTCGTTTCACTAAGTTCTCGACTCATATTGACACCTTTGTGAGTTATGATGTAATTCAATTGTTACGTCAGACATATCCCTAAATTAATAACGTTATATAAATTCACAAAATAATATAGCACGTTAATGATAGAGTGTTTTTCCGGTGAGTTGCCAGGGACACAGGGGCTGGATTATAAGCTATGAAAGGGTACATGGACACATGGATGATTTAATTCTGACATCATTTAATGATTGATGGACGTTTAACTAAGTCATGTCAGGCGTGAATAATACATCAAATTATATTTATCACTATGGCGTTACCTGAACATTTAACATTATAAAATATACCGCCACTATTTGGGAATTTGACGCACTTTCATGGACGCTTTCAAATGTGCGGTCATGTGGCGTCTATAATATGTTGGTTGCATTCAAAGGTTGTGTGAGTTTATTGTTTTTTGTTTGTAATTTTTGATTTGGAGTGACATTAAAATAAAGTGACGATTTTAGGACTTTATTATGATCTACAGACAAACGTTCACTCATTTATGGCCACGAAATATTTTACTTTCTTAAACATTAAAAAAAATAGAACTTATAACCTTGTGGGCGTGACAAATTCATGATATTTTTTAACACGGATATTGAAAATATTTTATTATTATTATTATTATTATTATTATTATTATTATTAATGGATTGCATAAGGCTAGCAGCAGGATATTCATCATCATCATCATCACTCCAGGGATTAGGCAATTGCCCGTTCCGACTTCATATTGCATCAGCCCAACGTCTTCTAGATCTTCCAACATCACGCCTTCCTCTTGCTTGATAATTTCTGGCTAACAATGGATATCTCTCCTTACTCATTCCATCCATGTGATCAATCCATTTCTGTCTGTAATTCGTGACTTTATCCAATAAAGGCTGTACTTTCAATTCTTCTCTTATATCCTCATTTCTTATTCTATCAAGTCTTGTACATCCTTTTACTTGTCTTAGGAACCGCATCTCTGCCGTCTGTATTCTATCCCTCTGTCTTTTCACTGGAGCCCAAGTTTCACATCCATACAATATTGTGGGAACCGCCATAACATTATACATTTTTATCTTGGTTTCTTTTCTAATTTTATTTTTGAATGTTCTCTGTATTGTTCCACACACCGTCTGAAATTTATTTATTTTGGAGTCAATATCTCTTTCCACATTGTAGCCAACATCACAGCCCAAATATTTGAAACTAGGATATTCAAAATTAGAAAATTAGAAAAAAATAAGAAATACTGTGACACGAGAAGAAATGAATATTAGATGTTGAATAAACGATTGTATAAGATATGAGCAATTAAATTGGGTGCACGCCGTAGCGTAGTGGTTAAGGCACTGAGCTACAAGCCGGAGGGTCGAGGGTTCAAGTCCCGTTGGGGTCAGGATTTTTAAACTGACCCAAACCCTCTTGCGGCACTATGGCCCTGGGGTCGACTCAGCCTCTAACGGAAATGAGTACCAGACGCTTGTTCTGGGGTAAAGGCGGCCGTCACGCAGGGCTGACAACCCGGCTGACTTCAAGTGCCGATTGTCTAGAAAAAGTGGGAGCCTTAACCTCCTACTACCCCAAAGGCCTCCTGAGGCCTGTTGTGGGATCACTTTATGAGCAATTAAATTGGTATGGGCATGTACGACGAATGCAAGAAGAAAGGTTACCCAGAAAAACATTGGAATGATATCCACCTGGAAGAAGAAGGAAAAGAAGACCTCGAAACTCGTGGATGCAAGAAATAAGAACTGGAATGAGAACAAGAGGACTGTATGACATGGATTGGATGGATAGAGACGAATGGAGAAGGAAAATACAATTTTAGGCACAGAAATATGTGTAAACATTAAAAATCTGTATATGAATAAATAAAGTAATATTATTATTATTATTATTATTATTATTATTATTAATTTTGTAATAACTTAACAAGTTATTAACAACAGAGATGGGTTACTGAAGAAGATCATCGCAGAATTCCAGGTTAGAAAAAACATAAACGTTGAAATTAGGAAAATTATGAAATCAACTTTTATAAGATTCATGATGTGTTCCGTTGAGGTTTATTCAAAATGAATATAAAATTATAGAATATTCACCTGAAAGGTCCGTCTCCTCAACTTATCAAGCTATGCAAAACACGTTATCCATGAAGGACATCGCATGTTAAATATAGAAAACACCCTAACAGTAATGCACAGAGAAAATAATCCAGCGAAGATAAACGTACTCGAAGAGATGGAAATCATGAAAGCAGCTCACAACGACAGCCTGATAAACGAAAACGAACCCAATACATGCAACCCCCTCTACCACATCTTCAGTGAAACACCAGTTTTGAATCCTGCCGATGATGGGACAAGTCCCGAAAGCGCTAGAGTTAAATGATAATTAAGTTGAGGAGACGGACCTTTCAGGTGAATATTCTATAATTTTATATTAATTTTAAAATTATGAAAGTTGAAAGAAATGTGTTACAGACAATTGAAGAGCGATAATTAAGATTGTATGGCCATCTCAAGGGGATGACATCTGATAGAATCCCTAAGGAGATATTGGAGTGGAAAATATATAGGAAAACAAGAAAGAGAAGATCTAAAGAACGTTGGATGGACAGTGTGAGAAAAACTACAATTGAATTGAGACTTACAGATGAAGATGTCCAGTACCGCTACAACTGGAGAAGGCTAATTTCTTGAGAGCGACGGAAAACCACTATTTCGTGAATAAATTCCGAAAAAAGCATTATTATTAATAATATTATTGAAATTCGCGTGGACTATGTCTATTAAGTGAAACCAATATTTAAATACAAACTTAGCTCGTATCATACAAGCTTCTAGGCAGAGTCTGTAGCTGGACCCACGATTACAGACAATTTCATCTTTCTTTAAGTAGACCAATTGTGTAATATCCTTTAACATAAATGTTTTTAAATCACGGCTAATCTTTCTTTCTATCTTTTAATATTAATGACTGATCAAGGAAGAGATGGAAACCTGCGCTACAGCACTCAAAGCTCAGGTTCAAGTATGCTTCAAGACAGCTAAAGAAATCATAATAAATCGACATCAAGATACTTTGACTAAAATATCTATAATTGAAATTGTATGAAAAACAAACAATTGTATAAAAAACAAACAATACTGTGAAATACAAATAATGTAACAAAAGATAGTCTTCTTGACCATTGAAAATAAGTTAAGAAAGAAATAATAACAACCATTGGTCATCCAAACAAAAGTCAATAACAATAATAATAATAATAAGAATTCATACATACTTTCACTCACTCCAGTCCCGCCATGGGCTAGGGTACACGGTCCTGGTGGCCCTACCCTGGCCTAAGGGACTGATTAATCAAAGAGCTCCTTCGAGCTATTATTGACTTGACTCCGCGGAAACCAAAATAGATGATGGCACTGATGTTCATGTGCACCGCTTATTTGAGGACTGCACTAGCAAGGGGAAGATGCGCAGTAACACGCGGCGCATAAAGGAGAAAGGGGGGTTACGTAGGAAAAGAGGACAACGAAGATAGGAATTTGGCACTGTTCAATAAGATCACTGAAGAAGGAAGACACGGTGACGTAGTAGTTGCGTAGTATTACGTAGTCTTACGTACCGAAAAGGTGATTTCGGTACAATACAATTAGCTGTCAACTTGAATACGAACATAAAGAACAGAAAATAATAATGAACAGTCGTAAATTCAACTTAACAAAGTTTTTCATAATGAATCTTTACATGCTTTCACTATAGTGCTGAAAATTCTCATTCATTCCAACAAAATACGTCTTCTTAACAGCTTCTCTGTAGTAGATAACGGAACATACTCGGCCAGGGGATCTTCCCTCGATCCCCGGCGACCTTCCTGGAATAAAACTGAACTCCGACTGTTAATGAAACATGTCTCCGCGTCTCGGAAATTGGTATCGGCGCACACCTAACCGCGCCGATGGCGTAAGGAGGGGAAAGAGGAAGGGATAGACAAGGAGAGGAAAGAGCACCGAACATAGTATTTCACAACCACAGAGGATAACATGTTACGTTACGGCAGTACGTTTTTTGTCATCACGGCACATTATTATCATCATCATTGGATTTTGTGATGTAGGCATATGTGTTAGTATCTCTGTAAATGCATCTGTAGCAGTAGAAAACAAAAAACAAGGAAAACAAAATATTAAATCAACCCTTAAATGACGAAACAATAGTTTCTCGTGGCAGTTAAATGTTTCGGGCCTCAAAGAAAACAAAATCATGAAAAATCTAAGTTATAATTGTAAATTATTACGTAATTTGACAGAAACTTAAGTAATTTATAATCATTTGTATTTTATTGTTTGATAAACAACTAGCTAATGCACTGCGTGCGCTGCTAAGCCTAAATAAATGAAAATTAATGTACTTTTATGTTTATTTTAATAAATAATATATATGAAAAATAATTATAAATTTATATCGTTACCCTGGAATCTACTTATTCCAATCTTAACATAAATGAGCTGAAAGACGAAAATTAACGCGTTTTTGTGTTTAAGTAAAAGGAAAAGTTGATATCGTATTTATTTTTTAGATACCCCCTGCTGATTACCCAGCGTTTCCTAGGAATCTACTTATCCCGATATTCTTGGCATCAATGAAAGACATCATCATCATCATCATCATGAACAAATTCGTTTTAGGCCATGTGGCCTGTACGGTAAACCTAGCGAAGATGGTCTTGATCTTTCCACCGATGTTTTGGTCTTCCTTGGTCCCTATGTCCAGTTGGGGTATATTGGAATGCCAATTTTGGAAGTCTATTTCTTGCCATTCTCCTCAGATGATTTTTCCATTCTTGTTGGTATCATTGTATATCTTCATTTAAACTTGTTACTCCAAGTTTTCCTCTGATAATAGTGTTCCTTTGGTGATCCAGTCTATTAACTCCTAACAATGATCGTAAGAAGCGCATTTACGACAAAAATGGTTATTGTGAGTTATGTGTTAAAGATAAACATATGTAGAGTTTTTTTGAGATATTCAATTCACTGTACATTGATTTTGTGAATTTGTTATTATTTAGGCAGCGTAAGCCATTTTAAGCGTCCAAAAAGGGATTTTTTCACTTTTATACAAAGAGCGATTTCAAGGGTGAAGTGGTTGAATATTACAACTGTCTTATAGCATATGTTTGCGAAAAGTCCCATCACAATCAAATGAACGTTATGGTAGCGCATAAAATACGAAGAAACAAACATGCATTTTTATATATTAGTTACTAAATTAAATCAATGTATCTTATAAGAGAGTGAAGTTAACTGGACGAATGGAGAACTGACACATCAGTATAAAGTTATAATTTCTAATTTCACAAATTTAAAAACACTTTTAGAGGAATTAAAAACTCGTATTAGGAAAGCGAAAATATGGTTGCCGGGCAAGAGAGAGAGACAGAAACGGAGAGAAATTGGAAGAGAAAGTGTGAAAGATTTATAGGCAATTAAGAAGTTTGCTGGAAACCAGCTCACTAGTAGAGGTCTACAATTACACTGAAAAACTGATCTAAAAAAGAAAACCTCGAATCAAACAATTGCACAACTTACTTTTCTAACTTTTGGTGTTTTAATCAACATTTGATAAACATTAACATATGAGCAGCGCTGGATAATTGGGTAATATGTTTCTTCGGTGGATAACTCAATTCTAGTTTTCATAGAATCCATTTTTACACGCTTTATACAGGGTGAGGCAATGAAACGGCACGATTTTGAAAAATCACCAATAATATATTTACAAAAAGAGTATAATTATTTGAACATGAATCTTAAGTACATGAGTGGAAATTAATGTTTTACCTTAAAAAACAATCATTTTTTGAATATGGTGCCAGTAAGGTGACGTCCTTGGTTTTGCACACATTGTTGGAGTCTAAGATGAAATCCACCCATGGCGTTCTGTAGCATCTACAAAGGAATGTTGTTAATTTCCTGCCGGATTCTCTCCTTCAGATCTTCTTTTGTTCTTGGTGCATTTTCCTCGAAGACTTTGCATTTAAGATAGCCCCAAAGAAAGAAGTCTGGGGCGGTCAAATCTGGCGAACGGGGAGGCCAAGGGATATCACCATTCTTGCTGATTAGCCGTCCTGGAAAAGCGAGTCTCAGCAAACCCATTGAGACATTAGCAGTATGGCTTGTTGCACCATCTTGCTGGAAGAGTGTTTCTTCATCTGGATCATACTGATCGATGCCAGGCAGACCAAAAGTTACTAACATGTCAGCATAACGTTCAGAGTTCACCGTTACTGTGTTACCATGTTCATCTTCAAAAAATAGGGTCCCACGAGTCCACGAGAAGATACTGCACACCAAACTGTTACTTTTTCAGAATGGAGAGGTTTTTCATGAAGATCACGTGGGTTATTTGCGGACCAATACCGGAAGTTCTGCTTGTTAACGTAACCACTAAGGTGAAAGTGGGCTTCATCATCACTCATCCATAAGTTATGCACTCTTTCTCCATTTGTTCCGATAACATTAAGCATCGCTTGGCAAAAGCGTATGCGATGATTGTAATCGTTAGGTTGTAGGGCTTGCACTATCTGCATTTTGTATGGGTGATAGTGTAGGTCATTCTTCAAAATCCGTCTCACTGATCGATTGCTGAGACCAAGTTGAGCGCTGTGCCGCCTTGCTGATTTTCGCGGACTTCGTGTTAATGCATCGCGCACACGATCAATGTTCTCTGGGGTCCTGATTGTTTTTTCACTACCACCAATTTTCTTCGTCGTGCTTGCAGTGGCTTCAAAGTTTTTCACCCACAGGAGGATAGCTTTCCTCGATGGCACGGGAGCCCGTGGCGGTAGATTAAACTTAAGACGGAAAGCACGTTGGGCACCAACCACACTATCCATGTTTTTATAATATGCTTTTACAGCAAACGCACGTTGCACGCTTGACCAACGCTCCATGGCTACTGAAATTTCCACTTGTCTAGATGCTCAAGGTCGTTACCCCCACTCCCATAACCCCCCACTGCGCCCGTCAGCCGGAGTCCAAATCGTGCCGTTTCATTGCTTGACCTGTATCTATGTAACGGAATCTTTCAACACGATGTTCCCCCACTTAAAACATTGGATCGAGTTGAAACTTTGTATACTTGTAAGGGACCAATGACAATACAATAATTTCATGACATTTTTCTAAGATACTGGCCAGGGTCATCAGGACATCAAAAAAATAAAGACCAGTATATCAGGTTGCGGACTTATCGAGTTTTTAGTACATTGTTGTAAGAAATTAATATTATATCCTCTGGTAGCTCAGTTGGTAGAGCGGTGGACTGTAGTGGTATATAATTTCAGTAATCCATAGGTCGCTGGTTCAAATCCGGGCCGGAGGGTTTTTTACAAGATTATTACTTTTAGCTCGTACTACAATAGTATCGAATTTAAAGATAATTACATGTTTATCTTATTCTGTAAAATATTAAAACTAAAAAAATAGAAAATAAGTAATAGTTTAAAAAACTAAAACAACACGCTTTATTAGAAAACCGAACTAAAAAATGAAAAATCATTTTAATTTCCAACACCCTGGGTATAAAATTAAAGTGGTCAACAAGAAAATCATCTCCAACACATCTAGAATAAAACTAGAGTTATCTACAAAATAAAATAATTTAGCATCAAAAGCGTGGGATGCTTTTTATGGTTTTTACGTTTTCTTCCCAGATCCTTTACGTTTACCAATATCTGTTTATCATCAAATATATTTATTGATAGGTTTTTATCGGGGTTTTTCCTCACCTGTAAAACAAATTCCAGGAAAACTTTAAGGCCCAAACGGTCCCCGAAATCATATGGCCATCATCCTTATCATTATAATCCTTACCATTATCATTATCATTATCATCCTTCATCGGTGTGGAAAGCAACGGGAAGCTACCGCACCTACACAATTCCCTAGTAAAGCTGCAAGTATAACCTACAATAAAATGCTATGATTGCAGTGAAGGACCTGCCTTCGGGCAGAATTACTATGGATGGACATTTATTGATATAGAGCACCCCACGCTTTTGATGGTAATTTTTTGTAGATAACTCTAGTTTTATTCTAGATGTGTTGGGGATGATTTTTTGTTGACCACTTTGATTTTATCCCAAGCGTGTTGGAAATTACAATTTATTTCATTTTTTAGTTCGGAAAGCGTGTTATTTTAGTTTTTTAAACTATTATTTATTAGTGATGGGGGATTTATTAGTGATCCAAGACCATTCCCTCAAAGTCTGATACGTGCTAACTAATAGATTTATGACCGCCCGGATATAATCTCTCCATACATCCCAATCCTGAGTTAATGTTTTCTAAACAACTTCATTGTTGTTCAACAACCTGGGCGTTTATCTTTGGTTTTCCAACGAGAAGCTTCCATGCTCTTTTTCCATTCCCCATCCGTGCTACATGTCCTACCCACCGCAGTCTACGAGACTTAACTGTTCTTATTACATATTTCCTATAAAGATCATATAGCTCACTGTTATGAAGTCTTATCCATTCGCCCGAATGTTCATCTCTCTTTTTCCAAAAACAAAAACATCCTAAAAACTTTATTCACCAAGTAGCCCACTCGTAATAATTTCTCCTCCCTTAAAGTCTATGTTTCACGCACATATAATAGAACTGGAAGAATAATATTTTAAGTTTAATGTTTTCTGAAGTCGGAAAGACAAGAGCCCCTGTAATACACAATGGAATGCATTTCCAGGATTGAGCCTATTTTTAATTTTTTTGACCATCTTATTCCTATTTGTAATTATTGAACCAAGATTTATATCCCCAGCGGTAATAATTTAAATTTTATAAATTTAAACCAAAAATTGATATAATATAAAATAATTATGAATATATATCAATGTATGATATTTAATGGAATCGATCATTAAAAAGTAACTTCTTTGGATTTCTCAATCGACAGTCAGACATGGGCAGATGTTTTGCAAGGCTATTAAACATGTCGCCACTTTACTATGTTTATGGCAGGAAATTCTATACGCCCCAAGTAACTTTTTATAAAGGGCCCTAAGTTATATATATTTTTTTTATTATTTTTATGTTTATTTATTCTAACAAAACTGTTGAAGGACAAGCAACTGTATAACAATACAGATCCTCTGGAGAATATAGTATGACTTCCTTTGGGTAACTTGTTTTTGTAGTACAGGCTACTGTTTAGCGAAAACACCCCCAAGACGGGTCGGCCCTTATAAAAGTGAAGTAAGAAAAAACAAGTGTTATTTTCTCTTTCGAACAAATCAACTAGGACCGGGACATCTTTTTATTGCCGATATCCGGCCTTTTGAAACTTTGCTAATGTTAAGGGGGAAAAAAATATATTACCCAAAATCAAGTTGCGTGGGAAGCCCAGAAGAGAAAGGAAGGAGGAAGTAGGCCATCTCTTGTTGTCCAGAAAAGACCTCCAGCCAATGGGCAAATAGAGTTTAAAAATCCCTTTAGGTATGAGCCAGTGAAATTTGGGAAAAGCCTCTGCGATTATAATCCTGTTTAGCGATAAGTTCTGACTATAATTTAGATACGCCCTACCAGGGTAATGCCCAATCAGAGGGAATATTAAAATAAGTTGTAAGCTGGACAGAGAACTCTGCTGGATGTAGGCCAAGAATTTTGAGAAAAGAACTTATGTGAGAGTCGAGGGGTAGCAGTCGATGAGTAAGGTCAGAAGTCACCCGATAAGAGACATGTGACCTCCTAGTGCTGTTAAGTGTTGGACTCTGTAAAAATTCGTATTACCGGAAAACCGCGGTACATATCTCGGTAGAGACATAAATCTACTGCATATAAATTGGCTCTACTCAGCAAATATCTCCGCCGGCAGATTAACTAGTGTAAAAAAAAATGAAAATTCAAGTCTAGAAGAATAAAGGTGTGATTCTTTTGTGTAATACCGTACATCAATGTAGTGCTGTTTGTATTTTCCTGGCATCCAATCTCTCACCGACAATCCTCCGTTACACCTGAGATCAAGATCCTTTTGCTCTCCGATAATAAGAACCCCTGAGAACCTTAGTCCGGTGCACCATTAATCCAAACTGTCCAGCAATAAGGATCGCCCATCCATAGCAAGGAAGGAGTGAACCCTGAGGCAGACTATCACACTTCATAGTGGCGCTACATTATTATTCCTAGGTATTTGAACTCGGCAACTTCTTCAAAAATTTCACTCATTTGTCATTAACTGTCCATTCCCATGATATAATATATTTCTATGTGTGAACATATATTTAGTTTTATTGATGTTTATTTCCAGTCCCAATATCTTTAGTACCTGAGATACAGTATATACTCGTGATCTACCGTCGGTATAATTATTATTTTAAACAGGCACTTTGAATAAAGCTTCAATATTTGTGGACTTTTACCATATAAATGGAGAGATCCTCTTTAAGGTTCTGTTTAGTTCATATACACGAACTCTAGTGATACTGCGAATGATTTCCAATTACAAGTTGTATAGAAAATTGCGGTGAATATTTGTAGAATTTAGCTCCTGCCTTCTTTTATCTTCATTTCAACGATTTGAAGCTACTATTTACTTCGATATCAGCACCATCTGTTGCCAGAATAAAAAAAAATTGCTATACACCTTCCAATCTCTAACTTTATGTCCATTGAGTTTAAACTCACGCTATTCAATTGAGTTTTCGGTTTTTAAATCAGAAAAATCTACTTCATTTCGAAGTAAATAAAAAATAAATACAATCTACTATAAAATATTTCGTTTTATAACATTTTTTCCTAACTATATAGAAATATATATATATATATGTATACTTACTGGTAGAAATAAATAATGTTGCTTGGATTGCACTATGGCATGAATAAAAATAATTTAATTTCTCTCTCTCTCTCTCTCTCTCTCTCTCTCTCTCTCTCTCTCTCTCTCTCTCTCTCTCTCCCTCTTTTCGTTTACACTGTTTTTCCTTCTTGTTTTACCTTTTCTTTGTTTTACCTTTTGTGTTAACTTGATCTTATTCTCACATATAAATACAAGAAACAAATATATCTGAAAAGAAAAATATACGCCTAGACCGGGGTTTGAACCCAGAACCTTTGACTCTCTATGCCAATGCTCTTCCGTCTGAGCTACCTAGGCCTCCAATCTAAACGCCTAGGTACCTCAGATGGAAGAGCATTGAAATAGAGAGTCAAAGGTCCTGGGTTCAAATCCCAGTTTAAGCGTATATTCTTCTTTTCAAATATAATTTGTCCATCAGTAAGATGTTAAAAAAAACGAATAATATTAACATTGAAAGAATAAAATGTTTAAATAAAATTATAAAATAGTCACCTTGCAGGTCCGTCTCCTCAACTTAAGAAGTTTTAATGCTTTGTAGGCCTTCTGGGACTATTCCCATCATCAGTAGAAATAAGCCCTTGTTGAAGCACTGACTTCTCCTTTTTCTACTACAAGGTTTAGGCTATGCAGCCTGTTCCGGCGAAGTTAAAAGTGGAGTCCATCTTCTACGTGGTCGGCCAACATCTCTTATTCCTCTGGGATTATACAGGAAGGTTCTTTTTGGTATTCTTTCGTTGTTCATTCTCATTAAGTGTTCTGTCCATTTCTTATTATTTTCCCTGATTTTATCTTCAATTTTATATACACTGGTGTCCAAAAGTTTAGGATAATTTGTAAAACGGAAAATCAAAATGCTTAAAGAGGAGCAAGGAGTAAAAATTATTTATCAAAACGTTTCTCAGTACATTTAGTTTAGTTTACATACTAAATTATAATCTCTCTTCAACAATGAAAAAATTAATAGCAATTATAAATGAAAATTGCATTGTTGCAGTTAAGCCCTGTTCCATAAATCTTCATTTTTAAAGAGAGTTATGATATAATCAGATGTAGTGTAATAACAGATTGCAGTAAAATGGCACAAAGACAACATCTGGACCCTCTGCTTCGGGGTAGAATTATTGGGCGGCTAGAAACAGGACAGACACAAACTGAGGTCTCCATAGCACTTAATGTGCCACAAAATGTTATATCTAGGTTATGGCGACGGTTCCAAGAGACCGGAGACGTTAGGCGAAGACCAGTGGGAGGTCGTCCAAGAGTTACAAATCCTCAGCAGGATCGATATCTTGCGTTAACTGCAAGAAGAAACCGAACAATGTCTGCCAGACAACTGAGTTCAGAACTTGCGGCCGCCTCAGGTATCAGAGTATCCAGACAAACTGTCTATAGAAGACTCAGAGCTGCTGGTCTGTATGCTAGACGGCCTGTAGTGTGCGTCCCACTCACCCTTGATAACAAGAGAGCACGTTTACGGTGGAGTCAGGAACATCGCGACTGGACTCTAAATCAGTGGAGCAGCGTGCTATTTACAGACGAGTCCAGATTCAGCTTGAACTGTGATTCGCATCGCGTGACTATCTGGAGGGAGCAAGGAACTCGTTACAACCCCATGAACATCATGGAAAGACATCCATTTGGTGGCGGTGGTCTCCTGGTATGGGGAGGTATAATGATGAATGCACGCACAGAGCTTCACATCTTCGCAGGTGGCACTGTTAATGCTCAGCGGTATAGAGAAGAGATCCTGGAACCTCATGTAAGACTTTTCAGGGGAGCTGTGGGTCCAGAATTCATATTCATGGATGACAATGCCCGACCTCACAGGTCACAACTGGTGGATGAGTTTCTTCAGGAGGAAGATATCCAGCGTATGGAGTGGCCAGCGAGGTCTCCGGATATGAATCCTATAGAGCATGCATGGGATGCCTTAGGGAGACAAATTGCATCTCGTCAGCCTCCTCCGAGGACACTTCAAGACCTTCATATTGCTCTTCATGAGGAGTGGAATTTACTGAGCATCGAACTCCTGAACAACCTCATCACTAGCATGCCACGTCGATGTGAGTCTTGTGTAGCTGTCAGGGGTAATCACACCCCATACTAATCATTTGAACCATTGTTGTTCAACTTTTATGTTCGAATTCTGAAATGCAGTTTTCGTTTGTTGTGAAAATGACAAGTGAATGACGTATTCATGCCATTGTTTCTTTCGTGCCATGTTTCTAATTATCTGTGACATACCCTTACCAAATTTTGTATTATTCTGACAAATGCTTTATAATAAGTCGGCAAATGAACTAATTATCCTTAACTTTTGGACACAAGTGTATATTTAATTCATCTCGTACAGTTTCAATCCTTATTCTATCCGCTCTTGTGCATCCTTTCACATTACGTAAAAACAGCATTTCCGCAGCACTGACTTAGTTGTGATTATTCTGTAAAGGGGATTGTGTATACTGGGTATGTTCTCATTCAGAAATAAGTTGTTATCGATTTTTCTCAAAATCGCAATTTCTCCCAATAGTCTATATTTATCTTCGCCTGTATGTTTTCTCTGTGTAATATTGTAAGGGCGTTATCGATGTACATATGGTGTCCTGCTTGAATTATGTGTTTTGCATAACTCGACCTTCCTCCAACATAAACAAAATCTCTAAAATGCCTTTAAATCTGACATTAAAGCGTCTTCTTCTTCTCCTTTCATGTGATAGACCTAGTGGTCTGTTACGGTCTCAATCCAATGTTTCAAGTGTCTGCCCAAAGATCTGTTGCCTTGTGGCTGGTAATTTAAGATCTGACGTGGTATTCTTGTTCTGCTGATTCTTCGTACGTGAGATTTCCAGTTGTTTCTGTATTTTTGTACATATTCCGTGACTGATTCTGTGTGTAATTCTTTGAGAATTTCAGAATTCCTTTTATGGTCTGTACTTCAATAGCCCGTATTACGTCTCATAAATTTCATTTCTGCATTAAAGCGTTTGCTGGTTAAATGTAACTTTCTTTACATTCATTAATTTTACAAGTATAGACACAAGGACAGGATACACACCCAGACCCAAGGTGGAGATTTAAAACCCCTTACCCCGTCGGGAAACGAACCCGCGTCGTCGGAGTGGAAGATAGGGACTCTACCGACTACGCCACGACGACAGACATTCTTATTAATAAAAACATACTGGCGCGTCAGTGGCGTAATCAGTTAGACGCTCGCCTATTATCCCTGAGGTCTCGAGATCGAGTCTCGGTCACTACATGTGGGTATTTTAATAGACGAAACGGGGTTTGGGCTCATTTTTCTTGAGGTTTGTCTCGTTTTCGCCTGCCACAAATTTCATTCCACAATTACTCCATATTCATCTCTTCCATTTCGTTCATCCGACCCTATGACACTACGTCACGCTTTGTCGGCCGGCTCCCTTGAAGTTCATAGACTTCCATAAATATATCTTCTTATCCCTCAACTCGACCCTCAGTTGGACCCGTTTTGAGAATATGTTTAACCCTACAAATATAAATTAAAATACTAGAAGATAATGTAGAGGAATATATATTGGCTGGACCATTAATAAGGAAATTGAAGAGTAAACTTGAATGACTTATTCTGTTGATGCAGTTCAACCTCTGATCTTATAAATTCCAACCGCTGGATTTCAGGCTCTGACATTTAAGTTGTCCGAGGAGGGGTAAAAGGAGAAAATCGCCCTCTACCGCCAATAAGGGAATAGCTGAAGTGAGAGTGAACGTCTGACATAACCAATCACTGCTTTTGACGCCGCTATAGCGCTCTAGTAAGGATTGAAATTGCTATGATATTGTCAGTTTATTCCTGCTAACCGCATACATAAAGTGGCCCCTCCCACTGAATATCCAAATCGGCAACATTGTCGTGAAAACGTCAGGGCCGGAAATTTAGTGGCTGGACTATAGGTATTTTTACGCCACACGCCATCCGGGCCTTACAGTTGAACGACCTGTCGGGAGAGGGATTTTAACTGTAAATTACAAACATGATTTTTTGACCAGACAAGGACATGGAGAGCCTTCTCGAATGAGTTACTAGCTCAATATCAAGGTCTCTTTTCTCCTATTTCATACCATAAGTAAGTCAGTGACAGGAATATTCCTGTTTCCTTTCATACCTAAACCGCCATAGCTGTCAAAAATAATTCCATTCCATTAACACATTTTAACCCATCATCTTATAGGTACTTCTACGTGCCACACGCCATTCAGGGCCTTACAGTGGCACGACCTGCCGGGAGAGGGATTTTAACTATGTATCTCGCCCATAAGTTTTTTTTTCGCCATACAACACAACATTAAGACAAAACACACCATTCACAGTAAACATGGCGAATTCCATGTCCAGATGATGTTCGGGGACCATTTAGGCCTTAAAGTTTCCTGACATTTGTTTTACAGGTGAGAAAACACCTCGAAAAATCATCAGACAGGAAACTTGACCCGACTGGAAATCGAACCCGAGCCCGCTGCGTACGAGGCAGCGACGCTACTACGAGATCACAGCGATGGACTGAAGGAATTATAAGCGGAGTAAATGTCCGGGAAAGAAGAAAATATATAGAAGCATGAAGATAAATGCATTGTTTACAGATACAAAGAGAAATCCAGAACAAAGGATGGAGTATGGAATGCCAATATGTGCAGTAAAGGACCTGCTCTGTGACAGAACATTATGAATAAATTAATTAATTATTTAATATTATAAGCATTTATTCCATGAAAGTTATGGAAGCGGTATTTCTCCATCGAAATAAACATGAACTAAAACTAATAACATATAGCAATTCTATGAATTTTAAATATACATTCAATAACATTCCAATAACTCCCTCGGCAATATGGCGCACGATCAATGTGAAATAATCAGCTACAAGTAGATTTTGATATGAACAATCAGTTTGTATTCAATAGTTTCAACTGGAACATACGAGAGAGAAAAAAATATTCTTCCACGAACAATTCAAGCAGATATTGTAGTAACGGGCTTCCAATATAAAACCGAACCGGCCTCACGGAGTTTCACCCGGCACGCAGTGCTGTCTCTTCCTCCCGCAATTCACCCTGCCTACCACCCGTCCTTGAACTGTTTCTTACCTTATAGAAAATGCTGGAAATGTTGTCCTCCCGCACACGTGCTATGGGATCACCTTGGTTTAGACAATGAACACGTGTACACTTGTAAGGTTTGAGTTTTAACAATTTTGTTGCTGTATGTGCAGAAGATATTGAAATCCCAACTTGTGCTAATTTCGGTAATGATTTTTGTGGTGAACGTTCCAAATTTTCGCCAATTTCGTCTAATTTTTTTCGGTGAGAACCTACGCTTTCGCGTGTGTTTCTTATTTTGTACTGAACCAGTGGTCTCAAATTTAGTCACAAGATCGTGGATTGTCGATCTGGAAGGAGGTAATTGTCCAGGGAAGTTCCGAATAAATTCCTCGCGAACGCGACGAGCTGATTCGTATTTATAATAACATACACACATAAATGCGCTGCTCTAATGTCAACTGACGTCTCATCTTGTCGAACGATAGTAAACTGACTAGTTCAAGGACGAGCGGCTGGCAGAGTGATATGCGGACGAGGAGAGAGCGCTGCCTCACGGGTGAAACCCCGTGAGGCCGGTCCGGGTTTATATTGGAAGCCCGGGTAATACTTGCTATATAAACCAATGACATAACGTAATTCTGATTTAACATCCTTTGGTCTCAATGTTTAATCCGCGGAAGCAGTAGATGGCTGGTGAGCAACTGCTGCACCTTTAATAATATCTATAAATATTCTTCAAAGTAGCATTTCACAGATACGTTAAAAGGGAACATATGATTCAACACCTTCTCAAAATATCAAATGTTAACCGTTCCTTTTTCGGCACTCTAGCCACCTCTCTATGGTTTTAATATAACCAGAAAGCAATTTTCTACTATGTCCACCACATATATACCATCTTAGTATACAGTCCCTTCCAAGAACTATACAACAGTATCATCACATAACGTTTATCATCATCATCTCCATCATCATCATCATCACCATCAACAATCACAGATTAAGCCCAAGTGGCTTGTTCCGGTCTCATAGATTCTCATTCTAAGAGTTGTATCCATCTCTTTTTCGGTCTACCAACATTCCTGTCTCCTTTTGGTTTGTAATTAAGTATAATTTTTGGTATGCGGTCTTCTTTCATTCTTTGAACATGTTATTTCCAGTTTTTTTCAAGATTATTTTATTTTATCTAAAAGTTTAAAAAACATATTTAGCTCATTTCTAATATCTTCACTTCTTTTTTCTAGACGTTTGTAGCCAGCTACACTCTCAGAAATCTCACTTCAGCTGCTTCTATAATATTCTCTTCTCTTTGAGTTAAAACCCAAAATTCACTACCATACTACAATAAGTGAACAGCCAGGGCTTTATAAAATTTTAGTATGGTTTCCTTTATAAAATAAAATAAGTTAAAATACCTTCTAGGGTAAAATCCGTCGTCCTCAACTTTTAAAATATGTGATATTTATGCCTGTAGGCCTTTCAGGACATCCGTCCCATCTTCAGCAGTTCATTCTTTGCTTTAGCATCCAGGTTGATGTTTGATGCTGCTGGTCCTAATGTGGCTTTGTCGTGATTAGTCACGGATGTCCTGAAAGGCCTACAGGCATAAAGATCACATATTTTAAAAGTTGAGGACGACGGATTTTACCTAAGAAGGTATTTTAACTTATTTTATTTTATGACTCTCCACCTCAACGGTTTTAACAATGAATTTTATTAGTATTGATTACTTCCTTTGTTGTATTTTTAAATATTCTCTTAATTGTGCCACAAATATAATTAAATTTATTAAGTTTGTTAAAAAGATCTTCATTTTTAAAACAGGAGATTTCATAACCCTGGTACTTAAAATTGTTCACTTCATAACGTTTCTGATGGTCATAACTTTGGCACCCTGTTTATATTTTCCTTCACATAGCATACATTTTTACTCATTTCTTTCACGGTTTGGTTCAAAATCTCAAGACATCATTTCCGATCGTAAGTTTCCTATTTTAAAATATTAATTTTGAAGTTCTCTGATCGTTGTAAAGTTTTAATCTTAGAAGTGAGATATACCCTTGAGTAAGTTCTGATAATCGAATTTGTCACATAAAAATGTCAGTAATTACCAATACAAGTGCAGCAATTAATAAAATGATGTTGAATTTGGCTCTTTACAAAAAATACAATCGGCCGCGGAGGACTAGTGGTTATGCTCCTTGCCTCTGGTCCCGAGGGTCGCGCGTTCAAACCCGGCCGGGGTCGATGGGTTTTTAGAATGGAAAAACCCAAGGAGCAAGTCCTCCGGGAGGGACTTTAAACCGTGGGTCCCGAGTCCGAAGATTTTCAGGCTCGTAAAAGATCCTTAGGCCTAAATGAAAAGGCCTCTAAGCAAAATTTACCGAATTTTCCCGTCCTAGTACTACCTTGGTTTCCTAGATGTCAGTATGAGGCGGAACGCTGACCACGGACCACTCAAATGACTTCTATACGAAAACAAGTGTAACTAAATTAGTATGGTTCAAATTCTTCCCTGTAGGGGGAGAGCGTCTAAATCTCTGTTAAGGGAAACATGGGCTTACAAGAAGAATATAATTAATAAAATGATTTTAAATTCACTCTTTAAAAAAACACAATACGACGCGATGAATATAAAACAGTACATTTAATGTTACCATGTTTTTTTTTGTTTAAGGCCACCAGGTTGTATTTTATGACTTTCAGGCTTTCTCCATTGGCATTGGCGGAATTGTAATCCATTTCTTAGGTTGGGGCACCTGGAAGGTGGAGTAACGTTACTCCGATGATATGATGGATGACAAATGATAAAAAAGGCCAGGGTGATGGGTGAAAGTTTCGACATTTTCAGTCAAATTTAGCATTTTTTGTTTTTTGTATTAAAAAATACTACTTACTTTAAAGTATAAGTTGGCGAAGTTTCAGAGTCCTATGGCGCTTGTAAGTCTCCCTAATGACTGTAGGAGGGCATGTATGCTACATTCTAATTTAACTGCATGCAGACTTTCAAATTGGCTTTTCCACATTTATATTTTCATTAGATTTCAATACATTCAAATCATAATAGCATTGACAACATTAATTATAGAAGCACGAAAGTTTAACTGGAAGTCCCACACACTATGGCTAATAATTTTGTGCATGGATTTTGAAACAATGTTGATAGTTTTTTGAATAAAAAATAAAATATGTGTAGTAATTTTTAAAAACTTCATATGCAGAGGATGTATATATTTTTTTCTTCCTTTATTATAATGATACAGAAAAGTTTATGCATAGTGTTGTTCTAAATAAGCCAGTGGTCGTGCAGAAAAATTAAAAAAAAATTGAAAAATTATAGGACTTACTGAACATTTTAATATACAAATTTTTAAACGGATTTTCTTCAATACCTCAAAAACCTTTAAGCCTTGAAGGATGAAACTTTAATATAGCCTAATATTACTTATTATGGCGTGAATGTGTGTACAAAATCAAGTATGTAGCTTAAAAAATGTAGAAAATAGAAATTTCACCCATCAACCCCCTAAACCTAAAATTAACCTAAATACCAGACAGGAACAATTCCCTTTAAGGAAAAATACCTATGGTCTGATTGGAATCGAACCCAGACGTCAGGAACTGCAGTCAGAAACATTGATCAAAACCCATGAGGCTGGTTTTAGATGAATGTATTCTAGAGCAGGGCTGTTAAGCAGTGCTCATTAGGTAAGTTAAGGCCCCCTCCCCATGCTATTCATCCCTATGTCGGATAGGCTGACAAGGTAAGACACCGCTAGTCACTTGTTAGTTGTGTTGTTTCATTCGGAGCACACCTACACGCGGGTAGGAGTGAGCACTCTTTATCAGCCTTGTTTTAGATTGATTGTTTTCTCTTCACTAACCAGTTATTAATTTAATTAAAAATACATTTTAAGCAAGTTTGACTAACAATTGAACAGTTTCTGTCTTTCGAAGTTAGCTAAATATCAATTCAGAAAACGAAGGTTTCTACAAAAAAATTGTTGACAACTTCGGTAATATATTTCCGTTTTGTTAATGTAGATGCAGTACTGTCTACGCTTTTATGAAAACTTTCTTAAATTACAGAAATCTGTGTATAGTGTAGTCCATGATTTAGCGGCCTTTCCTTACCCCCTAATAAACCGAAGCTAATACTTACAATTACCACACGCAAATGGTTCCACTTTCCAATGTTGCCACGTCCATATTAGTCTTTAAAAACACGATTTTAAAATTAAACCGTTCTATGCTATATTAACATGCATATACCTGTAAAAAATCGGTTAGTTGATTTGATAACTTCGGAATATCTCTGTCTCTTTATCTCTAATGAGGGTTGTTAAATGAAACCCTGGACATAACACAAGGCTAGAACAAAATTTCTATTATACTCTTTCCCTCTCTCTATCCTTCCCTCTCCCCACATTCTCACCCCACCATCTCTCTATCCCTCCCTCTCTCTCCATATTCTCATCCCACCCTCTCTCAACGTCAGTTTCAGGAAATGAGGCCCTTAAAGGATGGCACGAACAATATAAAAAATGCTCAGAGAGAGAGAGAGGAGAGAGAGAGAGAGAGAGAGAGAGAGAGAGAGAGAGATGTCAGCGATAAAGAGAGAATGAAAGTAGAGGCGGAATTGCCAATATTTGGTCTTTATCTTAAACGTTCGTGTTCTAGTTTTGGCAATTAGTTGATAACTCATACAGTGAGTTCTTCATGTCGTTGTGTGACGAGAAAGTACGCCTATGTATGTGATTCTGAGTTTAAAAATCCTCTCCTGATATGACATGACTTTGTGAGACTGGATAGACGATAGAACATAAGATCTTACTGTAGTTGGATCTTAAATTTTTAAAACTGACAATCGTAATCTCAAGGCATAAAGTATAGCAACATTGTTTGCAATGGAACGTGCTGTTAAAAAAAACGCCAATAGGTGGTTACCCATAATCAAGAGGTATAGGGTTAAAACTTATTACTGGTGGTATATATATATATATATTATTTGATGACTAAATAAAGCCAGAAAACCACCAGTAATAAGTTTTAACCCTATACCTCTTGATTATGGGTAACCACCTATTGGCGTTTTTTTAACAGCATGTTCCATTGCAAACAATGTTGCTATACTTTATGCCTTGAGATTACGATTGTCAGTTTTAAAAATTTAAGATATATATATATATATATGTGTGTGTGTGTGTGTGTGTGTGTGTGTGTGTGTGTGTGTGTGTCCACCGCTGTGGTCTCGAGGTAGCGTGCTGCCTTATCAAGCAGCGGACCCGGGTTTGATCCCCAGTCGGGACAGTTTTCTGGGTGAAGTTTTTATCGGGGTTTATCCTCAACTGTAAGACAAATGTTAGGAAAACTGTAAGGCTCAAACGGTCCCCGAAATCATATGGCCATCGTCATCATCCTTATCATTATCATCATCTTTCATCGATGTGGAAAGCAACGGGAAGCTACCACACCTATAATTCCCTAGTAAAGCTGCAAAGCATAGCATGAAAATGCTATGAATACAGTGAAAGACCTGCCCTCGGGCAGAATTACTATGGATATATATATATATTATATATATTTGGTAGTCGATCCTGTTCTATTCGCTGGATATGTCCGTACCATCTTAATTGCTGAATTTTAACATGATCTAAAATTAGGATCTACAATCTTCATTTTCTCTCTCCTTATAACTGGATTTCTACTTTTTCTCATCTTGAAATTCTTGCAACATATATGAATAATCATTATTAACATTAAATCTACAGGAAGCATGTGTCAAACACAACATCAATATGAAGCCTACTGAATACAACGAAATTATCCAGATGTGACGAACACAGATGAGATAAATATATGAATAAGAACGAAATAAAAAAGGAACAGAGATGAAGAGAGGCGAAAAATTCAGATGACTAGCATTTGATTTGGGAAACAGAGATATAGAAATAGAGGTGGGAAACAGAGATATAGAAATAGAGGTGACAGACAGCTATACCAACAAGAATGAAAATAGATATAGGTCTAAAGGGAGAGTGAGAATAGAGTGTGAGAGAAAAAGTGGAAGCGACAGATGGAGAGAGATATTGTGGGGGAGGGAGAGAGGGAGAGAAAGAGAAGGAGGGAGAGATAGGAAGGGATTGAGAAAGAGGGAGAGAGAGAGAGATGGTGAAAAGAGAGAGTGGGGGAGAGGGACGATGGGCGAGAGGAGAGGGATTAAGAGGGACGGAGAGAGACAAAGAGAGAGACGTTGAGAGAGGGTGGGGTGAGAAGATGGGGAGAGAGGGTGGGGAGAGAGGGAGGGATAGAGAGAGAGGGTAGAGTGAGAGAGAGAGAGAGAGAGAGAGAGTATAATAGAAATTTTGTTGTAGCCCTGTGTTATGTCCAGTGAGAATTGAGTAATTGTTAACATTCAACAGGATATCCGCTACCCTGAACTTTCTGATCTCCTCAGGCAGTTCTAAAGCAAACACTTCAAAGTACATAACCAGGTCTACCAACATGTAATCGATATTTCAAAACTCAAACAGAAATATTTAACTTTTTATGTTGGCAGAAACATTTAACTTTTTATGTTGGCAGCTTTATTTCATAATACTAAAAAAATAAACTTTCTCCATCAAATATCCCTAATTTAAACGGGAATATTTAATTTATGCAAGTTTACTTCACTCATACAAGTTTGTCTGAATAATTCTTCATATCAAAATTTAAAGGGAGTCTAAGTTATTTTTATTAGTAAGACTTCCATTACCTAGGAGAATGAAGTAAGTTTCATATCGAGAAAATCATATATTTATATAGTTTTGCTAATATTGTCAGTGTTTTTAAGTATTTTTAAGTTTTAACGAACACAGACAATGCGCCGCAGGAAACGTCAATGTAGTCGATAAAGAGGACGGCTTCCATGAGTCCAAAACAGTTCGATTACGTTCATATATTTGTGTTGCCTCAGATCATCAGACACGAAACATAGAGAATGGAAGGGTGGTTTTTAAATAGAGATCAGTTTTGGGGTGAATACACTCGCTTCTTAGCATTGCTCGATCCTAAAGGATTTCTCTTAATTGTTACCACCGTCTTGAATTCAATAGTGGCTGTAATAATCGAACTATAAGTGGACTAACCTTTTAGGGACAGACAAGCTTGCTTACTTATTTAATTTACTTAATACAGGCTTTCCACTTTACAGCAGTTTGCCCTTGATCCCTGCTTTCCAGAGATTCCTATCTTCCCATTGTCATTCTTCCATACCCCTCTTCATTATGGCATCATATATTTTCTCATACCTTGCTCTTCTACTTCTCCCCCTCTTCCTTCTGCCTGGTACCATCCAATCTAACACCTGTTTAGGCCACTGGTCTTCTGACATCCTTGTACATGTCCATACCAAGTTAAATTATTTAAATGTAAAACGTGGAAAATATAATGGATAATGTAAGGGAAGAATAATGCAGAAGTATTAGAATTTTTTTGTATTCACTACTCAGTACTTGTCACATAAAGAATTGCCTTTTTTATTTTCTATAAAAACGTTATTAAAGTTTAAAAATCCGATAGCATATATAACAAACCGCTCATGGTTACCAACAACTTTAGAGAAATTAAAATTAATATTATAATTGTAAAAGCAGTTACCTTGACTATTTAACTCACGCCCCAAATGGGAGTTAATGTATCAATCACATTTCAATGGTTTTTGATTTACAACCAATCACAGTCGTGTTTCGCTTAATATTTACCAACTAAAGTTTATCATAATTAAGAAAGCACCTCCTTTTTAACATTCTGAATAGGTTACAGCATTATTTTGCAGTGACTGATCCACCAAGAAATATGGCTACCAGATTGTATATATAGTGCATGAATATCAGCAGAATGCGCATGCGATAGATAATATAAGAACATTTGTAACAATTGATTATACCACAAAAAAAACACTGCATTTTCTTAAACGAATTATTTTCCAGGAAATGACGTTGCAGAAAAATATAATTGACATATTTACATCATAGGATACCAAATTAATTAATACCTATAACGTTGGTTATAAATTTCTCCACTAGGGTGCATTCTTACAAGACTGCATTCTTTGGCAATATATAATATTATGATCTGGTTACTGTGATCGAACAAAATAAGCAAATGAAGCTTACCAATCGTTTCTCATTTGTTTTCAAACATCGCCGTTTACATTAAATATATAAATATTTTAAAATAACTATAGTTAAATAATGATTTGTGAGTAAACAGCTTAATTTTGTTCGTTAAATAGTCCTAACAAATGCCACTCTTGATTTCCCAATTCTCATAAGTAATGCCACGAATGATTTCCAATTTACCGATAATTTGGAAATCAAGAGTGGCATTTGTTAGGACTATTTAACGAATAAAATTAAGTTGTATACTCACAAATCATTATTTAACTATAGTTATTTTAAAATATTTATATATTTAGTGTAAACGGCGAAGTTTGAAAACAAATGAGAAACGATTGACACGCTTCATTTGCTTCTTTTGTTCGATCACTGCAACCAGATCATAATATTATATATTGCCAAAATATCGCAATGTTGTAAGAATGCACCCTAATGGAGAAATTTATAACCTACGTTATAGGTATTAATTAATTTCTGATGTCCTATGATGTAAATATGTCAATTATATTTTTCTGCGTCATTTCCTGGAAAATAATTCGTTTAAGAAAATGCAAACAGTGTTTTTTTCTATAATCAATTGTTACAAATGTTCTTATATTATCTATCGCATGCGCATTCTGCTGACATTCATGCACTATATATACAATCTGGTAGCCGTATTTCTTGGAGGGTCAGTCACTGCAAAATAATGCTATGACCTATTCAGAATGTTAAAAAGGAGGTGCTTTCTTTATTATGATAAACGTTAGTTGGTAAATTTTAGGCTAAACACGACTGTGATTGGCTGTAAATAAAAAATCATTAACATGTGATTGGTTATTGACTCCCATTTGGGGCATGAGTTAAATAGTGTAGATAAATTCACTCCTCACTTCGTGAGTCGTGAATTTATCGATATTTGGAAATCACTCGTGGCATTACTTATGATAAGTCCATGTGCTTGAATTGGGAGTTGAACATCCGAATTCAGCGTCCGACAACTCAGTTTCATGTATATCGAAAAAAATTATAACTGAAGAATACTGACATATTTCCGTATATATTTTCAGATATTAACAAACTGAAAATAAAAAAAAAGACAAAAAAGATGGAAATGAAACATGGACTCTTACTTTAAGGGAGGAGAAAAGATTACGAGTATTTGAGAATAAAGTTGGACCAAAAATAGATGGACAGACAGCCGAATGAAGAAGACTACATAACAGTGAACTACATGATGCTTTTCATAGTTAAATATGGGAAATAACATTATGAGGTTCTTAATTCGTAAATTAATGAGTCATTTTTTAACATCTTACCTCATATTTTATGTTTCTTCAAACACGGGAACAATTTTTCATTTTCAACCGACATTATGACATGATGTTTATAGGAAGTCAAATCTAGTAAGAACAGTATCGTAGACAGAGGTGAGCAGTTATTTTTATAGACATGTGTATGATTGGTGGTGTTATCTGTGGTTTTGGGAACGCAACATATGCAGCTGGGTTTTGTAAAAAAAAACACACACGAAAAGAACGCATAAACATGGTCACAAGGGATAAAGATAACATTGTTATATTCAAGAGAGAACTCTGGGGTGAATTGTAACACGGCATTACTTCAAATTCCGCACCAAAATACAAAAAAAATATAAATTTGTTTAAATCATGGCACCAAGCTAGTTGGCTCAGATGGTAGTTTTTGAATTCCGTCTTCGGGAGGATCCGAATTCAATCCTTGCATTTTCTTAACCATATAGGCATATGCTCTGTTGGATATTCTTTATTCGTAGCTGGACCAGTTTCTTCATAATCATCTCTCTTTCTTTTTCTCCTTCTCTATCCTTTTAAGATATTAAATACAAAATTGATACCTGGTAAGTCAGTCGTCCTCAACAAAATAATTAAATTTCATTAAGTAGTTACAATAAGTCCCGCGCCGTAGCCGAGCGGTTAAGGTAGGAAGCCTTGGCGCAGAGCTACGGGACTTGCGCTGGTTCGAGTCTCCATGGGGGAAGAAATTTTCTCATGGTATTTCGGCCAGTATGGGACCGGTGCCCACCCAGCATCGTGAGGCAATTGGGTAGCTACAATAAGTAGCGGCTCCAGGTTGAGGAACCAGCTATAACGGCTGGGGGACTCGACATGCTAACCACATGTCACCCCTACACTGGCTGTTGATCATCTACCTCTGTGATTGACACATGTGGATGTGAAGGGCCAGCAGCCGGCTGGTAAAAGGACAACCGCTGAAAAGTGGAAATACCCTCAATCGGAGTTACAATATGGAGGCCTTTCAAAAAACAATGTTTCATCATCTGAATATTAAGTGGTACTGATGTTGTTGTATAAGTTGCACAACAGGTTTAGGTCTGCGGGTGTGTTTTCATTGAATGTATTCTTAGCTTCTTTTACAATTTCTACATCTTCAATGATGTTAATTTTTTTATAATAACTCTCTGCGTAGACTGACATACTATTATCGATTTTGTCGAATTAATGACCCGTTTCTAGTAGTCTATAGTAAAGTAAAGTGATCCCACAACAGGCCCGAAGGCCCTTGGGGTAGTAGGAGGTTAAGGCTCCCACTTTTTTCTAGACAATCGGCATTTTATGTCAGCCGGGTTGTCAGCCCTGCGTGACGGCCGCCTTTACCCCCAGAACAAGCGTCTGGTACTCATTTCCGTTAGAGGCTGAGTCGACCCCAGGGCCATAGTGCCGCCAGAGGGTTTGGGTCAGTTTAAAAATCCTGACCCCAACGGGACTTGAACCCTCGATCCTCCGGCTTGTAGCTCAGTGCCTTAACCACTACGCTACGGCGTGCCCCTCTAGTAGTCTATATGTATGGTAAAAATTAATTTTTTTTCGATATCCATAATTTTTTTTAAATGTTCAGAGTATCTCGTGTTGAAATTGCTCTTGTTGTTTGCTTAAGTAGAACATGTATCAATTATTGCACTTTAGTTTATAAACTAAAATACAATAATTGCGACAAGTTCTACTTAGGCAAAACAACAAGACATTTCAACACGAGATACTCTGAACGTTTCAAAAATTGTATTAATAACGAAGAAAAATGAAGTTTTGCCAAACACACACTAGAAACGGTCATCAGTTCAATAAAATCGATAATATCATGTCGGTACTACACAGAGAGTATAACAACTACAAGATTAACATCCTTGAAGATACAGACATTTTAAAAGAGGCGAAGAATACAGACCTACTCAATGAGAACACACCCGCAGAACTAAACCCGTTATACAATTTATACAACAACATCAATAACTAATAATAAAATGTATACAAGCAAGGCATATTAAATTGTCCCTGTCTAATGTATATAAAAAAGAAAGAAAAATAATGAGACATTGAAAACTAAATTTACGATTATAAAATATTTAAAACAAAACAAATTAAAAAATTGTTAATCTTAATATTATTTTCATAAAAAGTAAAGTGATCCCACAACAGGCCCGGAGACCCTTGGGGTAGTAGGAGGTTAAGGCTCCCACTTTTTCTAGACAATCGGCACTTTATGTCAGCCGGATTGTCAGCCCTGCGTGACTGCCGCCTTTACCTCCAGAACAAGCGCCTGGTACTCATTTCAGTTAGAGGCTGAGTCGACCCCAGGGCCATAGTGCCGCCAGAAGGTTTGGGTCAGTTTAAAAATCCTGACCCACCGGGACTTGAACCCTCGACCTTCCGGCTTGTAGCGCAGTGCCTTAACCACTACGATACGGCGTGCCCCCATAAATAATTAAATTTATTAATTGTTAAATGATTACTATCAGTGAGGTGTATAAGTTAGTTTGTTATTAAATAATTATTTAGTTTGTTTTTGAAGGATGTTATAGTTTGATAGTCTCTGTATAAAGCTGGTTAGTTTTCAGGATATTTGCGGTCAGAATTTCCTGGTTTTTCCCCTTTCAGTTGGAGGAACATCCTGAAAAACCTCTACCGGAGGACTCAAACTCATCGAGAATCTAACCCAGGCCCGCCCTCCTGAGAGGGAGGTTATTATCACAAGACAACAGATGCGGTAGTTTCAAAATATTACTACACATTTTCGTGTTTATCCAAGCTCTAGTATTAAGTATTCAAACAATACATGTTGAGAGGTTTGAAGATAGACTCATCTCCACGTTGTGTAGCCTGGAAACGAAAATTACTTCGACCAGAAGTGGGTTACAAATACGCCATGCCAGGAGTGAAACCAGGAATGTCTAAAAGACAAACCTGGGGCATTTGAAAAAAAAAAAAGTATTCTATCACAAAGCAGACATTAGTTTCTTTCTGTTTTTCTATGAAGTTATATTGTTTAATTCACTGTTATCAGCTATTTGTTTACTCATAATTATGGGCAATAATTTCTGTCATATCCCCTGCATTTGTAAAAAAGAAATAAAACAAAATACCGGTTGAAGTATCAATGGCTGAAATGGTGAACTTTGCGCTCTTTGGAGTGCAATCAAATGCATCCTTACAATGCCCAACCCTATATTTGAATATTTGTTTACAATATTAATTACCACTTAAAACTGGCAGGCAGTGACGTTTCATCGTGGCTAACGCAAGAGCTATATATACATTTCCTGAGAAGAATTAAATTGATTATGTCTGCATTCCGAACAAAAAAAAAGCCAGTATTTATTGTGAATAAACATTTTTCTACGTGATATATTATAATGTAAGACGATATTTAAAATTCTTACATCCTGATGAGCATGGAAAGGATAAACTTTCAGGTATAATACGAAATAAGAATATTAATGATAATCTGTTAATTTTCTTTACATGACGTGGATTGAATGTAATTCATAATTGATAGTATATTACCTATATAGTAATAATATTAATATTAATAATAATAATAGTAATTATTATTATTATTATTATCATTATTATTATTATTATTATTATTATTCAAGTTCTGTTATAAACCATTTTATTATGTGGGCCCGAAACCTGGACAGTAAGTACAAATCAAGCCAAAAAGCTGTTAGCAGTAGAAATGGATTTTTGGAAACGATCGACAAGAATTTCAAGAAAGGATATTCATTTTATAATTCAATAATTTCTAGAATAATCATATCGACCCCCCTGTTGATAAAAAGAGGTGCAGCCCCTCTTCACTGATGATTTCAGAAACAGCACAATAAGGGAAATTATCCAAGTTAAAATAAACATATTAGGAAAAATAGAAGAAAAACGTTTTGAAATGATATGGACACCTCATAAGAATGGAAGAAGAGAGAATACAAAGAATATCCTTAATTGGAAAGCTAATGGAAGAAGTGGAAGAGGCAGGCCTAGAGAACGTTGGACGGATGGAGTGAAGAGAAGTGTGGAAGGTAGAGATTTGAGGGAAGAAGATGCTTTAGACAGGAATCACTGGCGACAAATCACTTTGGGTTGAAGGAGAAAAACTGTATTGTGGAATATTCCTAAATAAAAAAAAAATCAACTGCAGAAATTTAAAACACAATAACTGATGGAAGAACAACTATCGGTATGTTGAACTCAGTGCTTTGGAATAGAAATATGATATACAGAACAAAGAAAACTATATTTCAAGCCTTGTTACAAAGCATTTTATTATATGGCCCGGAAACCTGGACAGTAAGTAGACAATAAACCAACAAGCTGTTAGCAGAAGAAATGGATTTTCGAAGGCGATCGAGAAGAATTTTAAAACGAGATAAAGTCAGAAATAGCATAATAAGGGAAATCATATGAGTTAAAAAATAGAAAAAATAGAAGAAAAACGTTTGAAATGGTATGGATACCTCAAAATAATATCAAAGAAGATCCTTCATTGGAAAGCTAATGGAATAAGTAGAATAGGCACACCTAGAGAACGTTGGATGGATGGGGTGAGATAAGTATGGAAGCTATAGATTTGAGGGAATAAGATGCTTTAGACAGAAACCCTTCTTCTTGTAAGCCCATGTTTCCCTTTACAGAGATTTAGGCGCTCTCCCGCAACAGGGAAGAATTTAAACCACACTAATTTAGATACACTTGTTTTCGTATAGATGTCATTTGAGTAGTCTGTGGTCAGCGTTCCGCCTCATACTGACATCTAGGACGGGAAAATTCGGTAAATTTTGCTCAGAGGCCTTTTTTATTCAGGCTTAAGGATCTTTAACGAGCCTGAAAATCTTCAGACTCGGGACCCACGGCTTAAAGTCCCTCCCGGAGGACATCCTCCTTGGATTTTTCCATCCTAAAAAAATCCATCGACCCGGTCGGTCAAGATTTGATACTGGAAGTTGAAATGGGGGTAATTAAACACGTGGGGGATTACAAATATTTGGGAGAAAAAAATTGCAGAAGATGGGAAGCAGGAAAAAGAAATAAGATCAAAGATAAACTCAGAAAAATATGTAATATCTACCTTGAATGGAATGTTATGAAATAAACATATCAAAAAAGAAACTAAAGTTAACATTTTTAAAACAATAGTTAGAAGTATTTTGACTTATGGTTCAGAGGTTTGGACTATAAATTATCAGTTGAAAAGAAAATTAATGGTAGCAGAAATGGACTATTGGAGAAGATATGCTAGGAAATAAAGAAGAGAGAAAATCAGAAATGAAGAGAACATGAATGTACAAAACTCAATTTTAGAATTTATCATAAGTAATGCCACGAGTGATTTCCAAATTATCGATAAATTCACGACTCACGAAGTGAGGAGTGAATTTATTTAGAGAATTTGGAAATCAAGAGTGGCATTTGTTAGGACTATTTAACGAATAAAATTTAGCTGCTTACTCACAAATCATTATTTAACTATAGTTATTTTAAAATATTTATATATTTAATGTAAATGGCGATGTTTGAAAACAAATGAGAAACGATTGGAACGCTTCATTTGCTTCTTTTGTTCATCACTGCAACCAGATCATATTATTTATTGCCAAAGGAACGCAATATTGAAAGAATGCACTCTAGTGGAGAAAAAATGAAACACATCAAACTGTATATTAATCCATTTTTGATGTCCTATGATGTAAATATGACAATATTTTTCTGGAATGTTCTTACCTGGGAAAAAATACATTTAAGAAAGTGCAAACAGTGGTTTCTTTTTTTGATGGTATAATCAATTCCTACAATGTTTTTTTATTAACTCCCTCATACGCTATATGTTCACATTCATGCACTATATATAAAATCTGGTAGCCGTATTTCTTAGAGAGTCAGTCACTGCAAAATAATGCTATGACCTATTCAGAATGTTAAAAAGGAGGCGCTTTCTTTATTATGATAAACTTTAGTTGGTAAATTTTAGGCGAAACACGACTGTGATTGGTTGTATATAAAAAATCATTGAAATGTGATTGGTCATTGACTCCCATTTGGGGCATGAGTTAAATAGTCCAAGAAAAGCAACTAAAATGGCACGGGCATATTAGGCGAATGGAGGATGAAAGATTACCGAAGAAAATAATGGAATGGACTCCATCAGGAACGAGAAGGAAAGGACGACCAAATTTCACGTGGATCCAAGGGATTAGACAAACTTTGAAGGACTGGGAAATAGAGGAAGAAACGTGTTACAATAGAGACGAATGGAGGAAAATTATAAATCGAAATTGAAAAAATCACTGCTGCCGGAAAAATGTTTAACATTGTTAAAACCGGAAATATATATTATTATTATTATTCAACATCACGAATTTGCCCTTAAGGTATGTTCCGATCTCATGTTAGAATTGGTCTGTCCATCTTTAACTGGGTCTTCCAACATTTCTACATCCTAGTGGTCTGTAGTGAAGAATCTCTTTCGAGATTATGTTGTAAACCATTTTATTGATGTGGTCCATCTATTCATTTATGTATTGTATAATCATGTCTAATAACTCGAATATATTTCGTTCTGTTCGTATATCTTCACTACGTTTCCCAGTCAGACCCCTGAAGAACCCCATTTCTCTAGTTTTTATTCTTCCTTCTTGTTTTTTTGTTAAGACCCAGTTTTCCCATCCATATAGAAGTATTGGAACTGCCATTGTTTTACAGAATTTAAAAGTGTCTCCATTGTAGTTCCCTTGAGACTTCATTTTATGGTCCCATACGGGTAATTAAATTTACTTATTTTGTTTGAAATGTATTCACTTTTTACACACGACAAACTGTATCCCAGATAAATAAAACTGTTCACCTTTTTACTGTCTTATTTTGTATTATTATTATTATTATTATTATTATTATTATTATTATTATTATTATTATTATTATTATTATTATTATTGATTATACAGGGAATGATTGGAAAGCATTAGCTCAGGATAGGGATGTATAGAGAGCTTATGTCCGTGTGGCCATGAACCTACGGGTTCGATTGTGCCAGTGAGTGAGTAAGTATTATTATTATTATTATTGTTATTATTATTATTATTTTACACGGAGAATTGTAAGAAAGCACTTGAGAGATTTTGCAAGCCGTATTATTCTATTATTTAGAATGACATATACATGTTGTCCACCGCTGTGGTCTCGAGGTAGCGTGCTGCCTTGTCACGCAGCGGGCCCGGGTTCGATCCCCGGTCGGGGCAGTTTTTCTGGGTGAGGTTTTTATCGGGGTTTTTCTTCACCTGCAAGACAAATGTCAGGAAAACTTTAAGGCCCAAACGAACCCCGAAATCATATGGCCATCATCATCATAATCATCCTTATCATTATCATCATCATCCTTCACCGGTGTGGAAAGCAACGGGAAGCTACCACACCTACACAATTCCCTAGTAAAGCTGCAAGCATGGCATGAAAATGCTATGATTGCAGTGAAGGACCTGTCTTCGGGCAGAAGTACTATGGATGGATATACATGTTAGTAACTATTTTCCGAAATTGAACTGCATAAAAAGTGATAGTACTTCAAAATTAAATAAAGATTCCTTATACTGCGTCTCTTTTTTATCTACAGTAAATTCTGTTAAATGGTATATTATTGTGAAAAAAGGAAAAGGAATCGACATTCAGATGTTAGTCGGAAGAAGGGGGGTTGAAAAATTATATTTTAGGAAGAAGGGCTGCAAGACATTCGTATTTGGCTACTCGTCCTTTAGATTGAAGGGATCCGCCAGTGTTGTACTTTGCATGTCGAGAGACGGTCTTGATTGCAAATGCATGTGGAAAGGGGATTACGTCACGGTTACTTCCGTTTACCAGTTCTCCACCCCTATTCCAAGGGTAAAGGGAGATAAGTCAGTATATAGGATAACATCTACTCATAGCCTGAATAATTTAATTTATATGGTTTTAAAATGAAGATGCCACTGAAGAATTTCATATTAAATATTTTCCTTTCAGGAAAAACTAATTATATTTCAAAATTTAAATTGTTGTCCTCATAAACAATGAAAAATGTACTTAGTTCCCTTTTAACCTAGAGTCTTCATTTGTTTTACATTGCAGAATGTTGTTTAAGCGTTAAAACTGCACAAGCCATATTTTTGCAACCACACTATATACACAGCAGGTGGTATGTTTCAAAACAGAAATTTACAAATCATGAATTTGGTAAACAAAACTGGCTTTTGCTTGCCTAAAAAGCAAGGTTTTGTTTTTTATAATACAATTGTGTCAATAGTTTAAATATTTCCCTTTGTAGTCATAAACATCATGTTTATACACAAATCGCTGGCTATGAAAATACCTGACACTTCAGAAGGGATGTTTCATATGCAAAAGCCTTCATCCCTGGCCTAAAGGCTTTATAACTCTCTGAACCGTGAAAAGTATCAACTGTAAAATATGATATTTACCTATATGAGTTAAATTAACCAATTTAATCATCAATAGGCATTTTATATTATTCTAGTGCCCATATAACAAATATACAGCGGTTTTAATACATACTTACTTAATAATGGCTTTCCACTTTACAGCAGTTTGCCCTTGATTCCTGTTTTCCAGAGATTCTTATCTTTCCATTGACCATCTTCCATACCCCTCTTCATCATGGCATCATATATTTCCTAATACCATGCTCTTATACTTCTCCCCCTCTTTCTTCTGCCAGGTACCATCCAATCCAAAACCTGTTTAGGCCACTGGTCTTCCGACATCCGTTGTACATGTCCATACCACTGTAGAGCTCTCTTTGTTATCCTACGATAACAGTTTCTTGTGCATCCATTTCTTGTCTGATATATGTATTTCGAATATGTTGTAGCCTGGATATTCTCATACTTCTCCGTAATCTATCCATTTCTGTCGCCAAGATTCTTTTCTGCATCCTTTCATTTATTGTCCAGCTTTCTGATCCATATATAAGTATACTTTCTATTATTGTCTTATCCCTTTTTTTGTTTTTCTGGTCAAATTTCTATTCCATGAAAGCCCATTCAGGGATCTAATCGCCTTCCTTGCACAATTTACTCTGTTAATAATATATTTTTCACAAGTACCAGATTTATCCATTATAGATCCAAGATATTTAAATTCTTCAACACATTTAATTGTCATATTATTTATTTGTAGGTCTTTTGAATTTCCTCCGATTACCATATATTCTGTTTTAATATAATTTTTCTTCAGTCTACCTACCTCAAATGCATCGACCAACTTTCTGATCATATATTCTATATCATCTTTATCTTGTCCTATTGTAATATGGTCATCAGCGAATAATAAATTGTGCAGTAAATGGCCATTAATATTGATTCCCATTCCCCCACATAACTTATTCCATTTCATCAATACATCTTCTAAATATATCTTGAACAATGTTGGTGACATCCCGCATCCTTGTCTTAATCCTTTTGTTACATCAAATTCTGAGGATGCTCTATTTCCAACCTTAAAACTTGCTTTACAATCATACATTCTTTATATAAAATGTACATAGTAACACTAATGAATATGTTTACTTAGGCCAAGCCGTATCATTCAGCAACCAAACTCAAAACGAAATAGAAAGGAGAATCGCACAATCATTGAAAAAATTCTGGGCTCTAAAGTTCATATTACTAGAAAAATACATCAGCCTAAACATGAAAAAAAAAACAGAAACACCCATGGCCATGTGTGTACTATTTGTAATAACTTACGGCTCGCAGACAAGGTCATTGACAAAAAAAGGAACATCCATGTTAGAGATTTGCCAGAAAAAATGGAGCGGAGGCTATTAAACATCACAAGAAGGGACCGCTTCAGGAACGAGGACATCCACAGGATAACGAGGCTGAAAGACGTATCAACGTCAGCTATGGGGTTGAAATGGAAATGGGGGTCATGTGCTCCGAATGGATCCTAAAAAGTGGACTTATGCAGTGACTATGTAGGGACCCAGACTAGGGAAAAGGAAAGTGGGAAGATAAAAAAAGCGTTGGAATGAAGTGTTCAAGTGTCATCTAGGAACACTGTGGACTAGAATAGCACAAGACAGACGAAGATGGGAGCAATCCATAAAAAAAGTAGAAGTGATAGTCCCAAGGGATTGGCTAACTCGGGGATATAACGTAAGCCACCCTGCAGTCGCAGAAGGCCCTTGCCCGAAATGGGATGATTATGGGCTAATTCTAACACTAATGAGGGAACAGTCAACCATTACATGCCGAAACCTACTTAGGAACTCCTCCCAAAGAAGCATTGTGATGTACCAAAGCAGCGTCAAAAAAAATATTTCCGCTTTTAACAGCAAAGCGCTAAAACCCAGATCCAAATATATCATTTAGACTATAGGGAAGTAATACAACTCCTGATTTTGTGAATTTTATAGTCCTCACAACATGCTGACAATGATGGTGATGATAATGATGATGATAATAGTAATAATAATAATAATAATAATAATAATAATAATAATAATAACAATATAGCCCTAATAATTTTTATTTATATGCAGATTTTTAATGTTTACACATCTTTCTGTGCCTAAAGTTTTATTTTTCTTCTCCACTCGTCTCTATCCATCCACTCCGTGTCCCCCCGTCCTCTTGTTCTCATTCTAGTTCTTATTTCTTGCATCCACGAGTTTCGAGGTCTTTCTTTCCTTCTTCTTCCAGGTGGACACCATTCCAATGTTTTCCTGGGTAACCTTTCTTCTTGCATTTGTCGTACATGCCCATACCAATGTAATTGATTATGTCTTATATAATCTACTATTCAATATCTATTATTCATTTTTTCTCGTATAACAGTATTTCTTATTTTTTCTAATTTTGAACATCTTGTGGCTCTCCTCAAGAAATCCATTTCCATCGACATAAGTTTTTATTTCAAGTTTTTGTTGAATTTCCAAACTTCAGCTCCATATGTTACAGTACTTCTCACTATTGAATTATATATTTGTAACTTATTTTTTCTGGTTATATGTCTGTTCCATAAGACTCCATTCATCATTGCTGCAGGTAGAACATTAAGAGCAATAACATCAATAAATAATAATAATAATAATAATAATAATAATAATAATAATAATAATAATAATAATAAAAATTCATTCAAAACAATTGCATGGTATCATTACTTCTGCTCAATGCTAGGAACCGCCATTGTCTTTATATCCCCTGTCTGCTGCTCTTCCACCTTCATGCCTCTCGCCCACGAGAGCAGAGCATCTCGAGCTGGCTCCCTAGAGCAAGAGATGATTACGTCTGATATAGATAACTCTACAATCTATTCACTATATATATCAACATTAAGAGAGAGAGAGAGAGAGAGGGTGGGATGTGAAGGGAAAGAGAGGGATATATGTATGAGAGATAGATATATAGATAGATGGAGTGAGAGAAGGAGAAGAAGAGAGTTATGGATGTATTGGGATTACCGGCTGGTACTTTATTTCGACTGCGTAGCAATACAGTCTGTCCAAATAAAATACAGCCAATTAAAGCTGGAAAAGTATCGTCTAGAAACAGCACCCTTTTTCACCAAGAAACATTGCGGCACAACTTACAACACGTTCGGTTTACGATAAATCTTCATTTATCTAATATTGTGCACGCCACTGAAAACAACTATTTCATAAGTAACGTTATTTCTAATAGACCTAACATAAAGTATGTCATTTATTGATTATTTGAAGAAATCCTTTATTTTACTTTATAAGAAAAAATCCCTCTTATTACAAGTAGAAGAAAACATAGGAAAAGAAAAAAAAAACTATCGGCAATCTTTAGTATTTATTGAGGAACGCTAGCTGATGTTTTGATATGTGGAACCCATGGTTTCCAGTATCTTATTACTAATAATCTTATCCACATTTAATCTAATTCTTGATATATTTTATTTAATATTATAATCGTGTTAATACGCTTCCTCGGTTTCTATTGAATTCCACATTTTCAAATATTTTATTATTTTATCACAACTGACAATTATTCTATTACCCGCTAATACCCTGCGTGCGCTGTAACGCCTAAACAAATTCAAATGAATGTGCTTTTATGTTTAGTTGAACAAGTAGAAAGAAAAAAAATATATAACTTTATATTTTTAGATACCCTGTGCTGATTATTCGGCGTTCCCGGGAATGTACTTATCTCGATCTTCTTGGTATAAATGAGCTAAAAACAAAATTCATTATTGTGAGTTATCCGTAAAAGAATACCCGCCATGTGCTGATATACTTGCACAGGAACCTACGTACTTGTCTCGATCTCCTTTGTATCAATCAAATACAAAAATGGTTGTTGTGAGTTATCCGTAAGAGATAAACAAAAAGCTGATGCGGACGTCTTTGTAGAGCTTTTTGAGATATTCAATTCTGTGTACATTAATTTTGTGTATTTGTTATGGTTTGGGCAGCGTAAGCTATTTAAGCGTCCAAAGAGCTACTCTTTTCACTTTTTCCATTACAAAGGGCGATTTTTAAGGGTGTAGGAGTTGAGTATCACAACTCTCTTATAGCCTATGTTCATCCCGGGAATCTCCTGAACATTTTGCAAAAAGCCCCATCACAATCGGATCAACGATATGGCCGCGCATAAAGTACGAACATACAAACATTAATTTCTGTACATTAGATTATAACATTCACTCTCAATTATTATTTTCTCTTGTGTTCTAATTTAATCATTAGATCTTTGTTAATTACATTTTCCTATTACTATAATTAATTAAACCCTTTATTCTCTCTTAAATACATGTTTTAATTCTTAATTAAACTCTTTTATATTCAAATGTGTTAGACAGAGCCAGTTTTAATAGTAATAATATTAATAATAATAATAATAATAATAATAATAACAATAATAATATTAATTATTCCATCTTTAAAAAATCTTAAGTAGCTTAATGTTAACGAATCAGGAATTTGATAAGTTTTTCAATTGTATTTACAGGATGTAAAAAAACTAACGGCATAATTTCAAGAATGAATTCTTCATATTGAAAGAAGAAAAAAAGTATCTGTCCAGACGAAGAAACACACTTTGACGTTTAACTTCCGAATGTATTACTCCGCGCAGCACGAGTATATATATGCGACCTCCATTAGCTGTTTGTTACAAGCACCAATAAATTAATGCACTACAATCATTTTTTTTTAAATATTTAATGTTGCAGGTTGTATTAACACACACAATGGTATGTCCAAAACGAATTAAATTATTATAAATATATAATTAAAATAATTATCTAATATACGGTATATAATGAATGCATGTTTTTTTGTCCGTACTTTATGCGCGGCCATACCGTTGATCCGATTGTTATGCGGCTTTTTGTAGAATATTCAGGAGATTCCCGGGATGAACATAGGCTATAAGAGAGCAGTGATACTCAAATCCTAGACCCTTAAAAATTACTCTTTGTAGTGGGAAACGTGAAAAAAAGTAGCTCTTTGGACGCTTAAATGGCTTACGCTGCCTAAACCATAACACATACACTTAATTAATGCACACAGAGTTGAATATCTCAAAACGCTCTACAAAAAAGTCCAACACAGCATATTTTATCTCTTCCGATAACACACAATAACCATTTTTGTCTTTCATTGATGCCAAGAAGATCGAGACAAGTATTAGATTCCTGTGCAAGCATAGCAGAAAATGGCGGATATTCTTTTACGGATAACTCACAATAACGAATTTTGTCTTTTAGCTCATTTATTCCAAGAAGATCGGGATGAGTAGATTCCCGAAATACGCCGGGTAAACAGCACGGGGTATCTAAAAATAATTACGATATAAATGTTTCCTTCCTTATTTAGCTAAACATAAAACATTAATTTTCGTATTTCAGCACATTTATGTCAAGATAATCGGGATAAGTAGATTTGCGGACAACTCCGGGTAATCAATACGGGGTATCTAAAAATATAAATTTATAAATAGTTTTCAACTAAACATAAAAGCACATTAATTGTTATTTATTTAGGCGTAGCAGCGCTCGCCGGGTATTAGCTAGTATAATATAAAATATTATTTTGAGCACACATTTTATCACTGAGTTAGGTTACCACAAACTATATGACAGTCGACATATTTCTAACTGGCATATAACTTCCTAAAAAAATTGATCAATTTTAAAAAAAATGTGAATTTTTATTTACTCTCCGATCTTCGAAGAAACATGTAGGTGCACACTATATTCTGATCAACTATAGTTACATAAACAGCTTCAAATACTTAATTATATTAATCGAATACATTATCTATTTATTCGCTTCTGCCGTACGTGCTTTGGCCATGCACATATCACAGTAACTGCTGCAGTCATGTGCTTTGGGGATTTTCTGTCCATTTGTTTTCCTCGAATGTGTTTCTTAGCTTGGACAGACACAACATGGATTCTGAAATTTATGATTACAGAGTTAATCGAACTTTTATGAATGTTAGTGAATCATGGAAACAGACACAATACTCATCTTCCCACCACACTGTAAACTGCTATAATGGATTGAAATTATTTACACAGAGCTGGTCATGGTAATCCAATATTTGGGTGTGCAAATAACTAGCTGGAGATCGTTACATAATGAAGTCACACATCAGGCTAACAAAGCAGTAAGAGTAGCTTGGTGTATGAATGATATCATATGGAAAAACAAGTACTTAAATGAATATATCAAAACAAGAATATATAAAGCAGCAAACGCTCAATATTGACCTATACCTCCGAAACAAGAAGAGATATTGTTAAAACAAAAAAACTTTAGAAACAAATTAAATGAATATTCTGAGGAACATTGTACGTAAATCAAGGAAAGATAAAATTGGAAATGAAGAAATAAGAAGGCAGCTGAATATTCAGACAATAGGTGAATGGGCGAAAAAAAATTGAATAGAATCAACATATATCCCGCATGACACCAGAATTGTATGTATAGCAAGAGGTACGTTACCAGAGAATTGGAGAAGGACACCTGGAAGACAAAAAAGAGATGGGAAGTCTCTTAATTCAGGATGGAACAGGTCATGGACCTCAAACAAAGGGGAGAAGAAAAAGAAGAAGAAGCTTTGGGAGTTTAGGTACGAGATAATCAGACATATATCTGTCACTGGCCTGCATATCTTAAAGAGTGGTAAGTTTTTAAGTAACTTGGACGGCATATAGTCCATATTTAATTTTGTTTATTTATTTTACCTAATGGAGTTAAGACCGTAAGTTGTTCTCTTTCACTTCACCAGAGTTAAAGTATACATTTTATAATAATAAATTTGGAATTATCTACTTGTTGAATAATGGTATACACCGTGTCCACATATATACAGACTGATTCAAAATTGACTTTACAACTTTACAAGCTTATAGAAATTTATTTAGAAGACCTACAGAATTGGTTTTAATGCCATATGATAGCACAACTCATCAAGTTTTCACCGACATAGTTTTATAGTACCTAGTTGTCTCACCGCGTGCGCTAACGTAGTTCATATCAAAATGGCTGCTTTCACAGGTGCCGAGCGTGCTCGTTGTGTGTTTTTGTTCGAAGAAACTAAATCTGCGACAATTGTTCAGCGTATATTTCGTACGCAGTATGGTAAGGATCCTCCTAGCAGGCCAACAATTTATTCTTGGCACCAAACATTTGTTAGGACTGACTGTTCTGTTAGTCTTTCCACGCATACTGGCCGTCCACGTACGGCTGAAGCTGTGGTTGAACAAGTGGGGGATAGCTTTGCTCGGAGCCCTAGCGCACGCGGTGAGAGAACTAGGTACTATAAAACTATGTCGGTGAAAACTTGATGAGTTGTGCTATCATATGATATTAAAACCAATTCAATACATTTCTATAAGCTTGTAAAGTTGTAAAGTCAATTTTGAATCACCCTGTATTATATCATACTTAAAACTACTACTACATCGCTTTGGATAATCGTATCTAAATGAAATGGCTGACAATCAAATGAGAAACTCAAAACGTTTTGTGCAATGTCAAAAATAGAGAATAATGGATAACAATACAACCTAAACTAAATTTAATCATGTTTTTTATGGTAGATATGGGTTCATTATTGGATATTTAGCAGACAGGTTAAAACGTACGTCTGCAGCGTCACTCATGCGGCTACATTCAATGTGGATGAGGTGTGGCAAAAACGTTTTGGGTTTCTCTTTTGATTGTCACCAATTTCATTTAGATACGATTATCCAAAGCGACGTAGTAGTAGTTTAAAGTATGATACTATATTTGTGGACACGCTGTATAACATATATAGGCTACACAATATAAAGTTGACAAGGAAAAGAAAGAGAAATAATCACAATAATAATATTAACAATAAAAGAAAAAATGCAGGTACAATATTCAATATTAGATTTTATAAAGAACAAGTAATTAAATTGGTACGGACACATTAGATGAATGAAAGAGGGAAGACTACCTAAGATAATCATGGATTGGGAACCACAGAGAAGAAAAAAGGAGGATAGACCAACTATTACGTGGATTTACGGAATCAATGAAGCTAAGAGGGAATGGGAAATAGAAGAAGATATATGGATGAACAGACAGGAATGGAAAAATGTGTTGAAACAAATGTGTAGTTAAATGTGAACAAAGGTACCGGAAAAATGTATATTCATTGTAAAAGCCGGAATAATAAAAAAAAACTATAACAACAATAATAATAACCTAAAATTAGATTAAGTGATTGGCTAGATAAAGAAAATTTAAAATATAAAGGAATAATAAAAGTATACTAGATGTATACTTTTACATAGTTATATATTATATTGTCTAAGGAAATATGAAGTGAGTTTATAACTGTTTTTGAGTCGGGCAGTCCTTAATATACGAGCGTAGGGAATTCCAGAGTCGAGTGGCAGAAACAAGGATGGATGAGGAATAGTGAAATGTCCGATGTAGAGGAATACTTATAGTTAAATTTTCCCTCGATCGTTTGTTTAAATTATGGTGGGAGGATAGTAAATGGAAGCGAGTAGAAATATAAAAGGGTGATGAGGTGGACAAAGTGTCGTATAAGAAGCAGAGACAATGTATCTTTAGCCTCTCTTCCAATCGGAGCTGAGACAACATTTCGAATACTGGAGTTATGTGGTCTGATTTACGGATGTTGCATGTATAACGTGCATACGCATTATGAACTCGTTGCAGTCTTTGTCCGAATGTGATATTCATGTCAGTTAAGAGTAAGTCACAATACTAGAAATGTGGCATAATCAAAGTAGAGGCAAGCACTTTTTTTAACGAAGAAAGAAGGCATTTTTTTTTACACGTTTTAGGGAATGGAAGATTGAATATACGTTTTTTACAAGTTTAGATCTTAAATGAACCTGCCCAACAAAGATTTTGATCTAAATATACACCAGGACTTTTCACGGAAGGTTTAAATGGAATTTCAATTTGATTTATATTTACAGAAATTATGGATAAAGCGTTTTGTCGTACTTACCAGCAATGGCGACCATGATTAAAAATTCAACTTCCTACATTTCGGGGTTGCCAACCTAAATAACTATATTGTAATATTACATTTACACCCACGTGCGAGAAGTAAAACACTGCCCTCTATCTATACTACGTATAATGTATATACAGAAAATATGCAAAAGGTAGTGTCAATATAAATTATACTAAACAAATCACTGCATTTTAAATGAACTGAACTTTATTTCAAACAATATTAACAATCAATACGTACTTGCGGCCATGTTATCAATAAATGTTCTCAAGGCCTCCTGTTGTTTCAACTAATAAACATTGCCCACACTGTTAACGCTACTCAATTATTTATAATGAACGCAAATATTTCCAACAAAGATGTTATTATTTTACTATTATTTATTATTTTAAAAACACCATCGCGCAAAAAATAATGTACAGCGCACATTTGTGAAGTGTTTTACAGAATCTCGCAAATTAAAAACCTCAGTTTTTAAACATTTTTCCTCGATTCAGTAAAAACCACTTCCCAACATGTTTAATAGACTTTGATGGCCGATGACAATTGCTTGTGACTTCTCAGGATTCATATGGTCTGTTTGTTTCGTCCACGTTGCTATTGGAGTTATAGTCTTCAGATTTACGCTTTTCTTGGCCAGGTTATATAATAAACAGCCACAACACACACAACAGATTAGCATCTAGTTTTGAAGTTGATAAACATGGTTTGCCTGTAACTGCCAAATGCATACGACGTACTGAGTAATCTGTCTTGAATTGAGTTACTCTAAGTAACCGGCAATTAGCTAAGATAGTTTTGATGCTCGTCTCGTCTAACAGAGACAGTTCGTGTTGCTTTCCCAGGAATCAAGTGTCTGGAAACCAGTTAATTGTTCTCAGTCGGTAATTATGCATAAGTAGAACATAACTTCAGTCAAGCGAGAAGTTCACTGCGGGAATTATAGTTAATTAGATAAGATCAGATTCAATTCCACTAAGTTTGCTATTCAACAAATACTTTGTAAGCAAGAATTCATATGGTTCTACATAGTTGTGTGGTCAATAAATTTCTACACCCCAGTTGCGCTTGTTCAATTCCTGCAGAATTAGGAATCTAAAAAAAGAAGATGACCTACAACGTTCAGTCCACTCTTTTCACCGATTTCCGATTGAGGGTCTTTCCACTTTTCAGCGGTTGCCCTTTTACCAGCCGGCTGCTGGCCCTTCACATCCACATGTGTCAATCACAGAGGTAGATGATCAACAGCCAGTGTAGGGGTGACATGTGGTTAGCATGTCGAGTCCCCCAGCCGTTATAGCTGGTTCCTCAACCTGGAGCCGCTACTTATTGTAGCTACCCAATTGCCTCACGATGCTGGGTGGTCACCGGTCCCATATTGGCCGAAATACCATGAGAAAATGTCTTCTCCCATGGAGACTCGAACCAGCGCAAGTCCCGTAGCTCTGCGCCAAGGCTTTCTACCTTAACCGCTCGTCTACAGCGCGGGACTTTTCACCAAATTGCAATAAATTACAACATGGAAATCTCAACAGAAAAATCTAAAGTCATGGCTTTTCTAGGAAAAGACCCAGTTCGCAGTAAAATTGTTATTAATAATAAAATATTAGAACAAACCAACACATTTAACTATCTCGGATACAAAGTTACATACGAAGAAGAAAAAGATTTTAGTCAAAAAATTATAAAATTTAACAGAGTAACAGGAATTAAAAATAATTATTTCAAGCCAAACAGAGTACAGCAACACCCACGAATTAGAATTTATAAAACACTGGCCAGACCCATATTATGTTATGGCAGTGAGGCCTGGACAATTCGCAGTGTAGATGAACAAAGACTAACTGCGGCAGAAATGAAATTTATGAGACTTACTGCGGGATATTCAAGGACAGACCATAAAAGGAATTCTCAAAGAATTACACACAGAATCAATCAAGGAATATGTACAAAAATACAGAAACAACTGGAAATCTCACGTACGAAGAATGAACAGAACAAGAATACCACGTCAGATCTTAAATTATCAGCCACCAGGCAAGAAATCTTTGGGCAGACCCTTCAAACGTTGGATTGAGACCGTAACAGATCACTAGGTCTATCACATGAAAGGAAGAAGAAGAAGAAGAAGAAGAAGAAAATCTATGAAAGGTCTCGTTGCGTGATCCTCTTGAGCGTCTTTGATATAATAGCAAAAACTACATATACAGAGTGTAACAGGACCTCACTGACAAAATGATAGGGATGATAGGCCAAGCAGAGAGGATCATTTTTTTTGTGAAGGAACATAAAGTCGCAAACACGTCGTTCATGAGTTATGCGCAGATGAAGGTGTTCGCCCGTTAAGGTCGGAATTGAATATAAACAATTGTACACCTACCATTTTAATGAAAAAATACATGTTTTTACAATAAGTGTTCAAACAGTCGACCCTGTGCCTCACTGCAATGTTTGATATCATTGCAGCAACGATTGGTCATTACGGCCGACTATGGCAGGATTCTTTTTGACGTCTTCAAAACACTTAGGCCTATTGTTTGAACAGATTGTAAAAAAATATATTTTTCAATAAAATAATACGTGTACAATTGTTTGTATTCAATTCCGACCCTTAAGGGTTGTGCCGGTTCGCTCAGGGTAGAATATGATCACTCAGGGATGTTTATATTATACACTTATTATTTCAGTTTATTGGATAAATTAGTATGTACAATTGTATATTTACAGTGGTTTATACTTCACTAATTCGGAGTGGAGTTGATGAATTACTTCCGCCCACGTGTTTTAACACCACCTTCGCAAACGGTTACTGAAGAACTTGACTATTGCAGAATGCAGGATCGTGAGAGAGTTTTCACGCGCGTCCTCGCCTTATAAGGGCGATGACCCCTCCCATAAAGTCGCCATCCCCACTCCGAGTGTATATGGTATTCATTATAGCTTAGAGGGGTAGGTACCATTCGTTTGGGTTTCTATGTTGGTAATAGACTCGTGTGCACGTTTGTGCGCCTTCCAATTGTTACTATTAATGGTACGTTTTAGTACTTACGAGTCTATTACTTCTTGCCACAGGGTTAACACTTTCATTTACGCATCACTCATAATTTACCTCTTTTGCGAACGATATTTTCCGTTCACAAAAATTATCCTCTGTTTATGTCCTATCATCCTTATCATTTTGTCGGTGAGGTCCTGTTACACCCTGTTGAGAGAGTCTTCATTTGTGTAACTGTTTATGTTTATGGTTTAGAGTTATTGCCACTTGTAAATATCAATTATCGTTTCGTGTTTAATTGAATGGTACCTTTTTGTAGCCTCACTATGATATAGTCCGTTTACATAAAAGCGGGTGCCACGCGACAGTGCTTGTCAATGACTAACACGCGGAATCATTATAGTGGCGGTTATCGGCAACTTTGTATTTAATTATATATAACAGCTGCGCGGAAACGCAGGGCAACCATCATAGTGAGGCGATAATTCCTTTTCAGCGGCGAAGGTAAGACTCCTGGTACAGCACGATTTTAAAATTCCATCTTGGTTTAGGGAGTATGTACTTTGATTTTTACTAGTGGGGGAATTAACTTAGGAAATATAGTAATAAAAACAGTGGTCTTTGCAGATGCCAGGTTTTAATAGCAAAAACAGAGGACGAACTACAAGGAATGCTATATAAGCTAAATGAAATATCAAAAAAATACAACATGGAAATATCATCAGAAAAATTAAAAAAAACAATGGCCTTCAAGGACGCTCATCCAGTTAGGATAAACATAATATTAGAAAATAAACCAATGGAACAAGTAGTAAGATATAACTTCCTAGGTTGCGAAATATCATACACAGCGGAAACAGATATAAATAAAAAAGTAAATAAGTTTAATTATATGACAGGAACACTAAAAAGAACTTTGAAAAATAAAGCCAGAAACGGTATATAATGAAATTATACAAGGCAATGGCAGTGCCTATTATTACTTATGGATCCGAAACATGGACAGTGACAACACAAGAATCAGCCACAATACAAGCTGCTGAAATGCGATTCCTCAGACCAATAGCAGGATATCAAAGAACAGACAAAAAACACAACACAGAAATAAGACAACAACTAAACGTTGAGGAATTAAACACAACAATAGTGAAATACAGAACAAACTGGAAACAACACTTGACAAGGATGACTGAGAATAGAATACCAAAAGCAGCATACAGTTATTCACCACGAGGAAGAAGAAGTTTGGGAAGACCAAAGAAAAGATGGAAACAGCTGCAATTTGGAGCCGGAACAGGCTAGTAAATAATGCTAAACCGTGAAGAAGAAGAAGATTTTAACTGACCTGTGTTGTCTTTGAGGGTGTACCTGGCATATTAGTAACACAGTTTCATGAGAATCGCCTGTGCATATCTTTTATTATACGTGATTCAGATTTTTTGTTCTCTGTAGAAATCAATCGCCTAATTAGGTGGTCTTAAATTCGAAACTCGGTGCCGACAAACGTCACTACCCGACTGTTTTATTTTTTCTGGTTTTTATCGAAGTCATGAAGGCAAACATTGGGATGGAATTTCATTACACATACTATTTCATCCTAATCACAATTTTATAGCTATCATAAAAATTAATTAATGGATATATATTTTAACACATGACAAAACAGGAATGGATACACACGACTAACGCTTAGATCTAAATATTCTAATATCTCAGAGGCAATATGACTTTGGATATGAAAGCGATATATATATATATCGTCACAGGCCACGTGATATGAAACGGATTTGTTCATGACGACGATAATTTTATATATGTATATAATATATATAATATTTGCCTTCATTGCCAAATGTCAAAAATATATTTATAATATCTATATATACAAGCGTTACTGCTATAAAGTAAATATTCTCTTTAATAATTTGCTTAACTGTTATGTTAGCCGCTAGATGGCAGTCGGAAGATCTTTCCGGTACCTCTTGTGTGAATTGAGAATACTACATGTATAAGAAAATTGTATGCTTCTCTTGGAATTCTTGGGTAGCTCAGTTGGTTAGAGCGCTAAAGGTGCAGACTTTAGAGACTCGAGTTCAAATCCCGACTCAAGCATTCTTTTTTCTTTTCATATATATATATATATATATATATATATATATATATATATATATATATATTATATTTTCGCGGATATATAAGTATGAATGTCCACCGCTGTGGTCTCGAGGTAGCGTGCTGCCTTGTCACGCAGCGGGCCCGTGTTCTATCCCCGGTCGGGGCAGTTTTTCTGGGTGAGGTTTTTATCGGGGTTTTTCCTCACCTGTAAGACAAATGTCAGGAACAATTTAAGGCCCAAACGGTTCCCGAAATCATATGGCCATCATCATCATCATCATCCTTATCATTATCATCATCATCATCGTCATCCTTCACCGGTGGAAAGCAACGGGAAGCTACCACACCTACAATTCCCTAGTAAAGCTGCAAGCATAGCATGAAAATGCTATGATTGCGGTGAAGGACCTGCCTTCGGGCAGAATTACTATGGATGGACATAAGTGTGATTAAGAAAGTTTTCTTAGGTTTTCCGGGTCATGGATTAAAGGTTGGTCTCTGGACACTGATTCCGACGTTTCGGCATGATCCTCGACCATGGCATACGACAATTTAATATAATTACCATGGATATCAAGGGTTCAAATAAAGGATTTTAAATTACTTGAGTAATTTTATGGTTTTCCTGATTCATTAAGGCATAGACTTTTTGGTTTTGTAACAGGATCTATTCAATGATTAATAATAACCTATATTAAAAAATCAGCGAAATTTAAAATTATTTATAACTATAAGAATATATTCAGGTGTAACCAATTTATATATACACGACATTTTAAATAAATGGAAAGTTTTAGTGAATCCAGGAATAAGAATAGATAACAAAGTGTGCATAAATAATCTTCTATTTGCTGACGATGTAATCATAAAACTGAACAATGAAGACGACTTACAGAAATCTATGCATGCACTAAATGAAATATGTAAATTATATGATCTAAAGATTTTTGTAAGGAAAACGAAGACCATGGCTTTTAGAGGAAGAGATCCAGTGAGATCCAAAATCATTTTAGAAAATCAAAGTATAGAACAGGTGTCTAGCTTCAAATATTTGGGCTGTGATGTTGGCTACAATGTGGAAAGAGATATTGACTCCAAAATAAATACATTTCAGACTGTGTGTGGAACAATACAAATGTTAATATTATCTTATTATTATTATGTTATGGCGGTTCCCACAATATTGTATGGATGTGAAACTTGGGCTCCAATGAAAAAACATAAGGATAGAATACATACGGCGGAGATGAGGTTCCTAAGACACGTAAAAGGATGTACAAGACTTGATAGAATAAGAAATGAGGATATAAGAGAAGAATTGAAGGTACAGCCTTTATTGGATAAGGTCACGAATTACAGACAGAAGTGGACTGATCATATGGATGGAATGAGTAAGGAGAGATATCCATTGTTAGCAAGAAATTATCAAGCAAGAGGAAGGCGTGATGTTGGAAGACCTGGAAGACGTTGGGCTGATGCATTATGAAGTCGGAACCGGCAATTGCCTAATCCCTGGAGTGATGATGATGATGATGTAACCAATTCTCGGATGTGAAAACAGTGGTTTTAGGCCCGATGTGACCAAATATAATAAAATATTAAAAATATAAAATTAGTAGCTGATAAATCAGTCGTCCTCAACTAAAATAAAGTTCTGTTAGAACTTAATATCAGTTGAAATGCAGAAGATGAAAAACTGTTTTGAAAGCCCTTCATGTTTTTAACTATTTGACGAAGTTTTATAACAGAACTTTATTTTAGTTGAGGACGACTGAATTATCAGCTACTAATTTTATATTTTAAATATTTTGTTACATAACCTCAACAGTACTTTAAAATTAATTTTAGAAGTAATGACCAAATATGTTAAAGAATGAGCTAAAATAGAAATTAAAGCGATATAAAAAAATACAAGTATATAATATTATATGAATATCTTGGTGTAATGCTGGACATGCTTTATAAGCTGTGCTATAATAATATTACATGCAAACTCCATTAAATGCCATAACACAAAAGACATTAACTGATATCTACCTGTACCTAATAGAGCACTTCACATCCGTTACTGATATCATTAAATGGCTTCCCTGTGTTACCTTCAGTTAAGTTGCAAATTAGTGCTTACAGTGTGAATCGGGGAATTACAGGAGACACTCCTTAATCAACATATTATATACTCCTGCATTCAATAGTTATACTAACATATATATATATAATATATATATATATATATATATAATATGAAAATAAGTCTCTGCTTAAGTTTCTTCGAGTAGTAGGAAGTCCCCTGGGTAGGGCTGCTACCTTATAGCCTCTAGTCAGGCGTTCAAAATTCAGATTCCGAAGATAGCTTACAAATAGTAGCGTATCAATTATTCAAAATTGCCAGAAAATATAATATGAAAATTTCCACTACAAAATCCAAAACAATGGCAATGTGTGGAAAAAACATACAACGGGTGAAAATTGAGAGTGATGGAAAAATTATAGAACAGGTGTCAGATTTCTCTTACTTAGGAAGTGTATTTGCAGAGTATAAGAGTGACATTCATTCAATATTACGAAAATATAATAAAATGAATGGGGTAATACGAAGACATTTTGGTAAACAGATGAGGACAGAGACAAAACTAAGATTACATAACATCACATCAAAAGCTGCTCTAAAATACGGAAGTGAAATTTTGATTTTAAATAAAAGAAACTTCATAAACTTCAAGTAAGCCAAATGCGCTTCTTACGATCATTGTTAGGAGTTAACAATCTGGATCACCAAAGGAACACTATTATCAGAGGAAAACTTGGAGTAACAAGTTTAAATGAAGATATACAAAGATACCAACAAGAATGGAAAAATCATCTGAGGAGAATGGCAAGAAATAGACTTCCAAAATTAGCATTCCAATATAACCCAACTGGACACAGGGACCAAGGAAGACCAAAACATCGGTGGAAAGATCAAGACCAATTTCGCTAGGTTTACCGTACAGGCCACATGGCCTAAAACGAATTTGTCCATGATGATGAATATGAAAAGATAAATAAATGCTTGAGTCGGGATTTGAACCCAAGTCGCCAAACTCTGTACGTTTATCGCTCTAACTGAGCTACTCGAGTATTCCAACACAAACATACATTTTTCTTACATATGTAAAGTAAAGTAAAGTGATCCCACAACAGACTCGGAGGCCCTTGGGGTAGTAGGAGGTTAAGGCTCCCACTTTTTCTAGACAATCGGCACTTGATGTCAGTCGGGTTGTCAGCCCTGCGTGACGGCCGCCTTTACCCCCAGAACAAGCGTCTGGTACTTATTTCCGTTAGAGGCTGAGTCGACCCCAGGGCCATAGTGCCGCCAGAGGGTTTGGGTCAGTTTAAAAATCTTGACCCCCAACGGGACTTGAACCCTCGACCCTCCGGCTTGTAGCTCAGTGCCTTAACCACTACGCTACGGCGTGTGGCATAAATAAATGATGTTTGACTCATTTGAGAAGAAAGTCAAATTTATTTGGTAACAATACCAAAGTAAGAAAAAACACTTTCATTGAGCACAAAACACTTGTGTCGACAGTGGAAAAAACAAATTTGTTTCTGTCTTCTGCACTGGATGTGTCCCATACGAAACTGCTCACTACAACAGAGGTTTAATATGACGATGACCAACGTCGTTGCACACATTGTACCGACGAATCATGTTCCGGTACACTCGTTCCATCACAGCTGGTGTCCCGTTAATCTCTAATGCAGCGTCCATATCTTGTGACGTCATGTGCTGACTATCCGGTTGAAAAACAACACCGGCAAAACCGACACATAGTAAATGGCTGTAGCACAGAAACGGTACGTTTCCGGACATGGGTTCTTATTCAAATTATTGTTTACTCAGTTCCCTATACTAGCCCTAGAAATTTGTAACATGAATTTCTGAACACGCTGTATACATACATATATCCTGTATAATTTCCAATAATTGTGAATGTTCTCATTAGGTTTCTGTATATAATAATAGTACTTTATCGTTTAATTCACTATCTGATAACTCTTACGTTTATGTTCATATGCTATCTACCTCAATTAAATTTTGTTCTTGCCAAATCAAATTGATTCCGTTGTGAATCGAGGTTGAATTTCAATGAATTCTGAAAAAGGAAATGTGTTTAATTTTTACAGAACTGGAGCTCTTTATAAGGTTGCAAAAAATGTAACCGTTAAATGGATTCATGGAAATTGTTGTGTTAAAACAAAGGGTATGTTGTGCATGTTACACAGAATAATAAAAAAACAAATGCTACGTAAATACCTCCAAGACACAAATTGGAATAAAACAATTGCCTCTAACAACCCTATTATATTTACCATACACTGTATGATCGAAAGTACAGGGACACTCACAAACAAAACATAGTTAGCCCTTCCCACTGCCACATATACAAGTATTAATTCTTAATAAGGAATAGAAGATAATTATTACCTTCACCATTAGCTATTCGCAGATGACCAGGTGGTGATTGCTCAGGATCCGAATTATGCATCTTTTATGGTAAGGAAAATACAAAAAAATGGGGGTTACAGATTCTTCTTCTTCTTCTTCCTTCCAAGTATTAGGCCAAGGCCTGTTACGATCCTATAGAAAATTTTCCCTCCAGCGTCTTCCGGGAAATTCTCGTATAAGACTTGAAAGCATAATAATAGTCCCTTCGATTGGTTGCTGGCCGAAGGAAGGCAAGACCAGTGATGGGGCTGCCATCTTATAGCCCCTGGTCAGGCTTTTCTGGAGAAGAAAAGAAAATAAAGGAAAGAAGAAATGGAAGAAAGGAAAGACTCCCTAGCCCTCAGATGCCCTAATAGCGTCGGGGTCGAAAAAAACACGAGTTAACCAAGAGAGGTTAGATAGTAAAGTTAAAAGAGTGCAAAACACAAGTAAGTGGAAGAAATGTTTTGCTCAGCTTGGGCACTTTGTGGTCGCCATCCACATATCCCCTAGATGAGGACCCCTGAGGGAGGGTAACTATAATTAAACAGAATATCTTCAATTTGGTACATCAAGTGAGTTGAATTGCAATTCAGAAAAAATACTTAATGTTAAAAATTTGAATGGTTACGAACTATGTTAGATAAAAATGAGAAATCAGCTACAAAACTTGAAAGTAGAATAACTAATGGAAGAAGAACCTTTAGTATGTTGAATTCGGTGCTTTGGAATATAAATATAACATACAGAACGAAGAAAACTATATTTCAAGTTCTGTTACAAAGCATTTTATTATATAGCTCCGAAACCTGGACAGTAAGTAGAAAACAAGCCAACAAGCTGTTAGCAGCAGAAATCGATTTTTAGAGGCGATCGGCAAGGATTTCAGAAGGGATAAAGTCAGAAACGGCACGATAAGGGAAATTATGCAAGTTAAAAAAAATTATAAAAATAGAAGAAATGTTTGAAATGGGTTGGACACTTCTTCTTCTTCTTCTTCTTCTTCCTTTCCAGGATTAGGCCAATGCGACCTGTTCCGGTCTCAAGTCCATCGTTTCCTTGGCCGTCCCAAAGATATTTTCCCATGTGGTTTGTAGGTGTTGATCTTTTTGGGTATTCTTGTATTGTCCATTCTGTCTACATGTTCTTTTCATTGGTATTTGTGCTCTTCTAGTTTATCAACTATTGAAAATATCTCCAGTTAATTTCTTATTGATTCATTGTGTAATCTATCCATGCGTGTACATCCTTTTACATATCTTAAAAAATTCATTTCAGTGGCTTGAATGTGTGAGATATATTTTTTTGTAAGTACCCAGATTCAGAACCATATAAAAGAACAGGAACAGCCATATTTTTATAAAACCTGAGCTGAGTTTCTCTTCGAGTCTTTCGGAAGATTCTTCTTATGGTGCCACACATCATTTGATATCGGTTTAATTTATTATGTATATCCCAATAATAGCTATATGTTATATCTGAACCAAGATCTTTTTGGGTAATCTTGTATTGTCCATTCTGTCTACATGTTCTTTTCATTGGTATTTGTGCTCTTCTAGTTTATCAAGTATTGAAAATATCTCCAGTTAATTTCTTATTGATTCATTGTGTAATCTATCCATGCGTGTACATCCTTTTACATATCTTAAAAAATTCATTTCAGTGGCTTGAATGTGTGAGATATCTTTTTTGTAAGTACCCAGATTCAGATCCATATAAAATAACAGGAACAGCCATATTTTTATAAAACCTGAGCTGAGTTTCTCTTCGAGTCTTTCGGAAGATTCTTCTTATGGTGCCACACCTCATTTGATATCGGTTTAATTTATTATGTATATCCCAATGATAGCTATATGTTATATCTGAACCGATCCGATTGAGGGTCTCTCCACTTTTCAGCGGTTGCCCTTTTACCAGCCGGCTGCTGGACCTTCACATCCACATGTGTCAATCACAGAGGTAGATGATCAACAGCCAGTGTAGGGGTGACATGTGGTTAGCATGTCGAGTCCCCCAGCCGTTATAGCTGGTTCCTCAACCTGGAGCCGCTACTTATTGTAGCTACCCAATTGCCTAACGATGCTGGGTGGGCACCGGTCCCATACTGGCCGAAATACCATTAGAAAATTTCTTCCCCCATGGAGACTCGAACCAGCGCAAGTCCCGTAGCTCTGCTCCAAGGCTTCCTACCTTAACCGCTCGGCTACGGCGCGGGACTTATCTGAACCAAGATAGTTAAAGTGTGCTATCTGTTCTATTATTTCATTATTGATCACTATTTTTGCTCTGACTGGCTCTTTGCCCTGAAAAGCCAACATTTTAGTTTTTGAAGTTGAGACTTTGAGATTATAATAGAGTCCTAACTGATTCAACATGTAAATGGCTCTTTGTAAATCATCTGATTTCTGTATAATTACATTAAAATATTCATATACATTTCCTTATTAATTTGTATTCCTATTGGACTTGATTTTTTCCATTTTCGTATAACATCGTCAAAATATATATTAAACAATGTAGGTGATAATGTACACCCTTGTCGAACTCCTTGATTTATTAAAATTTCTTCACTGGAATAATTATCTAAATTAAGGATACTTTTCGTCCCATTATAAAGACTTTTTATTCCTTCTGTAAGTTGAGCCGGGTACCCTCTTGCCTTCAATATTTCCCACAATTTTCTTCTTATCACCTTATCAAAGGCTTTTTCAAGATCAACGAAAGCCAAATATGTGAGTAAATTGAATTCTCGTCTCTTTTCTATTATCTGTCTCATAGTGAATATATTGTCAGAGCAGGACCTTCCTTGTTTAAAATTGGACACCTCTCAAGAATGGAAAATGATAGAACCAAAGAAGATCCAAGCTAATGGAAGAAGTGGAAGAGGCAGACTAGAGAATGTTAGATAGATGGAGTGAGGAGAAATATGGAAGCTAGAGATTTGAGGGAAGAAATGCTCTAGACAGGAATTTCTGGCGACAAATCACTTTGGGTTGTAGGAGAAACACTGTATTGTGGAATATTCCTAACTGAAAAATACATTAATAGGGATTGAACCCACCCTACGACTTTATGACAGCCTTAATTATAGGAGGTATTAGAACGTTTATGGAGGAATGACATCTCATTACATTTAAAGAGCTGTAAAAAGAAAGAATAATGGAGTGGGTCATGGGAGTCTCGAGATAAATTGTCGTTCTAATTCACAAGATGATCGATTAGACATACTGGGCCGATCAGTATATTTCCTCAACGTCATTCTCTCCAACTGCCTCCCTCGTATCTTCGCTTTAAGGGAAACACATTGTCATAAGTAATGCCTCGAATTATTTCCAATTTATCTAGACGATTTGGAAATCAAGAGTGGCATTTATTAGGACCATTTAACGAATAAAATTAAGCTGTTTACTCACAAATCATTATTTAAATATACTTATTTTAAAATATTTATATATTTAATATAAACGGCGATGTTTGAAAACAAATGAGAATGTTTGGTTATGTTTAATTTGTTATCCATTGCAACTTGGTAATATTATTTATTGCCAAATAGGACCGCAATATAGTAAGAATTCACCGTAGTGGAGAAAAAATAAAACACATCAAACTGTATATTATAACCAACATTAAATGTTATCGATTAATTTATTTTCGGAAACAACTCAGCAAAATAATTATTTGAAAACGCAATTATTGAACACACAATTATCAAATGTGTAGTTCAAAGGAATCTGTTCATTATTTGCTATATTCAACGTATTTGTGGGGAGTCAGTCACTGCAAAATAATGCTCTGACCTGTTCAGAATATTAAAAAGGAGGAGCTTCCTTTATTTCAGTAAACAGTATTCGATAAATATCGAGGTGAAACACGACTGTCATTAGTTGTAAAATAAAATTCATTGAAACGTGATTGGTCATTGACTTCCATTTGGGGCATGAGTTAAATAGTAGTTCTAATTCATCCTACAAATGATCGATTAGATAAACTGGGTCAATAAGTATATTTCCTCAACGTTATTCTCTGCAACTACCTCATTATAAATCTTTGCTTTAAGTGAAATACATCATTTATAACAGATTATATGGCCCCGATTAATATGTTAGGGTTAATAGAGAAAATATATTGATAATTAGAATATATATATATATATATATATATATATATATATATATATTATATATATATATAAATCTGAATAAGTTGCAATGGATTTTATATAAAATAATTAATTAATAATTAATTAAAAATAATTAATATTCAAACGAAATATCAACTTTTATAAGATTCATGATGTGTTCCGTTGAGGTTTATTCAAAATTAATATAAAATTATAGAATATTCACCTGAATATTCTATAATTTTATATTAATTTCAAACGAAATAATTTGAATGCAATCATATTTTGGGATTCGTTAACAAAAATCTCTCACAGTAGAAGACAAATTCTTTATATTCATCTATAGTAATTCTGCCCGAGGGTAGGTCTTTCACTGCAATCATAACATTTTCATGCTATGCTATGCTTTGCAGCTTTACTAGGGAATTGTAGGTGTGGTAGCTTCCCGTTGCTTTCCACACCGGTGAAGTATGATGATGATGATGATGATAATGAGGATGGTGATGAAGATGATGGCCATATGATTTCGGGGACCGTTTGGGCTTTAAAGTTTTCCTGGCATTTGTCTTACAGGTGAGGAAAACCTCCGATAAAAACCTCACCCAGAAAAACTGCCACGACCGGGGATCGAACCCCGGCCCGCCGCGTGACAAGGCAGCACGCTACCTCGAGACCACAGCGGTGGGGAGTAATCTTATATATATAAATTAATGTTTGTTTGTATATTTGTTTGTTCGTACTTTATGCGCGGCCATACCGTTGATCCGATTGTGATGTGTTTTTTGCAAAATGTTCAGGAGATTCCCGGGATGAACATAGGCTATAAGAGAGTTGTGATACTCAACTCCTACACCCTTAAAAATCGCTCTTTGGAAATCGTGAAAAAAGTAGCACTTTGGACGCTTAAATGGCTTATGCTGCCTAAACCACAAGAAATACACAAAATTAATGTACACAGAACTGAATATCTCAAAAAGCTCTACAAAAAAGTCCGCGACAGCATATGTTTATCTCTTAGGGATAACTCACAAAAAACATTTTTGTCTTTCATTGATACCAAGAGTCCCTTATCTCTTACCGATAACTCACAATAACCATTTTTGTCTTTCATTGATACCAAGAGTCTCGTGCCGTAGCCGAGTGGTTAAGGCAAAAAGTCTTGGCGCAGAACTATGGGTCTTACGCTGGTTCGAGTCTCTACGGAAGGAAAACAATTTTCTTATGGAATGTCGGCCAGTATGGGTCAGAAATGAAATCTAGCTGGGAAAAAAAAAAAAAACTGTTTTGACTCACTCTCATCAATTTATCTTTTTTTTTTCACTCTAATATAATTGTTATATGACGGTTCTTAGCTTATCTGCAAAGGAGGGTACAATTCTAATGTTCATGACTATGTGACGTCATCATTCACACTTCTTGAGCCACAACAGAAGGCTGTAAGAGGTATTCTTGCGAACTTATTTAGTAATATCTAATTATGTCCTAATTTCTGAATTTTATGGTAAAAAAGTAACATATTGTTATCGTCCGCCCATGACATGAGAATTGAACGTTTGGGCAGGAAGTCTGCCGGGTACGCTAGTTCTTTATATAATGTACCATAAATACAGCTATAGCCAGGTTCAGATCGATGAATAGAGACACAATTCTGGGTTCTTACAATTTTCACGTATGGAGTGGTCGGGGACTTTTCAACTATACTAGGATTTACAATTTGGAGAAAATTCAGATAAAGATATAGTGTGGGAGTAGTTATTGAAAATAATGCCTCTCAAATATACGTAACACAAGATTTAACCAATGACAAATGAAGTTTCAGTGTACTACCATATAAGTATGGCATACTCTTGGGTTCGAGGAGAGAATGCATCCACGAAAAGGCAATGCAGTTATTCTTATGTTTGGGCGCTTTCCCTCTGATTTTTCTACAAGGATTTTTCATGCCCCTCTTTCATTCTCAATTCGAGCCACAGGTTCTGCCCACCTTAGTCCACGGGACTTAACTGTTCTTATTATGTTTTCTTTCTCGTCTGTATGTCCACAAATTATCTTAAGAACTTTATTCTCACTCACTCATATTCTTTTCTCCTCCCTTAAAGTAAGAGTCCGTGTTACTGGACCGAATCAACGATTCTAAATCCGATGTTGCCTTAGATGTTGAAGAGTTTCTAAATAAGAATAGTTATAAACAGACGAAACATTTTAAAAAGTAAACAAATCTGTAACATTTGAAAATAATTTGTTAAACACTATAAAGCTACGTGATAAACTTAGAAAAAAAATATATATATATATATATATATATATACCTGGAATTTAGTGGTTGGCGGTAAATAGACAACAGACACATTTCTGCTCTTTCTGTATGGTAATATATACAAATTGCCTCTTTTAAAGTAATATTTACCTTTTTAATATATGGGTCTAAGTTAGCTTTATATAAAATGGCAACACCGCCTGGATATCTACCTCTCTTTCCTCTCTTTTGATTACCCTTAAAATAACCTTTCATATTACATAGATTTACGCATTCATTAGCTTTTAACCATGTTTCTCCTAGAGTTAATATATCAAAAGTCTCAGTAAACTGTACACATCAGTCCATTGAAAGTTTTTGTTTTAACCCTTCGATATTCCATGAACCGACTGTCAACAAACCCTATTGTGTTCCCTTGTCATTAGTCTTACCTGTATTTTTCGAACTTCCCCCTCTCAATAGTTCCTTTTCTGCGGGTAAATTCAGAAGTCTTAGTGATTTTCTTGTTGGAGTTCTTGTGTCCGCCGGTCGTTCACCTCTTAGAGGTGGAGTATGCTTTTTGCGTTCGGCCGTTTTATATATATATATTTATATATGTGTGTGTGTGTGTGTGTGTGTGTGTGTATAAAACTGGAATAACCAAATATTCTAGAAGTATATAGGCATAGGTCTACATGTTAAAATGAATATTAATAAAAATGGAATAAATAGAAAAACAGAAACAAAGTTATTATGTTCAATAGCAGGTGTGACAATTTTCGACAGGAAAAGGAATGAAGATATTAGAAAATGTTTAAATATTTTTAATTTTACAAATATCATTGACAACATGAGAAACAACTGGTATGAACATGTTAAAAGAATGCCTACAGATAGAATCCCTCAGCTGTTATTTAAGTACAAACCAATAGGACATAGAAGTGTTGGACGCCCATTTACTATATGGGAAAATTCATTAAATCCCACTTGATGTGAAAACAGGTCAAAAGGCCTAATTTCATGAAGTAGAAGAAGAAGAAAAATAGAACATCAAAAATGTGAGAAAATCTAAACAATTTGTAGTTTATTTCCTAAAGTTTGTAAAACATCTCAAAAAAAATATACCAAAGCAATATTCTTCATTGTTCACAAAAAAGTAAAAATAAATAGAAGCACGCAGTCCACTAGACAGACGTAATTGAAGATTATAGATGCAATATTTCTCTAGAAATTAAAGCTTATAATAATACGTAAGAAATGCAGAAATCATAACATAAAACACATAATTTAGATTAATTTCCATTAGCAAAGTGAAATTTCTGAGCACACAGTTGAATTTCTTGACACACTATATAAACATGAAGTAAAAAACTATGGGACAAAAGTCAGAAAATAAAATAGAAATGTAGAGGCTTGCCGTTACCTGCTGATCCCTGGGGACTAACGAGACATTAAATTGCAAATGACATTCCAACCCCTTCTTTTTCACCACTAGAATTCACTGTCTATGTGGGGAAGTATGTCCTCTAGGGGATGCGTTTCAACCAAATTTAATTCCTTTTACTACAAGGGTTTGTGAAGTTCTAATTGAAATCCTAAGAGCTAGAATCGCGTAACGTACAGCTGACCTCATAATGTATGTAGCTTCTATAAATTTCCTAACTTTCCCTAAATAAATTTAATCCTTACAATCCCGTAAGTGAATTCACTGTAATTCTAGCATTTTACTTGGTTATCTCTACGCTAACATACGTTTTAAGCGAAAAGGGACAATTATCCCACATGGTCATATATCTCCACTTTCCTCTGTATCCCTTCAAGCATTCAACCACACAATTAATGACACGGAAAATTATTTTCTTCAACTGGCATTTTCCGTATCAAATATTTTTGTTAAAAAATAAATGAACTTCACTTTCGTATGTTAAACTAGCTGATACCAGGCGTACGCTGCTACGCCTAAATAAATCATAATGTGTTTTTAAATTTAGTTGAATAAGTAAAGGGGGAAAGAAATGTAAATTTATATAATTATTTTTAGTTACCCCGTGCTGTTTACCCGTCGTTGGCCGGAAATCTACGTAGTCCGATGTACTTGGCATAAATGAACTGAAATACTAAATTCGCTATTTTGAGTTAAGTAACGCCACGAGTGATTTCCAAATTATTGATACATTCACGACTCACGAAGTGAGAAGTGAATTTATATAGACTATTTAACTCATGCCCCAAATGGGAGTCAATGACCAATCACGTTTCAATGATTTCTGTTTTACAACCAATCAGAGTCGTGTTTCACCAAATATTTATCAGTGTTATAATTACCATATTAAAGAAAGCTCCTCCTTACAATATTGCGTTCCTTTGGCAATAAATAGTATGATCTGGTTGCAGTGATAAACAAAAGAAGCAGTAGAAGCGTACCTATCGTTTCTCATTTGTTTTCAAACATCGCCGTTTACATTAAATATATAAATATTTTAAAATAACTATAGTTAAATAATGATTTGTGAGTAAACAGCTTAATTTTATTCGTTAAATAGTCCTAACAAATGCCACTCTTGATTTCCAAATACTCTAGATAAATTCACTCCTCACTTCGTGAGTCGTGAATTTATCGATAATTTGGAAATCACTCGTGGCATTACTTATGAGAATTTGGAAATCAAGGGTGGCATTTGTTAGGACTATTTTTTTTTTGTAAGCCCATGTTTTCCCTTTACAGAGATTTAGGCCCTCTCTCCTACACGGAAGAATTTGAATCATACTAATTTTATTATACTTGTTTTCTATAGATGTCATATTGAGTGGTCCATGGTCAGCGTTCCGCCTCATACTGACATCTAGGAAACCAAGGTAGTACTAGGACGGGAAAATTCGGTAAATTTTGCTTAGATGCCTTTTCATTCAGGCTTAAGGATTTTTTACGAGCCTGAAAATCTTCAGACTCGGGACCCACGGCTTAAAGTCCCTCCCGGAGGACTTGCTCCTTGGATTTTTCCATCCTAAAAAGTCCATCGACCCCGGCCGGGTTTGTACCCGCGACCCTCGGGACCAGAGGCAAGGAGCGAAACCACTTGTCCACCGCGGCCGACTATTTAACGAATAAAATTAAGCTCTTTACTAAAAAATAATTATTTTAATATAGTTACCGGTGTTTTAAAATAGTTATATAGTTAATGTAAACGGCGATGTTTGAAAACAAATTAGAAATGTGAGGTTATGTATATTCACTGCAACTCGATCATATTAACTTATTTATTGCCAAATAGGATCGCAATATTGTAAGAAAGCACTCTAGTGGAGAAATAATGAAACACATCAAACTATTATAATCAACATTATTTATATTTTGATTAAACAACTCAGTAAAATTACTGAATCTATTCATTATTTGCTATATACAATATATTTGTTGAAAAATAATGGTCTAACCTGTTCAGAATATTAAAAAAGGAGGAGCTTTCTTTATCACAAAAGCAGCAGCTGATAAAGAGAAATCGATAAAGAGCGAGGTGAAATACGACTTTCATTGGTGTAAAACAGAATTCATTGAAACGTGATTGGTCACTGACTACCATTTGCGACATCAGTTAACTAGTCCGTAAGAGAATACTCGCTGTGCGCTGTTATGCTTTCCCGGGAATCTACTTATTCCGATCTTCTTGGCATCAATGAAAGACAAAAATGGTTATTGTGAGTTATCCATAAAAGATAAACATATTCTGTCGCGGACTTTTTTGTAGAGCTTTTTGAGATATTCAATTCCGTGTACACTAATTTGGTTTATTTATTATGGTTTAGGTAGAGTAAGTTATTTAAGCGTACAAAACGACATTTTTTTACATGTTTCACTACAAAGGGTGATTTTTAAGGGTGAAGGGATTCAACATTAAAACTATCTTATAGCCTATAACGTTCCAGGGAAAATCCTGAACGTTTTCCAAAAATCCCCATCACAATCGGATAAGCGGTATGGCAGCGCATATTTGCCCGGGAATCTCGTAAAATATGCTCGAGTATCAACATCTATTCCTACTGTAAATATGTGATGAGCTCATACAACAAATCCTAGAAGACCAATAGCTAGTATAGCAAAAATTATACGTAAATTACCGAATGCTTCTTTTTTTCCTCTCATCTTCTTGGCATCAATGAAAGACAAAAATGGCAATTGTGAGTTATCCATAAAAGATAAGCATATGCTGTCGGGGATTGTTTGTAGAATTTTGTGAGATATTCAATTCTATGTACATTATTTTTGTGTATTTGTCATGGTTTGCGCAGCGTAAGCAATGTAAGCGTAAAGAAAAGGACTTTTTCACATTTTTCACGTTTTTAAGTGTGTAGGAGTTGAGTATCACAACTATCTTATAGCCTATGTTCATCCCGGGAATTTGCTGAACATTTTGCAAAAAAAAAAACCATCACAATCGGATGAACGGTATGTCAGCGCATAAAACACGAACAAACATGCATTTTTATATATTGGATATATGCAATATGAGACAGCACTTTTAATTACATTTTCTTTTGAGATGTAAGACAATTTCTAGCCATTTCGCGAATAGCATATCCTTTATGCACCTAGGTATACTAGTAGATAATGTATTGTCTGCATTCACATATACGAGTATACAACTATTACCACCACTAATAATAATAATAATAATAATAATAATAATAATAATAATAATAATAATAATAATAATAATAATAATAATAATAATAACAATAATAATTATTATTATTATCGTTATTATTACAATTATTTTTATTTTTTACTTTTTTATTTATTTTTATTTTCTTATTTATAATTTTTATAAATAAAATAAAACTTTGGGCACAGAAAGACATGTAAATATTGAAGATCTGAATATAAATAATATAAATTACTATTATTAATTTTATAGAAAGTCTGATATAAAATACTTATTTATTTAGCGGATTTCACAATGTTTCACATCTTCCATGACCAATTAATCTACTTTTATTCTCCTTCACATCTCTCTGTCATTCCAGTCTCCATCGTCCAATCCTTTTTTCCCTCATGCTGTACAAAACACCATCAATCCAAGTTATTTTTGGCCGTACTCTTCTTCTTCTACCTCTTGCCTTCTGTCTTTCTTTTTTACATGACCATACCATTTCAGTTCTTACTTTTTTAATAATAAAAATATCTATTTCGATGTTAAAATTTAATTTTAACATTAAACAATAAGTCCACCGATGTGGCCTCGAGGTAGCGTGCTGTCTTGTCACGCAGCGGGCCCGGGTTCGATCCCCGGTCGGGACACTTTTTCTGGGTGAGGTTTTTATCGGAGTTTTTCCTCACCTGTAAGACAAATGTCAGGAAAACTTAAGGCCCAAACGGTCCCCAAAATCATACGGCCATCGCAATCAAAATCTTTCATATTCATCTTAGGTTAAGCTTAGGATTAGGGACTCTCCTGGCGCATCATTATCATCATCATCACCCATCATATCATCGGGGCAACGTAACCCCGCCTTCCAGGCGCCCCAACCTCAGAAGTGGGTTACAAGTACGCCATGCCAGAAGAGAGACCAGGAATGTCGAAAGACAAACCTGGGGCATTTGAAAAAAAAAATTAACAATCAAGGTCAAATACGACACGAAAAAAAAAGTATATATTATTTACTATATAAAACTTTCCTCATTAGAGGATTGCCACAATGACAAAGTGATACAGACAATTAATTTTCAAAATTTATGAAATACATTTTGTAAATACATTAAAAATTCTGAAATTTTAATTGAAGGATATTCTATAAAGTAGAAATTTTGTAAAGATGGTTTCTTAAAATTGAAAGTGATCCTCTTATATAATAAGTGTTAAGGATATAATTTCGTTCTTAATAATTACAGTGCCTATTACAGTAAAACGTGCTTAAACCGGAACGTGAATAATGCGGAAATCTGTCCAATGTGAACAAAGTTTTTGGTCCCGGAAAAATAATAGTAATTTTACATGTACTTACTTTGTATCAAACGGGAATCTGTCCAACGCGGAAACGGAAGGGTGTTTCTACACAATTAATGAAAATAAATGTTTATAAGACGGAAAGATAGACAGGGAAATAAGTTAGTTTCCACTTCATTGAATTCCCGTTAGGCGAATTAACAATAAGTGATGATTTTTGCCTCCGGGTGAAGTAGAGTTTCTACCTGTATCTGGAATTTTCTTTCGGCCTCACTGCATACCCATTTTGCAAAATACAGGTTAGTTTAACAAATATTTGGCGTCTGACATCTGTCTTACAAAAAACCAGTGCACTGTAAAATCTTAAATTAGTTTAAAGATCTGAGACCGAATCTGTACGTATCTTTCTCAGGTAGCGTTCATAATTTACGGAATACAGATGGCTAAATCGTATGTATCATTGTCATTAAATGAAAAAGTGAAAGTGATTGAAGATAAAGAAAAACAATCTCTCAGCACGCGAAATATTGACTACATTTAAATGTGGAAAAATCCAAGTTTATGAAATTTTAAAACACAATGAAAAAATAACGAATGAATGGACGCAAGGCAAAATAAACGAGGCGTGGGAATGTTTTACAAGTCCACGATCAAAAAATCTCCAAAATTCTGGACCGATGCTCCGAAGTTAAGCTCTAGCTGTTGCCATATCCCTGAGGAATAACAATTTCAAGGCATCTTCAGGTTGGTTGTGGACAGTTTTAAAAGACGGCACAATGTAGCGTGGAATGAAATTTTCGGGGAATCAAAGGATGTGAACGAAAGTAGCTATAGTTAGTGAGTGGAAACCGAAACTGCGTACCGGTAGTTTAATTTAAGGATACGCGCCTAAGATACAATTTTAACGCTGACGGAAAAAGGACTGTTTTTTTCGCGCGTTATCGTCGAAGTTGCTCATAATACTATACTTCACTTTTCAACGGCAGTGGAACTACGGTACAATTAATCCAAGGTCCATGAAATTACATATACGGTACTCTATAATCTAAGATAAGTTAATATTTTTTAATAATGCGGAATGTTGTCTAATGTGGAAAAGAAAATTGGCCACATGCGATTCCGTTTTAAACAAGTTTTACTCTATACCATTGTTAAATAATAATCCAATATACCTGTAGACTATTGGTATACATCTATAGGTTAAATCGTAGAAAATTTAAAAATAAACAGATATAAATAAATGTTTTGGCGGTAATTATTGCAAGAGTCAAGGGCATTTCATCGTCATAACACCCCCACTGTTTGGCTAAGGATGCTGTATTGATGAGTGTGCAATTGATACATTTTTGTAGGATAACAACATACCTGTATTTATTTACCAATTGCTAGGAATTGCTGACATGCTGTAACAGTGAGAGGAGGAAAGAGAGGGAAAACGAGCGAGTGTATAGAGAGTGCTTCTATCTATATACGTTAACACTGACATGTGGAAATTTACTCAGGATAAAATCGATCTAACTCCATCCATTCGCTGGATTTTAGCAAAAACACACACTTTCCAAATATCCAAATTCCAGTAGGGATTAAATCTTTATAGGAAACCTGATATAATAAGATTTACGGAATATAAAGAACAATAGGGGTCGAATGTTTGAACGCATTAGACAGTAAAAGGCGTTCTCTGCTGAGAAATTTTTATCTAAATACATTTTGCTTACTCAGAAATCTATTCATACGATAATAATTGTAAGCTACCTGACGAGGTACCTTAAGATCATAGCTCAAGATAGAAACTTATCGTGAAAATCCCGAAGGGAACCGATGGGAACCGATGTAACCGATGGTAACCGATGTAGTTTGAAACCTTTGCAGCTTTATCCAAGATGTCGGACCTTGAAGACTTCGATCATGTTTTCGGTATACGCGGAGAAGATGAATTTGATAGAGTCTACCAAAGAATTCAACTGGAAGAACAGGAGAATCGGCGTAATATTGCGCGACGCAGACGTCGTTGTATACGGTATTATTTGCGGGACGCAAGCGTAAATGCGTTCCTCTATAGCAGACGAAAATAACGGAAGTGGTTTTATCGCTGAGAATTCTGGGTAATTCGTTGCCAATATTACGAAAACGTCAACTTTCATGCATGACCGGTAAGTCGGCCGTTAATTCGATCTCAGCAATTGCTCACGGTGAGTCAACTCACCAGTGATTGGAAGTAATTTGAGTAGAGACTAATGTATTTGCATGCGGCCCTAAGAGAGGAAAGAAGATTACAAGTATTTGAGAATAAAATTCTTAGAAAATGTTTGTGCCAAAAAGAGATGAACAAACAGGTGAATGGATAAAACTTTCTTCTTCTTCGTCACGGTTTATGCTTATTTACTAGCCTGTTCCGGCTCCAAATTGCTGCTGTTTCCATATTTTTTTTTGCCTTCCCAGACTTCTTCCTCGTGATGAATAGCTGTATGCTGCTTCTGGTATTCTATTCTCTGTCATCCTTGCCAAATGTTCTTTCAGTTTATTCTGAAACTATATAGGCCTAATAGTGAGCTACATGGTATGTATAGGGAGCCAGATATAATAAAGAAGTGTTAATTCTCGTAGTCTGCGATGGGTAGGACATGTGGCACGAATGAGGAATGAAAGAGATGTACGGAAACTTCTTGTAGGAAAACCAGAAGGAAAACACCCAATTGGTGGACCAAGAATGAGGTGGGAGAATAATATTATCCATGATTTGAGGGAAGTAGATTATACGGGGGATGATTATAAAACATTAGCTCAGGATGGGGATGTTTGGAGAGCTTATGTCCACGCAGCCATGAACCTACGGGTTCGATAGAGCCAGTGAGTTAGTTAAATAACTTTCAAGCCTGAAATAAGAGGATTTGTCTATCAAAGAGGGTTGTTAAATATATATACCTCTCTACTTATTCTCTTATTGTTTGTATATAGGCCCTTTTTCATTAGAAATATGTAATTTAAAAGAGTTGAGGTCCGGGAATTACGCTCAGATTTAAATACAGGACAGGCCTATTTAAACTCAGAGACCATCCATTTTCTTCTTGATTAGCATTGAGAGAGGCTTATCTCGGATGGTATTTTACTTGTTTTAATTTGTACAATGGGAGTTTGATGACGGCACAAGGATGGTTCCCCGGAGAGAAATAACTTCAGTTAATGTTACATCTTATGGGTAATGGCGCATGTTACACATTACTCAATCAAGATAATGCGTCGGGAGTACAGACACCTGCAATACCTACAGTATCCAATACAGCTTCGCTATACGAAGTAAAGAAAATTTGCCAAGCCGTGTAGGACTGTATCGCAATGAATTTTTTTGGAAGATGGCACCTCAATCTTGTATTAGAATCTAATTCACCTAAGATTGCTCCCTAGAAAGTAGTGATGTCAGCAAAACAAATTATTTGAATTTTACACATTGAAATATTAACAATATATCAATTAAATTTATATACTTTATATTTGGAATAAATATATTGGTCTGTACTTTCAGAAGAATAAGATTTTTTACTTTTTATTTATTTTTTGAGAGAAGCTTAATTCCTACTTTATTTTTAATTTTATATACCCATAAGAGTAAAATGGCAAAGTATAAAAGTTATTTCGAACCAGTTCTAACATATGCATATGAGACTTGGGCATATACAAAAATTGGAATTCAGCAATGAAAGTAATTTAGCGCTTCTGGCACCTTCCGAAAATGATTTGCAACGATCAATTTATAATTTACAAAAAATAGGTGCCAAATTTAATATGGAAATATCAATTAACAAAACCAAAATTATGGCATTTCATGGGAAGGACCCCATACAAAGTAAAATCTGTCTCCAGAATAAAATTTTAGAGAGAACTAATCAATTTAAATACCTTGGATATTATCTCTCTATCTGGGATATAAAAGATATCCCTGAAAAAATTACTAGTTATAATAAAAGTTTAGGAATTATTAATCAAGTTATGAAACCATCCTTTGTACAAAAAAACACCAGATTACGTTTATATAACACTTTGGCTAGACCAGTAGTGGCCTACGGTAGTGAAGCATGGACACTAAAAAGACAACATGAAAGCAGAATAACGGCTTGTGAAATGAGATTCATGCGCAGAACAGCGGGTTACACCAGATGGGATCGGAAAAGGAACACCTATATCTTAAAAGAATTTAAGTCTACGCCAATTTTGGAATATATTAAACAGTACCAACTAAATTGGAAACACCATCTTGAAAGAATGAGTTCAAATCGGATCCCCAAAGCCGTTTATAATTATATACCAAGAGGACGAAGATTACTGGGCCGTCCTATGAAACGCTGGAGGGAAAATTTTCTATAGGATCGGAACAGGCCTTGGCCTAATACTTGGAAGGAAGAGAAAGAAGATGATATGAAAGTAATACATAGAATAGTACATAAAACAAGGAGGGAGAAAAATAACGAACGACAAAATCAGGGAGACGTTAAATGAAGAAAAGTTAACAACAGATATAGACAAAAATAGGCTAAAATGGTTTGCATATTTAAAAAGAAAGGAAAAGGAAAGACTATCACAAATAATGTCAAATCTCAAGATACAAGGAAAACGACTACGAGGTAGACCACGAGAAAGATGGATTAACCAAATGAAAAGTTTACAAGGAAGAGGATATGACTGGGAAGAACTAAAGAGAAGGAAAGCATGGGAAGATAGAGATGATTGGGGACATATTTTGAATCGACCTTCCGAAAGGAGGACACGTTAAGGGGATGATGATTAATTAAATTATTATAATATACTAGCTGGCCCGGCGAACGTCGTATCGCCTTTAAATATGTTTACGTTAATTTTCCGATGTTTTAATAGTTATCTGCTATTCGGAGCGGAAACAAATCCAACAAATCAAAGATCATAAAAATCGGTCCAGCCGTTCTTGAGTTATAAATAGTGTAACTAATCCGACTTTGTTCTATATATATATATATATATATATATATATATATATATATATATATATAAGTCCCGGCCACGAGTTGCTGTGGCTAAAGTATACGTTAAATTATGTTGTAGTAAAGTAAGTGAGAAATCTAAATCAGAAAGTTTTTGTTTTACACAATTTTTTAGTTCTGGTACGTTAACTACACCCGGTATAAATATGGGTGGTGGTTTATGTGGAAGTGGTTTTGTTGATTGAGATGAATTTATGTTGTCTGCATTCTCAGTATCATCCATAAGTGTATCATAAGGATTATATACATTTATTGATGGAATATTTTGAGGAGGCTTCCTGATTTCATTATACTTTCGTTTTTTTCTACGAACTTGTTGGCAGTTTGGATTCTCATCATCATCATCATCAAAAAGTCTCTGTATAGTAATATCATCTTGTGATATATTATAGTCATCTTGTTTTTCATTTAATTGAGGCATGGAGATTGTTTCTGTAATATTAGACATATTATTATAACTTACAGACTTACTTACAGTTCTGTTATTCCGATCCTTAGGACCTTCATATGTTTTTAAATTGACATTCTTCTTAAATGTAAGATTTATGTCACATAGGCCTATACCAATTTGCGGAAATTCACTTGATATCTTATCATTCATGGTCTCTAGAACTGATTCGCCATATTGTTCAATGTCCCTTCTCGGTCCAGTTAAATTTAAATTAAGTTGCTGTCTTTCAGCCAGATTACTTAAAACTAATACTTACACACGAAATTAATATTATTATCAATATATTGAAAATAAAATAAACACTGAACACATTTAAATTATGAAATAATCAATATTTGTAATTCAATTGAAATTCGCGGTTGCAACAAAAAGCACAGCCACCTGGTTAAATAATAAACCAATTACCTTACACCGTCATCTGTTAGAATCGTATGGAACTCACAGATAATTATAACTCTATGTTAAATAATAAACAAATAACTTGCAATAAAAGATAATGCGACTATAAATTTAGTTATAAACAACCGTAGGTCTCAAGTTGGATCAAACAGCACACAGTGTGCAACATTTTATTAAACTCGGTTCAGTAGTTTAGGATTCCATCGCGGACAAACAACGTGACACGTAATTTTTTATATATTAAGATAAATTAATATACTCGAATATATACATATCTATGTATTTATCGAAAACATATTAATAATAGGCCTATAACTAACTAACCCACTGGCTCTATCGAACCTGTAGGTTCATGGCCGCGCGGACATAAGCTCTCTATGCATCCCTATTCTGAGCTTGTTTTCCAATCATTCCCTGTATAATCTACTTCCCTCAAATCATAGTTAATGTTATTCTCCCACCTCAATCCAACTGGGCGTTTTCCCTCTGATTTTCCTACTAGAAGCTTCCATGCACGTCTTTCATTCCCCATTCGTGCCATATGTCCTGTCTATCGCAGTCTACGAGACTTAACTTTTCTTTTTAGATCTGGCTTCTTACAAAGACCAAGGAGTTTACTGTTCCGTAGTTTTCTCCATTCACCTGTCTGTTCATCTCTCTTTGGTCCAAACATTTTCCTAAGAACTTTATTCTCAAATACTCTTAATCTTCTTTCCTCCCTTAAAGTAAGAGTCCAAATTTCGCATCCATATAATATAACTGGGAGAATAACTGTTTTATAAACAATTTCAGTTTAACTTTTTTGAAAGGAGTTGGGAAGATAATAGGCCTATAACGGATTTAATATGATGATGATGATGATGATAATAATAATAATAATAATAATAATAATAATAATAATAATAATAATCCGGTATCATGGCAGCAGCCGCCGTCTTCCGGAAACCAAACGCAATGCCTCTCTGTCCATCCATTGATCTTCCTCCAATCCTTCCTGTCTTCCTCTTTTCCATTGGGATCCATTCCATAATAATTTTAGGCAATCTTTGCTCTGGCATTTTTTTGACATGGTCATACCACTGTAATCTTTTCTTTTCTATAATGTCTATGATGTCCGGCTCCTCTTGTACACCCATAGTTTCCTTTATTTCTTTATTTGGTATTCTATCCATTCTAAATTTTCCAGGTGATCTTCTTAAAACATCCATTTCTGTACTAAAAATTATTTTATTTTACCTGGTAGGAATTTGCCAGATTTCAGCACCATATGTTAAAATGCTTTGAATTATGGTTTGATATAGGACTATTTGTAATTTTCTATTTTTTGTAATATTTTTGCTCCACCAAACAGAGTTTAAAGCATTTATTACTTGTTTTGTTTGTGCATTTCTACTTTTTATAATTTCCACTGTGTTATCGCCTGAATGGTCTAATTTGGTTCCTAAATTAGTGAATTCAATACTAGGCTTTAGTTCTTCTCCATTGTTGAAATGTATATTTTCCATTTCTTCTCCTATACACAGATATTTAGTTTTCTGAATGTTTATTAAAAGTCCCCATTTTAATAATAATAATAATAATAATAATAATAATAATAATAATAATTATTATTATTATTATTATTATTATTATTATATTATTATTATAGTAATGTAAGAAATTCCTGCTGATCGCTTTCTCACTTATGTGCTGACTGTACCCAATCAGGTTCATAAGGAATTTGGGTAACTAAAATAGTAGATACTGAAGGTTGAGAAAACTAGTTATCATGGCTGCGAGACTCGACACGCTGGCCAAATGTCACTCCTATACTTGTTTGATGATGTCTATCTCTGCAAATTGTACGACGTGGATGTGAAGCCAGCATCCGGCTGGTTGGCTAAGGGCCTTCCAGGCATGTCGGGTCATAAAAACGATTAACATTCTTGAAGATCTATAGGACATGTTACACATTGTCTAACACATCAATAACATATTACTTGTAATACGTCACCGCAGACTGTTTGGACCTTAAAATTTCCTGACATTTGTCTTACAGGTGAGGAAAAACACCGAAAAAAAAACATCACTCAGGAAACTTATCGCTACCGGGGATTGAACCCGGGCACGCTGCTTGAAAAGATAGCACGCTACCTCGAGACCACTGCTGTTGAGATGGAAATTTTAAGTAACATTTAAAAATAATATATATATGTCACTGCTATAAGGTAAAAATATTCTCTTTAATTTGCTTACTTGATATAGTCAGCTGCTAGATGGCGGTGAAGACCGAGTTCTCGCGACATCTAATAATAATGGAGAGTATAATACATATATAAGAAAAATAAGTGTTTGAATTGGATTCGCCTGGTAGTGTAATGGATATCACGCTGAGGTACAGACTCAGAGATCCGGGTTCGAATCCCGTCCAGGCATTTATTTTTCTTATCATTCCATATATATATATATATATATATATATAGGCCTATATATATAAAGTGGGAAGGAACATTTTAAGAAAGAATGTGAAATGACCTATGAACAGTTGAATGATACTTAATCAGAAAACAAAATGGAATAAACACTTTAACCTCATAGAAAATACAAGACTAGCGAAGAGAACAAGGAAATGGATAAGAAAAGGCCTGAAAAATAACCAAAATATGAAGAGCTCAATGGTTTAAGAATTAATGAATGAATGAATGAATGAATGAATGGATACAAGAATCTGCAAGCTTAAAAAATCGAAGAAATAGAGTTATCATATTGATTGTTTTTATTATTCTCATCATCACTGGCACTATCGAACCCGTAGGTTCATGGCCGCGCGGACATAAGCTCTCCATACATCCCTATCCTGAGCTAATGCTTTCCAATCATTCCCTGTATAATCTACTTCCCTCAAATCATAGTTAATGTTGTTCTCCCACCTCATTCTTGGTCTACCAACTGGGCGTTTTCCTTCTGGCTTTCCTACAAGAAGTTTCCATGCACGTCTTTCATTCCCCATACGCGCAACATGTCCTGCCCATCGCAGTCTACGAGACTTAACTGCTATTATATCTGGTTTCCTATAAAGACCATGTAGTTCATTGTTACATAGTCTTCTCCATTCACCTCTCTGTTCATCTCTCTTTGGTCCAAAAATTTTCCTAAGAACTTTATTCTCAAATACTCGTAATCTCCTTTCCTCCCTTAAAGTAAGAGTCCACCACAACCATTATTATTATTAGTGGAATGCAGGCTTTCACGGCCGGTAATCATGGTAATAAAAGATTCCGTGCTATGTGGCCATGGTCTATAACTGGCGTTTCTTCCAGACGTTTCTCCCTCAACTGCGGAGGGCATCTTCAGTGGCGAGCGCTTACAGCTGTTGTTTCCCTGTCGTAGACTCGACTGCGAATTATTCGCAGTCGAGTCTACGACAGGGAAACAACAGCTTTAAGCGCTCGCCACTGAAGATGCCCTCCGCAGTTGAGGGAGAAACGTCTGGAAGAAACGCCAGTTATAGACCACGGCCACATAGCCCGGAATCTTTTATTACCATTATTATTATTATTATTATTATTATTATTATTATTATTATTATTATTATTATATCATCATCATCATCGTTGGATATTTTTCTCGGAGGAAAATATCTGCAGAAATCAAAAAGGAAATATTATATTCGTGGAACATCTTATGGCTTATTTCATAGACTCCCAGAGATCCCTAGGCCTGTTAGGATAGTAATCTCCGATACCTGGAAAGGAAACTGGAATACCGAGTTTATACTTTACAGCCTGAGGTAGCTGATCCTGTATTAAAAAGCAGAAATAAAATAACGGAAATAAAAAATGTGGAATAAAAAAGCAGTTTATTATCGTTAGTATTGCCACGGGTAATTTCCAAATTTATCTAGAGGATTTGGAAATAAAACGCGGCATTTGTATGGGCTATTTAACGGATAAAATCAAGCTGTTTACTCAAAAGTAATTATTTAAATATAGTTACCGGTACTTTAAAATATTTATATATTTAATGTAACCGGCGATGCAGAAATGTGAGGTTATGTACATTCACTGATCATATTATTTATTGCCAAATAGGATCGTAATATTGTAAGAATGCACCCTAGTGGAGAAATAATGAAATACGTAAAACTGTATATTATAATCAACATTTTTGATTACTAATTTATTTTTTAGTAAACAACTCAGTAAAATCGAGGAATCTGTTCGTTTTTTGCTATATTCAATATATTTGTTGGAGAAAAATAATGTTCTGAGCTCTTCAGAATATTGAAAAGGAGGAGCTATCTTTATCACAAAAGCAGGAACTCATAAAGATAAATCGATAAAGAGCGAGGTGAAACATGACTGTCATTGGCTATAAATCAAAATTCATTGAAAGGTGATTGACTATCATTTGGGGCATGAGTTAAACGTACAAATTAAAAATTCTGTTCTTTATTTAAGATTTAAAATAATAAATCTTGGTAGAGATATAGCTGTGTTGCAGTGAGGTCCAGTGAGGCACGAGATATAAAGAGGAATCAATCAGGAAAAGCAAGTTGGTACAGCTGCAGCGGTTGGGAATGATGCGGATACTTTCTCAGACCGCTCTCTTATGTGTGATATACAGTAACCTGTGTGTTGGAGAATATTGTTTTGCTTTATAAGACCATCGCTCTGGTCGTGCAACAAAGTCGATGCTTCGCACGCAGCGAGCCAGGCTCCCCAAAAAAAAGTTTTCGTGCTATTTTTTTATGTTATATTCCGGAATTCAACTCAATTAAAAAGAAAATGTCAAAAAACATGAGTCTTAAATATCCCTCGAACACCATTTGGCCATCACAGTTACACATAATGGCATTTTGGGGAAACGAACATATAAGATCAAAAATTGTAATAGACAACAAACCTCTGGAATAAGTAACAAATTTTAATTATTTGGGTTGTAATTTTACTATAAACACAAAAACTGAAAGAGACATACATATGTAACTGTCGAAATTTCAAATGATATGCAGAACTATACATAAAACATTAAAGAATACAACAAGAAGAGATACTAGACTGAAGTTTTATAAAACATTGGCAGTTCCTGCGTTACTTTATGAGAGCGAAACGTGGGTAATGACCAAAAATTGCAAAGCAGAATACAAAGCGCAGAAATGAACTTCCTTAGAAGAACAAAAGGCTGCACAAGAATGGATCGGATAAAGAATGAAGATATAAGAACAGAGTTAAATATATATCCATTGAATGAGTAAATCAGAGAATATAGAGATAAATGGTTAACACACGTGGAAAGAATGAATGTAACAAGATTACCAACAGCAGCATTCAACTACAAGCCAAGTGGTTCAAGGAATGTAGGAAGGCCAGTGAAAAGATGGACAGAACAACTGTGAGGCGGGCAGGCAATTTTTGTCTAGCCCTTGAAGTGAAGAACAAGAAGAAGAAGAAGTTACACATATCACATAACCCTGTTTAATGCGGACGTATGAGTGAATGGTGCGTATCTTGTCTTATAGCTCTAGGCCTATATGTTCTTGTTGTCTCGAAGGTGACATCGAGCTGTTCATTTATCCGGAGAAGCATCGTGTTCTTGTGCGTTTATAAAATTATATATTCAGTTTTCGATGTAATTTTCATTTTTTTTGTATAGCTTATATTTTCGGTGTGTATATATTAAGTTCTTCACTTATATTAATGGACAAATTGATATTTTAAGATAAAAGGCAACGTCTAAACCAGAATTTCAACTCAGAATCTCAGAAAATCTGTTTCAGTGCTCTAACCATTAAGCTATATAAGCTCCTGGATTTAGACACTGATTTTTCTCTTAAGTTACTTGCAGCCTATAGGCCTGTAATCATGTGCGGTTGGAGTCGTGAAACCTTCATTCTATACACTTCCAATCAGCGTCTTATTCAAGACGACTTTCGGGTGGGATTTTAATTTTAACATTACTTTTATGACTCATATAGCTTCATTTTTGATGTTATTTTCTTTTTTTTGCATTAATTTGTTGTTTGTAAAATTTATATTTTCCGTTTTTTTCTCTTAAAATATTACTTTGCCCTTTTTGTAAGTGACGAATTTAATATTTAAACATCGAAAATGTATGTTTTACAAGCAAAAAAGTAATTTAAAAAAGAAAATGAAGCTATACCAGCTATGAAGGTGATGTTATAATTCCACGAAAATTGTCTTCTTGAATAATAAGCTGCTAGGAAATGTGTAGAAATAAAGCTATCGACTGCAAGCAAACGAGATTATATAAATAAGAGAACAATAAATATATAAATCAGGAGATCAGGAGTCTAGATAGCTTAATGGATAGAGCATTGGAACGAAATTCCAGAGATTCTGGGTTCAAATTACGGTTTAGCTGTTACAAAATCTGTTTATTCTCCTTGCATATATTCCCTGAGATTAAGAAGTTCATGTTAATTATTACTGATTGAGCGACCCGACCCAAAGTAATCTCCAAAAACCCATACATAATCCCGTAAATTATGGATCAAGTCGTTTTAGTAAATTTTAATTTGTTTTTCTTCTATTCGTTTCAGTTAATTTTCTAACAAAGCTTTTGTGTGAATTTACAAAGTTCAAAAAATGTTAGTTTTCCTTCAAAATATTATATTATATGCAAATATACTACATATGAACGAATGGGGAAATAAAGAGGGGCATGGAAACTTCTTGTAGGAAAACCAAAGGAAAACGCCCAATTGGTAGACCAAGAATGAAGTGGAAGATTAACATTAACTTTAATTTGGTGGAACTAGATTAAACAGGGGATGATTGGCAAATATTAGCTAAGGATAAGGATATATGAAGAGCTTATGTTTGCGCAACAGTGAATAACTACGGTTCAATAGTGCCATACAAATATTCACAACCAATGGGAACTTCTGCTACATTCTATGGGCTTGTAACAAGCATTCCAAACATTTTGTAACTTAAACAGCTATTAGCTCAATTAGCACCAAGTGAGAGGCAATTTGGACACCTAATAAACACACACACTCAAACACACACAAACATACAGATATTGATTTTCGGAAATATATATTCTAATGTTTAAATCAGCATATAATTTGTTAAGCCAAGTCCGTAAAGTTATATAGATTTATTCAAAAGTAAGGAACAGACTTCAAACATTTACTTCTTCCAAACTATAAAAAAAAATAGAAACACAATTCGAACGTTCCTGGAAAGATAAAATTTTGAAGCTCCGATCACGGCGCATTGGCGCTGTTGCTTGTCATGTTGATTGTTTATATCAAAATGGCGACACAATAGGACGTTGGATTTGAAGAGAAGGAGCAGAAAATCAATTTCATCGCCGGTGGCGTCTCAGGTCACCAGACCTAACCACTTGTGATTTTTATTTGTGTGGTTACGTTAAATACCGTGTTTGTATCCCCCCTAAGCCTGACACTCTTGAAAATCTGCAATATCGAATTGTTGAAGCTGTGAACTCGATAACTAGAGACCAGCTGATTCGTGTGTGGCACGAAATGAGCCACTGTTTTAGTATTTGTCGTGTAACACATGTTGCTCATATCGAATGCATAAAATAGTGAAATTTTAACTTTTCTCTTTCCAGGAACGTTGGAATTGTGTTTCTATTCTTTGTAGTTTGGAAGAAATAAATGTTTGAAGTCTGTTACTTTTTTCCGAATCGCCTGTATTTTATAACTTCTCTAATATACACATCCTATATACTGTACCTCGAAAAAATGTGCGAAAAAGGTTTCGAATTAGACTCATTTTACGGTGACCAACAAACATTTTACAAACATTTTGAAGATGAAAGTTCTTTAAATCGATATTTCCGCAATATTAATAATTCTCGAACCACTTTCATTCGAGATTGGGAAAATAGAATTGGAAAAATGGGTTGTGATAAACGATGCAGGAAAATGTCCATTCTGTAAAACATGTCTTTAAATTCAAGTAAATGTTAGGTGATGCATGTATCAATGCTCTAATATTAGAACTCAGAGCTACACATATATCAAATTATTAAGACATACCTTTGTAACTTGAATATAATAAACTGTATTTAAAATTATAATATAATAATATATATCAACCGCTGTGGTCTCGAGGTAGCGTGCTGCCTTGTCACGCAGCAGGCCCGGGTTCGATCCCCGCTCGGGACAGTTTTTCTGGGTGAGGTTTTTATCGGGGGTTTTCCTCATCTGTAAGACAAATGTCAGGAAAACTTTAAGGCCCAAACGGTCCCCGAAATCATATGACCATCGTAATCGTCATCATTTATATTCACCTTAGATTAAGCTTAGGATTAGGGACTCTCCTGGCGCACCACTATCATCATCATCATCATCACCCATCATATCATCGGGGCAACATAACCCCTCCTTCCAGGCGCCCCAACCTCAGAAGTGGGTTACAAGTATGCAATGCCAGGAGGGAACACCAGGAATATCGAAAGACAACCTGGGACATTTGCAAAATATATATATATATATATATATATATAATAGTATATTGTGATACAAGTGTGGTAAACACTTGATACGGATCGAAGAAAAGTTTAAAAAACGAGGTGCTTGGGCCGAGTTTTTTTAAATTTCCGAAATTCCGTTATGTGTTTACCACATGGGTATTGTATACTATGTTTTGCACTATGTGTATTTATATTAGTAATTAAGACATTAGATAAAATATTAATACATATAATTGAAGATAAATGTTACATTTCAGAAGGTGAATGGGCTATGTGTGTTGCTATGGAGTAATAATAAGAATTGTTGGTCATGTCGTCATCTTATTTTTATTAAAACTGTAAACCCAATTTGATTTGGGATTTATTTCTGATTGCGGAGAAAGTTTTAGATGACGTGTGCAGTGATGATGAAATAAAAGAGGCGTGGAAAGCTGAATGTGACGAATTAATACCGAAATTAATACAAATTGCCGAATCAAGTGTTACTGATAGTGCTATCAATATTTCAAAATAAATGTTTTTACTTACCGCACTATTGATTTTGGTCATTTTTAAAGTATTGAGATTCCCTCTGTTTTCATAGCAACCAAGATTGTATCCGGGAATGACAAATTACGATGTTCATCAACAATAACAGTAAGTGTACTATATTAGTTACACAGTGCAATAAAAGTATAAAATTGTTACCTAATAGGTCCGTCTCCTCAACTATATATATTAATTATCTGTGGATCTTTCGGGACTACCCCACCATCACAAAAAAAACAGGAGGTTTGCATCCAGGGTCAGTGGGCTATCTCCTGGTCCTGCTGATGATAGTACTAGCCCCGAAAGGCCTACATACAATTAATAGTTTACAATGTTGAGGAGACTACTACAGATAACATTTTTATAATTCCATATTATAATTTTAACCATAGATTTTAAAGTTGGCAATAAAATTCCAAATACCATATTATTTGCACACGATCAAACGATCTTCTGCGATTCAGAAAGTAATTTACAAATAGCAGCATATAAATTAAATAGCAAATAAATTTAATATGACAATCTCTGAGAGTAAATCGAAAGTAATGGCATTCAATGGGAAAGGCCATATGAGGTGTAAAATCAGCATTAAAGATAGTATAATGCAATAGGTGAACAATTTCATTTATTTGGGATGTAATGTACATACTGCCAGAAGGAAGATATTAATATTAAATTAAATTAATTTTATAGAATGTCTGAAATACAACAGGTGAACAATTTCAATTATTAGGGATGCAATGTATCATACTGCCAGGAGGAAGATATTAATATTAAATTAAATACATTTTATAGAATGTGCGGAACTATAAAATAGATACTGACAAATAAAACATTGAGGAGTACAAAATTAAAATTTTACAAAATTATGGCAGTGCCTGTCTTAACATATGCAAGTGAGAATTGGACTCTTAACCGTTCAGACAGAAGAAAAATAGAAACTGCAGAAATGAAGTTCTTACATTCAGTAGCAGGCGTGACAATTTTGGACAAAAAAAAAACAAATGAAGATATTAGAATACACACAAATATGTTTAATTTAACAACTAGTATTGACAATATGGCAAATGGTATGAAAATGTTAAAAGAATGTTTACACATAGAATCCCTCAGCTGTTATTAAAGTACAAACCAAAAGGACAAAGAAGTGTTGGAGGCCTATTTAGTATGTGGAAAGATTCATTAAATCTCTCTTGATGTGAAAACAGATCAAAAGGCCTAATTTCATGAGGTAGAAGAATGTGGTCACGGATAGAAAGATATTAAATAATGGAAATGGACAGCTAATGACAAATTAGGGACATTTTGAGGAAGTGGTTGAATTCAAATACTTAGGAACAATAATCACAGATAGGAATGAGATGCAGAAAGGAATTATATATAGGCTCAATTCTGGAAATGCGTGCTATTATGCATTACAGGGACTTTTGACGTCACAACTCCTTTTAAAAAAACGTTAAACTGAAAATATATTCCACTAGTTATATAATATGGGTGCGAAACATGGACTCTTGCTTTAAGGGAGGAAAGGAGATTACGAGTAGCCTATTTGAGAATAAAGTACTTAGGAAAATTTTTGGACCAAAGAGAGATGAACAGACAGGTGAATGGAGAAGACTTCATAACAGTGAAGTACATGGTCTTTATAGGAAGTCAGATGTAATGAGAACAGTTATGTCTCGTGGACTGTGATGGGCAGGACATGTGGCACGAATGGGGAATGAAAGGCGTGCATGGAAGCTTGTTGTAGGAAAACCAGAGGGAAAACGCCCAGTCGGTAGACCAAGAATGAGATGGGAGAATACATTAACTATGTTTGAACAAGTAGATTCTAGAGGGAATGATTGGAAAACATGAGCGTAAGATGTATGGAGAGATTATGTCCGCCATGAACCTACGGGTTCGATTGTGCCAGTGAGTTACTTAGTTAGTCAGAAGAAGAAGAATTTTTATTCTGTGACTAATAGGCTAACTAATAACGGAATTGTATCATGAATTTTATTAATGTTGAATATGATATAGTATAAAAATGCAGCATGTTACGTACTTGAAATTTGGCAGTATCTGTATCATTCTCTCTCTGACCGCCTGCACGAAGTCATCGTGACCCGCTATCTGACTGGTGACCACAGAGAACTGATGCCACTTGTATCTCTCGAGTATACTCAACATTGCGGCCGTCTGGTGCTCCAGAGATGGCGCCATTTGTAATTGTATTGTTGATTGAGATGCCCTCTGCAAAATAAAGAAAAGTTCATACATTTATAAATAACATGATAAAACAAAAAATAAATATACAACTGGGACAATAACTGTTTTTATATTTCCTGTTTAACGGTATTTTATTTATTTATCTATCGATAGAGAAGTTGTGACAACAGCAGTCCCTGTAATGCCTAAATAGCATGCTTTTACAGAAATGAGTCTATGTTTAATTTCTTTTGGGGTTTCTTTCCTATTTGTAATAATTATCTACAATTAGAAAATTAATTTACTTCAGAACCTGTTGTATAAAACGTTCGAACCGATATAATCGATTAAAACTGATGTTACTTCCTATAATTATATTATTTTATTTATAATCACAAATGAAGGCTAAATTATTGAGCAAAATTTAAATCTGTACTTCTATCAATCTGTTATATTACTAATGGCTACTTACGGATCTATATGGGAAACCATATATAACAACAAAATATTAAGTCTCATAGAATGCGAAGGGTTGGACATATTACTTGAAATAGGATTGAAAGAGAGAAATGGAAACCTTTAGTAGGAAATCCAGCTGGAAAGCGCCCGTAGATAGACCAAGGATCGGGTGGGACAATTAAAATTTAACCGTTCTTTGAGAGAGGGAAACATTAGAAAAAATACTCCAAGTAAGGATGTATGTAGAGCAAATGTCTGCGCGAACATGAACCTACAAATCCTACAGTGGCAGAGAGACAGTTAATTAGATAGTAACATATAAACAGATCTGGATTTAGGCTAGGGACTCCAGAATACGAGGAAAGTCACTCGGTTTCTGCGATTTCTCCACCAAGTTCTCATTAAGTAAGAATAGGCCTACATGTTAAAGCGAGGAAAAGAGAGAATGAAAATAGGGCGAAAGAAATAAAGAGCCAGAAAGAATTGCATTATGGAGGTAGAGCCCCTACTCCATTATAGATTCTCTTCTCCAAGTGTCAGCCATATCACCTTCTTCATCGTTTTTAAAACATTCGCATGGTAACGTAACAATGAATATTAGGCTAGTGTTTCTATGTATGAACATATACCTCTTCGATAAATATGTAATCCTGGTACTTAATGATTCCTAATAATTCCTATAGTCTCTCCAGCCTAAGAAACACACTTTGACCTTTGACATTTAACTCCCGAATGTAATATTGCGCTCACCACTTGTATTATAACGTCACTATGATGGTTGTCCAGCGACTCGTTTTCCTTCCCGCAGCCTTTATATATAATTAAATGCAAAGATGCGGACTACCGCCACTATAATAATTCAGCATGTTAATCATTGTCAAGAAATGTTGCGCGGCAACCGCATTCATATAAACGGACAACACCTAGTGAAGCAATAACATAAGAATATAGGATCCCTGTCTGCTGCTTGTTACAAGCCGATGAATTAATGCACAAAAATCGTTTTAATGTTTAACGTTGCAGCTTGTATTAACACACACAAAACAAATTAAATTATTGTTAATATTAAACAGATTATATTTGAAGAGAAAAATCATACGCTCAGACCGGGACTTGAACCCGGGACCCTTGGTTCTCTAGACCAAGTGCTCTACCAACTGAGCTACCTGAGCAAGCACCGATCTAAACGCAAATCTTTCTCTATATACATTGTAATTCCCATCCACCAAATGCTGTGAAGCCATGCTTCTATCTTGCAAATGGCGGCTCCTTTATTAAGAAGACATATTTGGGAATTATACATTACAGCCAGTACGGCTTTTTCCAAGTTTTTTTTATTGATTTCGTACATCTCAATGATGGATAAATCATATGATTTATCCATCATTGAGATGTACGAAATCAATAAAAAAAAAATAAAAAAAATAAAAAAAAAATTAAACAGATTAATTTAAATCAAACATTTACATTAAAATAACTGTAGGCCTACTTATAGTAAAACATATTCCCCGTCAGTACAAGCTTGCTGAGTAGGTTTTTTGGGATATTCCCTCGCCTATAAGACAAATGTCAGGTCGCTTTGAGGCACATAGGTCCCTGAACATGAACTGGACATCAACATCATCATCATCAACCTTATATAATGCACGTTGTGAAACGCAATGGAAAGCTACCACAACTATGGTTCCCTAGTAAAGCTGCAAAGCTTAGAATGAAAATGTTATGATTTCAGTGAAAGACCTGCCCTAGGGCAGAACACTTTAGAATAGAATAATTGGTTGGTGGGAAAATACATTATGTTATTTTTTCCCCAGTCAGCCATATAATTTAATTCAGCGTCTTTTAGATCATTTCCATGGTAACGTGATAAAGCTAAATATAAGAATAATATTTTTTTATGTATGAACATATATACGTCTTCTAAAAATATGTAATCGTGCTACTTAATCATTCCTGTTAACCTAACTAATAAACTAACAACGGACACCATCGAACCCGGAGGTTCATGGCCGCAGGGAAATAAGCTCTCCATACATTCTTATCTTGCACTATGTTTTCAAATCAATCCTCAAATCATGATAATGTAATTCTCCCAGCTTATTCTTTGCCTACCTTGGGAGATTCCCCTCTGATGTTCCTACTAGGAATTTGTAAACCCCTTTGTTATTCCCCATTTGTGCCACATGTCCTACCCATCGTAGTCTACGAGACATAAACTGTTCTTATTATATCTGGTGCCCAATGAATATATTGCACCTCACTGTTACGCAATATCCTCTATTCCCCTGTCTGTCATCTCTCTTTGATCTAAAAAAATCCTAAGAACTTGATTCTCAAATACTCGTAATCTTTCACCTTCCTTAAAGTAAGAGTCTATGTTTCACATCCATATAATACCACTGGGTGTATAACTGTTTTATATATTATCAGTTTAACTATTTTGAGAGAAGTTGGGATGACAAGAGTCCCTGTAATGCATAATAGCATGCATTTCCAGAATTAGACCTAAGTATACGTTTAATTTCTTTGTTTTCCTCATTCCTGTTTGTCTGCCTATTGGGTACTTTCCCTCTGGCTTTCCAACATGATATTTCCAAAACACAATAATTTATGTTATATATTTCAAATATTGTAATTAAAATTACAAAATTAATTGATTTTATGCCTGGTGGTATGACTATAAAACAGGGCTGTTAAAAATTGCTCACTAGGTATGAGAAGGTGATCCCCCTCTTACCCGGATACAGGTGCACTCCCAATCAATGAACTCAACTGACAAGTGAGTAGCAGTGTCTTACATGGTTAGCCTATACTACATGGAATTCAATAGAAGTGGTGTGGTTGAATAGGAGGGACGGGCAGACTTTTAACAGCAAATAAGCACGTATTAACAGAGCCTGCTATAAAACTTAAATCATACACACATTTTCAACGATGTGCCCACAATGATTCGTGTTCTTCAGGTTTCAGTCGATCATTACATGGTAATATGACAATGCTAAATATTAAGCTGGTGTTAGAAAATGTGAAAATATACCTTTTGTAATATATATATATATATATATATATAATCCTCTTTATTAATTATTTCTGTTAACTATACTGTGTCCAACTTATGAAATACACTTCAGGAATATAAATGGCACATGAATGAAGCACATGATTGCTGCAGTTACTGCTATTCGTTCATTGCCAAATCACAGTTCAGCGGAAGCGAAAAAATAGATCATGCACTCGATTAATATAATTATGTATTTAAAGCTGTTAATGTTAACTATTCAAATACCTAGGAACAATAATCACAAATAGGAATGAGATGCACAAAGAAATTAAACATAGGCTCAATTCTGGAAATGCATGCTATTATGCATTGTAGAGACTTTTGATGTCCCAACTCCTTTCAAAAAACGTTAAGCTGAAAATATATAAAACTATTATTCTACCAGTTATATTATATGGGTGCGAAACATGGACTCTTACTTTAAGGGAGGAAAGGAGATTACGAGTATTTGAGAATAAAGTTCTTAGGAAAATTTTTGGACCAAAGAGAGATGAACAGACAGGTGAATGGAGAAGACTACATAACAATGAACTACATGGTATTTATAGGAAGCCAGATATAATAAGAAAAGTTAAGTCCCGTAGACTGCGATGGGCAGGACATGTTGCACGTATGAGGAATGAAAGACTTGCATGGAAGCTTCTTGTAGGAAAGCCAGAGGGAAAACGCCCAGTTGGTAGACCAAGAATGAGGTGGGAGAATAACATTAACTATGATTTGAGGGAAGTAGATTACACAGGAAATGATTGGAAAGCATTAGCTCAGGATAGGGATGAATGGAGAGCTTATGTCCGCGCGGTCATGAACCTACGGTTTCGATAGTGCCAGTGAGTAAGTGAGTAAGTAAGTAATAATTGTAAAGCATTGTCGCACGGCACCCGCTTTTATATGAACTAACAACAATCATAGTGAGGTGATCAATAATATCAAAACGCCCAACAAAATGAGGAAAAGGCCTAACCTATTTTAAACCTGGTAGAAGATTTTTTGAAGTGTTAATTTGATTTTTAGTTTATTACTGTAAATACAGTTATTTTAATTTCAATGTTTCATTTCAATTAATTTGTTTAATATTAATTGTAATTTAAATCGTTTTCGACATATTATTGCCTCACTCTGATGGTTAACAGTTTATATAAAAGCCGGTGCCGCGCGGCAATGCTTGACATGCGGTGTTGTCACGTTTCTCATAGTACTATGAGCGTTTATTACTGATTATTGTGTTATTATTTAATTTTTAGGTTATTTTTTTGGTATTGTTTATGTTTTAAAATTAAAATTATACACGTATTTATTTATTAAATAATTTAATTCCAACATTATTACATAATTTTAATTCCATACAAAATCTTGCTGAAAATATCATTATATTTATTATTATATTTATTATTATTATTGTTATTATTTTTAACTCTTCGGTCTGAATTTTTTTCCCATGGCCGCCACATGTTGAAATCACTTTTATATATAAACTAATATAATATGTAGATATGCTATTATTATTCTATCTACATATCATAATAAATAATTGATAATTATACAATTAATTACGGTATACAATTTTATAACTGGATCGAATGTTCCACATCGTTCCGAGTTTTAATTGAAACTGAGGGAAGAATAGCAATGTGGCAACATCGTCGTAGTCGCGCCAGTTGAGATCTTTGTATTTTAATAACATATAACAGCTGCGGGGAAACAAAGCGAGCCGCTTGTTAAGCATCATATCGAGGCGATAATACCATTGTATGTGTTAATAAAACCTGCAACATTAAAAATTAAAACGACTGCAGTTGATTAATTTATGGGCTTACTACAAGCTGCAGAGAGGTCGCTTGAGCATATACTGCGCGGAGTAATACATTCGGAAGTTAAATGTCAAACTTGTGTTTTAGGCTAAACAGACAATGACGGACTCTAATCGAAAGCAAATGTTCATGGACTCGCATACATTAGCACCCAATAGATACGCATTCAGAACTAATTTCTAGACATTCCCTGTAGCCTATAGTTTATTGTCTTAAAATTATATTTATTCTTAGCTCCAACAAAATTCCTGTAGGCTACTACCTATTGGCCGATTTCCCTCTGTATTTTTTCTACAAAGATGTTTCCAAACTCAAATAATTTATCTTACACGCTTCAAATCCTCTGTTTACAATTAGACTAACTAGTTAACTACTGGCACTATCGAATCCGTAGGTTCATGGCCTTGCGGTCATAAGCTCTCCATACATTGCTATCCTGAGCTAGTGTTTTCCAGTAATCACCTTACTGTATAATCCACTTCCATCAAAATGAGTTTCATGTTATTATTCCATCTCGTTCTAGCCGTTTTCTCTCTGGTTTTCGTACCAAATCTTCCATGTCGAATTTTCATTCGCATTCAACCAAAATGTCCTGCCCAATGAAGTATACGATACTTAACTGTTCTTCTTATATCCGGTTCCTTATAAAAATCATGCAGCTCACTGTTAAGTAGTCTCATCCATTCACCTGTCTGTTCACATCTGTTTGGTCAAAGAAACACTCCTATCAACTACGTATTCGCTTATCAAAAGTAATGCTACGAGTGATTTCCAAATTATCGATAAATTGGAAATCAAGAGTGACATTTGTTAGGACTATTTAAAAGAATAAAATTAAGCTGTTTACTCACAAATCATTATTTAACTATAGTTATTTTAAAATATTTATATATTTAATGTAAACGGCGATGTTTGAAAACAAATGAGAAACGATACGTACGCTTCATCTGCTTCAACTCCTGCAAGCGCTATGTGTTGACATCTATGCACTATATATATACAATCTGGTACCCGTATTTCTTACAGGCTCAGTCACTGCAAAATAATGGTCAGACCTGTTCACAATATTGAAAAGGAGGAGCTTTCATTAATATGATAAATTTAACACTGATAAATATTTCGTGAACACGACTCTGATTGGTTGTAAAACAGAAATCATTGAAACGTGATTGGACATTGACTCCCATTTGGGGCATGACTTAAATAGTCTTCGTAATATTTTCGCCTCCTTTAAAGTAAGAGTCCATGTTTTGCATCTACATAATATAACTGCGGGAATAACGGTTTCATATATTTTCGGTTTAACGGTTTTTTAGAGATAGAGAGAGCGAGAGAGAGAGAGTGGAGAGAGAGAGAGAGAGAGAGAGAGAGAGAGAGAAGGGGGGGGGAGTTGTAAAGATAAAAGTCCCTCTAATGCATAACGGCATGCTTTTATAGTATTGAGACTATTTTTAATTTCTTTCTGCATCCCATTACTATTTGTAAATTATTCTTTACAATCAGAAAATTAATTTATTTTCGGCCCCGTTGTTTATAAACATTGAATCATTATAATCGATTAAAACGGGTGTCACTTCCATACAATTATATTATTATTATTATTATTATTATTATATTATTATTATTATTATTATTATTATTATATAATCAGATAATCAAGACTAAATGATTGAGCAAAATTTAAATCTGTAGTTGTGTCATTCTATAATAATACTAACGGTTACTCATGGACATATAGGCCTATGTGGGAAACCATATTTAGGCCTATAGATATATACAATAAATTTTAAGTCTTGTAAAAAGTGAAGGGCTGGATGTAGGCCTATTACTTGGAATAGGAATGAAATAAACCTTTAGTAGGTAACAAAAGGGATTGCGCCCATAGGTAGACCAAGAATGACGTGGGAGAATACAAATGTTATCCGTTCTTTGAGAGAGATAAGTATTGGAAAATATGGCTCCGAGTAGGGATATGGTATCTGCGCGCCCATGAGCCTCCGTATTCTATAGAGACACAGAGATAGTTAATTAGATAGTACCACATAAACAGATCTGGATTTAAGCTAGGGACTCCAGAATACGAGGAAAATCACACGGTTTCATCGATTTCTCCACCATGGTTCTCATTAAGTAAGAATAGGCCTACATGTTAAAGCGAGGAAAAGGGAGTCTGAAAATGGGGCTAAAGAAATAAAGAGCTAGAAAAAATTGCATTATGGAGTTAGGTCCCTACTGCATTATAGATTCTCTTCTCCAAGTGTCAGCCATATAATCTTCTTCAGCGTCTTATAGATCATTCCCATGGTAACGTAACAATAAATATTAGGCTAGTGTTTCTATGTATGAACATATACCTCTTCGATAAATATGTAATCCTGATACTTAATGATGCCTAATAATTCCTATAGTCTCTCCAGCCTATGAAACACACTTTGACCTTTGACATTTAACTTCCGAATGTAATATTGCGCTCACCACTTGTATTATAACGTCACTATGATGGTTGTCCAGCGACTTGCTTTTTCCCCACAACGTTTATATATAATTAAATATAAAGATGCCGACTACCGCCACTTTAATAATTCCGCATGTTAATCATTGTCAAGAAATGTTGCCCGGCAACCGCTTTTATATAAACGGACAGCAATCATAGTGAGACGATAACATAAGGACATACGACCTCTGTCTGCTGCTTGTTACAAGCCGATAAATTAATGCACAACATTCTATCTAATGTTTAATGTTGCAGATTGTATTAACACACACAAAACGAATTAAATTATAATTGTTAATATCATACAGATTAATTCAAATCAAACATTTACATTAAAATAACTGTAGTCCTACTTATAGTACAACCTATTCCCGGCCAGGACAAGCTTACTGGGCGAGTTTTTTTTTTTCGGATTTTCCTTACCATAAGAAAAATGACAGGTCGCTTTGAGGCCCATACGTTCCCCGAATGTCATCCGGACATCATCATCATCCACGTTGCGAAAATCAACGGGAAGCTTCCACAACTATAGTCCCCTTGTATGGCTGCAAAACATAGCATTTAACTGCTATGATTTCAATGAAATACCTTCCATAGGGCAGAGCACTATAGAATAGTTGAATTGTGTGGTGGGATAATACATTATAAGTTATTTTCTTCCCAGTCAGCCATATATGTTTCTTCAGCGTATTTTAGATCATTTCCATGGTAACGTGACAATGTAAAATAAGAGAATAGTGTTTTTATGTATGAACATATACCTCTTCCAAAAATATGTAATTGTCATTCCTGTTAACCAAATTAATTAACTAACTGACGGACACCATCGAACCCGGAGGTTCATGGCGTCGGGGAATTATGCTCTCTATACATTCCTATCTTACACTAAAGTTTTTCAATCATTCTTCAAATAATATTAATATTATTCTCCCACACCAAACTTCGCCTACCTTGAGCGATTTCCATCTGGTTTTCCTACAAGGCGTTTCCATTCACCTCTGTCATTTCGCATTCGTTCGACATGTCCTACCCATCGTAGTCTACGAGACTTAAGTGTTGTTATTATATCTGATGTCCCATAAAGATCATGTATCTCACTGTTACGCAACCTAGTCCATTCGCCTGTCCATTACAATTTGATGAAAAAATCCCAAGGACTTTATTCTCAAATACTCGTAATCTTTCTGCTTCCTTAAAGCAAGAGTCTGTGTTTCGCATCCATATAATACCACTGGGTGTATAACTGTTTTGTATATTTTTAGTTTAACTATTTTGAGAGAAGTTGGGATGAGAAGAGCCCCTGTAATGCATAATAACATGCATTTCCAGAATTATACTTAAGCCTTCCTTTAATTTCTTTGTGCATCTCATTCCGGTTGGTCTGCCTATTGGGTACTTTCCCTCTGGCTTGCCTACCTGATATTTCCAAAACACAATCAGTAATGTGATTTATTTCAAATATTGTAATTAAAATTACATAATTAATTGATTTTATGCCCGGTGGTATAAGTATATAACAGGGCTGTTAATAATTGCTCACTAGGTATCAGAAGGTGATCCCCCTCCTACCCGGATACAGGTGCACTCCCAATGAATCAACTCAACTTACAAGTGAGTAGCAGTATCCTACATTGTTATCCTATACTGCATAGGGTTCAATAGAAGTGGCGGGCATCAATAGGAGGCCCGGGCAGTCTTTTAACACGAAGTGAGCTCTTATTAACATTGCTTGCTATAAAACGTAAACAATTCACACATTTCCAACGATGTTCCAGCATTGATTCGCCTGTATATTAATAAAGCATGCAGATCGAGGGGAAAAGGGACAGAGAGAAAATGGGCCGAAAGAAATAGAAGTGGAATGATTAGCATTGTGTGAGAACTTCAATCAGGATTATTTTCTCTGCGAGTCTTCAGGTTCCTGTTGATCATTACCATTGTATCATGATATTGCTAAATATTAAGATGGTCTTAGTAAATGTGAGAATATACCTCCTATAAATGTAAATAAACCTGTTCCCTAATCATTTCTGTTAACTAATTAACTATACTCCGATCAACCTATGAAACACACTTGTGGAAAATAAATGGCGGGAAATCCATGAAGCACATAACTCCTGGAGTTACTGCGATTCGTTCATGACCAAATCACAGTTGTGCGGAAGCGTAAAAATAGATCATGCAATCGATTAACAGAATTATGTATTTAAAGCTATTTATGTTAACTATAGTTGATCAGAATACAGTATATACCTATATGTTCCTTCGAAAACGGAGAGTAACAAAAATTCGCATTTGTTTGAAACTGATTGAATCTTGAGAGGAAGTTGAATGTCCATTACAAATATGGCGGCTGTGTTGGAGATTTTTGTAAGTTAAGTCGGTGAAAGAATGTGTGGTCAAAATTATTATAAAATGAACTCTAAAGGGAAATTGTTAAAGAGTGGTGAGAAAAAAGGAAGGTGTAAAATGTTAAGTTTATGGAGTATAATCCTGGCACTGCATTGAACGATATACTTAAATTAACTCCAGTGTGTCGAAAAGTAGTGTTCGCAGGGAATTAAAACAGACTGGTGTTATCGTCTCTGTATGATGGTTGCCAGCGGCTCGCTTTTTTCCCCCTAAGCTGTTATATATAACTAAATATAAAGACGCCGACTACCGCCACTATAACAATTCAGCATGTTAATCATTGTCAAGCATTGCCGCGCGACACCCGCTTTTATATAAACGGGCAGCCATCATAGAGAGACAATAAATAATATCAAAATGTCCAACAAAATGAAGAAAAAGACTATCCTGATTTAAGAGAGGTGAACGATTTTCTACAATTTCGGGGAATCCAATCTAAATACCTGTAAAGTAAAGTGATCCCACAACAGGCCTCAGGAGGCCTTTGGGGTAGTAGGAGGTTAAGGCTCCCACTTTTTCTAGACAATCGGCACTTGATGTCAGCCGGGTTGTCAGCCCTGCGTGACGGCCGCTTTTACCCCAAAACAAGCGTCTGGTACTCATTTCCGTTAGAGGCTGAGTCGACCCCAGGGCCATAGTGCCGCCAGAGGGTTTGGGTCAGTTTAAAAATCCTGACCCCAACGGGACTTGAACCCTCGACCCTCCGGCTTGTAGCTCAGTGCCTTAACCACTACGCTACGGCGTGCCCCCGTAAGTAAAATTATCCCACAACAGGCCTCAGGAGGCCCTTGGGGTAGTAGGAGGTTAAGGCTCCCACTTTTTCTAGACAATCGGCACTTGATGTCAGCCGGGTTGTCAGCCCTGCGTGACGGCCGCTTTTACCCCAGAACAAGTGTCTGGTACTCATTTCCGTTAGAGGCTGAGTCGACCCCAGGGCCATAGTGCCGCCAGAGGGTTTGGGTCAGTTTAAAAATCCTGACCCCAACGGGACTTAACCCTCGACCCTCCGGCTTGTAGCTCAGTGCCATAACCACTACGCTACGTCGTGCCCCCGTAAGTAAAATTATCCCACAACAGGCCTCAGGAGGCCCTTGGGGTAGTAGGAGGTTAAGGCTCCCACTTTTTCTAGACAATCGGCACTTGATGTCAGCCGGGTTGTCAGCCCTGCGTGACGGCCGCTTTTACCCCAGAACAAGCGTCTGGTACTCATTTCCGTTAGAGGCTGAGTCGACCCCAGGGCCATAGTGCCGCCAGAGGGTTTGGGTCAGTTTAAAAATCCTGACCCCAACGGGACTTGAACCCTCGACCCTCCGGCTTGTAGCTCAGTGCCTTAACCACTAAGCTACAGCGTGCCCGCGTAAGTAAAGTTATCCCACAACAGGCCCGGAGGCCCTTGGGGTAGTATTAGGTTAAGGCTCCCACTTTTTCTAGACAATCGGCACTTGATGTCAGTCGGGTTGTCAGCCCTGCGTGACGGCCGCTTTTACCCCAGAACAAGCGTCTGGTACTCATATCCGTTAGAGGCTGAGTCGACCCCAGGGCCATAGTGCCGCCAGAGGGTTTGGGTCAGTTTAAAAATCCTGACCCCAACGGGACTTGAACCCTCGACCCTCCGGCTTGTAGCTCAGTGCCTTAACCACTACGCTACGGCGTGCCTCCGTAAGTAAAGTTATCCCACAACAGGCCCGGAGGCCCTTGGGGTAGTAGGAGGTTAAGGCTCCCACTTTTTCTAGACAATCGGCACTTGATGTCAGCCGGGTTGTCAGCCCTGCGTGACGGCCGCTTTTACCCCAGAACAAGCGTCTGGTACTCATTTCCGTTAGAGGCTGAGTCGACCCCAGGGCCATAGTGCCGCCAGAGGGTTTGGGTCAGTTTAAAAATCCTGACCCCAACGGGACTTGAACCCTCGACCCTCCGGCTTGTAGCTCAGTGCCTTAACCACTACGCTACGGCGTGCCCCCGTAAGTAAAGTTATCCCACAACAGGCCCGGAGGCCCTTGGGGTAGTAGGAGGTTAAGGCTCCCACTTTTTCTAGACAATCGGCACTTGATGTCAGCCGGGTTGTCAGCCCCGCGTGACGGCCGCCTCTACCCCCAGAACAGGCGTCTGGTACTCATTTCCGTTAGAGGCTGAGTCGACCCCAGGGCCATAGTGCCGCCAGAAGGTTTGGGTCAGTTTAAAAATCCTGACCCCAACGGGACTTGAACCCTTGACCCTCCGGCTTGTAGCTCAGTGTCTTAACCTATACGCTACGACCTGTACTGTAATAAAATAACACTTCTGTAATATTACATATTACAAAACGCGTGTAGAAAATAAAACCACTGCCTGTATGTATACTACATACAATGTATACAAAAAATATCCAAAGGCAGAGTTAATATACATTATACGAAGTAAGTCACTACATTTTAAATAACTGAACTTTATTTCAAACAATATAAAACAATAAATACGCTCTTATCGCCATTTTATCACTGATTCGTGTCACGGCTTCCTGCAGTCTCAACTAATAAACATCGCCCACACTGTTAACGTCCATCAGTTGTCTATAATGAAAGCAAATATTTCCAACAAAGTGTTATTATTTTACAAAATTATTTATTAATTTGAAAACAAAATGCGCAAAAAATAATGTACAACGAACATTTTTAAAGTGTTTTTCTCAATGTCGGAAATTAAAAACCCTGCTATCACTCGATTTTGAAATATTCTCCCCGCTTCTATAAAAAACACATCCCAATCTATATCTGATTAATGTAGTACATTAATTTTAATATTAATGACTTGAATTAATTTGTTTAATATTAATAATTGTAATTTAATTCATTTTCGACATATGTGTTAATACAACCTGCAACAATAAAAATTAAAATGGCACAAAGAGTAGGGAGCGTGTAGGCAAACAGTTTTCGGATACTTATCCACATTAGGTTGAAGCAAGGAGATGCACTATCTCCTCTACTATTTAATTTTGTACTAGAGCTTGCCATCAAATCTTTAGGGGGTGAAGAAGGCCTACAACTGAATCTTATTAATAACCTGTTACTTTACGCTGATGATGTAGTAGTATTGGGCGATAGCGAGGAGATATTAAGGGCCAACACGCACACACTACTGAGTAATATTAAGAAATTGGAGCTGGAAGTAAATATCAATAAAACTAAATATATGGTCACACGTAGAAATACATTATATAATGGATATGGACAGCAAATGAGAAATGAGGGTAATTTTGAAGAAGTGGCAGAATTCTAATACCTAGGAACAATAATCACAAACAGGAATGAGATGCACATAGAAATTAAACATAGGCTCAATTCTGGAAATGCGTGCTATTATGCATTACATAGACTCTTGACTTCCCAACTCCTTTCAAAAAAAGTTAAACTGAAAATGTATAAAACTATTGTTCTACCAGTTATAATATATGGATGCGAAACATGGACTCTTACTTTAAGGAAGGAAAGGACATTACGAGCATTTGAGAATAAAGTTCTTAGGAAAATTTTTGGACCAAAGAGAAATGAACAGACAGGTGAATGGAGAAGACTGCTTAACAGTGAATTACAAGGTCTATATAGGAAGCCAGATATAATGAGAACAGTTAAGTCTCATAGACTGGGATGGGCTGGACATGTGGCACGAATGGGGAATGAAAGACGAACATGGAAGCTTCTTGTAGGAAAACCAGAGGGAAAACGCCCAGTTGGTAGACCAAGAATGAGATGGGAGAATAACATTAACTATGATTTAAGGGAAGTAGATTATACAGGGGATGATTGCAAAATATTGACTCAGGATAGGGATGTATGGAGAGCTTATGTCCGCGCTGCCATGAACCTAAGGGTTCGATATTGCCAGTGAGTTAGTTTTAGTTAGTTAGTTAGAGTTGTGCATTAAATTATCGGCTTGTAACAAACAGCTGACAGATCGAATGAACACATGCGGCGCGGAGTAATACATTAAGAAGTGAAATGTCGATGTGTGTTACTTAGGCTGTACAGACAATAACGGACACTATCGAACCCAAATGTTCATGGACTCGGAGATATAAGCACCCAATAGATAATATCCTCCGCTAATTTATAAACATTTAATGTATAATTCACTGTCCTCAATTTATGTTTAATGTTATTCTCCCACATAATACCTGCCCTACTTCTTCGGCGATTTCCCTCTGAATTTGCACAAGATGTTTCCAAACCAAAATTATTTTACTTATGTGTTTCAAATACTCTCTTCACAAATAAAACTAATTAACTACTAGCACAATCGAACCAATAGATTCATGGCCGCCCGGCTATAAATTCTCCATACATTTCTACCCTGATCTAATGTTTTCCAACAATCCCCATACTGTATAATCTACTTCCCTCAAAATGTGATTCATGTTATTATCCCATCTCGTTCTAGGCGTTTTCTCTCTGGTTCCCCACCAAATTTTCCATGTATTTTCATTCCCATTCAAGCCACATGTCCTGCCAACTGAAGTATATGAGATTTAACTGTTCTTACTAAATCTGGTTCCTTATAAAAATCATGTAGCTCACTGTTAAGTAGTCTCCTCCATTCACCTGTCTGTTCACATCTGTTTGATCAAAAAACACTCCTAACAACTACGTATTCGGTTATATTCGTAGTATTTTCGCCTCCTTTAAAGAGTCCATGTTTTGCATCTACATAATATAACTGGGAGAATAACGGTTTCATATATTTTCTGTTTAACGGTTTCTTACCGATAGAGAGAGAGGGGGGGGGTTGTAGACACAAAAGTCCCTCTAATGCATAACAGCATGCTTTTATAGAATTGAGTCTATGTTTAATTTCTGCCTGCATCCCATTACTATTTGTAATTATTCTTTACAATTAGAAAATTAATTTGTTTTTGGTCCCGTGTTTAAACACATTGAACCAATATAATTGATTAAAACGGACGTCACTTCCGCACAATTATATTATTATTATTATTATTATATAATTACATAATCAGTACTGAATTATTCAGCAAAATTTACATCTCTAGTTGTATCATTCTATAATAATACCAATGGTTACTTATGGACATACATGTGGGAAACCATATATATATATATATATATATATATATATATATATATATATATATACACAAAAAGTGTTAAGTCTTGTAAAAAGTGAAGGGCTTGATGTAGGCCTATTACTTGGAATAGGAATGAAATAAACCTTTAGTAGGAAACCCAGGGATAGCGCCCGTAGGTAGACAAAAGATGAGGTGGGAGAATTTAAATGTTATCCGTTCTTTGAGAGACAGAAATATTGGAAAATGCGGCTCCGATTAGGGGTATGGTATCTGCGCGCCCATTAGCCCCCGTATTCTATAGTGACACAGAGATAGTTAATTACATAGTACCACATACACGGATCTGGATTTAAGCTAGCGACTCCAGAATACGAGGAAAGTCACTCGGCTTCTGCGATTTTTCCACCAAGGTTCTCATTAAGTAAGAACAGACCTACATGTTAAAGCGTGGAAAAGGGAGAATGAACATGGGGTTAATGAAGCAAAGAGCCAGAAAGAATTGCATTATGGAGGTAGAGCCCCTACTCCATTATAGATTCTCTTCTCCAAGTGTCAGCCATATCACCTTCTTCATCGTTTTTAAAACATTCCCATGGTAACGTAACAATGAATATTAGGCTAGTGTTTCTATGTATGAACATATACCTCCTCGAAAAATATGTAATCCTGGTACTTAATAATTCCTAATAATTCCTATAGTCTCTCCAGCCTAAGAAACACACTTTGACCTTTGACATTTAACTTCCGAATGTAATATTGCGCTCACCACTTGTATTATAACGTCACTATGATGGTTGTCCAGCGACTCGCTTTTCCCACAGCGTTGATATATAATTAAATACATAGATGCCGACTACCGCCACTTTAATAATTCCACATGTTAATCATTGTCAAGAAATGTTGCTAGGCAACCGTTTTTATATAAACGAACAACAATCATAGTGAGACGATAACAAGGATATACGACCTCTGTCTGCTGCTTGTTACAAGCCGATAAATTATTCCTCAACATTATTTCTAATTTGTAATGTTGCAGATTGTATTAACGCACACAAAACGAATTAAATTATAATTGTTAATATTAAACAGATTAATTCAAAACAAACATTTACATTAAAATAACTGTAGGCCTACTTATACTAAAACCTATTCCCGGTCAGGACAAGCTTCCTGGGCGAGTTTTTTTTCGGATTTTTCTCACCCATAAGAAAAATGTCAAGTCGCCTTGAGGCCCATACGTTCCCCGAATGTCATCCGGACATCATCATCATCATCATCATCATCATCATCCCACGTTGCGAAAATCAACGGGAAGCTACCACAACTATAGTCCCCTTGTATGGCTGCAAAACATAGCATTTAACTGTTATGATTTCAGTGAAAGACCTGCTCTAGGGCAGAGCACTATAGAATAGTTGAATTGTGTGGTGGGATAATACATTATACGTTATTTTCTTCCCAGTCAGCCATATATTTTTCTTCAGCGTCTTTTAGATCATTTCCATGGTAACGTGACAATGTAAAATAAGAGAATAGTGCTTTTTATGTGTGACCATATACCTCTTCCAAAATATGTAATTGTGCTATTTAATCATTCCTGTAAACCCGATTAATTAACTAACTGACGGACACAATTGTACCCGAAGGTTCGTGGCCTCGGGGAATTAAAAGCTCTCCATACATTATAATGGAAATGGACAGCTAATGACAAATGAGGAAAATTTTGAGGAAGTGGCTGAATTCTAATACGTAGGAACAATAATCACAAACAGGAATGAGATGCACAAGGAAATTAAACATAGGCTAAATTCTGGAAATGCATGTTATTATGTATTACAGAGACTATTGATGTCCCAACTCCTTTCAAAAATCGTTAAACTGAAAATATATAAAACAGTTCTTCTACCAGTTATTTTATACGCGTATGAATGCGAAACATGGACTCTTACTTTAAGGCAGGAAAGGAGATTACGAGTATTTGAGAATAAATTTCTTAGGAAAATTTTTGGACCAAAGAGAGATGAACAGACAGGAGAATGGAGAAGATTGCATAATAGAGAATTACATTGTGTTTATAGGAAGTCAGATATAATGAGAACAGTTAACTCTCGAAGACTGCGATGGGCAGGACATGTGGCACGAATTGGGAATGAAAGACGTGCATGGAAGATTCTTGTAGGAAAACCAGAGGGAAAACGCCCAGTTGGTAGACCAAGAATGAGGTGGGAGAATAATATTAACTATGATTTGAAGGAAGTAGATTATACAGGGGATGATTGAAAAACATTGGCTGAGGATAGCGATGTATGGAGAGCTTATGTCCGCGCGGCCATGAACCTAGGGGTTCCATAGTGCCAGTGAGTTAGTTAGTTAGTTAAACATTCCTATCTTACACGAAAGTTTTTTAAATCATTCCTCAGATAGTTGTAATGTTATTCTCCCACCCCATTCTTCGCTACCTTCAACGATTTCCATCTTCTTTTCCTATAAGGAGTTTCCAAGCACGTCTGTCATTTCGCATTCGTTCCACATTTCCTACCCAACGTAGTCTACGATAGTTCAGTGTTCTTGTTATATTTGATGTCCCACAAGGATCATGTAACTCACTGTTATGCAATTTCCTCCATTCGCCTGTCCATTAATCTTTGATAAAAATTCCTAAGAACTTTACTCTAATACATGCAATCTTTCTCCTTCCTTAAAGTAAGTGTCTGTGTTTCAGATCCATGTAATACTACTGGGTATATAACTGTTTTTTATATTTTCAGTTTAACTAACTTGAGAGAAGTTGGGATGACAAGAGTCCCTGTAATGCATAATGGCATGCAATTCCAGAATTATACATACGTTTGATTTCTTTGTGCACCTCATTCCTGTTGGTCTGCCTATTGGGTACTTACTCTCTGGCTTTCCTACATGACATTTGCAAAAAAAAAAAACATTTATGTTATATATTTCAAATACTGTAATTAAAATTACTCAATCATTTGATTTCATGCCCGATGGTATAACTATAAAACAGAGCTGTTAATAATTGCTCACTAAGTATGAGAAGGCGGTCCCCCTCCTACCCGGATACAGGTGCACTCCCAGTGAATCAACTCAACTGACAAGTGAGTAGCAGTGTCTTACATTAGCCTATACTGAATAGAATTGAATGGATGTGGCGAGGTTTAATAGGAGGGACGGGCATTCTTTTAACATCAAGTGAACACTTATTAACAGTGCCTTCTATAAGACGTAAGCAATTCTCACATTTCCAACGTTGTTCCCACAATGATTCGCAGTTAATATTAATAAAACATGCAGAGCGAGGGAAAAGGGAGAGAGAGAAAATGGGCCGAAAGAAATAGAAGTGGAATTATTTGCATTGCGTAAGAACTGCAATCCGGATTATTTCCTCCGCGAGTCGGATATATTGTCTTCTTTCGGTTCCTGTGAAACATTACCATGGTAACATAACAATATAAATATTAATATGGTGTTAGTATATAGACCTGTCCCCTAATCAATTCTGTTAACTTAACTAATTAACTATACTCTGTCCAACCTATAAACACACTTCTGGAAAACAGATGGGCGGAAAATCCATGAAGCATAAAACTGCTGCAGTTACTGCGATTCTTTCATGGTCAAAGCACAGTTCAACGGAAGCGTGAAAATTGAACATGCAATCGATTAATTTAATTATTTAAAGCTATTTAAAATTTCATGAACTCGCAGATATAGACACCCAATACATACCCACCATGTGCTAATTTCTAAACATTCCCTGTTTAATTTACTGTTCTCAAATTATGTTTAATGTTATTCTCCCACAAAATATCTGAACTACTGCATGGCTATGTGCCTCTGTATGTCTACCAGACGTTTGCAAACGCAAATAATATATCTTCTACGTTTCAAATACTCTATTTACAATTAAATTAACTAGTTAACTACTGGCACTATCAAACCCGCAGGTTCATGGCCGCGGGGTCATATATTTCTATCCTGAGCTAATGTTTTCCAATAATCCCCTTATTGTATAATCTACTTCCCTAAAACTGTGACTCGGTTTATTATTCCATCTCGTCCAAGGTGTTTTCTCTCTCGTTGTCTTACAAAATCTTCCATGCCGCATGCCCTGCCCATCACAATGTATGATACTTAACTGATCTAACTATATCTGGTTTCTTATTAACACCTGTAACTGTCTGTCTCCTCCAATCGCTGGTCTGATAAACTCTGTTTCATCTCAAAATACCCTATCAACTATTCTCTAAAACTCTAAATGTTCTTTCCTTTCATTAATGTTTCGCATCTACATAATATAACGGGGCAATAACTGTTTTTATATTTGCTGTTTAATTGTATTTTATTTATTTAGTTAGTTAGTTTTTTTATAGAGGAGTTGTAACGAGAAAAGTCCCTGCAATGCCTAAATAACATGGTTTTACAGAATTTTTAAGCCTATGTTTAATTTCGTTCGGCATCTAATTCCTCTTTGTATTTATTCTCCACAACTAGACGATTAATTTATTTTAGGTGTGGTTGTATAAAACGTTTAAACCAATATAATAGATTACAACGGACGTCAGTTTCGTACAATTACATTATTATATTTATAATCAGACAATGAGGTTACATTATGGAGTAAAATCTAAATCTGCACTTCTTTAATTCTATTATAATACCAATGGTCACTTATGAATCTATATGGGAAATCATATATAAGAATAAAATATTAGGTCTCGTAAAATGGGAAGGGCTGGACGTATTACTTCGAATGGAGATGAAAGAGAGGCATGGAAACCTTTATGGGAAACCCAGAGGGAAATGCGCCCTTAGGTAGACTAAAAATGAGGTGGGAGAATTAAAATGTTAACCGTTCTTTGAGACAGGAAAATATTGGAAAACAAAGCTACGACTAGGGATGTATGGAAAGACCATGTTTGCGCGACCATGAGCCTCCGTATTCTATAGTGGCAGGGAGGTAGTTAATTACATAATACCATATAAACAGATCTGTATTCAAGCTAGGGACTCCAGAATACGAGCAAACTCACTCGGGTTCATCGATTTCTCCACCAAGGTTCGCATTAAGTAAGAATAGGCCTACATGTTTAAGCGAGGATAAAAGAGGTAATGAAAATAGGGCGAAATAAATAAAGAGCTAGAAATAATTGTATTTTCGGTGTAGGCCCCTACTGCATTATAGATTCTCTTCTCCAAGTGTCAGCCATATCTTCTTCTTCAACGTATTTTAGATCATTCCCATGGTAACGTAACAATGCATAATATTGGGTTAGTGTTATGTATGAACATATACCTCTTCGATAAATATGTAATCCTGGTACTTAATAATTCCTAATAATTGCTATAGTCTCTCCAGCTTAAGAAACACACTTTGACCTTTGGCATTTAACTTGCGAATATAATATTGCGCTCACCACTTGTATTATAACGTCACTATGATGGTTGTCCAGCGACACGTTTTTCTACCCACAGCCTTTATATATAATTAAATACCAAGATGCCGACTACCGCCACTTTAATAATTCCGCATGTTAATCATTGTCAAGAAATGTTGCCCGGTAACCGCTTTTATATAAACGGACAACAATCATAGTGAGACGATAACATAAGGATATACGACCTCTGTCAGCTGCTTGTTACAAGCCGATAAATTAATGCACAAAATTCGTATTACTTTTTAATGTTGTAGATTGTAATAACACACACAAAAGAAATTAAATTATTGATAATATCAAACAGATTAATTCAAATCTAACATTTACATTAAGATAACAGTAGGCCTTCTTATAGTAAAACATATTCCCTCTCAGGACAACTTTCCTAGGTGAGTATTTTTATGGGTTTTTCCTCGCCTGTAAGACAATTGTCAGGAGGCTTTGAGGGTTAAAATATCCCCGAATATCATCTGAACATCATCTTTCGTATAATTCGCGGTGTGGAAAGCAACGGGAAGCTACCACAACTGTCGTTCCGTAGTTAAGTTGCAAAGCACAGCATGAAAATGCTATGATTTCAGTGAAAGACCTGCCAAAGGGTAGAACACTATAGAATAGAACAATTATATGGTGGGAAAATATATGTTTTTTCTTTCCTGTTCGCCATATAATTTTCTTCAGCGTCTTTTAGATAATTTCCATAGTAACGTAACAATGTTAAATACAATAATAGTGTTTTTATGTATGAACATTTACCTCTTCCAAAAATATGTAATCGAGCTACTTAATAATTCCTGTTAACCTAACAAATCAACTAACTGACGGACACTTTCGATCTCGTAGGTTCATGGCCGGGGGGAAATAAGCTCTCCGTACCTTCCTATTTGCACTAAAGTTTTCAAATCATTCCTCTAATAATATTAATGCAATTCTCCCATATTTGTTTGTTTCTGTGTCCCTTGTTCTCATTATAACAAACAAAGAAGTATTGAAATGGATACCTCCAGGAAAAGGGAAACGTGGTAGACCAAAGCTATCATGGATAAAGGAAATTCAAGATAACATGAAGAAAAGAAATATGACAGAAGTAGACACGCAAACCGGGAAGTGTGGAAGAAACAAATTTTATATTTTGGTTCAGGATATCTATGTAAATAACAGAAACTATCATGAAATAAAAACAATTCTACCAACTCATTCTTTGCCTACCTTGGGCGATTTCCCTCTGGTTTTCCTACAAGGAGATTCCAACCCAATCTATCATTTTACGTTCGTTCCAAGTAGTCTACAGGACCTAAGATTTATTATTATATCTGAGAGACTATGTTTCGCATCGATATAATACCACTGGGTGTATAACTGCTTTATATATTTTCAGTGTAATTATTTTGAGAGAGGCTGGGATGACAAGAGTCACTGTAATGCATAATATCATGAATTTCTAGAATTAGACCATAGCCTGCGTTTAATTTATTTGTGCAACTCATTCCTATTGGCCTGCCTATTGGGTACTTTCCCTGGCTTTCGTACAGAATAATTCCAAAACGCAATCATTTATGTTATATATTTAAAATATTGTAACAAAATTAATTGAATTTAGACACGGTGGTAAAACTATAAATTAGGGCTGTTAATAATTGCTCACTAGGTATGAGAAGGGGTTCCCCTCCTACCCGGATACAGGTGTACTCCCAATGAATCAACCCAACTGACAAGTGAATAGCAGTGCCTTGCATTGTTAGCTCATACTGCGTAGGGTTCCATAGAGGTGGCGTGTTTGTGTAGTAGGGACGGACAGTTATTTAACACCAATTGAGCACTTATTAATAGTGCCTGCTATAAAACATAAATAATTCACGAATTTCCAGCGATGTTCCCAAAATGAATCGTCTTCTTCAGGTTCAGTGGATCATTACCATGGTAACAGGACAATGCTAAATATTAATAATAATATTAGTAAATGTGAGAATATAGCTCATATCTTCTTCTTCTTCGTCAGGCTCTACGACTTCCAGTGGAATGTCTTGGCCTTCTCAACCAGTTTACGCCACTTCTTCCTATTTTGTGCAGTGGATTTCAAATCAAAAATCCCCATTTCTCTCAAATCTTCAATTACGTCATCTTCCCATCGATCCTTGGGTCTTCCCCTTGGTCTTGTTCCTTGTGGCTTCCAATTCAAAATATCATTCGGCAATCTTCCCTTTGGCATTCATAGTGTATGTCCAAACCATTGTAATCTTTTGGATTTGATGAAACTAAATATAGCTCATATACATATGTATATAAACCCTGTTTCCTAATAATTTCTGTTATTCTCACTTAACTATAGGCCTACTCTATCCAGTCTATGAAACACACTTGAGGAAAATAAATGGCGGGTAATCCATGACAAACATGACTGCAGCAGTTATTGCGAATCGTTTATGGTCAAATCACAGTTCAGCGGAAGCGAAGAAAGTGATCGTGCGCCCGATTAATATCATCATCATCATCATCCGGTATCATGGCAGCTGCCGCCGTCTTCCGGAAACCAAACGCCATTCCTCTCTATCCATCCATTGATCTTCCTCCATTCCTCTGACATTCATAGCTGCTTCTACCCCTTCTATCCAAGTTTTCTTCGGTCTTCCTCTCTTCCTCCTTTCCATTGGGATCCATTCCATAACAATTTTTGGCAATCTTTGCTCTGGCATTCGTTTGACATGACCATACCACTGCAATCTTTTCTTTTCTATGATGTCTATGATATCCGGCTCCTCTTGTACACCCATAATTTCCCTTATTTCTTTATTTCGTATTCTATCCATTCTAGATTTTCCAGCTGATCTTCTTGAAACATCCATTTCTGTACTTAAAATTATTTTCATTTCCCTGGTTAATTATAGCTGATCAGAGTACAGTATATACCTGCATGTTTCTTCGAAAATAGAGAGTAACTAAAAATTCGCATTTGTGTGAAACTGATTCAATCTTGAGAGGAAGTTGAATGTCCAATACAAATATGGCGGCTGTAGTAGGGTTTATAATAATTTAACTCGGTGATAAAAATGTGTGATCAAGATTATAAAAAGACACTCTAAAGGGAAATTGTTAAAGCGTGGTGAGGAAAAAAGGGATGGTGTTAAATGTTTAGTTTATGGAGTATAATCCTGGCACTGCATTGAACTATATAGTTAAATTAACTGCAGTGTGTCAGAAAGTAGTGCTCGCAGGGAATTAAAACAAACTAGCATTATAGCCTCACTATGATAGTTGTCCAGCGGCTCCCATTGTTTCCCAGCAGCTGTTATATATAATTAAATACAAAGATTCCGACTACCGCCACTATAATAATTCTGCATGTTAATCATTGTAAAGCATTGTCGCGTGGCACCCGCTTTTGTATAAACGGACAAGAATCATAGTGTGGCGACAAATAATATCAAAACACCCAACAAAATGAGGAAAAAGCCTTACCTGTTTTAAGAGAGGTGGACCATTTTCTACATATCGGGGTTGCTAACCTAAATAACTGCACTGTAATAAAATAACCCTACTATATTATTACTTATTACAAAATGCGTGTGGGAAATAAAACCACTGTCCTATACGCATACTACATACAATGTAAATACAAAATAAATCCAAAATGCGGAGTTAATAAACATTATACGAAACAAATCACTGCATTTTAAATGAACTGAACTTTATTTGAAACAATAGAAAACAATAAATTCGTACTTGTCGCCATCTTATCACTGATCCGTGTCACGGCCCCATGTTGTCTCAACTAATAAACATTGCCCACACTTTTAACGTTAGTCAGTTGTTTATAATGAAGGCAAATATTTCCAACAAAGGTGATACTATTTTACAAAATTATTTATTATTTTCAAAACACCTTCGCGCAAAACAATTAACGCACAACGAACATTTGTGAAGTGCTTTTCACAATCTCGCAAGGAAGAAGCCGTGCTATCACTCGATTATTAACATTTTCCTAGCTTCTGTAAGAAGTACTTCCCAACCTCTGTTTGTTTCATTACTGTAGTACATTAATTTTAATATTAATGATTTGAATTAATTTGTTTAATATTATTTATTATTATTTAATTCGTTTTCGACATACCTTTATATGCATTAGTACAACCTGCACCAATAAAAATTAAAATGGTTGTTGTGTACTAAATTAAAAGCTTATAACAAGCAACTGACAGATCGAATGAAAACATGCTGCGCGGAGTAATACATTCGGAAGTGAAATGTCAAAGTGTGTTTCTCAGGCTGGAGAGACAATAACGGACACTATCGAACCCAATGGTTCATGGCCTCGAATATATAAGCTCCCAATACATAACCATCTTCAGCCGTTTTCTAAACATTCCCTGTATAATTTATTGTCCCCAATTTATGTCTGACGTTATTCTGCCACATAATTCCTCCACTACTTCTTCGGAGATTTCCCCTCTGTTTTTCTACAAGATGTTTCCACATCTAAATCATTTTACTTACGCGTTTCTAATACTCTATTTACAAATAAAACTAACTAGTTAACTACATGCATAATGTAACCAATAGGTTCATGGCCGCCCGGTCATAAGCTCCCCATACATTTCTTCTCTGATCTAATGTTTTCCAATAATCCGCTTACTCTATAATGCAATTCCCTCAAATTGTGATTTGTGTTATTACCTCATCTGGTTCTGGGCGTAATCTGTGGTTTTCCCACGAAATCTTCCATGTAGAATTTTAATAATAATAAAAATAATAATAATAATAATAATAATAATAATAATAATAATAATAATAATAATAATAATACTTTATTTATTCTGGCAGAGTTAAGGCCATAATGCCCTCTCTTCCACTCAACCAGCAGAAATACAAATAAATATTTGAAAATATAGATATACATTATACTAATTATAAACAGTTATAGATATATTAAATGTAGCAATGTAAAAATCATGTACATACAACATATTATACGATAATAACAATAATGATATGATGATAATAATAATAATAAGAATATAAATATGATAAATTATACGAGAAACGCCAATTAATATATATATATATATATATATATATATATATATATATATATTACCTTACACTTGGTAATAATGAAGTCGAGGTTAGAGCAAATATAAATTTAGATTTCTTTTAAAAGATGCCAATGTCCGGCAGCCCCTTATTTCTTGTGGTAGGGAATTCCAGTTGCGAGAAGTGGAGATGGTATATGACATGGAGTGATGTGATGTCCTACGTTGCGGTATATTAAGCAAGATACTATGTTGTGATCTTGTTTTTAAGTTATAGTTTGAGGATAGATACTGGAAACGGGATGATAAATAATTGGGAATCGAGGTATGTAGGATCTTAAATAAGAGAATTAGACAGTGCGATTTTCTTCTCTCTTTTAGATGTAGCCATGACAATTCGTGGAATAATGGAGAAATGTGATCGTATTTTCGAACATTAAATATGAATCTGATAAACATATTATGGACACGCTGCAGTTTGTCCGACAATCCGTCACTTATGTCAGTTAGTAGAACGTCACAGTAGTCAAAATGCGGCATCACTAAGGTTTCGATTAAAATTCTTATAAGAGCTGTAGGAAGAAAATGTTTAACACGCTTTAGGGAATGCATTATGGAGAAGATCCTTTTAGATGTTTGTTTTACTTGCACATGCCAATTTAAATTAGAATCTAAGCAAAGTCCCAAGTTTTTAACGACGTCGGTATAAGGAATTTGTTCATTATCTAATATGACAGCCGGCACACTGCCATTGTTTATGGAGTGTAATAGTCTTGGATGTCCGATAATTATTGCTTGCGTTTTGTTTACATTTAGTTTCGGCCCATATTGTCTGGACCATAAAGATATATGCCTGAGGTCAGTGTTTACTTTGTCAATATATTCATTAATTTCGTCAGGCCTAAAGTGTGTGTAAATCTGTAAGTCGTCGGCGTAAAGATGATGCTTGCAGTTTTGTAGTTTTTTGGTCACGTCATTAATATAAATCAAGAACAGAAGAGGAGCGAGGATGCCGCTTTGAGGTACCCCTTTCCTCACCAAGCGCCAGGAAGAAATGCGATTATTAACAGAAACTGATTGCTGACGATTAGTGAGGTAAGATCTAAACCAATCAAGGCAGTTTTCCGACAGATATAGTGACTTTAGTCTCGCTAGCATTAAGTCTATATCTACTGTGTCAAAGGCTTTGCTGTAGTCGAGTAGGACTATTCAAGCCACATGTCCTGCTTATTGAAGTATATGGGACTTAACTGTTCTTACTAAATGTGGTTCCTTATAAAAATCATATAGCTCACTGTTAAGTAGTGTCTTCCATTCGTCTGTCTGTTCATCTCTGTTTGATCAAAGGACATGACTACGTATTCGCTCACATTGGTAATCTTTTCGCCTACTTTAAAGTAAGAGACCACGTTTTGCATCTACATAATATAACTGGGTGAATAACGGTTTTGATATATTTTTTGTTACATTTTTTAGAGATACAGAGAGAGAGAGAGAGAAAGGGGGGGATTTGTAAAGACAAACGTCCCTGTAATGCATAATACATTGCTTTCTGTATCTCATTCCTATTTGTAATTATTTTTTACAATTAGAAAATTAATATATTTTAGACCCCCTGTATAAAAACATTGAACCAAAATAATTCAATAAAACGGATCTAATTTTGCATTCTTTGATAGAGGGAAATATTAGAAAATATGGCTCCGAGTAGGGATATATGGAAAGTCCATCTCTGCGCGCCCATGAGCCTCCGAATTCTATAGTGGCAGAGAGATAGTTAATTGGATAGTACCATATTAAGAATCTAGATCTAGGGAGACCGGAATACCAGGAAAATCACACGATTTCAGTGATATTTCCACGAAGGTTCTCATTAAGTAAGAATAGGCCTACATGTTAAAGCGAGGAAAAAGAGAGAATGAAAATGGTGCGAAAGAAATATAGAGCTAGAAGGAATTGCATTATGAAGGTAGAGCCCCAACTGCATTAAAGATTCTGTTCTCCAAGTGTCAGCCATATTATCTTCTTCAACGTCTTTTAGATCACTCCCATGGTAACGTAACAATAAATATTAGGCTTGTGTTTCTATGTATGAACATATACCTCTTCGATAAATATGTAATCCTGGTACCTAATCATTCCTAATAATTGCTATAGTCTCTCCAGCCTAAGAAACACACTTTGACCTTTGACATTTAACTTCAAAATTTATTGCTTGTATTTTAACGTCAATATGATGGTTGCCCAGCGATTCGTTTTTCTTCCCGCAGCCCTTATATATATTTAATACGAAGATGCCGACTACCGCCACTTTAACAATTCCGCATGTTAATCATTGTCGAGAAATGTCGCCCGGCAACCGTTTCTATATAAACGGACAACAATCATAGTGAGGCGATAACATAAGGATATATGAACTCTGACAGCAGCTTGTTACAAGCCGATAAATTAATGCACAATGTTCTTTCTAATTTTTAATGTTGCAGATTATATTAACAAACACAAAACGAATTAAATTGTAATTGTTAATATTAAACAGATTAATTCAAATCAAACATTTACATTAAAATAACTGTAGGCCTACTTATAATATAGCCTATTCCCGGACAGGACAAGCTTCCTGGGCGATTTTTTTTTTCGGTTTTTTCCTCACCCATAAGAAAAATATCAGGTCGCCCATACGTTCCCCGAATGTCATCCGAACATCATCATCATCCAGGTTGCGAAAATCAACTGGAAGCTACCACAACTATAGTCCCCTTGTATGGATGCAAAACATAGCATTTAATTGCTATGATTTCAGTGAAATACCTGCCCTAGGGCAGAGCACTATGGAATAGAAGAATTGTGTGATGGGATAATACATTATAAGCTATTTTCATCCAATAACCCATATAATTTTCTTCAGCGTCTGTTAGATCATTTCCATTGTAATGTGACAATGCAAAATAAGAGAATAGTGTTTTTTATGTATTAACATATACCTCTTCCAAAAATATGTAATTGTGCTACTTCATCATTCCTGTTAACCTAACTAATTAACTAACTGACTAACGGACACCATCGAACCCGATGGTTCATGGCCTCAGAGAATTAAGCTCTCCATATATTTCTAACATACACTAAAGTTTTGTAAATCATTCCGCAATTAATATTAATGTTATTCTCGCAACCCATTCTTCACCTACCTCTTTCCATCTGGTTTTCCTACAAGGAGTTTACAAGCACCTCTGTCATTTCGCATTCGTTCCACATATCCTACCAAACGTAGTCTACGATACGTGAGTGTTCATATTATATCTGTTGTCCCATAACGATCACGTATCTCACTGTTACGCAATCTCCTCCATTCGCCGGTCCATTAATCTTTGATAAAAAAATTCCTAAGAACTTTACTTTAATAGTCGTAATCTTTCTCCTTCCTTAAACTAAGTATCTACCTTTCGCATCCATGTAATACTACTGGGTGTATAACTGTTTTATATAATTTCAATTTAACTATTTTGAGAGAAGTTGGGATTAAAAGAGTGCCTGTAATACAAATGGCATGCATTTCCAGAATTAGACATAAGCCCACATTTAATTTGTTTGTGCACCTCATTCCTGTTGGTCTGCCTATTGGGTACATACTCTCTGGCATTCCTACATGATATTTCCAAAACATAATCACTTATGTTATATTTTACAAATATTGTAATTAAAATCACACAATTAATTGATTTTATGCCTGGTGGTATAACTATAAAACAGGGCTGTTGATAATTGCTCACTAGGTATGAGACAGTGGTCCCTATCCTACAAGGATACAGGTGCACTCCCAGTGAATCAACCCAACTGACAAGTGAGTAGCAGTGTCTCACATTGTTAGCCTATACTGCATAGAATTCAATAGAAGTGGCGAGGTTTAATGGGGGACGGGCAGTCTTTTAACATAGAATGAGCACTTATTAAGTGTGCCTTCGATAAGACGTAAGGAATTCTCACATTCCCTACGTTGTTCCCACAATGATTCGCAGTTAATATTAATAAAACATTCAGAGCGAGGGAAAAGGGGTAGAGAGAGAGGAAATGGTGCGAAAGAAATAAAAGTGGAAATATTTGCATTTTGTGAGAACTGCAATCGGGATTATTTTCTCCGGGGAGTCGGATATATTTTCTTCTTCCGTTTCCTATGGATCATTACCATGGTAACATGACAATACTAAATATTAATATGGTGTTATTAACCTATAATTGATTATAAACCTGTCTCATAATCAATTCTGTTAACTAATAACTATATTCTGTCCAACCTATCTAACACACTTGAGGAAGATAGATGGGCCGGTAATCCATGAAGCACAAAAGTGCTGCAGTTACTCCGATTCTCTCGTGGTCAAAGCACAGTACAGCGGAAGCGTGAAAATAGATCATGCAATCGATTAATTTAATTAAGTATTTAAAGCTATTTATGTTAACTATAGTTGATCAGAATACAGTATAAGTTACACCTACATGTTTCTTGGAAGATCGGAGAGTAACTAAAAACTCGCATTTGTTTGAAACTGATTCAATCCTGAGAGGAATATGAATGTCCTTTACAAATATGGCGGCTGTGTTGGAGATTATGGTGATTTAACTCGGTGAAAAAATGCGTGATCAAAGTTATTATAAAATGCATTTTAAAGGGAAATTGTTAAAGAGTGGTGAGAAAAAAGGGTAGTCTTTATTTTGCAGCTTATGGAATATAATCCTGGCACTGAATTGAACGATATAGTTAAATTAACTGCAGTGTGTCTGAAAGTAGTGTTCGCAGGGAATTAAACTGCTATTATAGCCTCACTATGATGGTTGTCCTGCGGCTCGCTTTGTTTCACCGCAGCTGTTACATATAATTAAATACAAAGATGTCGGCTACCGCCACTATAATAATTCCGCGTGTCAAGCATTGTCGCGCGTCACCCTCATTTATATAAATGGACAACAATCATAGTGAGGCGATAGATAATATCAAAACGTCAAATATAGTGAAGAAAAAGCCTAACCTGTTTTAAGAGTGGTGCACGAATTTAAGTGTGAATGTTTTTTTTTTTTTGCGCGATAGATCGTTTTGTTATACTTACAGCAATTTCCTACATTTCGGGTGAGTCAACATAAATAACTATACCGTAATAATGTAACTATACTGTTATATTACATTTGCAAATCGCGTGTGGTAAATAAAACCACTGTCCTCCATGTATAGGCTACTACATACAATATATACACAAAAACATATCCAGAAGGTAGTGTTAATATACATTACACTAACAAAAAAGCACTGCGTTTTAAATTAACTGAACTTTATTTGAAACAATATATCAATTCAGTGATATGATGGTGGTAAGTGCGTATTTATTCTCAACAATTACAAAATTAATTTATTTTAGGCCCTGTTGTATAAAACGTTTAAACCGATATTATTGATTACAACGGATGTCAGTTCCGGACAATTGCATTATTATATTTATAATCACATAATATAGGCTAAATTATTGAGCAAAATTTAATCTGCAATTGTGTCATTCTATTATAAAACCAATGGTCACTTATGGATCTATATGTGAAATCATATATAAAAATAAAATATTAAGTCTCGTAAAATGCGAAGGAATGGACGTATTACTTGGAATGGGAATGAAAGAGAGGCATGAAAACCTTTATGGGAATCCCAGAGGGAAAGCGCCAATAGGTAGACGAAAAATGAGGTGGGAGAATTAAATTGTTAACCGTTCTTTGAGATAGGTAAATATTGGAAAATAAAGCTCCGAGTAATGATGTATGGAAAGCCCATGTTTGCGCGACCATGAGCCTCAGTAGTCTATACTGACAGAGAAGTAGATAATTAGATAGTACCAAATAAACAGATCTGGATTTAAGCTAGGGACTTCAGAATACGAGTAAAATCACAGGCTTCGTCGATTTCTCCACCATGGTTCTCATTAAATAAGAATAGGCCCACATGTTAAAGCGATGAAAAGAGATTCTGAAATTGGGGCTAAAGAAATAAAGAGCTAGAAAAAATTGCATTATGGAGCTAGGCAACTACTGCATTGTCGATTCTCTTCTCCAAGTGTCAGCCATATCTTCTACTCCAACGTCTTTTAGATCACTCCCATGGTAACGTAACAATGCTAAATATTACACTTGTATTACGTATGAACATATACCTCTTCGATAAATATGTAATCCTGATACTTAATCGTGCCTAATAATTCCTATAGTCTATCCAGCCTAAGAAACACACTTTGACCTTTGACATTTAACTTCCAAATCTAATATTGCGCTCACCACTTGTATTATAACGTCACTATGATGGTTGTCCAGCGACTGCTATTCGCACAGCGTTTATGTATAGTTAAATATAAAGATGCGGACAACCGACCCACTTTAATAATTCCGCATGTTAATCATTGTCAAGAAATGTTGCCCGGCAACCGCTTTTATATATAAGCACAACAGTCATAGTGAGACGATAACATAAAGATATACGACCTCTGTCTGCTTCTTGTTACAAGCCAATAAATTAGTGCACAACATTATTTCTAATTTTTACTGTTGCAGATTGTATTAACACACGAAACGAATTAAATTGTAATTGTTAATATTAAACAGAATAATTCAAATCAAACATTTACATTAAAATAACTGTAAGCCTACTTATAATAAAACCTATTCCCGGTCAGGACAAGTTCTTTTTCGCATTTTTCTCACCCATAAGAAAAATGTCAGGTCGCATTGAGGCCCATACGTTTCCCGAATGCCATCCGGACATCATCATCATCATCATCATCATCATCATCATCATCATCATCCATGTTTCGAAAATCAACGGGAAGCTACCAAACTACAGTCACCTCGTATGGCTCCAAATCATAGCATTTAACTGCTATGATTTCAGTGAAATACCTGCCCTAGGGCAGAACACTATAGAATAGAACAATTGTGTGGTGGGATAATACATTATAAGTTATTTTCTACCCAGTCAGCCATATAATTTTTTTCAGAGTATTTTATATCATTTCCATGGTAATGTGACAATGCTAAATAAGAAAGTAGTGCTTTATGTATGAACACATACCTCTTCCAAAAATATGTAATCGTGCTACTTAATCATTCCTGTTAACCCGATTAATTAACTAACTGACGGACACCATTGAAACCGGAGGTTCGTGGCCTTGAGGAATTAAGCTCTCCATACATACCATTCTTACATTAAAGTTTTAATTCATTCCTCAAATAATTGTAATGCTATTCTCCCATCCCATTCTTCAACTACCTTAAACGATTTCAATCTGGTTTTCCTACATCGAGTTTCCAAGGAGCTCTATCATTTCGCGTTCGTTCCACACGTCCTACCCATCGTAGTCTACGAGACCTAAGTGTTCTTATTATATCTGATGTCCCATAAAGGTCATGTATCTCACTGTTACGCAATCTCCTCCATTCGCCTGTCCATTAATCTTCGATAAAAAAAGTTTAAGAACTTTATTCTAATACTCGTAATCTTTCTCCTTCCTTAAAGTAAGTATTCTATATTTCACATCTATGTAATACCACTGGGTATATAACTGTTTGATATAGTATCAGTTTAACTATTTTGAGAGAAATTGGGATGACAAGAGTCCCTGTAATGCATTATAGCACGCATTTCTAGAATTAGACTTAAGCCTACGTTTAATTTCTTTGTGCACCTCATTCCTGTTGGTCTGCCAATTGGGTACATATACTCTGGCTTTCCTACATGACATTTGCAAAAAAAAAAATCATTTCTGTTATATATTTCAAATATAGTAATCAAATTACACATTTAATTGATTTTATGCCCGATGGTGTAAGTAAAAATCAGAGCTGTTAATAATTGCTCTCACAAGGTATGAGAAGGTGGTCCCCCTTTTGCCCAGATACAGGTGCACTCCCAGTGAATGAACTCAACTTACAAGTGAGTAGCAATGTCTTACATTGTTAGCCTGTATTGCATAGAATTGAATAGAAGTGGCGAGGTTTAATAGGAGGCACGGGCAGTCTTTTAACATCAAGTGAGCACTTATTAACAGTGCCTTCTATAAGAAGAATTCTCACATTTCCAACGATGTTCCCACAATGATTCGCAATTAATATTAGTAAAAATGCAGAGCGGGGGAAAACGGAGAGAGACAAAATTGGCCGAAAGAAATAGAAGTGGATTTTTTTTGCTTTGCGTGAGAACTGCAATCAGGAAATAATTTCTCCGCGAATCGGATATATTATCTACTTCCGGTTCCTATAGATCATTACCATGGTAACATAACAATATAAATATTAAAATGGTGTTAGCAACCTATAAATGTATATAAACCTGTCCCCTAATCAATTCTACTAACTTAACTAATTAACTATACTCTGTCCAACCTATGAAACACACTTCAGGAAAACAGATGGGCGGAAAATCCATGAAGCACAAAATTGTTGCTGTTTCTGCGAGTCTTTCATGGTCAAAACACCATTCAACGGAAGCGTGAAAATTGATCATGCAATCGATTAAATTAATGAAGTATTTAAAGCTATTTATGTTAACTATAGTTGTTCAGAATACAGTATAAGTTACACCTACATGTTTCTTGGAAGATCGGAGAGTAACTAAAAATTCGCATTTGTTTGAAACTGATTCAATCTCCAGAGGAATATGAATGTCCGTTACAAATATGGCGGCTGTGTTGGAGATTATAGTAATTTAACTCGGTGAAAAAAATGTGCGTTCAAAATTATTATAAAATGCATTCTAAAGGGAAATTGTTAAAGAGTGGTGAGAAAAAAGGGTAGTATTTAATTTGCAGCTTATGAAATACAATCCTGGCACTCCACTGAAAAATATAGTTACATTCACTGTAGATTGTCGGAAAGTAGTGTTGGCAGGGAATTAAAACAAACTGTTATTATTGCCTCACAATGATGGTGTTTCAGCGGCTCGCTTTGTTTCACAATTTATGTAAATGGACAGCAATTATAGTGAGGCGATAAATAATGTCAAAACGTCCAACAAAGTGAGGAAAAAGCCTAAACATTTTTAAGAGTGGCGGACGAATTTAAGGGTGAAATATACATATTTTTTGCGCGATAGATGGATTTTTTGTCGTACTTACAGCAATGACGACCATAATTAAAGTTCAGTTTCCTACATTTCGGCGTTGTCAACATAAATAACTATACTGTAATAAAGTAACTATACTGTAATATTAAATTTACAAGTCGCGTGTGGTAAATAAAACCACTGTCCTCAATGTATACTGCATACAATATACACAATAAAAATATCCAAAAGGTAGTGTTAATATACATTACACGAAACATATCACTGCATTTTAAATGAAATGAACTTTATTTGCAACGTATTTATTGTATTTACCGTCATTTTATCACTGAATTGATATCAGTGCCTCCTGTACTTTTAACTAGTGAACATTGCCCACACTGTTAACGTTAGACAGTTGTTTATAAAGACCGCAAATATTTCCAACAAATATGTTATTGTTTTACTATTATTTATTATTTTGAAAACACCATCGCGCAAAAAATAATGTACAACACACGTTTGTGAAATGTTTTAAGCAATCTCGCGAAATTAAAAACCTAGCTATCGCCCGGATTTTAAACATTTTCCTGCCTTCTGTAAAAACAACTTCTCAACCTCGCATTGTAATATTCTATTTATTTTATTACTGTAAGTACATATATTTAATGTATATGTTTGATTTGAATCTATTTGTGTAATATTAATATTCATAATTTAATTCGTTTCCGGCGTACCATTGTATGTGTTAATACAACCTGCAACATAAAAAATTAAAACGATTGTAGTTGATCAATTTGTCGGCTTGTAACAAGCAGCTGATAGGTCCATGAACACTTGTTGCGCGGAATAATACATTCGGAAGTTAAATGTCGAAGTGTGTTTCTTAGGCTGGACGGACAATAACGGACACTATCGAACCCAAAGAAACATCGGCTCGCAGATATATAAGCACCCAATACATACCCACCCAGAGCTAATTTCTAAACATTCTCTCTTTAATTTACTATTCTCAAATTATGTTTAATTTTATTATCCCACATAATTTCTGAACTACCTGCTTGGAATTTGCCTCTGTATGTCTACCAGACGTTTCTGAACTCAAATAATGATCTAATACGTTTCAAATGCTCTGTTTACAATTAAATTAACTGGTTAGCTACTGGCACTGTCAAACCCGCAGGTTCAAGGCCGCGCGGCGATACATTTCTATCCCGAGCTAATGTTTTCCAATAATCCCCTTACTGTATAATCTACTTCCACAAAACTGTGATTCGGTTTATTATACCATGGCGTCCAAGGTGTTTTCTCTCTGGATTTCTTACAACAACTTTAATGCCCGTTTGTCAATCCCATCCATGCCGCATGCTGCCCACCGCAATACACGATACTTACCTGATCTAACTATATCTGGTTTCTTATAAAACTTATGTATCTCTCTGTTAAGTAGTCTCCTAAAATCGCCGGTCTGATAAACTCAGTTTCATCTGAAAATATTCTATGAACTATTCTCTAAAACTCCTAATCTTTTTTTTTTCCTTTCTTCAATGTTTCGCATCTACATAATATAACGGGACAATAACTTTTTTATATTTCTTGTTTAATTGTATTTTAATTATTTAATTTTTTTTTGATAGAGGAGTTGTAACGAGAATAGTCCCTGCAATACCTAAGTAGCATGTTTTTCAGAATTGAGTCTACGTTTTATTTCGTTCGGCATCTCAGTCCTCTTTGTATTTATTCTCTATAATTACAAAATTAATTTATTTTAGGCCCTGTTATATAAAACGTTTAAACCGATATAATCGATTACAACGGACGTCAGTTCCGTACAATTACATTATTATATTTATAATCACATAATGAAGGCTAATTTATTGAGCAAAGTCTAAACCTGTAGTTGTTTCATTCTATTATAATACCAATGGTTACTTATGAATCTATATGTGAAATCATACATAAGAACGAAATATTAAGTCTCGTAAAATACGAAGAGCTGGACGCATTACTTGGAATGGGAGTGAAAGAGAGGCATGGAAACCTTTATGGGAATCCCAGAGGGAAAGCTCCTGTAGGTAGACGAAAAATGACGTGGGAGAATTAAATTGTTAACCGTTCTTTGAGAGAGGTAAATATTGGAAAATAAAGCTCCGAGTAGGGATGTATGGAAAGCCCATTTTTGCGAGACCATGAGCCTCCGTATTCTATACTGGCAGGGAAGTAGATAATTAGATAATACCAAATAAACAGAACTGGATTTAAGCTAGGGACTCCAGAATACGAGGAAAATCACAGGGTTCATCGATTTCTCCACCATGGTTCTCATTAAGTAAGAATAGGCCTACATGTTAAAGCCAGGAAAAGAGAGTCTAAAATGGGGCTAAAGAAATAAAGAGCTAGAAAAATTGCATTATGGAGCTAGGCAACTACTGCATTGTTGATTCTCTTCTCCAAGTGTCAGCCATATCTTCTTCTTCAACGTCTTTTAGATCATTCCCATGGTAACGTAACAATGCTAAATATTACACTAGTGTTATGTATGAACATATACCTCTTCGATAAATACGTAATCCTGATACTTAATGATGCCTAATAATTCCTATAGTCTCTCCAGCCTAAGAAACACACTTTGACCTTTGACATTTAACTTCTCAATGTAACATTGCGCTCACCACTTGTATTATAACGTCACTATGATGGTTATCCAGCGACTCGCTTTTCCCAGAGGTTTTATATATAGTTAAATATAAAGATGCCGACTACCGCCACTTTAATAATTCCGCACGTTAATCATTGTCAAGAAATGTTGCCCGGCAACCGCTTTTATATAAACCAACAACAATCATAGTGAAACGATAACATAAGGATATACGACCTCTGTCTGCTGCTTGTTACAAGCCGATAAATTAATGCTCAACATTATCTCTAATTTTTAATGTTGCAGATTGTATTAACACACACAAAACTAATTAAATTGTAATTGTTAATATTAAACAGATTAATTCAAATCAAATATTTACATTAAAATAACCGTAGGCCTACATATAATGAAACCAATTCGCGGTCAGGACTAGCCTCCTCGGCGAGTTTTTTTTTTTCGGATTTTACCTCACCTATAATAAAAATATCAGGTCGCATTGAGGCCCATACGTTCCCTGAATATCAAGCGTACATCATCATCATCCACTTTACGAAAAGCAATTGGAAGGTACCAAACAATAGTTTCCTTGTATGATTGCAAAATATAGCATTTAATTTCCATGATTTCAATTAAATAACTGACTAAGGGCAGAGCACTGTATAATAGTAAAATTGTATGGCGGGAAAATACATGATACGTTATTTTCTTCCCTGTCAGCCATATAATTGTCTTTAGCGTCTTTTAGATCATTTCCATGGTAACGTAACAATGCTAAATACAAGAATATTGTTTTTATGTATGAATACACATATACCTCTTCCAAAGATATGTAATCGTGCTACTTAATCAGTCATATTAACGCAAATAATTAACTAACAGACCGGGACCATCGAAACCGGAGTTTTTAAATCATTGCTTAAATAATGTTAATGTAATTCTCCCACCTCATTTTTCGCCTACCTTGAACGATTTCCCTCTCATTTTCCTACAAGGAGTTTCCAAGCACCTCTGTCATTCGGCATTCTTTTCACATCTTCTACCCATCGTAGTCTACGAGACTGAAGTGTCTTTATTATATCTGATGCCTCCTAAAGATCTCGTATCTCACTGTTACCAATCTCCTCCATTCGCCTGTCTGTCCATTACTCTTTGATAAAAAAATCATAGGAATTTGATTCTCAAATACTCGTAATCTGTCTCCTTCCTTAAAGTAAGAGCCTATGTTTCGCATCCATATAGTACTACTGGGTGTATAACTTCTTCTTCCTCTACTACAAGGTTTAGGCTATGCAGCCTGTTCCGGCGAAGTTAAAAGTGGAGGCCATCTTCTACGTGGTCGGCCAACATCTCTTGTTCCTCTGGGATTATACAGGAAGGTTCTTTTTGGTATTCATTCGTTGTTCATTCTCATTAAGTGTACTGTCCATTTCTTATTATTTTCGCTGATTTTATCTTCAATTTTATATATATTCAATTATTCTCGTATAGTTTCATTCCTTATTCTATCCGCTCTTGTGCATCCTTTCACATTACGCAAAAACAGCATTTCCGCAGTCTGTATCCTGCTTTTATCCCTTGATTTCATTATCCAATTTTCACTTCCATACAACAACAAAGGAACAGCCATTGTTTTATATAATTTAAGTTTCGTATCTTTCCCCTGAGGAGTCCGACCTAATGTGTTGCTTTTTATGGTTCCACAAATAGCCCGAAATGTACTTGACTTTATGTTCTATCTCTTTATTTTCTCATCTAAGTTCTATATCACTCCTAATATTGGAAATGTGATACTTTGTTTCTATTATTTTGTTATCCAGTACAATTTTTGATCCTAATTCCACATTTACCAATAAATGTCATTCTTTTTGACATTTTTATTTATATTTTACCAATTATATCTATTGGCATATTTTAATTTAAATTTTATTGCTAACATGTGGAGAGCATGTTTCATGCTTCTGCTAAAAGCTACCACATCGTCAGCGAACTAATAAAGCATTTATTTTATCTTTATTATCAATTAATATTCTCATTCATTACTTAAAACCTTCTTCCATTCTTTTAAGATATCGTCCATATAAATATTAAATAATATAGGTGAGAGTGAACACCCTTGTCGTACTCCTTGGTTTATTTGAAAAAATGTCTTATTTTTAGTCAACTGAGGGTTAATACAAATATTTGTTCCATAGTAGAAGCTCTTAACAGTTTCTACAATCTGAATAGGGAGGCCTTTTTCTTTTAGGATATTCCACAATATTTCCCTGTTTATTCGATCAAATGCTTTATCTATCATATTTGAAGAGAAAAATTATACGCTCAGACCGGGACTTGAACCCGGGACCCTTGGTTCTCTAGACCAAGTGCTCTACCAACTGAGCTACCTGAGTAAGTACCGATCTAAACGCAAATCCTTCTCTATATACATTGTAATTCCCATCCACCAAATGCTGTGAAGCCATGCTTCTATCTTGCAAATGGCGGCTCCTTTATTAAGAAGACATATTTGGGAATTATACATTACAGCCAGTACGGCTTTTTCAAAGTTTTTATTATTGATTTCGTACATCTCAATGATGGATAAATCATATTTGAAGAGAAAAATTATACGCTCAGACCGGGACTTGAACCCGGGACCCTTGGTTCTCTAGACCAAGTGCTCTACCAACTGAGCTACCTGAGTAAGTACCGATCTAAACGCAAATCCTTCTCTATATACATTGTAATTCCCATCCACCAAATGCTGTGAAGCCATGCTTCTATCTTGCAAATGGCGGCTCCTTTATTAAGAAGACATATTTGGGAATTATACATTACAGCCAGTACGGCTTTTTCAAAGTTTTTATTATTGATTTCGTACATCTCAATGATGGATAAATCATATTTGAAGAGAAAAATTATACGCTCAGACCGGGACTTGAACCCGGGACCCTTGGTTCACTAGACCAAGTGCTCTACCAACTGAGCTACCTGAGTAAGTACCGATCTAAACGCAAATCCTTCTCTATATACATTGTAATTCCCATCCACCAAATGCTGTGAAGCCATGCTTCTATCTTGCAAATGGCGGCTCCTTTATTAAGAAGACATATTTGGGAATTATACATTACAGCCAGTACGGCTTTTTCAAAGTTTTTATTATTGATTTCGTACATCTCAATGATGGATAAATCATATTTGAAGAGAAAAATTATTCAAGTCCCGGTCTGAGCGTATAATTTTTCTCTTCAAATATGATTTATCCATCATTGAGATGTACGAAATCAATAATAAAAACTTTGAAAAAGCCGTACTGGCTGTAATGTATAATTCCCAAATATGTCTTCTTAATAAAGGAGCCGCCATTTGCAAGATAGAAGCATGGCTTCACAGCATTTGGTTGATGGGAATTACAATGTATATAGAGAAGGATTTGCGTTTAGATCGGTACTTACTCAGGTAGCTCAGTTGGTAGAGCACTTGGTCTAGAGAACCAAGGGTCCCGGGTTCAAGTCCCGGTCTGAGCGTATAAGTTTTCTCTTCAAATATGATTTATCCATCATTGAGATGTACGAAATCAATAATAAAAACTTTGAAAAAGCCGTACTGGCTGTAATGTATAATTCCCAAATATGTCTTCTTAATAAAGGAGCCGCCATTTGCAAGATAGAAGCATGGCTTCACAGCATTTGGTGGATGGGAATTACAATGTATATAGAGAAGGATTTGCGTTTAGATCGGTACTTACTCAGGTAGCTCAGTTGGTAGAGCACTTGGTCTAGAGAACCAAGGGTCCCGGGTTTCAAGTCCCGGTCTGAGCGTATAATTTTTCTCTTCAAATATGATTTATCCATCATTGAGATGTACGAAATCAATAATAAAAACTTTGAAAAAGCCGTACTGGCTGTAATGTATAATTCCCAAATATGTCTTCTTAATAAAGGAGCCGCCATTTGCAAGATAGAAGCATGGCTTCACAGCATTTGGTGGATGGGAATTACAATGTATATAGAGAAGGATTTGCGTTTAGATCGGTACTTACTCAGGTAGCTCAGTTGGTAGAGCACTTGGTCTAGAGAACCAAGGGTCCCGGGTTCAAGTCCCGGTCTGAGCGTATAATTTTTCTCTTCAAATATGATTTATCCATCATTGAGATGTACGAAATCAATAATAAAAACTTTGAAAAAGCCGTAAAGCCGTACTGGCTGTAATGTATAATTCCCAAATATGTCTTCTTAATAAAGGAGCCGCCATTTGCAAGATAGAAGCATGGCTTCACAGCATTTGGTGGATGGGAATTACAATGTATATAGAGAAGGATTTGCGTTTAGATCGGTACTTACTCAGGTAGCTCAGTTGGTAGAGCACTTGGTCTAGAGAACCAAGGGTCCCGGGTTCAAGTCCCGGTCTGAGCGTATAATTTTTCTCTTCAAATATGATTTATCCATCATTGAGATGTACGAAATCAATAATAAAAACTTTGAAAAAGCCGTACTGGCTGTAATGTATAATTCCCAAATATGTCTTCTTAATAAAGGAGCCGCCATTTGCAAGATAGAAGCATGGCTTCACAGCATTTGGTGGATGGGAATTACAATGTATATAGAGAAGGATTTGCGTTTAGATCGGTACTTACTCAGGTAGCTCAGTTGGTAGAGCACTTGGTCTAGAGAACCAAGGGTCCCGGGTTCAAGTCCCGGTCTGAGCGTATAATTTTTCTCTTCAAATATGATTTATCCATCATTGAGATGTACGAAATCAATATTAAAAACTTTGAAAAAGCCGTACTGGCTGTAATGTATAATTCCCAAATATGTCTTCTTAATAAAGGAGCCGCCATTTGCAAGATAGAAGCATGGCTTCACAGCATTTGGTGGATGGGAATTACAATGTATATAGAGAAGGATTTGCGTTTAGATCGGTACTTACTCAGGTAGCTCAGTTGGTAGAGCACTTGGTCTAGAGAACCAAGGGTCCCGGGTTCAAGTCCCCGGTCTGAGCGTATAATTTTTCTCTTCAAATATGATTTATCCATCATTGAGATGTACGAAATCAATAATAAAAACTTTGAAAAAGCCGTACTGGCTGTAATGTATAATTCCCAAATATGTCTTCTTAATAAAGGAGCCGCCATTTGCAAGATAGAAGCATGGCTTCACGGCATTTGGTGGATGGGAATTACAATGTATATAGAGAAGGATTTGCGTTTAGATCGGTACTTACTCAGGTAGCTCAGTTGGTAGAGCACTTGGTCTAGAGAACCAAGGGTCCCGGGTTCAAGTCCCGGTCTGAGCGTATAATTTTTCTCTTCAAATATGATTTATCCATCATTGAGATGTACGAAATCAATAATAAAAACTTTGAAAAAGCCGTACTGGCTGTAATGTATAATTCCCAAATATGTCTTCTTAATAAAGGAGCCGCCATTTGCAAGATAGAAGCATGGCTTCACAGCATTTGGTGGATGGGAATTACAATGTATATAGAGAAGGATTTGCGTTTAGATCGGTACTTACTCAGGTAGCTCAGTTGGTAGAGCACTTGGTCTAGAGAACCAAGGGTCCCGGGTTCAAGTCCCGGTCTGAGCGTATAATTTTTCTCTTCAAATATGATTTATCCATCATTGAGATGTACGAAATCAATAATAAATGCTTTATCTATGTCTATAAATAACAAATGTGTTTCTAGGTTTTTTCCTTGTCATTTGTTTATTATCTGATTCAGAGCAAATACTCCATCGGTACAAGATCTTCCTTTTCGGAACCCGTTTTGTTCTTCTGCTAGTGTTACTTCAGTAATTCGTTGTATTCGTTTTGTTATTATTCTAGCATAGATTTTATATCCACTATTTGGGAGGGTAATGCCTCTGTAATTAGATGGTTGGATTCTTTCTCCTTTCTTGTAAATTGGTTTTACTATACATTGCCTCCATGTTGCTGGTATATTATGATTCTCCCAACACATATTAAGAAAATTCAAGAATCTTAATTTAAAGAATATATCTGCATATTTAATTAGTTCTGAATTGATGTCATTTGGTCCGCTAGATTTTCTATTCTTTGTTGATTTGAGCGATTCTTCCAGTTCTTCCATTTGTATTTTATCTACTTTCAAATTCTCATATTTTGGTTCTTCTTCGTTTTCATTCTCGTTGTACCACAGGTCTCTGAAATATTCTATCCAATGTTCTTCTGATATTGATGTAGGTATAACAGTTTTATATAATTTTAGTTTAACTATTTTGAGAGAAGTTGGGATGACAAGAGAAACTGCAATTCATAATAGCATGAATTTCCAGAATTAGACCTAAGCCTACGTTTAATTTCTTTGTTCTCCTCATTCCGGTTGGTCTGCCTATTGTGTACTTTCCCTCTGGCTTTCCTACATGATATTTCCAAAACACAATCATTTATGTTATACATTTCAAGTATTGTAATCAAAATTGCATAATTAATTGATTAGGGCCGATGGTATAATAATAAAACAGGGCTGTTAATAATTGCTCACTAGGTGTGAGAAAGGTAATCCCCCTCCTACCCGGATACAGGTGCACTTCCAGTGAATCAACCCAACTGACAAGTGAGTAGCAGTTTCTTACATTGTTAGCCTATACTGCATAGAATTCATTAGAAGTGGTGAGGTTGAATAGGAGGAACGGGCAGTCTTTTAACACGAAGTGAGCACTTATTAACATTGCCTGCTATAAAAGTAAATAATTCACAGATTTCCAACGGTGTTCCCACAAGGTTCGCTGTTAATATTAGGAAAATATGCAGAGGGAAGGGAAAAGGGAGAATGAGAAAATGCGCCTAGAGAAATAGAAGAGGAATTATTTGCATAGCGTGTGAACTAAAATCATGATTATTTTCTCTGGGAGTCGGACAAATTATCTTCTTCTGGTTCCTGTGGATCATTATATCATGGTAACACGACCATGCTAAATATTAAGCTGGTGTTAGTAAATGTGAAATTATACGTTCTATAAATGTACATAAACGTGTTCCTTAATCATTTCTGTTAACTAATTATCTATAGGCTGTCGTACCTATGAAACACACTTATCCAAAATAAATGGCTGGTAATCCATGAAGCACATGACCGCTTCAGTTACTGCGATTCTTTTATGGCCAAAGCACAGTTCAGCGGAAGCGTAAAAATAGATCATGCACTCGATTAATACAATTACGAAATTAAAGCTATTTATGTTAACTATAGTTGATCAGAATACAATATATACCTACATGTTTCTTCGAAGGTCGGAGAGTAACTGAAAATTCGCATTTGTTTGAAACTGATTGAATCTTGAGAGAAAGTTGAATGTCCATTACAAATATGGCGGCTGCGTTAGAGTTTATAGTAATTTAACTCGGTGAAAAAATGTGTGAACAAAATTACTATAAAATGCATTCTAAAGGGAAATTGTTAAAGAGTGGTGAGAAAAAAGTGCAGTGTTTAATTTGCAGCTTATGAAATATAATCCTGGCACTGCATTGAACGATATAGTTAAATTCACTGCAGTGTGTCTGAAAGTAGTGTTCGCAGGGAATTAAAACAAACTTGTATTATAGCCTCACTATGATGGTTGTCCAGCGGCCCGCTCTGTTTCACCGCAGCTGTTATATATAATTAAATACAAATATGTCGACTACCGCCACTATAATAGTTCCGCATGTTAAGCATTGTTGCGCGTCACCCTAATTTATATAAATGGATAATAATTATAGTGAGGCGATAAATAATATGAAAACGTCCAACAAAGTGAGAAAATTCCTAACCTGTTTTATCAGTGGTCGACGAATTTATGTGTGATTTTTTTTGCGCGATAGATCGTTTTGTCGTACTTACAGCAATGACGACCATAATTACAGTTCAATTTCCTACATTTCGGGGAAGTTAACATAAGTAACTATACTGTAATAAAGTAACTATACTGTAATATTAAATTTACAAATTGCATGTGGTAAATAAAACCACTGTCCTCCATGTATACTACATACAATATACACAAAAAAAATATCCAAAAGGTAGTGTTAATATACATTACACGAAACATATCACTGCATTTTAAATTGGCTGAACTTTATTTGAAACGTATTTATTGTATTTACCGTCATTTTATCACTGAATTGATATCAGTGCCTCCTGTACTTTCAACTAATGAACATTGCCCACACTGTTAACGCTAGTCAGTTGTTTATAAAGACCGCAAATATTTCCAACAAATATATTATTGTTTTACTATTATTTATTATTTTGAAAACACCATCGCGCAAAAAATTAAGTATAACGCAGTTTTGTGAAATCCTTTACACAATCTCGCGAAATTAAAAACATCGCTGTTGCCCGGATTTTAAACATTTTCCTCCCTTCTGTAAAAACCACTTCCCAACCTCTCATTGTAATATTCTATTTATTTTATTACTGTAAGTACATTTATTATAATTTATGTTTGATTTGAATCAATTTGTGTAATATTAATAATTGTAATATAATTGGTGTTCCGGCGTACCATTGTATGTGTTAATACAATCTGCAACATATAAGATTTAAAACGATTGTTGTTCATTAGTTTGTTGGCTTATAACAAGCAGCTGATAGGTCCATGAACACTTGTTGCGCGGAGTAATACATTCGCAAGTTAAATGTCGAAGTGTGTTTCTTAGGCTGGACAGACAATAACGGACACTATCCAACCCAAAGGTTCATGGACTCGCAGATATAAGCACCCAATACATACCCATCCGGAGCTAATTTCTAAACTTTCCCTGTATAATCTACTGTCCTCAAATTATGTTTAATGTTATTCTCCCACATAATACATCTAGGCTACTTCTACTGCATCCTGGACGATTTGCCTGTGTGTTTCTACCAGACGTTTGCAAACCCAAATAATTTATCTTATACGTTTCAAATACTCTGTTTACAATTAAACTAACTAATTAACTACTGGGACTATCGAACCCGCAGGTTCATGACCGCGCGGTCATATATTTCTATCCTGAGCTAATATTTTCCAATATTCTCCTTACTGTATAATCTACTTGCCTCAAATTGTGATTTCGTTTTATTATCCCTTCTCGTTCAAGGCGTTTTCTTTCTCGGTTCCGTACAAAATCTTCCATGCCCGTTTTTCAATCCCATCCATGCCGCATGCCCTGCTCATCGCAATATACGAGACGTAACGAGACGTAACTCTTTTTACTATATCTGGTGTCTTATAAAACTGATGTAGCTCTCTGTTAAGTAGTCTCCTCCATTCGCCTGTCTGATAAACGCAGTTTCGTCTAAATATATCCTAAGAACTATTTTCTAAAACTCTTAATGTTTATTCATTCCTTTAAAGTTTCGCATCTACATAATATAACGGGACAATAACTGTTTTTATATTTCCTGTTTAATTGCATTTTATTTGTTTAGTTAGTCATTTTTGATAGAGAAGTTGTAACGAGAAAAGCCCCTGCAATGCCTAAGTAGCATGTTTTTCAGAATTGAGTCTTTGTTTAATTATTTCGATTTCGTCATTACATTCCTCTTTGTAATTATTCTCTAAAATTAGAACATTAATATATTTTAGGCCCTGCTGTATAAAACGATTCAACAGATATAATCGATTACAAGGGACATCACTTCCGTAAAATAACATTATTATATTATTTATAATCACATAATGAAGGCTAAATTATTGAGCAAAATTTAAATCTGTACTTGTTTCAATCTATTATAATACCAATGGTCACGTATGAATCTAAATGGGAAACCATATATAAGAATAAAATAGTAAGTATCGTAAAATGCGAAGGAATGGACGCATTACTTGGAATGGGAGTGAAAGAGAGGCATAGAAACCTTTATGGGAATCCCAGAGGGAAAGCCCCCGTAGGTAGACCAAAAATGAGGTGGGAGAATTAAAATGTTAACCGTTCTTTGAGAGAGGTGAATATTGAAAAATAAAGCTCCGAGTAGGGATGTATGGAAAGCCCATGTTTGCGCGACCATGAGCCTCCGTATTCTATAGTGGCAGGAAGATAGTTAATTAGATAATACCAAATAAACAGATCTGTATTTAAGCTAGGAACTCCAGAATACGAGGAAACTCACTCGGGTTCAGCGATTTCTCCACCAAGGTTCACATTAAGTAAGAATAGGCCTACATGTTTAAGCGAGAAAAAAAGAGATTATGAAAATTGGGCGAAATAAATAAAGAGCTAGGAATAATTCCATTTTCGGTGTAGGCCCCTAGTGTATTATAGATTCTTTTCTCCAAGTGTCAGCCATATCATCTTCTTTAACGACTTTTAGATCACTCCCATGGTAACGTAACAATGCTAAATATTACACTAGTGTTATGTATGGACATATACCTCTTCGATAAATATGTAATCCTGGTACTTAATCATTCCTAATAATTCCTATAGTCTCTCCAGCCTAAGAAACACACTTTGACCTTTGACATTTAACTTCCGAATGTAATATTGCGCTCACCACTTGTATTATAACGTCACTATGATGGTTGTCCAGCAACTCGTTTTCCTTCCCGCAGCCTTTATATATAATTAAATACAAAGATGCCGACTACCGCCACTTTAATAATTTCGCATGTTAATCATTGTCAAGAAATGTTGCCCGGCAATCGTTTTTATATAAACGGACAACAATCATAGTGAGACGATAACATAAGGATATACGACCTCTGTCTGCTGCTTGTTACAAGCCGATAAATTAATGCACAAAAATCCTATTAATATTTTAATGTTGCTGATTGTATTAACACACACAAAATAAATTAAATTATTCATAATATTAAACATATTAATTCAAATCAAACATTTACATTAACATAACTGTAGGCCTACTCATAGTAAAACCTATTCCCTCTCAGGACAACTTTCTTGATGAGTATTTTTACTGGGGTTTTCCTCGCCTGAAAGACAAATGTCAGGAGGCTTTGAAGTTTAAAATGTCCCCGAATATCATCTGGACATTGTCATTCTTATAATCCACGGTGTGGAAAGCAACGGGAAGCTACCACAACTGTCGTTCCCTAGTAAATTTGCAAAGCATAGCATGAAAATGCTATGATTTCAGTGAAAGACCTGCCATAGGGCAGAACACTGTATAATAGAACAATTGCATGTAAGGAAAATACATTATAAGTTATTTTCTTTCCAGTCCACCATATAATTTTCTTCAGCGTCTTTTAGATCATTTCCATGGTAACGTGACAATGTTAAATACAAGAATAGTGTTCTTATGTATGAACATATACCTCTTCCAAACATATGTAGTCGAGCTACTTAACCATTCCTGTTAACCTAACAAATCAACTAACTGACGGACACTATCGATTTCTTAAGTTTATGCCCGGAGGGGATTAAACTCTCCGTACAATCCTAGTTTGCACTAATGTTTTCAAATCATTGCTCAAATAATATTAATGCAATTCTCCCACCTTAGTTTGCTTCTGTGTCTAGTTCTCGTTATAACAAACGAAGAAATATTGAAATGGATACCTCAAGGAAAAGGGAAACGTGCTAGACCAAAGCCATAGTGGATAAAGGGAATTCAAGACAACATGAAGAAGAGAAATGTGACAGAAGCAGACACGCAAGACCGGGAAGTGTGGAAGAAAATAATTGTATATTTTGGTTGAGGATATCTATGTAAATAACAAAATCAATAATGAAATAAAAAAAAATCTCACAACTCATCCCTTGGGCGATTCCCTCTGGTTTTCCTACAAGAAGTTTCCAAGCCAATCTATCATTTCCCATTCGTTCCATGTTGTCTACGAGACGTAAGGTTTCTTATTATATCTCAGAGTCTGTGTTTCGCATCCATATTACACCACTGGATATATAAGTGTTTTATATATTTTCAGTTTAACTATTTTGAGAGAAGTTGGGATGACAAGAGTCCCTATAATGCATAATAGCATGCATCTAGAGAATTAGACCTAAGCAAGCTTACGTTTAATTTCTTTGTGCACCTCATTCCTGTTGGTCTGCCAATTGGGCAAATTCCCTCTAGATTTCCTATATGATATTTTAAACACAAACCTTTATGTTTTATATTTATAATATTGTAATTAAAATCATATAATTAATTGATTTTAGACCTGGTGGCATAACTATAAAACAGGGCTGTTAATAATTGCTCACCAGGTATGAGAAGGTGATCTCCCTCCTACTCGGATATAGGTGCACTCCCAATGAAACAACCCAACTGACAAGTGAGTAGCAGTGTCTCACATTGTTAGCCTATACTGTATAGGGTTGAATAGAAGTTGCGAGGTTTAATAGGAGGGACGGGCAGTATTTTAACATCAAGTGAGCACTTATTAACAGTGCTTACTATAAAACGTAAATAATTGACACATTTCGAACGGTGTTCCCACACTGATTCACCGTTAATATTAAGAAAACGTGTAAAAAGAGAGAGAGAGAAAGAGAGAGAGAGAGAGAGAGAGAGAGGGGGGGAGATTGGGGGGGGGAGAGAGAGAGATATTGAGACGTTGTAACGACTGAAGTCATTGTAATGCATAATAGCATGCCTTTACAGAATTGAGTCTATGTGTAATTTCTTCCTGCATCCTATTCCTATTTGAAATCATTCTTTACAATTTGAAAATTGATTAGTTTTTGGCTCCGATGTATAAACGTTTCAACAGATATAATCAAGTAAAACGGACGTCTGTTCCGTACACTTACATCAATATACTTAAGATCACATCCATCCATAGTAATTCTGCCCGAAGGCAGGTCCTTCACTGCAATCATAGCATTTTCATGATATGCTTGCAGCTTTACTAGGGAATTATAGGTGTGGTAGCTTCCCGTTGCCTTCCACACCGGAAAAGGATGATGATGATAATAATAAGGATGATGATGATCATGATGATGGCCATATGATTTCGGGGACCGTTAGGGCCTTAAAATATTCCTAGCATTTGTCTTATAGGTGAGAAAAACCCCGATAGAAACCCCACCCAGAAAATCTGCCACGACCGGGGATCGAACCCGGCCCGCTGCGTGACAAGCCCGCACGCTACCTCGAGATCACAGCGGTGGACTTAAGATCACATAATGAAGGCTAAATGATTGAGCAATATTTAAATCCATAGTTATATCAGTCTATTATATTATCAAAGGTTACTTATGGACCTATATGAGAAACCATATATAAGATAAAGTATTAATAATAATAATAATAATAATAATAATAATAATAATAATAATAATAATAATAATAATAATAATGGCTTTATTTTACCTGGCAAAGTTAAGCCCTAAGGCCTTAAGGCCTTATCTACCACTCAACCAGGTTTAAAACAATTAAAAAATAGTCATAAATCTAAATTACAATATATATAGGCTATATATATATATATATATATATATATATATATATATATATATATATATATAAACGATTACAAGTTGTGAATACAATACAATTAATATTTATAGGCCCAATGTATTTTGATTTACTCTAAATTTAACTAATTAAATGTATAATATGTACAAGATATATTTTTAAAAAAACGAGGAAAAGATTAATGACATAGTATAAAATTAAATAAATGGAGAAAAATTAATTATTAGACAACAGATAACTGTATAACCGTGACTTAAAGGTGCCAAGTGTGCGGCAACCCCTGGTATCTTGAGGAAGGAGATTCCAGGAGCGGGCAGAGGCTACTGTGAAGGAAGTAGAATAGGAGGAAGTGCTATGAAGAGGAATTGTTAGCAGACTGCTATCTTGTGACCTAGTGTCAATATTGTGGTAACAGGATAACTTCTCAAATCTGAACGCCAGGTAAGTAGGAATGTAGGAATTCAGAAGCTTGAAAAGTAGTGAAAGAGAGTGCAATTTACGTCTGTCAGTAAGACGGAGCCAAGAGAAGTTATTAAAGTGTTCGGAAATATGGTCATAACGGCAGATATTGAAAATGAATCGAACGCAAGCATTATGAACACGCTGCAGTCTCTGCGACAAGTCATAGTATCGTAGAACGTGAAAGACTGGATGTATTATTTTGAAATGGGAATGAAAGGGGGACAAGGAAACTTTTAATAGGAAACCCAGATGGAAAGCGCCCGTATGTTGTCCAAAAATGAGGTGGGAAAATTAAAATGTTCTTTGAGAGAGCGAAATTTGAGAAAAAAATGACTCTGAGTACGGATGTATGTAAAACCCAAGTCTGCGGGGCCATGAAACTACGTATTCTATAGTGGTAGAGAGATAGTTAATTAGATGGTAACATATAGGCCTAAACATATCTTTATTTAAGCTAGGGACTACAGAATACGAGGAATATCACTCGGTGTCAGAGATTTCTCCACCAAGGTTCTCAATAAGTAACAATAGCCCTAGACGTTAAAGCGAGGAAAAGAGAGAGTGGAAATAGGACGAAAGAAATAAAAAGCTAGAAATAATTGCATTATGGAGGTAGAGCCCCTACAGCATTATAAATTCTCTTCTCCAAGTGTCAGCCATATCATCTTCTTCGACATCTTTTAGATCATTCCCATGGTAACGTAACAATGCTAAATATTACAGTAGTGTTATGAATGAACATATACCTCTTCGATAAATATGTAATCCTGATACTTAATCATTCCTAATAATTCCTATAATCTCTCCAGCCTAAGAAACACACTTTGACCTTTGACATTTAACTTCCGAATGTAATATTGCGCTCACCACTTGTATTATAACGTCACTGTGATGGTTGTCCAGCGACTAGTTTTTCTTCCCGCAGCCTTTATATATAATTAAATACACAGATGCCGACTACCGCCACTATAATAATTCCGCATGTTGATCATTGTCAAGAAGTGTTGCGCGGCAATCACTTTTATATAAACGAACAACAATCATAGTGAGACGATAACATAAGGATATACGACCTCTGTCTGCTGCTTGTTACAAGCCGATAAATTAATGCACAATATTTGTTTTAATTTTTAATATTGCAGATTGTATTAACTCACACAAAGCGAATTAAATTATAATTGTTAATATTAAATAGATTAATTATAATCAAACATTTATATTAAAATAATTGTAGGCAAACTTATAGTAAAACATATTCCCGATTAGCACGAGCTTGCTAGGTAGGATTTTTGGGATTTTTCCTCGCCTATAAGACAAAAGCAGGTCGCTTTGAGGCCTATACGGTCCCCGAACATCATCTGGACATCAACATCATCATCCTTATATAATCCACGGTGTGGAAAGCAACGGGAAGCTACCACAAATATAGATCCCTAGTAAAGCTCCAAAGCATAGAATGAAAATGCTATGATTTCAGTGAAAGATCTGCACAAAGGCAGAACACTAGAGAATAGAAGAATTGTATGGTGGAAAATACATTATAAGTTATTTTCTTCCCAGTCAGCCATATACTTTTCTTCAGCGTCCTTTAGATCATTTCCATGGTAATGTAACAATGCTAAATATAAGAATAGTGTTTTTACACGCTTTATATTAGCTTGACCTGTATCTAAGTTTCTTTGAGTAGTAGGAAGTCCCCTGGGTTGGTTACCAGCCATCCACAGAGCAAGACTAGTGGTAGGGCTGCTACCTTATACCTCTAGTGAGGCGTTCAAAATATGGAATTTCCTCCATATTCGATGGAACGGTTATACCGCCGTGACTCGGTCCCCATTACCTCGTTAGTTAAAAGCAGGGTGTACCAAAATTGGCATTCCAATATACCCCAACTGGACATAGGGATCAAGGAAGACCAAAACATCGGTGGAAAGATCAAGACCATCTTCGCTAGGTTTACCGTACAGGCCACATGGCCTAAAACGAATTTGTTCATGATGATGATGATGATGATGACCTGTATCTATCTATCTATCTATCTATGTAACGGAATCTTTCAACGCGATTTTCACCCACCTAAAATCATTGGATGGACTTGAAACTTTGTATACTTGTAAAGGACCCGTGACAATACAATAAGTTCATTTTTATGTATGAACATATACCTCTTCCAAAAATATGTAATCGAGCTACTTAATCATTCCTGTTAACCTAATTAATAAACAACTGACGGACAACATCGAGGTTCATGTCCGCGGGGAAATAATCTCTCCATACATTCCTATCTTGCACAAGTGTGTTTAAATCATTCCTCAAATAATATTAATGTAATTCTCCCACCTCACTTCTCGCCTACATTGGCTGAATCACTCTGGTTTTCCTACTAGGAGTTTGCAAGCATCTCTGTTATTCCGCATTCGTTCCACATGTCCTACCCATCGTGGTCTTCGTGACTTAACTGTTATTATTATATCTGATGTCCATCATCATCATCAACAATCACGGATTAAGCCCATGTGGCTTGTTCCGGTCTCATAGATTCTCATTCAAAAAGTTGAATCCCTCTCTTTTTCGGTCTACCAATATTCATGTCTCATCTTGGTTTGTAATTAGGCCTAAGTATAATTTTTGGAATCCGATCATATTTCATTATTTGAACATGTTCTTTCATGATTTTTCCAGATTCTTTTATTTCATCTAGAAGTTTAAAAATATTTAGCTTATTTCTAATATCTTCACTTCTTATTTTATCTAGACGTTTGCAGCCAGCCACACTTCTCAGAAATCTCATTTCAGCTGCTTCTATGATTATTTCTTCTCTTTTAGTTAAAACCCAAAATTCACTACCATACAATAGTAAGGGGACTGTCACTGCTTTATAAAATTTTAGTTTTGTTTCCATTCTTGTGTTTTTAAATATTCTTTTAATTGTGCCACATATATAATTAAATTTATTAAGTTTGTTAAGCAGATATTCATATCTAAAATAGGAGATTTCATAACCTAGGTTTTTAAAATGATTCACATGTTCAATGGGTTTCCACTCCAGAATTATTTTAGCTCTCACGGTATCTTATCCCTTAAAAGCCAAGATTTTCGTTTTGCTTGTTGATATTTTCAAATTTTATTTCTGTATAATTTTATTTAATTCAAAGAATGATTTCTGTAACCATCTTCCGCGCTACATATCAGAACTTGATCGTCTGCAAAAAATAAGGTATCTAAGATTTTTTTTTCTTATTTTGAAATGTGATTTCAAATTTATCTGCTAATTATATATGATATCGTCAATATAAATATTAACAAAGGGAGGATGAAAGCGGACATTCCGGTCTTACACCTCTATTTCTTTTTGCTGTTGCATTCTTTTTATTTTTACTCTAGTTTCTATTGTTACTTTTATTTTCTACATAACGACTTTTTATTGCAGTTATTAGGTGCTGAGGTACGCCTTTCTGTTTCATTATATTTCACAATTTATTCCTATTAACTCTGTCAAACGCCTTTTCAAGATCTATTAATGGCATAAAAGTAGGTAGAATATATTCTCTATGTTTATTAATTATTTGATTGATAGTAAAAATTCAATCTGAACATGATCTGCCTTTTCTGAATCCATTTTGGGCTTCTAGAATAATACTTTCCATAATTACACTTAAACTGTTTTTTAATATAGATGCATAGATTTTATAACAGGTACCTAAGACATTTATTCCTCTGTAATTTTGACAATTATGGCGATCTCGTTTTATATAAATAAGATATATTTTGGCCATCTTCCATTCTTCTAGGGTATGACCAGTCTTCCAGCACATATTCAATAAATCTAAGATATGTTGTTTTAGTTGAATGGAACCATATTTTATTAGTTCATTGTTAATGTTATCAATGAAAAGAGTTTTATTTTTGTTTTTACAATGGTTGACAACAGTTAGTAATTCTACGAAAGAAATTGGATCTATATTTGCATCAAATAATGATAAATTTATTTCCTCATCATCTGATTGTTCTGCCCAAAGACACTTGAAATAAGATCTCGATTTATCCTCAGTAATTATGTTTAATTTGAGTTGATCTTTTTTCTTGATTATTAATGTGTTTTAGAATCTTGTAGGATTTACCTCGTAGTCCATGTAAATCATGTTCCAGGTCACTAATATATTTTTCCCACAAACTCCTTTTAATTTTTCTAATTTCTCTTGGAGCAAGGACATTTCTTTTTTTGTATTCAATCAGGTTTTAATCTGTTCTCATATTCAAATATCTCAAGTATGCATATTTTTTTCTTTAACCAGTTTTGCTATTTCATCGTTCCCAAGTCTTAATCTTTTATTATTATATATTTTATTTCTAGTACCAAGTGATTATGAAGCAGACTGTATTAACTATATTTAATTCTTCCCATTCTGTATTAATATTTCTACTAATTAAAACGGACTTCAGTTCCATTCAATTGTGTATATATATATATATATATATATATATATACATTTATAATCACATAATAAAGGCAAAATTATTTAGCAAAATGTAAATCTTTATTTGTATCATTATATTGTATTACCAATGGTTACTTATATATGGAAAAACACGTATAAGAAAAAATTATATTGTCTCGGAGATTGTGAAAGACTGGATGTATTACTTGAAATGGGAATGGAAGAGGGACCTGGACACCTTTAGTTGGAAACCCAAAGGGAAAACACCCGTAGGTAGACCAAGAATGAGGTGGGATATTTAAAATGTTAACAGTTTTTTGAGAGAGGGAAATATTGGAAAATATGGCTCCGAGTAGGGATGTGTGGAAAGCCCATGTCTGCGCGGCCATGAACCTACATATTCTATAGTGGCAGAGAGATAGTTAATTAGATAGAACCACATGAACATATCTGGATTTAAGCTAGCGACTCCAGAATACGAGGAAAGTCACTCGGTTTCAGCGATTTCTCCACAAAGGTTCTCATTAAGTAAGAATAGGCCTACATGTTAAAGCGAGGAAAATGAGAGACTGAAAATGGGGCGAAAGAAATAAAGAGCTAGAAAGTATTGCATTATGAACGTAGATCCCCTACTGCATTATAGATTATCTTCTCCAAGTGTCAGCCATATCGTCTTCTTCATCGTCTAATAGATAATTCCTATGGTAACTTAGACAATGCTAAATAATAGACTAGTGTTATGTATGAACATATACATCTTCGAAAAATATGTAATCCTGATACTTAATCATTCCTAATAATTCCTATAGTCTCTCCAGCCTAAGAAACACACTTTGACCTTTGACATTTAAGTTCACAATGTATTTTACTTGTATTATAACGTCACTATGATGGTTGTCTAGCGACTCGTTTTTCTTCCCGCAGTCTTTATATATAATTAAATACAAAGATGCGGACTACCGCCACTATAATTATTCCGCATGTTAATCATTGTCAAGAAATGTTGCCCGGCAACCGCTTTTATATAAACGGACAACGATCATAGTGAGGCGATAACATAAGGATATACGACCTCTGTTAGCTGCTTGTTACAAGCCGATAAATTAATGAACTACAATCGTTTTAATTTATAATATAGCAGATTGTATTAAAACACACAAATAATAGTATATTGCCATACGAGTATGTTAAATAATTAATGCGGGTCGAGGAAAAGTTTTAAAAAACGAGGGTTGTGCCGATTTCTCTCAAATTTCGGAGATTCCTTTATGTGTTTACGACATGAGTATTGCATACTATTTTAGCACTATGTGTATTTATTTTAGTATTAAAGATATTATATAAAATTTTAATAAATATAATTGACGATGAATGTTAGATTTCAGAAGGTGAATCGGCTATATGTGTTGCTATGGAGACATAATAAGTATTGTTGGTCGTGTCGCCATCTTACATTTGTGAAAACTGTAAAACCAATTTAATTTGTGATTTATTTCTGATTATGGAGAAAGTGTTAGACGATGTGTGCAGTGATGATGGAATAGAAGAGGCGTGGAAAGCTGGATGTGATGAATTAATAACGAAATTAATACAAACTGCAGTATCACTATCAATATTTCAAAATATATGTTTTTTCTTCACGCACGCACAATTGAGTAACACTAAGGAATTAGGACTGGAAGTAAATACCAAAAAACTAAATACATGGTCACGCGTAGAAATTAATTATATAATGGAAATGGACAACTAATGACAAATGAGGGAAATTTTGAGTAAGTGGCTAAATTCAAATACCTTGGAACAATAATCACAAATAGGAATGAGATGCACAAAGAAATTAAACATAGTCTCCATTCTGGAAATGCATGCTATTATGCATTGCAGAGACTTTTGATGTCCCAACTCCTTTCAAAAAACGTTAAACTGAAAATATATAAAACTATAATTCTACCAGTTATATTATATGGGTGCGAAACATGGACTCTTACTTTAAGGGAGGAAATGAGATTACGAGTTTTTGAGAATAAAGTTTTTAGGAAAATTTTTGGACCAAAGAGAGATGAACAGATAGGTGAATGGAGAAGACTACATAACAATGAACTACATGGTCTTTATAGGAAGCCAGGTATAATAAGAACAGTTAAGTCTCGTAGACTGCGATGGGCAGGACATGTTGCACGTATGGGGAATGAAAGACGTGCATGGAAGCTTCTTATAGGAAAGCCAGAGGGAAAACGCCCAGTTGGTAGACCAAGAATGAGGTGGGAGAACAACATTAACTATGATTTGAGGGAAGTAGATTATACAGGGAATGATTGGAAAGCATTATCTCAGGATAGGGATGTATGGAGAGCTTATGTCCGTGCGGCCATGAACCTACGGGTTCAATAGTGCCACTGAGTAAGTAAGTAAGTAAGATGTTTTTACTTACCGCACTCGTGCTTTTGGTAATTTTTAAAGTATTGAGATTATTTTGTTTTCATAGCAACCAAGATTGTATGTGGGAATGTCAAATCACGATGCATATCAAGAATAACATATTATATGTATACAATATTAGTTATATAGTGTAAAAACAATGTAACACACGGTAATTAAATTTATAAAAAGGAAAATACGATAATGACATGGAAACTAAATTGACCTAATTAACTTGATCTTCAGTGTCCACCGCTGTGGTCTCGATGTAGCGTGCTGTCTTGTCACGCAGTGAGCCAGGATTCGATCCCCGCACTGGCAAGTTTCGGTGAGGTTTATTCGGGGTTTTTCCTCACCTGTAAGACAATTGTCAGGATACTTAGAGGCCGAAACGGTGCCGGAACATCATCTGGCTATCATTATCATCAATATTATGTCATCGCCCATCATAACATTGGGGCAGCGTAACCCCGCCTTCCAGGCGCCCCAACCTCAGAAGTGGGTTACAATACGCCAATGCCAGGAGAGAATACCTGAAATGTCGAATGACGAACAGGTGGCATTAAAAAACTTCGAAATGTTGTACACAAGTTAGTTTTCAGATTTTATATGAAATTTATTTTTCAATTTCTTTCTTTCTAAAGCAATGGAACATATAACATTTTACAAATTATGAATTAGATTCTAGAACCAAGGCTGCCCCCTATCCCCAACACTCTTTGCAATTTATATCAATGAAGTAATATGTTGCTGGAACAAAACATATAAATTTGGAATAAGAATATCAGAAAATAGAAAATTAAACACCCTATTGTTTGCAGATGACCAAATAATAATAGCAAATTCCGAAGATAATCTACAGGAAGGTCTGTATGAACTTAACAAAATTACAGAAGTATATGGATTAAAGATATCTACAGAAAAAAACAAAAATTATGGCATTTCAAGGTGTAGATCCTGTCAGAAGTAAAATTGTACTGGACAATAAAATTTTGGAGCAGGTGAATAATTTTACATATCTAGGATACAATATCTCATATGAAGAAGAAAAAGATGTAAATGCAAAAATATCTAAATTTTTAAGAATTTTAGGGTTAATAAATTCTATCTTCAAGCCACAGTTAGTCCAAAAGCATTCAAGACTGAAAGTGTACAAAACACTGGCTCTTCCAACTCTTTTCTATGGTAGCGAAGTATGGACGTTGAAACAGAAGGATATACAGAGACTTAGATCTGCTGAAATGAGATATCTTCGGAGGACTGCAGGATACACACTACTAGATCACAAAAAAATGAAGACATCTTAGAAGAATTACACATGGAATCTTTAGAAAACAAAATTTCTGATTATAAGTCAAGATGGATACATTATGTTCATCGAATGGAAGATCACAGAATTCCCAAACTAATGTTAAGATATCAACCTGCAGGAAGAAGAAGACCAGGACGTCCACTCAAAAGACTTCTGGATGGTGTTTCTCTTGAGGCCGAAACAGGTCAACAAATGGCCTAAATTCGTGAATGTACTATGATGATGATGATGATGATTCTAGAACCATGCGTTCCGTTTCAGTCTAGCTGGAATTTTGGTTACAATGCTTGCTTTTTATTACGAGATCCGTGGGTTCAAATCTGGTAGGGAAATTCTAAATACTATAGGCTTTTATATTCCATCCATCCACCCATAGAAATTCTGCCCGAGGACAGGTCTTTCACTGCAATCACAGCATTTTCATGCTATGCTTCGCAGTTTTACTAGGGAATTGTAGGCGTGGTAGCTTCCCGTTTCTTTTACACACCGGTGAATGATGATAATGATAAGGATGATGATCATATGAATTCGGGGACCGTTTGGGTCTTAAAAGTTTTCCTGACATTTGTCTTATAGGTGAGGAAAAACCCCGATAAAAACCTCACCCAGAAAAACTATCCCGACCGGGGATCGAACCCGGGCCTGCTGCGTGACAAGGCAGCACGCTACCTCGCGACCACAGCGGTGGATGCTTTTATATTAATGGATCTATTCATTGCTACTAATGTAAGAGATTTACGATGAATTCACACTTTTTTACTGATGCTATTAAATTTTATGATAACGACCGACGAGTTCTCTTAGCTCAAGTTTCGAAACCCGGTTCATTAACACATCATACAAAACAGTTTACCTTTAAACATCGGTTCGTAATTACAATATGTGTTACATGTGTGATATGATATAGTAATTGGAGCGTTTATAACATGACAATCACACATCCAGCTCCAGGGCAAGAAACACAATTCAATCTATTGGCTGAAAAATTAAATTTAGCCTTCAGGCTCACACATAGAAAGTACTACATATTTACTGAATAATAATTGGCAATTGTATGCATATTACTAGTGCTAGGATTTTTATAACCAAATATATGCAGTTTTGACCTAATATTTACAAAAATATGCACTATAACATAAAAAATATGACCTAATAATATTATAATTATGTAATAATTTCAGTTATAAAATCAGTTAGTTAATCGCTTTATGACAATTAACTATTTATTTAAAAATAAAATGCAAATGAGAAGCAAGCTGAAGTATGGGATTTGATATTGTAGTCTTGCTTTTTATTTTATTAAAATTATCAGTAGCTACCAGACAATACATACATTTGTTCAGGTATATACGTAAGGGAAAAGTCCATACTGTGAATTGAAACGAAATAGGAGAGGAACATAGATCTTACAAGAAACAAAATTCTGAGAAATTTAACATCTCAAACACGGAAAAAAGAAATTGTCCGATAAAAGTTGTTTGCTTCTTAAAAGAGTGAAAATATGGCGAATATGATCAATACATTGTTATGTTATGGTCTGTCATATATATAAATGGCCAAATATGCATAAATATGACTTAATAAAGTGCGTTAATTCAATCAGCATTCGTACAAAACACACACACACATATAATATATATATATATATATATATATATATATATATATATATATACTAGAAGTTCCGGCCACGCGTTGCTGTGGCTAAGTTATACGTTAAAATTTTAAATTAAGTTGCTGTCTTTCAGCCAGATTACTTAAAACTAATACTTACACACGAAATTATTAATATTGAAAATAAAATAAACACTGAAAAAATGAATGGATTATATTATTTTAATTATGAATTATATTTGAGAATGATACTTTTGACGATTTTATAAAACGTTGGCAGTACCGGTACTGCTCTATGGTTCAGAAGCCTGGATACATAAAAAACAAGATCTAAGTAGGATAACGGCGGCAGAAATGAAATTGTTTAGATCTGTTAAAGGGTGCACTAAGGAAGACAGAATCAAGAACACAGAAATAAGACAGGAACTTGAAACATTTGCAATAACTGATAAAATAGATACATATAGACAAAAATGGAAGCAACACATAGACAGAATGACAAAATACAAACCTAAAGGCACCCGAGATGTGGGCAGACCTATAAAGAGATGGGCTGAAGTCGGAACGGGTCAACAGACCTAATCCATGAATGCAGATGATGATGATGATGATGATGACTTTTGACGATTGGGTGACGCCATGATGTTGAAAGGATCAGAAGAATGGATTGGATAAATGAGAGAAGAGTGGAAGATAAAAATAAGTTTTGATACATGAAGATACATATTGCATTGCAAAGCATGTTTAATAGAAATATTACATTAAAATATTAAAATTAAGTTTTTTTTTTAAGAGAAAAATTTTCGCCTAGACCGGGGCTCGAACCCGGGACCCTTGGCTTTCCGGGCCAAGTGTTCTACCAACTGAGCTACCGAGGCGAGTTACGATCTAGACGCAAATTTTTCTCTTATATACGTTGTAATTCCCTATCGCCAAATGCTTTTTGAAGCCATTGCTTCTTTCTTTGCAAATGGCGGCTTCTTAGTTAAGAAGAATTTTTTTATTGGGAATTTAACATTACTTTATAAAGCTAGTAATGCGGGTTGGTTAAATATACAAATATAAAATGAGACAAGCAGTGAATCTGGGCTAAATGTGAATGAATGAATTAATGATTGAAATTCTTTCATAAGAGCTTTTACCCGCCCCTGAAATTCCCTTCCTCAAGATATCAGGGGTTGTCGTACACTTTACACTTAAGTCACGCTTATACAATAACATGTTAACATTGTGTTGGCCAATGTGATAACACATGAACGTGCTAGAGCCAACTGCCAACATATTTGCTCACATATAAAGGGATTTTATCGCAAGAACCCACATTCGTGGGCAAACCAGGGTGAAAAATGAGCAAGTTAGTGTTATATTTGAAGATAAACTTTTCTTTTTATATTTGAAGAGAAAAATTTTCGCCTAGACCGGGACTCGAACCCGGGACCCTTGGCTTTCCGGGCCAAGTGCTCTACCAACTGAGCTACCGAGGCGAGTTACGATCTAGACGCAAATTTTTCTCTTATGTACGTTGTAATTCCCTCGCGCCAAATGCTTGAAACCATAGCTTATATCTTTGCAAATGGCGGCTTCTTAGTTAAGAAGACATTTATTGGGAATTTAACACTACTTTATAGCCAGTAGGGCTTCAATTTGCGTCTAGATCGTAACTCGCCTCGGTAGCTCAGTTGGTAGAGCACTTGGCCCGGAAAGCCAAGGGTCCCGGGTTCGAGTCCCGGTCTAGGCGAAAATTTTTCTCTTCAAATATAATTTATCCTTCAATGAGAAGTGTTAAATTAATAATAAAATCGTCAAGTTAGTGTTAGTTTGTATGTTGGGGTGAGCTAGTTTAGCGTTCACTAGTATCTTGTATGTTGGGGTGAAAAAATGGGCTAGTTAAGCGTTTACTAGTATCTTAGTGGTATTTTTGTAATTGTCTGAGCAATGACTAATATACATTTTAAATTATAAATATGCTGATTTTAGATTAGTTTGAGCTCAATTTTTCACTTTATTTTAAGACATTTTTCACATGTTTTGGAAAAAAATCAACATATATATTACTCTCAGGGCAATTGTTCACATAGTGCAAAAATAAATTGTGTATTTTTCATTTGAATTTATGTTCGTGGCATGGTGCCGTAGAATCCCCTAAATCTTTAAAGATTGAAACAGAAAAATATTATTTTCTTACCCGTTCCAGTCCCGAGTTATCAGCATTCCAGGCGATAACAGGGATTCCTAAATACCCTGCTAGTTGCAGGAAGTATTGTGCAGATGCAGTTTCCCTGCCGTAACCCTCGTAGTTAGATAGAAACAAGATGGTAGACACGTTGTTGGAGATGAACATTTTACACAGGTGGCTCAGGATTTCTGTAAAAAAAAATAACAAATGAGCAATGAAGTCACGAATTACAGTATTAATAATATAATTAATAATTTATAGAGACGGGATTATATGCATTTGCATGCTGCATATGGATTTGCATATTTAGACATTTTCCTCCTGTAATTGCTTATTTTAACTAAAAACTAGTGATAACGCATATTTGTGCGCTATATTTACAACATTTTAAAAATCTGTGTTGTTTTACAATGAACATTTCGAAGTCATCAAAAGTGTAGTAAATGATTTCGATAGCGCAGAGGCTTTGGCAGTTTGTCAGTGCAAGGAAGAACTTAACGATTTCAGTATTAAAAAAATAGCTGTTATTAACACTAATTTTTCCCATATAGGCCTACCCGCAACTATTAAAAAGCTTGAAACTCAAGGTTTGGCATTGACTGAATCTATTCAGTTAATGGATAAAATCCGACATCTGAACTCCTTATTCCCAATGTATTACCGAGCAAACTTAAAGAAAACTTTGAAAACATTTTAAACGATAACCAGGCTTTGAACCTTTGTGTCAAATTAATAGTTTTATAAATGGGACGGGCAAGCTTTTGCCAGAAATAATAAGTGCCAAAATAGCACTCAAATTCATATACTACCCAAATACTTCTGTTGGCGTAGAACGGTCCATTTCTGTTTATAAACTTATTTTGAGTGATCGAAGACACAACCTTGCACCAAACATTTGGAACAGTACCTGCCTGATCGTTTCTGTTTACAATTGTAGCAAAATGTAGGCCTATTTTAATTTGTGAACAATACTTTTGCCTGATAATTATTGATATAATTTATCATTTATCAGTGATAAATTATAATATTAATAAATAGATAATAAAATACCAATTAAGTTTAGTTTATTTAGAAGTAAAATGTTTAATAAAGTAATAGTTCTTTGTATTATTTGGTATTGCATATATTGACTATTTCATGAATATTTTAAGCATTTTTCATGCATGTTTGCATGCATATTTCGAGCTTATTATGTTGCAATTAATCCGATCACTAATGTATCAGTGGTAAATGCTAATATAAATAAATAGATAATAAAAATACTAATTATTATGTTAATTTAGAAATAAAATATATAATAAATTAATAATTATTATGTTTCTTTTTATTATTTGGTATTGCATATATTGACATTTTTCATGCATATTTAAGCATCTTTCATGCATATTTGCATGCGTATTTCGAGCTTATGTTACATATAATCCGGTCTCCCACTTTTTGCATTTCCCGATTGTGGGAGAAGGCAGCGAATCAGATTAGGGAGTGAGTGAGTGACGTAATATGGAGGGAGGAGATAGTAACGTGACGTGTCCTTGTCTGACGGATGGTGGTGGTGGGCATACGGCTTTAAAGTTATTATTTAACCGGTCTAGCTCTAGCAGGTCTGTTAATAAGTCCTCATTATTCAACCCTACGTCGGATAGGCTGACAAGGTAAAACACTGCCCTCACTTGTCAGTTGTGTAGTTTCGTTGATTGTGCACTTTCAAGCGGGTAGGAGAGGGGACCGCCTTTTCACACCTAGTGAATACCCTGAGTTACAGTACCGTTTTTTAATGCATACGTATTAAAAATGATAAAATTCAATAAGTTATAATAATGTGAAATAAAAGTTTTACACTGCAATAATCGAAAATGTTTTAGGAAATCTTTTTTTCTGAAATTTCATTTCTTTTGTAAAATCTCATGTTTAATCCTTGTAACGTAAACAACTATTATAAGAGCCAGGCAACATATTCTCCTCTCTCAAATATCTACTGCGTTTCGAGCGCTACGAAAATATAGGGATGTAAATATTAACTGTTTTATTTACGAAGCAGGTGTAATATAATTTTGAAATGACACAAGTTTTTGTGACTGCTCAGAGAGTTGAGTGAATGTGAATAACAAATGACAGATGTTACTGTCACCACACTAACCTCCTCCTCTCCAACGCCACTAGAGGGAGAGGGAATAAATTGTGTTTGTTTCAGGTTTGTATTACATAACCCTTAAATTGGCAATCTTTCCTATAGGATACATCGATTGCTGTATTTTATTTAATACTAGCTAATACCCGGCGTGCGCTGTTACGCCTGAATAAATGAAAATTAATGCACTTTACGTATATTTAGTTGAATAAGAAAAGAAAAAAATATATCGTAATTAATTTTAGATACCCCGTGATGATTACCCAGCGTTGACTGGGAATCTACCTATCCCAATCTTCTTGGCATAAATGAGCTCAAAGATGAAAATTAATGTGTTTTTATGTTTAGTTGAATCAGTGAGAGGAAAAACTTATATCATAATTATTTTTAGACACCCCGTGCTGATTACCCGGCATTTCTCGGGAATCTACCTATCCCAATCTTCTTGGCATAAATGAGCTCAAAGATGAAAATTAATGTGTTTTTATGTTTAGTTGAATCAGTGAGAGGAAAAACTTATATCATAATTATTTTTAGACACCCCGTGCTGATTACCCGGCATTTCTCGGGAATCTACCTATCCCAATCTTCTTGGCATAAATGAGCTCAAAGATGAAAATTAATGTGTTTTTATGTTTAGTTGAATCAGTGAGAGGAAAAACTTATATCATAATTATTTTTAGACACCCCGTGCTGATTACCCGGCATTTCTCGGGAATCTACATATCCCTATCTTCTTGGCATAAATGAGATGAAAGGTGAAGATTAGTGTGTTTTTATGTTTAGTTGAAAAAGTAGAGGGAAAAATAATTATAAATTTGTATGGTAATTGTTTTTAGATATCCCGTACTGTTCACCCGGTGTTGCCCGTGTATCTATTTATCCCGATATTCTTGGCACAAATGAGGTGAAGGGCGAAAATTAATGTGTTTTTATGTTTAGTCGAATAAGTAAAAGGGAAACAAAATAATTATAAATTTGTATCATAATTATTTTAATGTTACCCCGTGCTGATTAACCGGCATTTCCCGGGAATTTACTTATCCCCATCTTCTTGAGCTGAAAGACGAAAATTAATGTGTTTTTATGTTTAAGTAAAAGGACAAAAATCGTAATTATTTTTAGATACTCCGTGCTGATTACCCGTCTATTTACTTCATTTTTATAATTTTGGAGCAATGTTCAACATGCACTACCTTATATTTAAGAGTGTTTAGGGGCATTATGTTCAGGAAATGCTGTTTTGTAATTTTATTGGCACCCTCTATTCTACCACTACTTATCATTATTTAATTCAATAATATAATGTGGGTAGACTTCAGGCGAAAATGTGACAAGAAAATGTATTTGATTTTAAAATCATTAGGAAGTTATATTATGAGGTTTAATTTAATATTTCAGTCACCCTTGGGCACACAATAAATTCCAAAAAAAGTATGAAAAATTCAACATCAAATTAGCACCAAACAATGATTATAGTTTAAAAAAATTATGAAAACCAACAAAAATGAAAAAAAATGAAAATTATAAAAAATCAGGAATATATCAAATAAAATGTGGAGATTGTGCTAAATTATACATAGGGAAAACAAAGAGGCATTTAAACACTAGAACTAAAGAACACATAAGAAATATAAAAAAGGGAGAAGTGGAAAAATCTGCAGTAGCAGCTCATATTTGGACAGAGAAACACAAAATAGATCTAAATAGAGAATTATTAAAACAGTTAGAAAATACCAATCAACTCACAATATGGGGAAAAAATCTATATACAGAAGAACAAGGAGAAAATTATGAACTTTGAAATTCCGAGAGAAAGGAGCCTCATTACCAAGTTCTTTCGAACACAAATCCAGGGCCCAAAACTTGAAGAAAAGAAAAAAACCAGTTTGTGAAGAAGCTGAAGGTGGAGCAATAGCTTTGAAACGATCGTCCAACAAAATAAACATATGAGGTAAGAATGTTAAAACCATACAAACTCAAATAAGAAAATGTATGACTGTTTTACTGGACAATTTAGACTCTGAAACTGTATAAACGTTCGCTGATATATAATAATTTCTTAGTTACTAGCTTCCCGTTTGAACCACAAAAATTAAATCATTCAGTTTATTTGCAAGTTTTGATAACTCATTTATTGAATTACCTTCCTTTTCTCCTCGAGTAACCATATTGAAATACGATTGTATTAAGTGCATTATAGACAAACGAAGGAATGACAACAAATTGAGAATAGCTGACTTTATTACTAAACACAAATATATTGCATGGTCTGATCGAATACCATTATAATTTAAATAATCATTTTTTGAGCAATTCAGCTGTCTTTATGTGTTTCGAGACTATTATTTGTTCCTGTGTATCCAGCTTTGTTTTGTATATGTTTCAGGACTCAATTAACAAAACTAAAATTATGGCATTTCATGGGAAGGACTCCATACAAAGTAAAATTTGTCTCCAGAATAAAATTTTAGAGAGATCTAATCAATTTAAATATCTTGGATATTATCTCTCTATCTGGGATGATAAAGGATATCCCTGAAGAAAATACTAGTTATAATAAAAGTTTGGGAATGATTAATCAAGTTATGAAACCATCCCTTGTACAAAAAACACCAGATTACGTTTCTATAACACTTTGGCTAGACCAGTGTTGATCTATGGTAGTGAAGCATGGACACTAAAAAGACAACATGAAAGCAGAATAACGGCTTGTGAAATGAGATTCATGCGCAGAACAGCGGATTATACCAGATGGAATCGGAAAAGGAACACGGATATCTTAAAAGAATTGAAGACTACGCCAATTTTGGAATATATTAAACAGTACCAACTAAATTGGAAACACCATCTTGAAAGAATGAGTTCAAATCGGATCCCCAGAGCTGTTTATAATTATATACACAGTGGGCGAAGGTCTCTGGGCCGTCCTATGAAACGCTGCGCTGGAGGGAAAATTGTCTACAGGATCGTAGAAGAAGAATGTTTCAGGACTAATAACTGTATAAAAATATAACAATATTCTCCTATGAGAATATATTGAATGCTGATGCCAAGTCTATACGTTCAGGAAGAAGAGGGCCAACAAGTGTAAATGAAATGTAATTTTTCGGTTGTTGCACAAATTAATTAAAATATCTTACCATTACACTCGTAGTTACTTATAATAATAAATAATTCAGCACTGCGATATATTTTGTTTCTGGTATTTTAAACTTATGAACTCCTCCCTCACACTATCTCTTTATATTAATTTAAGCTCTCCCACTGCATGTATTTTCATATGTTCCATGTCCCTCAGGCCTGCAATTTCTTTTCCGCTAGATGGCGGTCTTTTCTAACATATTGTAGAGAATATATCAATATATGATTGGCCTCCTGGTCTCTTAATTGACGATCTTGACTACCGACTAAGAGGTCCTGGATTCGATTCCCAGCATTGGACATGCATTGCATATTTTTCTTCTAAGTGAATTGTTTACATTCCAAATGTTCTGGGTGTGTCAGATATTTAACGTATATATGAAATAAAAATATCAATTAGCAAAAGGAAAATACAGGATAAATAGGACAAGCAATGAAGTTGAAAGAAGATTAATCATACATGACATTTAAATGTAAAAAAAAGCAATTTTGATAACTGATATAGGTAATAAACAATAAACAATAACTCAGAAGGTTTTAAGTTTAGGACTAAAGTTTACAGGAAATTTTTTTTCTTGTGTGTTTGTATATTATCTGCTCTTTAAATGTTGGAACTTTTTAAAAGAACATTCTGTACTTAAACAGGGTGTAACATACCTCAACGCCAAAATTTCAGGAATGAGTTCCTCATATGGAGAGAATAAAAAAGTGTATTAGAACATGGTTCCAGAAATTGACAATTACACAGTTATTCGAAGTTTTATGAATGTTAGATTATTAAGGTTTACAGTAGTTATTGACAGTCTGTTTTCTGTTGATTGCTTGTAAGCTGCTGTGATGTACACAAATGAAGAATATGCCTGTATATGCATTTCATCTATGGTTTGGCGGATGGTAAAGCTTTGAGGGAGCATCGTTTGTATCAGGAACGATATGCAACGTGGATATTGCCAGATCGTAAAGGGTTTTGAAGAAATACATCGCTTCTTATGCGAATACGGGAGTATTGCACGCCCACCAAAGACCGTGTGACGGCCAACAGTTGTAAGGCCTGCAGAGGAAGAGGCTGTTTTTAACATTGTAGATGAAGATCCTGGAATAAGCACAAGGCGCTTAGGACTGCAGACCAATTTGTCGCACGTCTCGGTATGGAGACTACTAAGGGAACATATAATCTACAGCGTGTACTAGCCTTGTCTCGTGCGGATTATCCTGCACTGGTAATGCTCTGCCAGTGGTTCCTCCAACAATGCGGTGTGAATCCTAACTTTGGAGTTGTCGTGTTGTTCACGGATGAGGCAACATTCACAAGGGATGGGATCCAGAATTTGCACAACCAGCACGTGTGGGCAGACACGAATCCCAATGCAACAATTGCAACACATCACCAACAGAGATACTCAATTAACATCTGCGCAGGCATTGTTGGTGATAGTTTGTTGGGACCCTACGTTCTTCCGAACAGGCTCAATGGATGTGAATACACACGTTTCTTGCGCAATCAATTACCCCGTTACTTGGAAGACATGCCACTAGCATCCCGACGGCTGATGTTCTTCATGCACGATGATGCTCCTGCACATTTCAGTCTGTCTGCTCGCAGGTACCTTAATCGAACATTTGGTCTGCGCTATTCACATATTTATGTAAAATATAGTAAATATATTAATTATTAGTCCATATGTAATTATATAACATTAAAATATATATATGTATAATATAAATAATTTAATTACATATATTTAATTTATCTAAATCTAATTCATATATATATATAATATATATATATAATAAGTCATATATATTCCTAATAATATATAAATGATTATATATAAAGTTATATTCAAATTTAAGTGGTTTATATTTATATAAATCTTATTATATAATTATCTCTATTTATTTCAAGTTCATATATGTTATTACTATTTATATATGACAAATATCTGTTAATACAACTTATATATTAATAAATACTGTTCTTTCTAGATTAATAAGTTATTGCATATATATATATATATATATATATATATAATAACTTATTGTACTTGTGCAAAAGTTTCGATTTTTTAAGCCATTTTTCGAGAAATTTGTACATTTTTCCGGATTTTCGGGTGCATCAAAATATCCTCAACATTAAACTTAAAATAATCTATTTTTATAGATTTTTGGTAGAGGAGGACCAGTTTCTTGACCACCACGATCTCCCGATTTAAAACACCTGGACTTTTATCTTTGGGGACACCTCAAGTATTAGGTGTATTCAAGCCCTGTGAATGATGTAATAACTCTCCGTGCATACATTGTGGCAGCCTGTCAGACAGTACGCACTGCACCAGGCATTTTTTTATCGTGTTGGAGACTCAATGCGAAGAAGAGCAGCTGCCTGTATTGAGGCACAAGGAGGTCACTTTCAACATTTCATCTGACAGAAGAGAGCACTCCAACAAGTCTCTTGCATTTTTGTCGCAATGTACTAACATTCATAAAAGTTCGAATAACTCTCTAATTATCAATTTCCGGACCCATGTTGTAATACAGTTTTTTATTCTCTGCATATGAGGAACTCATTCCTGAAATTTTGCCATTGAGTTATGTTACACCCTGTACAAAATGTTAGAAATAAAAAATAAGTACCTGCTAAAACAGTCGTCTTAAATGAAATAAAGTTTTGTTCGAAAAATTTCGTAAATTAGTTAAAAATTAGTTGAGGACGACTGAATTATCAGGTACTCATTTTATATTTTTAACGTTTTATTACATAACAACAACGGTGCTTTAAAATTCTTCTTCTTCTTCTTCTTCCTTCCAAGTATTAGGCCAAGGCCTGTTACGATCCTATAGAAAATTTTCCCTTCAACGTTTCATAGGACGGCCCAGTGATCTTCGTCCTCTTGGTATATAATTATAAACAGCTTTGGGGATCCGATTTGAACTCATTCTTTCAAGATGGTGTTTCCAATTTAGTTGGTACTGTTTAATATATTCCAAAATTGGCATAGTCTTCAATTCTTTTAAGATATCGGTGTTCCTTTTCCGATCCCATCTGGTGTAACCCGCTGTTCTGCGCATGAATCTCATTTCACAAGCCGTTATTCTGCTTTCATGTTGTTTTCTTAGTGTCCATGCTTCACTACCATAGGTCAGCACTGGTCTAGCCAAAGTGTTACATAAACGTAATCTGGTGTTTTTTTGTACAAAGGATGGTTTCATAACTTGATTAATAATTCCTAAACTTTTATTATAACTAGTAACTTTTCCAGGGATATCCTTTTCATCCCAGATAGAGAGATAATATCCAAGATATTTAAATTGATTAGATCTCTCTAAAATTTTATTCTGGAGACAGATTTTACTTTGTATGGGGTCCTTCCCATGAAATGCCATAATTTTAGTTTTGTTAATTGATATTTCCATATTAAATTTGGCACCTATTTTTTTGTAAATTATAAATTGATCGTTGCAAATCATTTTCGGAAAGTGCCAGAAGAGCTAAATCGTCTGCAAAAAGAATAGCATCGAGTTTGAGGTTCCTATTGATGGGTATATATCCTCGTTGTGTTTTCCTCCATTCATTTATTAATTTATTCATGTATATAATGAAAAGCACCGGTGAAAGTCCACATCCCTGTCTTACTCCAGTGTTGATCTTTTCCCAAGAAGATAATTTGCCATCTTGTTTAACAGAGCTTTAAAATTAATTTTAGAAACATCGATTCTGTGTAGACTGTATATTCATATATACGAGTAACCTATTTAAAATCTTTTCTGAGAAAGAAACATAGAAAAGAGGGAAAATGGACGGTAAAATTTCCCTTCACTAAGAAACAACACTCGACACTTTATTAGTACAGCTACGCCAACAGTTACTAAGTCCAGAGAACAATGGAACGCTGCATTGTATGAGCAGAACATTTAATTGGTATGTTTCGTGTTGACTCGCTATGGTTAGCAGCCTTAGTTCGTCTTTTGTCTCTCATTTTTTAAAATTTCAATTTGAGAGCAATCTTAATCGTCTAACATTTGAATTCTCTGTTGAAATGAAGTTTCGAGTTTCAGAAGAGAAATTTCCCAACAGTCATCGTCATTACAGACAAAATACGAGCAAGATAATTGAAATATTAATAACGGCTAAGAAACGTCTAACTTTCAAATAAAATCTTTCTACAAGATTTTGGAGTCTGCATTCTACTTAGAGAAAGAGAAAAAGGATATAAACCAGAGTTGTCATTACTTTCTTCGGAAACTGGTTGATGTTAAGATAACAGTGTTATAAAATTGTTTAATATTCCTAATAAGTAAAGACTCTTGGTATGAGATGTGTTTAATGTCCCAAAGAAGGAAAATACCGTATATAAAAATAATTTCTCCAGAATGTCAATCTTAAAGTCATCCTTAGGGATATCATATCTTTTGTCAGTGAGTACGTTTCTGATATTCAGCTAAATATTGTCTTCTATATAGATAGATAGATAGATCATCGGTTGATTAATGTCTTTGACATCGTCCGATTCCTAATAGCCAGTTTTGTCGGTGCATCCAATCACCTGGTTGTAGATGTTTCTCCTTCATATATAAACATATTCCCTGACTCCAGGAGGTTTTAGGTCTTCCTCTGCTTCGTCTTCCCTCAGGTTTCCATTCCAAAACAGATTGTGGTAGTCGATCCTCTTCCATTCGCTGGACATGTCCGTACCATCTTAATTGCTGAGTTTTAGTATAATCTAAAATAGTGTCTTCAATCTTCATTTTCTCTCTTATAACTGAGTTCCTAATTGTTTCTCTTCTTGAAATTCTTGCGGCCCTTCGTATAAAATCCATTTCCGTTGCCAAAAAGGTACTTATTTGTTTTTGTTGTTAATGGCCAAAGTTCTGCTCCATAAGTAATGATGCTTTTAACAATTGTATGATATATATTCATTTTATTTTTATTACTTATATTTTTATCCCACAATATTCCACTGAAGTAAGCAATTGCAAATTTTCCTTTATTATTTATATTTCTTATTTCCTCTTCATAACTCTCATTTTTATTTATTTCTATATAATATTGTAACTAACTCACTGGTTCGAGTACTACCAAATCCGTAGGTTAATGACTGCTAGGACATAAGTTCTCCATACATCCCAATCCTCAGCTAATATTTTCCAATCATCACTGTATAATTTACTTCCCTCAAATCATGGTTAATATTATTCTCTCACTTCATTACTGGCTTACCTACTGGGCACTATCCCTCTGATTTGTTCAAAGCGGAATCGAATGGGACCAATTTTTTCCACATTAGACAAAATACCGCATTATAAAAATAACTAAAAAGTGTTAATGTTATATTACAGAAAACCGTATCTGTGTTTTTACGTATCTTGGATAAATTGTAGTTTCGCTGCCTTTGAAAAGTGGAGTATAGTATGTATGAGTGACTTCGACAGTAACGCGCGAAAAAAAAATCCCGTTTCGTCAGCGTTAAATGTCTCTTAGGCGCGTATCCTGAAATTAAAGTAGGCAGTTTCGGGTTGCCACTCATTAACTACATTTTCGGTCCCTATCCTTTGATACCCCGAAAATTTATTCCACAACTACCTTGTGTCAGCTTTTAAAACTGGCCACTCCAACGCAAGATGCCTCTTGACATAGTTATAGGTTCCCGTAGGGAGTTAGCACTAGCTAGAGCTGTCCATTCGAGCAACGGTCCGGAAGTTTGGAGAGTTATCGGCAAGCACTCTCACTTTTTCCTGGGTAGTACCAATGATACACACTTTTGAAGTTTATCTTTATAGCCGTAATTTCAGAACACTCCCTTGTGACAGATTAGTTTCCGAACTTAAAAAAATAATTTCAGGAAGGACGTTACAGGGCCATGGGTGTTTGTAAGACAGGTAGCTGTTATGGCGCACACGGGGTGTGCAGTGAGGCCGAAATCATTCCTTACTGTTTTTTTTGGCTTAACGGGATTTCTATGAAGTAGAAACTAATTTATTTCTCTGCATTTACGCTTTATAATTTTTTTTCATGAAGTATGTAGAATTATCCTTCAGTTTCCGCGTTGGACAGATTCCGTTTTTTGCAAAATAAATACACATAAAATTACTATTATTTCGCCGGAACCAATAAATTTGTTCATACTGGACAGATTTCCACATTATTTACGTTCCGGATTGAACAAATTTTACTGTATCTGTATTTCGCATAACGGGTGTATTGTGAGGTCGAAATAAAATTTCAGGTACAGTTGAATCTCTACTTCACCCGGTGGCAGGAATCATTCCTTACTGTTTTTTTTGGCTTAACGGGATTTCTATGAAGTAGAAACTAATTTATTTTTCAGCATTTCCGCTTTATAAAATTGTTCATGAATTAAGTAGAAATATCCTTCCGTTTCCGCGTTGGACAGATTCTGTTTTTTGCAAAATAAATACACATAAAATACTATTATTTCGCCGGGACCAATAAATTTGTTCACATTGGACACATTTCCGCATTATTCATGTTGCGGATTAAACAAGTTTTACTGTATGGGTTTTCATGTCCCTCTTTCATTCCCCATTCGTTCAACATATTCTGGCCATCCCAGTCTACGAGACTTAATTTTCCAGTTACATTTGTTTTTCCACAAAGATCATGTAGCTCACATTTATTAGTCTTCTCTATTCGCCTGCTGTTCAGCTCTCTTAATGAGCTATTTGGCCCAATGCGTTAGCTCAGTTTATAGCATCTCTCATCACACAGTTTTGCAGCACTGGTCTCCCTGAAGACTTTACTCTAGAGAATGATATCTTCCTATGTCAGCTCATTTTGCAGGCATTACCATTTGGGGATACCTCAGGATAATTCCTCTGCTCCCCAGTCAACTTTTTTTTTCTCCCTTTGTCTACTTCTAAACCACATTGGAGCTTCATACATTTAAAACTAACACCCGGGAGGATGTGTTGGAGTTACCTCCTCCTCCTCCTTCTTCTTCTTCTTCTTCTTCTTCTTCTTCACCACGGTTTAGACTTATTTACTAGCCTGTTCCTGCTCCAAATTACTGCTGTTTCCATCTTTTCTTTTGTCTTCCCAAACTTCTTCTTCCTCGTGGTGAATAGTTGTATGTTGCTTTTGGTATTGTATTCTCAGTCATCCTTGCCAAGAGTTCTTTCCAGTTTGTTCTGAATTTCACTATTGTTGTGTTTAATTGTTGGAGTTACCAATTCGGGTATATTGGTGAGCTACATAGTACGTCAGTTCGCTCAGTCCTGACGACCCCACAGTTGGTTCACGAGCTCCATGAGACCGGCAGGGAGGACTGCTTTGCTTGAGAACATCGCAGATCCACCGACCGTCCCCCTCTTCTACCTCCAGGGACGTATCCTGCAGCGGTTGTGAGACCGGCTAAAGCTTTGGGTTTACCAAACCCTGCACTGTGAAGCACTTCCCGGTACCGCTGTTCCGTAATAAACTCGACCAGTAGACTCCAGCGATTTTCCTGAGGAAGTCAGCCTATTTATTTTTAGGTCTTCACCTTCCGCCGTCGTGGAGATCCCATATGGTGGAGATGCAACCCCATCTGCTGCTTAGAAGCCTTGTAATCCCCCCCCCCATTTCATTTTAGAATGTTTATGCTTTGACCGATGTCAGTTAAGATATTGCTATGAATAACATTTACAACAGCATATTTCCTTATGAACATCAATTAAGAGACAATTTTGGTCTCAATTTTAGAAAGTAATTGAAGAGAACAATATATATCAAACTAAATAAATATAAAAATGGAGCAATTTTAGGTTTAGTTGGTATGTAAATATTTAGACAGAAAAGTTAAATTTATTCCTATATTTAAATCACTTCCAAGTTTTCGAGAGTTTTCTTTCAATTCCGATCCGATTGAGGGTCTTTCCACTTTTCAGCGGTTGCCCTTTTACCAGCCGGCTGCTGGCCCTTCACATCCACGTGTGTCAATCACAGAGGTAGATGATCAACAGCCAGTGTAGGTGTGACATGTGGTTAGCATGTCGAGTCCCAGCTGTTATAGCTGATTCCTCAACCTGGAGCCGCTACTTATTGTAGCTACCCAATTGCCTCACGATGCTGGGTGGGCACCGGTCCCATACTGGCCGAAATACCATGAGAAAATTTCTTCCCCCATGGAGACTCGAACCAGCGCAAGTCCCGTAGCTCTGCGCCAAGGCTTCCTACCTTAACCGCTCGGCTACGGCGCGGGACTCTTTCAATTCATGTATACAAAAAGAGGGTGTCAACTAGTACTGATCCGCTTTCAAGTTGAATGTTAAGTAAGTAGTTGCAATGGAATGTTAATAATAAATTTGGTACTGCGCATACGCAACTTACAAGTTCAAGAGCATAAGTCGGTAAAAATATATGGACCATAATAAGAACTGCCTTAAAAAAATTATTCTAAGCAATTATTTTTTTATTATATAAATTCCGTCCGTTATATGTAAACTCATATTTTAAAAACAAATTTGTCACGAAGACAGATTAGAAAGAAACATCTTCATAACGATACTCAATTCACTTTAAAACCACAATTTATGTAAAAAATTAATTCTAGTAGAAATAAAGTGTATAAAAAAAGGTTAATTTTATATACAATATATTAACAAAATATTATCAATATGGATAAATCTAGATATATGACAATAGGGGATCTTCCTCAAGATTTAATACTAGAAGAAAATTTAGGGACAATTAAATACACTGAAGAATATAAGTATTTTGGAATTAAAATTACTAAAGATGGAAAACAAGAAACAGAGATAAGAAACAGGATCAATATAGGAAAGTATGCTATATCTGCCCTAAATGGAATAGTATGGGACAAACATATCTTCAAAGAAACAAAAAAAACTATTTTTAATACAATAATCAGAAGCATTATTACCTATGGAGCTGACGTGTGGGCTTTAAATGCACAAATGAAAAAAAAAGTTACTCGCCACTGAAATGGACTACTGGAGACGTGCTGCAAGAATATCCAGGAAGGATAAAATCAGAAATGCATATATAAAAGAAAAAATGCAGGTACAATATTCAATATCAGATTTTATAAAGAAGAAACAATTAAATAGGTACGGACACATTAGAAGGATCGAAGAAGGAAGACTACCTAAGATAATCATTGATTGGGAACCACTGGGAAGGAAAAAGAAGGGTAGACCAAATATTACGTGGATTCAGGGAATCAATGAAACTAAGAGGGAATGGGAAATAGAAGAAGATATATGGATGAACAGACAAGAATGGAAAAATGTGTTGAAACAAATGTGTAGTTAACTGTGAACATGGGTACCGGAAAAATGTATATTCATTGTAAAAGCCGGAATAATAAAAAAAAAATAACAAAGTTGAGGACGACGGCACCTACCAACAGGTACAATTTAATTTTTAACTTTCATCATATAAAAAAAGGCTACATGAAATTTCCTCGGAGTTTATTATAATGAATAGCATGAAAGATGCGTGAAATCTGAACACACGCTCACATAACGAGTTCATATGCTACAATATTTATTTAAAGCTTGAAAAAAGTCATTAACTTTTTTGCGGTTTTTTTTCTTCTGTTTGGAATATTAATTTTTAAGGTTTTAATTTATCTCCATTTTCCATGCTTTAAACATTTTTGCCAATAATTGATTTACGTTGCATACAACAAAATATTCTATATAATCATAATAAAAAGTAAATTCACTCTATTAAATTGAAACGAATACTTAATGGAATTAAATTTTAGTAAAACATGCATGCATATTTATTTTACACTAGCTAATATAAGGCGTGTGCTGCTACCCATAAATAAATGAAAATTAATGTGTTTTATGTTTATTTGAATAAGTAAGACTAAAAATTTGTCCCGCGCCGTAGCCGAGCGGTTAAGGTAGGAAGCCTTGGCGCAGAGCTACGAGACTTGCGCTGGTTCAAGTCTCCATGGGGGAAGACATTTTCTCATGGTATTTCGGCCAGTATGGGACCGGTGCCCACCCAGCATCGTGAGGCAATTGGGTAGCTACAATAAGTAGCGGCTCCTGGTTGAGGAACCAGCTATAACGGCTGGGGGACTCGACACACTAACCACATGTCACCCCTACACAGGCTGTTGATCATCTACCTCTGTGATTGGCACATGTGGATGTGAAGGGCCAGCAGCCGGCTGGTAAAAGGGCAACCGCTGAAAAGTGGAAAGACCCTCAATCGGAAGACGAAAAATTTATATCGTAATTATTTTTAGATACCCCGTGTTGTTTACCCGGCATTGTCCGGGAATCTACTCATCCCGATCTTCTTGGCATAAATGAGCTGAAAGACAAAAATTAATGTACTCCTTATGATTAGTTGAATTAGTAACATAAACAATAATTATAAATGTATATCGTAATTATTTTAAGATTCCCCGTGCTGATTACCCGGTCTCGATCTTCTTGGCATAAATGAGCTAAAAGACAAAATTCGTTATTGTGACTTATCCGTAAAAGAATACCCGCGCATGTGTGCTATACTTGCACAGGAATCTAGGTACTTGTCTCGATCTTCTTGGCATAAACGAAAGACAAAAATGGTTATAGTGAGTTATCCGTAAGAGATAAACATTGCTGTCGCGGACGGTTATGTACAGCTTTTTTGAGCTATTCAATTCTGTGTACAGTAATTTTGTGTATTTGTCATGATTTAGGTAGCGTAAGCAATTAAAGCGTCCAAAGAGCTACTTTTTTCACGTTTTCCACTAAAAAGGGCGATGTTCAAGGGTATAGGAGTTGAGTATCACAACTCTCTTATAGCCTATATTCATCCCAGAAATATCCTGAACATTTTGCAAAAAGCCCCATCACAATCAAATCAACGGTATGACCGCGCATAAAGTAGGAACAAACAAACAAACATTCATTTTTATATATTAGATTTGATAAAAATTTAGTTTTAAATGTTGATGATGAAAGATATGACAAAGGAGATACAAATAAACAATTTAATATGAGCCACAAAACTTGCAGAATCATTATTTTCTCGTTTGATATGCTTATAAAATTAACTGAGTATGTACCGCTTGGTTTGCTTCATGGAACCATCTTTAATACATTGTATTGTCTGAGTTAAAATTCGTTCAAATGCGAGTAACTAGTGACCGACAACGTAATTATTCGAAATTCCGAACTAAAAGTAAAACTTCCATGTGATTGTACATCATTTATCCGTTTACAATGTACGTGAGTTGATAGAACAGGTGAAGAACAACATTCGTTATGTGCCAAGTATCATAGATCCACTGTAATGGTGATTGAGGGAAGCCTCCCAAAAATCAAGATATCTTAACCTTTCTTTGAGGAATATCGAGCTCTGTCTTATTAAATAGGCTACTAGTTAATTTCATCTGAATTGAGGCACATCTATGAGAAAGCAATTGAAATTGAAGATCACGACATGATATGATCAATTCTAGGCCTTACACAATTCAAGATATCAACGCCCTGACAGTGAAATGGCGGAATTGCAATATTTCGGGAACAGTAGTAAAATTTATATCTTCAGATCCACTATAGCTCTAATATATATATGGTATGATAAGAAAAAGTAAATGCCTGGACGGCTCAGAGTTCCGGGTTCGAATCCCGTCCAGGCATTTATTTTTTCTTATCATACCATATTAAGCTTGCATTGCTCAATGTTAAACATTTAATTATAATATATATATATATATATATATATATATAATGGATTTATCAAATAATTTTTTTTAGAGGTGCGGCAGAAACAATGACTCATTTTAAATTGCCCGCCATTATTAGACACAGCTTCCTAAAGAGTTGATATTGGTATCAATGGTACTGCAGTTCAAAGCATTGTCAGTCAGTATGGAGCGTTGGTCAAACGAGCACTGTGCGTTTGCAATAGAGACGTTTTTCAAATATGGTGACAGTGTCGTACGGACACAGCGTGTCATCGTGCCACACTTCAACATTGGTCGGAATGATCAAGTTCCGTCTCGGAAGTTTATATATATATATATATATATATAATGGATTTATCAATTTTTTTTCTAGAGGTGCGGCAGAAACAATGACTCATTTTAAATTGCCCGCCATTGTTGGACACGGCTTCCTTAAAGAGTTGATAGGCCTATTGGTACCAATGCCTAGTGCAGTTCAAAGCATTGCCAGTCAGTATGGAGCGCTGGTCAAACGAATACTGCGCCTTTGCAATAGAAACGTTTTTCAAATATGGTGACAGTTTCGTACAGACACAGCGTTTGTTCTGGCCACACTTTAACATTGGTCGGAATGATCAAGTTCCGTCTCGGAATTCGATTACAAGATGGGTCCAGCAGTTCAGAGTAACATCATCTGCAACAAACAATAAGCCACCTGGTAGGCCACGTACGGTTCGCACCCCGGACAACATTGCAAGAGCAAGAACTGCTTTGGCAATATCAACTGGCCACCCCGTTCGTCCGATTTATCGGCTTCTGATTTTTTTCTGTGCAGATTTCTAAAATCCAAAGTGTCTGCTAACAAGCCAACAATTCTTGAAGGCTTGAAAAACAACATTCACCCCGAAATTGAGCCATAACAGGTGACATTTTTCTTATTGATATGGAGAATGTGCGTGTTCGTGCAGAAGATTACATCGCTAACAATGGTGGACACCTAAAGGATATAATTTACAAAACGTGACATGTGTAATTAATGGTAGGCTTTCGAACAATTTACACTAATAATGTGTAGTTGTATTTCTTCATGACAAAATAACATGTTCAAAATGGGTCATTGTTTCTGCCGCATCCTGTAAAATGAGTATCAAATAATATGATGTGTGATTATTTTAAATACCGGTAATTGAACTCCCGGACAGTTTTCTTCGGTAATTTTTATTTCGAGTTTTCCGCATATTTATTTTAATTTTATTATTTATTTGTTTAGCCTTTTGGAGTTGAGGGCCATGTGATCTTCTCTTCCACTCACCAGGACAAACGTATGTTATCTTAGAATATAGGAATCACAATTAACTCTAAAATTAAACACAAAATTAAAATTAGATCAATAAGATTATATATAAGATTAAGCCCGATAAGATAATATTAACGATAATTAAAATTAAAACTAAAACTAATAATAAAATGTTCACAAGAAAGAAAATATTAATTATTTTGAAGACTGTCCCTATCTAAGATATATGAAAGAAACCTGACAAATAAAAATAAATACATATCATAAATACTTTGTCGATTATACAATCTTAAAAAAAAAATCATAAATGTGTTAACCCTTAAATTGGCGACACAATTAGTTCCTCTGACAGTTATTTAAATAATCATAATTACAAAGAAATAAACGTTATCTCAGTCAAAACATAAATTTATTAAGTCCACGTTTCAATCTCCTTGTGTGAGATCATTTTCAAGACATGGTTCTTTATAAATTTATAAATTTATAAACAACCATGTCTTGAAAATGATCTCACAGAAGGAGATTGAAACGTTATCAATGCGGTATGAAACTTTTAAATAACTGCAGAAGAACTTATTGTGTCGCCAATTTAAGGGTTAACTCATTTATTAATTTTGCGCAAAGTTACGTCCGACTCTATAAATTATAATTTAAATATAATTAAAGTTAAATTATGCTATAAGCATATTTTCACAATAGTATAAACGATAATTAGTTGCATTATGCTTTTATGTAAAGGCGACAAGATTTAATTGGATTAAACAATTTGTTAAATTAATTTTGGGCGTGGAAAATACATATTGACATGGTATATTCAGATAACTTACATTGTGTTTGCTAATACGTCATCCAGGTTCGATTTCCGAGAGTAAACTAATCAGTATGCAATTGTTTGGGTGGATAAACATGTGGAAGACAATACTGCATCCCAGAAATAGCTGACCACGATACTATAGTCAACAAAGGAACCAGACCGGGAAGTCTGCAATTGAAGTTTAAGAAGATGTCCCATGATATTAAGAAATCAACTCTTGCTTAAGTTATTCGTACATCTATTAAAAAACATCTTCATAAGTAGTCATAAGTCATTTCAAAATCGTCGATAAATCATGACTCGTGAATTTATCTAGAGAATTTGGAAATCAAGAGCGGCGTTTGTCAGAACTATTTAACGAATAAAATTAAGCTTTATACTCAAAAATCATTATTTAAATATAATTACCGACACTTTAAAGTATTTATGTATTTAATGTAAACGGTGACGTTTGAAAACAAATAAGAAATGTGTGGTCATGTTTCATTTGTTTACTCACTGCAACTCGATCCAATTATTTGTTGCCAAATAGCACCGCAATATTGTAAGAATGCACCCTAGTGGACAAAAATGAAACATATCAAACTGAATGTTATAAAACCAACATTATAGGTTATTAATTTATTTTTTTAGTAAACGACTCAGTAAAATCATTATTTAAAAGTACAATTATTGAACACGCAGTTATCAAATGTGTAGTTCGAAGGAATCTGTTCATTATTTACTATATTCAATGTATTTGTTGGAGAGTCAGTCACTGCAATTTGATGCTCTGACCTGTTCAGAATATTAAAAAAAGAAGGAGCTTTCTTTATCACAAAAGCAGAGGCTGGTAAAATAATTCGATAAAGAGCGAGGTGAAACACAACTATCTTGGGTTGTAAAACAAAATTAATTGAAACGTGATTGGTCATTGACTCCCATTTGAAAATAATAGCGTTATAATATAACCACAATATATTAACATTGGTATAACTTCACTGCTAGAATACAGAACTACTGTAGGCATATGTGATGTAGGAATGGATTCTCCGTTTATTCACAGTTAGATGTACATGTGGGTTATATATTTACACGCCCCGCATGGGACACGGATGCTCCCTAGCGGGAGTTTCTTAACCAAGCTAATTTACCTACAGACGTCAATGAGTGACATGTGGTTAGCACATTACCTTAATTAGACACCTAACAGGCAATAAAGGTAGGCCTATTACATGGATGGACAAAGGTCGGTTAAATTTTGCACAGACGCCTCTTTATTCAGGCTTGCGGTTCTTTAACGAAGCTGAAAATCTTCAGATTCGAGACCTTCGGCTTAAAGTCTTTTCCGGAGGACTTGTCACTTGGATTTTTCTCTCCTAAAAGTTAATCGAATACGGCCGGGTTTGAACCCGTTACCCTCGGGACTTGAGACAAGGAACAAAACAACCAGACAACCGCGGCCGATTTTCACAGTTAGGTGGGTAGACATACAACTTTTGCTTAAATTAGTAGTTGTAGAATTTATTGATACATTTCGAAAATAATGCAATACATACGTTACCATTATCAGTGCGCACGGGCCTCATTGGCCATTCGTGTATATTTCCATTCATCATCGATGAATTGTATGTATATATATATATATATATATATATATATATATATATATATAATGAAATTTACTTACTTACTAACTGGCACTATCGAACCCGTAGGTACATGGCCGCGCGGACATAAGCTCTCCATACATCCCTATCCTGAGCTAACGCTTTCCAACCATTCCCCGCATAACCTACTTCCCTCAAGTCATAGTTAATGTTATTCTCCCACCTCATTCTTGGTCTACCAACTGGGCGTTTTCCCTCTGGCTTTCCTACAAGAAGCTTCCATGCAAGTCTTTCATTCCCCATGCATGCTACATGTCCTGCCCATCGCAGTCTACGAGACTTAACTGTTCTTATTATATCTGGCTTCCTATAAAGACCATGTAGTTCATTGTTATGTAAGTCTTCTCCATTCACCTGTCTGTTCATCTCTATTGGGTCCAAACATTTTCCTAAGTACTTTATTCTCAAATACTTGTAATCTCCTTTCCTCCCTTAAAGTAAGAGTCCATGTTTCGCACCCACATAATATAGCTGAATAATAGTTTTATATATTTTCAGTTTAACATTTTTTGAAAGGAGTTGGGAGATCAAGAGTCTCTGCAATGCATAATAGCACGCATTTCCAGAATTGAGCCTATGTTTAATTTATTTGTGCATCTCATTCCTATTTGTGATTATTGTTCCTAGGTATTTGAATTTAGACATTTGCTCAAAATTTCTCTCATTTGACATTAGCTGTCCATCTCCATTATACAATGAATTTCTACATGTGACCATATATTTAGTTTTATTGATAATTACTTCCAGTCCTAATTGCTTAGTGTTACTCAATAGTGTGTGCGTGTTGTCCTTTAGTATCTTCTCGTTATCGATATATATTATGAAAAGAAAAATTAATTGCTTCGAAGATAAACGTACTCGAAGAGATGGAAATCATGAAAGCAGCTCACAACGACAGCCTGATAAACGAAAACGAACCCAATACATGCAACCCCCTCTACCAGATCTTCAGTGAAACACCAGTTTTGAATCCTGCGGATGATGGGACAAGTCCCGAAAGCGCTACAGTTAAATGATAAATTAAGTTGAGGAGACGGACCTTTCAGTGAATATTCCATAAATTTATATTAATTTCGTAAGTTGTAGTCAAACAAAGTGTGGGGCCAGCGCTCCAACTCGAAACACAAGGAGATTCATCGCGAATATCGGGAGGAACGTGCAATATAATTCCTCATTAACGTTGACACTTTTGAAATCCAGAATGGGTTGAAGCAAGGAGATTCACTATCTCCTCTACTATTTAATTTTGTACTGGAGCATGCCATTAAATCTTTAGAAAATGAGGAAGGCTTACAACTCAATGGTATTAATAAGCTGTTAGTTTATGCTGATGATGTAGTATTATTGGCCGATAGCGAGGAGATACTAAAGGACAACACGCACACACTATTGAGTAACACTAAGAAATTAGGACTGGAAGTAAATAGCAATACAATTAAATACATGGTCACACGTAGAAATTCATTATAAAATGGAAATGGACAGCTAATGACAAATGAGGGAAATTTTGAGGAAGTGGCTGAATTCAAATACCTAGGAACAATAATCGCAAATAGCAATGAGATGCACAAAGAAATTAAACATAGGCTCAATTCTGGAAATGCATGCTATTATGCATTACAGAGACTCTTGATGTCCCAACTCCTTTCAAAAAACGTTAAACTGAAAATATAATAAACTATTATTCTAACAGTTATATTATATGGATGCGAAACATGGACTCTTACTTTAAGGGAGGAAAGGAGATTACAAGTATTTGAGAATAAAGTACTTAGGAAAATGTTTGGACCAAAGAGAGATGAACAGACAGGTGGATGGAGAAGACTACATAACAATGAACTACATCGTCTTTATAGGAAGCCAGATATAATAAACACAGTTAAGTCTCGTAGATTGCGATGGGCAGGACATGTTGCATGTATGGGGAATGAAAGACTTGCATGGAAGCTTCTTGTAGGAAAGCCAGAAGGAAAACGCCCAGTTGGTAGACTAAGAATGAGGTGAGGGAATAACATTAACTATGATTTCAGGGAAGTAGATTATACAGGAAATGATTGAAAAGCATTAGCTCAGGATAGGGATGTATCGAGAGCTTATGTCCGCGCGGCCATGAAGCTACGGGTTCGATAGTGCCAGTAAGTAAGTATAATATAAATCGGAATTGCAAAGATTCGCATTATTAAAGTTTATACAAGTCGTGGTTTGGCAGTTTTCCTAGCCAAGTTATTAGTGCTAGTGTATGCATAACTATTGAGATGGTACATTAATAAATCCTTCCATTTCTTCGCCTAAAAGACATATTTATCACTAATTCCTTACAATTGTTCTTTAACTATCACCGGCTGAAATCACAAAATCCAGCCCGACCCTAGAGAACCTCATAGCTCGTACAGAAAGATCCGTCGCAATCGATTTCTTTTTGCAATGAGCTTCAACTACCATTCCTCCAACTTTCAGAGTTCAAAGACTTGATATAAAGTTTAATATTTGATGTGATCTTTATCATAAGTTGGGTGGGTAAACCTCCAGCATCAGTCTAGCGAGGAAGGAAATAGTTCTGAGCTTTGTCACAAGTTTATACAAATAAAATCAAGTGGGGTAGAAACAGAAGTCGCCGTAATTAAAATACAGCATTAGACTGTAGATCCTAACCATTTTGATGACTTCACACAGATCGTAAACACTCTTAATCTTTAATTCTGGGAATCTGGTTAATCGTCTCCTCCAAGACAATTTGGGTAACTAGAAGGAGAGAAAGAAGAGAGGCTGTAAGAGAAGGGGGGCAATTTCTACATCAAAAATTAAAAATATGACTGCAATTAAAAAAAATCGCAGGAAAAATGGCAATCGGGCAGAATTTTTAGGGTCAAATCCACATTCAAATGGAGAGGATTTTTCTCGGTCCTCAACCATTTTTTTTTAAAGAATTGGTTTGTGAAACGTTTAATCCAACAAATGAACTCTTAACCATTACATGCCGAAATCTACCTTCAAATGTCTCCCAGAGAAACGTTGTGATAGCCTATATCAAAGGCGTATTCAAAAAATATCTGCCACTTTTAATTACTTCTTCTTGTAAGCCCATGTTTCCCTTAACATAGAATTTAGGCGCTCTCCCCCTACAAGGAAGAATTTGAACCATACTAATTTAGATACACTTGTTTTCGTATAGATGCCATTTGAGTGGTCCGTGGTCAGCGTTCTGCCTCATACTGACATCTAGGAAACCAAGGTAGTACTAGGACGGGAAAATGAGGTAAATTTTGTTTAGAGGACTTCTCATTCAGGCTTAAGGAACTTTTACGAGCCTGAAAATCTTCGGACTCGGGACCCACGGATTAAAGTCCCTCCCGGAGGACTTACTCCTTGGATTTTTCCATCCTAAAAAATCCATCGACTCCGGCCGGGTTTGAAACCGCGACTCTCGCGACCAGAGGCAAGGAGCATAACCACCAGACCACCTCGGCTTTTAATTACAAGACACTAAAATCCAGCGCCAAATCTCTCATTTAAACTCGCGGACGTAATACAACTCCTGACTTAGCGGATTGGATAACCTTCATACTGCCGTCTTTGTCGCGTCTCGCCTTACTGCACTCCGGCTTTACTCGTGCAGGGAGTCCATCAGCTTCGCACAGTATATTACCATTGCTGGATTCTAGGTTCAATTTCTATACATTGCAGTTAAAAACGGCAGATTTTTTTTGGATCACGATTTTGGTACATCACAGTGCTTCTCTGAGAGAAATTTCAAGGTAGGTTTTGGCATGCGATAGTTGATAGTTTGCTTGTAAGTTAAAAGTATAAGGATCTAATAATTTTTGGTATAAGTTTGAGAATAAAGTACTTAGGACAATTTTTGGACTAAAGAGAGATGAACAGACAGGTGAATGGAGAAGACTACTTAACAATGAACTATATGGTCTTTATAGGAAGTCAGATATAATAAGAATAGTTAAGTCTTGTAGACTGCGATGGGCAGGACATGTTGCACGTATGGGGAATGAAAGACTTGCATGGAAGCTACTTGTAGGAAAGCCAGAAGAAAAACGCCCAGTTGGTAGACCAAGAATTAGGTGGGAGAATAACATTATCTATGATTTGAGGGAAGTAGATTATACAGGGAATGATTGGAAAGCATTAGCTCATGATAGGGATGTATGGATAGCTTATGTCCGCGCGGCCATGAACCTACGGGTGCGATAGTGCCAGTGAGTAAGTAAGTAAGTATAAGTATGGCTAAGCACATGGTCAGATTTAAAAATTTGAATGAAAATAAACAAATTAATAAGTAAAGGTAGAAAGAAAATATAAAAGTGTATTAAAACTTTCTTAGAATTTAAAAAGAGATTTTAATAATATTATTATTAACGTTAAGAAATTAATAATAACTATTTTTGATTCCCGATGTTACAAGAATGGATTCGTTGCTTTTTAACAGCGACGGCTGAAGAGAAAGGGCAGTCATGTGAACATTGCATTTTTAATTTAGCAAAGTGACGCAGCTGCGAGATAAAACAGAAGACGACTGCACAAAATGACGGTGCTGACAAAAAAAAATGTTAAACGCGAGAACAATTGAAAATCAAGACTCCGGGAATTTAAATAATAAAAATGTTATCTTATGTTCGCATTATTCAATATCTAAGGAATGATAATAATGCAGTTGTATTAAAATAATAATAATAATAATATTAATAATAATAATAATAGTAATAATAATAATAATAATAATAGCAATAATAATAATATAATAATAATTGTTACGAGTTCATAGAGTATTTTACGTAGATATTTAATTATTTCATAGATTATTTTAATTATTCCAAATAAAAACAGTGTTGAAATAAAACACTTAGACATATTATATTTCAGGACAGAGTTTTGATTATGGCAGGACAAAGATTGCAAGGCTAACTGTAAAATCTCTCCATTTAGACTATAGGAATGTGTAGTATAGTTAGTTGGAGATGTAGGTCAAAAGCTTAGTACATAACCCTGGCAAAATAGGGGACTCGTGTCTGTCTGATGAAGTAGTGTTCTGATGGGTAAGTCTACATACTATTTTTCTTAATATAATGTACCGAGGACATTTAGAAAGGGAATCAAGTAGTTTAAATAGTTTCATATTATATGCCTAAGTTAAAGAGTTATTAGATAAATTTTAGAATGTAAATTAGGGTAAATACATAAACCCACATCTCCCTCTCTCAAAAACTCAAGAAAGTTCGAATGTAGGTTTTCTTAAACTAAGCTTAGATTAGTTATTTAGGGTTAGAATACTTAGAGTTATTGTAATCATTATTCTCTAGAAATAAAATAATTTCAATTAAGAATCCATTTATTTATGTTCGAAAACACGTATGCCTTTATAACTAATACATCCACATACTAACGCTTGGCTAGAACCTCATGCTACCAAAATTCCAAGTCCCGAAGGTCCTTTAAGCCCTAAGAAAACCAACAGTTTGTAATAATAATAATAATAATAATAATAATAATAATAATAATAATAATAATAATAATAGTAATAATTGTTACGAATACATAGAGTATTTTACGTACATATTTAATTATTTCATAGATTATTTTAATTATTCCAAATAAAAACAGTGTTGAAATAAAGTACTTAGATATATTATATTTCAGGACAGAGTTTTGATTATGGCAGGACAAAGATTGCAAAGCCAACTGTAAAATCTCTGCATTTAGACTACAGGAATGTGTAGTACAGTTAGTTAGAGATGTAGGTCAAAAGCTTAGTATATAACCCTGGCAAAATAGGGGACTCGTGTCTGTCTGTTGAAGTAGTGTTCTAGGGGTAAGTCTACATACCATTTTTCTTAATATAATGTACCTAGGACATTTAGAAAGGGAATCAAGTAGTTTAAATAATTTCATGCTATACGTATAAGTTAAAGAGTTATTAGATACATTTTATAATGTAAATTAGGGTAAATACATAAACCCACATCTCCCTCTCTCAAAAACTCAAGAAAGTTCGAATGTAGGTTTTCTTAAACTAAGCTTAGATTAGTTATTTAGGGTTAGAATACTTAGGGTTATTGTAATCATTATTCTCTAGAAATAAAATAATTTCAATTAAGAATCCATTTATTTATGTTCGAAAACACGTATGCCTTTATAACTAATACATCCACATACTAACGCTTGGCTAGAACCTCATGCTACCAAAATTCCAAGTCCCGAAGGTCCTTTAAGCCCTAAGAAAACCAACAGTTCGTAATAATAATAATAACAATAATAATAATAATAATAATAATACTCTATGTATACTACGTAGAATGTATATACAGAAAATATCCAAAATGCAGTGTTAATATACATTATACGGAATAAATCACTGCATTTTAAATTAACTGAACTTTATTTGAAACAATATAAAACAATAAAAACGTACTTGCGACCATGTTATCGACAATTGAACTCTCAAGGCCTCCTGTTGTTTCAACTAATGAGCATTGCCCACACTGATAACGTTAGTCAATTGTTTATAACGAACGCAAATATTTCCTACAAACATGTTATTATTATACTATTATTTATTATTTTGAAAAACCATCGCGGAAAAAATAATGTACAACGCAGTTCTTGAAGTGTTTTACAGAATCTCGGAAATTTAAAACTTCGCTCTCGCTCGGTTTTAAACATTTTTCCTCGATTCTGTAAAAACCATTTCCCAACCTTGCATCGTAATATACTATTATTCGCTTGGGAAAATAAGAAATTCATGTTTCCCCCCCCCATTATAATGAAAAAATAGATCAATAAAAATGTTTAATGTCTCTTTGCAATTTTAATATTACATATTCGTTACAAATCTTGTGGGTTTTTGTAACATACTTTATGAACATATTTCATTTCGTAATACTACATAAAAGACCGGCCTGTAATTATAAGGGCTCCCATGGGTTTTTAAACCAATGCAAATATTGTGATTATACGGTAATGGTTTACTCATGTGTTGATGGAATTTGAACGTCTTTTGGGAATATTGTTGAATGCAGTGCTGAACCGAAAGTGCATTTTTTCGGTTCAGCGTGGTATCTTTGTTCTCCTCCCTACACAGGAACATTTGTGAAATATGCCAATATCCATGTTCTCCTAGTGGCTACCCCTTCCCTCTTCATCCATCCTGCCGCGCATGTCTACGGCGCATTCCCCCTCTACCTCGGAACCTTTATATACATAGTGCACCTACAGAACTATATCATTCATTCTTCGTAGAGGTCTTGCAACATCACTTCTTCGCCTTGGTTCCCTATTGAGCTGACAGCGTATTGATTTTCTACTAATCTCCAGTGACGTCATTGAAAACAACAGCACAGCTTACATCGTTCAACGACGCTACAGCAGTGCCCTCTGTTTCTCACGGCCTTCTGGACTACTAGTAAACATCAAAACACTTTCCTTCCAGCGTTTCAGCGCTGGTTAATTTGTTTTCTTCTGTGCTAGTGAAACAAATAAATAAATAGTGTCGTTTAGTGTTCTGTGAAAACCGGGTGAGGCTCTGGTAGCCAATACCCCTCTGAGCATACGCTCAGTGAGTGCTCAGTGCGAGTGTTATCAGGTGTGGTTTAGCCACTGCATTAATAACTCTTCTACAAACTGTGAGTATTAGTGTTAAGCCCATATCTATTTGGTGTAAGTGTTCAGTGTCTAGTGCATTAAAACAAGCCATTGGACTAAGTCTTGGCAAGTCCAAGCACCATGGCGACCAGCTGTGAAATCAGTGATATGGAAGTGGTGGAAGAGGTGCGGGACTACAGCCCGCTTGAAATCTGGGAAATAGCTACAAATCAATTTGAAGCGTATTTAAAGAAACAAAATTTCAAACCAGATTCCAAATTTTCCACAGTTGCAAGCAAAATTCAAGGCACTTTCTGGATCATTTCAAGTTATTTGCAAACATACCCAGAGTTCGAGCGGTCTGACACAGCCTTGGATATGACGCGAAATTACTCTGATGCATTAAGTCAACTAAAAGGAAAATCTAATGAAAAAACTCAATATCTAGAAAAGATTCTAAATGCTGTACAGAAGATGGCTATGGACGTTCAAACCACTTGTTTCCTAACATATGGTGAAGAACGCACAGAGTCATCAAGTGAACATAAAAAACGAAATGAAAACCAAAATGAAAACCAATACGAAACACCAGAAAAGAAAATGAGGAAACAATCAAATCCCAGTAAAAAGGTACCAACCGTGTCATATCCACAGGAAGTGTCAGTTTCAAACCCTTATTCCATATTGGCTAATATGAATGAAACTGACAAACGTCCCGCATCTCAAGCTGGACCATCAAAAGAGGCTAAGGCTCCTACTGCTACAACAAATTCGCAGCCCACTGGTGTGCTACCACCTAAAAAAGAACCAAGACCGCCCCCAATTACAGTTATTGGGCAAGCTGATGCCTTCAAAATGAATAAAGAAATCACTTCTAAACTTAGTGGAGATATCAAAGTAGTTAGCACGCCAGAAGGTCTGCGATACTACGCCACATCAGTGGCAGATCATAAGTTACTCAAAGAATATTTTTCTGCTGTAGGTAAACAGCACTACACCTACATAATGAAGCAAGATCTGCCACTGAGGGTGGTATTAAAACGACTTCCAGCAAGTACATCAAAAGATGATATATTCGAAGAGCTTCAATCTCTTAAATACCCTATTAAGACAGTAAAACAAATCTCAAAAAAGAAAACGAAAAACTAGTACCACTTCCTATCTTTATATTGGAACTCGACAATAATGATTCCGGTCGAGAAATATTCAACCTCACAAAACTCAACTATATGATTGTAGCAGTGGAGCCTTATAGACCCCGATCAGGGCTAAAGCAGTGCTTCAACTGTCAACGTTTTAATCACACATTTGCAGGGTGTAGCCTGACGCCCAAGTGCGTAGTTTGCGCAGAACCCCATAACCACAGTAAATGCCCTGTCAAGCAAGAAGCTTTGACCGACAAATCAAAACTAAAATGTGCAAATTGTGGAGCGTCAGGTCACCCTGCCTCATACAGAGAATGTCCATCATACGTTGCAGCAAAAGCTGCCTTTCTGAAACGTACAGAAAATAATTCAAATTCAAAACAGCAAAACATTCAACGCAGAACTTTTTCTTCAAAACCAATAAATCCAAATATTTCCTTCAGCCAAGCAACTGGCCAGCCAAATATTCAATCACAAAGCACTGCTAAAAGCCCGAATAGACAAGCCTCTCAACTCCCTCTATCAAGTCAGGGACGCGAACTTCTCAATAACTTAGAGCCATTATTAGCTCAATTACAATCTCCAATGGAGAAGTTTGCGTTCATGACAAATCTAGTAAATATGTGTTTCGGTGAATATGTGTAGGTTCCATACCGGAAGCTTTCTCAATGTTGCGGCTTTTAATGCCAATGGTGTACTTAAACAGATTCGAGAGCTTATTACTTTTATACAAGAGAGAGATATTGACATTCTTCTTCTGAATGAAACTTTTTTGAAACCAGGTAACAAATTCAAAATTCCGAATTATTGTATATATAGAAATGACCGATTGAATGGTCCCCTTGGAGGTACAGCAATTTGTATTAAACAAACCATTGGCCACAGAGTGGCCCCTATACCCAGGCTTCAATTTATTGAAGCAACAGCCATCTTCTTGCCAATTTCAGACCGCGAATCAATTTATATAGTTTCTATTTACAAATCACCTACCAGACTCCTAACGAGGCACGACCTAAATGCTCTCACTTCCGTCTCCCCTAACTACTTGTTAGCGGGAGACTTCAATAGTAAACATCTTCTTTGGAATTGTCGTACCCAAAATGGATCTGGTGTGATACTCCAAAATTTTTGTCAGCATCATAACATAGAAATTTCCGCTCCAAGGGAACATACATACTTTAGAAACACACATGTTGGCTTTCGATCAGATATACTGGATATAGTTCTCTCGAAGAATGTACCTATCTCTCCACACGTCACTACAATTACAGACATACTTAACTCAGATCACAGTCCTATACTCTTTAAAATCAGTCCCACATTTTTGTTGTCCTCGCCCCCAAACATGTATTATGATCACACTGATTGGCAGAGTTACACACACATGCTTAACCAATGGGTTAAGCCGACACTCTCTGTCCAATCAACAGAACAAATAGAACACGCTGTCCTTAGTTTACAGGCTAGTATACAAACGGCCATTACACTATCTACAACACAAACAAACAAAAATGCACATACAAAACCATACGATCCTACACTCCAAAATTATTTAACTGAGAAGAAACGATATCTCAGATTATACCGTACTTTTGGCGCACCCCAACACAAACAACTTTACAATCGCTATGCTCATTTGGTGCGAAACCGATTAGAAGAAATGCGAAATGCTGAATGGGATTCTTCCCTTCAGCGTTTCACAGATGCTAAAACTCCTCCGTGGGAGATATTAAAAAGAATTAGAAGGAGTCGAGCTCCGCCTCCTCCATCAGCTATTTTTTATGACGGAGATTGGGCTTACCTCCCACGGGAGAAAGCCCAAGCTCTCTCTAAACACCTAGAATCAAGGTTTCGCCCACATGAGCTCACTACACCACCGGCTCATGAAGCTGAAGTATACCATACAGTAAGTACTTTTCTTGAGAGACCTATCCCTCTCACCCTTCCTGATATACGGCTTTCAGAATTGAAAGCCGTAATCCATAATCTACCTTCCAAACGTGCCCCCGGTCATGACCGGATACCATATTTGGCGGTAAAATATTTACCGCTAAAAGCCCTTCTCCTATTCCTTCAAATAGCTAAATTTTGTCTCAAGTACCAGTACTTCCCTGAGGTCTGGAAAAAAGCCAAAGTTGTAGCTATACCAAAGCCTGGTAAAGATCCAACCAACCCGGACAACTTAAGGCCAATCAGTCTTCTACCCGTGCTGGGGAAAGTTATGGAGAAACTCATTTTGGCAAGACTAAAAAGAGAGGTGGTAGAGAGAAACCTTATTCCTACTCACCAATTTGGCTTTAGAAAAACACATAGTACTCCGCTCCAACTTGCTCGACTGGTTGACCAAGTTGTTACGGGATTCAACAACAAGAGAAGTACTTTGGCAGTGTTCCTCGATATTGAGAAGGCATTCGATACGACTTGGATAAATGGACTATTATACAAATTAATAAAATTTCAAATTTCGGCTGATTTAATTAAAATTATAGCTAAATACCTAACTAACCGACACTTTTATGTGTCGGTTAGTGGGTATAATTCTGACTGCAAGCCACTCTTGGCGGGAGTTCCTCAAGGTGCAGTCCTCTCACCGATTCTGTACACTCTCTATGTGTCAGACATCCCTAATTTTAACCGTATTAACCTAGCATCCTTTGCTGATGATACTTGTTTGTATCTTCAGGCTCCATTCCGTCTATTACCTCGACGCGTCCCAATAATCCAGTCCGCCTTAAATTCCTACCATTCCTGGTTTGGTCTATGGAACATTAAGCTCAATGTTAACAAAACAAAAGCTGTTTTGTTTTCAAAGACTAGTAGACCAAACCAAATCCAACTCACCTTGGGAACTCATCACTTCCGACCAGAGCCTTCAGTCAAGTATCTCGGAATCCATCTGGATTCCAAGCTTACGTTCAAAATTCATATTCGGCATCTTATTCATAAATCAAATGCTGCAATTGCCTTACTTTATCCATTTTTCAAGTCACCTACACTATCCTCTCGGATCAAGCTGATTCTTTACACAGCTGTGATCCGAAGCATGTTGCTGTATGGTTGTGAAGCCTGGAGCATCCTCGCTGGATGTCACAAAAAGAAAGTTCAAATAATTCAGAATAAATGTTTCAAAATTATTTTTTCGGCACCAATGTACACGAGGATCGCAGAGCTTCACAACCAAGCACAGATGCCGTATATTGCGACTACGATTGAAGAACGTGTGTGGACAAAATGTTCCAACTAATCCAAAATCATACAAATCCAATTGTTCGCAATATAGGGCATCTAATACAGCGACGTGCAATTCACCGGAACATATTTGCTAGACTTTGATGGTCCAGCTAATGAAATGAGTGCTGTATGACAGCTAAAGTAGTGTGGCTCATTCCTCTCGGTCGGCTTTCGGACTCTCTGCTTGTCCGGCCGAGTGGTTTACGATGCCCTGCTTTAGTAGGATTACACCTCATTTCATCCCCTTCCCTTACAAAATTTTTTATAAACTGAACACAAACGCCGCTAGATATAGTGGGTAAAGTGGTTAAACTCCATCTAGATAATCACTATGGTATTTGCTGCCAGGGAGCCGCAACTGGTTCTAGTGCAGCGCACTGGGCGATGCTAGACATTGCCAAACAAAAAAAAAAAAAAAAAAAAAAAAAAAAAAAAAAAAAAAAAAAAAAAAAAAAAACTATATCATTCGATCATCCTAGCAATCGGCGTTTTGGTTGTATTAACGGATTCAAGAGTGGAATCCGGTTCCAAGTCAATATGCGACTGGAAAGTTAAAACATGGAATTCTACATAGACAAGTTGTCCTGAGGCCAAGAAGAGGCCTGTTTGAGTTGGTCCGACCGTCTAGGGAAGAGGATATCCCCGAAACTCGGACATCTGTGTGAGTGTGGTGTGATGTATGGTATGTTACTTATTTATCTTTCTGTACGGCTACTTTGATCGTTTGATCGAATGCCATCATTTTTTTGTTGTTGTTAATTTACTTTTACTCAGCCAACTTGTTTATTAAAAGTTATCTTTTAAACAACTCCCCTCTTGCTTTGTTTAAGTATAAATAGTTGTTCACTATCCTGTTATGGAAATCACTCACGTAAGAAACCATTCCGAGCTCCTCAACTATCATGCTGATTAGCATTATTAAAAACACAGTCATTGTCTTGTTCACTCACTGTATGTATTTAATAATCAGTACTCTTATATATATCTGTCAGAGAAAGAAAGATGAATCAACGGCTACCTTCTATGGGCCCGAGGTAAGCCATTTTTCTGATAAGATATCCTCTTTGGAAATCAGATCCACATTAATAGAAACAGCAAATTACAAAACCCGATCCCGGAGTAAAGGTAGCAATCTGCGTGGTTTTCATTTGACCCACAAATGGTTACGCAGCAGCGTGGTTTATTAAAAGTGGGAAACGTAACCCCCACAGTGCTATAATATTTAATTATCAGCCACTTTTTTAAAATAACGAGAACTTCTAAAATGAGACACAGTCTGATCAATTATTTCATCATGTGTGGAAAAACATTGCATCTATTGTATAAAAATGGGAATATTGACAGCATAAATGGAGGATCAGATAATACTCTAGAATTAAATACAGATATTGATAAAATCCTTTTCATCTCTATTTTCTATTAGATACAGTGGAGGAAATTGGTATAAAGCCACTTGTTAAAAGGGTTAACACAAGTTTATTTACTCTTTCTTTGGCATTATTCTATATTAACTTAGGAGGTGATTGAGTATAAAACACACACAAATAATGTCGAAATTAATTAACCATTTCCATCCAAAAAAGTACATGAAAACTGAAACCACTCTCACATATGGTTGGAAATTAGTATAAAGGCACTTTGTGTATTTCACAGATTAAACCAAAAAGTCTGAGGGCAAAGTTTACAACAAAGTTCTAAAATTTAGTTGAGCCTCCATTGCTGTTAATTACTTGGAAGATTCTCTTCGGCAGTGACTTGATGAGGGTGTTTATTTCTTCCACTGAGATTGAAGCCCACTCTTTCTGAATAATATTTTTCTGCTCAGTCACTGTCCCAAATTGCCGTCCATTGCGATACACACGCCTTGCCAGAATCCCCCATAACTTCTCAATCGGGTTTAAATCAGGATGGCCACGTCAAAAGTGGTATTTCTTTCTTCCTGAACCACTCCTTTGATTTAGCAGACACGTGAATGGAAGCATTATCTAGCTGAAACATTAGATCTTCGCCAAATTCCTCATACATTCGTATCAATTAGGACTCCAGAAGCTTCTCAGTGTAGGACTCAGAATCCATCTGGGTGCGTATCCATGCTATTTTTTATCTTCCTTTAAAGCAGAATGCTGCCCAAATCATAACGCCTCCACCACCGAAGTTTCTACTCATTCTAACTTTCTCTTCAGTACGGAGTCGTTTCAGTAATATTGAAGGCCATCAGGCCCGTCCAGATTAAACTTCTTCTCATCACTGAACATTCCATTCTTAGGTCCAGGACATGTGTTCTTCAGCAAAAGTCATTCTAGCTTTCTTATGTGCATTGTTCAGAGGTAGTTTACTAAGACATTTTTTAATTTTAGGTTCTTGTCTTCTGACAGAATTTGTCTTAGTTGTCTGTCTGTTAATGACAACTTCAAATCAGCCTGGATTTGAGAAGAAAACATATTCTTACCTTTTGCTTTACGTAAAAATGACATGTTTAGTGCGCTCATACAATTTTCTTGTCCGTCCATATTTCCCGTTTTTTTTTTTCATTATGTGAGCCCAGTTTGACAAAATTATCAATGACACATCTTGAAGCCCCAATTTTCGTAGGCATTTGTCTATTGGAAAGGCCCATCTCCTTGAAGGCACTAACTCTTGATTTCTCTTCATTTGATAGAGGCTTTCCACGTGGCATTGTACGTACTGCTGACTTGTAACTGATGAACGATGCTCACAGACACGTCGTCTCCATGCAATTGCAGTGTTTTGTTTACATTTATGTCTCTGTAAGAGCCAGAAGTTGACCTGCCTTTATACCGATTTCCACCCCTAGGATAGGACAGCGTTTTCTTAGATTTTACGTATTATTTACATATATAATAAATACAAAATGAGGAGACCTGTATGAAATTATGTCCAAGATAATTATATGTAATCTATGACACACATAGGGTATTTGCATAAATATTTCAGGTTGTTTTACTACTAAAAGTTAGTGGATTTATACCAATATCCTCCACTGTATATTTAGATTAATTGCACAAAGAAATTAAACATAGGTTCAATTCCTGATATGCATGCTATTATGCATTACAGCGATTTTTCATCATCATCATCCTCATCATCCAGGGATTAAACCTGTTGGCTGGTTCCGGTTTCATGAAGGCTAGAATTGTTAAATTGTCCAGGCCTTCTTCTATGTGGGCGTCCAACATTTCTCCTTCCGTGCGGTTTATAATTTTGGAAATCTTTCTTCTGGCATTCTGGCAATATGTTCTTTACAGGCGTTCCTTTATGTAATTATTCCGCGACGGAGGGAATTCTAAAATGTTCCTGTAGTATAGATAATAAGATTATAAAATTTATTAAAGTTCCAGTTGGTTTTATTATCCTTGTAAAGTTTTATTTTTAAGGGGGGAGTCTGAAAGTTTGAAAATGTTTAGTTCCTTTCTTATATCTTCATTTCTTTTCTTATCCAGCAGTGTATATTCTGCTATATTTCTTAAAAATCTCATCTCAGCTGCTTCCAATCTTTGTTCTTGTCTTGTAGTGATCGTCCAAATTCTGATCCATACATCAATACAGAACAGCCATTACTTTACAAAATTTCATTTTTGTTTCTTTTATTGTATTTTTAAGGGTTACAGGGATTCTTGTCATCCCAAATTCTCTAAAAAAATTAAACTAAAAATACATAGAAATGCAATTCTCCCAGTTATATGGATACGAAATATGACTTTTATTTTAAGAGAAGAAAAATGTTACGAGTGTTTGAGAATAAAGTTTCAGTAAAAATTTTGGACCAAAGAGAGATGAAAAAACATGCAAATGGAGAAGACTTCATAAGAGTGAGTTACATGAACTTTATAGGAAACCAGATATAATAAGAACAATTGATTGCGATGGGCAGGACATCTGGATCGAATGAGAAATGAAAAAGTGGCATGGAAACTTTTGAAATATATGTATATTTGATTAAAATATTCTCGAAGAATTTGAAGCTAATATATTAATAAATTGTAGAAAAACCAAAGGAAAAACTCAGAGTTGGTAGAAAAAGAACAAGTGGGAAGAAAACATTAGTCATGATTTGAGAAAAGTAGATTATACAGGAAATGATATGAAAACATTAGCTCAGGATAGGAATATGTAGAGAGCTTATGTCCACGCGGCCATGAACCAGTGATTTAGTTAGTTATATAATTTAATTAAAATATTGATCTAGTAAATAAATAATACGGACTCTCATTTAGAACTTCAACGAGAAAGATTTTACTATGATCTGTAGACAGATGGTGAGATTAAAAATCGCCACATTTCGCCAGAGACTGCGTCCGATATTATCAAGGATTGGCTTGAGATTGACAATTTCGTCAACTGCCAGCCTCAGGCCAACCTTTGAGGATGCCGGACGCTGTATCTGACGAAACTTTGAGGTTTTTAAACCTCAAGACCACGGCCAACAAACTCGGAAAATATCTACAGATCAAAATACGAACTCCAACCATGAAATCATAAGTAACAAATATATTATTATTTTGTAAGTCCTCAAAACTTATATTTTTGCATGAATCACAAGTGATGTAAGGATTGTAAATATATCTACTGTGACAAGAAGAATATTATGAAAAATTGTATATACGTTTAAAATACAACAGAATACAATAGAAGATAATTAAAAAAAATTGTACGGTATGCCACGAGGATTCCATATAGTTGAAGTTAGCAGGTTTTCTTGAAGAAGACATTATGGAGACAAGTAATTTTAATGGTGCAATTTTTTTTCAAGTTCAGGGAAAACGAATATAAATAGCAATGATTCATAAGTATATATATATATATATATATATATATATAGTGCAGATTTTCGCGGATATATGCAATGAAAAATAAATATCTAAGTCGGAATTTGAACCCGATTCTCTAAACTCTGTACGTTTAGCGCTCTAACCATTTGAGCCACTTAGGAATCCTAACAAAAATGTTTACTTTTCTTATATATGTAGTATTCTCAATTTACACGAGAGGTAGCGGGATATCGTTCCAACTGACATCTTCTGGCCGCTCTAATAAGTAAGCATATTTAAATATAATATTTACACTATAGAAGTATATTTCGATGTTATAATTATATTTTAAAACATATATAGTTATAACATTATATATACACACACACACACACACACACACATATATACCTCTAACGACAAACGTAGGAGCCGAAAAAGCTAAAAAAAAAAAACAATGTGGACAACATGGGATGCGGCAGGATTTGTGGCTATGTGATTATATATGCATATGTGTGTATGTGTGTGTGTGTGTGAGAGAGAGAGAGAGAGAGAGAGAGAGAGGAGAGAGAGAGAGAGAGAGAGAGAGAGAGAGAGAGAGAGAGAGAGAGAGAGAGAGAAATGAGTTGCGGACCTTTGCTAATCCTTGGACCACACTATGAGAAACACTGACAGATGATTTCGAATAGACGTGGACTGATGCTTCGCTAAGAACATGTATTATCAGTTTAGCATATAAAGACGTATTCAATGTCAGTGATGTGTAATTCTGCTATGAATTCTGATAACGTATTCTAGAGCGATGTGTGTTTTGTTTTCAATAAAAACCACCAGGTGTCTTTAGTGTCTCTATCTAGTCAGTGACTTGTTAATTAAGATAAAATAACTCAATTTCCACAAATTAAACATCCTTTATAATTCCGTGACATATTTATCTTGAAATGTTGGCACGAGTACAGTATACATCCTTTGATGTAAAGTTCGTCAGGCGTTGCTCTAACTAATCTGCCTCCCAATGTGTCATATATATAGGAGAATCCTTGCGCCGACAACTCTTGGACTATTTTTAATTTAACCTATTCGCTTCAAGTTTAAATCCTCAATGAATTTCTCCAGAAACCGAATTTAAGTTACAGTAAATTATATTGTCTATATTCAGATATTCAAAACATACAAAAGATAAGGGTACTTGAGATCACAATAAAGGGGAAGGCCAAAACACATTCCTCTACTAATCGTAAATGTTAACAAAAAATTACTCCGCCAAGGGATGTACAAAATATTGAAAAATATATAAGAGCAGAGTTAAGTGAGTGTACCTCGTCTTCTGAGTTGAAGGTCATTTAACTGCTGGCGAGTCTATCTCGTCTCTTGAAGCGAATGGGTTAACGAAGGGTACTAATTTTTCGCGTACTTACTTGTTCTACGTCCTAGGTCGGTGTTCATAACCAATGGAGCGGCCACGGCTCTTTCAAAGCCAAACTCCATGAAAGAGGCCTCACAAGGACGCCTCATTGCGATTGCTTCGGAATAGAGTTGGACACTGTACAACATGTCCTGTTCGAATGCACCAAATATAAGGCCAGACGAAGGGACTTATGTGAGGCTGCACTAAACGGTGATATGAACTGGCCGCCTCCTCTACGGTTTTGGACAGAAAAACAGCCATTTCAAAAAGTGAGAAAGTTCATCGGATGGGTCCTTACTCAACGCCAAGAAGAGGACATCCGCAGACAAAGAAGAAGGGATTAGATGTAATCTAGCAATAAATTAGTTGTAAGTTAATAAATTAAGTATTAGTTTTAACGCTTAGGTTAAACAACACCATGTAAATATTACTAGATTAGGTGGTAGATTTAAGACTTAAGACTTAGGTTAAGGATTAATATGTAAACATAATTGTATATAAGTAGTATTAAGAACAAACACCCGAAACTTGTATCCAGAAAATGAACAAAATAACAACAGCAGAGAGTAATTAGTGACAAGAGCAAACCTGGGGATATGGGCATTACGCCCGAGGAAACCCAAGGGGATGGTGGTGGGGCTCTTAATAAAAAAAAAATGTCCATAACCAATGAAAAGTGAGCAGGTCACATGGTTTTGTTTTGATGAGAATCACTTCAAGAGAGCAGATAGTCCTTAAGGAATGTAGAGCCATGAGACACTTTTGATCACAGCTGCATACTGAGAGCTTCTCCATTTCGTATTTATAGCTATTGATCAAAGGGACTATTTGTGTGAGTGGACAATGAAAGCGGGTGAAATGGGGATAGCTCCACAATATCCTCTCAATTAAGCGATGACAACCACGTCATATGTGTTTGTGCAGTTCCACACCAGTGGCTCGTAACTCAACAACAAACATACCTACATTACCTAGGCTCTACATATCCCCATTTCATATCACGATGTACAGGATGTTACTTGAACAAATGTAAATATTTAGAGTTGATAACAAATCAAGTAATTTTGAGATACAATAATCTTCGAACTATACAGGATGTAACAAAAAGGTATGCCAAACATTTGGGAAAACATTCAAGGACATAAAAATGTCTTACATTGACATAGGTCCATAAATGCTGTATTTTCTTTTTTTAGAAGACTTTTCTACAGTTAAAACCCAAAAAGAAACATTTTTTTTATTTATGAGCCCCACCACCATCCGCCTGAGTTTCCTTGGGCTTAATGTGCCCATTTCTGCTCTTTTCCCTAATTACTATCTGCTGTTTTTATTTTGTTCTTTTTCTGGTTACAAATTTCGGATATTTGTTCTTAATACAACTTTATATATATATATATATATATATATATATATATATTGTTATATTTACATATTAATCCCTAACCTAAGTCTTATAAATACCACCTAATCTAGTAATATTTACACGGTGTTGTTTAGCCTAAGCCTTAAAACTAATACTTAATTTACAAACTTACAACTAACTTATTGCTAGATTACATCTAATCCCTTATCTTTTGTTTGAGGATGTCTTCCTCTAGGCGCTGAGTAAATATCCATGTTATGAACTTCTTCACTGCTTAATATGGCTGATTTTCAGTCCAAACCGTACCAGAAATCTCAATAACAGAACCGTGGGGAAACAAGAAATCACATAAAATGCTAAAATGGCCTCCATTAACTACAACCCGCGGTCGCATGGACTCCCTAATGCGCTGATGTAGACCTGGAGAATTTCGTATTGTCTGGCAGCTTTCCAGAATACGAGCACGAAGAGTCTGTACATCTAGAAATGGAGTTGACCTGGAGAATTTCGTATTGTCTGGCAGCTTTCCAGAATACGAGCACGAAGAGTCTGTACATCTAGAAATGGAGTTGCATAAACAAGAGATTTCAAATGTCCCCATAAATAAAAATCTAGTGGGTTTAAGTCAGGAGATAGCGGAGGTCATTGACAACAACAGTGAATTGAAGAACTAAGAGTAATATTTCATCACCTCCACCCAATTTAATGAAGTGTAAAAGCGATTGTTTACTACTGTACAATTAAACAACTGTTCTGTTGTGGGGATATAGCCAGTGGACAGCTATATATTATACATCTCACCGTGTAAGCAGAGTTGTAGGAAAATACCTGTATCAAGGGAATAAACATTTTCCGGACCTATGTTCATTAATTTTTTTATTCTTTATATGTAAGAAATCATCATCATCATCATCATCATCATCCAGGGGATGAAGCCTGTTGGCTCGTTCCGGTTTCATGAAAGCTAGAATTGTTAAAATTGTTCAGACCATCTTCTGTGTGGATGTCCAACATTTGTCCGTCCGTGCGGTTTATAATTTAGCAATAATTTTGGAAATCTTCCTTCTGGCATTCTATCAACATGTTCTTTCCAGTCGTTCCTATATTTAATTATTCGGTCTGTAAGTTTGAAAATTTTCAGTTCCTTTCTTATATATTCATTTCTCTTCTTACCCAGCAGAGTAAAAAAAGATAAGGTGATACCACTACAGGCCTCAGGAGGCCCTTGGGTAGTAGGTGGTTAAGGCTCCCACTTTTTCTGGATAATCGGCACTTTATGTCAGCCGGGTTGTCAGCCCTGCGTGACGGCCGCCTTTACCACCAGAACAAGCGTCTGGTACTCATTTCCGTTAGAGGCTGAGTCGACCTAAGGGCCATAGTGCCGCCAGAAGGTTTTAGATCAGTTTAAAAATCCTAATCCCATCGTGACTCGACATTCCGGCTTGTAGCGTAGTACCTTAACCACTACGCTACGGCGTGCCCCATCCAGCAGAGTATATCCTGCTATATTTCTTAAAAATCTCATCTCAGTTCCCAAATTTTTGGCATGCCTTTTGTTACACCCTGTACTGTAAAAGTATTATTAAATGTTATTGTTCCTTTTTAGAGGATAATATCTGAGGACAAAATATTTTTTTTTTGCATTTATTATAATATGAGATAAATAAACGTAGGCTGATATCTGGAAATGCAAGCCATTATGCATTACAGGGACTCTCGTATTCCCAATTTCTCCCTTAATAGTTAAACAGAAAATATATAAAATATTTATTATTACAGTTATATTATATAGATGTGAAACATTAAAGCGTACTCTAAGGGAGGAGTAAATATTACGAGTATTTGAGAATAAATTTCTTAGGAAAATTTTTGGACCAAACAGAAATGAAAAGACGGGTGGGTGAATTTAGAAGACATGATCTTTATAGGAAAACCAGGTATAGTAAGAACAGTTAAATCGCATAGACTGAGGTAAGAAGGGCATATGGCACGAATGGGGAATGAAAAGAGGGGCACGGAAGCTTCTTTCTGGAAAACAAGGGGGTAACGCCCAGTTGGTAGACCAAGAATAAGGTGGGAGAATAATTGATTTGTGGGATATAGATTATACAGGGGATGATTTGAAAATATTTGCTCAGGATAGGGAAGCACGGAGAGATTATGTCCTTGCGGTGATGAATCTACTGCCCGATTGTGCCAGTTAGTTAGTTAGTAAATTATAAAATCTTAATGTGTCACACGATATCTAGAATAGCATATAGGCCTATAGAAAACTATCTAATACCTGGCGTGCATTGCTACGCCTAAATAAATTATATATTAAAGGTTAATTAAATTGTGTAGCGTGCTATCTTGCGACGCAGCGGGCACTGGTTCTATTCCCGGTTGGGAGAGGCTCCTGGGTGAGGTTTCTTCGGGAGATTTCCTCACCTGTAAGACAAATGTCAGGAAGCTTAAGGCCCAAAAGTCCCCGAAAATCATCCGGCCATCAGCAACATCCTTATCATTATCATCATCATCCTTCATCGGTGTGGAAAGCAACGGGAAGCTACTACACCTATAATTCCCTACTAAAGCTGAAGCATGGAAATGCTATGACTGCAGTGAAAGACCTGCCCTCGGGCGGAATTACAATGGATGGATGGAATTAAATTGTATGGTATGCGCTGAGACGAACCAAACATGGCGTTGCCAGTTTTTAATTTCGAATTTCAGTAAACCTCGACCTCTAATTGTCGGATTTCGGTCATTTTTGGATAATATTTACTTCGGTTAATTTTAATAAGATATACTGAGTTTCATTGTGGAACATCGGAAAATGTGACCGCTAGGACGATTTTTAAATTTTCACTTCAGATGATGTCCTATACTTAATGGTTTTACTCTTACTTACTTACTCACTCACTGGCATTATCGAACCCGTAGGTTCTTGGCCGCGCTGACATAAGCTCTCCATACACCCCTATCCTGAGCTAATGCTTTCCAATCAATCCCTGTATAATCTACTTCCCTCAAATCATAGTTAATGTTATTCTCCCACTTCATTCTTGGTCTAGCAACTGGGCGTTTTCCCTCTGCTTTTCCACAAGAAGCTTCCATTCAAGTCTTTCATTCCCCATAGGCCTACGTGGAACACGTCCTGCCCATCGCAGTCTACGAGACTTAACTGTTCTTATTATATCTGGCTTCCTACAAAGACCATGTAGTTCATTGTTAAGTAGTCTTCTCCATTCACCTGTTTGTTCATCTCTCTTTGGTCCAAAAATTTTCCTAAGTACTTTATTCTCAAATACTTGTAATATCCTTTCATTCCTTAAAATAAGAGTCCATGTTTCGCATCCATATAATATAACTGTTAGAATAATAGTTTTATATATTTTCAGTTTAACGTTTTTTGAAAGAAGTTGGGACATCAAGAGTCTCTGCAATGCAAAATAGCATGCATTTCCAGAATTGAGCCTATGTTTAATTTCTTTGAGCATCTTATTCCTATTTGTAATTATTGTTCCTAGGTATTTGAATTCACCTAATGGTTTTGGAGGGTCTAATTGCGAATGTAAATCATCCAGGGACCCAATAAGACTCACACAAACAATTTAATAGAAATAGGTCCAGTCATGTAGGAGGAGTAGAATGAAGAATGATATATTATATAAAGGTAACTGCAAAGGGAGACAGGTCTAGAAGAATCTTTGTATTACCAACCAGTGGCTTGGCTTACATTCACACTCATCCCTAACGGAGAAGGACGATCAACCAGCCCGCGGAGAGTTAACAATGTGTCAACATATTAGATCCCGCAGCCGTTAGAGTTGGTTTTTACAAACTCAAACCACTATTTTTGTGCTGCAAAAATTGTTCACGATGAGTAAAGGACATCTTTACATATACAGCACAGAGCTCAGGAGTTGAAGAGCGATAACTAACCGTGACGTCATAATAGGGTAATAACGTACAACGAGGATTCATGGCGGTAACTCATCATTCTTCGCTCGTCTTCTTGTGAGCTCCTAGCTGTACTTGGCGAAATTCGATCAGAAAATGTGTTGTTCCATGGGGAATTCGATAAAGCACGTGTTTCATAGCCCTACGTCAAAGAATAAAGCCATATACCTTTTCGGCCACTGTGCAGGACGCGTCTTGTCGCAAAAATTAAGTTTGGGTGAGATTTAATTATTTAAAGTTAATGTTATTTAATTTGATATTTTAAAATTAATTTAATTTTACTATCCATTATATTTCTATTAAATAAAATTTAATTCAATATCATTTTTTAATTATTTTTATTTTTCAAACTCAATTAAAATGACAATTGAATTATTATTTTTTAATAAACGATTTAATTAAATGTTTTATTTAATTTAATTCAATATATCATTTAATTGGAGAATTGAACTTATTTAATTGCAAATTAAATTAATCTCTCATACAGAAAATACAAACTATAAGTTATTGAACCGAAAGTGCGTTTTTCGGCTCATTACTGCAGCGTCGTTATCCTCCCTAGACTGTGATATTCATGAACTATGCCAATATTCCTTTCTCTATGCATTTACCCCCACTCTCCCTCTTTACCTCTCCCGGTGCGCTGTTCCTACGGCATATGTACTCCATTATTTCGTGATTTATAACTAGAGTAAGAATTTTTATGTAATAAAATATAATATTGCAATGCAGATAGTATATATTATTCAACTGTTTGTGTGTAAAACCAAGATAAAAGACAGTCACAAGTCTAACTTCTCATTATAATTTTCAACTGTTTACATGTGGAACCAAAACAAAAGTCAGTCATAAGTCTAACTTCTCATTATACAGGGTGTCCCATTCAAACCTCCCACATTTTAATTAATCATAACTAACGAAGTATGCCGAAGTATGAAATAAGGCCGGTATTAAACGAAATATAAACGCAAAGAATTTTCATTACCACACACTAAAACACCTCTATATGTGCACCATTAGTAGCACGAACAATATCAAGTCTGTATTCGATTTCGTGCCACTTTCTGTCCAACATGTCCATTGAACTGCCGGGAAGCTTGGCGACTGGTTTTTGTGGACTTCTCTGAAATCCTGCTCTAAGTACTTCAATCTTTCCTTCTGAGACACGTGTACGAGCATCTCCTGATTCTATTTTTAACGCTTCCAGTCGCCAGAAATTTCTCAATCAATGCCTTAATTGTCTTTCCATCAGGTGCATTTCCTCCATATTCTCTCCGGTAATTTATTTGCATTGTAATTACTAATTATTGACTTCGTCTCTGCATAGCTTAAAACAATTTGTGCTCGTTGCTGAGGAGTCGCTATTTTGTTTTGTCATTATTGTCCAACATGCGACAGATGAATTAACTGCAACAATGAAAACAAAAATTATTTGAGTTTCTCTTTCTTTTAATACTAATCTCATTTCATAAGTCCGCATACTTTGAGAGTTATGATTAATTTAAATGTGGAAGGTTCGAATGGGACACGGTATACTATGTTGCAATCTTACCTTTTAGTACATAAAAATCCGGAATCTACTTATAACCTACTGTCACTAAGCATGTTTTAAAGAGATTCGTCTGCGAAGAAGTTAAATAGCAGCTCACAAACAACATATTAGGTGTATCAATTACGAGTATTCTAAATATCTGATATATTAAACTTTCATCATCATCATCATCATAGTACATTCACGAATTTAGGCCATTCGTTGACCTGTTTTGGCCTCAAGAGAAACACCATCCAGAAGTCTTTTGAGTGGACATCCTGGTTTTCTTCTTCCTGCAGGTTGATATCTTAACATTTGTTTGGGCATCCTGTGATCTTCCATTCGATGAACATGTTGCATCCATCTTGACTTATATAATCAGAAATTTTGTTTTCTAAAGGTTCCATCTGTAATTCTTCTAAGATGTCTTCATTTTTTTGTGATCTAGTAGTGTGTATCCTGCAGTCCTCCGAAGGTATCTCATTTCAGCAGATCTAAGTCTCTGAATATCCTTCTGTTTCAACGTCCATACTTCGCTACCATACAAAAGAGTTGGACGTATTAAACTTTCATGCTAATTAAAACACGTTTATATTTATGAGGTGGGAGAATAACATTAACTATGATTTGAGGGAAGTAGATTATACAGGGGATGATTGGAAAACATTGGCTCAGGATAGGGATATATGGAGAGCTTATGTCCGTGCGGCCATGAACCTACGGGTTCGATAGTGCCAGTGAGTTAGTTATCTTTATATATATAGAATTTTTACATATTTTAAACCGTCCAGGCTGAAATAGGTTTTAAATAATTAGGACTGCTCAAAACTCATTATGGTTAAGCCGATGTAAATAAAGAATGAAATATGTAATCCGTAAATTAATTCATATTTCGTTCTGCATAACTTCTTAAGACAATCCAGCTGATTTCCATGAAACTTCTTAGTAAGATGAGTGTCCCCTGGAAGCGTTACGAGCGCTTCGCAGGACAAGGATGGTGGAAGGGCTGCTTCCTCTGAGCCTCCAAAATAAATAAATTTCAGACGGTGTGTGGAACAATACAGAGAACATTCAAAAATAAAATTAGAAAAGGACCAAGATAAAAATGTATAATGTTATGGCGGTTCCCACAATATTGTATGGATGTGAAACTTGGGCTCCACTGAAAAAACAGATGGATAGAATACAGACGGCGGAGATGAGGTTCCTAAGATGTACAAGACTTGATAGAATAAGAAATGAGGATATAAGAGAAGAATTGAAAGTACAGCCTTTATTGGATAAGGTCACGAATTACAGACAGAAATGGATTGATCACATGGATGGAATGAGTAAGGAGAGATATCCATTGTTAGCAAGAAATTATCAAGCAAGAGGAAGACGTGATATTGGAAGACCTAGAAGACGTTGGGCTGATGCATTATGAAGTCGGAACGGGCAATTGCCTAATCCCTGGAATGATGATGATGGTGATAACTTCTTAAGAAAACAATTAGTGATATTTGATGTAGTGAAACGGTGTATTAGTGAATATACTACAGTTTATGAAACGTTTCATGCGTAATACGTTAAGTATATTGCATTAAGTTGAAAGGATGCTAATGTGTGAAACACAAACCATAGATCTACTGCTTAAATATTCACACGCACCTGGTACTTAAGGGAATTTCTATAAATCTGTGAAACGACAAAATGCATAACATATGGTGACAGTATAATGAACACATCCGATAATACTTCATTTGTAAATGTTTCCTTAATCAGATCACAGATGGTTTTCTTCTTGTATTAATGAAACGTCATCATCATCATCATCATCATCTTCAAGGTATGGGCCTGTTGATCCGTTCCATTCCCCGGTGCACTATATGCTGCAGGTGTAGGTATCATTCCAACGTAATGAAACATAGCGACAATAATGATCTTGAAGAAGATTTTCGGACTGTAGGCCGTGGTCGTGAGGCTTGTAATTCCCCGACGTTTCGCCAGAGACTGCGTCTGGCATCCTCTAGGGTTGTCTAGAGACTGGGCATTTCTGTCCAATGTCTGTCCTATTTATACGTTCACCGCGATGTGTACGTAAGTTATATCGCTGTGAACGTATAAATAGGACAGACAGTGGACAAAATTGCCAGTCTCAAGACAACCCTTGAGGATGCCAGACGCAGTCTCTGGCGAAACGTCGGGGAACTACAAGCCTCACGATCACGGCCTACAGCCCGAAAATCTTCTTCAAGATCATCATAGCAACTCCGGCCGTGAAAGTCTACGTGAATACAATAGTAGCAATAATTTAATAATAACTAACTAACTCACTGGTACTATCGAACTCATAGGTTCATGGCCGCGCGGACATAAGCTGTCCATATATCCCTATCCTGAGCCAATGTTTTTCGAACTCCCTGAAGCAGTCCCCGCCCGGAGAACCGAATGGGGGACTATTTGACCTCCGAAAAATTTTACCCCAGTTGAACCCACGTCCGCATTTCTTGACGGTTGTATTTTTACGGTGAAAGATAGTCACTCTTTCGACCAAGGTACTTTTTTCGTCTGGCTTATCACCTACGACCAGTTCGGCATGGGTAACCCTATCGGCAGCAATGCTATCGTCGGCATAGCTCTCGGGATCATTTAAGCACGCAAGCCACTCCACCATGACAAGGTAAAGATACCATGGAGGGAATTTAATAATAATAATAATAATAGTAATAATAATAATAATTATTATTATTATTTTTATAATAATAATTATTATTATTATAATTTTTATAATAATAATTATTACTATTATTATTATTATTATTATTATTATTATTATTATTATATTATTATTATTATTATTATTATTATAAGCTGTTAGTTTATGCTGATGACGTATTATTATTAGGGGATTGCGAGATGACACAAAGAGCCAACACGTACACTGTATTTGTAACACTAAGGACTGGAAGTAAACATTAATAAAAATAAGTACTGTGCAGGATAACATTATTTATTTTAAAAGTTTATGCTATTTTTGTACCTTGTGTATCAGGGTTAATTAAAATATATGTATATTTGATGTGGCCCCACAATAAAATAAATTATGTAATGGAAATGAACAGCTAATTATAAATTAGGGAGATTTTGAAAAAAATTAGCTGAATTCAAATGCATAGGAAAAATAATAAATTACTAACAGAAATGAGGCGCAGAAAGAAATTAAACATAACCTCAATTCTGGAAATCATGCTATTATGTATTATTGGGACTCTTGTCGTACCAACGTCTCTGAAGAAACGTTAAAATGAAAAAAAAAATGAAACTGTTATTCTCTCAGTTATATTATATGGATGCTAAAAAGAGAGGACAAAGAACGCGAGTTTTTGAGAATAAAATGATTTGGAAAATGTTTGGACCAAGCAGAGGTCAATAGATAGGTGAATGGAGAAGACACAAAACAGTAAGTTACATGATCTTTATAGGAAGCCAGATATAATAAGAACAGTTAAGTCTCGTAGACTGCGATGGGCAGGACATGTGGTACGAATCGGAATGAAAGAGCTACTTGTAGGAAAATCAGAGCGAAAACGCCCACATGGTAGACCAAGAATGAGGTAGGAGAATAATATTAACGATGATTTGAGGAAATATATTATACAGAGGATGACTGAGAACATTAGCTCAGGATAGGGATGTATGGAAAGCTTATATCCGCGCGGCCATGAAGTTACGGATTAGATAGTGCCAGTAAGTTAATTAGGTTAATAATAATAATAATAATAATAAGAAGAAGAAGAATTAAGGTGAATAAGTGGAAGCTGACCAAGAGGACAAACCGAAAAATAAACTGAACAACTTGGACAGATGATAGAAAACAAGCTCATAGCAATAGAATGAAACAAATTTGGGCTCAAAGGAAACGCCTCTTAAGTACTTTGCGTAGTTCTACATGGGCTCATCCGCAATCAAAAAAAATATATATAACATAAGCTATGAACGTACACATGCGAAGAGAAGATATAAAACATCTATGATAAAATAAGGATCTCCTTCAATGGGTAAAGGTAAAGTGATCCCACTACAGGCCTCAGGAGGCCCTTGGGGTAGTAGGAGGTTAAGGCTCCCACTTTTTCTTGACAATCGGCACTTGATGTCAGCCGGGTTTGTCAGCCCTGCGTGACGGCCGCCTTTACCCCAGAACAAGCGTCTGGTACTCATTTCAGTTAGAGGCTGAGTCGACCCCAGGGCCATAGTGCCGCCAGAAGGTTTGGGTCAGTTTAAAAATCCTGCCCCCACCGGGACTCGAACCCTCGACCTTCCGACTTGTAGCGCAGTGCCTTAACCACTAAGGTCCAAATGAACAAGGCTGCGAAACTCTTATGAAGAAACAACATTTACAGAATTACCAGAAATAACCTTGAATTCAAATATGAAAGAAAAGTAGTATCTACTATTCTCATACAAGACGAAACATTTCCCTACAGAACAGTACAGTAAAAGCTCCTGATTCGCGTTTTCATTATTCGCGGGTTAAAAAATTGCGACACAGTTCCTGTATTTGCGGCTAAAAAATTCTTTATTCGCGGATCCATCGGTATATTAGAAGGATTAGTATCCTTTATATTTATTTATTTAATTTATATGACAATTTGCATGTCTATAATTGAAATTTGCAGTAAATTGTCACATGGTTTTTCGATAAATAAAGGTCTTCGTCAAGGTTGTTGTCTATCACCGACTCTGTTTAAAATATATGTACATGAAATATTAAAGAATTGGAGGAGAAAATGTTCATGCATGAGAAATCCTATTTCTAACAACAAAACTTTATACAACTTACATTTTGCAGATGATCAATTGTTAATTGCACAAGATTGTGAAGATTTAGAATTTATGACTAGAAAATTAATAGAAGAATATGAAAAATGGGGATTAAATTTGAACATGAAAAAAAAAATTATCAATTGGTGAACCAGAACAAAATTTAAGTTTGGAAACTGGAGAATCAATAAAATCTTGTAGTGAGATCACATATTTAGGAATTAAAATAAATAAAAATGGGAGTTATGAAGAGGAAATAAGTAATAGAAATAATAAAGGAAAATTTGCAATTGCTTGCCTCAGTGGAATATTGTGGGATAAAAATATAAGTAATCAAAATAAAATGAATATATATCATACAATTGTTAAAAGCATCATTAGTTTGTGCCGCTTACGGTTTATTTTACCAACCACTATTAATAAAACACGCTTCTGCGCAACCATCTGTGCCGCTTACGGTTCGTCTTTTGTTTTCGTTGCTTCTATTAGCGTAGATCTGATTACCTCCAAGGTTATTAATTACAAAATTACTTGCCTCGGGCCCATAGAAGGCAAGGATTGATTCATCTTTCTTTCCAAGGCGTATTAACATAAATCAATAATGATTCTCAAACCCACAGAGTGACTGAAAATGATTGTTTTCACTATGATTATCAATCAGGAAAGCTAGACAGCAAAATAAAGGGAGCTGGAAATGATCTCCTAAGTGAGTGAGTTTCCGTATAGGATTATAGCAAACAGCTACGTGCACATAAATCAGATAGAACATTAATTATATAAAAAATGATATTTAATGCAAACAAGTAGTCTGAAGTAAAAACAAAATCAAGATAAACATTTGATCATTCAAGAACATAATATAAATAAATAAATGATAATACTTTTACAAGACAAAGACCACACCATACCTCATACTACACTCATGCTAGCGTCCAAGCCCAGGGTGGCTTCTTCCCTGGTCTACATGACCAACTAAAACTGCGCCGCTTCTCGGCTTCAGACGACCTTGTGCATTTTAGAGTTCCAATCCCATCTCGGAATGGATCGATGAATCAACGAATGAATGAAGAATGAATGATCACGTTCTGCCTGTGCACCACGTATATGAAGGTTCCGAGCTAGAGGGGAGATGCGCCGTAGGCACAGCGCAGCAGGAGAGGTACAGATAGAGAGTGGGGGTAGATACAAGGAGAAAGGAATATTGGCATATTTCATGAATATCACAGTCTAGGGAGGATAACGACGCTGCAGTAATGAGCCGAAAAACGCACTTTCGGTTCAAGTTATGGAGCAGAACTTTGGCCATTAACAACAAAAACAAACAAGTACCTTTTGGCAACGGAAATGGATTTATACGAAGGGCCGCAAGAATTTCAAGAAGAGAAAAAAATAGGAACTCAGTTATAAGGGAGAAAATGAAGATTGAAGACACTATTTTTGATTACATTAAAATTCAGCAATTAAGATGGTACGGACATGTCCAGCGAATGGAAGAGGATCGACTACCAAAATCTGTTTTGGAATGGAAACCTGAGGGAAGACGAAGCAGAGGAAGACCTAAAACCTGCTGGAGTCAGGGAATATGTTTATATATGAAGGAGAAACATCTACTACCAGGAGATTGGATGGACCGACAAAACTGGCTATTAGGAATCGGACGATGTCAAAGACATTAATCAACCGATGATCTATCTATCTAGTATCCTTTATTAACCATCGGCAGCTTTTTTTACTGCAGGTACATGCCAAGGCAGCTTTTACGGAGCGATTCAAACCAAATGGACAAACTGATACGAAAGTCAAACAAACCTTAAGCATAAAGTTCGTTGTTAAAATCCGTCGACGCCGTAAATCACTTGTCGCTATGTCCGTTGACAAATGCCCTCCTCTCGCCAAAATTTGTGTTTTATTGTTTCAACACTTCATTCGTTGCAATAGTTTTGATTGAATACCACGTTCCCTTCTGCTTTGTTGCCAATTTATAATGTAGAGTAAAAATTAATTAATTTAGTTTCAAAACGGAAAAAGTAGCGTTGCCGCTTATAGTAAAAATACAAATGTTTGACTATTTACGCGTTAGCGAGTCGTTTGCATCTATATCATGTTGTTTCAATGTTAATGGATTAACTGTACGGTCCATCAAGAAATCCGAACATAAAATAAGGAATTATATCGCTGGATTCACAGCTAAATATCAATATGAATTGAAATACCTTATAAAAGCAGCAAAACAGGTAAAATTACTAAATTCTTTAAGCCCTTGTCTAAGCTTGACAGTAATAAAATTAATAGAAATTGTTTAAAATCTCTCATTGGTTGATTTTATTTGGACTATTTAACTCATGTCCCAAATGACAGTCAATGACCAATCACATTTCATTAAATTTTGATTTACAACCAATCACAGTTGTTTTGCACCTCGATTTTGTCGCTTTCATTGTAGCAAGTGGCTCCCAAATTGTACACATAGTGCACGAATGTAACCAGATTCTGCTTGCGAGATATAATAGAAATACATTGGTAACAATTAATTATACCATAAAAAAAGGAACCACTGTTTGCACTTTCTTAAACGTATTATTTCCCAGGAATTAACGTTGCAGAAAAATATAATTAACATATTTACATCATAGGACATCAGAAATTAATTAATAACCTGTAATGATGTGTGTTATTTTTCCTCCACTAGGGTGCATTATTACAATATTGCGATTCTATTTGGCAATAAATATCATCTGGTGGCAGTGTTGAACAAATGAAGCATAACGTTTCTCATTTGTTTTCAAACATCGCTGTTTACATTAAATATATAAATATTTTAAAATGACTATATTTAAATAATGATTTGTGAGTACAGCAAAAATAAATTAATCCCACTACAGGCCTCATGAGGCCCTTGGGGTAGTAGGAGGTTAAGGCTCCCACTTTTTCTGGACAATCGGCAATTGATGTCAGCTGGGTTGTCAGCCCTGCGTGACGCCGCCTTTACCCCCAGAACAAGTGTCTGGTACTCATTTCACTTAGAGGCTCAGTCGATCCCAGGGTCATAGTGACGCCAGAAGGTTTGGGTGAGTTTAAAAATCCTGACCCCACCGATACTTCAACCCTCGACCTTCCCACTTGTAGTGCAGTGCAGAGTAGAACAGCTTAATTGTATTCGTTAAATAGTCCTAACAAATGCCACTCTTGATTTCCAAATTCTCTAGATAAATATGGAAATCACTCGTGGCATTACGTATGATAATTTTATTATATTTCGGATCCTTGGAACATATACCCTATATACCCATACAAATTACCATTCTACATTCATGGTTTCTGTATTTGCGGCATATTTATAGAACATATCCCCCGCGAATACTGAGCTTTTACTGTATTAAAATTATGTTTGGTTCATCGCAATATGTGTCTTTGTAAATTCAAGTTTTAAGATACAGGAGTGTTTAGCCGCTATGTATTATGCTCTAAAACCATGTAGGAGTTCTTCTGAAACGAAAATTTAAAAATCGTGTATCATTAATTTAGGCGCACTCGTAGCAGCGCACGCCGGGTATTATGTAATAATAAATAAAACCCATGACTTTTTTTTAGTGTATGCAAAATTTTTTGCTGAAGCAAGAAAATAAAGGAATGAAGGGGGGAAATTAGTATTACTGGAAGCTGGGAGGTTCTAAAGCTCATGATGGAATGGCGCACATATCTGTAACTGGTTAATGGATTTATTCTCTTGCTGAAGCTAATCCAGTGTGAAAACCATTCAGTTCACACACTCTGCTGCTAATTCCACATACGTCACTGCACCAACATTACATTTTTAAGATCGTGGAGTCGTTCAAACAGCGTGATTGAGATAACCGGAACAACTCAGGTATAGTGTCGATAACACTCTCACTAACTAACTAACTCACTGGCACTGTCGAAACCTGTAGGCTCTCCATACATCCCTATCCTGAGCTAATGTTTTCCAATCATTCCCTATATAATCTACTTCCCTCAAATCACAGTTCATGTTATTTTCCCACCTCATTCCTCGTCTACCAACTGGGTGTTTTCCCTCTGGTTTTCCTACAAGGTTGATAACATTGTACGCACAATTTTAAAAATCTTCTTCTCCTTCTTCACGGTTTAGGCTTATTTACAACCCTGTTCCGGCTCCAAATTGCTGCTCTTTCCATTTTTCCTTGGTCTTCCCAAACTTCTTCTTCCTCGTGGTGAATAGTTGTATGCTGCTTTTGGTATTCTATTCTCAGTCATCCTTGCCAAGTGTTCTTTCCAGTTTATTCTGTATTTCTCTATCGTTATGTTTAATTCCTCTACTTTCAGTTGTTGTCTTATTTCTGTGTTATGTTTTTGTCAGTTCTTTGATATTCTGCTATTGGTCTGAGGAATCTCATTTCAGCAGCTTGTATTCTGGCAGATTGTTGTGTTGTCACTGTCCATGTTTCGGATCCATAAGTAATAATAGGCACTGCCATTGTCTTGTATAATTATTAAATTAGTAATTACATCGATAGTAATTTTGCCTGAGGGCAGGTCCTTCACTGCAATCATAGCATTTTCATGCTATGCTTGCAGCTTTACTAGGGAATTGTAGGTGTGGTAGCTTCCAGTTCCTTTCCACACCGGTGAAGGATGATGATGATAATGATAAGGATGATGGCCATAAGAATTCGGGGACCGTTTGGGCCTTAAAGTTTTCCTGACATTTGTCTTACAGGTGAGGAAAATCCCCTATAAAAAATTCACCCAGAAAAACTGCCCCGACCGGGGATCGAACCCAGGCCCGCTGCGTAACAAGGCAGCTCGCTAGCTCGAGATCACAGCGGTGGACCTAAAACTTATGTATACTGAAATTGATTGTTTTAGACGCTCAACCAGACATTCTAAATTGGAAAGCATCGGAAATACAATACCAAACAACAAATGAAAGTACAAAATTCAATATTAGATTTTGTGAGATACAGAGACTAGATTACCCAGACAAGCATTGGAATGGATTCCACCTGGGAAAGGAAACAGGGGTCGATAGATTTAGATGGATGGATTATAAGAAGAGGTATGAGTGAGATAGGTATGGAAGACTTTGAATGGGAAGATAGAGAAACACGGAGAAAGAAGATACGAATTTAAAACGTTTTTGGCACAGGAAGAAGTTTTATTATATTCACCATTTCTTTTTAAATAAATTAAATTAATGCAGTTGGAAGTCATGATCTTGTCCTTAATGAGACTATATATAAGGGCAAATCAGTAATATCAAAATTAAATGGTGTTTTATTTAAGTTATAAAGCAAAACAAATATTCTTAATACAATGGTAAGGAGTACAATGGCTTACAGCGCAGGAAAATGGGAATTAAAATCTAGGAATAGAAAGTAAATTAAATTCTGCAGAAATGGAATTTTGGAGGCGTTCAACTGGAATTTCTAGAAGAGATAAAATAAGGAACAGCTTAATTAAAGAAAAGATGAATTGTCAAACTTCAATTGTTAATTTCATAAAAAGAAACAAACAATTAGAATGGTATGATCATGTAAAAATAATGGCAGAAGACAGAGTCCCTAGAAGAATACTATAATGGGTGCCACTTGATAGAAGAATAAGAGGTCTGCCAAAAATAAGGTGGATTGATAGTGTTTTGAGCAGCATGAGGGAAACATGATTGGACGATGGGGATTGGAATGACATAGTGATGAGCAGGAAAATGGCAGTAGATTAACTGGGGGCAGGAAGATGTAAATAATGAAAGTATTAAATTATTTCCATATATTTATTGACGAGAGGGACTTCTGAGAAAACAGAGCATTATACGAGGGCGGATCGGAAAGTAACGCACAATAATTTTTTTCTGCCTTGGTATTGCAGCTAGAATGTTGAAATTTCACAGAGATATAGTTCGAAGTTTTCACTACAGATGTAATTTTTTTCTCAGGTGCACCTCTTGCGAGAGAAGCTTGAACTATGCAACAAAATGGCGCGCATGCTACAGTCGTCCACCTGTGAGGGACGGATCGGATCGGATCGGAAAGTAACGCACAATATTTTTTTTAAAAAAGTTTAATAGTAAAAAAAAGGAAAAAAATCACAAATGAACTTGCATCTTTTACCTACTTTTCGACATAGTCACAAACTTTCTCAACACATTTTTCCCATCGTGTTTACCAGTTTCAATATGCCCTGTTCGTAGAAGTCTGTTTGGTTGGACTGTAGCCATCTGCGCACTGCTGATGCCTGCTTTGTTTCGGGCGTGTAGTGGTACGCCCACGACTTATCACCTGTGACGATTCCTTCCAGAAAGTCATGTCCTTGTGCGGTGTACCGCGTTAAGTGGTCCAAGCTTATCATTCGCTGGCCCTTGTGGTCGTCTGTCAGGTTCTTAGGCACCCAGCGAGCACTAACTTTACGGAATTTAAAATGTTCATGAACAATATCGTACACCGCACCATAGGAAATGTTTGGCCCACAAAAATCGAACAACACTTCTCTGTTCCTCACAGGTGGACGACTGTAGCATGCGCGCCATCTTTGTTGCATAGTTCAAGCTTCTCTCGCAAGATGTGCATCTGAGAAAAAAATACCATCTATAGTGAAAACTTCAAACTATATCTCTGTAAAATGTCAACATTCTAGCTGCAATACCATGGCAGAAAAAAATTAGTGTGCGTTACTTTCCGATCCGCCCTCATATTAAATAAAAATTCGTAAACTTCCGCGGTCCTTATTTTTTCAGAAGAGTTTTTGTTTCCCGGGTATCAGGTTTCATTACTGAATTTATTATTCTCATGGTTTTATTAAAATTAATAATTTTATTTGCTATGTCTACTTCATCCAAATATATTAGTGTGTATCCCAGGTAGGTAAATGAATTTATTGTTTCAGTATTTTTGAATCTATACACATTTTGCTACGTACAGGGTATTTTCCTTGAAAAGTACATTTCTCTTCACATCAATTAAATCAGTTAAGCCAAAAATATAATTTTAAAATGTAAGAAGAATAAACAAAAATAATGAGATTTTGGGAAAATAAACATATAAGATCAAAAATCATATGATACGAGAAAACTCTGGAACAAATTTTATTATTTGGGTTGTAATTTTACTATCGACACAAAACCTGAAAGATACATAAATATGAAACTGTCGAAATTTCAAATGATATGCGGAACTATACATAAAACATTAAAGAACAAAACAAGAAGAGACACTAAATTGAAGTTTATAAAACATTGGCAGTTCTTCCATTACTTTACGGGAGTGAAACTTGGGTAATGACCGAAAAATGGCATAGTAGAATACAAAGCGGTCAACGTTAAGAGGATTGAAAATCAAACGCTTAAATGGTATGGCCATGTACAAAGAATGGAAAATGAAAGATGGCCAAAAAATATATACCAATGGTCACACCCTGGAAGAATTAAACGTGGCAGACCAAGATGGAAATGGAAAACCTACGTCAGAACTAAAATGGAGGATAGGAATTTGGAAGAGGGAGATTGTGGAAATGATAGAGATAAATGGAAACTGAAGACGGCAAACCTATAAGTGGGAGGAAGCCGAAGAGGAATAAGAAGAAGAGGAAGAAAAAGAAGAATACAAAGCGTAGAAATGAATTTCCTTAGAAAAACAAAAGGCTGCACAAGACTGGATCGGATAAGAAATGACGATATAAGAACAAAGTTAAATAATAATAATAGTAAATAATAATAATAATAATAATAATAATAATAATAATAATAATAGCTTTATTTTACCTGGCAGAGTTAAGGCCTTGTCTACCACTCAACCACGTTATATTCATTGAATGATAAAATCAAATAATATAGAGACATGTAGAAAGAATGAATGTAACAAGATGGCCAACATCATCATTTAACTACAAGCCAAGAGGTTCAAGGAATGTAGGAAGACCAGTGAAAAATGGACAAAACAACTGTCAGGCGAAACAGGCAATTTGCCTAGTACGTGAAGTGAAGAAGAAGAAGAAGAACCATCGAATGGTTCTTTGAGAAAAATATTAATATAGTTATCTCTCTGGAATCACATGAATTGTAAGAGTTTTGCTTAGATCACTTTTCCACTGGTCCACATTTCTATTGGACCCGGCAACACTCAACTAATGGACTTGACGTCTTCGTCACTCTTTGTAAGACCACTCAGCCGTAATCAAAACATAGGGAAAAGCCACGACATGCCATTCCTAGAATAAAATTGTCGGATATTTGCTATCTTATCAGAGATACCAACATTTCAAACGTAGTTTTTGACGAGGTAAATTTAATACTTATTCATAATTAATTTTTAAAGAAGAACAGATTTTACCAGCAAGTATTTTGAAAATATTGAAACGGTGCACTTGCTGAAACTGTTAGTTCTTCTTTAAATCATTTTCATGAATTTGAGAAGAAGTTACAATTTAATTTACGTAAAAATATTAATAAAACAATCAATTGAGTTGGTGTTTACTTGATGAAAATCCATATTTATTAATTAAATAAAAATAAAACGTAGTTTTATTTGATTTTCATATTTATTTATAATTCAGTGACAGCTGTTTCGGTACACTGTACCTACCTTCTTCAGACATGTTAACAAATTATGAATTGTGTTCCAACTGATCTAAGCAACAATACAACAATATTTATTTAAATTGTTAAATTTAACAAAGGAGATTCATTCAAATCAAGTTGAGAATTTAACAGTTTTTTACTACTTTTAAATTTATTAATTTCTACAGCCTCCAAAAGATCTAACTTCTTACCCTTATCATAAATATGTAAAATTTCAAAATTTGGATCGAAACAATGATTAAATTGGAATAGGTGGTTAGCATATTTTGAATTTTCTAAATTTCTGTTATATGCTCTCATGTGTTCCTTTTGTGTGGAGGCTGTAGAAATCAATAAATTTAAAAGTAGTAAAAAACTGTTAAATTCTCAACTTGATTTGAATGAATCTCCTTTGTTGAATTTAACAATTTAAATAAATATTGTTGTATTGTTGCTTAGATCAGTTGGAACACAATTCATAATTTGTTAACATGTCTGAAGAAGGTAGGTACAGTGTACCGAAACAGCTGTCACTGAATTATATAATAAATATGAAAATCAAATAAAACTACGTTTTATTTTTATTTAATTAATTAATAAAACAATTGCCAGAATATATTCATTTACATTACGAATTATGCCCACCTCTGTGGTATCGAGGTAGCGTGCTGCCTTGTCATACAGCGGGCCCGGGTTCGATCCCTAGCCGGGACAAGTTCCCTGGGTGATGTTTTTTCCCGGGTTTTTTCCTCACCTGTAAGACAAATATCAGGAAACTTTAAGACCCAAACGGTTCCCGAACATCATCTGGCGATCAATATCATCATTAACACATTCATTAAGTTTAGGCCTCTCCTGGCTCATCATTACCGTCATCAGCACCTATCATATATAATCGAGGCAGCGTAACTCCGCCTTTCAGGCGCCCCAACCTCAGAAGTGGGTTACAATAACGCCATGACAGGGGAGAATATCAAAATGTCGAAAATGACAACCTGGTGGCATGGAAAGAAAAAAAAAATATTAGGAATTAACTTCAGTTACCCTTCAATAATTTCCTTATTTAAGGTTCAGAGATTCGAGGTTCAAACCTGGCAAGGGTCGATGTAGATTTAGGGTGGAAACATTTAAGAGGCAAGTCCTCCGGACGGGATTTTAAGCCATGGGTCCTTTGTCTGAAGATTATCATGCTCGAAAAATAACCTCAATCCTAAATAAAAGAATGTGACCAAAATGTAATCGATCTTTCCTGATAATAATACCTTCCTTGTCTATTAGATGTCTTCTAGAGGCGATGTTATTCGCTACCATCTGTAGGGAAATAAGTCTAACTAAACTGCTTATGTAATCAATTGCTCTGGTGTTTACTTCATGAAAATCCATATTCTTTTTGTCTTTCTTCTTCTTCGGCTTTCCCCCACTTATAGGTTTGCCGTCTTCAGTTTCCATTTATCTCTATCATTCCAATCTCCCTCTTCCAAATTCCTATCCTCCATTATTGTTCTGGCGTAGGTTTTCCATTTTCATCTTGGTCTGCCACGTTTATTTCTTCCAGGGTGTGACCATTGGTATATATTTTTTGGCCATCTTTCATTTTCCATTCTTTCTACATGGCCATACCATTTAAGCGTTTGATTTTCAATCCTCTTAACAACAGATGTGGTGACCTTCATTTCTCTCCAAAGGAATTCATTTCTTATTTTATCCTGTCTTGTGTTTTGGAGGCTTCTTCTAAAATAATCGAATTCAACTGTTCTAATTTCATTCTTTTGTAATTCCGTCAAAGACCAAGTTTCGCTTGCATATGACAAAATATTCTATATTCTTTATTTAGATAGTTTTATTTATTAAATAAATAATAAATTAGCTTTGTTAAGAAACTCCCGCAAGGGTTTACCATTGCCCAATGTAAGACGTATATCAGGCATGCAGACCTTTCATTAAAGCACATGCGAGTATATAACTGCCCATTTATAAAAAATTGATATTCAGGTGACTAATATCACTTGGTCAGTTTAATTCGTCATAGTCAATGCGTGCTTTCATAGTACAGTATGTCTTTTATAATGACTATTTAGCTCATGCCCATATGGCAGTTAATGACCAATCACATTTCAATGATTTTTTATTTATAACCAATCACAGTCTTTTTCACCTCGATTTTATCACTTTCATTCTATCGCTTACAACGGAAGAAGTGCTCCCAGATTATATACATAGTGTACGAATGTAACCAGATTCAGCTTGCGAGATATAATAGAAAAATATTCGTAGCAATTGATTTTACTATAAAAAAAGAAACCACTGTTTGCACTTTCTTAAACGTATTATTTCCCAGGAATTAATGTTGCAGAAAAATGTAATTGACATATTTATATCATAGGACATCAGAAATTAATTAATAGCCAGTAATGATGTGCTTCATTTTTTCCCCACTAGGGTGCATTCTTCCACAATATTGTGATTCTATCTGGCAATAAATATGATCTGGTTACAGTGATGAACAAATGAAACAATGTTTTCTCATTAGTTTTCAAACATCGCCGTATACATTATATATATAGTAGGCTCAGTCACTGCAAAATAATGGTCAGACCTGTTCAGAATGTTAAAAAGGAGGAGCTTTCTTTAATATGGTAATTATAACACTGATAAATATTTCGTGAAACACGATTCTGATTGGTTGTAAAACAGAAATCATTGAAACGTGATTGATCATTGAGTCCCATTTTGGGCATGAGTTAAATAGTCTTATAAAATAAACCTCTATAATTTATCAGAAAGTGACATTTATGCACACCCGGAATGAGTCAATAATACATTTATTCTTATAAAGTACTAGCTAATACCCGGCGTTCGCTGTTACGCCTAAATAAATTATAACGTAGCTCAAATGGTAGAGCACTTGGACTAGAAAACCAAGGGTCCCGGGTTCAAGTTCCGGTCTGAGCGTATAATTTTTCTCTTCAAATATGATTTATCCATCATTGAGATGTATGAAATTAATAATAACAACATCGAAAAAAGCCGTACTGGCATTTATAATGTAATGTATAATTCCCAAATATGTCTTCTTAATATAGGAGCCGCCATTTGCAAAGAGAGAAGCAAAGGCTTCAAAGCATTTGGTGGGCGGGAATTACAACGTACATAGAGAAGAATTTGCGTTTAGATCGGTACTTGCTCAGGTAGCTCAAATGGTAGAGCACTTGGACTAGAAAACCAAGGGTCCCGGGTTCAAGTCCCGGTCTGAGCGTATAAGTTTTCTCTTCAAATATGATTTATCCATCATTGAGATGTATGAAATTAATAATAAGAACATCGAAATTATAATGTGTTTGGGTTTTAGTTGAATAACAAAAAGGAAAAATAACTATAAATTTATATTGTTATTATTTTTAGATACCCCGTACAGTTTACCCGGCGTTGCCTGGGAATCTATGTATCCGATGTACTTGGCATTGTGGGCTGAAAGACAAAATTCGTTATTTTGAGTTATCCGCCGTGCTCTGTTATGCTTACTCGGGAATCTATTATCCCGATCTTCTTGGCATCAATGAAAGGCAGAAATGATTCTGTGAGTTATCCGCAAAATATAAACATATGCTGTCATGGACGTTTTTGTTGAGTGTTTTAAGATATTCAACTCTGTGTACATTAATTTTATGCATTTGTTAAGATTTTTTTCAGCGTAAGCCATTTAAGCGTCAAAAAGGGACGTTTTCACTGAAAAGGGTGATTTGTAAGGGTGTAGGAATTGAGTATCACAACTCTCTCATAGCCTATGTTCATCCCAAGAATCTCCTGAACATTTTGCAGAAAAAAACCATCACAATCGGATCAATGGTATGGCCGCGCATAAAGTACGAAAAAATAAACAAACATTAATTTTTATATATTAGATATAATAATTATTTATAACGCCGTAGCGTAGTGGTTAAGGCACTGAGCTACAAGCCGGAGGGTCGAAGGTTCAAGTCCCGTTGGGGTCAGGATTTTTAAACTGACCCAAACCCTCTGGCGGCACTATGGCCCTGGGGTCGACTCAGCCTCTAACGGAAATGAGTATCAGACGCTTGTTCTGGGGTAAAGGCGGCCGTCACGCAGGGCTGACAACCCGGCTGACATCAAGTGCCGATTGTCTAGAAAATGTGGGAGCCTTAACCTCCTACTACCCCAAGGGCCTCCTGAGGCCTGTTGTGGGATCACTTTTAAATTATTTATAACAAAATACGATTTTTGATCATCCGAAATGAGCCAATAATACATTTTATAAGGATATCCTTTATAGGAAAGTGAGATTTTTGCACACCCGGAATGAGCCAGTAGGTTTAGTGGTTAAGGCACTGCACTATAAGTCAGAAGGTCGAGGGTTCATGTCCCGGTGGGGTCAGGATTTTTAAACTGACCAAAACATTCTGGCGACACTATGGCCCTGGGGTCGACTCAGCCTCTAACGGAAATGAATACCAGGCGCTTGTTCTGGGGGTAAATGCGGCCGTCACGCAGGGCTGACAACCCGTCTGACATCAAGTGCCGACTGTCTAGAAAAAGTGGGAGACTTAACCTGCTACTACCCCAAGGGCCTCCCGAGGCCTGTAGTGGGATTACTATACTTTATAGACTTCAGTCATATACAATATAATTTAATTTATAAGAAATCCAGATTTTTGCACAACTGGAAGTAAGCAATAAGTTTTCTTTTTACACGCTTTATATTAGCTTGACCTGTATCTATCTATCTATCTATCTATCTATCTATCTATCTATCTATCTATCTATCTATCTATCTATCTATCTATCTATCTATCTATCTATCTATCTATCTATCTATCTATCTATCTATCTATCTATCTATCTATCTATCTATCTATCTATCTATCTATCTATCTATCTATCTATCTATCTATCTATCTATGTAACGGAATTTTTCAACGCGATTTTCACCCACTTAAAATAATTGGATCGACTTGAAACTTTGTATACTTGTAGAGGACCCGTGACAATACAATAATTTCATATTTATTTTCTAAAATCCTGGCCATAATCATCAGAAAATCAAAAAAAGTGTTTTTGTATCAATGTAACGGAATCTTTCAACACGATTTTCACGCACGTAGAAACATTGGATTGACCTAAAACTTTGTATACGTGTAGAGGACCCGTGACAATACAATAATTTCGTATTTATTTCTAAAATCCTGGCCAGAATCATCCGAAAATCAAAAAAATGAAAAATGGAATAATAGGTTGCGGACTTGTCGACTTTTTAGCGAATCGTTGTAAGAGCTCAGTTGGTAGAGTAGTGAACTCTTGGTATATAATTTCAGTAATCCATACGTCGCTGGTTCAAATCGGGCTGGGAGGGTTTTTTTTATAGAAGAGTATTACTTTTAGCTCATACTACATTAGTATCGAATTTAAAGATATTTACATTTTTATCTTATTCTGTAGAATATTAAAACTAAAAAATTAAAAATAAATAATAGTTTTAAAAAACTAAAAAACACGCTTTATTAGAAAACTAAAAAATTAAAAATAATTTTAATTTGCAATACGCTTGGGATCAAATTAATGTGGTCAACAAAAAAATCATCTCCAACACATATAGAATAAAACTAGAGTTATCAACAAAAAGAAAATAATTTTACCATCAAAAGCGTGGGGTGCTTTGTATGATGTTTAAATTTTCTTCTTAGAGAGCTTACTTTTACCAATATCTGTTTATTATCAAATATATTAATTGATATAGAGCACCCCACGCTTTTGATGGTAAAATTATTTTCTTTTTGTTGATAACTCTAGTTTTATTCTATGTGTTGGAGATGATTTTTCTGTTGACCACTTTAATTTGATCCCAAGCGTATTGCAAATTAAAATTATTTTTAATTTTTTAGTTTTCTAATAAAGCGTGTTCTTTTAGTTTTTTAAAACTATTATTTATTATGTACATAATTCAAAACAATGTGAATATTTGCACATTCGTAACTAGCCAAAACCATACTTTTCGTAAGATGTACATAATCGAAAACAGAGTATATTTTTGTGCATCCAATTTTAACCATTTTTGACACATTATAAATGAGAGCTTGGCATAATCCTGATGTTTTGAGAAGCGGCATAGTATTGTATTAGCTCTGATAACGTATGGTAGAAGACTACAAACACATGATCTTCAAACTCCTGAATATATGGCAGTTCTCCAAACGAACATAATACGAAAACTACCCTTCTGCATCTTGCAGGGTAAATAAAATAATGCCTAAAGGCGATATCACACGATTTTTTCTTTATACACTGAGGTAAAAATGAAGCAACATCTCCCATAAATATACAGTACGTCAACTAGTTTTCACCACGTATAGGAAAACACATAAAACTAGATACAATTCTATTCATATGTTTTGTTATCACATTTTGCCCAATGGGTCCTCATCTAGGGGATATGTGGATGGCGACCACAAGGTGCCCAAGCTGTGCAAAACATTTCTTCCACTTACTTGTGTTTTGCACTCTTCTAACTTTACTATCTAACCTCTCTTGGTTAACTCTTGTTTTTTTCGACCCCGACGCTATTAGCGCATCCGAGGGCTAGGGAGTCTTTCCTTTCTTCAATTTCTTCTTTCCTTTATTTTATTTTCTTCTCCAGAAAAGCATGACCAGAGGCTATAAGATGGCAACCCCATCACTAGTCTTGCCTTCCTTTGGCCAGCAACCAATCAAAGGGACTATTATTATGCTTTCAAGTCTTATACGAGAATTTCCCGGAAATTTTCTATAGGATCGTAACAGGTCTTGGCCTAATACTTGGAAGGAAGAAGAAGAAGAAGAAGAAGAAGAAAATCTGATTATTAATTATTTCAACAATATGCCATGTTGACTATATCAGTTATTCCAATTTTATTTTTAACTAGGTAATATCTGGCGTGTGCTGTTACGCCTAAATAAATGAAAATTAATGTGCTTTTATGTTTCGTTGAATAAGTTGATGGAAAAATAATTATAAATTTATATTTTAGACACCCCGTGCTAATTACCCGGCGTTGCCCGATCTTCTTGACATAAATGAGCTGAAATACGAAAATTAATGTGTTTTATGTTTAGTTAAATACGTGTAAGTAGAAAAAAAATATATCGTAATTATTTTTAGATACCCCGTGCTGTTTATCCTGCGTTGTCCGTTAATCTACTCACCTCGATCTTCTTGGCATAAATGAGCTGAAAGACAAAATTTGTTATTGCGAGTTATCCGTAAACGAATACCCGCGCATGTGCTGCTATACTTGCACAGGAATCTATGACCTTTTCTCGATCTTATTGGTATCAATGAAAGACAAAAAAATGGTTATTGTGAGTTATACATAAGAGATAAACATGTGCTGTCTAGGACTTTTTTGTAGAGCGGTTTGAGATATTCAATTCTGTGTACAATAATTTTGTGTATTTGTTATTGTTTAGGCAGCGTAAGCTATTTAACCCATTGGAGACTTTTAACGAGTCTCCCTCGTGAGCAGGTAGAAAGGCCAAACAGCCCAACAACGACCTACACTCGTTGTGTTAAATCCCACCACTATAAGAAGATGGCACTCTCTTTAGTGATTAAAGTTTTCTGTTCGCCGTCTGTAAAATTTTTTGCAGGTTTATATAAAGCATATATGTAGGACTAGTATATTGTAGAGTATATTATAGAAATAATTTATAGAATAATTTACTTTTTAGATACTTATTACGGTAATATATATATATATATATATATATATATATATATATATATATATATATATGTAGTTTCAATTTTTTTTTCCGAATATCATGGCTGGTAATATAACTTTTTTAGAAACACCTTGATGAAGTGAAGGCCTATTTTACACTATAAGTGAAGATATAAAACCTAACATAAAACGGTTCTGGAACAATAGACCAATTTTATAAATGCCCATTTACAGCAAAACTGTGCCTTTCAAAAGTTTATTCCTAATTTCGATGTTTCTTCACTTCAAAGACAATGAATCCGTAATTAGAGATGACAGAATTTACAAAATTAGACCTGCTGTAGAGTATTTGAATACAACATTTCTGTCCTTGTATGTTCAAAGTGAAGACATTTCACTTGAAAAATCTCTTACGAAATTACGAAGTATATTGGCTTACGACCAGTTCAAAATCTCTAATCGGAATAAAACGGCACGATTTGGAATAAAATATTAGAAATTGTACGAGACCTCTTCGGGATATGATCCAAATAAACACTGAACGAGATGCACCAGAAAATTCAGATTTTACTGTAAATTAGAGTGTAGTCCTAGAATTAGCAAATCTGTTCGTAGACAAAGGTTACACATTACAATTAGACAACTTGTGTTCTCCTAATTTATTTTTTAGAGCTCAATAGACGAGAGACATATTAGGGACAGTAAAATCTAACAGAAGAAACATACCTATGGATTTAGTGAACATCAAATTAAAAAAAAAAAGGAGAGGTAACATTATCTAGTCGTAGACTTCCTGCATTGAAGTGGAAAGATAGGAAATATGTTTATTATTATCATCACCCAAACACAAAAATGCCGACATCACTGTCACCAGTAAGAAGCAATGGAAGAATAAAGGCAGATAACAAGAAGAAAAATTCGCAAAGGCTAAATGTATTCTAGAATACAATACAGAAAAATTGCTTTTTTACATTATCGATAATTTGAGAAGAACTTTTTATGATTTGATAATGTATAGGTCTATGCTTTTATATATTTAATTTAATTTATTTTTATAATATACTGTATTGTATATTGTTGTTATTTTTACAGTTCCTGTTAGAACATATGATTCATGTTTACTTCAAATTTAATGACCAAGAAATGTTAGTAAAGGACGGTTTTTGAAAGGTTTGTCAACTTTCACAGCCTTCAAACTAACAATAAATAACGGTTTAAATTACACAAAAGAGGGTTGTAAGCAGGCCACATTCCTTTGCAATTCTTAAAAGTACAAAATACTACAAGAAAAAACAGGGGTAAACAAACTATCTGAAATTCATAAGTTCTGGGACGCAGAACGCATGGTCTGATTTAAAACCCAGTGCAGCGCTGGGGTGATTTAAATGGGTTTCCAGTGAACGTACCAGGCGCTTTAAACGTGTCTTCAATGGGTTAAACGCCCAAAGAGCTACTTTTTTCACGTTTTCCACTACAAAGGACGATTTTTAAGGGTGTAGCAGTTGAGTATCACAACTCTCCTATAGCCTATGTTCATTCCAGAAATCTCCTGAACATTTTGCAAAAAGCCCCATCACAATCGGATCAACGGTACGGCCGCGCATAAAGTACGAATAAACAAACAAATAAACAAACTTTCATGTTTATATGTTAGATTTTCTAAATTATATCACTTCTATGATCTTTGTGCATATACCTGCAAAATCAGGACTGATTCTTTTATTCAATGTCAGGAAAACTTTAAGGCCCAAACGGTCCCCGAAATCATATGGCCATCATCCTTATCATTATCATCATCATCCTTCACCGGCGTGGAAAGCAACGGGAAGCTACCACACCTACAATTCCCTAGTAAACCTGCAAGCATAGCATAAAAATGCTATGATTGCAATGAAAGACGTGCCCTCGGGCAGAATTACTATGGATGGATATTATATGGGTGCGAGACATGGACTCTTACTTTAAGGGAGGAAAGGAGATTACGAGTATTTTGAGAATAAAATTATTAAGAAAAATTATGGACCAAAGAGACATGAACAGTCAAGTGAATGGAGAAGACTACTTAACAGTGAACTACATGGTCTTTAAAAGAAGTCATAATAATGGCAGTTACGTCTCATAGCCTGTGATGGGCAGGACATTTGGCACGAATGGAGAATGAGATAAGTTCATGGAAGCTTCTTGTAGGAAAACCAAAGGGAAAACGCCCAGTTGGTAGATCTGTATTGAGGTGGGATAGTAACATCAACCATGATTTGAGATAAGTTAATTATACATGGGGATGATATGAAAACATTAGTTCAAGATAGGGATGTACGGAGAGCTTATGCCCGCGCAGCCATCAAGCTAGGGTTCCATAGTGCCACTGAGTTCGTTGGTTAACTTGAAGATAAAATTGTAATGAAATGATATAATATAGTTCATAGAGATGAGTGTAATTTCAGACATTTTATAACTAAGAAACTCGAGCATTGTAACAGCAAGTTTGGAAGTATCTTGTTTCCAGCTGTAAGGTGGATTTGTCACGTGAGCTAAATCTTGCGTTCATTGTGCTATCTTTCCAGCAGAGTGCGCGCCAAGTAGGAATATGAGATATTACAAGTGTCTTACGTTTCAATCTACCCGAGATACACCTGCATCTGGAAAATATATTTAAATACATTATTTTATAGCTATTTACGTTATACAAAAAATATGTTTGAACAGGAAATGAGATATAATTCTTAAAACAAATTTGTAAAACTTTTCAATTTTTGAAAACAATACTAATAATAATGCTAATAATAATAATAATAATAATAATAATAATAATAATAATAATAATAATAATAATAATAATCATCTTTTTCTTCTTCATCACGGTTTAGGCTTATTTACTAGCCTGTTCCGGCTCCAAATTGCTGCTGTTTCCATATTTTCTTTGGTCTTCCCAGATTTCTTCTTCCTCGTGGTGAATAGCTGTATGCTGCTTTTGGTATTCTATTCTCAGTCATCCTTGCCAAGTGTTCTTTCCAGTTTGTACTGTGTTTCAGTATTGTTGTTTTTAATTCCTCTACTTTTAGTTGTTGTCTTTTGTCTGCGTTGTGCTTGTCTGTTCTTTGATATCCTGCTATTGGTCACAAGAATTTAATTTCAGCAGCTTGTATTCTGGCAGATTGTTGTGTTGTGACTGTCCATGTTTCGGATCCATAAGTAATAATAGGCACTGTCATTGTCTTGTATAATTTTATTGTAGAGTATTTCATGGCTTTATTTTTCAAAGTTCTTTTTAATGTTCCTGTTATATAATTAAACTTATTTAGTTTATTATTTATATCTGTGTATGATATTTCGCAACCTAGGAAGTTATATCTTACCACTTGTTCTATTGGTTTATTTTCTAATATTATCTTTGTCCGAACTGGATGAGCGCCCTTGAAGGCCACTGTGTTTTATTTTTCTGATGATATTTCCATGTTGTATTTTTTTGATATTTCATTTAGTTTATATAGAGTTTTCTTTTTATTTCGTCTTCTGTTTTTGCTATTAATAATAATAATAATAATAATAATAATAATAATAATAATAATACTATTTTATTAGGAATATTCACAATACAGCGTTTCTCCTTCAACCCAAAGTGATTTGTCTAAGAGCATCTTCTTCCCTCAAATCTCTAGCTTCCATACTTCTCCTCACTCCATCTATCCAACGTTCTCTAGGACCGCCTCTTCCACTTTTTCGATTAGCTTTCCAATTAAGGATCTTCTTTGGCATTCTCTTTTGTTTCATTCTTATGAGGTGTCCATACCATTTCAAACGTTTTTCTTCTATTCTTTATAATACGTTTCTTTTTTCAACTTGCATAATTTCCCTTATCGTGCTGTTTTTGACCTTATCCCTTTTGAAATTCTTGTCGATCGCCTCCAAAAATCCATAATAATAATAATAATAATAATAATAATAATAATAATAATAATAATAATATTTCGAATTACATTACTTTTAATACAGAAATGTTAATATTTTGAAAATTCATAATATATTGTCTTTATACATATCACGGTATATCTGAATTTAAAATTTTAGATATATTTAAAAATTGTGACTTATTAGGGACCATGCCTATTATAATTTAACACGAAAATATTAAATAGATCATTAATAATATTTGAATCTGATAAAATAAGAAATGAATTCCATTGGAGAGAAATGAATGTCACCACATATATTGTTAAGAGGATTGAAAAACAAACTCTTAAAAGGTATGGCCATGTACAATGAATGGAAAATGAAAGATGGCCAAAAATATATATACCAATGCTCACCCCCTGGAAGAAATAAACGTGGCAGACCAAGATGGAAATGGAAAAACTATGTCAGCACTATAATGGATGATAGGAATTTGGAAGAAGGAGATTAGAATGATAGAAATAAATGGAAACTGAAGACAGCAAACCTATAAGTAGGGGAAAGCCGAAGAAGGAGAAGAAGACGCAGATCAATGACTATATATATATATATATATATATATATATATATATATATATGATATAAAATAAACCCGGTCCGGGCATTTATTTTTCTTATGTCATATTACGCTTGCACTGCCCAATGTAAAAAAAAATTAATTATAACAACGATATATATATATATATATAATGTTTGTCCACCGCTGTGGTCTCGAGGTAGCGCGCTGCCTTATCACGCAGCGGGCCCGGGTTCGATCCCCGGTCGGGGCAGTTTTTCTGGGTGAGGTTTTTATCGGGGTTTTTCCTCACCTTTAAGACAAATGTCAGGAAATCTTTAAGGCCCAAACGGTCCCCGAAATCATATGGCCATCATCCTTATCATTATCTTCCTTACCATTATCATTATCATCATCATCCTTCACCGGTGTGGAAAGCAACGGGAAGCTACCACACCTACACAATTCCCTAGTAATGCTGCAAGCATAGCATGAAAATGCTATGATTGCAGTGAAGGACCTGCCTTCGGGCAGAATTACTATGGATGGACATATAACGTTTGTAGTCAAATTAATACATTAATTGAATACAATTTGAATTTAATATTATCAACATCCTATATATTGATAGGAAGGTACATAAGAAATATTTTATGTTATTCTTGTTTAGTTGGTCATCCGGGTTATATAACTGTATATTCATGGCCGCGCGGACATAAGCTCACCACACATCCCTATCCTGAGCTAATGTTTTTAATCATCCCCTGTATAATCTACTTCCCTCAAATCGTGGTTAATGATATTTTCCCTCCTCATTCTTGGTCTACCAACTGGACGTTTTCCTTATGGTTTTCCTACAAGGAGTTTACATGCCCTTCTTTCATTGCCAATTCGTGTCACATGTCCTGCCCATTGCAGTCTACGAGCTTAACTTTCTTATTATATCAGATATAATATGAATTATTCTCCATTCGCCTGTTTGTTCACCTCTCTTTGGTCCAAGCACCCTTTAATTCAATATATCGAATATTTTAATGTATATGAATATTTTAATGTATGCAGATGATCTAGTAATCATACAGAAGTCAGAGGATGATTTACAAAGAACCCTTTACACGTTGAATCAATTAGGACTCAATTACAACCTTAAATTCAACTTTCAAAAACTATAGTTATGGCTTTTCAGGGCAAACTGTCAGTCAGCACACTTTAACTATCTTGGTTGAGATATAACATATAGCTATGATTGGGATATACATAATAAATTAAACCGATATCATATGGTGTGTGGCACCAAGAAGAACCCTCCGAAAGACTCGAAGAGAAGGTCAGCTCAGGATTTATAATATTATGCCGTTCCTCTTCTTTAGTATGGATCTGAATCTTGGGTATTTAAAAAAATCTCACATATTCAAGCCACTGAAAAATCCGTAAAAGTATGTACACGCATGAATAGATTACACAATGAATCAATAAGAAATGAACTGGAGATATTTTAAATACTCGATAAACTAGAAGAGCACAAATACCGATGGAAAGAACATTTAGACAGAATGGACAATACAAGATTACCCAAAACGATCAGCAACTACAAACCGCATGGAGAAAGAACATTCGGACGGCCAAGGAAACGATGGACTTGAGACCGGAACAGGTCACATCGACCTAATCCTGGAAAGGAAGAAGAAGATATTTTACAATGTATCTGTCATGACTTACATAATTTCATGATGATTATGTAACACATAGTCAGCCGCGTTGGGATAGTGGTCATGCTCCTTACCTCTAGTTCCGATAGCATGGGTCAAATTGACCCACTCTGGGCGTTGTATGTGAACCGAAACTGCGGGCGTCCTAGTGTTCTTGGTCTAGTAACTCCTTTACAAAAGAGAGGCTGTGGCTCAACAATGGCTACGCTGTTATAAATACATAGATAGATGTATTATTTAGTTGAAGCTTTTGTTTTCAGCTACTCCAATGTAATTTGGAGGATTTATTTAAATATCACTCCTCTCCTTTCAATAACTCTTGCATGTTTTAAACTAAAGTTTTTAATCTCTAGTCATTTTGAGGAATTCAACTCCCGTTCAATATGCAAAGAATTTATCATTAGAGTCACGTGACCAACTGCTGGGTGAAATCAAACCACAGGAGCACGGATATATTTTCACAATAACCTTAATTAACAACATTCCACAACAAGTGGATTCATCTCAACAATTCCAGGTATTTAACCACCTGAATATCATCTGCGGTAAAATAGAGGACACTCATTCGGAAGATATAAGGTTTATTTCACAATTAATTTTAGGAAACTTCCACAAATTGTGAAGTAGATTTTAAAATAATTACACATCTACCGGGAAGATATTAGATTCCTTTAACATGAGTTATTAAATTTACTTTAAGAATCTCGTACCATTTATTTCTCTTGTAACTCAATCAAGTACTATTTATTTATACAACAATTTACAAAATCAGAACTTTAGTAAAAAGAGACTGTCAATTTTATAATTTTCTAACGTATTATCTTTCATATTTAATTTACGTTTCGTATGTTTAACATAATGTATTCTTTATGTTCTTGTATCTTGTAAGCCCATGTTTCCCTTAACAGAGATTTAGGCGCTCTCCCCCTACAGGGAAGAATTTGAACCATACTAATTTAGTTACACTTGTTTTCGTATAAATGTCATGTGAGAGTTCCGTGGTCAGCGTTCCGCCTCATACTGACATGTAGGAAACGAAGTTAGTACTAGGACGGGAAAATTCGGTAAATTTTGCTTAGAGGCCTTTTTATTCAGGCTTAAGGATCTTTTACGAGCCTGAAAATCTTCAGACTCGGGACCCACGGCTTAAAGTCCCTCCCGGAGGACTTGCTCCTTGGATTTTTCCATCCTAAAAAAATTCACCGACCCGGCCGGGTTTGAACCCGCGACCCTCGGGACCAGAGACAAGGAACCTAACCACTAGTCCACCGCGGCCGATGGTATTCTATATAATGTATCAAATCTATTATACATTTCTGTTTTTTGTTTTCCCAGCCAATGCCTGCTTCATCCTTTACTTCAACGTCTTGTTCCTGTTCCTGTTCCTGTGGTGTAGAACAATTATTTTGTTGTGTCTCTAGTGCATGCTTTCAACCCACTGGCCGGATTTCCATATAACCGTGATGATTGTAATGCATATATATAATTTACACATGTTCAGAATACTGTCGCAGACTTCTACGGGTTAGTAGATAAATTTTTTTGATAGGGAACCAAGTCCGGAAACGTGCTATTAATAAGTAATACAGACTTCTAGGGGTTGTACTGCAAACGTGATTCCACCTGGCCACCCTGTTGTTCTGCGACGCATGTTTTCATACAGACGCCCCACAACACCTGGTGTGTGCTCAATAATTTCTGCTGCGCCAAAATTCGTGCAAGATCTTCCTCCGACTCGACAATTATAACACAAGCCCTAGAAGTCTGTAATACTTATTCTGAAACACAAGGCCCACCATATCAGTTCATTGTGTTTCCATTTCAAACTTATTTTACATCGAAATGACACGTTTCCGGACGTAGTTTCCTTATCAAAACTTTATTTACTAAGCCCCTTCTACAACCCCGATAAGTATGTAATACTCATTCTGAAACACCTGTAAGGGCCTATATATGAATGGATATTGGTTTATCTGAGATTAATACTCTTCGACACCGTTTAACCGATCACCATGAAAGTTGACACATAGGCCTATATATTTTTTTATGGATGGATCTTTGATGCGTTCTACCATATTATATTTTGAAAGGAGTTACCCTGAAACAAAAAAAAAATAAATACAAATAAAAATAAAAATATATCTATCGGTCAACTATTCGATGTTTCCCAATGAAATTCAGCGTAACCTGTTGGATTAAACCTAATTAGGCATTATCCGAAAATCAGCGAATTACGACAGTCAGGAATTGTGGGCGGTTTACAAAAAATTTGAAATTAAAATTTGATTAATAACCGCCATGTTTGTTTCGTTGCAGTACATCACAATTCAATTTTAATATTTCATGTGCATAGCAGTACGCGGTGGGTAATATCTAGGTATATATATATATATATATATATATATATATACAACTTCTAGTCCACCGCTGTAGCCTCGAGGTAGAGCGCTGCCTTGTCACGCAGCGGGCCCGGGTTCGATCCCCGGTCGGGGCAGTTTTTCTGGGTGAGGTTCTTATCGGGGTTTTTCCTCACCTGAATGACAAATGTCAGGAAAACTTTAAGGCCCAAACGGTCCCTGAAATCATATGGCCATCATCATCATCATCCTTATCATTATCATAATTATCACCCTTCACCGGTGTGGAAAGCAACGGGAAGCTACCACACTTACAAGTCCCTAGTAATGCTGCAATCATAGCATGAAAATGCTATGATTGCAGTGAAGGACCTGCCTTCGGGCAGAATTACTATGGATGGATGGATATAACTTCTCTAACAATCGTGCCCCCAAAAAATAAATTAATTTAAAAAATTGGATTTTTTCTTTCTTCCCGTTGAAATAGAAACCTTAAAATTTTCAATTGAGTTGGTGTTTACTTGATGAAAATCCATATTTATTAATTAAATAAAAATAAAACGTAGTTTTATTTGATTTTCATATTAATTATATAATTCAGTGACAGCTGTTTCGGTACACTGTACCTTCTTCAGACATGTTAAATTATGAATTGTGTTCCAACTGATCTAAGCAACAATACAACAATATTTATTTAAATTTAAATTGTTGGAACACAATTCATAATTTGTTAACATGTCTGAAGAAGGTACAGTGTACCGAAACAGCTGTCACTGAATTATATAATAAATATGAAAATCAAATAAAACTACGTTTTATTTTTATTTAATTAACCTTAAAATTTTGTTGCAAACAATCCTCGACCATCAGATGATAAGAAGAATCCAAAATTATGAAGTGTATTATAAAAACAATAAATATTACCACTTAAAACATTCGATATAATGTTGTGCCTTTAACTTGGTCGACTTGAAAGAAAAACTTCCATACCCAACCCTTGATTGGGGAAAGACTTTCTTCTCGCTGCGTTGAACAGAGTCGCCTTGTTCACTGATTTGACTCCCCAAAACCCGATATCGCTTTGTTCTTCACTGAAGCCAATTTACAGTCACATGTGCCTTTTGTTTTACGAATATCAAATCTCAAAGCCGGTCTGGGATAAAGTTTGCCTGCTTTACGCCAGTTTTTTGTCACTGACAATTTTATGTCGCTTTTTTTTTCAAGGTTTCGTAAATAAATGGAAATCAATATGAAGATGAAAACTGATTCTAATCGAAATTAATTTTTATATGAAACTAGTAATCTTTTACACGATATATAGTATTGAAATGATATATTATGAATGAACTCCTTATATACAATACTCATGTCAACAGCCTGTTTCGGCATATTGGGGGGTTATTTCATTAAATCGCCTCGCTTCATTTCTCTCAAAGATTATCACAATCATAGTACGACAAGAAAAGTATGGCCTAGAAATATTTACTTTTTATGTATTTAATTTATTTATTTAGCCTGTGGAGTTGAAGCCATGTGGCCTTCTCTTCCACTCACCAGGACAAAAATATGTTACATCAGAAAATAGTAATCACAATTAATGATAATATTAAATACTGAATGAAAATTTTTATCAATATGTCTATTAAACTCAAATTCCGACAATTTTGCCTCTTCCTGTTGATAAAATTGCATCTTTCTGTTCGTACTGAGAGATAGCTCCGCAAATTAACTTATTGGACAAGGATATCGATTCAACAATGTACTAATGCCAAAAGAAAACAACTTCAAAAATTATCAAAAAAAAGTTACTTCTGTTGCTCTGAAAATATATTAAATGTTGTATAATGAATCTATATTGTTTATAGTTATTTCTCTTACAATCATCTGTTATTGATTTTTCCCAAGCCAAAGAGATTTAACAGTAAAAATTATGCTGTTTATAACTATACAGCCGGGTTAGAAATCGCCCGGAAGTAAGATCGGAATACATAACCTCACATTTGGTAATTATTAAACATTATAATTATTTTGTCCACCGCTGTGGTCTCGAGGTAGCGTGCTGCCTTGTCACGCAGCGGGCCCGGGTTCGATCCCCGATCGGGTCAGTTTTTCTGGGTGAGGTTTTTATCGGGGTTTTTCCTCACCTGTAAGACAAATGTCAGGAAAACTTTAAGGCCCAAACGGTCCCCGAAATCATATGGCCATCAACATCCTTCACCGGTATGGAAAGTAACAGGAATCTACCACACCTACAATTCCCTAGTAAAGCTAAAAGCATAGCATGAAAATGCTATAAATGCAGTGAAAGACCTGCCCTCGGGCAGAATTACTATGGATGGATGGATAATTACTTTCAGCTTTTGATGTATTATTCGCTAAACAGTCACTCCAAATTCAACGCGAGGTTTAGTTTCTCATTAGACAAAATAACACGCGACTTTGTCGCTCGTAATTTTTTCCAGAAAAACACAACCTCTTGTTAGATTACTGTTGATAATATCAATATGATTAGGACACGCCGTAGCGTAGTGGTTAAGGCACTGAGCTACAAGCCGGAGGGTCGAGGGTTCAAGTCCCGCTGGGGTCAGGATTTTTAAATTGACTCAAACCCTCTGGCGGCACTATGGCCCTGGGGTCGACTCAGCCTCTAACCGAAATGAGTACCAGCCGCTTGTTCTGGGGTAAAGGCGGCCGTCACGCAGGGCTGACAACCCGGCTGACATAAAGTGCCGATTGTCTAGAAAAAGAGGGAGCCTTAACCTCCTTCTACCCGAAGGGCCTCCTGAGGCCTGTTGTGGGATCACTTTACTTATTAAGATCGATAATACAATCATGTTAATAATAATTAAAATTATAAATACAGCTAATAGTAATATGTGTACAAGAAATAAATTTAATTGTTTGTTTTTTACTGTCCCTATCTAATGTTGAAGCAATATTTAGATCCCGTAGCTGCAATAATTTAATTTTTATAAATTTATGCGAATAATATAAATGAGTTATATGTTAATAGGCTTCTAGTGTATTTAAGGAATTTTCATATAATAGTTTCTCTTTTATTATTTCATTCAACAGCTAGAGAGACATGGGCACATGTTCTGCAAGACTATTAAACGGGTCACTCATTGGCTACGTGCTTATGGAACACAATTCGATACGCCCAAGTGGCTCTTTTGATAAAACAAATTGCCTGTAAGTTATATCTTTCACCTAAAAAGACAAGACTGTCGCCTTGATATACTTATGAGCGAGCGTGTCTGCTCGATAGGATTTTTTTTACAACGAAACACATGAAGGACATGTTCGGGACTTCATAGAATTTCTCTGTCTATCGGACAGGTTATTGTTTAACAAAACATCCCCCAAGACGAGACGAGGTAGAAAGTAGGCCACCTCACCCCTCGGTCGCAAAAAGGGAAGTCGAGACAATGGTGTTCTCTACAGTCCCTCTGTGAAATTAATAAAAGTAAAAAAAAAAGCAAGTGCAGTTTATTACTTCTAAATAAATCAACAAACACCGGGACATCTTTTTATTGCCCATATCCGGCCTTTTGAAATGTTGTTAGTGTCAGGAAAAATGTTACGTAAGAAACAGTTGCGTGAAAAGCCCAGAGAAGGGAAAGAGAATGTATAGGTTATCAGGGATTGCGGACAATGGGACACGTCCAGCAAAGACCTCATGCCAATGAGCAAATAGAGTTAAAAAATCCCTTTAGGGCCCCCAATTCTTGCTGCACAAACTGCCTAAGGATTTTAATAGGGTGGTTAAAAGGTTCGCATTCGTGCATGCCATTTGCCATTCCAATATTGTGGAGGGAACCTACGGACCACACACTGACTGTTATTTCTATATGGTCAATATATCTGGTTTCACTCCAAAAAATAAGCATTCTATTCAGTATACAAATTTGCAGTCAGCCATGCGACCTGTTAAATATTGTGATTCTTTACCAATTCCAAAACCTCCTGAAAAATGGACTTTGGAGGAAGAAAACACGCTCTTGTTCCTCTATTGATGATGGACCATCCCTAAGTGATCCTGACTTCAATGTATCTCGAGAACAACATCTGATATCACAAGCTGAATTAAATTATCTTGTAAGAGACTTGAAACTAAATAAACAATTGGCAGATATTTTATCATATCAACTTCAGGAAATGGAAGCTATTACAGCCTGGCACAAAAATCACTTACAGAAAACGGCAATTAAATCTGTCGCCAATTTTCACAGAAAATGAACAAGAATGTCGTCTCTTCATAGACTCATCGAAACTAAGTTTAAAGACCGTTCTTTTGCATTACGGGAATGTATATCCGCTTGTGCCAGTTGCCTACTCCGTTGCTATGAAGGAAACATACAATAGTGTGAGAATAATTCTCAAGGCTTTGAATTATGCAGAATATGTTTTGGCAGATTTGTGCAGAACTAAAAGTAATAGGCATGATAAGAGGGATGCAGCCAGGATTCACAAAATGTTCCTGTTCGTGGTGTGAGTGGGATAGTCGTGATAAGCATAATCATTGTTAAATTAGGGAGTGGCCATCAAGAGAAACTTCAGTAGTAGGACAACAAAGTGTGAAAATCCCGCCGCTTGTTGATGCAACCAAAATATTTTTGCCACCATTACATATAAAATTGGATTGATGAAGAACTTCGTGAAAGCAATGGACAAATCAGGTATGGCTTTCTAATATTTAAGGGTAAAATTCGAGGGTTAAGCGAGGGTAAACTAAAAGAAGGCATTTTCATAGATCCTCAAATACGAAATCTCCTTTATGATGCTGTATTCAAGAGGATTCTCACTTCAGTTAAGAAAAATGCCTGGCTTGCCTTCAAGTCAGTATACGTGAATTTTCTGGGAAACTATAGAGCAGAAAACTACAGAGACTTAATGGAAGACGTGATTAGGGCTTAATAATTAATGGGATTGCAAAATTTCCCTTAATATACATTTTTTGCACTCTCACTTGGATTTTTTCCACTGAACTTGGGTGACGTCAGTGATGAGCATGGCGAAATATTCCACCGAGACATTTTAGAAATGGAAAAGCATTACAAAGGGAAATCAGTGACCAACATGCTTGTTGATTACTGCTGGGAACTCATCACAGACGTTTCGGAGCCATCTTATCGACGTAAGTCATCCAGGAAGAAGTTTTGAAAGATGAGATTTTTGCTACAATTTAAGCATGTGTTATAACGTAACTACTTACTTATCTTTCTTAGAAAACATATTTTAACTTTTAGGATTATGATTTGGTTTTACATAGATCAATTGCAGATAAGTAATAATATGCGAAATTTAACAAAAATTCAACACGTCCTCGCCAAACACTGTTAGGTGATAGAGAAAAACGGACTTCAAATTCGAAATCAGCGCATGCCAATTAATCAAATCACTTATTTTAATTTCTGCGAGCAGCAAAAAGTTCAAATTTGTTGTTGGGTGTAATAAAAAAACATTTGTAGCACTTGATTACAGCATTAAAAAAACGCTGATTGCACTTTCTTAAACGTATTTTTTCCCCTAGGTTCCAGCAAATATGATTCATATATTTACATTATAGTGGACCAGAAATTAATTAATATACAGTTTGATGTGTTTTATTTATTCTCTACTAGAGTGCATTCTTACAATATTGCGATCCTTTGGCAATAAATAAAATGATCTGGTTGTTGCAGTGATAAACAAGTGAAACATAATGTTTTTTTTTTCAAACATCGCCGTTTACATTAAATATATACATATTTTATAATTACTATATTTAAATAATGATTTGTGAGTAAACAGCTTAATTCTATTCGTTAAATAGTCCTAACAAAAGCCACTCTTGATTTCCAAATTCTATAGATAAATATAAATTCACTCATCGCTTCGTGAGTCATAAATTTATCGATAATTTGGAAATCACTCGCGGCAATTCTTATGATAAATAAACACTCAACCTGAAATACAAATTTTTATATCTTCTACGCGTACACTGTAAGAACTGATATTTTTTAAAGAAAGTTATTAATTAAAAATATGTAAAATGTTATGTTTGTCAAAATGGAGCATCTAAAATTTAAAAAAAATTCTCCTTTATGTGTTATGGAAACGAAGGTTAATGACAGCCAAATATGAGATAAAGTGTAGTACGTGAACTAATGGAACATGGCAGCAGACTTCATCATCCACGAAATTTTGTTTTCGATGGATTTTTTGGGTGGAAAAAATCCAAGGAACAAGTCCTCTGTAAGGGACTTTAAACCATGGGTGCCAAGTCTGAAGATTCAAGGACTCGTAAAAGAACCTCAAGTGTGAATAAATAGACCTCTGAGCAAAATTAAATCAACCTTCACCCATCCAATTAATACCTTAGTGTCCTACTAGATGTCGCCTTGAGGCAATAAGCATAACTAAATTCATCCGGTTAGAAACTTCGCACTAGGGAAGCATCATGTGCTTTAATGAGGAGTCTTTCTGCATGAGCTACCTCATAAACTGTAATTTTGTTTTGTATCTTAATACATCTATAATTGTATAACTGTAGGCTTTCACGGCCGGCGTCTTGATCCCTATTAGGTTCGTCTTCCGGGCATATAGGCCGTGGTCCAGTCGTTATTCTACTCGACGTTTCATCTACTGCTGCGGTAGACATCTTCAGGAGATACTGCGTGCTCTCTGTGAACTCCTCAACAGTCGGCTGCAGACTGGCTGGTCGTTGGAAACTCCCTCCCTATTTATAGGCACGCACCTGGTGGAGAGGCGGTTTTCTGCGCGGTCCGTGTTGCGTGCTGTTTTGTCCAGGCTGTCGCTAGCAGAAGTCATAGGCTTCGTTGTCGTATTGTGCAGTGCCGGGATCCAGATTTTGTTAACAAAAAAGAAGAAACCATGAAGATAAACAAAATCTGGATCCCGGCACTGCACAATACGACAACGAAGCCTATGACTTCTGCTAGCGACAGCCTGGACAAAACAGCACGCAACACGGACCGCGCAGAAAACCGCCTCTCCACCAGGTGCGTGCCTATAAATAGGGAGGGAGTTTCCAACGACCAGCCAGTCTGCAACCGACTGTTGAGGAGTTCACAGAGAGCACGCAGTATCTCCTGAAGATGTCTACCGCAGCAGTAGACGAAACGTCGAGTAGAAGAACGGCTGGACCACGGCCTATATGCCCGGAAGACGAACCTAATATGGAACATCTATAATTAGTAGTAGTAGTAGTAGGACTTTATTAGACAAAAAGTAAGATATTTACAATATTATTTACAAATATGGGTCGCACGGGCAGTAAGCCGTACGTGCTGTTGACAGTCCGTTACAATAAAGTAATAATTGGTACTAGTGTAAAGAAAAATAAACAAAAACAGCAATAACATTACAATTACATAAAGAAAACACAATAAAAATATTACCATTAAATAATAACACAATAGTATTATACACTAAAAACATTAACATTACAATTACATAAAGAAAACACAATAATATTACAATTAAGTAATAACACAATAGCAATAACATTACAATTACATAAAGAAAACACAATAATAATATTAGAATTAAATAATAACACAATAGCATTATACACTAAAAACATTAACCTTACAATGACATAAAGAAAACACAATAATATTACAATTAAGTAATAATTCAATAGATAATAGCGTTGCTACGCTATTAAAATATTATGAAATATATATATATATATATATATCTGTTATAATTAAATGTTTAACATTGAGCAATGCAAGCTTGTTCTCATTACATCCAGTAATTATGGAGAATATAATATATATATATATATATATATATATATATATATATATATATATATATATAATATAAAAAATAAGTGTTTTTGAATTGGATTCGCCTGGTAGTGTAATGGATATCACGCTGAGCTACAGACTCAGAGATCCGGGTTCGAATCCCGTCCAGGCATTTATTTTTCTTATCATACCATATATCATCATCATCATCGTCCTTTCAAGTATTAGGCCCAGTGGCCGGTTACGGTCTCCCGCCATCTCCGAAAAGGTCGACCCACAGATCTTCTGTCTCGAGGAATGTAGTGAAGAATTTGTTTTTGTATTCTGTGACGATCCATGCGCTGAATATGGGCTAGCCAGTTGTTTCTATATTCTTGAAGGTATTCAGATATAGGTACGATGTTTAACTCTTTGGCTATTGTTGAATTTCTTTGGTGGTCTAGAACGCTATAACCTGCAGTTCGTCGCAGAAATTTTATCTCCGTGGCTGCAATATGACGATCATCCTGATACCATATATATATATATATATATATATATATATGGGGGCACGCCGCAGCGTAGTGGTTAAAGCACTGAGCTACAAACCGTAGGGTCGAGGGTTCAAGTCCCGTTGGGGTCAGGATTTTTAAACTGACCCAAACCCTCTGGCGGCACCATGGCCCTGGGGTCGACTCAGCCTCTAACGGAAATGAGTACCAGACGCTTGTTCTGGGGGTAAACGTGGCCGTCACGCAGGGCTGACATAAAGTGCCGATTGTCTAGAAAAAGTGGAAGTCTTAACCTCCTACTGCCCCAAGGGCCTCCGGGCCTGTTGTGGGATCACATTACTTTATATATATATATATATATATATATTTATAAATATTAAAAGTTGATTAAGTTATATGATATACGCTGAGACGAATCTAACATGGCAGTTGCTAGTCAGTTTTTAATTTGGAATTTCAGGTAAACCTTCACTTCTAATTGTTGTATTTCGCTCATTTATGGGCAATATCTACCTCGGTTCTTTTTAATATGATATACTGAGTTTCGTTGTGAAAGATAAAAGAATGTGACCGCTAGAGCGATTTTTCAATTTCCACTTCAGGCGAACTCCTACGCTTAATGGTTATAGAGAGTTGAATTGTGAATCTGAACCATCGGGGACCCAATCAGGCACACACAAAAAGTTTCATCGAAATCGGTCCAGTCGTTTAGGAGGCGTTCAGCGACAAACACACGTACAGAAGAAGTATGTACGTACAGAGTGCCCACTTGAAACTTTCAACTCTGATAGTTTTTAAATGTTTCTGAAAAATTAAAAAACAACAATCACAACTTAAATGACATCGAGGGGGTCATCAAATACGCATAATACTATTTTTCGAAAGTAAATAATTTTCATGGTATTTAGGTAAACGTTTATTTTTTATATGGAAACCAAATAGGTTTTGTGTTGCAAAATTTAATTTACATTTTAAGACTGTGGAAATCCTGTATGTACATGCATACGTACCGTACTGTACAAACAAAGTACTACACAAATGGTCACATAAAAGTAGTGTACTGTACAAAAAATAAACACGAATAATCTAAAAAATAAAGAGCAGTGTCAAAAATAAAAAAAAACACACAACATGCTACACAACAATACGTATCTCGTATTTGCAATCAGATTCCTCAAAACAGAAACTTTACAATTCATGTTCGAAGAGTAGCTTCACAACGCCTTTGTGCATGCACCATCACTGATTACCAAATTCTGTCAGTGTTTTTTGTGTTAGTGCAGCACATGCTGCGGTAATACGCTCTTTCATGTTTTCAACCGTTGTTCGAACCGGCTGGTACACCACATTTTTCACAATTCCCCAGAGAAAAAATCTAAAGGGGTGAGGTCAGGCGATCACTGAACAGGACTACCACGTCCTATCCATCGATTTGGAAATTGGTTTAGCGCATTTCTTGCCACCATAGCATTATGAGCAGAGCATCCGTCATGCTGATACCACAATCACTTGCCGCAAATTCAGCGGTAGATCTTCCATCAGTACAGGTAAATTAGTCTAAAGAATCGCCTGTACTTTCGCCCATTAAGTCTCCCATCAATAAAATACGGGCCAACGATGTGATGTCCCACAATACTACACAATACAACAACACTCCACTGACACTGATGGTGTACCTGGCGAAGCCAATGCGTGTTTTCTACTGCTCACAAAGTGCATGTTGCGTACATTTATATTCCCATGATTTGTAAAAGTGGTTTCATCGGTAAACAATATCCTACTCATGAAGTCATGTCCTTGGTGCAGAACCCACTGGCTGTATTCCAAGCGAATTTGAAAGTCATTGTCGTCAAGTTCTTGATGTAGAGAGCTGTGGAATGGATGGAACTCGTACCGATGAAGAATGCTCAGTACGCTAGTGCGACTGATTCCAATATCTCTTTCTATTTCGCGATAACTGGCATATGAGGGTTTATTGCAACAGCTGCAAGAACAACTACTTCGGCTGCTTCATTTGCCACATTTTTGTTTCGAATCCGCTTTCGTGGCCTCAAGCTTCCAGTCTCTCGAAGTCTACTAACAATATTAGTGAAGGTAGGATGGGTTGGATGACGCTTCTCCGGGAAACGTTCAGTATACCGCTGTTCTGCTTGTTTGGCATTTTGGAAACATTGTCCATAAATAAATAGCATATCAACCATTTCTTCATTTGTGAAAAACATTTCAAATGCCTAGAATTTATGGACAGAATAAATTAAAATTTCGTTAAAAATGTCAATATCAATTACTATACTACTACAATACACTACTGAAAGTTTGCATAACGTACCTACACACAAGTAAAACTGAGAGTCGTGTCGTTAACTTCGCTTGTACACTACAGAACTGAAGAAAAAACGGTTGTATCACAACTACTGGGTAGTGTGGTATGGATGTGTTTGATCTTCAATGTCAACATTATGAACTAGACAAAAGGAAGGGTGCGTCAGACATTGGTCATGTTTACGCGTCTCAGTGACACAGATAAAGTCAGTAACATAGTCAGTTGTTATTGGACATAGCTAACTCAAAATTTGCCTCACAAAGCATAGTTGGTTCCCATTTAAAACATAAAAGTTGATCTTCATACCTTGAATATTACTTTCTTTCGAAAAATTGCATTATGCGTATTTGATGTCCCCCTTGATGTCATTTTAGTTGTGATTGTTGCTCTTTTCTTTTTCAGAAACATTTGACAAACAATCAGAGGTGAAAGTTTTAAGTGGACCACTCTGTATATAGAAATAATCATAATTGACCAAGTTTATTTATGAGACAGTTTTATCGAAATATTTTTAAATTGTTTTCAAGATATATAGAAAGAATGATAATTGCCCAAGTTTATTTATGAGACAGGTTTATCGAAATATTTTAAAACGGTTTTCAAGATATATAGAAAGAATGATAATTGCCCAAGTTTTTTTATAAGACAGGTTTATCGAAATATTTTAAAACGGTTTTCAAGATATATAGAAAGAATGGTAATTGCCCAAGTTTTTTTATAAGACAAGTTTATCGAAATATTTTAAAACTGTTTTTTCAAGATATATAGAAAGAATGATAATTGCCCAAGTTTATTTATGAGACAGGTTTATCGAAATATTTTAAAACGGTTTTCAAGATATACCGTATAGAAAAAATTATAATTGCCCTAGTTTATTTATGAGACAGGTTTATCGAAATATTTTAAAACGGTTATCAACATACTTTTGGCAGCAATAACATAATTATACGTATGTTGATACATATTTATCATAATTATGGACACCCGTGTTTCATAAATTTATAGTAAAATATTGTCACATCATTTATCTACACAAGAGGTGCTAGAAGATAAAATTATGCTATAAAACAGAACACTCCTATCAACACTTCACTCTATGTTCACAAGATACACCATGAAGTACTGGACATTTGGACTTTTGTTTCTCATGCTGGCAACTCTGTCACTAACTCAAGATGTCAATATAAGTCATGGAGGTAACACTATTGTTTATATTCATTATCAGCATCAAGAATTAGACCTTAAGGTCCGTTCCCATGTCATGATAGAAATTGCTCTATCATTTACTGGGTCTTCTTACGTTTCTTCGTCCTAGTGGTCCGTAGTGAAGAATATGTTTCGGGATTATGTTGTTATCCATTATATTTATTTGGTCCATTCATTCATCTCTGCATTGTGCAATCCTATATTATTTATGTTCGAATATTTTCATTTCGTTTCTGATCTGCTATTGTGTAGCCAGCCACGCCTCTCGTTCCTGGTTTTTGGTTAAGACTCAATGTTCCAAACTATATAGTAATGTAGCGTTGGAACAGTCACTGTTTTATAAAAGATATATCAATATATAATAATTAAATGAATCGTGATTTCTTCTTACCTCATACTTCTATGTTTTTTAAACACAACACTGCAGTATCGGCGACACGTTGTCGTAATCATCAGCTGTTTTCATGACTGTCAATTTTTTCCCTTTTGCCGGTAATTCTCTAGACTGCCATCTGGTGTTCTTTTGAAGGAATTACTCTTCAAACTGCCATCTGGTGTTATTTTGAATGAATCATTTTCTAAACTGCTATCTGTTGTATTTTTGAAGAACTTTTTAATCAAGCTCGGTTCGTCCGGAATCTCAAAGTTCATAGTTCTAGTATGGTTTTTTTGAATATATATTTTTTCCCAAACTGTTAAATCCAAAGGTTTAGATAGATGTTTTAAAAGTTTTGCTTCTTTTTCAATCCTATGATGCTCTAATAAACTATGTGCTGCTATAGCTGATTTTTCAATTTCTCCATTCTATATGTTTCTGAAGTGCTCTTTTTTACGAGTTTCCATGTTCCTTTTTGTTTTTCCTACATATATCCTGTTGCAATCTTTGCAAACAATTTGATAAATTCCAGATTTTTTGTTGTCTGGGGTATTACATTTATTATTAGTTAACAGAAGATTACCCAGGATGAATTTGATAATTGGGGCTAATATTATATTAAATTTTCCGAAATTTTTTTGAAACTTATTATGAACTTCAGGATGGTAAGTGAATTTCTTGAATTTTACATCTTTCTTGGGACCGTGATGTAAGGTGGTGTATTCCTGTAACCTTTTTTGTTGTTTGAATTTCTTTAATTTATTCTTTATTATGTCTTCATCGAACCCATTTATTTTAGCAACATGAACAATATGATTATATTCCCTGTCAAAATCTTCTACATTTAATTATTATTCATTGAACCTCATAATGTTAAAATTCCCAAATGTAATATATAATTATATCAATATGTCAACATATTACTTATGGAGTACTAAGCATAAAAAACGCAAATGCTAATGCTAGATAAACACGTGAATTGATTAATAGCCACACACATAGACAAATCTATATAGAAAGACGGAGTAGATAGAAACGCACAGGTAAATTTACAACTACTTTGTATTATAAGCTGTTAGTTTATACTGACGATGTACTATTGGGCAATATCCAGGAGATACTAAAGGTCAACACGAACACACTATTGAGTAACACTAAGAAATTGGGACTGGAAGTAAATATTAATAAAACTAAATATATGGTCACGCATAGAAATGCATTATATAATGGAAATCGACTGCTAATGACAAATGAGGGAAGTTTTGAGAAAGTGGCTGAATTCAAATACCTAGGAACAATAATCACAAACAGGAATAAGATGCACAAGGAAATTAAACATAGGCTCAATTCTGGAAATGCGTGATATTATGCATTATGGAGACTCTTGACGTCCTAACTTCTTTCAAGAAACGTTAAACTGAAATTATATAAAACCATTATTTTACCAGTTACATTATATGGATGAGAAACATGGATTCTTACTTAAAGACAGGAAAGGAGATTACGAGTATTTGAGAATGAACACTAATGATATTCATGATGAAGTTTCGTTGAGGTATTATTCAAAATTAATATATACAATTATGAAATATTTACTTAAAATATACGTCTCCTCAACTTTATTAGCTATTTATCTGTACGCTTTCGGGACTAGTCCCATCATCAGCAGGATTCAAAACTGGCGTTTCACTGAAGATCTGGTAGAGGGGGTAACATGTACAGTTTTGTTTTGAATCCTGCTAATGATTGATGAGACTAGTTCGGAAATGGTAGAGACAAATAACTAATAAAGTTGAGGAGACGGGCCTTTTAGGTAAATATGTCATAATTCTATATAATAATTTTATTTGAGAATAAAGTTCTCAGGGAAAAAAATTGACCGAAGAGAGATGAACAGACGGGTTAACAAAGAAGATTACATAACAGTGAACTACATTGTTTGTATGAGAAGCCAGATATAATAAAAACAGTTAGCTAAGGCTCGTAGACTGCGATGGGCAGGGCATGTGGCACGAATGGGGAATTAAAAACATGCATGAAAGCTTCTTGTAGGTAGGAAAACCAGAGGGAAAACGCCCAGTTAGTAGACCAAGAATGAGATGGGAGAATAACATTAACTATAATTTGAGGGAAGTAGATTATACAGGGAATGATTGGAAAATATTAGCTCAGGATAGAGATGTATGGAGAGTTTACATCCGCCCGGCCATGAACCTACGGGTTTGTTAGTGCCAGTGAGTTAGTTGTCTACAATATTTTATCCACGTTCAGAATATTTTAGCATGTGTTGTATATTTAGTAGGCCAATATTTAATTTATTACGGAAACGATAATAGGCCTATGTTTAGATGTTTAGACAAAGGACATTGTGGACTTTGGAGAAAAAAAAGAAGACAGGATAAATCAATAAACCTTTCCTGTTATTATATATATATATATATATATATATATATATGATATGATATGAAAAGAAAAAAGAATGCTTGAGTCGGGATTTGAACTCGAGTCTCTAAAGTCTGTACCTTTAGCGCTCTAACCAACTGAGCTACCCAAGAATTCCAATACAAGCATACCATTTTCTTATACATGTTTAACTGTTATGTTAGCCGCGAGATGGCAGTTGGAATAAATTTCCGCTACCTCTTGTATGAATTGAAAATACTACATGTATAAGAAAATTGTATGCTTGTATTGGAATTTTTGGGTAGCTCAGTTGGTTAGAGCGCTAAAGGTACAGACTTTAGAGACTCGAGTTCAAATCCCGACTCAAGCATTCTTTTTTCTTTTCATATCATATTTGCCTTCATTGCCAAATGTCAAAAATATATTTATAATATATATATATATATATATATATATATATAGTCCACCGCTGTGGTCGCGAAGTCTTGTCACGCAGCGGGCCCGGGTTCAATCCTCGGTCAGGGCAGTTTTCCTGGATGAGGCTTTTATCGGGGTTTTTCCTCACCTCTAAGACAAATGTCAGGAAAACTTAAAGGCGCAAACGGTCCCCGAAATCATATGGCCATCTTCATCATCATCATCCTTCACCGGTGTGGAAAGCAATGGGAAGCTACCACACCTACAATTCCCTAGAGAGCTGCAATCATAGCCCTCGGGCAGAATTACTATGGGTGGATATATATATATATATATATATATATACACCATCAATTAAGTGTTTTTACTTTTAGTTGAACCCGCTCCTGGAATTTCCTCCCACAAGATATCAGGGGTTGCCGCACACTTGGCACTTTTAAGTCACGCTTATACAGTTACCTGTTATCTAATATTTTTTTTCTATTTATTTAAATGTATACTATATGATTAATATTTTTCTCGTTCTTTTATATAACTTGTACATATATATTTAATTCGTTAAATCTAGAGTAAATCAAAATATATTATAAATATTAGTTGTATTGTATTTATAGCATGTAATCGTTTATGTATATTGTAATTTAGATGTAAAAATATTTTTTAATTAAATTATTTGATTTTCATATTTATTATATAATTCAGTGACAGCTGTTTCGGTACACCGTACCTTCTTCAGACATGTTAACAAATTATGAATTGTGTTCCAACTGATCTAAGCAACAATACAACTATATTTATTTAAATTTTTAAATTTAACAAACGGGATTCATTCAAATCAAGTTGAGAATTTAACAGTTTTTTACTACTTTTAAATTTATTAATTTCTACAGCCTCCAAAAGATCTAACTTCTTACCCTTATCACAAATATGTAAAATTTCAAAATTTGGATCGAAACAATGATTAAATTGGAATAGGTGGTTAGCATATTTTTGAAAATATTTTTTTGTATTTTGAAAAAGCTGGTTGCGTGGCGTTACAAGGCCTTAAGGTCTTAACTCTGCCAGGTAAAATAAAGGTATTATTATTATTATTATTATTATTATTATTATTATTATTATTATTATTATTTTTGTTATTATTATTATATTTTATATTTTGATAGCGTGTTTTGTAAGAATATAAATTATAGGATTTTGTCACCTAGTAACTACGAACTAAAGCGTCACTGATTGCTATATTAGTAGATAAATGTTTTTTATTTCAGGTGTCTTTCCATGACAATTATTTCCGATTGATTGAGGGTCTTTCCACTTTTCAGCGGTTGCCCTTTTACCAGCCGGCTGCTGGCCCTTCACATCCACATGGGTCAATCACAGAGGTAGATGATCAACAGCCAGTGTAGGGGAGACATGTGGTTAGCATGTCGAGTCCCCCAGCCGTTATAGCTGGTTCCTCAATCTGGAGCCGCTACTTATTGTAGCTACCCAATTGCCTCACGATGCTGGGTGGGCACCGGTCCCATACTGGCCGAAATACCATGAGAAAATTTCTTCCCCCATGGAGACTCGAACCAGCGCAAGTCCCGTAGCTCTGCGCCAAGGCTTCCTACCTTAACCGCTTAGCTACGGCGCGGGACCATGACAATTATAAAATACTAAAAATCGACTGCAATTCGAAAAACAAATTCTAAACAATTGCACATAGTTTAAAAAAAATATTCTGAATTGTCAGTTTTATATTTGTCATGGAAACAATAATAAAATATAAAACCGTGACCAAACTGAATTTGCTTCTGGAATCGAATAAATTATTATTTTTTATTTCAGATCTCCAGGCATGTAATGAAGAGATTCCTTGTGAGGACAAGAGGTTTTCGTGCAGCATATTCTTTGATAAGAAGACCTACTGCATGTACCAGACACTGGCCGATGAAGTAAAGACGGCAATAGATTTACATAACGAAATAGAACGTCGGATAAGAAACGAATCATTAGCGAGACACTAACAAAATACAAATTTTACAGGAGCAGCAAAAAACGCTTTATTTTTACACGCTTTATATTAGCTTGACCTGTATCTATCTATCTATCTATCTATGTAACGGAATCTTTCAAAGCGATTTTCACCAACTTAATATCATTCGATCGACTTGAAACTTTGTACACTTGTAGAGGACCCGTGACAATACAATAATTTCATATTTATTTTCTAAAATCCTGGCCATAATCATCAGAAAATCAAAAAAAGTGTTTTTGTATCAATGTAACGGAATCTTTCAACGCGATTTACACCCACTTAGAAACATTGGATCGACTTGAAACTTTGTATACTTGTACAGGACTCGTGACAATACAATAATTTCATATTTATTTCCTAAAATCCTGGCCTTAATCATCAGAAAATCAAGAAAAGTGTTTTTGTATCAATGTAACGGAATCTTTCAACGCGATTTACACCCACTTAGAAACATTGGATCGACTTGAAACTTTGTATACTTGTAGAGGACCCGTGACAATACAATAATTTCATATTTATTTTCTAAAATCCTGGCCATAATCATCAGAAAATCAAAAAAAAGTGTTTTTGTATCAATGTAACGGAATCTTTCAACGCGATTTACACCCACTTAGAAACATTGGATCGACTTGAAACTTTGTATACTTGTAGAGGACCCGTGATACGCGACTTACATCCACTTAGAAACATTGGATCGACTTGAAACTTTGTATATCTTTAGAGGAACCGTGACAATACAATAATTTCATATTTATTTTCTAAAATCCTGGACATAATCATCAGAAAATCAAAAAAAAGTGTTTTTGTATCAATGTAACGGAATCTTTCAACGCTATTTACACCCACTTAGAAACATTGGATCGACTTGAAACTTTGTATACTTGTAGAAGACCCGTGACAATACAATAATTTCATATTTATTTTCTAAAATCCTGGCCATAATCATCAGAAAATAAAAAAAAGTGTTTTTGTATCAATGTAACGGAATCTTTCAACGCGACTTACACCCACTTAGAAACATTGGATCGACTTGAAACTTTGTATACTTGTAGAGGACCCGTGACAATACAATAATTTCATATTTATTTTGTAAAATCCTGGCCATAATCATCAGAAAATAAAAAAAAGTGTTTTTGTATCAATGTAACGGAATCTTTCAACGCGATTTACACCCACTTGGAAACATTGGATCGACTTGAAACTTTGTATACTTGTAGAGGACACGTGACAATACAATAATTTCATATTTATTTTCTAAAATCCTGGCCATAATCATCAGAAAATCAAAAAAAAGTGTTTTTGTATCAATGTAACGGAATATTTCAACGCGATTTACACCCACTTAGAAACATTAGATCGACTTGAAACTTTGTATACTTGTAGAGGACCCGTGACAATACAATAATTTCATATTTATTTTCTGAAGTCCTGGCCATAATCATCAGAAAATCAAAAAAGTTTTTTGTATCAATGTAACGGAATCTTTCAACGCGACTTACTCCCACTTGGAAACATTGGATCGGCTTGAAACTTTGTATATCTGTAGAGTACCCGTGACAATACAATAATTTCATATTTATTTTCTAAAATCCTGGCCATAATCATCAGAAAATCAAAAAAAGTGTTTTTGTATCAATGTAACGGAATTTTTCAACGCGATTTACACCCACTTAGAAACATTGGATCGACTTGGAACTTTGTATACTTGTAGAGGACCCGTGACAATACAATAATTTCATATTTATTTTCTAAAATCCTGGCCATAATCATCAGAAAATAAAAAAAAGTGTTTTTGTATCAATGTAACGGAATATTTCAACGCGATTTACACCCACTTAGAAACATTAGATCGACTTGAAACTTTGTATACTTGTAGAGGACCCGTGACAATACAATAATTTCATATTTATTTTCTAAAATCCTGGCCATAATCATCAGAAAATAAAAAAGTGTTTTTGTATCAATGTAACGGAATCTTTCAACGCGATTTACACCCACTTAGAAACATTGGATCGATTGGAACTTTGTATACTTGTAGAGGACACGTGACAATACAATAATTTCATATTTATTTTCTAAAATCCTGGCCATAATCATCAGAAAATAAAAAAAAGTGTTTTTGTATCAATGTAACGGAATATTTCAACGCGATTTACACCCACTTAGAAACATTGGATCGACTTGAAACTTTGTATACTTGTAGAGGACACGTGACAATACAATAATTTCATATTTATTTTCTAAAATCCTGGACATAATCATCAGAAAATTAAAAAAAGTGTTTTTGTATCAATGTAACGGAATCTTTCAACGCGATTTACACCCACTTAGAAACATTGGATCGACTTGAAACTTTGTATACTTGTAGAGGACACGTGACAATACAATAATTTCATATTTATTTTCTAAAATCCTGGCCATAATCATCAGAAAATCAAAAAAAGTGTTTTTGTATCAATGTAACGGAATCTTTCAACGCGATTTACACACACTTAGAAACATTGGATCGATTGGAACTTTGTATACTTGTAGAGGACACGTGCCAATACAATAATTTCATATTTGTTTTCTAAAATCCTGGCCATAATCATCAGAAAATAAAAAAAAGGGTTTTTGTATCAATGTAACGGAATCTTTCAACGCGATTTACACCCACTTAGAAACATTGGATCGACTTGAAAGTTTGTATACTTGTAGAGGACCCGTGACAATACAATAATTTCATATTTATTTTGTAAAATCCTGGCCATAATCATCAGAAAATAAAAAAAGTGTTTTTGTATCAATGTAACGGAATCTTTCAACGCGATTTACACCCACTTAGAAACATTGGATCGACTTGAAACTTTGTATACTTGTAGAGGACCCGTGACAATACAATAATTTCATATTTATTTTCTAAAATCCTGGCCATAATCATCAGAAAATCAAAAAAAAAGTGTTTTTGTATCAATATAACGGAATCTTTCAACGCTATTTACACCCACTTAGAAACATTGGATCTACTTGAAACTTTGTATACTTGTAGAGGATCCGTGACAATACAATAATTTCATATTTATTTTCTAAAATCCTGGACATAATCATCAGAAAATAAAAAAAAGTGTTTTTGTATCAATGTAACGGAATCTTTCAACGCGATTTACACCCACTTAGAAACATTGGATTGACTTGAAACTTTGTATACTTGCAGAGGGCCCGTGACAATACAATAATTTCATATTTATTTTCTAAAATCCTGGCCATAATCATCAGAAAATCAAAAAAAGTGTTTTTGTATCAATGTAACGGAATCTTTCAAAGCGATTTTCACCCACTTAGAAACATTGGATGGACTTGAAACTTTGTATACGTGTAGAGGACCCGTGACAATACAATAATTTCATATTTTGTTTCTAAAATCCTGGCCAGAATCATCCAAAAATAAAAAAAAATGAAAACTGGTATAATAGTTTGCGGACTTGTCGAGTTTTTAGTCAATCGTTGTAAGAGCTCAGTTGGTAGAACAGTGAACTCTTAGTGGTATATAATTTCAGCAATCCATACGTCGCTGGCTCAAATCCGGCTGGGAGGGTTTTTTTATAGAAGAGTATTACTTTTAGCTCATACTACAATAGTATCGAATTTAAAGATATTTACATTTTTATCTTATTCTGTAAAATATTAAAACTAAAAAATAAAAAATAAATAATAGTTTTAAAAAGCTAAAAGAACTCGCTTTTTTAGAAAACTAAAAAAATGAAAAATAATTTTAATTTCCAATACGCTTGGGATAAAATAAAGTGGTCAACAAAAAAATCATCTCCAACACATATAGAATAAAATTAGAGTTATCAACAAAAAGAAAATAATTTTACCATCAAAAGCGTGGGGTGCTCTATATCAATTAATATATTTGATAACAAACAGATATTGGTAAAAGTAAGCTCTCTAAGAAGAAAATGTAAAAATCATAAAAAGCACGCCACGCTTTTGATGGTAAAATTATTTTCTTTTTGTAGATAACTAATTTTATTCTATATGTGTTGGAGATGATTTTTTTGTTGACCACTTTATTTTATCCCAAGCGTATTGGAAATTAAAATTATTTTTCATTTTTTAGTTTTCTAATAAAGCGTGTTCTTTTAGTTTTTCAAAACTATTATTTTTCTTCTTAGTACTCGTAGATTGACACCAATTACAGGAAAACGAAGAAAATATCTCACTGATTTACGTGTTGGCAATAATGTAGCTGTTTTTCTTTAACCCTAGTACTGTACACGTCTGTAATTGTCACGTGAAACGTACACCAGGGTCATACAGACCCACAATTATTTCCTGGATAAATAAGCACAATTTAGCATACATTATAAAATAACTGTATTTTGATACATTATAACATCTTATTAGTATTCAATGATATCCTTTTGAATCAATTTTAGTATCAATGTATCGCGAAATTGTGATAAAAAATTTAAATGGGAAAAAAATTAGAGTAATAGAACTTGATTGTGTTCCATGTCTAAATAATTTTACTTTGAATTCACTTAAGACCATTATAATGATGAATACACATATTACACAAATATTTTGAAAACTCCTCAATTCATTAATTATTTATTTGCACACTCTTGGCACCACTTAGCACTGATGTGGACTGTATAATGTCTTACTATATTTATGTATGTATCCCACACATCTCTGATAGGAGCCAGTTTATCAAATTCCCGCCTTTTCTCCTTGTGGCTTTATCATCAAATCTTAAGCAGACTGCGAGAAACTGGAAACGCTTTAAACTTATTGTTGCACGAAATAATGCAATCCCAAAATCATCAGACCACAGCCCAAAGCTTCTGGAGGGGCATCATCTTCAGAGTCATTTTCTTCAGGAAAGTCACTTTCGTGATTAAGCTCATCTAACAATGCTGCCTGTATATCGTTTTCTGTTAATAATGCATCATTTCTACGCGCCATATTTCACAAAAATCGAGTTCACTGTCAGGAATAGAAAAGTTACACAAACTGTACACCAGGGTCACAGTGACCCTTAATAAGGTATACTTAAAATAATAATTAACTATTAATGACCAACGAAGTTGTACATCCGTCCTGTAGTAGGTCTCACTGAATACTGAATTTACTTCGGTAGCAGAGGTATGTGAACGCCATGTAGTCCATGTGCAGGAGGAAATAAAAATCTGCAGGGTCAGACTGACCCTGGTGTACAGTTATAGGGTTAATAGACATCATGGCGCTAGTTACACGGTATTGGACTATCATTTATTTTATGAATATGTCAGTTATGCGGAATTTAAAAAAATCTTATTTTAGAAGAAAATTTTCAAAATTAATTACGGTGTCTACAGGATTGTAGATTAATTGAATAATATAATAAACCAATTACTAATTACTACAGCCTGAATTTTTATGTAATAAAATATAAGATTGCAATATAGATAGTATGTATTAATCAATTGTTTGTGTGTGAAACCAAGACAAAAGACAGTCGGGAATCTTACTTCCCATTATACTATTCAACTGTCTGTTTGTGCAACCAAAACAAAAGAGACTAACTTCTCATTATACTACTTTGCAATCTAACCTTGTAGTACACATAAACTCTAGTAATTACACATGAACAAACTAATAGTATAATGCTATTCAAACTAAAATAATTCATATATTATATAATAATTATGAATACCCTTTTTTTGGGTTTTATCTAAGGATTTAATTCTACAAATGGTTGCACTAAGATATTTAAATGTTTTTGGTTTATTTTATTTTTCTCCAGGATTAACTATATGTAATTCACTTCGTTTATTTTATTATGCAATGTGTGGAGATTTTAATTTAACATTTTAATGTATAGGAGAAGAAAATAAGAATATAATAAATAATTATTACAAAACACAGTATGTAATTTCATTATCCCTTCATGTCTTACAAGGAATGTTGTCACAGAATTGATGGTAATTGTAGCAAAACATTTTGAGTTGCTGTAGATGTTCCAATTTCGATTTCTTTATCTTCAGCCTTTCCAAGAAGAGCCTGGGAAATTCTTTCACTATCATGGGGCGCCAAGGCAACTCCTTTAAGTTTTCAGTGAAATCCAGTTTATAAAAGATAACACCTCTTGGGTCACATTTCATTACCCTTGAGGGTCGGTTTCACCAAGAAAGGTAACTATATTACGCCAGTTTATGCTATGCATTATACACGGGAAAAACTGGCGTAATACAGTTACCTCTGTTGGTGAAATCGACCCTAAATCAGTCACGTTTAGTTTTTGTCCTGGACGATTTAAATCGTATATCCAAAGCCTTTTATCATAAGTAATGCTACGAGCGATTTCCAAATTATCGATAAATTCACAACTCAAGAAGTGAGGAGTAAATTTATCTAGAGAACTTGGAAATCAGGAGTGGAATTTGTTAGGACTATTTAACGAATAAAACTAAGCTGTAGATTAGGGCCGTATCTTATTCCCCACATTAGGCCACTGGTCTTCCGACACCCGTTGTACATGTCCATACAACTGTAGAGCTCTCTGTGTTATCCTATCAATAACAGTTTCTTGTGCATCCATTTCTTGTCTGATATTTGTATTTCGAATATGTTGTATCCTGGGTATTTTCATACTTCTCCGTAATCCATCCATTTCTGTCGCCAAGATTTTTTTCTGCATCCTTTCATTTATTGTCCAGTTTTCTGATCCATATGTGAGTATACTTTCTATTATTGTCTGTATAATCTCTTTTTTTTGTTTTTCTGGCCAAATTTCTATTCCATAAAAGACGATTAAGGGATCTAATCGCCTTCCTTGCACAATTTACTCTGTTAATAATATATTTTTCACAAGTACCAGATTTATCTATTATAGGTCCAAGATATTTAAATTCTTCAACACGTTTAATTATCATATTATTTATTTGTAGGTCTTCTGAATTTCCTCCGATTACCATATATTCTGTTTTAATATAATTTATCTTTAGTCCACCTACCTCGAATGCATCTACCAACTTTCTAATCATATATTCTGTATCTTCTTTATCGTGTCCTATTATAACCTGATCATCAGCGAATAATAAATTGTGCAGTAAATGGACATTAATGTTGATTCCCATTCCCCTACATGAGTTATTCTATTACATTAATACATCTTATAAATATATCTTCAACAATGTTGGTGACATCCCGCATCCTTGTCTTAATCCTTTTGTTATATCAAATTCTGAGGATGCTCTATTTCCAACCTTAATACTTGCTTTACAAACATTACATTGAAATGAGACTGCTAAAACCCTACTGAGCTAAACTTTTTTGATTATAAACGAAATGTTGATATCCAGAAATAATCAAACATCACATCCACCGCTATAAATTTCACGGAGATAACTGGTAGTTGTACATATCACGGATACCTAGTGACTGGCTATATTAAACACTATGGCTTATAAAAGTAACAAGAGAAGGGATGGACAGAAGTTCACCTAAGGCGAACACGCCAGATGTCCTAACCCTCGATAGAATTTGATCAGGAATGAAAAGAGCCTAAATGTAGAAAAAAGAGGACTCAACTGCACTTCTATTAGCACTTGATTTTTCAGTTATATTGTTGTAAACTATAGCTCTTCTTCTGTATTTAAGAACATTTTTTAATGTTTTAAATTTTTTCAAACAATTTTATATAATTATTAGACAATTTTTAAGTATTTATTTAAATATGCAAATCACAATATTATGACACTGTTAGACAATACTGTGATGCTGCTATTTTCTCCACAGAGTATATTACTTAGTCTATAATTTTTCTATCGCTGTTTTTGGTTATCGCTGGTTGGATCAGCGTTATGGTGTGATAAGTAAATGTAAACCCATTTTTAATAAACGTTTGGTAATTTTTATTATATTACTTTTTTTAAACATAGATGTAGGGATTTATAGCAAATATAGGTCATTTAGATTTCATAGCGACGGATAGTAATCGAGGATGATAACCGATATGTGGTTCCATTGTGGGTTATTACTGGCTCTATAAACTCTGGCGTCTGCACACTGTTGTTCTATAGAACTTTGAAAATATTTCTCGCTAGTTTAAGTGCAGTTTTTCCAAAAAGAGTCCCATGGGCAAATTTTGTTGGCCCTTTCACGCTAAAAACCATAGAACTTAATGATCATCGCTATAATAACATACTAATTAACTCTCCATTATTACTGTTTGCAAGTCTTTTAAATGGCTATTTGACAAATAAAACGAAATTTGCATGTTAAATTAAATTTTTAATATTTTGCAATGAAGGCCAATTATTACATGAGAAGAAAAATAAATGTCTGAGCCGGGATTTGAACCCGAAACCACTAACTCCTAGAGTACTAACATAGAAGGAGGTATTGGGTTCAAATCCTGGCTCAGGCATTTATTTTCTTTTCATATATATATATATATATATATATATAATCCAATTACAACTGGTTGTAAAGGCTGAATATATGATTATTTTGAAAATAAAGAGCAACAATTATAGATAATGCACCGTCAGTTTAGGGGTGTGTGGAAGCTCTCTCTTCTTACAGAACCTATCTTCAATTTTCAAACTAACTTGTAACACACAAGTCATCAAGCAGAGTCTGTAGCTGGGCCCAAAATACTGGCTAAATTCATATTTCTTGTAAACGACTTCTAGTGTATTATTCAACATAGATATCTCAAGAGAATGCTAATCATATTTGACTTTACTATTTATGTAATTTACGTTTAGCATGAGAGGAATGGGAATTGCTCTAAAGCGCACAAAACTTAGATTTAAGTTCAGATTGACACAGTTAAGCAAGCTACCAGAAAAAAAAATACATGAAAGCATAATTAAAATCAATAGAATTATTGATTTCAAAAGGTAAAGTATATAATTAGCTGTTTTGAAATAATAAATGAAGTATAGACGTAATACATAATGAAAATAACAAAAACAGTCGTCGGATTTAAATAACAATGATACACACATCCATACTAGAGTTCTCAATCACGCAGAAAGAAACAATCTTCTTCTTAACAGCTTTTCTTCTAGTAAATACAAATGAACAGTCCTTGGCAAGGGATCGCTTCTTCGATCCTCGCCGAACTTGATGGAACAAAACGTTGATTCCGGCTGTTAACTGGAACAGGCTTCCGGTCGCGGACATCGGTCATCGCGCATCCCAAGTCGCGCCGTTGACTTCAGGAGAGGTTAAAGTAGGAAGGGATAGAGCACAGAATACATATTCACCATCACATAATCTACTATGAACCGTCATGGCAGTAATATTACGTCACCACGGTACAATAATACTTTTATTACTTTCCAACCCCTGCCTTCAACTACTTTTTTCCTACAATAGCTGACATGTCCTTTGGTAGTTAAAATAAAAATTCCAGTAAATAGTATTATTTGCTTTTCCTATGCCTCTAGTAATAATGTCATTAACTAGATATTTCTGCATTATTAGATTACCGGTAAGATAAGTACTTTTCCTTTCTCTGACACTCCGAGCCATTAAACTCTGAAATCAAGTGCATTGACCAAAAATTGCACTTTACACTTTCGGCTTCTAGATGCCTTAATAATATTGAATATAAATACATTGTATTATATGTTGGCTACCCTAAGTAACTGACAGCCCCCCCCCCACACACACACATTTTCAATCCACCGGCCACCACTCCCTAAATACAATTATTAATAAGTAAAAGTTAAAATATCTAAGATAAATGTCGAATAGTGATACTTTGACACATTCTCAAATAACTCAAGAGGAGAGGAGATGTTTTAAACATTTCTAATTTCAAGATAATCTCTTCATTCATTGGCATTTCATAAATATATAAGCAACTCATAAATTACGGTACAATATATTTAAAATTTACTTCAAAGCTGAAAGATGAAGAATTCCATACTCTGTTATTACATTTATTATAATGATAAAACATATTTAAATAACATTATTTTTAACATCCTTTCCTTTGGAGATGTTTTGCCATCAAGTGATATACAAGCAAAACCACTGGGCGGATTACCTTTGTCAAGGAAAAATAACGTCAAACCATAGATTAATGGGTAGAAAAATAGTGGGCCTCCTGTTCCTTAATTGACAATTTTCTAACAACTAATTCTGCCAGTTTAAATAAAACACAATAATAATAATAATAATAATAATAATAATGATAATAACAACAACAATAATAATAAAATGTTCGATTGGAGACTGAGTAAAGTAGAAAAAATTGAGAGAAAAATTGAAGCCGCTGAAATGATATTTCTGATGTTTGTAGCTGGCTATACATTATTTGATAAAAAAAACGAAGTGAAGACATTAAATGTGAACAAAGAATGCACCGTATTATAGATATAATAAGAATACATTAAGTCAATTGGAGGGAGCATATACAGCGTAAGATAGAAACATCAATCACCAGAACAATACACAACTGTGATTCTCGCGGAAGATTAAACCCAGGAAGACCTAGAAAAAGGTGGCGGGACCAGTTTTTATAGGAACTGGAGCGGACCTTATGGCCATACGGATATGATAATAATAATATCCATCCATAGTAATTCTGCCCGAGGACAGGTCTTTCACTGCAATCATAGCATTTTCATGCTATGCTTTGCAGCTTTACTAGGGAATTATAGTGTAGTAGCTTCCCGTTGCTTTCCACACTCGTGAAGGATGACGACGATAATGATAAGTATAATGACCGGATTATTTTTTGGGGGACCGTTGGGCCCTAAGCGTCCTGATATTTGTCTTAGAGGTGAAGAAAAAAAAAACTCACCCAGGAGCCTGTACCGACCGGGAATCGAACCCGGGCTCCTGCTTGACAAGGCAGCACGCTACCTCGAGACCACAGAGGCGGAAAATAATAATATAATATTATAATTATTCTTATCAATATTATTATTATTATTATTATTATTATCATTATTATCAATATTATTATTATCATTATTATCAATATTATTATTATTATCAATATTATTATTATTATTATCAATATTATCAATATTTATTATTATTATTATTATTATCAATATTATTATTATTATTATTATCAATATTATTATTATTATCAATATTATTATTATTATTATTATCAATATTATTATTATTGTTATTATTATTATTATTATTATTATTATTATTATTATTATTATTATTGACGAATGCAACAAGAAAGGTTATCCTAGAAAACATTGGAATGGTGTCCATCTGGAAGAATGAAAGAAAGAAAGACCTCGAAACTCACGGACACGATATCTAAACACTGGAATGAGAACAAGAGGACTGGAAAATATGTAGTGAATGGATAGGGACGAGTGGAGGAGGAAAATGAAACTTTAGGCACAGGAAATTGTGTAAGCATTAAAAATCTGTAAATAAATATAAAACAATATTATTATATTATTATTATTATTATTATTATTATTATTATTATTATTATTATTATTGGACATATATACTTCATACAATGACGTTCATAATATTGATATAATCATAATAATAATAATAATAATAATAATAATAAATAATATAATAATAACAATAATAATAATAATTATAATGTAATAACTTTTTTTAAGGACCTATATTGCTAAAAAATATTAAATTAATGAAACGCTATGGCAAAGGAAAATAAAGCATACTTTCAACTCCCCATTAAAACAAATTAAATCATATTTTATTTCCGCAAAGTAAATACCAATTTAGTAATATTAATGAACTTGCTGTAGCGTGCTTATTTGTTTTCAAGGTACAACATCGGATTTGAAATAAATTAACTATCGCTAAGCTAACATCATGCAAACATTAAATATTAACAAATAGAAAAGCCACAGCATGCATCATCACTGAATTTACACGACACATTGGAACAGCTATGAAGTATTTTTATTACCATTTTGACGCTGTGTATCTAGATGTATATAAAAATTGTAACTATTTTTTAGGGGATCAGTATCATTCTCCATCGCTTCGTCGTGGCATGGTAGGTGGAGTCTATACTTTCCACGCCGGAAGCAATGATTCGATTTCCTGAGTGTTAGAGAGTTTTAAATTGTATTTACTTATTTGTTTATTTCTGTTTTGGAATGGAAACTTGAGGGAAGACGAGGCAGAGGAAGACCTAAAACCTCCTGGAGTCAGGGAATATACATGTATGAGAAACATCTACAAGCAGGAGATTGGATGGACCGACAAATTTGGCTATTGGGAATCGGACGATGTCAAAGACATTAATGAACCGAATATCTATCTATTTAGCTTGGTGCAGTTAATGCTACGTGGCCTTCTCTTCCACTCACTAGGACAAACATATGTTATATTTAAATACAAAATATGCATTAATATTACATACTAAACAATACATTATCTGGTTAAACTGAAATATAATAATAAAAATAATAATAATAATAATAATAATAATAATAATAATAATAATAATAATAATAATAATAATAATAATAAAATAATTTATTTTAGCTGGCAGAGTTAAGGCCATAAGGCCTTCTCTTCCACTCAACCAGCGAATAGTAAAATTATACAAAAATTACGTACATATTACAATTTTAAGATATTAAAATACAGACTAAACAAAATACAATGATGATGGATCTAATACTAGCTAATGCTAACAAAAACATAGAATATAATAAAATTAAAATGATATAAAATAAAGTAAGTAGCTTCCTACATGATTATTAATAGAATGCTCTATATAGATGTTATGTAGTTAATGATTTCATTGTGTCGAACTTAAGATATCAGTTAATTTGGATTTAAATAATCATAGCGATTGACAGTCCCTGACATGACTGGGAAGTGAGTTCCATGCTCTAGCCATAGATATTGTGTAAGATTCAGAGTACAGACAGGTCCTGTGTTGTGGTATCAAAAGTAAAGAAGAGTCTTGTGATCTTGTTCCTAATGTCTAATAATAAGAGTCCGAATATTAGGCACTTAAAATATTCAAAATAGGCAGGCAAAAAAGGCACTAAAAATCATTAATATAGGCACTAAAATTCAAAATAAGCTCTTACAGAAAATGGATAACATAACTTTTTATAGTCTTAGGTTAAGAATATAAACATATGCTAACAATAGCATGCGAAGATATCAGAGATGCTTTTGAAATTTGTTTTGCCTTTTTACAAAGAGCAGAACTGTCACTTGCCAAATTCTTTCACGAAATTGATCAGTTTGTCTTTTACTGTTGTCCTCTCTTTAGGTATCTTTAAAAACTTTTCTCAAGGTTAAAGAAAGCCACATACATATGCCGCACTACTTTGTCTTAGAAACTGTGAATTAGGACTGCAGATTGAATTCAGTATTACCGATTCCGATTGAGGGTCTTTCCACTTTTTCAGCGGTTGCCCTTTTACCAGCCGGCTGCTGGCCCTTCACATCCACATGTGTCAATCACAGAGGTAGATGATCAACAGCCAGTGTAGGGGTGACATGTGGTTAGCATGTCGAGTCCCCCAGCCGTTATAGTTGGTTCCTCAACCTGGAGCCGCTACTTATTGTAGCTACCCAATTGCCTCACGATGCTGGGTGGGCACCGGTCCCATACTGGCCGAAATACCATGAGAAAATTTCTTCCCCCATGGAGACTCGAACCAGCGCAAGTCCCGTAGCTCTGCGCCAAGGCTTCCTACCTTAACCGCTCGGCTACGGCGCGGGACCAGTATTACCGAGATCAAAAATAATATTGTCGGTTACCTAAAGGTTTCAGCACCAGGTGTGAAACAGAGAAAGAAAGCTTGAGCCATCTATCATCTTTGTCACTCAACAATGTTTGTATTGAAAAGAAGAAAATAACTTTTCTCCATGCCTTAGAGCCGGAGCATAATACAATGTGACCTAGCATGGGGCTATTTCGCTTAACGGGAATGCATGAGGTGGAAAAATACAATAATTACCTAACGGGAGTGCATTGAGAGGGAAACCATCTATCTGCAAGGATATTGAGTTACTGCCACGCTTATCCTAAAATATTCTAAGGGAATTTATAAAAAGAACACTTGAAAACTTCTATGAAATGATTTGTGCCATGAGGTTTGTCCATTTAAATTGATTTAATTGAAACATTGAGTTAATTTCGAGAAAAAAATCGCAAATAAGCATTTATAGACATTATAAGATGAAATAGACATTTATAGGCAAAATTAACTCCATGGAAAACAACTCTAGGGTCGTTGTTATAAACTTATATGAAATGACTTTTACAATATTTATAATAAATAATTATAGGTATTTTCCCTAACATCCGGTCTCTACTAATAATACAATAACAATTAAGACAATTATAATTAAAACTAATGAAGGAAGTATACACAAAGGAATAACAGCTTGAATCTACCATATAAGAAAAAAGAAATACAAACATAGCAATGAACTGTAATGAATTAATCTATCGCTTATATATTAGGTAAAAATATTGATAAATCTTAATACTGTTTTTATTGAATAATTTGGGGCTTAAGGATTTTTACCCCTAAAAATCTTCAGACTCGGGACCCACAGTTTAATGTACCTCCCGGAGGACATTTTAAATGTATTAATAATATGCAACCTCCTGATTTTTTATAATTTTGATATCTTCCAAATAGCTTTTTCCTCGAAATATTTTATGTGAGTTATTTACTTACTTCCCCTTAAAATTAAACATGTAAGAGGCTAATGTTAAGGTAACGATCTTCTTCTTCATCATCCAAGGATTAAGCCTGTTGGCTCGTTCCGGTTTCATGAATGCTAGAATTGTTAAAATTATTCAGACCATCTTCTGTGTGGGCGTCCAACATTTCTGCTTCCGCGTGGTTTATAATTCAGCATTATTTTGGAAATCTTTTTTCTAGCATTCTATCAACATGTTCACAAGCAGGCATTCCTTTAATAATATTTGTACGATAATTATATAAATTATTTAGTGGGGATTTCAAGTAGGAAATTCCTGATTATATTCAGTTTAATGTAATCTCTTTTTAATGTCATTATTCTAATGCTAAAGTTTGCTATTTCTACCTGCATTTTGTTTTGACAGAGACCTATTGATTTTAATTTTTTCCACATGTCGGACGAATTTGACATAGATTATGTAAAATTATTATGTGATTAACAATGTTGAGCCATGGTCTCTGCATTTTCAGGAGTTAATAGACCAAGTTCATTTTAGTTACTTTATTTGCCCAAAGATGTCATGGGTGGCATGCAGTCAACACACCTACTTAATGTGATATCTGGCAGGCAACTGAGGTATTACTAGGGTGTTTGAGATCGTTATATTTTGCTTAGAGGCCTCTTTGTTCAGGCTTAAGGATCTTTTTCGAGCTTAAAAATTTTCAGACTCGGGATCCACGACTTAAAGTTCTTCCTGGAGGACTTGCTCTTTGGATTTTTCCATCCTAAAGAAATCAATCGACCGCAACCCTTGGGATCAGAGGCAAGGAGCATAACCACTAGTCACCGCGGCCGATTAAGAATATTATGGGTGTCCTGTAATTTTGTACTTCTAACTGTCCGGTTTACTTTATTCCACAAATGTTTGTACCTATGTAAGTAGGCTTCTTATTGCTCCCATATTTCCTGTATGCGCTCTCTCTCTCTCTCTCTCTCTCTCTCTCCCTCCCTCTCAGCCACGCGTATTACACTAGAGCCGCCGGATTTCTGGCTCTGAAGTTTAGGTTATACGAGGGGTGAAGGAAGAAAATCGCCCTCTACTGCCAATAAGGAAATAATTGAGTAGGAGTAGATATCTGCCACAACCAATCACTGCTCTTAACGCCGCTAAAGCGCGCTAATAAAGTTTGAAGCGCTGAGATGTTGTCAGCTCTATGTCTGCTAAGCGCATAAATAAAGCGGCAGCTCCCACTGAATATTCATATCGGCAACACTGTCGTTTAAAAGTCAGGGTCGGAGAATCAGTGGCTGGAGTATAGAGATCCGGGGTGCACGAGTCTCTTATCATGCATGATAGTTGCATAACCGTAGTGCACTGAAATTCCCCAAATCGATCAATACTGAACAAGGCTGTTGTTAGTTGACAGGGAGGATATATGTCGGTAGGTATATCACATTTTTTTTTAGATATTCACGAATGTGAGGGCAATGACTGCGACTTTTTGAGAACTGGCAAAAGTTAAGAATACAGAATAAAATAAATATTTCAGAAAACCTGAAAGTATATATCGATAAAATAAATAATGAACTCTTAAAAATCAAGCTGAAGATTTTTGTATAACAGAAATATTACTAATGACCTCATTACTTTTTTTAAGTCCCTCCTACGAATACCTCATATTCTACACGGCAAAAAAAAAAAAACGCAGCTCAGAAATGTAAAATATTGGAACAAGGATTTTTTTAATTGAAGCAGCGAGTATGATGCGCTAATTTACACTTTTACCGCAATTTATTGAATTTATATTTCATTAAAATTTGATACAATTAAATTGACGCTAAATAAAGATTAATACCACACGGAAAATTGAAATACATGAATAATTACAATGAAAATCATTTTAGTATCTGAATATTTTATTAAACATCACTTTTTCCACAGGGTATTTGAAAACATCAGCAGGTACCAGAGAGGAAATGAGTATAGTTTTAATGTTTCATATCTTTAGAATAAGACTATTTGCTTACGTCAACCCCCCTAAGTAACATTTCTCGATATATTGTGAAATACATATTTCACTTGACGATGCAATTTTAACATTCAGATCATTAATGTCGTTATTAAAAGCTGTACATAAAACGAAAGAGACTTTTTACAACAAAGGACACACCACTTATAAAGTTATTATTATATATTTATTTGATTTTTTAACTTAACCTGGTGGAATTAAGGCCATATAGCATTCTCTTCCATTCACCAGGACAAACATATGTTATATCAGAACACTTACTTACTTTACTTAATACAGGCTTTCCACTTTAAAGCAGTTTGCCTTGATTCCTGCTTTCCAGAGATTCCTATCTCCCCATTGTCCATCTTCCATACCCCTCTCCATCATGGCATCATATATTCCCTCATGCCATGCTCTTCTACTTCTACCCCTCTTCCTTCTGCCTGGTACCATCCAATCCAACACCTGATTAGGCCACTGGTCTTCCGACATCCGTTGTACATGTCCATACCACTGTAGAGCTCTATTTGTTATCCTATTGATAACAGCTTCTTGTGCATCGATTTCTTGTCTGATATGTGTATTTCGAATATGTTGTAGCCTGGATATTCTCATACTTCTCCGTAATCCATCCATTTATATCGCCAAGATTCTTTTCTGCATCCTTTCATTTATTGCCCAGCTTTCTGATCCATATGTGAGTATACTTTCTATTATTGTCTGTATAATATCTTTTTTTTTTGTTTTTCTGGTCAAATTTCTATTCCATAAAAGACCATTTAGGGATCTAATCGCCTTCCTTGCACAATTTACTCTGTTAATAATATATTTTTCACAAGTACCAGATTATCTATTATAGATCCAAGATATTTATAGTTTTCAACACGTTTAATTATCATATTATTTATTTGTAGATCTTCTGAATTTGCTCCGATTACCATATATTCTGTTTTTAATATAATTTATCTTCAGTCCACCTACCTCGAATGCATCTACCAACTTTCTAATAACATATTCTATATCTTCTTTATCTTGTCCTATTATAATCTGGTTATCAGCGAATAATAAATTGTGCAGTAAATGACCATTAATGTTGATTCCCATTCCCCTACATGACTTATTCCATTTCATTAATACATCGTCTAAATATATCTTGAACTATGTTGGTGACATCCCGCATCCTTGTCTTAATCCTTTTGTTATATCAAATTCTGAGGATGCTCTATTTCCAACTTAATACTTGCTTTACAATAATACATTATTTTAATAAAATGTATAAAAGATTTAGGTATTCCAAACTTCTCCATTGCCACCCAAAGCTTGTTGATGGGTACAGAGTCATATGCCTTTTCCAGGTCTATAAATGCCATATGAACTTCTTTTCCTTTAGCCAACATCTTTTCTATAATTTTCCTAATCACAAATATATTATCAAGGCACGATTTACCTGCTGTGAAACCTGTTTGTTCTTCTGATATTTTATTTTGTATTAGTTCCTCCAATCTAATTTTAATAATTGTACTTAACATTCTACTAATTGCTGCCATAACATATATCAAAATATAACAATCATAATAACTCGAATATTAGATACTAAATCAAGATTTGATAAATAAGATAATATCTACTGTATTATATTACGATCTAATACAAACAGTTAATGATGGTTAAGATTAAGACTAAAACTAATAATAAAATGTATTCAAGCAAGATAAATTAAATTGTTGGTAGACTGTCCGTGTATATAAAAAACAAAGAAAAATAATGAGATATAGAAAACTAATTTTACGATTATACCATATTTAAACAAATGAAAATATTTGTTAATCTTAATATTAGTTTCATAAATAATTTAATTTATTAATTGTTAAACGAAAACTATGAGTTTGTGTCAACCAAGAAATTCATATTTCTATGTCATTTATTTAGGATCTTATTTTATTTGATAGAAATCAAGTTTTTGTTCTGATAATCGATATTTTGCTTGACACGTGCGTTAGTAGGCAATGATATTGAGCGATTATATTTATGAAGAAATTGATGCTAGGAATGAAATTCCAACTATTTCCCTTATTATTGTCATTTCTCTTATCATTGTTACTAATTTTATTATTGTCACTATTATTATTATTTTTTATATTAAGGATTTCTCTGCATTACAGTAATTATCCTTCACCCCAAATGTATTTTGCTCAGCCACAGAATTCTATCCTCAGCATCTTCTTTTGAGGTCCCTGCTGATCATGTTTCATCCCACTTCATCCATCCACTTTTCACTAGGTTTCCCCGTCCTCCTCCTGCCTTCAGCATTCCAATCCAGCATCATTCTTGGCATTATAATATTATTCTCCATCCTTCAGATGTCCATATCATTTAATCTTCGTTCATCTATTACTTCTGTAATATAATGTTTAACCCTTAAATTGGCAAAACACAAATTTCTTCTGTTAGTTATTTGAATGGCGGACCGCAGTGAAAACTGAATCTTGTGTAACTGTTATTATTAGGTCTATTGCACAATTAGACACACATTTATGTGTGTTTCTTTTTGTTCGTTTTCTTCTGATTTATTTAAAATATTAAACTAATTGAACCAACTGATGTATCCGAAAGGACACATTACGAATTTAAGGGTTAACACTGATTATATTATTATTATTATTATTATATATAAATTTCCCTATAATCAAGTTAGTTATTTCAGGCTGTTATGTCGGAGACTCGTGTTCGATGAGAACAGGGTTCAAACTCTGATGCGACCAAGCTGGCGTCAGAATGTTTTTTCTGGATTTACTAAGTTTTAAAGGCAAATTCAGGATTCGAATTTCATTATCAATATCGATTTAACCGTAATAACAATTATATCCTGAAATGAATCTGGTGAACTTACTAAAAAACATATCTAACACAGTAGAATTATGCAGCATATTTGATATACCTATAGATCCGAGATGCGATATTACTTTGGATGCTAGAGCAAGTAAAAATAAAACTTAATAAAAATATCTTAATCAATTGAGTTGGTGTTTACTTGATGAAAATCCATATTTATTAATTAAATAAAAAATATCTTAGTTCATGTTTTACTTAGAATTTACAAATTAGGTTGGGATAGGTTGTGTACAAAGGAATGGAACGGAACTAATTTGATAGCAGTAGGGGGGCTTGAAATATCACAAAGCGGTATTCTATACCTTTATAAACCTTTCTTTCGTCTCACAGCGTCCTGGATCTCAACTTCAAATAGTTCATCTGTCATAAAGACAAACAGACAACAAATGCCACGAATACGAAATACCGAGTGATTCACGAATCATGTTTTGTCTCATTACATAAAAGCTGTAAACATTACTGTGAAACGAATTATGGAAAAATGTAAATGGTTGATGTGCCTCTATGCGGATATGCTCAGCACATTTTGATGTTTATTCATACTTAAGTTATGGCTTCGAACGTATTTAAAATTGATCATGACCCATTTCTTTCCTTCGTTCGAAGTGTCCTTGAAAAATAAATACATTCCCGTTGGAATGAGGTTTCTATCTCTATTGGTTAACGTGTTACAGACGTGTGAAAGTTGACATCTGCTCTGCTAATTTTTGTTAATCATCATCATCTGCATTCATGGATTAGGCCTGTGCTCTGCTAATTTTTGTTAATCATCATCATCTGCATTCATGGATTAGGCCTGTTGACCCGTTCCGACTTCAGCCCATCTCTTTCTAGGTCTGCCCACATCTCGGGTGCCTTTAGGTTTGTATTTTGTTATTTGTTTTGGATATCTATCTTCATTCATTCTGTCTATGTGTGGCTTCCATTTTTGTCTATATGTATCCATTTTATCAGTTATTGCAAATATTTCAAGTTCCTGTCTTATTTCTGTGTTTTTGATTCTATCTTCCTTAGTGCACCCTTTAACAGATCTCAAAAATTTCATTTCTGCCGCCGTGATCCTACTAAGATCTTGTTTTTTATGTATCCAGGCTTCTGAACCATAGAGCAGTACCGGTACTGCCAACATTTTATAAAATTTCAATTGGGTCTCTCTTGTTGTTTTGTTATTTAGTGATCGTTTTATCGTACCACATGTTCCTTGGAATTTTGCTATTTTATTATTTATATAATTATCATAATTAAATGAAATGTCACATCCTAGATAATTGAGATGGTTCACCTGTTCTATGATTTTGTTTCCTATTACTATTTTGGATCTGATTTGATTTTTCCCTTGGAATGCCATTACCTTAGTTTTTTCTATGGATATTTTGAGATTATATTGTTCACATATATTATGTAGTTTAAAAATATTTCTTTGAAGTTCGTCTTCTGTATTTGCTATTATTACCTGGTCATCAGCGTATAATAATGATTTCAAGTAGTGTGTTTTATCTAATTTTTGTTAATAATTGGATTATTTCTTATGGGGATACGTGAAACGCGTCTATGCCACGGAACCAAGCACTCCTGATGATATGCAACATCGGATCAAGGAAGCATACCAATCCATTTTAGATCACCGACTAGTCCTTGTAAGAAGATCCTTTTCAAAACGTATTCGGAAATGCGTAAACGATAACGGTGACTCTTTTGAACATCTACTTGGTGATTAGACACCTGTTCCTGTAGTAATAGGTTAAGGTACTTTGAAACAGGAAGTCTGTACATTGGTATACAGCCCATTGCTCCTGCCAATTCAACATCTTGTAGGAACTGTTCTAATATGACATAACTAATTATTCAAATTGTATTGTAAAGCCAATAAATAGATCTTTCATTCAATCTAAAATAAAATAGGAGGTTGCTTTTAAAACAGTGGCCAATGTTGTATCTGTTCTATAAATGTACAGAAACCTTTCCTAAGTATCTCCGCATACTCACAACGTTAAGCGATTCACCTTTCAAGTATCAAACTCATGATAGAATATATGGTTTTCACATAACAATAGCAAACGCAATTCGTGAATCACCCGGTATAATCATGCACGATAGAGAAACAAAAGAACTCCGAAAATAAATGACAGGTGTAATGTATATTCGAAAGTAGAATTTTGTACCTTGTTAAATCCCATCGGAAACAATAACAGGAATGTTGGGTCCTAGTATAGTTATTCAAAGAATACTCCATATTAAAAAATAAAAGTAAACATTTGGAATTATCTGATGTACTTCTGAGAGACACAGTAAGCAGAAACCTAAAACATTTGTAAGAAGTCAGAGGATAGCTATCATTATTACTAGGGATTTTTTTTTTCAAATGCCCATTTTTTTTTCAAATGTCATTTTGACAATTCTGGTGTTCTCTCCTGATATGGCGTACTTGTAACCCACTTCTGAGGTTGGGGCACCTGGAAGGCGAGCTTACGCTGCCCCGATGATATGAGAGTTTATTATGATGGTAATGATGCGCCGGGAAAGGATATTAAGGTGCAAATTATGGTCGTAAAAAGGGGGAAATGCCTTTGGCAAATAATTACGGAAGAGGCTAGTGAAGTGCTTTGTGTGGAGTGTAGCATTGTATGGTGCAGAGTTTTAGATATTACGACGGAATGAGGAAAAGGGACTGGAAGCTTTTGAGATGTGGATATGGAGAAGAGTGGAACGTATAAAATGGACAGACAAAGTAAGAATAAACATTTGCTAGACAGAGTGGGTGACAGAAAATAATGCTGGAACTCATAAAGAAAAGGAAAACAAATTGGATTGGCACTGGATAAGAAGAAACTGCCTGCTGAAGGATGCTCTAGAAGGAATGGTCAACGGAAATAAAGTTAGAGGCAGAAAAAGACATCAGATGATAGACAATATTAAAATAAATGGTTTGTATGTAGATACAAAAGGAAAGCTGAGTTAAGGAAAGAGTGGAGAATGCTGAATTTGCAGTGAAAGACCTGCTCTTGAGCAGAACACTATGAATGAAGGGGGAAAAAAGGTTCTGAAAATACATACATAAAGGTACGAATAAGGTGCTGCTGAAACAATTGACCTAAGGTTTAAACCAGATAATATGAACTCAGTTTATATGATATGCATATCATTTTGCAACACATGTTTCTTCTTTATAGAGCCCTTAACAGGTAATTCATAGTTATTTAGTTTATTGCAACATTTACTTCGCAAATGGAACATCAAAGAAAGATGCAATCAGATTTGATGAATTGCGTTTTTAATTCTTCTGAAAGTGCATACATCTTATCCTTCTTAACATTCGCCATGTTATTGTTGTGAAAACCCAGTTGTAATACTAATAAATAAATAATAGTTTTAAAAAACTAAAAGAACACGCTTTATTAGAAAACTAAAAAATGAAAAATAATTTTAATTTCCAATACGCTTGGGATAAAATTAAAGTGATCAACACAAAAATCATCTCCAACACATATAGAATAAAACTAGAGTTATCAACAAAAAGAAAATAATTTTACCATCAAAAGCGTGGGGTGCTCTATATCAATTAATATATTTGATAATAAACAGATATTGGTAAAAGCAAGCTCTCTAAGAAGAAAATGTAAACATCATAAAAAGCACCCCACGCTTTGATGGTAAAATTATTTTCTTTTGTTCATAACTCTAGTTTTATTCTATATGTGTTGGAGATGATTTTTTTGTTGACCACTTTAATTTTATCCCAAGCGTATTGGAAATTAAAATTATTTTTCATTTTTTAGTTTTCTAATAAAGCGTGTTCTTTTAGTTTTTTAAAACTATTATTTATTTTTTATTTTTTAGTTTGAATATTTTACAGAATAAGATAAAAATGTAAATATCTTTAAATTCGATACTATTGTGGTATGAGCTAAAAGTAATACTGTTCTATAAAAAAAACAGTCCCAGCCGGATTTGAACCAGCGACGTATGGATTACTGAAATTATATACCACTAAGAATTCACTGCTCTACCAACTGAGCTCTTACAACGATTGACTAAAAAGTCGACAAGTCCGCAACCTATTATACCAGTTTTCATTTTTTTTGACTTTCGGATGATTCTGGCCAGGATTTTAGAAACAAAATATGAAATTATTTTATTGTCACGGGTCCTCTACACGTAAACAAAGTTTCAAGTCGATCTAATGTTTCTAAGTGTGTGAAAATCGCGTTAAAAATTCCGTTACATTGATTCAAAAACACTTTTTTTGATTTTCTGATGATTATGGCCAGGATTTTAGAAAATAAATATGAAATTATTGTATTGTCACGGGTCCTCTACAAGTATACAGACTTTCAAGTCGATCCAATGATTTTAAGTGGGTGAAAATCCCGTTGAAAGATTCCGTTACACAGATAGATACAGGTCAAGCTAATATAAAGCGTGTAAAATACCTTATGGTTCAGACAAAGTAAAATACAGCCAGCACAAAGTCGGTAAATATAAAACTTAAATTATTGCTAGTACTAACTAAACTTATTTTAAACTGTATTTTGTGTATTTCGGGCTAAATGGCCGTGATCTGGTTTTATTAAAACTCGACGTTTCGTCTACTACTGCGGTAGACATCCTCAGGAGATTCTGCGTGTTCTTTGACTTCTTAACTCTTCAAATGTCGGCTGCAGACATTTGAAGAGTTAAGAAGTCAAATAACACACAGAATCTCCTAAGGATGTCTACCGCAGTAGTAGACGAAACGTCGAGTTTTAATAAAACCAGACCACGGCCATTTAACCCGAAAGACATAAAATACATGAATCTAAATACCTGCCGTGAAAGTCTACAATTTTATTTTAAACTGTTACAGCAACACTGTTGAAATTTAATTTTACTTCACAGCTGCAGATTGGCCATTGTTGCTGGGATATAATTTACTGGTAGTTTACATATTTTTTTTAAAAATATGTATTATTTACTATTGTTGAGATTCAACTGCAGATTGGTCATTGTTTCTGGGGTATAAATTACATAAGTTATATTTTAATATTTATTTAATACTGTTGACTTCCGATTGAGATTTTAAAAAACTGTTCGAACAGACAGGTGATTGGAGAAGACTACATAACAATGAACTACATGGTCTTTATAGGAAGCCAGATATAATAAGAACAGTCAAGTCTTGTAGACTGCGATGGGCAGGACACGTTGCACGTATGGGGAATGAAAGACTTGCATGGAAGGTTGTTGTAGGAAAGCCAGAGGGAAAACGCCCAGTTGGTAGACAAAGAATGAGGTGGGAGAATAACATTAACTATGATTTGAGGGAAGTAGATTATACAGGGAATGATTGGAAAGGATCAGCTCAGGATAAGGATGTATAGAGAGCTTATGTCCGCGCGGCCATGAATCTACGGGTTCGATAGTGCCAGTGAGTAAGTAAGTAAGTAAGTTCATGAAGAAGGAGATATACATTTCTCTGTCTCATCTTTTAAAAACTCAAAAAAAAAAATGGAGGAAAAGTTGCTGAAACAGAAAAAAAGAGGCGAAAAAAGAGGGCAAAAGTAGTAATCTCACGAAAAGGTGCAACAAATTAGATAATAAATTTATGGTATTATAGAAAGAATGATCGTTGCCCAAGTTTATTTATGAGACAGATTTATCAAAATATTTTAAAATAGTTTTCTACATTCTTTAGGCAGGAATAAGATAATTTATATTTATGTTAATACAATATTTATCAGATTTATGGACACCGGTATTTCATAAATTCATAATGAAATATTGTCACGGCATTTGTTCACACAACAGGTGCTAAACATAATATTACAGGTATGCTATAAAACAGAACACTCGTATCAACACTTCACTCATGTTCACAAGTTTCACCATGAAGTACTGGGCATTTGGACTGTTGTTTCTCACACTGGCAACTCTGTCACTAACTCAGGATGGCAAAATAGGTTATGAAGGTAACACTGCAGTTTAGATGTTCTATGAACCATCATCAGCATCAAGAATTAGATCATAAGGTCTGTTCCGAAGTCATGTTATAATTGGTCTGTTCATCATTACTGGGTCTTCCTACATTTCTTCGTCCTAGTGGTCCGTATTGAAGAATCTGCTTCGGAATTCTGTTGTTATCCATTCTATTGATGTGGTCCATTCATTCGTCTCTGTATTGTGCAATCCTATCTTATATTTTACATGTGACGCGAAAAAAAATTTCTAAGTTCCAATCATTCACCATGCGCATGCGCCAACAGACGCGCAGCCGTTTACTCTATGGACTTACGGGATGGAGCCAACATATACACGCTATTTAAACGTTGCCAACGAACTCAAAAGCTAACCTAACGAAATATAAGTACTCTGACCTGTGAAAGACCAATCTAAAAGTTATAACCTAACGAAATTTGAGTTCTCTAACCTGTCAAAGAATACACGTTGATTTTATTTAGATTAAGTTAATTAGCACTGACTCTTATGTTGGCTGCACTGGAACACAGAATATTCGTTAGGATCAATATGGCTGCCACGTCTTCATGTAGTTCAATATTGTGAAAAATATATTTAATAATCGTTAGAAAGATGTAAAACTCATTGTAAATGGTGGGAAATAATTTGAAAAAATGAAAACCGAAGAATAAAATTTGACAGGAGTTTATGAAGGAATTAAAGTCGCGTCACAGGTTGTAAATTTTAGCCGCTTAAATATATTTATTTCTATGATGATCTTGTAGAAGATTTCCGGGCTGTTGGCCGTGGTCATGAGGCTTGTAGTTCCCCAACGTTTCGCCAGAGACTGCGTCCGGCATCCTCAAGGGTTCTCTGAGTCTCAAGACACTCAGACAACCCTTGAGGAAGCCGCACGCAGTATCTGGCGAAACGTTGGGGAATTACAAGCCTGAAGACCACGATCAACAGCCCAGAAATCTTCTACAAGATCATCATAGTAACTCCGGCCGTGAAAGCCTAAGTTGATATAATATTTATTTCTGTTCGTATATTTTCATTTCGTTTCCGATCTGCTATTGTGTAGCCAGACACATCTCTCAAAAAACCTTATTTCTGAAATTTATATTGTTCGTTCCTGGTGTTTGGTTAAGACCAAGTGTTCCAAACCATATAGTACTGTAATGTTGAAACAGTCACTGTTTTATAAAACGATATATCAGCATATTATTTGTGGACTTTTAAGCATAAAAAACACGCAAATACTAAAATAGATAGGTGAATTGATGAACAGCCACCCACATACAGAAACCTTATATAGAGAGATTGAGTAGATAGAAACATACATGTGAATTTACAATACATAATTTAACAGTTTAACCTCCTACAGAGTGGACTTCACAAGCAGTGAGAGGTAAGAAAGCAAAGTAAAACGGCTGAGTTTTAAGAAACTTCAAGTAAAGTTTGATACTCACAAGTATATTCCATGCTTCAGTGTTCTGCCCTAGGGCAGGTCTTTCACTGCAATAATAGCATTTTCATTATATACTTTGCAGCTTTACTAAGGAATTATAGGTGTGGTAGCTACCCATTACTTTCCACACCGAGGATGATAATGACGATGGACAGATGTTCGGGGACCGTTTTGTGTCTCAAAGCTTCCTGACATTTGTCTTGCAGGTGAGGAAAAACCCCAAAAATAAACCTCACCCAGGAAGTTTGTCCCGATCCGGAATCGAACCCGGATCGGCTGCGTGACAAGGCAGCACGTTACCTCGAGACCGCAGCGGTGGACACTCAAAAGTCAATATGAAAAAATGTAATATAAATTTGCAATATAATAATTTTAAGTCGTTCTACGAGCCCTGGAAAACCTGATTCAATATTTGATTTCTATTGAATCCTTAAGATTGTGAGAAAAAAAAGTCTAATATTAACCCTTTAGAGTCCGAATTAATTTTTTGTTGATTATTTTGTTTTTTCTTGATTTATGTACTGGTGTACCCACAAAGTAGCCAAAAAAGTTATATTAAATAAAGTTGTGTTTATTAGTTGTCTAAAAATGACCGTGATATATATGTAATGTTAGTCACATATGGCAGCAAAAATCAATAACATTAAACACACCATATAACTTATCATACACGTAATTAACATTACTTACTTACTTACTTACTCACTGGCACTATCGAACCCGTAGGTTCATGGCCGCACGGACATAAGCTCTCCATACATCCCTATCCCGAGCTAATGCTTTCCAATCATTCCCTGTATAATCTACTTCCCTCAAATCATAGTTAATGTTATTCTCCCACCTCATTCTTGGTCTACCAACTGGGCGTTTTCCCTCTGGCTTTCCTACAAAAAACTTCCATGCAAGTCTTTCATTCCCCATACGTGCAAACATGTCCTGCCCATCGCAGTCTACGAGACTTAACTGTTCTTATTATATCTGGCTTCCTATAAAGACCATGTAGTTCATTGTTATGTAGTCTTCTCCATTCACCTGTCTGTTCATCTCTCTTTGGCCCAAAAATTTTCCTAAGTACTTTATTCTCAAATACTTGTAATCTCCTTTCCTCTCTTAAAGTAAGAGTCCATGTTTCGCACCCAATATAATATAACTGGTAGAATAATAGTTTTATATATTTTCAGCTTAACGTTTTTTGAAAGGAGTTGGGACATCAAGAGTCTCTGCAATGCATAATAGCATGCATTTCCAGAATTGACCCTATGTTTAATATCTTTGTGCATCTCATTCCTATTTGTGATTATTGTTCCTAGGTATTTGAATTCAGCCACTTCCTCAAAATTTCCCTCATTCGTCATTAGCTGTCCATTTCCATTATATAATGAATTTCTACGTGTGACCATATATTTAGTTTTACTGATATTTACTTCCAGTCCTAATTTCTTAGTGTTACTCAATAGTGTGTGCGTGTTGGCCTTTAGTAGGTAATTAACATTAGTAAATGATTTATTTCAATTATTTACCGGGTGTGGTACACAGAAAAGCAAACAACACACAATCCCACGTCATATTTAGGACATTGCTTTACCAAAATTTTTCTCTACATCAATGGACCAGGCAGCTGATTTACCTTGATGCATGTCGAAGTTAACAAGATATCCTTTAGCGGTGTTCAAAGACCAGACGTTATATCCGAATTGGATGGGGTTTCCTCTTATAAACTTATTCAACCCGTATCTTCCAAAATATTTGATCATGCTCTCATCGTATGATACATTTTTTTCAGGCACAAAGAAAGCACCAAAGTTACACTTGAGTCGATTTAAAAGCGGTTTAATTTTTCACAAGTTGTCTTCGTTTTCAGGGTTGAAATCATCATTGTTAGAAAAATGTATGGATCTCAAGAACTGTCCGAACCTATTCCTTCTCATTGCATTGCTCACTAATTTAATGTGAGTGTCATTATTCTCCTAATACATTCTTAATAATAATAATAATAATAATAATAATAATAATAATAATAATAATAATAATACTTTATTTATTCTGGCACAGTTAAGGCCATAAGGCCCTCTCTTCCACTCAACCAGCACAAATATAAATAAATATTCGACAAATATAGATATACACTATACTAATTATAAACAGTTAAATATACAATAAATGTAGCAATGTAAAGTCATGTACAAAACAACATTTTATAGGGTAATAACAATAATGATACGATAATAATAATAATAATAATAATAATAATAATAATAATAATAATAATAATATAAATATGATACATTATACGGGAAACACCAATTAATATATATATATATATATATATATATATATCTTACACTGGATAATAATGAAGTCGAGTTTAGAGCAAATATAAATTTAGATTTCTTTTAAAAGATGCCAATGTCCGGCAGCCCCTTATTTCTTGTGGTAGGGAATTCCAGTTGCGAGAAGTGGAGATGGTATATGCCATGGAGTGATGTGATGTCCTATGTTGCGGTATATTAAGTAAGAGACTATGTTGTGATCTTGTGTTTAAGTTATGGTTTGAGGATAGATACTGGAAACGGGATGATAAATTAATGGGAATCGAGGTATGTAGGATCTTAAATAGGAGAATTAGACAGTGCGATTTTCTTCTCTCTTTTAGATGTAGCCATGACAATTCGTGGAATAATGGAGAAATGTGATCGTATTTTCGAACATTAAATATGAATCTGATACACATATTATGGACACGCTGCAGTTTGTCCGACAATCCGTCACTTATGTCAGTTAGTAGAACGTCACAGTAGTCAAAATGCGGCATCACTGAAGTTTGGATTAAAATTCTTTTAAGAGTTGTAGGAAGGAAATATTTAAGTCGCTTTAAGGAATGAATTATGGAGAAGATCCTTTTAGATGTTTGTTTTACTTGCTCATGCCATTTTAAATTAGAATCTAAGTAAAATCCCAAGTTTTTAACGACGTCGGTATAAGGAATTTGTTCATTATCTAATATGACAGCCGGCATATTACCATTGTTTATGAGGTGTAATAGCCTTGGATGTCCGATAATTATTCTCTAAGAAGGTAATTGATTGTACCCATTAAGAATAAGAATAGCTATAAAGCATCTAATTTGAGCTGCTGATTTGATAGTCTGTGGACAATTATTGTGCAATGCATATCTATTACATTCATCTGTTATGAAGTCAGTAAGTTCGTGAGTGAGGAAAAGTTCTAAAGCTTCATTTCGATTGTTTTCTTCGTGTGAAGGTAAATTACTAGCGTCAAAATCTCTATTGATATTTTGAAAATGATCGTCCACTTAGATAGATAGATAGATGGAAAGCTCTGCGGCCATCACTTAAGTTTTGGCGGTGAGCGATCCATTTTGGTCCTCCTTAATAGGTAGGACCACGGGTTCCTGTAAAATACATTAGCCCCGGTTTAAATTTTGAATTCAAATTTGAAGTTAATTAGCAGAGTGAAGTCGGAAGCGGACCTTTTGGGATTCTATTCCAGCATTTGCTCTTTGGATTGAGGGAAACCTCTTAAAACCTCAATCGGAATAGTCGATCACGCGGCATCTTGCCAAGTTTGGCTTTCGGATGACTCTACATTGGAAGGGCATCCAGGCTTCTCTTTATTTAAATATAATGTGCGTACATTTCAGATTATTACAATTATTCATACAATTATGGTAACGTGCATTTTTTATTTATTTTTTTACTCTTCAGTTCTTGTTGCTGTTCTATCTGTAGTTGTCAGATGATGTCAATTTCTCTGGAACTAGTGGGATGAACCCGTAGCAGTAAGATTATTATTAGTTTTTAATTTGTTGTATTTACATATTTTATTAATGCACATTATATGCCAATGTTGTAATTATAATTGAATATTGTGTAATGTGTTTCTGTGTGTGTGTGTGTGTGTGAGTGTGTGTACGCGCACGCGCCCTATCAGCTTTCACCGGTCAAGTGTTGTCAAGGATCCATTTTGGACGCTTGTGTTTGTTATTGGCTGTTTCATAGGTTCCCAGCGATGCCACGAGTGGATTATCATGGACTTCACATGTATTATAAAATTTAAGAGCCATGGTTTAATATACTCCTCGATTGTTTCTACGCCCGTTTGATCGTGTAATATGTCAACCGGTGTTACACGCGGTAGTTTTGTAATCATGTATAATAATTTGTTTTGAAAAACTTGCAGTTTCTTTATGTGAGTTCTAGCTGCGTGTCCCCATATGGGGCTTGCATATGTGAGTATTGGCCTTAATAGTGCCTTGTAGATTGTTAGCCCTGTGTAAATTCGAATTTTGTTATGGTTATTTAAAATAGGGTATAGCAGCTTCAATGTCCCATACGCTTTGCCTAAGGTATTTTGGATATGTTGATTAAACAGTAGTTTTTTGTCGAGTGATAGCCTAAGTAAATGGCTTCGTTTTTTCACTCGATGTTGTGTCCATAAAGACTTAATTGTGGGGGTAAATATCGATATTGACCCAATGTACATTTTTGTGTATTGTGTATACGATACCGGAAGAACTCGTGTCTCTGGTACACTTGGAAGGGAAGTTGCTTCAATTTGAGCTGATTCGGGGAGTATTTCTCTTCCATCAGCAGTTCGTGTTTCAGCCTCAGCAAGGAGTTGTTTTCCACCTGCATCTTCATCTCCTGAATCTTCATCAGTCAAGACCTTAGAATCGGGAGGGCAATAAAAATATCTTATACGTCATCATTTTTCCCGCCAAATAAAGTGTTCAGAGCATCTTTCACTGTAAACTCTGGTGCTAGGATTTTAGTAAGTTCCATAAAAATAAACAAAGTTTCTAAATTCTATTGGCCTCAAAAGTATTTTAAAAGAAATAAATAACATTTTATAAATTACACTGCAGAACATGAACTAGCACTTAATAGAGAAATCTGTTTACATTACTGCCTAGCGTAACATTTATGTTACAGCAAACTTCAACACCACCCTGTGCCAATTCTAAGTATTCATAACAACTAAATGTATCAAAAATGTTAATAAAGTAATACTTACTCAACGCGGAATGACATGGGACCAATTTTTTTCCACATTGGACAAAATTCCGTATTATAAAAAACTAAAACTTATTAATATTCTTACATTATAGAGTATCGTATATGTCTATTTCTGTATCTTGGATTAATTCTAGATCCGCTACCGTTGAAAAGTGAAGTATATTATGTATGATCGGCTTAACGGTAACGCGCGAAAAAACAGTCCCATTTCGTCAGCCTGAAAAATGTCTCTTAGGCGCGTATCCTGAAATTCAAGTGTACAGTTTCGGTTTTCGCTCATTAACTGCACTTTCGTCCATATTCTTTGATTCCCCACAAATTTCATTCCACACTACATTGTGCCGTCTTTTAAAATTGTCCAGCCAACCTGAAGATTCCTTGAAATCGTTATTCCCTTAGGGATTTAACAAGAGCTAGAGCTTGATTTTGGAGCATGGGTCCGGAAATGTTTGAATATTTATCTTCAATCACTTTCACTTTTCACTTAATGAGAATGATACATAACGTTTCAGCCATCTGTATTCTGTAAATTCAGAACGCTTTCTGTGGAAGATCGGTCTCAGAACTTAACTAATTTAAGATTTTACAGCGCAATTGTTATTTGCAAGACATGTGTCTGTGTTTCGCATAAGGGTGTGCAATGAGGCCGAATCTATACAGTAAAAGCTCCTTATTCGCGGAGGATATGTTCCGCAAATATGCCGCGAATACTGAAACCGCGAATATAGAATGGTAATTTGTATGGGTATATAGAGGATACGTTCCAAGGATACAGAATAAAATAAAAATTATCACAATAAAATAAATTAATGAGGGATGAATGTATGGACCACATCAATAGAATGGGTAACAATAGGATTCCGAAACAGATTCTTCATTACAAACCACCAGGACGAAGAAATGTAGGAAGACAAAGTAAAAGATGGACAGACCAATTATAGCATGAGATCGGAACAGATCTTAAGGTATCTTTAAAAAATTACACGATAAATCAATAAATATTGTTATATATATATATATATATATATATATATATATGGGGGCACGCCGTAGCGTAGTGGTTAAGGCACTGCGCTACAAGCCGGAAGGTCGAGGGTTCGAGTCCCGGTGGGGTCAGGATTTTTAAACTGACCCAAACCTTCTGGCGGCACTATGGCCCTGGGGTCGACTCAGCATCTAACTGAAATGAGTACCAGACGCTTGTTCTGGGGTAAAGGCGGCCGTCACGCAGGGCTGACAACCCGGCTGACATCAAGTGCCGATTGTCAAGAAAAAGTGGGAGCCTTAACCTCCTACTACCCCAAGGGCCTCTTGAGGCCTGTAGTGGGATCACTTTACCTTTTATATATAAATATATATATAAATAATGATTAAAGATACAGAGAACATTCAAAAATAAAATTAGAAAAGAAACCAAGATAAAAATGTAAAATGTTATGGCGGTTCCCACATTATTGTTTGGATGTGAAACTTGGGCTCCAGTGAAAAGACAGAAGGATAGAATACAGACGGCAGAGATGCGGTTCCTACGACAAGTAAAAGGATGTACAAGACTTGATAGAATAAGAAATGAGGATATAAGAGAAGAATTGAAAAGTACAACCTTTATTGGATAAAGTCACGAATTACAGACAGAAATGGATTGATCAACATGGATGGAATGAGTAAGGAGAGATATCCATTGTTAGCAAGAAATTATCAAGCAAGAGGAAGGCGTGATGTTGGAAGAACTAGAAGACGTTGGACTGATGCATTATGAAGTCGGAACGGGCAATTGCCTAATCCCTGGAGTGATGATGATGAAAAGAAAAGTGAATTTTAACTTTTGTTTATCCCAAATTTTATGTTTTAATAGCGTGTTTTGTTAGGATTATAAGGTATAGGTTTTGTTGCCTAGTAACTACGAACTAAAGCGTCACTGATTGTTAGAATAGTAGATAAATTATTTTTTATTCTTGGTTTCTTTCCATGAAAAATGTTTTTCCCCAATGCCCCAGGTTGTCTTTTCGACATATCTGGTGTTCTCTCCTGGCATTGGCTTAATTATTGTAACCTACATCTGAAGTTGGACGCCTAGAAGGCGGAGTTACTTTATCCCGATATTTTGATGGGTGATAAATGATAATGAAGCGGCAGGAGAGTTCTTAACATAAACTTAACCAAAATCCTTTAAGGAAACATTCTTATGGTTTGACCGGGAATCGAACCTGGGACCTCATGAACAGTAGTTAGAAACGCTGACCACTAACCCAGGAGGCTGGTCCCATGACAATTATAAGTCTGAAAATCTACTGCAATTCTAAAAACAAAATATAAACAACGCACATCGTTTAAAAAATGCTGTGGGGATGTGCAAATGTTCATGTTTCATAGTTGTCATGCAAACAATAAAAATGATAAAACCGTGACCATAGATCAGAATTTGCTTCTGGAATCGAATACATTACTTTTTTTTATTTCAGCTTTCACGCCGTGTAGTAAGGAGACACCTTGTGAGATGACGGGCCATGTGTGTAGCATATACTTCGATAACAAGACCTACTGCTTTTTGCTGGAAGTGGCCACATATATAAATGAGACAATAGAAGGATCATAATTTACCCAATATTTCATTTTCAAATAATAATAAAAAACACAGATATAAAGACTTGCATTATCTTAATTCCTGGAAATATCTTGAATGGAGAATCGGAGGTGAAAGTTTGTTCCTATCCCTATTATACGTGGGACAATTCTTAAGATTTTTCTTTCAAGCTGCTCCTAATGGACAGATAATTGAACAAAGGCAACATGCCGGCAAACTCTCATTAGTGTCAATCACTGAAATTTTGCGAGGTTGCCAGCGTTTCTCTTTCTAGTAAATGTTCTTAGTAATTTATCAGTATTTGTTTGTATACTGGGAAAGACGGCAATTCTGTCAACAATTTTTTTTCGCACGTACTTACTTACAAGAGTGTGGGTTTGGTTAGCTGGGGGAAAGGGAGCGCTGGAAGGAAAGTATTTTAAGACTTATCTTGTGAAATACATGATGAGAAAACTTCTAAATGCTTTTAAGATAGGAGGATTAAGAGTAAACATGGAAAAAACTGAACATCTTGTAGTAGGAGGAAGTGGACGAGATATATCCCTATCCCAAGGAATTATTAGAGCTGTTAAAATTGTAAATATTTGGGATCACTTATTAATGAATCAGGGAGTTGTAAAGCTGAAGTAGATAGCAGGTTAGTACAAGCACGAAGAGCCATAAAAATGTTGAATGGAGTACTGTGGAGTAGGACCATGTCAAACCACACGAAGAAGAGGATTTTGAAGTCTGTTGTGGAAAGCATAATGACTTATGGTGCTGAGGGATGGACTTTGGTAGAGGGACAAAAAATTAAGATCTTGGCAGTGGAGATGGATGGAATAAGACCCAGTGCCAGGGTGTCCAGTTTGGAAAGAAGAAGAAATGAAGAAGTGAGGCAGATGATGGATATGGAGGAGACAGTGGTGGAAAGGATCGAAAGACGAGTTCTTCAGTGGTATGGCCATGTCAGGAGAATGGATGATGATAGGTGGCTCAAAACTCTTTTGGAATGGTCACCTTCTGGTAGAAGGAAACGGAGCAGGCCAAGAACAACTTGGAGAGGAGAGATCCATAGATTCATGAACGACCGAGGTCTGAAGAAGGATGAATGGCGTGATCGGCAAGAATGGCGAATGGGAATACAGGGTAACCGCTGAGAAGTGGATAGGCCCTCAAAAGTAAAAAAAGTAAGTCTTTCACTATATGCCTACTAGGAGTTTGGTTTCCATTTGATTACATTTCTGTTCGGATCTGTGCTTTAATAATTTCATATTAATGTAAATTAATTGTTGTATTTATTGTTCAAATTGGATCCACAAAGCTGTTTATAATTATATACCAAGAGGACGAAGATCTCTGCGCCGTCCTATGAAATGTTGGAGGGAAAATTTTCTATAGGATCGTAACAGGCCTTGGCCTAATACTTCGAAGGAAGAAGAAGAAGAAGAAGAAGAATATATATTTTAATAATTAAATTTTTGTCATTTTAAATAAATTTAATAGATTTAGGTTTGGGCATTTATAGGGATCAGACGGAAAATAAATTGATCCTTAATGGATAATTAAATCTTATAACTATAGCGGCCCCTACACGATCAATATTTACGTAAATATATAACACAGTATTTTGTACAATAGGTCTAGTATTATTTGACCAACCCACGCAGTGCAATAGTATTGCTCAATAAATTAATTCGCGGGTGATACTTGTGCAGTCAACATGTTTATTCAGACACTGTTAACACAGAGAACTGAGCTAGAGTATTCACAATATTGCTAACAGACGACGCAATATTTACTAGATTGTACAATAAAAATCATACTGCTTTTGATTGACTCAATATAATGCGCAATCTTTCAATGTGATCTACAGACGCTCAATATTATTGTACAATGTCAATTATTGTGCAATATATTGACGTAAATATAGATCGTGTAGGGTCACTTAAACATTTAACTATCAACAGTGACATTTGGCTTGAGAGAACTTGGATGGTTCAGAGCACAAGTAGATCAAGTCCAAAAAGTGTACTAGGCCAATCTCATAAAACACTAACGTTAAAATAATTAAAAATATATTTCACCATGCACATAGTTTAAAATTAAACTTTTCTTCTTCTTCTTCTTCTTCTTCTTCCTTTCCAGGATTAGGTCAATGCGACCGGTCTCAAGTCCATCGTTACCTTGGCCGTCCCAAAGATTTTTTTCCATGTGGTTTGTAGGTGTTGATCTTTTTGGGCAATCTTGTATTGCCCATTCTGTCCAAATCTTCTTTCCATTGGTATTTGTGCTCTTCTAGTTTATAAAGAAAAGAAAATATCTCCAGTTCATTTCTTATTGATTAATTGTGTAATCTATCCATTGCGTGTATAATTAAACTTAATATGCAATTACAAAGAGAGTTTTTTAAATATATCTACAATGAAATAACGGCCCAATATTGAGCTTCAGCCTCTCCTTTGTTAGGAGTTACTAGACCAAATTAATTTACTTACGCTTATTTCCCTAAAGATGTCATGAATGTATGTAGTCAACACACCGACCCAACGAGACATCTACTGGGGAACTAAGATACTAGGATGAAGAAAGTCGGTAAAATTTGCACAGAGGCCTCTTTATTCAGGCTTAAGGTCTGTTATAAGCCTGAAATTTTTCAGACTCGGGTCTCACGGCATAAAATTCCCACCCGGAGGACTTGTTCTTCGGATTTTTCCACCCTAAAATCTATGGACAGAGGCTGGATTCGAACCCACGACCAGGCAAGGAACAAAACCACTGGTCCATCGCGACTCCCAAGAATTAATTATGGATTAATATATTTTACCCCCCCAGGAGCTATCACCTTGACGTGGTGGGGGGGGCTTAGTACCCGATGAACCAGACGACTCTACTGGGGAAGATTGACTTAGGTTAATCTTGCTGGTGGGTAAGAGGCGAGGGGAACTAAGTATAGCTCACAACGAAGGAATGGCGTCTGTATCCATATTGGGCGGCCACATCTTCGTCAAGTCTTCAACGGTCAACAGGGCGACAAGGAATAGCACAGCTAAACTTGTAGGGCTTGAAGAGCGGAAGAAGCAGCCCTCTCTTGGGGGGTGGATACCCAGAGGAGCATGTTTGGAGGCTCAGAGGAAGCAGCCCTTCCACCATCCTTGTCCTGCGAAGCGCTCGTAACGCTTCCAGGAGACATTTATCTTACTGAGAAGCTTCATGGAAATCAGCCGGATTGTCATAAAAGGAACCGACCCAAGCAAGATAAAAGGATACGATTTGGAATAAAGGACATTTTGAAATTAGGAAATTGGAACGTAAGGGGAATAAATACAAAAGAAGAAGAATTAGAAAGAGAATTAAAGAAAAAAGAAATAAATATAGCAACAATAACAGAAACAAAAAAGAAACTAAAAGGAACAAAGGACTTAAAACACTATACTATGTTGTATAGCGGAGTAGAACAGACAACAAGAGCGCAGTGTGGAGTAGCAATTTTAATAGATGAAAAATGGAAGAACAAATTGAATAGCTATGAGTTTATAAATGAAAGAATCCTGATAGCCAGATTTAAAATTGAAAGAGGATATATGATGATAATTGCTGTGTATGCCCCAGAGGAAGGTAAGAAAGAAGAAACAAAAAAATTTTATAAAACATTACAAACATTAGTTGATAAATATACAAAAGATCATCATTTAATAATAAGTGGAGACTTAAATGCCAGAGTAGGCAATGTCCCTATACCTAATGTAATAGGAAATAATGGAGAAATAACAATAAATGATAATGGACAGGATTTGAGACAGTTTTCAGCCTATAATCAATTAAAAATAATGAATACCTATTTCCGAAAAAAGGACATACATAAATATACAAGAAGTGGATATAACTCAAGATCAATAATTGACTATTTAATCGTAAACAACAAGCTAGGAGCCTTGGTAAAAGATGTGAGAGTACATAGAGGCAGCGATATATACTCTGATCACTATCTCGTGATAAGCAAAATAAACATAATAGCTAAATGGCGGAAAAATAACATAAAGAACAAAAGAAACCAAGAAGAAGTATATAAAGTATATTTATTACAAGATCAAAGTATTAGACAACATTATGAAAGCAGAATGAATAAATATATATCAGAGATAGCGACGTCAGAAGATATAAATATTGAATGGGAAAATATATCAAATGTAATACATAAAACAGCAAATGAGATATTAGGAAAGAAAAATAGAATAAGAAATAGGAAGGGCTTGAGAACTTGGAATGCGAATATACAAAATGCAGTGAATGAAAAACAAAAAGCATATCATACATACTTACGACTGAAAACAGAAGAATCTTATGAAGAATATAAAATGAAAAGGAGAATTGCTAAAAGCATTATAAGAAAAGCCCATCAGGAGTCATGGGATAAATTTATAAGCTCAGTAGAACATGATATGTATGGAAGACAAGAAATAGGTTATAAATTAGTGAAACATCTAAATCAGACTGAGAAAGATTCTGCCAGATTGAATATAATCCCAGAACAAGAATGGATCCAACATTATGAAAAACTTTGGAAAAAGGAGGAAATTGAAGGAAAAGAGAACAATGAGGAAGAAATAAAAGTGGAAAATATTGATGTAATAGACATAAATGAATTAGAAATGGCTTTGAAAACCACTAAGAATAGGAAAGCAACAGGATTAGATAATATAAATATGGAGTTAATCAAATATAGTGGAATATTGTGTAAACTACGAATACTTCATCTAATTAATATATGTTGGCAGACCTATGGGATTCCAACCACTTGGAAAACAGCAATTGTGAAGAATATATTCAAAAGAGGAGACCGGAGAAATTGCGAGAATTACAGAGGGATTAGCTTAATGAATACTGGCTACAAGATATATACGAAAATAATAAATAATAGATTGAGAAACATAACAGAAGTAATAATAAGTGAAAATCAAAGTGGATTCAGAAAGGGAAGGTCATGTATAGACAATGTCTTTACACTGAAACAACTCATAGAAAAGAGAAGAGAACATAACTTAGAAACTCACATAGGATTTATAGATTTGGATAAGGCCTTCGATCGAGTAAACAGACAAAAATTATGGGAAATATTACGAATGAAAGGATACCCGCTGTGCCTTGTTGAAACAATAAAGAAATTATATGAAGACACAAATATAATTATAGATACCGGATTCAAAAGAACAGATGCAATCAAAACAAATACTGGATTACGACAAGGATGTAGTTTATCACCCACTTTGTTTAATATATATATATATATATATATATATATATATATATATTTTAAATAAATGGAAAGTTTTAGTAAATCCAGGAATAAGAATGGATAATAAAGTGTGCATAAATAATCTTCTATTTGCTGACGATGTAATCATAATACAGAAAAATGAAGACGACTTACAGAAATCAATGCATGCATTAAATGAAATATGTAATTATACGATCTAAAGATTTCTGTAAGGAAAACGAAGACCATGGCTTTTAGAGGAAGAGATCCAGTGAGAACCAAAATTATTTTAGAAAATCAAAGTATAGAACAGGTGTCTAGTTTCAAATATTTGGGCTGTGATGTTGGCTACAATGTGGAAAGAGATATTGACTCCAAAATAAATAAATTTCAGACGGTGTGTGGAACAATACAGAGAACATTCAAAAATAAAATTAGAAAAGAAACCAAGATAAAAATGTATAATGTTATGGCGGTTCCCACAATATTGTATGGATGTGAAACTTGGGCTCCAGTGAAAAGACAGAAGGATAGAATACAGACGGCAGAGATGCGGTTCCTAAGACAAGTAAAAGGATGTACAAGACTTGATAGAATAAGAAATGAGGATATAAGAGAAGAATTGAAAGTACAGCCTTTATTGGATAAAGTCACGAATTACAGACAGAAATGGATTGATCACATGGATGGAATGAGTAAGGAGAGATATCCATTGTTAGCAAGAAATTATCAAGCAAGAGGAAGGCGTGATGTTGGAAGACCTAGAAGACGTTGGGCTGATGCATTATGAAGTCGGAACGGGCAATTGCCTAATCCCTGGAGTGATGATGATGATGATGATGAAGTATCTTTTAACATATCACCATCATCATCATTTGAGCCTGTTTCCAATGATATCCCAACATTTGGTCGGTCAATCCATCTTAACATATTATTTATCCAAATATGACGACTGGATTTAGCCTACTTGTGTTTTTGCCATCAAATTAAATTACATTCAATTTAAGGGGGATGATGGGTGAAAAATTGACCATTTGAGATCAATATCGGCATCTTTTTTTGTTTTTTATACTAAAAAATAGCCTGCACTCTAGTGTATATGTTGGCAAAGTTTCACAATCCTATGACGCTTCTAAGTGCCCTAAAGTAGTGATTGGGGTTGTATGCAAGTCATTAAACTTGTTTTTCCACACTTTTATTTTCACTGCATTTTTGTACGTTCAAAATTGAATGAAATTCACAAATTTTCTCCTAGAAGGTTTAAATTTTTACTGCATGTCCTAAAGCAATGAGTAACAAAGTAGTGCATGGGTTTCATGATTGGAGTAGTATATTCATCATCATCATAGTACATTCACGAATTTAGGCCATTTGTTGACCTGTTTCGGCCTCAAGAGAAACACCATCCAGAAATCTTTTGAGTGGACGTCCTGGTCTTCTTCTTCCTGCAGGTTGATATCTTAACATTAGTTTGGGTATATCTGTGATCTTCCATTCGATGAACATGTTGTATCCATCTTGACTTATAATCATAAATTTTGTTTTCTAAAGATTCCATGTGTAATTCTTCTAAGATGTCTTCATTTTTTTTTTGTGATCTAGTAGTGTGAGTAGTATTTTAAGAAATAAAAAAATAAAATGTGTGCGATTATTATTTTTTTTATAATTCCACGCATGACGTACATTATTGTTTTTCTCCCTTTGTATTCACATTATAAGAATTCTAATGCATGATGTGTTTTCTTTATATTTTAGGGGTATTGTAAAAAAACAGACATTTTCTAAAAAAATTTAGAACCCATTTAATTATAATATATGCATTTGTTAATATAATATTCAATAATTCATTAAATATATGTCTCACAAAAATGAAACTTAAACACCTCATTATGTATCATACAGTGAATGTGCAAAAAAAAAAAAAAAAAAAAAAAACAACAAGTCTCTACCTCAAAAATGTAGAAAATAGAAATTTCACCGTCCACCGCTCTCGAGGTAGGGTGCTGCCTTGTCACGCAGCGGCCCCGGGTTCGATCCCCGCTCGGGACAAGTTTCCTGGGTGAGGTTTTTTCCTCACCTGTAAGAGAAATGTTAGGATACTTTAAGGCCCAAACGGTCCCCGAACATTATCTGGCCATCATTATCATCAATATCATATTCACCTCATTAGAATAATTTTAGGTTTAAGGCCTCTCCTGGCGCATCATTACCCATCGTCATCAACCATCATATCATTGGGGCAGTGTAACTCCGCCTTCCAGGCGCCCCAACCTCAGAAGTGGGTTACAATACGGCAATGCCAGGAGAGAGTGACAGAAATTTCGAATGACAAACAGGTGGCATTGAAAACAGAGAGAAAAAAAGAAATAAATTTCACCCATCACCTCCCTTAAGAACATTCATAATGTCAGTGTTCGAACAGTGTGTTGCGGTGACCAACATATTCTAATCTTGTTTATTTAGCCCGGTCAAGTTAGCTCAAAAAATAGGGGTAGGCTTACAAAAATTCGCATAGAGCTGAAAATTGGTACGAATGTTGGGAACACCATTATGAATGAAATGTGAAAAGTCCCCATCAATTCTACATCTGCAAAAAAATATTCAAGGTCAAAGTTCGCGAATATAGGTTTTTTGCATTTTGCAGCCAAACGGTAAGTTGTATCATAAAAACAGATCAGACCAAAGTTGTAGACAATGTAATTATCTACAAAAAGTGTTTTTTATACTTTTTTCATAAGAATCGCCATTCCTGAGATATCACCATTTGAAACACCGAAGGCAATAATATGCATGCTTTTCAACCGCAAGTTAATCTCCTATGCATCATGGGATATTTAATATAATAAAAATATTGGTTGAGTAACTTATAGGCCTATATACAAATTATATATTATATGATTGTGGGAATGTACACAAAAAAAAAACTCAGTCCCTAAGTACGTACAGCCTTAAAAAAAATTATGGCGAGTAGATGTTTTTAAGTTCGAGAAAGAAGGCACCTGCGCATGGTCAGAAGTGAGCTGTCTCATTCCGATGTGCACGACTAGTTGAGAAAATAACATATGTCCTAATTCGACGACACAGATTCTGCTCGAATAGTGGCATTGCAATTCAAAAAGGGAAAACGATTTATTGGTGTGAATCGGGCTCTCAAAACTCTCAACATTCCACCCTCAAGAGTTACGACATCAAATTATTCAAAGGCTGTACAAAGCTATCCGCACGCTCTCTTTGTCAAAGGAGTAGGGTAATTAATCGCTGACGTGTACTCTATCGGTCCACCAACGTTACAGGCCTATTCGTGACGTAGCGGAGGCAGTGATTATCTGCTTCCTCACTTGAGGCCCATTGTCATAAGTAATGCCACGAGTGATTTCCAAATTATCGATAAATTCACGACTCACGAAGTGAGGAGTGAATTTATCTAGAGAATTTGGAAATCAAGAGTGGCATTTGTTAGGACTATTTAACGAATAAAATTAAGCTGTTTACTCACAAATCATTATTTAACTATAGTTATTTTAAAATATTTATATATTTAATGTAAACGGCGATGTTTGAAAACAAATGAGAAACGATAGGTACGCTTCTACTGCTTCTTTTGTTTATCACTGCAACCAGATCATACTATTTATTGCCAAAGGAACGCAATATTGTAAGGAGGAGCTTTCTTTAATATGGTAATCATAACACTGATAAATATTTGGTGAAACACGACTCTGATTGGTTGTAATACAGAAATCATTGAAACGTGATTGGTCATTGACTCCCTTTTGGGGCATGAGTTAAATAGTCATTCTAAATATTTATGAAGTGGTGTCTTCAGATATATTCAACATCCTTCCAGAAAAAATGAAGATTATTCGTATTTTAAAATAACTATGTTGTTAAATATTGTACAACGGATTGGTTTAGACATCACAGAAATCAACATTACCATATATAGTATATATATATATATATATATATATATATATATATATATATATATATATATATAAAAATTACGTGTCACGTTGTTTGTCCGTGATGGAATCCTAAACTACTGAACCGATTTTAATAACATATTGCACACTGTGTGCAGCTTGATCCAACTTGAGACTTAGGGAAGTTTATAACTAAATTTATAGTCGCATTATTTTTATTGCAAATTATTTGTTTATTATTTAACAAAGAGTTATAATTATCTGTGAGTTCCATACGATTCTAACAGATGGCCGTGTAAGGTATTTGGTTTATTATTTAACCAGGTGGCTGTGCTTTTTGTTGCAGCCGCGAATTTCAATTGAATTACAAATATTGATTATTTCATAATTTAAGTGTGTTTGTGTTTATTTTATTTTCAATATATTGATAATAATATTAATTTCGTGTGTAAGTATTAGTTTTAAGTAATCTGGTTGAAAGACAGCAACTTAATTTAAATTTAACTGGACTGAGAAGGGACATTTAACAATATGGCGAATCAGTTCTACAGACCATGAATGATAAGATATCAAGTGAATTTCCGCAAATTGGTATGGGCCTATGTCACATAAATCTTACATTTAAGAAGAATGTCAATTTAAAAACATACGAAGGTCCTAAGTAACGGAATAACAGAACTGTAAGTAAGTCTGTTGGTTATAATAATATGCCTAATATTACAGTAACAATCTCCATGCCTCAATTAAATGAAAAACAAGATGACTATAATACATTACAAGATGATATTACTATACCGAGACTTCTTGATGATGATGATGAGAATCCAAACTGCCAACAATTTCGTAGAAAAAAACTAAAGTATAATTAAATCAGCAAGCCTCCTCAAAATATTCCATCAATAAATGTATATAATCCTTATGATACACTTATGGATGATACTGAGAATGCAGGCAACATAAATTCATCTCAATCAACAAAACCACTTCCACATAAACCACCATCCATATTTATACCGGGTGTAGTTAACGTACCAGAACTAAAAAATTGTGTAAAATAAAACCTTTCTGATTTAGATTTCTCACTTAGTTTACTACAACATAATTTAACATATACCTTAACACTACAGCAACGCGTGGCCGGGACTTCTACACACACACACACACACACACACACACACACACACACACACACACACACACACACACACACACACACACACACAAACACACACACTAACACATATGCATATATATATATATATATATATATAACAAAGAAGGATTAGTTACACTATTTATAACTCAAGAACGGCTGGACCGATGTTTATGATCTTTGATTTGTTGTATTTGTTTCCGCTCCGAATACCAGGTAACTATTAAAACATCGGAAAAATTAACTTAAAAATATTTAAAGGCGGTACGACGTTCGCCGGGCCAACTAGTATATATATATAAAACTCAAGGCTTGATGATGAAAATATTGATATAATAATAATAATAATATAATAATAATAATAATAATAATAATAATAGATTATACAGGGGATGACTGGAAAATATTGGCTCAGGATAGGGATGTATGGAGAGATTATGCCAGCGCGGCCATGAACCTACGGGTTTGACAGTGCCAGTGAGTAGTTAGTAATAATAATAATAATAATAATAATAATAATAATAATAATAATAATAATAATAAATGAACTACATGATCTTTATAGGAAGCCAGATATAATAAGAACAGTTAAGTCTCGTAGACTGCGATAGGCAGGACATATTGCACGTATGGGGAATGAAAACGTGCATGGAAGCTTCTTGTAGGGAAGCCAGGGGGAAAACGCCCAGTTGGTAGACCAAGAATGAGGTGGGAGAATAACATTACCTATAATTTGAGGGAAGTAGATTATACAGGGAATGATTGGAAAGAATTTGCTCAGGATAGGGATGTATGGAGAGCTTATGTCCGCGCGGCCATGAACCTACGGGTTCGATAGTGCCAGCGAGTAAGTAATATAACTTGTTCTTTTCAGACCTGTATTGCTAAAAATATTATATTACAGAAAGGCTGTAGCAAAGGAAAATAAAGTATAAGACATAATTTCAAATCCCCATTGAAACAAATTAAAAATATATTTATTTTCGTAAAAGCAAATAATTCAGTAATATTAATGAACTTGCTGTACCGTGCTTATTTGTTCTGAAGGTACAACATCGGATTTCGAATAAATTAACTGTCACTAAGCTAACATCACGTGAATATAAAATATTAACAAGTAGAAAAGCCACAGTATGCATCAACACTGAATTTGAAAGTCACATTGGAACAGCTATGAAGTATTTTTATTTCCATTTTGACGTATTGTACCTAGGAGTATATACAAATTGAAACTATTTTTTATGAACCAGTATTATTCTCCTTCGCGTTGCCGTACCATGGTGATGGATCTTTACTTTTCACGCCGGAAGCCATGATTCGATTTCCCGAGTGTCAGATAATTTTAAATTTAATTTCAGGCTTAGGAAAATTACCCCTGGAAATCTTTGACTCGAGACACACGGTTTAATGTCCCTCCCGGAGGACATTTAAAATTTATAATAATAGGCAGGCTCCTGATATTTAAAATTTTTGTCATTTTCCAAACAGCTTTATCATAAGTAATCCCACGAGTGATTTCCAAATTATCGATAAATTCACGACTCACGAAGTGAGGAGTGAATTTATCTAGAGAATTTGGAAATCAAGAGTGGCATTTGTTAGGACTATTTAACGAATAAAATTAAGCTGTTTACTCACAAATCATTATTTAACTATAGTTATTTTAAAATATTTATATATTTAATGTAAACGGCGATGTTTGAAAACAAATGAGAAACGATAGGTACGCTTCTACTGCTTCTTTTGTTTATCACTGCAACCAGATCATACTATTTATTGCCAAAGAAACGCAATATTGTAAGGAGGAGCTTTCTTTAATATGGTAATTATAACACTGATAAATATTTGGTGAAATACGACTCTGATTGGTTGTAAAACAGAAATCATTGAAACGTGATTGGTCATTGACTCCCATTTGGGGCATGAGTTAAATAGTCCTAGAAATATTTTCTGTGAGATAGCTACTCACTTCCCCGACCAATTAAAATTAAACACTGTTATTAATGTAATAATAATAATCATCATCATGCAGATATGAAGTTCCTACGTTCAGTAGCAGGTGTGACAATTTTGGACAAGAAAAGAAGTGAGGATATTAGAAAGGACTTAAATATTTTCAATTTAACAAATAGAATTGACAACATGAAAAAACTGGTACGAACATGTCAAGATAGAATCCCTCAGCTGTTACTAAAGTACAAACCAATAGGACATAGAAATGTTGGACGCCCATTTACTAGATGGGAGGACTCATTAAATCCCACTTGATGTGAAAACAGGTCAAAGGGCCTAATTCCACGAATCAGAAGAAGAAATCATCATCACTCCAGGGATTAGGCAATTGCCCGTTCCGACTTCATAATGCATCAACCCAACGTCTTCTAGGTCTTCCAACATCACGTCTTCCTCTTGCTTGATAATTTCTTGCTAACAATGGATATCTCTCCTTACTCATTCCATCCATGTGATCAATCCATTTCTGTCTGTAATTCATGACCTTATCCAATAAAGGCTGTACTTTCTATTCTTCTCTTATATCCGCATTTCTTATTCTATCAAGTCTTGTACATCCTTTTACTTGTCTTAGGAACCTCATCTCCGCCGTCTGTATTCTATCCTTCCGTTTTTTCATTGGAGCCCAAGTTTCACATCAATACAATATTGTGGGAACCGCCATAACATTATACATTTTATCTTTGTTTATTTTCTAATTTTATTTTTGAATGTTCTCTGTATTGATCCACACACCGTCTGAAATTTATTTATTTTGGAGTCAATATCTCTTTCCACATTGTAGACAACATCACAGCCCAAATATTTCAAACTAGACATCTGTTCTATACTTTGATTTTCTAAAATAATTTTGGATCTCACTGGATCTCTTCCTCTAAAAGCCATGCTCTCCGTTTTCCTTACAAAAATCTTTAGATCATATAATTTACATATTTTATTTAATGCATGCATAGATTTCTGTAAGTCGTCTTCATTTTTCTGTATTATGATTACATCGTCAACAAATAAAAGATTATTTATGCACACTTTATTATCTATTCTTATTCCTGAATTCACTAAAACGTTCCATTTATTTAAAATATCGTCTATATATATATATATATATATATATATATATATATATATGAAACAAAGTGGGTGATAAACTACATCCTTGTCGTAATCCAGTATTTGTTTTGATTGTATCTGTTCTTTTGAACCCGGTATCTATTATAATTATATTTGTGTCTTCGTATAATTTCTTTATTGTTTCAACAAGGTACAGCGGGTATCCTTTCATTCGTAATATTTCCCATACTCTTTGTCTGTTTACTCGATCGAAGGCCTTATCCAAATCTATAAATCCTATGTGAGTTTCTAAGATTAGTTATGTTCTCTTCTCTTTTCTACGAGTTGTTTCAGTGTAAAGACATTGTCTATACATGACCTTCCCTTTCTGAATCCAATTTGATTTTCATTTATTACTACTTCTGTTATGTTTCTCAATCTATTATTTATTATTTTCGTATATATTTTGTAGCCAGTATTCATTAAGCTAATCCCTCTGTAATCCTCGCAATTTCTCCGGCCTCCTCGTTTAAATATATTCTTCACAATTGCTGTTTTCCAAGTGGTTGGAATCCCATAGGTCTGCCAACATATTATTAATTAGATGAAGTATTCGTAGTTTACACAATACTCCACTATATTTGACTAACTCCACATTTATATTATCTAATCCTGTTGCTTTCCTATTCTTAGTGGTTTTCAGAGCCATTTCTAATTATTTATGTATATTACATCAATATTTTCCACTTTTATTTCTTCCTCGTTGTTCTCTTTCCCTTCAATTTCCTCCTTTTTCCAAAGTTTTTCATAATGTTGTATCCATTCTTGTTCTGGGATTATATTCAATCTGGTAAAATCTTTCTCAGTTTGATTTAGATGTTTCACTAATTTATAACCTATTTCTTGTCTTCCATACATATCATGTTGTACTGAGCTTATAAATGTATCCCATGACTCCTGATGGGCTTTTGTTATAATGGTTTTAGCAATTCTCCTTTTCATTTTATATTCTTCGTAAGATTCTTTTGTTTTCAGTCGTAAATATGTATGATATGCTTTTTGTTTTTCATTCACTGCATTTTGTATATTCGCATTCCAAGTTCTCAAGCCCTTCCTATTTACTATTTTATTTTTCTTTCCTAACATCTCATTTGCTGTTTTATGTATTACATTTGATATATTTTCCCATTCAATATTTATATGTTCTGATGTCGCTATCTCTGATATATATTTATTCATTCTGCTTTCATAACGTTGTCTAATACTTTGATCTTGTAATGTAATAATATTTACTTACTTACTTACTCACTGGCACTATCGAACCCGTAGGTTCATGGCCGCACGGACATAAGCTCTCCATACATCCCTATCCTGAGCTAATGCTTTCCAATCATTCCCTGTATAATCTACTTCCCTCAAATCATAGTAAATGTTATTCTCCCACCTCATTCTTGGTCTACCAACTGGGCGTTTTCCCTCTGGCTTTCCTACAAGAAGCTTCCATGCAAATCTTTCATTCCCCATACGCGCAACATGTCCTGCCCATCGCAGTCTACGAGACTTAACTGTTCTTATTATATCTGGCTTCCTATAAAGACCATGTAGTTCATTGTTATGTAGTCTTCTCCATTCACCTGTCTGTTCATCTATCTTTGGTCCAAAAATTTTCCTAAGTACTTTATTCTCAAATACTTGTAATCTCCTTTCCTCTCTTAAAGTAAAAGTCCATGATTCGCATCCATATAATATAACTGGTAGAATAATAGTTTTATATATTTTCAGTTTAACGTTTTTTGAAAGGAGTTGGGACATCAAAAGTCTCTGCAATGCATAAAAGCATGCATTTCCAGAATTGAGCCTATGTTTAATTTCTTTGTGCATCTCATTCCTATTTGTGATCATTGTTCCTAGGTATTTGAATTCAGTCACTTCCTCAAAATTTCCCTCATTTGTCATTAGCTGTCCATTTCCATTATGGAAATATTATTTAATAATATTTAGGAATATTATATAATTTAATTAGAGCGGGCTTAAAACAGGAAATTCATGTTAATATTCAGTTTAATGCCACCTGTCTGCAATGTCATTATTCTAGTGGTAAGTTTGCTATTTTTACCTGGATTTTGTTTCGACAGATACCTACTTATTTTTAATTTTTCCACATATCCTATGAATTTAACATAGATTATGTAAGAACGTTATGGGCTTACGGGCGTCCTGTAATTTTTCATGTCTAACCATCTGGTTTATTGTATTCCTCAATAATAATTGTTTGCATGTCTGTAAGCCTGTTTCTTATTCTTCTTGCATTTCCTGTATGCTATCTCTCTCTCAGCCATTCTATTCTATAGTGTGCTGCCCTAGAGTAGGTCTTTCACTGAAATCGTACCATTTTCATTCTATGCTTTGAAGCTTTACTAGGGAAATATAGGTGTGAGAGCTTCCCGTTGCTTTCCACAAACAAGTGAGCGGAAATTATCAGACATAGTTATTAGTAGTGCTTGGAAGTTGAGGAAAAATGCTTTACTCTCGTATTCTATATCTAAAAACGAGACCGAACAGTGTGAGTGTGAGTGTGTGTGAGTGTGTGAGTGTGTGTGTGTGTGTGCGTGTGTGTGCGTGCGCGCGCGTGCGCGTGTGATATGAAAAGAAAAATGAATGCTTGAGTCGGGATTTGAATCCGAGCCTTTAAACTCAGTACGTTTAGCGCTCTAACCACCTGAGCTACCTAAGTATTCCAACACAAACATACATTCTGTTCTTATATATGTAGTATTCTCAAATCACACAAAAGGTAGCGGGAAGTCGTTCCAACTGACATCTAGCGGTCACCATAACAGGTAAGCAAATTTTTAAAGAGAATATTTACTTTATAGCAGTAACGCTTGTATATTTAGATGTTATAACTATATTTTTTTGACATTTGACAACGAATGAATATATATAGATATATATTTATATACAGTTTGGGTCAAATTAGGCCAGAAAATGGAGGGGTTTCGGCCTTTTAGTTCTTTTTCCATATTTTTTTTTGGCTTAATGACCCTTTTTTGGACTTTTTTTAGATCGTCCTGTTTTTTTAATTATACCTTATTTTGAATAAATTTTACCATTTGTATAATTCAAGAATATGCAGAGTCTAGTCTCAAATCCAAATTATTTTTAAAAACTTTAATTTTACTTTCAAAGACGTTTCACGTTGTAAACACTTTTGTTCTGCGAGAAAATTTTACAAAATAACCCGTTATTTTTAAACAACCTACTGACAGGAATACCAGCCTGTCAGTATAATAAATAATGTATGAAAGAAGAAGCATTTTCAGTTATCGATTATTTTTTGCAATGTATGTTGCATTTAACTACTAATTTGTACTTTTAAAACACTTTTTATTAGATTCATTAAAAGTGCAGTTGAAGATAAAATTGAGGCATTGACACTGGAAAGGTACTAACCCATAACTAGAAAAAATTTACAGGGAAGCAAAAAAAAAAAAAAAAAAAAAACTTTTAAATTTAAATATAAAATTAAACTTGTTTAATTCCGAACGTGAATAATGCGGAAATCTGTCCAACGTGAACAAATTGATTGGTCCCGGCGAAATAATAGTAATTTCACGGGGATTTATTTTGCATAAAACGGAATCTGTCCAACGCGGAAACGGAAGGATATTTCTACAAAATTCATAATTTTTACAAAACGGAAAGACAGAGAAATAAATTAGTTCCCACTTAATTGAATTTCCGTTAGGCAAAAAAAAAACATTAAGGAATGATTCCTGCCGTCGGGTGAGGTAGAGATTCTAGCTGTACCTGAAATTTTATTTCGGCCTCACTGCACACCTGTTATGCTAAATACAGGCACCTGTCTTATAAATAACCATTTCACTGTATTATCGTAAATTAGTTTAAGTTCTGCGACCGATCTTTTTGAATTTACGGAGTAAAGATGGCTAAAACGTATGTATCATTGTCATTAAACGAAAAAGTGAAAGTGATTGAAGAGAAATCTCCAAATTTACGGACCGATTCTGTTGTTAAATCCCTGCGAAATATCGATTTCAATTCATCTTCACGTTGACTGGCCAGTTTTAGAATACGACACAATGTAATGTGGAATGAAATTTGCGGGGAATCAAAGGATGTGGACAAAAATGTAGTTAGTGAGCGGAAACCGAAACTGCATACTTTGTGAATCTTCACGATACGCGCCTAAGAGACATTTTTAAAGCTGACGAAACGGGACTGTTTTTGGTACTCTATAATCTAAGATTACTAACAAGTTTTAGTTTGTCTAATGTGGAAATAAAATTGGTCCGATGCGATTCAGCTTTGAGCAAGTTTTACTATATTATTTAAAGATAATATGTGTAACTATTTTGCAAATACAATTTCTTGCTTAGTGGTGTCAAAATTATACTAAAATTAATGTTGGGAAAATTGTTTTTTGCTTCCCCTGTAAACTTTTTTTCTTTTTATGACTTACTACCTTTCTCATGTCAACGCCTCAATTATTATTTAATTTTAATTTGTTTTTAACATCCTTTTTGACTTTTTAGGTTTTTTAGGATGCCTTTAGGTCTTATTAAAGATGTTTTATAGGGATTTTATAGGTCCCCAACTTCTGTGCCTAAATTACACTGGTCGATAAGGTTTTGTTCACAAGAAATCTGATCAGTGAATCTAGTGCATGTTTTCATACTGAAATCAGATATGTAGTCAGAATGTTTCCATCAGGCACAGCTTTTTGTGACAGCTACTTTTTAAAATCTTATTTCAGCATTTTCTTTGACCTTTCATAGGAACCTTTACCCTATATTTACTGATTTTATTCAAGTTATATTCAAGGAAATTATACAAAATGGCATGGTGAAGCATCAAAAGACAAGACTGCTCAGGTTCATTCATGTTTTGACATATTCAGACCGGTTAATCTGGAATTGTGATGTGCCAGTCTCACTACGTTAAAAAATAATGGCCTAAATGTGAATCTCTTATCCCTGGCCAGAAAAATGTGTCACAAGTCCCTTTAGACAATCCTACAAAAATATATTTACCTCCATTGCATATTAAATCAGGAGTAATGAAAGATTTCGTCAAAGTTATTGATAAACTTTCTGAAGGATTCTTGTACTTGAAATACAAATTTTCCCCAAAATCAGTGAATTAAACTGAAAGAAGAAATTCTTATAGGACCACAAATACGATCATTAATGGCTGAGGAACATTCTAAGGACTGTTAAATCCACTTGAAAAAGCAGCTTGGCAGTCTTTCAAAATTAGGCTACATGTTGCAATTTCCTTGGAAACCATAAAGCAGACAACTATCGTGGCCTAGTGGCTGATCATCTATATTCTAATAAAGCAACATGTACCGGTATTTAAAAAATCACTTCTTGGACTCTCACTTTGACTTCTTCCCGGAAATTTTTGGGGCTGTCAGCGATGAGCACGGTGAGCATTATCATCAGAAAATGTCTAGAATGGAAAACAGGTACCAAGGCAAGTGGAGTTCTAATATGCTTACTGACTACTGTTGGACTAAAAAGAGAATGTTTCAGATGCAAAATATGCACGAACATCACTATCTACGACTTTCTAGGCAAATCAGAATGAGTAGTACATAAAAAAATCAAATGAATATCATACAAAACTCCTGCCTGATAGGGAAAACTGAAATTATATTTGAATTCAGCATGAAAAATACTTACAGAATATAATATTTTTATTCTTGTGAAAAAAAGGTTAATTTTTGTAGGCCAATGTTATCAGACATCTGATTGATCTGATTGTTGGTCTTGATAGGCACATGGCCGTAGAGTACTGAGATTTCGCAAAACAACCAAAACTGAATATTATTAGTTGACAGGGAGCACATATTTCGGTAGGAATATCAAATTTTATTTTTTAGATGTACGCAAATGTGAGGGCAAATGATTGTGTTTTCAAGAACTGCCATGAGTTAAGGATACAGGAAAAAATAAAAGAACTTTTGCAGAAAAACAAAGGATATTTCGAAAAAAATAAATAATGAACATTTAAAAATGAAGCTGAAGATTTATCTATAACAAAAATATTACTAATGACCTCATTAATTTTTTACGTCCCTCCTACGAATGCATTATATTCCTCACGGCAAAAAAACGCAGTGTGGAAATGAGCAATATTGGAATAATGGTATTTTAATTGAAGCAGCGAGTATGATACGCTAATTTACACTTTTACCGCAATTGACTGCATTTTTAATTTCGTTAAAATTTGATACAATTAAATTGACGCTAAATAAAGATTAATACCGCACGGAAAATTAAAATATATGAATAATTACAATGAAAATCATTTTAGTATCTGAATATTTTATTAAAACATCACTTTTTCCGCAGGGTATTTCAAAACATTAGCAGGTACTAGAGAGAAATGAGTATTTTTTTATGCTTTATTTTTTAGAATATGACTTTTGCTTACGTCAGCCTCTCAAGTAACATTTCTCGATATTTTGTGAAATACTTACTTCACTTGACGATGTACCTTTAACATCTAGATCATTAATGTCGTCTTTCAAAGCCGCAATGAAAGGAGAGAGACTTTTTACAAGCAAGGTCACACCGCTTCTAACGCTTATGTCCACCAGGAAATTCATATGCTTATGTCATTAATTTTGGAGCTTAATCTATTCTGAGAAATAAAGTTTTATTCTGATAACTGATATTTAAAATTAAAATATAAAATTATGGAATATTCACCTGAAAGTTCCGTCTCCTCAACTTAATTAATTATTTAACTGTAGCGCTTTCGGAACTTGTCCCATCATCGGCAGGATTCAAAACTGGTGTTTCACTAAAGATCTGGTAGAGTGGAACACCAGTTTTGAATCCTGCCGATGATGGGACAAGTCCTGAAAGCGCTACAGTTAAATAATTAATTAAGTTGGGGAGACGGACCTTTCAGGTGAATATTCCATAATTTTATGTTTTAATTTTGAATAATACCTCAACGGAACACATCATGAATCTTATAAAAGTTAATTGATATTTTACTTTTTTATGTGCTTTATGTTGCAAACAATAATTTAATTCAACGATTCTATTTATGACGAAATTGATGCTAGGAATGAAATTCCAACACAGGATTTCCCCTTTTTTGTCATTTCTCTTATCATTGCCATCAATATTATTATTATTATTATTATTATTATTATTATTATTTTTATTATACTAGATAATACCGGCGTGCGCTGCTACGCCTAAATAAATGAAAATTACTGTGCTTTTATGTTTAGTTCAATAAAGGAAACATAATTATAAATGTATATAGTAATTATTTTAAGATTCTCTGTACTGATTACACGGTGTTGCCCGGGAATTTACTTATCTCGATCTTCTTGGCATAAATGAGATAAAAGACACAATTCGTTATTGTGAGTTATTCGTAAAAGAACACCAGCCATGCTATGCTTGCACATTAATCTACGTACTTGTCCCGATCTTATTGGCATCAATAAAAGACAAAAATGGTTATTGTGAGTTATCCGTAAGAGATAACCATATGCTGTCGCGGACGTTTTTGTAGAGGTTTTTGAGACATTCAATTGTGTGTACATTAAATGTGTGTATTTGTTATGGTTTAGGCAGCGTAAGCCATTTAAGCGTCCAAAAAGCTACTTTTTTCACGTTTTCCACTACAAAGGGCGATTTTTAAGGGTGTAGGAGTTGAGTATCACGACTCTCTTGTACGTAGCCTATGTTCATTCCGGGAATCTCCTGAACATTTTGCAAAATGTCCCATCACAATCGAATCAGCGGTATGGCTGCGCATAAAGTACGAACAAACAAATAAACATTCATTTTTATATATTAGATTAAGGATTTTCTCAACATTACAGTAGTTATGCTTCAGCTCAAATGGAATTTGCTCTGCCACAGATTTGTATCCTCAGCATCTACTACTTTGAGGTCTCTGCTGATCATGTTTCTTCTCACGTCATCCATCCACTGTTCCCTGGGTTTCGCCCTCCTCCTCCTGCCTTCAGCATTCTAATTAGTATCATTCTTGGGATTCTATTATTCTCCATCCTCTTCAGATGTCCAAACCATTTCAATCTTCGTTCTTTTATTACTTCTATAATATTATGTATAATATTCATTACATAATTATAATAATTATTATTATTTATAAATCTTCCTATAAACGAGTTAGTTACTTCAGGCGGTAATGTCTGAGACTCGTGTTCCATGAGATCAGGCTTCAAACTCCAATGCGCCCAAGATGACTTGAGAATGTTTTTCTGGATTTACTCAGTTTTAAAGGCAAATTCAGGCTTCGAATTTCATTACTAATATCGTAATAATAACAATTCTTCTTCTTCTTATTTAGGAATATTCCACAATACAGTATTTCTCCATCAACCCAATGATTTTTCTGCAGAGGTTCCTGTCTAAAGCATCTTCTTCCCTCAAACCTCTAGCTTCCATTCTTCTCTTCACTCCATCCATCCATCCACCGATCTCTAGGACTGTTCCTTCCACTTCTTCCATTAGCTTTCCAATTAAGGATCGTGTTTGATATTCTCTCTTCTTCCATTCTTATGAGGTGTCCATACCATTTCAAACGTTTTTTTTTTCTATTTTTCCTAATATATTTTTTCAACGTGCATCGTTTCCCATATTGTGCTGTTTCTGACCTTATCCCTTCTTGAAATTCTTGCCGACTCCAAAAATTCATTTCTACTGCTAACAGCTTGTTGGCTTGTTTTCTACTTACTGTCCAAGTTTCGGATCCATATAATAAAATGCTTTGTAACAGAACTTGAAATATAGTTTTCTTCGTTCTGTATATCATATTTCTATTCCAAAGCACTGATTCTGAAATTAATACAGTGAAGTTATTAAAAAATGCATATAACAGATTAGAATAATGCAACATATTTGATATACGTAAATATCCTAGACACGAAAGCCTTTAGATGTTGGAGCATGTATAAATAAAAATTAATAAATATCTCATGTTCATGCTGTACTTGCAATTTACAAATGAGATTGGGATAGGTTGTGTACCTTTACAAAGTAATGGAACGGAACTAATTTGATAGCAGTATGGGGTTTGTAAAATCACAAAGCCGTATTCTATACCTTTATAAACTTTTCTTTCGTCTCACAGCGTCCTGGATCTCAACTTCAAATAGTTCAGCTGTCATAAAGACAAACAGATGACAAACGCTACGAGTACGAAATATAATCATGCACGACAGAGAAACAAAAGAAATCCGAAAATAAAATACAGGTGTAATGTTATCTTCAAAAGTAGAATTTTGTACCTTGTTAAATCCCATCGGAAGCAATGACAGGAACGATGGGCCATGATATAGTTATTCAAAAGAATACAGACTTCATATTAAAAAAATAAAAAGTAAACAATTAAAATTATCTGTATACTTCTGGGATTCACTGCAACACCAACATGAAATATTTGTAAGAAGCCAAACAGAGTATAGCTAACATTATAATTGTTCAGGGGAGATTAGTATACATTTTTGGATGTGATTATATTTTTTTTCGAGTTCACTGCTGTAGTCTCGAGGTACGTGCTGCATTGTCACCCGCGGGCCCGGGTTTGATGTTCGGTCGGGACAAGTTTCAGGATGATGGTTTTTTCGGGTTTTTTTCCTCACCTGTAAGGCAAATATCAGGAAACTAAGGTTCAAATAGTTCCCAAAAATCATCTGGCCATATTTATCGTCATTAACATATTCATATAGTTTAGGATTAAGGCCTCTCCTAGCGCATTATTTCCATCATCGTCACCTATCATTACATCATCGGGGCAGCGTAACTCCCCTTTCAGGCTTCCCATCATCAGAAATGGGTTACAATAACGCCATGTCACGAGTGAATACCAGACTCTCGAAATGACAACATGGTGACATTGAATAAAAAATATTTATTTTGGACTAATCCTTAAAAGATTATAAATTTGCGTTTCAATTATTGAAACTATAGACTCCATGTATCATAAGTAATGCCACGTGTGATTTCCAAACTATGGATAAACTCACGACTCACGAAGTGAGGAGTGAATTTATCTAGAGAATTTGGAAATCAATACTGGCATTTGTTAGGACTATTTAACGAATAAAACTAAGCAGTTTACTCACAAATCATTATTTAAATATAGTTATTTTAAAATATTTAATGTAAACGGCGATGTTTGAAAACAAATGAGAAACGTTTGTTATGCTTATTTGTTCATCACTGCAACTAGATCATATTATTTGTTTGCCCAAGACTCACAATATTGTAAGAATGCACCTAGTGTAGAAAAAATGAAACACACCAAACTGTTTATAATCAACACATTAATTAATTTCTGATGTATTATGATGTAAATTATATTTACCTGGAAAGTAAATTCCTGAGAAATAATACGTTTAAGAAATTATTGCAAACAGTATTTTTTCTGTGGCATAACGAATTGCTACAAATGTTTTTATATTATACCCCGCAAGCAGTATATGGTTACATTCGTGCACTATTATATATATATCTATTATACCATCTGGTAGCCACATGCATTGTAGGATTCTTACAAACTTAATATATAGATAGTTTATTCAACGTATTTCTTAGAGAGTTCAGTCACTGCAAAATAATGCTTGACCTATTCAGAATATTAAAAAGAAGGAGCTTGATTTAAAAGTGATAAAATCAAACTGATAAAATCAAGGTGAAAAACGACTGTGATTGGTTGTAAATCAAAATTCATTGAAATGTGATTGGACATCGACTGTCATTTGGGGCATTAGTTAAATAGTCGTGTGAATTAAATTGTAGCAGATGTTGCCAGTATAACAGTAGCTGTAGCAGAAGTTGCAGTAGCAGTAATAATAGCAGTTGTAGTAGAAGGAAAAATATTTCCATTCGTCCCATGAAGAACAGAGCATTTGTAAAATGTTTCCATATGACTTTCTCCTCGCCAAATATACACCTCCTACCATATTTTACCATTAACATCTTCTATTATACAGGTGTAACTAAATTCCCATTACATGTTTTGGGGGACCAAGGCGGGTAGTTGTAGCTTAGGAGCTCATGTCCGGAAACGTACCGTTTTCCCGCTACACTCCAAATGACCACAACCACGGCGAGCGGCGCGCGCGGCGCGCGAGCGCGCGCAGCGCGCGCGCGCGCGCCGAGCGAGCTCGTCGAGTGATTGCGAGCGCGAGCGAGCGGGTAGCGGGGCGAGCGAGTGAGCGACGCGAGGCGAGCGCGAGCGCGCGAGCGAGAGCGCGCGAGGCGCGCGGCGAGTGCGAGAGAGCGCGGAGAGCTGAGCGCGCGGCGAGATGGAGAGAGAGCGAGGAGGCGCGCGCGAGAGCGCGGCGCGAGAGACAGAGAGTATTAAGAGAGGAGCGCGATGAGAGCGCGCGCGCGCTCGCGAGAGAGGAGAGTAGGATATATATTATATAGAGTATATATCTCCCTAGCTCTCTCTCTCTCGCTCTGCTCTCGAGAATAGTTTATATATATAGTATATATAGGCCTATTATATATATTATATATATATTGGATGCTGCTGCTGCTTTTCGTCAGGACCCACAAGAAGGGCCCGACGATATGACGACCACACTACGTCAAGCCATATAAGATACCTCTTTACATGTTTCTGGTACATCTGCTATCAACTTATCACAATATCTGGTCCTACCAATATCCGCGAAAGTTATGACAAGCACAAGCAGGTCTTCCTCGGAACCACAGGGGTCTCGTAAATCAAGGATTTCATGCGGACCCCACAGGTAATAATAATAATAATAATAATAAATAGAATAATAATAATAATAATAATAATAATAATAATAATCATAATAATAATAGTAAATAATAATAATAATAGTAATAATAATAGCTAATAACAACAAGATATAATAATAATAATAATAATAATAATAATAATAATAATAATCATCCATCTATCCATCCATCCATAGTAATTGTGCCCGAGGGCAGTTCATTCACTGCAATCGTAGCATTTTCATGCTACAGTCTGCAGCTTTACTAGGGAATTATAGGTGTGGTACCTTCCCGTTGCTTTCCACACCGTTGAAGGATGATGATGATAATGATAAGGATGATGATGGTGGCCGCATGATTTTCGGGGACCGTTGGGCCTTACGCTTCCTTACATTCGTCTTACAGGTGAGGAAAAACCCCGAAAAAAACCTCACCCAGGTGCCTGTCCCGGCCGGGAATCGAACCTGGGCCCGCTGCGTGACAACGTAGCGCGCTACCTCGAGATCACAGCGGTGGACATAATACAACTACTACTACTACTACTACTACTACTACTACTAATAATAATAATAATAATAATTATTATTATTATTATTATTATAGTTTTCTTTTACCTGGCAGAGTTAAGGCTTAAAATCCTTGTCTACCACTCAAGCAGGTTAAAATGTAGTCTAACGTGGTCAAATTGGGAGAACGTGCAGGGTCTTTGGCGCCGAAAATGTGGGAGAGTTGAACGTATGGTGTTGTATTTTGCATGTGTAGCAGGAAAACGTTACGTTCTGACATTAGTTCCTATGCTAAACGTAACCATCTTGATCCCCACTACACTTCCTCAAAGTCTGTAGTGGAAATTTAGTTACATCCTGTATTTTCAGTAATCTAATCCTAACTGTCTAGCAATGTTTCATAACTAACTAACTAACTCACTAGCACTATCGAACCCGTAGGTTAATGACCGCGCGGACATAAGCTCTCCATATATCCCTATCCTGAGCCAATGTTTTCCAATCATCCCCTGTATAATCTATTTCCCTCAAATCATAGTTAATGTTATTCTCTCACCTTATTCTTGGTCTAGCTACTGGGCGTTTTCCCTATGGTTTCCCTACAAGAAGCTTCCATGCACGTCTTTCATTCCCCATTCGTGCCACATGTCCTGCCCATCGCAGTCTACGAGATTTAACTGTTTTTACTACATCTAGCATCCTATAAAGACCATGTAATTCACTGTTATGCAGTCTTCTCCATTCACCTGTCTGTTCATCTCTCTTTAGTTCAAAAACTTTCCTAAGAACTTTATTCTCAAATACTCGTAATCTCCTTTCCTGCATTAAAGTATGAGTCCATGTTTCGCATCCATATAATATAACTGGTAGAGTAATAGTTTTATATATTTTCATTTTTACGTTTTTTGAAAGGAGTTGGTTGGGAAGTCAAGAGCCTCTGTAATGCATAATAACACAGCAATGTTTCATATTGGTTTCTTTTATCATAATGTTATTTTTAAGAATTGATGGGTGAGTGGACCTATCATCTGAGTATCTTCATGTAGTTGCTATTGCTTCTCCTAGGTTCATGGCGTGTCACAGGTATTCTTAACCACTGGAAAGTCATGTTATACCATCAGCACATGTGATGATTGCATACCAACAGTAATCTAACAAGAGGTTGTGACCTACTGAAGCATACGTTTGAAGAAGAGATGGCGGGATTAAATGCCTGATGAAGAGATGATATGTAGAATTCAAGTTAGCTGAAAGATCCATCATATCTCGAGGGGGGGGTGATCACAGAGAGAGAATGTTACAGAACTGATTGGAAACATGCCACTTACCTGTTAAGCTGCAGCATGGAGTTTGTTTTATTTTGTACAGCGTGTACTAACTCGTGTTAAGTAATCAATCCTTTTCCTGGAATATCTAAATTTTCAATTAATATAAGGCTTCGTTTTAGTCTACCAAAATCTAATTTTCTTTAAAATAATTTTCATAGTGGTGTAACAGTATGTAAAACCAGGGTCATCCTCTAGTTCCTGTCTGAGTCGTCCTACTGTTCGAACACGTCATTCTGTAAAACAGAACTTATACACACATACATGCACACCACACACACACACACACACACACACGTATCGCATTTTCATTCAAATTGTTTTTGAAACCATGCCCTTGAATAAGGTGGCATATAAAAACTTTCCTTTTAATTCCCTATACTGCAGAACGGAATACACCACTTGTTTTTACACGCTTTATATTAGCTTGATCTGTTTTATATGATTTTCATATTTACTTAAATATAAATTCGTTACATCTGTTTCGTCCACCGCTGTGGTCTCGAGGTAGCGTGCTGTCTTGTCACGCAGCGGGCCCGGGTTCGATCCCCGGTCGGGGCAGTTTTTCTGGGTGATATTTTTATCGGGGTTTTTCCTCACCTGCAAGACAAATGTCTGGAAAACTTGAAGGCCCAAACGGTCCCCGAAATCATATGGCAATCATCCTTATCATTATCATCCTTACCATTATCATTTCTCATCATCATCTTCACCGGTGTGGAAAACAACGGGAAGCTACCACACCTACACAATTCCCTAGTAAAGCTGCAAGCATAGCATGAAAATGCTATGATTGCAGTGAAGGACCTGCCTTCGGGCAGAATTACTATGGACATCTGTTTCAGTGCTTTGTACATTCTCCAGAGGAATACCATGATAACAAATGTGTATTTAGATAAATATGAAAATCATTTACAACTTGAACAGTATTATTTTTATTTAATAATAAAAAATATAGATTTTCATCAAATAAACACCAAATCAATTGAATACTTAATTATTATATCCTTATTAATGAGTATAATACGCAATTTTGATAAAACAGAGTTCTTTGCAATCTAACTAACATAAAAGCTTACTAATATTCTTAAGGGAGGTGATGGGCGAAATTTTCGACATTTTCAGTCAAATTTAACATTTTCTTGTTTTTTGTATTAAAAAATACTATGTACCTGAAAGTATAATTTGGTGAAGTGTCTGTATCCTATGGCGCTTGTAAGTCTCCCTAATGACTGTACGAGAGCATGTAGTGTACATTCTAATTTAACTGCATGCAAACTTTCAAATTGGCTTTTCCACACTTTTATTTTCATTGCATTTCAATACATTCTAATCAAAATAGCATTGACAAGTTTAATGATAGAAGCACAACGTTTTCACTGCATGTCCCACACATTATGACTAATAATTATATGCATGGAGTTTGAAATAACATTGATAGTTTTTTAAATAAAAAAGTAAAATATGTGTAGTAATTTAAAAAAATAAATGTTCATATACAGCGGATGTATATATTTTTTATTCCTTTATTATAATGATATATAAAAGTTAATGCTATTGAAGACTTCGCCAATTTTGGAATATATTAAACAGTACCAACTAAATTGGAAACACCATCTTGAAAGAATGAGTTTAAATCGGATCCCCAAAGCTGTTCATAATTATATACCAAGAGGACGAAGATCTCTAGGCCGTCCTATGAAACGCTAGAGGGAAATTTTTCTATAGGATCGTAACAGGCCTTGGCCTAATACTTGGAAGGAAGAAGAAGAAGAAAAAATGCATAATGTTGTTCTAAATACGTCAGTGGTCGTGTAGAACAAAATTAAAGAAATTACTAAAAAAAATATGGGACTAATTGAAATTTTAATATGCAAATTTTTTAATGGATTTTCTTCTATAACTCAAAAACATTCAAGCCTAGAAGGTTGAACCTTCAGTATAATATTACCTATTGAAGCATGAATGTGTGTGCACAAATCAAGTATGTTTGAGCCTTTTGCATGGGTTCCCTGAAGTAGTCCCCGCCCGGAGAACCGAATGGGGGACTATTTGACCTCCGGAAAATTTTACCCCAGTTGAACCCATGTCCGCATTTCTTGACGGTAGTATTTTTATGGTGAAAGATAGTCACTCTTTGGACCAAGGTATTTTTTTTCGTCTGGCTTATCACCTTCGACCAGTCCGGCATGGGTAACCCTATCGACAGCAATGCTACCGGCGGCATAGCTCTCAGGATCATTTAAGCGCGCAAGTCACTCCACCACGACAAGGTAAAGATACCATGGAGGGCTCCAAATCAAGTATGTAGCTTACAAAATGTAGAAAATAGGAATTTGACCCATCACCCCGCTTAAGAATCTTCTTCTTGCTGTCTATATTCACACGGTTAATAAAACATGGAATTCCCTTCCACCCTATGTCAGAGACTGTCAAACTATAACATCCTTCAAAAACAAACTAAAGAATTATTTAATAACAAACTAACTTATACACCTCACTGATAGTATTCTTTTAGCAATATTAATATATTTAATTATTTATGTAAATAATATTAAGAATAACAAATATTTTTATTTGTTTTGTTTTAAATATTGTATAATCGTAAAATTAGTTTTCTATATCTCATTATTTTCCTGCTTTTTATATACACTAGACAGGGACAATTTAATATGTCTTGCTTGTATACATTTTATTATTAGTTTTAGTCTTAATTTTAACTAATATTAACTGGTTGTATTATAGATCGTAATATATTAGATATTATCATTTGATCAAATGTTTACTTAGTGTTTAATATTAGAGTTAATTAAGATTGTTATATTCTTATGTAATATATGTTTGTCCTGGTGAGTGGAAGAGAAGGCCACATGGCCTTAACTCCACCAGGCTAAATAAATCTAAAAAAAAAATATGAGAGAGCCATATGATAAGAAACATTATCTTCATGTAACTTGTAAGCCCATGTTTCCCTTAACAGAGATTTAGATTATAAAAAAACGTAAATGCAGAAATTCCTGTATCATTATTATTCTTTTATACTGTTAATACTTGTTTCAGTTGGTTCAAATTATATTAAAATACAGTATTGGAATGTTATATAACTATTAGGTAAACACGTTCCCAAATGTAGAACTTTTCTCATGGAGAGTCACCAAAGAGAGAAAAATCACATCTTCAACCACTTTCAACATCATTATGACTTTTGAGATTTTATATTGATTTTCAAAAAGCCGGGCAAAGCAATAAAATAGAAAAAAAGAGCTTAACTATGTCTGGAAAACCTACGAGCTACTTTTTAAAACATTTAATTTCGTGACAACAGAATCTTATCATGGAATTAGGGCTATCACGAAAATAGGGAACTTTACCATGTATATTAAATTTTCTCGTGAATGAATGAATCAATAAGCCACTGTGTCCTATGAAGGGCTAGGACCTCCTACAAGAGGGATGAGCTGAAATACCATGTGGTTCATGTAGCGAGTCCACATGAACGTAGAGTACTCTTTTGATTTAAAGTATATTTTAGGTTGGCAATATTGTGCAGTTTGTGATAGGACTCAAAGTTTTTGACTTTTTAATGGTGCACGTTTGTATTCTTTTTTTGCAGGGGCAATTACCATGTTATTGACATATCGAAAGTTAAATGCATCTTTCTTTGACTCTGCAGGGGGGAGGAGATCCTATTTTACATCAACTATTATTTTGATTTAAGCACAAGGAATTCAATATAGAAACTCATATCGCCTTCGTTGACTTCATAAAGGCTTTTGACAAAGTAGACAGAAATAGATTACTACAAATTTTAGCTGATGATAACGTTCCACAACAATATATTACTAATGTCTTCAACATCTATAAAGATCATGAAATCTCTGTTAAACAAGATGGCAAATTATCTTCTTGGGAAAAGATCAACACTGGAGTAAGACAGGGATGTGGACTTTCACCGGTGCTTTTCATTATATACATGAATAAATTAATAAATGAATGGAGGAAAACACGAGGATATATACCCATCAACAGGAACCACAAACTCGATGCTATTCTTTTTGCAGACGATTTAGCTCTTCTGGCACTTTCCGAAAATGATTTGCAACGATCAATTTATAATTTACAAAAAATAGCTGCCGAATTTAATATGGAAATATCAATTAACAAAACTAAAATTATGGCATTTCATGGGAAGGACCCCATACAAAGTAAAATCTGTCTCCAGAATAAAATTTTAGAGAGATCTAATCAATTTAAATATCTTGGATATTATCTCTCTATCTGGGATGAAAAGGATATCCCTGAAAAAGTTACTAGTTATAATAAAAGTTTAGGAATTATTAATCAAGTTATGAAACCATCCCTTGTACAAAAAAAACACCAGATTACGTTTATATAACACTTTGGTTAGGCCAGTGTTGACCTATGGTAGTGAAGCATGGACACTAAGAAAACAACATGAAAGCAGAATAACGGCTTGTGAAATGAGATTCATGCGCAGAACAGCGGGTTACACCAAATGGGATCGGAAAAGGAACACCGATATCTTAAAAGAATTGAAGACTACGCCAATTTTGGAATATATTAAACAGTACCAACTAAATTGGAAACACCATCTTGAAAGAATGAGTTCAAATCGGATCCCCAAAGCTGTTTATAATTATATACCAAGAGGACGAAGATCACTGGGCCGTCCTATGAAACGCTGGAGGGAAAATTTTCTATAGGATCGTAACAGGCCTTGGCCTAATACTTGGAAGGAAGAAGATTATTTTGATTTATGAATAGATTCTACTAGTGAATTTTCCCATAGTTCATTTAAAATGCTTGTTCTCACTACGAAACACTAAAAAAACAGTGTAAGTGTACGGAAATCCTTCATTTTTTACCGAAATATCTAAACTTAATCTTTAATTAAACGAATATGTGTTGTTTAAGAGGATTGCTATTTTTTACATATTTTAATACGAGAGTAAGGGTTCTGAAGCTGCTGACGCAGAAAATCCTTATAATTATTTTCTGTGCAACATTTTAATGCCGGGACGGCTTGATATAATCTCCCATATTTGTGGATATCTCCACTTCCCACTCCCTTCGTCTGTCCCTCTCTAACACACACGAGATTATAAGAACCATTATAGAAATACAAACAGCTACTTGTTAGCATTGGAACAAAAGAAATATAGACGAAATGTGTTGAAACAGAGTAACTGCTAATATAGTGAATAACTTCTCAGGCCTAATTCAACGAAACAAACTCATCTCTATATTTTCATTCACAAGATTAAAAAAAATGAGGTTATGAGGTTTAAAGTTTTGTTTTATCAGTAGTATAATAAAAAGTAACACATCTCTTTTGGTTGAGGAACCAGCTATAACGGCTGGGGGACTCGACATGCTAACCACATGTCACCCCTACACTGGCTGTTGATCATCTACCTCTGTGATTGACACATGTGGATGTGAAGGGCCAGCAGCCGGCTGGTAAAAGGGCAACCGCTGAAAAGTGGAAATACCCTCAATCGGAACACATCTCTTTTCCTTGACTATTGAACTCATGCCCCAAATGGAAGTCAGTGACCAGTCACGTATCAATGAATTTTATTTTACAACCAATTACAGTTTTGTTTAACATCGCTCTTTATCGATTTATCTTTATCAGCTCCTGCTTTTGTGATAAAGAAAGCTCCTCCATTTTAATATTCTGAACAGATCAGAGGATTATTTATCTGCAAAAAATACATTGTATATAACAAATAATGAACAGATTCCAAATAAACGTTATTTTTCCACTATAGTGCATTATTACAATATTGCGATCCTATTTGGTAATAAATAATATGATCTAGTTGAGTGAATGAACTTAACCGCACATTTCTGATTTGCTTTCAAACATCGCCGTTTACATTACATATATAAATATTTTAAAATTCCGTTAACCATATTTAAATAATAATTTTTCATTAAACAGCTTAATTTTATTTAACTCATGCCCCAAATGGGAGTAAATGACTAATCACGCTTCAATGATTTTTTATTTACAACCAATCACAGTCGTGTTTCGCCTCGAATTTATCAACCGAAGTTTATCATATTAAAGAAAACTCCTCCTTTTTAACATTCTGAATAGGTCATAGCATTATTTGCAGTGACGGACTCTCTTAAAGAAATTTTAAATACTGGCTACCTCCTGGTATACATAGTACATGCATCTCAGACCATAGTGCATGCTGGGAGATAATATTAAAAGCAATTTGTAGTATAATTGAGTGATACCACCACCAAAAAAAAAAAAAACACTCTTTGAACGTTCTTAAACGAATTATTTTCCAGAGGAAATAACGTTGCAAAAAAGTATAATTGACATATTTACATCATAGGACAACAGAAATTCATTAATACATATAATGTTGGTTATAAATTTCTCCACTAGGGTGCATTCTTACAATATTGCGATCCTTTGGCAACAAATAATATGATCTGGTTGCAGTGATGAACAAAAGAAGCAAATGAAGCGTATCAATCGTTTCTCATCTGTTTTCAAACATCGCCGAATACATTAATTAGGCCTGTATAAATATTTTAAAATAATTATAGTTAAATAATGATTTGTGAGTAAACAGCTTAATTTTATTCGTTAAATAGTCCTAACAACAGCCACTCTTGATTTACAGATTATCTTCATAAATGCACTCCTCACTATTGGAAATCACTCGTTGAATTACTTATGATAATTAATAAAAATAGGCCTACATTTATTTACTCTATTTAAAATTTATCTCGAAATAGTACTAAGAGCTTGGAGGAAAAAATGTCAAAAAATGGGCATACCCATCCAAAATACACATGTAGGCTAAATTTTGCAGATGACCAGTTATTAATAGCACAAGACTACAATGAGATAGAATATAGGCCTATGGCAAAAAAAAAGGAAAGAATATGAAAAGTGGGGACTTTATATAAATATAGAAAAAACTAAATATCCATGTATAGGAGAAGAAAGGGAAAATATAAATTTGAACAATGGAGAAGAAGTAAAACCTAGTACTGAATGCACTTATTTAGGAACAAAATTAGACCATTCAGGCGATAACACAGTGGAAATTAAAAATATAATCGCACAAACAAAACAAGCAATAAATGCTTTAAAATCTGTTTGGTGGAGCAAAAATATTACAAAAAATAAAAAATTACAAATATATCAAACCATAATTCAAAGCATTTTTAACATATGGTGCCTGAAGTTTGGCAAATTCCTATCAGGGAAACGAAAAAATAATTTTAAGTACAGAAACGGATGTTTTTAAGAAGATCAGCTGGAAACTCTAGAATGGATAGAATACGAAATAAAGAAATAAGGGAAGTTATGGGTGTACAAGGGGAGCCGGATATCATAGACATTATAGAACATAAAATATTACAGTTGTATGGCCATGTCAAAAGAATGCCAGAACAAAGATTGCCAAAAATTGTTACGGAATGGATCCCAATGGAAAGGAGGAAGAGAGGAAGACCGAAGAAAACTTGGATAGAAGGAGTACAAGCAGCTATGAATATGAGAGGAATGGAGGAAGATCAATGGATGGACAGAGAGGAATGGCGTTTGGTTTCCGGAAGACGGCAGCAGCTGCCATGATACCGGATGATGATGTTGATGATTTATTTTTATTCTTTTAAGCTCTAAAACTCGGAACATGGTTTCTGCTTTATATTCAACTTTTTTTCTATTATCACCACCCCGTCCACCACTGTGGTCTCAAGGTAGCGTGCTGCCTTGTCACGCAGCGGGCCCGGGATCGATCCCCGGTCGGGGCAGTTTTTCTGGGTGATATTTTTATCGGGGTTTTTCCTCACCTGTAAGACAAATGTCAGGAAGACTTTAAGGCCCAAACTGTCCCCGAAATCATATGGCCATCATCCTTATCATTATCATCCTTACCATTATCATTATCATCAACATCATCCTTCACCGGTGTGGAAAGCAACGGGAAGCTACCACACCTACACAATTCCTTAGTAAAGCTGCAAGCATAGCGTGAAAATGCTATGATTGCAGTGAAGGACCTGCCTTCGGGCAGAATTACTATGGATGGATGGATCACCACCCCAATTATAAAATACCAAGTAACAATATATCAGGATATAAGTAAGTATGTTTCACTGATATACTCTCATATAATAACTCATTTATATGTAGTATATGAATGAGTTAGAGTCACTGTAGTCTAGGTCACATATCTTCCTTTTCCATAAAATTACTATTTCTTCTTCTTCATCATCATCATCATCATCATCATCTTCAAAGGGATTATGCTCTTAAGCCAGTTCCTTCTTCACATATTCTCCAACCAACATTTTAGTGGTCTTCCCAAATCTCTCCTTCCTTTAGGTTTATAATAAAAAAAATCTTCTAGGTTGACCACTATAATGATGAATCCTTTCCTCTAATGATATTGCATTTATTTCTTTTTTTTCTTTTTTTTTCTTCTTCACTTCACAGGCTAGGCAAATTGCCTGTTCCTACTCACAGTTGTCCTGTCTATCTTTTCACTGGCCTTCCTATATTCCTTGAACCTCTTGGCTTGTAGTTAAATACTGCTTTTGGTAATCTTGTTACATTCGTTCTTTCTACATGTCTAATCTATTTATCTCTATATTCATCGATTTTATCATTCAATGGATATATATTTTTATATCTTCATTCTTTATTCGATCCAATCTTGTGCAACCTTTTGTTCTTCTAAGGAAGTTCATTTCTACGCTTTGTATTCTGCTTTGTAATTTTTTGGTCATTACCTAAGTTTCACTCCTATAAAGCAATGCAGGAACCGCTAATGTTTTATAAAACTTAATTCTAGTATCTCTTCTTGTTTAGTTCTTTAATGTTTTATGTATAGTTCTGCATATCATTTGAAATTTTAACAGTTTCATATTTGTGTCTCTTTCTTAATTTTTCCTTATGTCCTCATTTTTAAATTTATTTAACCCAGTGAAACCCTTAGCTGATCTCAAAAACCCCATTTCTGTTGGTTAATTTGAGTTTCCTTTCTCGTTTTTTCCTTTCAATGTTCTATTTATTGTACATTTTTACATTCACTAGTATATTTATAAGTTACTTCGCATTCAAAATATTTGAAACTTCTGACCTGTTCTAATGGAGTATAACATAGTACAATTTTTTTGTACGAAATCTATACTTTCCTCGAAAAGCCATTGTTTTTCTTTCTTTTTGTTCTGAAATTTTAAAATTGTATTTCTAACTTATCTTTATCTAATCGTTTATAAAAAAACAAATGCTTCATTATAAGCCTCAAGGCCGAAGAAATGTAGGAACACCAAAACGTCGGAAGAAGGACTTATAGCATATTGTGAATCGGGGAGCGGAACGGGACATCAGGTCCATTACCTTGAAGATGATGATGACTTATTTATTGTAGTACATACATTGATTGTTGTACTTCATTTACATTTTCACGTATTAACACTTGATTCTCCGCAAACAGCAATGTATTTAGGCCTATAATAAAATATGGAGGATTTCTACACTTCAGGTCGTTTTATTATCCATTCTCTAACAACGTCGTTTATATATATATATATATATATATATATATACACACACACACACACATATATATATTCCGATTTTTCCGATTGAGGGTCTTTCCACTTTTTCAGCGGTTGCCCTTTTACCAGCCGGCTGCTGGCCCTTCACATCCACATGTGTCAATCACAGAGGTAGATGATCAACAGCCAGTGTAGGGGTGACATGTGGTTAGCATGTCGAGTCCCCCAGCCGTTATAGCTGGTTCCTCAACCTGGAGCCGCTACTTATTGTAGCTACCCAATTGCCTCACGATGCTGGGTGGGCACCGGTCCCATACTGGCCGAAATACCATGAGAAAATTTCTTTCCCCATGGAGACTCGAACCAGCGCAAGTCCCGTAGCTCTGCGCCAAGGCTTTCTACCTTAACCGCTCGGCTACGGCGCGGGACATATATATAAAGCAACAGGAAGCTACCACGCCTATAGTTACCTAGTACAGCTGCAAAGCATAGCATGAAAATGCTATGATTGCTGTTAAAGACCTGCCCTCGGGCAGAATTACTATGGCTGGATGTATATATATATATATATATATATAAATAATTGCTTAGGTACCTGTTATGGTGGCCACTAGATGTCAGTTGGAATGACTTCCCACTCCCATTTGTGTGAATTGAGAATCCTACATATATAAGAAAAAATGTATGTTTGTGCTGGAATACTTGAATAGCTCAGTTGGTTAGAGCGCTAAACGTACTGATTTTAGAGACTCGGGTTCAAATCCCGACTCAAGCATTCTTTTTTTCATATCATATTTGCCTTCATTGCCAAATGTCAAAAATATAGTTATAATATCTAAATATACAAGCGTTACTGTTATAAAGTAAATATTCTCTTTAAAAATTTGCTTACCTGTTATGGTGGCCACTAGATGTCAGTTGGAAAGACTTCCCGCTATCTCTTGTGTGAATTGAGAATACTACATATATAAGAAAAATGGATGTTTATGTTGGAATACTGGAATATCTCAGTTGATTAGAGCGCTAAACGTACAGAGTTTAGAGATTCCGGGTCCAATCCCGACTCAAGCATTCATTTTTCATAAACATAACGGAAAATGTATTGTAATAGATTCCTGAACAAAAAGTTTATAGTATAATGTTATCGTCTTTGGTGTCTTGTGAAACCAATCTTAATACAGTCTTGAATTTAATTTAATTTACAAGGTACTAAATTTAACACGTGTGTAGCCATTAATGAAACTTCAAGTTTTAGGTCCATCTAATTGACTTTTTAACTTCATACATTTCTCTATCTTGGCATTGCTTATTTATGGAATCATACAAATAAATAAACGATATTGAGAAGAGAAAATAAAAAGAAGAAAAATTAATAAATAAAGTAAAAGAGAATAAAACAAGAAAACGTAGAAAATAGGTAAATGAAGAAGAAAGAAGAAAAATGTAAGGAAATAAAGAAGGAAGGAGATACGAAAGGAAAAAAGGAAGAAATAAATTAAGACACGAACACAGAAAGAGGAAGAAAAGTGAGAAAAGAAGAAACGTATGGTAGGAAAAATAATGAGAGCAAGAAAAAGGGAAAGAAATGAAAAATAATAAGAAGATACACAATATAAGGCAACATTTTTTAAAAGTTATACTGCATTTCAAATCTTTACTTTGGCTTGGAAAACGTGATTCTTTTTGAGTGATAAAGTTGCTACGCGAACAATATGATAGTGGGACCACCTGGTTCTGACATCTTGAAACGTCCATCTCCCGCTCTGATTTCCCCCTCCTACATTCCAGAAACTTCTTCCATACGAGAGAGTAACGTAAACTTCACTAGCAGATAAAATACTGATCGCAAATACGGTACAACTTGGTGCATATCATCTCCAATTCAATAATAATATTGTATTAAAACGTTATATTGCGATATCCTGAAGATGGAGGGTGTCCCCAAAAAATATGTATCGGTTCCTCTTGATATTCCCTGATGATGATATGTTTTTCATGATTGTTTCTGTTATTTACACAGGTATCCTCAAACAAAGTATACAATTTTTTCGTCCACACTTTCCGGTCTTGCGTGTCGGCTTCTGTCATATTTCTCTTCTTCATGTTGTATTGAATTCCCTTTATTCACGTTGGCTTCGGTCTACTACATTTTCCTTTTTCCAGGAGGTATCCATTTCAATACTTCTTTGTTTGATTCTGTATCCCTTCTTCTCATTATATGTCCATACCATCTTAATTGAATTTCTTCAATCTCTTGTAAAATATCCTTTTCTACATTAATTATTTTCTTATTGTATTATTTTTTAATTTTATCTAATTTTGATATTCTTGCCGATCTTCTTAAAAAGTCACTTTTTGTGACTAATAATTTATTTCTGTGTTTTTGCTTTAAAGTTCATGTTTCCGCACCATATAATAACATACTCTTCACAATTGTGTTATATATCAATAATTTAGTTCTCTTGATTATATGCTTACTCCATAAAATATAATTTAATATGCCAATAACTTTCATTGTCTCTATTATTCTTTTTTCGATGTATAATTCATGTGATCCTTCTTTTTAAATTATTTATCCCAAATACTTAAAATATTCTACTATTTTAATCTCTATTTAATCTAATAATAATAATAATTATTATTATTATTTTTATTTATTTATTTTCGTCCGGCTTTAAATCTTTAGGCTTTTTAGCATTGCTATGTTTTTTGTGACGAACAGGGAGTTGGCCTGATGCATCAACCCCCAACCTGGAGGACCAGGTAATTTTTGGTCAAGGTTTTCTTCCTCTAGCCTTTGTCGAGCCAATGACGAACTGCAAGGCAGCAGTATCTGTACCCTAGATAAGGGGCCCTCCCAGGGGCGTACTGAACCCTGGTTTTTTAACGAGGTTGTTACTCCTCCCCCTCACCCTTTTCTATCCTGGCTTGGGACAAGCTTTGGCGGGTTTAATAATAATAATAATAATAATAATAATAATAATAATAATAATAATAACAATAATAATAATAATAAAAGTTTAATACACTTGATGATACAAAACTAAGATCATCAATCAACGTCCTCAACGATAACACATATATTGATCACACAATTATTATCACAAATAATGCCACAAGTTATTTCCATATTTATCTAGAGGATTTGGAAATCAGAAGTGGCATTTGTTAGGACTAAATTAACGAATAAGATTAAGCTGTTTACTCAAAAATAACTATTTATATACAATTATCGGCATTTTAAAATATTTATATATTTAATGTAAACGGCCATGTTTGAAAAAACATAAAAAATATGTGGTTATGTTTATTCATTGCAACTTGATCATATTATTTATTGCCAAATACGATCGCAATCAGCGATAAACCACTAAGATCACAATATTGAAAGAATGCACCCTAGTTGAGAAAAAAATGAAACATATCAAACTCTATATTATAACCAATATTATAGTTTATTAATTATTTTTTAGGAAAAAACTCTGTAAAATCATTATTTAAAAGCACAATTATTGAACACACAATTATCAAATGTGCAGTTCGAAGGAATCTGTTCATTATTTGTTATATTCAACGTATTTTTTGGAGAGTCAGTAACTGCAAAATAATGCTCTGACCTGTTAAGCATATTAAAATGAAGAGCTTTCTTTATTTTGGTAAACGGAATTCGATACATAGCGAGGTGAAACACGACTGTCATTCATTGTAAATAAAAATTCATTGAAACGTGGTTGGTCATTGACTCCCATTTGGGGCATGAGTTAAATAGTCAACCTGTCATTTAAATATCAAATTTATTTGGCAGTTCTATGTATAAATAATTGATGTTCTAATATTTAGAAATAATATAGCGTTAGAATACAGTTGTATTGATTTAATGAATAGCCGCCACTGAGATATAATACCCAATGAAGTTAATGACTTATTTTGAACTTTAAGAAGACAAATAAACAATTTTCAATTAATTTAAGACACTTACGGGGTGAATCATAAATATGGCTCTACGTTTGATCGAGTTGTGTGATGAAAATATTACCGTTACAGGAAATATGAAATTACCGTTGGAAAGGCAATTATTCAAATAAAAAATGGAATAAAACAAAACAGTGTAGAACTTACGTCATTAGTGAAAATGGCGTTGAATATACAACAGCAAATTACAATTGCTGCATGGGCAATAACGTATGCTAATGGTCGTGAGGTCGCAAGACGGACAAGACGTCAGTTTAACGTAGCATTGCAGCCGTCGACTGTGGGGAAGTGGAGAAAACGACTGCTGGAAACGGGAAGGGTGCAGAAAATGAAACCTCCTGGAAGGCCTCACATTAGCACGGATGCAGAAACAACGAAGAGAATTGTGGAGGCGTTCGACGATAGCCCACAAAAATCAACCCGCCAAGCTGCACGTGAGCAGTGATTTTTTTGTTTTGTTTTGTTCTATTGTTGTAATTTGAAGGATTCCCTTTCCAATGATAACATTATATTTCCTTTAATAATAATATTTTCGTCACAAAATGCGATCAAACGTATAACCATATTTCTGAATCACTCTGTATTACACAATAGAGACTTATTAAAAGAGATAAAAATAATAAATAATCAAAATAAGGTCTTAACATGATATTATCATCATCGTCAATAACAATCAGGGATTAGGCCATTGGCCAGTTCCGCTTCAGGATAGATATTGGTCCCTCGCTTATTAGGTCGTCCTGGGTCTCTTCGCCCTCTGGGTCTGTAGTTGAATAGCTGCAGAGGTAGTCAACTGTTATGCATTCAAAGGAGATGTTCATGCCAATTATATTATATTCTTCGATGGTTTCAGTTATTGCTGGTGTGTTGAGTGCTTTCCTCAGCTCCCCTGTGGTCATAAAGCATATAACCCGCTAAAGATCTTAATAAATTCATTTCTGCAGCTACTATCCTATTTAATTTGCCTGCAGGATATTATCTGTTCTCTAATTTTATATTTTACTTGAAATTCCCATTACGATATGAAATAAAAGCAAATCTAGTCATAGTTAATTAAAATGTCACTGAAATATCCCGCAATGTATTGTAATTTGTAAACTTGCTCAAATTACAGTTTTATGGCAGCCATTTTACAGCATGGTGTGTTTTATAACCAATCACGTATAATCCAACTCTATAAAACAATTGAACGTCCATAAATTCCGCAAAACAATTGAAAATCACTACATTCTAACAGAACTGGAATAAATAACTGAACATCGACTTAAATACTTCATGTTACCATGGAAACAAAACTTTATAAATCAATTCGAAACCTCGATATTTGGGTTGAAAAAGGAAAACCATATTCTGTAAATGGATTAAGAGGCATACTCATTTTTAAAAAAGTTAATTGTTTAGTGGGGACTATGCTGCCATCTGTGGTATTAACTGTCAATTAAGCAGGCAGTGGTACAACCAGAGAACGGAGAACTTAATTACTTTTTGAATAGAGGCGGTTTACCCTAGTGTAGGGAGAGTTAACAAAATACAAACATGGATTACATCACTGAAATTTCATTTAATGTCTGCATCACGACTGCAGAACAAGAATTCAACCCCTCTGAGGCTTAAAATGTCGCGTAACAATGAAGTTGAACCCATATTCAGTGTGTTACACGCTAATTTCCATGTTAATTTAAATATTATTTTCAAACAAAGCGCTTTGCAAAACAGCTTACATAATGTTACTAAATAACAAAATTACTGTGGAAAGCAAACAAATTTATAAAGTATAGATATTTTAAAAATAAAATTGTAAACATTTATATCGCTAGGTTGTGCACCAAATGCCTGTTACAGTGCGCCCTTGTTTATGATTTCTATTTATTATTGAAGGATTAACAGGTGTTTTTCTCGCAAATTCATCAGATAGGGACAGAGGGAATCTCGTTAGTCCATTCATGCGCGTCACTAATTAGATGAGACATTTGGCTACCTTAAGAGAGTCATAGACACTATTTGATTAAAAATCGCACTACTTTACAATCACTTTAACCAATAATACTGTAGGATAGAAATATTAAGCTTGATTGTCCTCCCCCTTGGTGTTTTCGACACGAGTATACGACATCCGGAATCAAATTCCGTTCTTTTCATGGTGATCGTATAAAAGTTGTATTCTGAAAATACGGTTGAATATCATTACGATGTGGGCTTCTTGGTATACCCAATTAGGCAGAATGATATCCCATAATGTTACATACTCCTATTTTATTTCAATACCGGTTTGTTTTCGTCAAATGTAAAATAATTTAACGAACATATAATTCATTAAATAAAGGCAACAGAGTTTCAGGCTGTTTAAAAGAAACCATTTGGAAAAATAAATATCCTACAAAATATGCTAAAACCAAAATTATATATTCGGTAATCTGCCCACTTTGCATATCTACAGCAGAAACTAGACCAAAACAACTGTTTTAAGCATGTGAAATGAAAGTTCTGCGAACAATAGAAAACATAACATTGAAATCACATTAGAAGTGAGAAGAGAAAATTTACAAATAGAATAAATTTGAAATTGGATAAATAAAAGAGAGAAATAATGAAATGAACATATAAATAGAATGTCAAACGACAGAGTAATTAAAATAGCTATGGATAAATTCCCAAGTGGGAAAAGAAATATTGGACGCCGGAAGAAAAGATGGAAATACATAATTGAGGCAATGCATTGAAGAGGTACAGACACCTTGTCTACGCAGGAAGAAATAATAAGATAATTCATACAATTTTCGTCTGATTCATTAGATTCCTTATTTCAAATTGTTTGTCTGATACATCTCTATTGCCAGATAAATTTCTTCCATGTAATTCATTTCACTCTTTTATATCCTTACTTAAATACACCGCATGGTATAGAGGTAACGTGATTGCCTAGGTTATTACCGGTCTGAGTTCGATCCCCGGTCGAGACAAATTTCCTGGTCGAATGCTTCGTTGTACATTTTTTTAAATTGTAAGACAAATAATAATGCTTGCACATATTAAGTTTGCAATTTCCGAAAAAATAGATCACGTAACTTTAACATTTGAAGTGTTGTCTTGGCTTCGATTGAAAAACAGGTGAAAGATGCATTCCCTATACTTCTTATACAACACTATGTCCACCTCACCATCCCCGTACCTTTCTACTCGCTTCTATTCACTCTCTGTCCAATATAATTTAATAGAATTGAGAGACAATTTAACTCTATGAACATTAATAAATGTATATGTTTCTATAAATATTACTCCCTTAGATTAGTTAATTTAAATAACAACCAGCATTAATCGTCTTCTCAGTCAAAAAAATTAACGGAATCAAGTCGACGTTCAAGCTCCTTGTGTGAGATTTTTTTTTTTTTTTTGCTTATTTTATGTTGAACTGGGTGTCCTGAATGGAACTTTCTATATCTTCCAGAAAATGTTGGTTTTATTTGCCAATTTGTCAAAAATTATCCATTACTCAAATGTATCACTGTGACGTGAAGGAAACTCACACAAGGAGATTGAAACGTCGACGTGAATAAATTAGTATTTTTTGGCTGAGATAACGACACAAATTCAAATAAAATTTATTTTACAACCAATTCTTATTAACAAATTATACACTCGGTTTAATTCCATTTATGTTTCTTAATGTTTACTTAAAACATTACATTTTCATTGTAAAAATATTTATTATTATTATTATTATTATTATTATTATTATTTATTATTGCCGAGATGTCGGACGTCCTCGGAAGAGATGGTATTAGATCTATTAGTGAAGATGGAACAGGCAACTCTCGCTAAACCAGGAAGTGAAGAAGAAGAAGAAGATTATTATTGCCTAAAATTGTTATGGAATGGATCCCAATGTAAAGGAGGAAGAGAGGAAGACCGAAGAAAACTTGGATAGAAGGTGTACAAGCGGCTATGAATATCAGAGGATTGGAGGAAGATCAATGGATGGACAGAGAGGAATGGCGTTTGGTTTCCGGAAGACGGCGACAGCTGCCATGATACCGGATTTTAATAAAGATTATTATTATTATTATTATTATTATTATTATTATTATTATTATTATTATTATTATTACATTTCATGATAAAATCCCATTGAGGCATTATTCACAAAATTATAATAAAAATCGAACAATGTTTACCTAATACGTCCGTCTCCTCAACTTTGAAAACTATTAATTCTCTGTAGGCCTTTAGGGACTAGTCCCATCATCAGCAAAAAGAGCAGGAAATAGGTAATTATCTACTGACCCTGAATGCAATACTCAGGAACAAGAGATGTAATACTCATTCAATAAAATATTTCATTCAGTTAATGATAAAATGACAAAACACTGATGAAATATCTTAAAAGTGAAACGCAGATAAACTCCTAAAATTTGAGTGACTGATACTAAAGGCTGACCGCTCTTAAAGGGATCCTCATCAAAACAAAATCATGTGACCTGCTCGTTTTTTATTGGTTATGGATACTGACGTACGATATAGAAGCAATAACTACGCGAAAATGTAGTTCTTCATTAAATTGAAAATATGTCCTTTGAATATACTTGTTATTCTTCGTGAATGAAAATTATATTCAACATGGAAAATATTCCAAAATATATCTAACCAATAATTACAACTTAAAACAGTTTACTACATATGGATGATGTATTTAATTCATGATTCAGTCGATTCTGATACAACAAAATGGCTGAAGATGTCGAGTCTTCTGTTGCTGTGTCGTCATCTGAACTTTTAAAACACAAGTCTGGCAAATCTTTGACTAGCTAGTGATAAAAATTATTTTAAATGTATTTCACAAATTCAGTCAAAAATCTTACCAGCTTTCTTGTAAACTACCCCATTCAAAGATCATATGTCTTATATTCTTCACATGTGCACCCGGGTCAATGTGACAGAAATTGTGGCGTGAATGGCGGAAGGATACAATTGACGTATGTTTATGACAGGATCACTCTAAGAGAGGATAAGGTGTAATGAGGGTTTTCCAAGCATGCCAATGATGTATCCATTAGAGGCGGCTTGGGCAGATAGATTTATGACTGTTTGGGAGAAAATACCTTAAGATTTGTCTTAAAGTATATCTCATGGGACTATAAGCACACAAATCCTTCCACAACGAACGAGGTAAACATACTATCACATAAGGTAATGCAATAATATTGTATGGAACTATTACGTTTCTTTTATATACATATATTCAGGTGAGATATATGTGGTATGCCATCAAAGTTATTAGAGATTAATAACAGAATGCAAACTACAATCCGCATTGATTCGACATTATCAAATTGTTTGCTTCTTGTTGAAATACGTGTTCAGTCAACTTGGTTGTGATTCATTACATTACCTGTGCAACATTCTCAGTCAAGCGCGAATCAACCCGAATAACCATCCCCCTGTTGTCATGCAATGATAGAACTCAAACTCATGTCTGCGTACTGCAGTGCTATAATTTAAACGTCACCATCTATAAAGAACACAGTTTACATAAATAGAAACACGCAACCCTTCAAATTTTTATAACAAACTCAGTAAATATATTTTATTGCTGTATTATTATTATTATTATTATTATTATTATTATTATTATTGTTATTATTATTACTATTATTATTAGTTATTATTGTCGTTACTATTACAATTATTTTTTATTTTATTATTATAACTATTATTATTGTGGACTAGTGCTTATGCTCTTTGCCTCTGGTCCCAAGGGTCGCGGGTTCAAACTCGGGCGGGGTCGATGGATTTTTTAGGACGGAAAAATCCAAGGAGCAAGTCCTCCGGGAGGGACTTTAAGCCGTGGGTCCCGAGTCCGAAGATTTTCAGGCTCGTAAAACATCCTTAAGCCTGAATGAAAAGGCCTCTAAGCAAAATTTACTGAATTTTCCCATCCTAGTACTACCTTGGTTTCCTAGATGTCAGTATGAGGCGGAGCGCTGACCACGTACCACTCAAAATGACATCTATACGAAAACAAGTGTAACTAAATTAGTATAGTTCAAATTCTTCCCTGTAGGGGGAGAGCGCCTAAATCTCTATAAAGGGAAAACATAGGCTTACAATACAAAACAAATACTATCAACATGGAATGCTGTCCACATGGAAGAAGAAAGAAAGGAAGACTCCGAAAATCGTGTATGCGAGAAATAAGAACCGGAATAAGAACAAGAGGACTGGAGGACATGGAGTGGATGGATAAGGACGAGTGGAGAAGGAAAATAAAACTTTAGACATAGAAATATGTGTAAACATTCAAAATCTGTAGCTATATAATTAAAAATATTAATATGAATACTATTATTATTATTATTATTATTCCTACTATTAGGCTACTGCTATTCATATTTTTATTATTACTATTTTTATTACTGCGACTGTTTCTATTACCATTACTATATTATTATTATTGTTATTATTATTATTATTAATTATTAATTATTATTATTATTATTATTATTATTATTATTATTATTATTATTATTACTATTAGTTTTAAAATGTATCCCAATATATCAATACAATTTTTAATTAATATTACAACTGATATTTAACTGAAAATCAATAAAAAAAGTAAATATGTCTTTACACAAAATTATTCCTGAAACCTTTTGAAAAATGGTGTTTATTTATCGTATGCCATACTCTGTCTCATTTCAGTAATATAATAGCTTATAAAATTACAGGAAAATGTAACATTATATCATACATTATAATATTCACAGAAAAAAAAATGCAATTTTCAAAAAAAAAATAACGAGCAATGAAAATCTTAAACCAGTAATATTTTAGAAGTATATATTAATTTTATTCCTAGTTTATCCTCAAACAGTCCTAGTAACATCAACTTTGCATAAGAACCAGTTCGTTGTGTGTTAATTTTAGAAATATCGTTTTGTGCCAGTAACTAAATAGTAATACACATAATATATTTATTTATTAAAATAATAAAATTGTACATTTAAATGTGTTTTAAGTTGTAAGGATATTGAAAGAGTTTACGAATTCTATTTTTGAAGAGAAACATTTTCGCATAGCCTGAGACTCGATCCCGGGACCCTTGGCTTGCCGGGCCAAGTGCTCTACCAACTGAGCTACCGAGGCGAGTTGCGATCTAGACGCAAATTTTTCTCTTATATACGTTGTAATTCCCTCGCGCCAAATGCTTGAAACCTTTGCTTCTATCTTTGCAAATGGCGGCTTCTTAGTTAAGAAGACATTTATTGGGAATTTAACACTACTTTATAAAGCCAGTAGGGCTTCTATTGACGTTTTTATTATTAATTTAACACTTCTCACTGAAGGATAAATTATATTTGAAGAGAAAATGTTTCGCCTAAACCGAGACTCGAACCCGGGACCTTTCCGGGCCAAGTGCTCTACCAACTGTGCTACCGAGGCGAGTTGCGATCTAGACGCAAATTTTTCTCTTATATACGTACGTTGTAATTCCCTCGCGCCAAATGCTTGAAACCTTTGCTTCTATCTTTACGAATTCGTTTCCAAATTCAGCATCTAATTCTTCCATGAAAGCTCAAATGCGATTCTTGTAATATAAGTATTGTACCACAGCCTCTATAACACATATTGTCTAAGCTTCAGTTATAACAGTTTCTTTTCACTCTTTAGATCTAAGTGAATTTTCCATCAATTAGTGATACAGTTATTTTCTCTAAAGTAACATACGTTTTGCAGCTTCATTATGTTTAATACGCATTACACGAAATTAAATAATATTTGTACGGCTATTTAAAAATATGCATCCTATCCTCCAACGTTATAATATTCAAATTTCTCGTTAAACTAAGACAAAAAACAAACAATATACCATATAAGTAAATATAAGTACATAGATACATATAAATATTCAGATGAAATCTTTTCATTTTCTAAAAAAACATATATAAACTTTAAATTAGTATTATACCTGGTCAGATTTCTGAATTTGTAAATACTTCATCATCATCTTCATTCATGGATTAGGTCTGTTGACCCGTTCCGACTTCAGCCCATCTCTTTCTAGGTCTGCCCACATCTCGGGTGCCTTTAGGTTTGTATTTTGTTATTTGTTTTGGATATCTATCTTCATTCATTCTGTCTATGTGTTGCTTCCATTTTTGTCTATATCTATCCATTTTATCAGTTATTGCAAATATTTCAAGTTCCCGTCTTATTTCTGTGTTCTTGATTCTGTCTTCCGTAGTGCACCCTTTAACAGATCTCAAAAACTTCATTTCTGCCGCCGTTATCCTACTTAGGTCTTGTTTTTTATGTATGCAGGCTTCTGAACCATAGAGCAGTACCGGTACTGCCAACATTTTATAAAATTTCAGTTGGGTCTCTCTTCTTGTTTTGTTATTTAGTGTTCGTTTTATCGTACCACATATTCCCTGGAATTTTGCTATTTTATTATTTATATCATTATCATAATTAAATGAAATGTCACATCCTAGATAATTGAGATGGTTCACCTGTTCTATGATTTTGTTTCCTATTACTATTTTGGATCTGATTTGATTTTTCCCTTGGAATGGCATTACCTTAGTTTTTTCTATGGATATTTTGAGATTATATTGTTCACATATATTATGTAGTTTAAAAATATTCCTCTGAAGTTCGTCTTCTGTATTTGCTATTATTACCTAGTCATCAGCGTATAATAATGTTTTCAAGTAGTGTGTTTTATCTAATTTTATTCCTTTATTTGTTTCTTCGTTCCATTTTTTTATTATAACAATTTGTAAATACTTAAGAGCTCTTTTTTATTTTTGAAAATTTAAAGTTACATTTTAAAATGTCCACATAATTAATTTCGTTATTAATAATCGTGTGATTGTGAAACAACTGTAGAGCAAGCAGTATATTTCTAAGTAACAAATCAAAATTTAGAAAAATTCCAACCACAAGTGTAATGGAATTTAAATCCTTCTGTCTCTTAAATGTTTAAAATTAATATGAAAGTAACAGAATTTATTTTTTTTTTACTTACAGCTACGAAGATCCTTTTACTTCCAAGAACTTCAGAAGCACTTACCTGAAAGATAAGAAATAACATTGATTGATATTAATAATGTAATATAGTCTACATGTCCTTTATAGCAAGCCAGATATAATGTGAACAGTTAAATCTCATAGACTGCGATGGACAGGACATGTGACACGAATGGGGAATGAAAGACTTGCATGGAAGGTTCTTATAGGAAAACCAGAGGGGAAACGCCCAGTTGGTAGACCAATAATGAAGTGGCAGAATAACATTAACTATGATTTGAGGGAAGTAGATTATACAGGGAATGATTGGAAAACATTAGCTCAGGATATGGATGTATGGAAAGCTTATGTCCACGCGGCCATGAACCTACGGGTTCGATAGTGACAGTGAGTTAGTTAGTTAGTTAGTTAGTTAGTTAATAAAACAGAAGACAACGAACGAGTAGAAATTAGTTAAATGTATGTAGAATTACACAATATACGCAATAATTATATTTATGTATGATATCGTTTTCAGTGCGGTCCGCAACAATTAAATAACTGGACACGAGAAGCTAGTGCTTTGTCAACCCTACATCCATACCGCATCATTCGCCGATGATACCTGTTTCTTTTATCAGACTACCTTCAAATCTCTTCCTAATCGAATCCATGTATTCCAAACCGCTCTCAACCGTATCTATATTATGGAACATAAAGATAAACACGACAAAAACCCAGGCGATCCTTTTCACTAAATCAACCAGACGGTCACCCATCCAACTAACCTTGGGAACTCAAAATCTTCGCCTAGAACCTTCAGTGAAGTATCTTGGGGTCCATCTGGACCCCAAGCTTACGTTCAAAATTCATATTCGACATATACAACATAAAGCAAATGCAGCAATTGCAATTTTATACCCATTTTTCAGGTCGAATACATTGTCACGTAAGATCAAGCTTTTACTGTATAAAAGCGTGATCCGCAGCATGCTACTGTACGGATGTGAGGCCTGGAGCATCCTCGCAAAACAGCATAAACGAAGATACAAATTATACAGAATAAGTGTTTGAAAATAATTTTTCAAGCACCGCGTTTCACAAGGATGACAGACCTACACAACGTAGCGCAACTTCCCCATATTGATGCCATGATAACTGAAAATGTAAGCAAGATGCACAAATTTACATCTTTGCATACAAATTTTATGGTACGCAGTATCGGACGCTTGCCCCAGTGGCGTGCTGTACATAGAAACATATTCATCCGATTTACTCTTCATTAAATCCAGCCAGAGATTTGGCGATGTGCTCTCACCTGGAGTAGCGTGACTCATTCCACAGTGCTGGATTTCCGACTCTCGGCTTGAAAGCAATGTGGTTTCTGATGTCCTGCTTCAGGTCATCACATCCCTATCTCTGTCCAAATTTCATCACCATTTGCACACAAACGCTAGCGCCGCCAAATAGGCTCGGGTTAAGTGAACTACAACCCCGTAATAATAGCCACTATTAACTTAGCTGCCAAAGAGCCCTAGTGGGTTCTAACGTACGCAGCACACTGGGTGAAGCTAGACTTCGCCTTATCCAGTCCAGTCCAGTGCTTTGTCAACTTAAGGTTTAATTTCTAATTCTGTTAACTTGTCCAAATCATGCTTGTCTCTGAGGCATAATAAAATTAACAATGGTTTCATTTCTAATTAGATTACACTGGTCGACATGATTTTTGTCTCATGAGTACCAATAGTTTTGTACTTAATGCAGTTTTTTATCGTGTTTTCAAATATGTATTCGGAATTTCTCATCACCCTCATTTTTTTTATTTCAATTTCAATTAATAGATTTAAATAATTATTTTTTAATAACAGACATTAAAGGGATTACGTCAAAATAAAAAAAAAATCAGTGGTGTACCCTGACTTGCAATCTGCAATGAGACCAGTTACACACTGCGAAGTATTGTCCATACCAAAGCCTCCAAAACATGTGACATTAGATGCAGAGAGCTCAGATTCTGATGGAAGTAAGGAAGAAGAAGAAGAAGAAACAGATTTTAAACAAAGCTGTTCATCTGAATATCATTTATTGGCTCAAGAAGATTTTAACGACTCATACGAGATTTAAAGTTATCCAAAAACCAGTCTGAAATGCTTGGTTCCCGGCTAAAATGATGGAATCGTCTTCAAACCTTGCATGATGGAGAAAAACCGATATCATATTTGAATTCAGGAGAACAAAATACTATCATAATCACATATTTTTCTTTCCGAGGCAAAAAAAAAAAAAAGAAAAGTTTCTTTTTTGTTGCTCAGTGTTATTTAGCTCCATGTTATTCTTAATTCTCCAGGAGCCAACGATATTTTTAGTAGGTCAATGTTTCTCCTCAAAACTTTCCTTTCGAACATATAAGTTAACATACATTTAACAAATAGTAAATAATTTACACTATCACTATATTAAACATTTAATCGCCTATATATAAAACACTAGAGCATATAGTTGTCTGGTTTACCAGTGGTTCATTAGTAAAAAATATAAATTAAATGATGAAACTGACTCAGTGTACAAAAAAGTTATGTAGAAATTAGGACGGTCAGAAAAAAAAAGAATAAATAAATCCGCTAAAATACATTTATACTGGAGTTATGACGCAGGAAAGCCATATGAAGTTTCTAATTCACAGATCAGCTTCCCTGAGGACATTTTGATATTTGTACAAGCATCAGACCGTATAAAGTGCATTTCGCCGTCTACCCTCCAGATGTCAGCTTCAAGGCATGTCAGCAGTTTCAATCCCCTTTAATATACTTGTCTGTTTTAAAACAATATCACATTATTTTTTTAACTTGTTTATAATAATTTAAAACTGAATTTTGTATCATTCAAAAGCTTCTCTTTTAAGTAAATGGATAGTTAGACACACAAAATAATTCGCAATACTCAGTACATCAATTAAATCAGTTATGCCAAGAATATAATTTTAAAATAAAACAAAAACAACAATTATGGCATTTTGGGGAAAGAACATATAAGATCAAAAATCATAGTAGGCACCAAAACTCTGGAACAAATAACAAATTTTAATTATTTGGGTTGTGATTTTACTATAAATACAAAATCTGAAAGAGACATAAATATGAAACTGTCGAAATTTCAAATGATATGCGGAACTATACATAAAACATTAAAAAAACGAAACAAGAAGAGAAAGTAGATTGAAGTTTTATAAAATATTGGCAGTTCATTACATTACTTTATGGGAGCGAAACTTTGGTAATGAACAAAAACATTTACAGTAGAATACAAAACGTAGAAACGAACTTCCTTAGAAGAACAAAAGGCTGCATAAGATTGGATCGGATAAGAACGCAATAGCTATAGGTAAAGCTAATCACCAATGCGATTAGATAGCGCGGTTAATATACCAGCATTATAAGACTTTACATTTTGGTAATAAATTACTAAACAATGTGATAGTAGGCCTAACCATCTTACCTCTTTTAAACCCTTATTGCAGTAGTAAAAATTATACATCATTGTTATATATCCATTGAATTATCGATACTAGTAAAATTCATGGTGATTTTCCGTTGAGGTATTACAACATCGAAGAAATAGATGAATTCGACAATAAAGGCATCTACAAATTAACATGTACAGACTGCAATAAATTCTACATTGGGAAAACTAACAGAAGCTTCAACATTCGATTCAAGGAACATTTCAGAGATTTCATTTACAATGGAGGAAAATCAAGTTACGCAAAACATGTAATTCAAGCTGGACACCATATGCATAACATCGATAACACCCTCACAATAGTACATAGAGAAAACAATCCAACGAGAAAAAATATACTGGAGGAAATCGCAATCCTAAGAGAAATCAACAACCTGATTCTCAATGAATACACACCTAATCCACACAATCCTCTGTACAAAATTCTCACAACCAAGTCAGTGCTTCAACAAGGGTCAACAAGAACGGACCTAATGCATTCTGCTGATGATGGGACTAGTCCCGAAAGCCTACAGAGTTTTAAAAGAACTTAAAAGTTGAGGAGACGGACCTACAAGGTAACTATATTATAGTTTTTAACCGTACATTATATTCCATTGAATGATAAAAGCAAAGGATACAGATATGTATAAAGAATGCATATAACGATATTAGGAAAAGCTGCATTTAACGACAAGTCAAGAGGTTCAAGGAATGTAGGAAGGCCAGTGAAAAGATGGACAGAACACAACTGTGTGATGGAACAGGCAAATTTGCCTATCCCGTGAAGTGAAGAAGAAGAAGAAGAAGAAGATAAACACACACATACATTCACACATTTTCACCGTTGTAGTCTAAAGATAACGTTATATCGGACGCAGCAGACCCGGATTCAATCCCCTGTCAAGACACCTTTTCTCTGTGAGGATTTTGCTAAAATATCTCAGAAGACATTAAGGTATAAATAGTCCTTGAAGACCATCTGGTCATCATCTGCATCCGTATTATATTCGCCTTGTTTACTACGGGCATTCATGTAATTTAAATTGTTATTGATCTAATGACTGCCGTGCTCGCCTCTTTAACCGAAATTAGAATTTTGGTACACGACAGGATTCAGTTAATTTTTTAGTCCGTGAAGGAGGTTTTATTTTTGAACGGTGAATAAAGTCTTATGTCCACGAAGGAATCTCAAGTCTGAGAAAAAATATATGAGTAAAATTCATTGACAATATCATGCACTGAATTTAATAAAAAAAATCAACGACAATGCGTCGATAAATAAAATATTATTGCGTTTTAAAATGTAATTCATAATTATGCCTATAATTATAACTATCTTCTACTTCTTCACTACACGGGCTAAGCAAATTGCTTGTTGCCTGTCGGCCAGAATATTAGGATTCCATTTGCTTTGATATCTCTTTACCATAGCTGAAACCATTTGAATTAGCTCAATGTTTTGTTTTACAATTGACAAATGGACAAAAAACGTTTATTAAAAAATAATTATTTAAATCCATTAATTGAAATTGAAATCAAAAAAACTGTGGGCGATGGAGAAATTCCGAATACATATTTGAAAATACGATAAAAAACTGCATTAAGTACAGCTATTGTTACTCATGAGACAGAAATAATGTTGACCTGTGTTATTATATAGGTTTAGAAATCTTTATAAATACTTATATCATATAATACGTCTGTTAAAGTAATAAATGTCATAAGAAAAAAAAAGAGTTACTTAACTGGAATAATTATGAAATATGACAGTGAAAATTATGTCATATGATAGTGGTAGAATATGTATGCTCCGAGTTTGATAAGGCAACACTTAATTCATTACACCAACTACAACTGTTATGATATGACTTAACTTGATAAATAACGGGTTTAACTGGATTAATCTTACATCGTTTATTTAAATAATTGACATATTAAATCTTAAATCACCCCGTAGGTTCTACTGAACAAACAAATTGTAGCAACTCATTTGGAAAGAATTAGAAATATGTTTATATAATAGTGAAAGTTTTTCCAAAAATAATAGGCTATGTATATCTTGTGACAAGAGTTAGGAAATTTTCAAAGAACTCAAGAGAATAGGCTAGAAGAATACTATAAAAAACTGAACCAGAGAGGGGCTAGAGAGAGTGAGGTCCCGGGGTGCGGCCCGGCCACATGTCAGCCGTCCTGCAGGGCAGTCTACGTAAGTAGAGTTTTTTTAAACCTTCAGGAATATTAAATTAGGGATATTTAATTATAATTAACTTAAGATTTATCTCTCTTTCTTGGACTAAAATTATTAGTACATGTTGCATCTGAATTCAACATTAATATTAACAGGTTCTATCATATATTTTGATGTTTATTTAATACTATGTTAAAATGAGTCCAGTAATGGTTGACATGTTCTCATATAAATTCGTATTTCGACTTGCTAATATTTTATTCCTAGTTTTATTAAACTGTTTGTAACCCGTGTCATTGACTTTCCTTTATGTAGAGTATAAGTAACCTGAATTCTTACTAGAAGTCCTGACTTCACCTCGTGAATTCCTATATACGAGTGTGTATATCCCTCGACCCGTTACCTATCAAGAGATACTATCAAGATAACGATTTATTTAGAATGCCCTTCGGAGAGGCCCGCTAAATGCGACAACATCATTAAATATATTATCCAGTTATACATTTAAATGTGGATGATTAAAAAAAGTACAATATTTATGACGAAACTCAATTGTGTATCTATAAATATCAATTCAATCAACAATAGAATTAAAATTGAAATATAAATAAATAAACAAATATCGGAGTCGATGCATTTTTAGGATGGAAAAATCCAAATGACAAGTTCTCCGGGAGGGACTTCAAGCTGGGATCCCGGAGTCTGAAAATTCTCAGAGCTCTTAAAAGAATCACAAGTCTGAATAAAGAGGCCTCTGTGCAAAATTTAACCGAGTTTCATCAACTCAAGAAATGCCTTAGTAGCCTGCTAGATGTCTAATTGAAGCGATGTGCTGACCCCAAATCACTTGTTGACATCAGTAGGTAAATAAGCGTAACTTTATCAATTTGGTTAAGACACTCCCGCAATGGAGCACACTAATCCCCACATGGGGAAATGTTGGGTGTGTATATATATATATATATATATATATCCATCCATCCATAGTAATTCTGCCCGAGTTCATTTATTTGTTTACCTCTATACTTAAATTTGTTAGTAATTTTTGTTAGAATCAATGGGGGTTGAATTGGGTTTGAAATTTCTAAATTAAGTGTTGGTAGTAAGGTCAAGTCAATCATATATATATATATATATATATATATATAAAGTAACAGGACCTCACCGACAAAATGATAGGGATGATAGGCCATGCAGAGTGGATCATTTTTTGTAAAGGAACATATTGTTCCAAACATGTCATGTATGAGTTACGCGCAGATGAATGTGTTCTCCCGTAAGGGTCGGAATTGAATACAAACAATTGTACACGTATCATTTTATTGAAGAAGACATGTTTTTACAATAAGTGTTCCAACAGTCGACCATCTGCCTCATTGCATGTTTGATATCGTGGCAGCAACGATCGGCCAGCACGGCCGAGAATGACAAGATTCTTTTTATGTCAAATGCAGCACCGTGTAAACACTGATTGTAAAAATGTATTTTTCAATAAAACGATACGTGTACAATTGCTGGTATTGAATTCCGACCCCTACAGGTGTACACCTTCATCTTTGCATAACTCATGAACGACGAGTTTGCGACTATATATTCCTTCACAAGAAATGTTCATATATATATATATATATATATATATATATATGTGTGTGTGTGTGTGTCTGTATGTGTGTGTGTGTGTGTGTGTGTGTGTGTGTGTGTGTACGCACGCGCGCGAACTTGTAACCTAAAATGTAATATTATCTTTAAGTGTAACAAATGTATTTTTTTACATATTGAAGAAATGTAGGTTGCAGAAGCAATAAAGGGAATTTTAGAATCACTGGAAATGCGATAGGTTTCAATAAATACAGAATCTCTCTTCAAATAAAGCACCTGTAGAAAGGGAAATCTATTTTCTGCCCGTGAGTAAGAATGGGAAAGTTTGAAGAATGTAAGCTTTTATATGAAATCCTGGAACACAAGTCTCTTTCATGAAAACGTACCACTTTGTTCCTCAGCTACAGCGATATCTCCTGTTGGTGTAATAACGACGCGAGAGAACAAGATATATGCTCTTATGTCACATGAATACCAACAGCAAGGGCTGCCCTGTGCTCAAGACAAAAAATCTGTTACAACCAATTTATTACGTTCATTTATTTATATATTTCATACCACATCTCATTTCAATACTTTACGGTCTCGTAAAAAAAAAGATCAACAAACCAATAACGATTCGAATCCACTTTAACAACACCATCGCTGATCATGGATCATGTAAGATTCACGAAGCAGGCAACTCTCACATACAAATTAATAACCGTGAATGATTTAACTGTTTAAAATTTTCAACAGTAATCTAACAAGAGGTTGTGTTTTTGTGAAAAAATCCCGAGTGACAAAGCGGCGTGTGATTTTGTCTAATGAAAAATTCAACCTCGCGTTGGGTTTGGAGTGACTATTCAGCGAATAATACAACAGGTGCTAAAAATAAGTATAGTGTTTAATATTTACCAAATGTGAGGTTAGGTATTCCGATCTTACTTCCGGGCGATTTATAAGCAGACTGTATAGTTATAAACAGCATATCTTTACTATTAAATCTCTTTGGGTTTGGGAAAAATCAACAACAGATGATTGTATGACAAATAACTATTAACAATAATGCAGATTCATTATACAACATTTTATATTTTTTTAGAGCAACAGGACTAGCTTTTGTTTAGTAATCTTTGAAGTTGTTTTCTTTTGGCATTTCTTGCTGTACCACATCGATCGTACATTGTTGAATCGATATCCTTGTCAAAGAAGTTAATTTGCGGAGATATATTTCATTATGAACAGGAAGAGGCAAATTTATCAACGGGAATAGGTCATTTTATCAAGAGGAAGAGGCAAAATTGTCGGTCTATGAGTTAAATAGTCATTTACATCTAGGCCCGTTGGAGAAGAAAATTACTGGCAGTTACGAGGACTACATGACTGTTGTTATTATTATTATTACTTAAAGATGAAAAACAACAAACAGAGATAAGAAACAGGATCAATATAGGAAAGTATGCTATATCTGCCCTAAATGGAATAGTATGGGACAAACATATCTTCAAAGAAACAAAAAAAAACTATTTTTAATACAATAATCAGAAGCATTATTACCTATGGAGCTGATGTGTGGGATTTAAATGCACAAATGAAAAGAAAAATTCTCGTCACTGAAACGGACTACTGGAAACGTGCTGCAAGAATATGCAGGAAGGATAAAATCAGGAATTCATATATAGAAGAAAAAAAATGCAAGTACAATATTCAATATTAGATTTTATAAAGAAGAAACAATTAAATTGGTACGGACACATTAGAAGGATGGAAGAAGGAAGACTACCTAAGATAATCATGGATTGGGTACCACAGGGAAGGAAAAGGAAGGGTAGACCAAATATTACGTCGATTCTGGGAATCAATGAAACTAAGAGGGAATGGGAAATAGAAGAAAATATGTGGATGAACAGACAAGAATGGAAAATGTGTTGAAACAAATGTGTAGTTAATTGTGAACATGGGTACCGGAAAAATATATATTCATTGTAAAAGCCGGAATAATAAAAATTATTATTACTCAGGATCCGGAACGAGGATCAGAGAAACGGTTTCTGTTATATTGAAGGCAAACGCCATATCTCCAAGGGTTGAACGAATAAACTACTGTGTCCCATGAAGGGCTAGGGCCTCTTACAAGAGGGATGAGCTCAAATATCATGTGGTTCATGTGGTGGGCAACTCTATATGAACGGATACCACTATTCTAAGTTGAGTCTACTCTTCTGATTTGAAGTACATCTCCAAGAGTTACTGGTAGCTAATAAAATATATAGTGGACTGAAGATTCACAAGGAATAGTGATTAATGACACCAAAAATCAACAAGTGATAAACATAAATTATTTTCACAATCTATCACTTTTATGATTGGGTGGCACACTTTATTCGCTATTTAATAAACATTATTTGCAGCAGGCGCTTGAGTAGGCACGAGGGTCTCTTCAGGGCGTGTTTTAGATTTAGCTTATTTCTGGGTTCTACCGCTGTGAAGGACAAGGAATTCGATGATCAGTAACAATGAGTTGTGTAATTAATTAAAAAGGGTTTATTTTGTTAACATCTTATGAACAACACAATAATCACAACAAATTAATAATATCTTGTAGACTACTTGAGCAAATCTAGACTTCCCTAGAATACATAGATTGATTCACACTTATAGGTAATATTTGGGAGCAACTGGCTCCTCTAAATACTCGTAATATGATAAACTAGCCCACTCGGTTTTTGTAATATACATATATATTTTTGAATATACATACTAACCCTCAGGGGTCCTCATCTAGGGGATATGTGGATGGCGACCACAAGGTGCCCAAGATGTGCAAAACATTTCTTCCGCTTACTTGTGTTTTGCACTCTTTTAACTTTACTATCTAACCTTCCTTGGTTAACTCTTGTTTTTTTCGACCCCCGACGCTATTAGGGCATCCGAGGGCTAGGAGAGTCTTTCCATTCTTCCATTTCTTCTTTACTTTATTTTCTTTTCTTCTCCAGAAAAGCCTGACCAGAGGCTATAAGATGGCAGCCCCATCACTGGTCTTGCCTTCCTTTGGCCAGCAACCAATCGAAGGGACTATTATTATGCTTTCAAGTCTTATACGAGAATTTCCCGGAAGATGCTGGAGGGAGAATTTTCTATAGGATCGTAATAGGCATTGGCCTAATACTTAGAAGGAAGAAGAAGAAGAAGAATATATATCCGATTGAGGGTCTTTCCACTTTTCATCGGTTGCCCTTTTACCAGCCGGCTGCTGGCCCTTCACATCCACATGTGTCAATCACAGAGGTAGATGATCAACAGCCAGTGTAGGGGTGACATGTGGTTAGCACGTCGCGTCCCCCAGCCGTTAGAATATACATACTATGTAATATACATAGAAGGCAGTGCAGTGGCTTTACTTTCCACACGCATGTTTGAAATGTGTGATATTACAATATAGTTAGTCCACCGCTGAGGTCTCGAGGTAGCGTGCTGCCATGGCACGCAGCGGGCCTGGTTCGATTCCCGGTCGGGGCAGGCTCCTGGGTGAGGTTTTTCCTCATCTGTAAGACAAATGTCAAGAAGCTTAGGGCCCAACGATCCATAAAAATCATCCGGTCATCATCATCCTTATTATCATTATCATCATTATCCTTCACCGGTGTGGAAAGCAACGGGAAGCTACCACACCTATAATTCCCTAGTAGGGCTGCAAAGCATAACATGGAAATGCTATGATTGCAGCGAAAGACCTGCCCTCGGGCAGAATTACTATGGATGGATGGATGGACAGTATAGTTATTTTTATTACAGTAAAGTTATTTAGGTTGGCAACCTCGAAATGTAGGAAGTTGAACTTTCAATCATGGTCGCCATTGCTGTAAGTACGACAAAACGCACTATCGCGCAAAAAAATAAATTAAAACAATTGACGTTTCCTATAGGATACATTGCCCATATTAGGGTTAATAATGACTCAGTCTGTATATTAAAAATAATTATACTCGGTATTGCCAGGACGTTGGAAATTCACTCAAAAAAATTACCTCGTAGAAACAAAGAAACTCTATTCTTTTCTAACCAACTAATACATTAAGAAAAGCAAATTTGGTAAACAAAATAGTTGTATAATAAATATGAAATTACTGTATTGTCACGGGTTCTTTACAAGTATACAAAGTTACAAGTCGATCCAATGTCTCTATGTGGGTGAAAATCGTGTTCAAAGATTCCGTTACATAAATACAAAGACACTTTTTTTTTATTTTCTGATGATTCTGGCCGGGATTTTAGAAAATGAATTTGAAATTATTCTATTGTCAAGGGTCCTTTACAAGTATACAAAATTTCAAGTCGATCCAATTATTTTAAGTGGGTGAAAAACGCGTTGAAAGATTCAGTTACATAGATAGATAGATAGATAGATAGGTAGATAGATAGATAGATAGATAGATAGATAGATAGATAGATAGATAGATAGATACAGGTCAAGCTAATATAAAGCGTGTAAAAATGGCGACAATTTAAGGGCCCCATTTTAATAAAAAATAATGTTAATACCTGATTCATTAATTAATTTCTGTTCTGACGGTTATATAATTTATTTGGACTAATAAAATTTTAAATTGTTTAGCAGTTATTTTAATTGCCGCAATAAAAGGGAATTCATACTTGATCGATTTTACTGTTCTTATATTATTTATAAAGTCACTAAAAATGCGATAATTTTTGTTTAAATAAATTACCCAAAATAAATTATTATAATTGATATTTAAATAAACTGATTAAGGAATCGTTAAAACTGTGAACTTTAATGTACATTTTATGATTTTTTTAATGAACAATTCAAGTGAAGGTTTATTCATTATCTGACGAACGTTATGAATTACAGTATGTTAATACTGTAACTAACCTGAGATCTAACAAGTGATATCTATAATATAAAATGTTAATTATTAAATTTTTTAGATAAGACACAATTTTACAGGATTTGGAAGAAGATGGCTTATGTTCTGATAAAAGATGATACAATAACTATAAACCCCGTAACAAATCAGAATTGGTCTAATTCATAATCCATAGTTTTCTGCCTGAAGCCAGGTCTTTCACTGCAATCATAGCATTTTCATGCTATGCTTGCAGCTTTACTATGGAATTTAGGTGTGGTAGCTTCCCGTTGTTTTCCACACCGGAGAAGGATGATGATGTTGATGGCCCTATGATTTCGGGGACCGTTTGGGCCTTAAAGTTTTCCTGACATTTGTCTTACAGGTGAGGAAAAACCCCGATAAAAACTCATCCAGAAAAACAGCAGCGACCGGGGATCGAACCCGGGTCCGCTGCGTGACAAGGCAGCACGCTACCTCGAGACCACAGAGGTGGACTAATTCATAATGTATGATGAAAAAGAATTTAAAAACGTGTTGAAATTACAAATTATTAACAAGGTAATATGGTATTTATCATAAGTAATGCCACGAGTGATTTCCAAATTATCGATAAATTCACGACTCATGAAGTGAGGAGTGAATTTATCTAGAGAATTTGGAAATCAAGAGTGGCATTTGTTAGGACTATTTAACGAATAAAATTAAGCTGTTTACTCACAAATCGTTATTTAGACACAGTTATTTTAAAATATTTATATATTTAATGTAAACGGCAATGTTCGAAAACAAATGAGAAACGATAGATATCCTTCATCTGCTTCTTTTGTTTATCACTGCAACCAGATCATACTATTTATTGCCAAAGGAACGCAATATAGTAAGAATGCTCTCTAGTGGAGAAAAAATGAAACACATCAAACTGTATAGTAATTCATTTCTGGTGTCGTATGATGTAAATATGACAATTATATTTTTCTGGATTATGACCTGGGAAAAAATAAATTTAAGAAAGTGCTAACAGTGGTTTATTTTTTGGTGGTATAATAAATTGCTACAAATGTTTTTATATTAACTGCTGCAAGCACTACGTGTTGACATCTATGCACTATATATACAATCTGGTAGCCGTATTTCTTACAGGCTCAGTCACTGCAAAATAATGGTCAGACCTGTTCAGAATATTAAAAAGGAGGAGCTTTATTTAATATGGTAAATTTAACACTGATAAATATTTCGTGAAACACGACTCTGATTGGTTGTAAAACATAAATCATTGAAACGTGATTGGTCATTGACACTCATTTGGGTCACGAGTTAAATAGTCAGGCTAAACTTTATAATCTGTGACGCGACTTTTTTAATTCCTTCGTAAACTCTTGTCAAATTTTATTCTTAGGGTTTCATTTTTCAAATTATTTGCCTTCATATACAATGATTTTTACATATTTTCTAATGATTATTTGAATTTTTTCACGATATTGAATTACACGAAGACGTGGCAGAGATATTGATTTTAACAAATTTTGTGTGTTCCAGTACAGCCAACATAAAGTCTCTACAATTAACGTGCACTAAATAAAATCAGCGTGCATTCTTTGACAGGTTAGAATACTTAAATTGCGTTAGGTTAGAATTTAGGTTGGTCTTTCACAGGTTAGAGCTCTAAAATAGCGTTAGGTTAGCTTTTAGGTTGGTTGGAAACGCGAGTTCAAATAAAGTGGATATCTTGGCTACATCCCGTGATTACATAGTGAAACTGCTTCGCGTCTGTTGACATGAGCATGGTGCATGGTTGGAAATTAGAACAATTTTTCTGGTCACGTGTTATAAAGTATTTCCATTTTTCATTTTGTAACTACATTATAACTCCCCTCCCCTTCACCGAGGGAATATTCCATTCATCTCCCAACATTAACATTGATTCTAACGACAGTGTCTTAAGTTCAAGGTTTCGTGGCGGCTGAAATATGCATTCGAGACAATGGTTTTCTATCATGGGAATTAAATTTCAAGAAGGATTCTATCGTTGTGGTCTCAAGGTAGCATTCTGCCTTGTCATGCAGCGGGCCCGAGTTCGATCTCCCGTCGGGACAAATTTCCTCGGTGAATTTTTTTGGGTTTTTTTTCTCACCTGTTAGACAAATATCAGGAAACTTCAAGGCCAAACGGCTACCGAACATCATCTGCCTGTCATTATCATATTCACCTCAACAGGTTATGTTTGGGATTAAACCCTGTCTTGTCGCATCATTATCATTATCATCACCTATCATATATCGTCGGGGCAGTGTAACTCTACCGTCCAGGTGCCCCAATCTCAGAAGTAGGTTACAAAATCGCCAATAACAATCTCGTGGCACTGAATTATAAAATCTAAAAATAACTGCGGATAAGACGAGATGAGATATAATAATGTATTATATACTAGTAAGAGAAGATATGATAGTCCTGGAAATTATAATTAAGTTATGGATACGCGTAGATGTGTTTTAAATGTTTGTAATTTTTTTTGGTCATTGGATTTTATCGATAATATGGAAACATAATTTATTATCACAATGAGATCCTATATATTAATATAATACGAAAAGAGATCGAACATGAAAATACATTATATTTTGCTATTGAGGAGAGCCAACTGAAGTGGTTTATGTGCGTATAGGTTTGTCAGAGGAAAGGAAACCGAAACAAGTCATGGATATGAGAACATTACGAAGCATCGAAAGAGAAATATATTTACTTGGTAAAGCACAATGAAGGAATGGAATGAAAGTGAGGCGAAATATGGTGGAAGTGAGAAGATAGAGGTCGATGGAGGAACTGGAAAAGGCGAGGCGAACTCGGCGCCAAACGGAATTAAGGACAGAAGAAGAGGAATGTATCTCAAAATTATCAAACTACATCTCTAACATCTGCATAAATTTTATCCTAAATTTTAGAAGAAATCAAGTTATAATTTCCAATTCAGAAAATAACTTACAAATAGGACTATATAAGAGAAGAATTGAAAGTACAGTCTTTATTGGATAAGTTCACGAATTATAGACAGAAATGGATTGATCATATGGAATGAGTAAGGAGAAATATCCACTGTTAGCAAGAAATTATCAAGCAAGAGGAAGACGTGATGTTGGAAGACTTAGAAGACGTTGGGCTGATGCATTATGAAGTCGGAATGGGCAATATACATTAAATAAAATATTAAATTATTTTTTAATGGAAATTTCAGTACAAAGGTCAAAAGTAACGACATTCTAAGGGGAAGATCTAATCAGAAGTAAAATAATACACAATAACCAATGCCTAGAACAAGTACAAATTTTCAACGATTTATGTTGTGAAATATCTTATCAAAATGAAAAAGTTGTAAACAAAAAATCACCAAATTTACACAAATCTTAGGAATAATAAATATATTAAAAGATAAATTAGTACAAAAATCCACAAGAATATAAATATATAATACTTTACCATTGCCTTCCCTTTTATACGGAAGTGAGATTTGGACATTGAGAAAAAAATAGGAGCAGAATCAAAGCAACGGAAATTACATTTTTCAACAGGACAGCAGGATACACTCTTTTAGATCGAAAAAAAGAATGAAGACATTTTAGAACAATTAGAAGTAGAATCAGTACAAGAAAAATTCTACATATATAAATTACGTAACTGGCTAGACCATGTAAAAAGAAAGGATAATTCAAGAATCTCAAAAATGATGATGCTATATAAACCGAAAGGACATTGTCGACCAGGAAGACCTCTTTAAAGACTGGTAGATGGGGCCGAAACAGGTCTACAAAGGCCTAATTCGTGACGGATGATGATGATGATGATGATGAGCCCTCAGGGGCCCACCACGGTGGGTACGGCGAGTGGCGACCCCGAGGTACATAGCTGGGCCTCCCTGTCTCCAGGGGTAATAAATATGGAGACCTGGTCCTCCAGATTGGGGGTTGGCCATAGGGCTAACAACCCTACCCCATAAAAACTATCACGTTGAATAGCCCAAAAGTAATAGCCGGACTGATCTAAGGAAACAACTTGAATATAAGGAAAGGGCTATGACACGGAAACACAGGCGGATCTAAGTACGGCAACTGACCGAAGAGAATGGATGGTTGTTATGAGGGAGGCTAAGGTCAAAATAAATGGACCGTCACGCCAATGATGATGATGATGAAGAGAAAGTCCGTAAAAGCGCAATTTCAATAAGAACTTAATATTTAAGCGTAACAAAGTTTAACCTTGAAACCGACAAATATTCAAGGCATGCGAGACCCTGATCGCATATATTACACAACATTATTAGGCCTATTTTTTTATTATATATAACTTTCCTCATTAGAGGATTGCCCCAGAGACAAAGTGATACAGACAATTAATTTTTGAAATTGATGAAATACATTTTGTAAATACATTAAAACATTTCAAATTATAATTAAAGTATACATACTATAAAGTGTCCACCGCTGTGGTCTCGAGGTAGCGTGCTGCCTTGTCACGCAGCGGGCCCGGGTTCAATCCCCGGTCGGGGCAGTTTTTCTAGGTGAGGTTTTTATCGGGGTTTTTCCTCACCTGTAAGACAAATGTCAGGAAAACTTTAAGGCCCAAACGGTCCCCGAAATCATATGGCCATCATCCTTATCATCATCCTTCACCGGTGTGGAAAGCAACGGGAAGCTACCACACCTACACAATTCCCTAGTAAAGCAGCAAGCATAGCATGAAAATGCTATGATTGCAGTGAAGGATCTGCCTTCGGGCAGAATTACTATGGATGGATACTATAAAGTGGAATTTTTTAAAATATGGTTTCGTAAAATTGAAATTGATCCTCTAATGGCAGTGATGGCAATTTTAGAAAGATACACTCTGTCCAAATCTAAGGAATTCCAAAATTTAGCTGAGAATCCTGGTATAGTACATCTTGCCCCGATCATCAATCCTGTGAGAGTTATACTATCTAATTGGTATTTATCTTTGTAATAGTAAATTGTTGGCTCATATATGGCTTTCTTTTCACAGTCAACTTCCTCAGGTTGGCCACTATGAGTCTCAAAACGGATTGTGGGATCTAATATCATACCAATTTTAGATGATGGTCTAAATTCAATAATGTCTATTCGTCTGTTACTTCCATTAGTAGTCACACACATGAACATCCTCATAAAATGTGTATGGCTTCGGCCATCATATTTCGAATAGTGTGGTGCCAAATGTTTCTCAATGAATATCCGAACGGACAAACCCCAAAAAGACGCGTGCAAGGGTTTCGTGCTCTCTGCGATAACGTCTACAGAGGGTCTAAATTTATTTTGTACAAATTTAAAACACAAACTACATTGCATTTACTAATCACAACATGACCGAAGATTTTAGTCCCAAGTCTTCCGATAAGTTAGGTTATGATAATATGTTAGGGTACGTCGAAAGCGTAACGTTAAATATTTCCTTTCTTTGCGCTTTGAATACCCATAATTTAAGTAATCAATATTGCAGAGAACTCCTCCCGGTTCTATTAGATTAGAGGCACTCTGTACTTAAGTTTTAAACGTCATAAAGTAGTTTCATTATTCAGTTGTTTATGGTACCAATTTTATATTGTGATATAGGAATAATAAAATTTGATATAATTGAGAATTCGATCTTTACATTTATTTGAAACTTTATATTTATTAAAGTCGCTATAAAATATATAATTACTTAAATGCAAGAACGAAACAAGTAAAAATGATTTTGTTCATTAAAAATTAAAACCAGATTCACAAATGTACTCGTGTATATTAATTTAGGATATGTGCTTCCTTTTATTTGGACTGATGCATTCATACTTATTCAATGTATTTAGAATTAAGCATCTCTGAGCTTGATTAAAGGTTGGATGGATGAAACTCCACCCATCGTAAAAGTAGAAAAAAAATGGAACCTAAGATTTTCGTATAAATTTCGGGAAAATTAGAGTTGGAGATATGGAACAATTTAAAATTATAAATTTCTGATTAGGCTGTAACACCGGTAAAGCAATGAGAGTTTCAATAGTATTCCGTAATTTAATATGGGTTTACTTAGAATAAAAAATAATGTTCCAACATTTTCTTCTACACTTACTTAGCTATTTTGGCTAGGCGTAGACCCATACAACGTCTCATTCGCCACTACAGTGGAGGAAATTGGTATAAAGGCACTTGTTAGAATTGTGAACACAAGTTTATTTATTCTTTCTTTGGCATTTTTCTATCGTAACTTAGGAGGTGATTCAGTATAAAACGCACACACGTAATATCAAAATTAATTATCCATTTGCATCTAAAAATAAGTATATGAAAACTGAAACCACTCTCACTTATGGGTGGAAATTAGTATAAAGGCACTTTGTGTATTTCACAGATTAAACCAAAGAGACTGAACACAAAGTTTAGAACGAAGTTCTAAAATGTAGTTAAACCTCCAATGTCGTTAATTACTTGGAAGGTTCTCTTTGGCATTGCCTTGATGAGGGTGTTTATTTCTTCCACTGAGATTGAAGCCCTCTCTTCCCGAATAGCATTTTCAGCTCAGTCATTGTCCCAAACTGCCGTCCATTGCGATACACACGCCTTGCTAGGATCCCCCATAAGTTTTCAATCGGGTTTAAATCAGGACGTCTGGCTGGCCATGTCAAAAATGGTATTTCTTTCTTCCTGAACCACTCCTTTGATTTAGCAGACACGTGAATGGAAGCATTATCTTGCTGAAAAATTAGATCTTCGCCAAATTCCTCATACATTCGTATCAATTCGGACTCCAAAAGCTCCTCATTGTAGGACTCAGAATTCATCTTGATGCGTATCCATGCTATGTTTTATCTTCCTTTAAAGCAGAATGCTGCCCAAATCATAACGCCTCCACAGCCGAAGTTTCTACTCATTCTAACTTGTTCTTCAGTACGGAGGTCGTGCCAGTAATATTGAAAGCCACCAGGCCCATTCAGATTAAAGTTCTTCTTGTCACTGAATATTACTTTATTCCATTCTGAGTTCTAGGACATGAGTTCTTCAGCAAAAGTCATTCTAACTTTCGTATGTGCATTGTTCAGAGGTGTTTTTTTAATTTAAGGGTCTTGGCTTCTGACAGAATTTGTCTTACTCGTCTGGCTGTTACTGGCAACTTTAAATCAGCCTGGATTCGAGGAAAAAAAACATACTCCCACCTTTTGCTTTACGTAATATGAGACGTTTAGTGCGCTCAGACAATTTTCTTGTCAGTCCACATTTTCCGTATTTTCCATATTGTGAGCCCAGTTTGACAAAATTATCAATGACACATCTTGAAGCTCCAATTTCGTAGGTATTTGTCCGTTGGAAAGGCCCATCTCCTTGAAGGCACTAACTCTTGATTTCTCTTCATTTTATAGAGGCTTTGCACGCGGCATTGTACGTACTGCTGACTTGTAACTGATGAACGATGCTCACAGACACATCGTCTCCATGTAACTGCAGTGTTTTGTTTACATTTATGTCAATGTTAGAGCTTGTAGTTGACCAGCCTTTATACCGATTTCCACCCCTAGGATAGCGTTTTCTTAGTTTTTACATAATATTTATGTATTTAATATATACAAAATATGGAGACCTATATGAAATTATGTCCATGATAATTATATGTAATCTATGACACACATACGGTATTTGCATAAATATTTCAGTTTGTTTTACTACTAAACGTTAGTGCCTTTATACCAATTTCCTCCTCTGTATTTTTGCTATTCACTGAATTCATGACCGACCGAAGAATATCTTCCTTCTCTGCATAGTTATTTTATTATAGACGGGTAGGTCTATCTATTAAACCTGTCGAAGAAACTCAGAAGTTTACCCATCCAATTTCAAACGGGGCTCAGTACAACTTTATTTTCACATAGTTACGTAAGCAAGCAGTGAACATTTAGTCGCTCAACTTATGGCAAACAAATACCTGCTTTCACACACAGCATTTTATATAGAGGTGGAGGTTTACCCATCCAATTTGTGAGTAGCTCAAAAAAGTAAGTTTGTTTACAATATGGTACATATGTAAGCTACGAGTGGAGGTACATCTATACAACTTTTGTCCAATGTTAGTAACATTTGGTTTCCCAGTAACTATACAATAATAATGTCCATAAACAAACAAAGTTAAAATTTTATAAAACAATGGCGGCCCTGTCCGTTTGTATGGGAGCGAATCTTAGATTATCACTACCAAACGAAAAAGTAAAATCCAAGCAGCCGAGATGAAATTTTTGAGAAGAGTAAAAGGATGCACTAGAATAGACCAGATAAGAAATGGGGATATCCGTGAAGAACTGCAGATCTACTCCATAAAAGAAAATATATTTAGCAATAAGAATTAGTGGAAAGAACAGAAAAAATATATTACCAAGTAAAATCTCACATAATTTTCCGAGAGGAAGAAGAGATGTCGGACGTCCTCGGAAGAGATGGTATTAGATCTATTAGTGAAGACTGCGGCAAAACATTAAAAGGCAGGTACAAGGATCTCTTCAGGGCGTGTTTTAGATTAAGCTATTTCTGGGTTCTACCTATGTGAAGGACAAGGAATTCGATGATCAGTAACAATGAGTAGTGTAGTTAATTAAAACGGGTTTATTCTGTGAACTTCTTATGAACAATGAATTAATATTATCTTGAAGGCTACTTGAGCAAATCTAGACTTCCTAGGATATTTACGTACGATCGATTGATTCACACTTTAGATAAAAATATAGGAGTAACAGACTCCTCCGAATACTAGTAATATGATAAAATAGCCCACTCTGTTTTCGTAAGGTAGCCACTGACCACACTGTATGTACTCGTATGGGCCACCAGAAACAGGCCACACACTGTGTTCGTATTAGAGCGACTAACCACACTGTGTGTGTGTGTGTGTGTGTGTGTGTGTGTGTGACTGAGATACTAACCACACTGTGTTAACAATACAATTTATTGGCCTTTTATATTAATTTTCCAAGGACGTTTTAAATTGGCTCAAGTATTCCTTTTACAAAATGTATTGTCAACACGTCAATCAAATTTACTCTTTTATAATAAACATTCGTTTCATTTAGCCAGGTACATATACCTGTCAACCCTTGGTTTACCGTTAACCACTGCATAACAAAAGCTTATTGTGTGGTCCCATATAATACTCAAATTAGTAATTCTAGGAATTACTAATGCTACAAGCTGGATCACCCCTCCATGGTATCTTTACCTTGTCGTGGTGGAGTGGCTTGTGTGCTTAAATGATCCTGAGAGCTATGCCGGCGGTAGCATTGCTGCCGATAGGGTTACCCATGCCGGACTGGTCGAAGGTGATAAGCCAGACGAAATAAGTACCTTGGTCGAAAGAGTGACGATCTTTCACCGTAAAAATACAACCGTCAAGAAATGCGGACATGGGTTCAACTGGGGTAAAATTTTCCGGAGGTCAAATAGTCCCCCATTCGGTTCTCCGGGCGGGGACTACTTCAGGGAACCCATGCCAAAGGCTCAAACACAGGGACATGTTCCTAGGAACATGGAATGTTAGGACTTTATACAATAGCGGGGCACTAGATATATTAACGCGGGAATTAGATAAATCGCCCTTGGATATAGTCGCTTTACAGGAAGTTAGGTGGCCAGGAGAAGGTAGTCAGGAATCAGGAAGCTTTGCATTATACTATGGGGGTGCAGAAAGACCTGCATTTGGAACGGGTTTTTTAGTCAGAAGGAGGATCCTATCCGCTATCCGAGATATTAAGTTTGTTAGTGATAGGATATCATACATAATTCTAAAGGGTAAACGACATGATTTTATAATTGTAAATGTACATGCCCCCACAGAAGATAAAGATGACAAGATCAAGGATGAGTTCTATGAAGAATTAGAATGCTTATTTGATAGCCTTTCACGATATCATATGAAAATTGTCTTAGGAGATTTTAATGCAAAAGTGGGGCGGGAAGATATATTCAAACCAACAATAGGCAAATTCAGTCTTCATGAAGATAGTAACGACAACGGGGTTAGATTAGTCACATTTGCCACATCAAAGAATCTCATTGTTAAGAGCACAACATTTCAGCATAAGGATATTCATAAATACACCTGGACGTCCCCAGATGGAGAAACTCGGAACCAGATAGATCATGTAATAGTGGATAAACGCTGGCACAGTAGCATCATTGATGTTAGATCAGTTAGAGGGACAGACTGCAATTCAGATCATCATCTGGTCAGAGTGAAAATCAGACAACGGCTATCGCTTATGAGAGGAACAAACGCTAAAGATGATTCTGTAAAATTTGAATTAAAAAACTTGAAAAATGATGAAATGCGGCAAGAATACCAAATAAAATTGCTAATAGATTTGAAGTACTGGAATCTTCAGATGACAATGTGGCAAACGAAGAAGAAACTGATATAAATAAAGAATGGGAGGCTATAAGAGATACTATTAAATTGTCAGCATCAGAAAGCATTGGTTGTTTAAAAAAGAGGCAAAACAAGAAATGGTTTGATGAGGAATGTGCTGACATTGTAAAGAAAAGAAAGCTAGCAAAATTAAAATGGTTACACGAGCCAAATGAGGTAAATTTAGAGCAATTGGGTAGTATTAGACGGGAAACCATCAAGTTACTAAAGAGTAAAAAGAGGGAATATTTGAGAGAGAAGATTAATGATCTTGAAATGAATGCAAAAAATAGGAACATTAGAGAATTATATCAGGGAATTAGTATAGAGAAGAAAGGGTTTCAGGCTAGAACAAACATAATTCGGAATGAAAATGGGGATATGATTGCAGATTCCAGGAGTATATTAAATAGATGGAAAAGTTACTTTAATCAGCTATTAAATGTACATACAGAACAGGACATTGAGGAGGATAATTTACAGACAGCAGAAATGCTAGTCGCAGAGCCAAGTGCATTAGAGGTTGAAATGGCAATTGAAAAATTGAAGATGTATAAAGCATCAGGTTCAGATGAGATCCCAGCAGAACTGATAAAATCAGGGGGAGAAAAATTGATGGACAAGATACGCTGGTTGCTTAGTATGATTTGGAAAAAGAAGCTCTTCCAGATGAATGGAAGGAATCAATTATCGTACCAATTTATAAGAAAGGAGATAAAACTGATTGCAACAACTACAGGGGCATCTCATTACTTTCAACTTCGTACAAAATTCTAACAAATATATTAGTAAGCAGACTTACTCCCTATATTGATGACATTCTAGGAGATCATCAATGTGCATTTAGAAGAAACAGGTCTACAACAGATCAGATTTTTAGTATAAGACAGATTTTAGAAAAGAAATGGGAATATAATGGTACTGTACATCAACTATATGTAGACTTCAAAAAAGCATATGATTCAATTAAGAGGGAGAAGTTATATAGTATCCTGCTGGAGTTCGGAATTCCTAAAAAGTTAGTTAGACTTATACGAATGTGTCTAAATGGCTCAAAGAGTAGGGTGCGTGTAGGCAAACAGTTTTCAGACACTTTTGAAATCCAGAATGGGTTGAAGCAAGGAGATGCACTATCTCCTCTACTATTTAATTTTGTACTAGAGCATGCCATTAAATCTTTAGAGAATGAGGAAGGCTTACAACTCAATGGTATTAATAAGCTGTTAGTTTATGCTGATGATGTAGTACTATTGGCCGATAGCGAGGAGATACTAAAGGCCAACACGCACACACTATTGAGTAACACTAAGAAATTAGGACTGGAAGTAAATATCAATAAAACTAAATATATGGTCACACGTAGAAATACATTATATAATGGAAATGGACAGCTAATGACAAATGAGGGAAATTTTGAGGAAGTGGCTGAATTCAAATACCTAGGAACAATAATCACAAATAGGAATGAGATGCACAAAGAAATTAAACATAGGCTCAATTCTGGAAATGCATGCTATTATGCATTGCAGAGACTTTTGATGTCCCAACTCCTTTCAAAAAACGTTAAGCTGAAAATATATAAAACTATTATTCTACCAGTTATATTATATGGGTGCGAAACATGGACTCTTACTTTAAGGGAGGAAAGGAGATTACGAGTATTTGAGAATAAAGTTCTTAGGAAAATTTTTGGACCAAAGAGAGATGAACAGACAGGTGAATGGAGAAGACTACATAACAATGAACTACATGGTCTTTATAGGAAGCCAAATATAATAAGAACAGTTAAGTCCCGTAGACTGCGATGGGCAGGACATGTTGCGCGTATGGGGAATGAAAGACGTGCATGGAAATTTCTTGTAGGAAAGCCAGAAGGAAAACGCCCAGTTGGTAGACCAAGAATGAGGTGGGAGAACAACATTAACTATGATTTGAGGGAAGTAGATTATACAGGGAATGATTGGAAAGCATTAGCTCAGGATAGGGATGTATGGAGAGCTTATGTCCGTGCGGCCATGAACCTACGGGTTCGATAGTGCCAGTGAGTAAGTAAGTAAGTACAAGCTGGATCACGCAATTAATGCCTAAACAGAAAGTGAAGAAGAAGAAGAAGAAGAAGACGACGAATTAGCTATAAAAGTTAGGGTAAAGAATTACAGATATACAGTAGAGTCGCTGTAAAAACCGGTAGCGAATCACACGACATCTTTTGGTCAGCTAAATAGCTGCTTCGCTTACAGTGTTGTCGTCAAGGTTACGGGCCACAGACACACGTCATATTTATAGAGGATGTTACGGTATTGCCAAGTCTACCCTTGTACTACCACCAGGTGTCTCACGTTCTTTTTCAAAATAATCTCTAACGTTAAGAACCGTTCCTCTGATTTGCGAATTGATAGTCTTCCGACTCCTCTCCGGCACTATGACGCTAAAATTCACAGATAACATCACCCTTTAATAATACTAGAACTGATTCGTCCACCACACAAGTCCGTACTGACTTGTCAATGCAGGTTTATTTTGTAAAACACGTACAGCGCTCCCGTCAAAAATCGGGGTAGGTGTGCTCACGCCGGATTTAAGAACGGCTCGAGTAACTTATGACCAATCTCAGAACCACTTCTTTCTCCACTTTATACAAGCAGAAATTGAAGTCTGCTTAAAGAAGATGTAAACACGTTCATAGCCACCCTCTTCCCCAGTTACGTCAGTAAAGAAAAGGTAGAGACTAACCTTGGATTTTAACCTCTGAAGCAGAAAGGAGCCAAATCATATTCTATTTAAGTTCGTAATATTTTATATAAATAAAATAAATAAGTTTAATTATATAACCATCCATCCATAGTAATTTTGCCCGAGGGCAGGCCTTTCACTGCAATCATACATTTTCATGCTATGCTTTGCAGCTTTACTAGGCAATTGTAGGTGTGGTAGCTTCTCGTTGCTTTCCATACCGGTGAAGGATGATGATGATCATCATCATAACCCCAGGGATTAGGCAGTTGCCCGTTCCGACTTCATATTGCATCAGCCCAAGGTCTTCTAGGTCTTCCAACATCACGTCTTCCTCTTGCTTGATAATTTCTTGCTAACAATGGATATCTCTCCTTACTCATTCCATCCATGTGATCAGTCCACTTCTGTCTGTAATTCGTGACCTTATCCAATAAAGGCTGTAACTTCAATTCTTCTCTTATATCCTCATTTCTTATTCTATCAAGTCTTGTACATCCTTTTACTTGACTTAGGAACCTCATCTCCGCCGTCTGTATTCTATCCTTCTGTATTTTCACTGGAGCCCAAGTTTCACATCCATACAATATTGCGGGAACCGTCATAATATTATACATTTTTATCTTGGTTTCTTTTCTAATTTTATTTTTGAATGTTCTCTGTATTGTTCCACACACCGTCTGAAATTTATGATGATGATGATAATAATGATAAGGGTGAGGATGAGGATGAGGATGATGATGGCTATATGATTTCGGGGACCGTTTGGGCCTTAAAGGTTTCCTGACATTTGTCTTATAGGTGAGGAAAAAACCCGATAAAAACCTCAACCAGAAAAACTGCCCCGACCGGGGATCGAACCCGGGCCAGCTGCGTGGCAAGAATTATATAACAGGGACACTAAAAGAACTTTGAAAAATAAAGCCAGGAAATACTCTTTAATGAAATTATTACTTATGGATCCGAAACATGGACAGTGACAATACAACAATCTGCCAGAATACATGCTGCTGAAATTAAAATTCCTCAGAACAGTAGCAGGATATCAAAGAACAGATAAAGAACACAACACAGAAATAGGACAACAACTAAAAGTAGAGGAATTAAACACAACAATAGTGATATACAGAACAAACTGGAATGAACGTTTAGCAAGAATGACTGAGAATAGAATACCAAACGCAGCATACAACTATTCACCACGAGGAAGAAGAAGTTTGGGAAGACCAAAGAAAAGATGGAAACAGCAGAAATTTGTAGCCGAAACAGGCTAGTAAATAAGCCTAAACCGTGAAGAAGAAGAAGAAGAAGAAGAAGTAAAGTATTTTACCTCGAGGATACTCTGGGGTTGCTTGAAGGAATTTTAACAAATAGTTCAACAATAAATTAAGAAAATTGAACGTTTGCCGTACACATGATCCATTTTTACTCTACTCTCATAATCTAGATAAAAGTTATTGCTATTCTAATTTTAATTTGTTCTCTATAATTTATATGAAACAGAAGATCATAAAAACCACCTGAAACTAATTTTATAAATTAAAGAAATTAACTTTTAATAGCAAATAAAATATACACATCAAATCTTGCTATATAAATGCCCTAGAAATCTCTTTAGAGGTTCGAGTTCAATTGAGTTCCAACATAATGGATATTATAAAACAAATCCAAGTGATATTATTAATCTCCTTTTGCTTGAGTTATGTTCGGAGTGAAAAGGAAGTAAGTACTGATATATTATTTATTTGCATTTTGCATATTAAAACATATAATAAAAAGTATATACTTTAATAACAAATGTAGAGTTAAATTGGCTCAGAAATAACAGAAGAGTTGATAACTAGAAACTGGTTATTACAGGGGTGCACAATGTCACCGATATTATTAAAAATATACATAGATATTGTATTACAATAATGGTTAAAGAAATGTAAACCAATGGGATTAAAACTAAGAGAGAATAAATACATACATAACTTATTATTCGCAGATGATCAGGTGGTAGTTACTTCAGGATGTGAAGATGCAAACTATACGGGTAGGAATGTAGAGGAAGAATACTCAAGATGGGATTTAACAATTAATTATAATAAAATAGAATATATGACACAGATCTTTCCAAGGAATTAGAAATAAATGGATCTAAGATTAAAACAGTAGAATATTTTAAGAATTTGGGATAAATAATTAAAAAAACATGGATCATCTGAATTAGACATCATAAAAATAATAACTGAGACAAAAAAGTTATTGGCGTATTAAATTATATTTTATGGAGTAAGGATATAATCAAGAAGACTAAATTATTAGTATATAACACAATTGTGAAGAATATTTTATTATATGGTGCGGAAACATGGACGTCGAAGCAAAAACACAGAAATAATTTATTAGTCACAGAAATAGACTTTTGAAGAAGATCGACGAGAATATCGAAATAAAACTCTTCGCTTAGGTCGATTTTTGAAAAATAATTTTATTTGATCTAAATTTGATTGAAGAAATCAACTAAGATGGTATGGGTACATAATGAGAAGAAGGGACACAGAAAAAAAGTATTGAAATGGATACCTCCTGGAAAAGGGAAACGTGGTAGACCAAAGCCAACGTGGATAAAGGGAATTCAAGACAATATGAAGAGGAGAAATATGACAGAAGCAGACACGAAAGACCGGGAAGTGTGGAAGAAAAAAATTGTATATGTTGGTTGAGGAAACCTGCGTAAATAACAGAAACAATCCTGAAAAAAAAAACGAAAATAATTCCGTGGCACCAGGCCTTGTTTTACCAGTCGTATTCTGGCTTCACACAGAGTTAAGGACATGCTCTGGTTTGAGTCTTCATGAGAGAAGAAAGTCTCTCATGGAATTTTGGCCAGTAAGTAATTCGTGCCCATCAAGAATCGTATAAATTAGGGTAGCTATAATAAGCTCATAGCCTAAGTAGGCATTTTATTAAAACCAATTTCCTAAAATCATTTGTTCGTTCGTTACACTATTGAATTTTCCCGTGTTTTTTTTAAATTTCGCTATCATTTGTCTATAATAATAATAATAATAATAATAATAATAATAATAATAATAATAATAATAATAATAATAATAACAAACTTTCAATAGAGGACCGAAAAGAATTTTTGGGTGAAAATGACGATTTATCAGAAATGGAAAAATTAAAAATATGTGTCGCAATCCAACATGCACCATATAATAAAATACTCATCACAATTTTGTTATATGTTGAAATGTTATTTTTGCAATAATATTAAAACCTATCACGGAATTAGCTAACCATACTCTACATTCACAACCATGCTTGTATCGTTCTTTATTTGAGGGCTTAGTTTCAAAATTCTCTTTTACGTTTTCATACATTTTTGGGACGTGATTTAGAATCGCCATTTTTCTGTAAACAAAAATTTGTTTCATTATAATAGCCAGTTTTAACGCAAGTTGGTAGAAATGTAAACAATCTTTAGAAGCCCAATTGTTAAATATTATGTAGATTAATGTACGAAGAATGTAAAGACACAAAAGTCTGTTTGGTAAGAAGATGGAAAAGAGAATTTTGAAGAAGAGCTCCTCCTTTCATGAGTTTTATTATTTCCCACAGAATTCCAGTTTAACGTGGGACAGTCACATATCTCTAGAACTCTGCACTCTACCGAAGAAGGACTTGGACGACCTCCCTAATTCTTTTCTAGAAGTTCGTAAATTCATCGAGTGTGAACAGCAAACCCCCGAAATTCTTAAGAAGAGGATAATGATGGAGTTCCTTAATACAACCGGTCTCTTTCATACACAAATATACGGCATCCTCAGAAAAGAAAATCAAAGAAGACACGCTGTACAGGACAAGATAATACACCTAAGTGGAAACACAACATCACCAGAAATTCAAGCCTGTCTGAAGGATAAAAATAAGGCGATAGATGAAGCATTGGATATTGGAGGTAAGTGCATAGAGGAAGTTCGAGTAATGTGGACCCTTCGGTTTGAGTGGATCCCGTTAATGTTTTCTTTAGTTAGTGCTGCCCTTAAACACAAAATGTTTTTCATTCCTCCCCTCATCAAATTTGATGTGTTCAATGTCAGTTTCTTTTATTCTTTGTGCGAAGAAGGGCTTATTTGTGATATTTACGAAAATGACCATTTTAAAAGTTTTTCAAGATAAGAATTAATTCTTAATTTCAATATCGAATATTATGAATATTGAAAAAATCTCCTCAATATATTATATTATATAGATGCTGTTTTAATGTACTGATGTGTTGGTTTGATATTATGTGACATGGCTACTGTATAAAATAAATAAAGATAACAAAGGAATTCGGTTATGTGGACACTCCGCAAGGCGGTTAAAGTAGACCTGGGTCTACTTTGCACGAATACATATATTTCCTCACTGAGGATGCTGTCTGTAAAAACCATGCACTTAATTATTTTTATTTAATATCCTAGTAATTTTACTAAACCCAAAGACGCTTTCTGCAGACGTGTGAATGTTATTATCAACAATAACTTTTCTAAACATTAACCCTCTTACTAATAATCCGTATATAACTTTTATACAAGGTTTATACACATCTCAGTTGAAAATTCTTACGAATAAACACTGTATTAGCTCTTCAGTGTATAAGAGGTGTACAACTTTACATGGGAATCGTTATATATGCCTCCAGCCTTGTTTAAGGATTGTATAACTAGACAAAATGTCGGACTTCAAGAACAACTGATTGTTTTCTTATGATATTGATGAAAGTTTCCTTAAATTGAACGCAAAATGCAACACTTTAACGACTGTTTGATGGATGCACAGGGCATAAATAATATTAATAAAGCTGTGGGTAGGAAAATAAGGGCATCATAAAATGCCTTTTGTTACACTCATTGTCGATTAGGCCTAATAATATTTTAAAATTGAACATTGATTCACAAAAGAATATGTTCTACAATAATTGCTGTTTAACTTGAATGTAGTTTAAATGCTTCATAATATTATTTTAGCAAAACTTGCTTGCATCAAAAACATAATACACATACCGATATATTGAATTTATTTATTAAATTTCATAGTATTTGTTTTCCAAATCTTGTAGAAATATTTCTGCCGTTATACCTGATGTGGGAGATCCCATCGGGATTCCATCTTCTTGTTCATATACTTGGTTATTGAATTGGAAATAATTTTGCTTCATTATAGTAATTGTGACTGTGTATAGTTGATTTATGTATTCTGTATTTAAGTTACTGTTATCTAGTCTATCTTTAATTATGTTTAAAGTTTCATTTATTGGAATGATTTAGCAGATAAACTTAAAAACATAGAAATAAACAAGAATACGAAAATGGCGTCATTTGACATAAAGAATCTATACACTACATGGAATGTCAAATGACCTGCGTCTACCATATAAAACATTTTTTTTTCTTAGAAACGAACAGTACTCTTGTCGACATAATTATAAAATCATAAAATACAGACATTAATAAGAAGGTACTATAAAATATAAAACATCCATCCATCCATTGTAATTCTTTCCAAGGGCAGGTCTTTCACTGAAATCATAGCATTTTCATATATTTAGTTTTACTGATATTTACTTCCAGTCCGAATTTCTTAGTGTTACTCAATAGTGTGCGCGTGTTGGCCTTTAGTATCTCCTCGCTATCGGCCAGTAGTACTATATCATCAGCATAAACTAACAGCTTATTAAGACCATTCAGTTGTAAGCCTTCCTCATTCTCTAAAGATTTAATGGCATGCTCTAGTACAAAATTAAATAGTAGAGGAGATAGTGCATCTTCTTGCTTCAACCCATTGTGGATTTCAAAAGTGTCTGAAAACTGTTTGCCTACACGCACCCTACTCTTTAAGCCATTTAGACACATTCGTGTAAGTACTTCCTCACTTATAGGTTAAAATTTCCAACTAGGCCGTGAATCGTATTCTATGTCTATAGTTATGATGCAGGTCATCATCATCAACATCAGCAACAATCACAGATTAAGTTCATGTCTTGTTCCGGTCTCATAGATTCTCATTCAAAAAGTTGAATCCATCTCTTTTTCGGTCTACCAATATTCCTGTCTCCTTTTGGTTTGCAATTAAGTATAATTTTTGGCATGCGTTCATCTTTCATTCTTTGAACATGTTCTTGTCAGTTTTTTTATACTTACTTACTTACTTACTCACTGGCACTATCGAACCCGTAGGTTCATGGCCGCACGGACATAAGCTCTCCATACATCCCTATCCTGAGCCAATGCTTTCCAATCATTCCCTGTATAATCTACTTCCCTTAAATCATAGTTAATGTTGTTCTCCCACCTCATTCTTGGTCTATCAACTGGGCGTTTTCCCTCTGGCTTTCCTACAAGAAGCTTCCATGCACGTCTTTCATTCCCCATACGTGCAACATGTCCTGCCCATCGCAGTCTACGAGACTTAACTGTTTTTATTATATCTGGCTTCCTATAAAGACCATGTAGTTCATTGTTATGTAGTCTTCTCCATTCTCCTGTCTGTTCATCCCTCTTTGGTCCAAAAATCTTCCTAAGAACCTTATTCTCAAATACTCGTAACCTCCTTTCCTCCCTTAAAGTAAGAGTCCATGTTTCGCACCCATATAATATAACTGGTAGAATAATAGTTTTATATATTTTCAGCTTAACGTTTTTTGAAAGGAGTTGGGACATCAAAAGTCTCTGCAATGCATAATAGCATGCATTTCCAGAATTGAGCCTATGTTTAATTTCTTTGTGCGACTCATTCCTATTTGTGATTATTGTTCCTAGGTATTTGAATTCAGCCACTTCCTCAAAACTTCCCTCATTTGTCATTAGCTGTCCATTTCCATTATATACTGAATTTCTACCTGTGACCACATATTTAGTTTTACTGATATTTACTTCCAGTCCTAATTTCTTAGTGTTACTCAATAGTGTGTGCGTGTTGGCCTTTAGTATCTCCTCGCTATCGGCCAATAGTACTAACAGCTTATTAATACCATTGAGTTGTAAGCCTTCCTCATTCTCTAAAGATTTAATGGCATGCTCTAGTACAAAATTAAATAGTAGAGGAGATAGTGCATCTCCTTGCTTCAACCCATTCTGGATTTCAAAAGTGTCTGAAAACTGTTTGCCTACACGCACCCTACTATTTGAGCCATTTAGACACATTCGTATAAGTCTAACTAACTTTTTAGGAATTCCGAACTCCAGCAGGATACTATATAACTTCTCCCTCTTAATTGAATCATATGCTTTTTTGAAGTCTACATACAGTTGATGTACAGTGCCATTATATTCCCATTTCTTTTCTAAAATCTGTCTTATACTAAAAATCTGATCTGTTGTAGACCTGTTTCTTCTAAATGCACATTGATGATCTCCTAGAATGTCATCAATGTAGGGAGTAAGTCTGCTTACTAATATATTTGTAAGAATTTTTTTATAGAGTATTTAATTTAATTTGAATGTTTAAAAATATTTAACTCATTTATAATATCTTCACTTCTTCTCTTATCTAGAAGTTTGCAGCCAGCTGCACTTCTCAGAAATCTCATTTCAGCTGCCTCTCTAATCTTCTCTTCTCTTTTAGTTAAAACCCAAAATTCATGATGCAGGTATGTCACCAAATAAGTGAGCAAGACAGACATTTTAAATATCGAAATTAAGATAATTTCCAACCAGACTGGGTATCGTACCCAGACCCAATTGTCAGGCTGCAGGTATGCTACCAAATGAGTTAGCAATACAGGCATAAATAATATCTAAATAAGAATATATAGTTTCCAAGACTCAAGCATATGTGATTTTTTTTCTTGTATTGTTTTATAATAACACATCTGTAAATAATAATATTATTTTAAATCACTCTATAAAATGAATAATATAAACATATGTCTTGAAATCTCATTCTATGTCAGCAGTTATTTACGATAACTAACTAACTCACTGGCTCTATCGAACACTTAGGTTCATGACCGCGCGGACGTAATCCCTCCATTCATTCCTATCCAGAGCTAAAGTTCTTCAATCATTCTCTATATAATTTACTTCCCTCAAATCATGGTCAATGTTATTTTCCCACCTCATTCTTGGTCTACCTACTGGGGGTTTACCTGCGTTTTCCTAAAATAAGCTTCCATGCAACCCTTTCACCACTCATATGTGCCACATGTCCTGCCCACCGCAGTTTACGATACTTAACTGTTCTTATTATATCTGGCTTCCTGTACATATCATGTACCTCACTATTATGTAGTTTTATCCATTCACCTGTCTGTTGATCTCTTTTTGGCCCTAACAATTTCCTAATAACTTTGTGTTATTTATGTTGCAGAGAATCATACGAGATATTGTTTAGGAGAACTTAAAGTTGAAATTAATTTTATGTACATGGCTGCGGAACTATCTGTTAATTTTGAAAAAGAATGGAATAGTACACTTGCAGATATTGACAAGTGTTTAGGTAAACCTTCGTCTCCTCAGAACAAAGAAAAACTGAAATGTGCTTACGAGAAAATCGAAAATTTGTTAGTTAAAGTACAAAATGTTGGGAGCTCAGAAGTGGTGAAACAATTTAAGAAAGAAGTCTCCAATCTTTTAAATCACATGGAATTATGCGGAATGATGGGCGTTGTCTCAGCACAGGATTTGTATTTAAAAACACACTTGGAAACAGTTAAATGTTTTGGACCAGTCAGTGATCCGTCTGTATTAGTGAAAGCGTTTGAAGTGACAGAATAAAAGTGGCTCAGAAACCACAAATGTAAAATATAAATAAATGAAATATTTATAATTGAAATAATATTTAAAACCTACTCAAAATTCCTTATTTCCATATCAAATATATCCTAACCTCCGGTTGCGAGGTACGAGGGATCAAATACTGCATGTGTCATCGGATTTTCCAGGGCTTACAAATTTGAGTATGGGTTTCACCCAACAGAAGCTAAAGCCATGGCTATCTTGAAGTAATTTTACAGCATAGAAAAAATAACCTACAAGCCTAAAATAATTAAAGATAAAATAGGAATGATATTAATTTATCATAAGTAATGCGACGAGTGATTTCCAAATTATCGATAAATTCACGACTCACGAAGTGAGGAGTGAATTTATCTAGAGAATTTGGAAATGAAGAGTGGCATTTGTTAGGACTATTTAACGAATAAAATTAAGTTGTTTACTCACAAATCATTGTTTAACTATAGTTATTTTAAAATATTTATATATTTAATGTAAACGGCGATGTTTGAAAACAAATCAGAAATGTGAGGTTATGTTCATTTACTGTTGCTTGATCATATTATTTATTGCCAAATAAGATCGCAATATTGTAAGAGTGCACCCAAGTGGAGAAATAATGAAACACATAAAACTATATATATCATAATCAACATTACGGGTTATTAATTAATTTTTTTAGTAAAGAACTCAGTAAAATTAAGGAATCTTTTCATATTTGCTATAATCAATGTATTTGTTGGAGAAAAATAATGCTTTGACCTGTTCAGAACATTAAAAATGAAGAGCTTTCTTTATCACAAAAGAAGGAGCTGATAAAGAGAAATCGATAAAGAGTGAGGTGAAACACGACTGTCATTGCCTGTAAAACAAACTTCATTGAAACGTGATTGGTCATTGACTAGCATTTGTGGCATGAGTTAAATAGTCGAGGATATGTGCTAACTAAAGTCGGTCAAGAACACGTTCATACGCTCTAGAATCTCGGTCCCCGAGCTTTCCAGTCTCGTTGCTTCCACGGCGCAACTTAGCGTATTGTGATGAGTGGTAGGGGAATGCTAAACGCATGCGCGTGAGTGAGAGCGATCTCGAGTCCCGTTGAATCAGATTTCCCGCGAACAATCAATATTCTTCATAAGCAAAATAACATAAAATTATTACGAAATATAAAGAGGATGTATTAACAGCACATTACAATGCGAGGTGGGGAAGTGGTTTTTACAGAAGTGAGGAAATAATAGAAAACTGAGCGATATCGAGGTTTTTAATTTCCGAGATTCTGTAAAATACTTCACAAATGCACGTTGTACATTATGTTTTGCACGATGGTGTTTGCAAAATAATAAATAATAATAAAATAATAACATTTCTTCGAAATATTTGCGTTCATTATAAACAACTGACTAACATTAACAGTCTGGCCAATGTTCATACAGTAAATGCCGAAAATAATTTAGTTGAGACTACAGCAGGCCATGACACCAATCGGTTATAAAATGGCGGCAAGTACGAGATTATTGTTTTATATTGTTTCAAATAAAATTCAGTTCCTTTAAAATGCAGTGATTTGTTTCGTATAATATATATTAACACCAACCTTCGGAGATATATATATATATATATATATCGTATTGTAATATATATTATAATTAATATAATTATAGTTATAGTCAGGTACTAGATGGCAGTGAAGACCGAGTTCTCGCGACATCTAGTAATAATGGAGAATATAATACATATATAAGAAAAATAAGTGTTTGAATTGGATTCGCCTGGTGGTGTAACGGATAACACGCTGAGGTACAGACTCAGAGTTCCGGGTTCGAATCCCGTCCAGGCATTTGTTTTTCTTATCATACCATATATCTAAAGTGATCCCACAACAGGCCTCAGGAGGCCCTTGGGGTAGTAGGAGGTTAAGGCTCCCACTTTTTCTAGACAATCGGCACTTTATGTCAGCCTGGTTGTCAACCCTGCGTAACGGCCGCCTTTACCCCCAGAACAGGCGCCTAGTACTCATTTCCGTTAGAGGCTGATTCGACCCCAGGGCCATAGTGCCGCCAGAAGGTTTGGGTCAGTTTAAAAATCCTGACCCCAACGGGACTTGAACCCTCGACCTTCTGGCTTGTAGCGCAGTGCCTTAACCACTACGCTACGGCGTGCCCCACCATATATATATACACACACACACATTGTACATAGTATACATAATGGGCAGTGGTTTTACTTCCACACTAGGTAGATCATTTGTAATATTAAATATAGTTATTTAGTTATTTATAGGTTGGCAACCTCGAAATTTAGGAAATTGAACTTTCAATCATGGTCGCCATTGTTGTAAAGACGACAGAAGGCACTATCCTTCAAAAATATATTTTCTGATGGAATCTTCATTCTACGAACCTTATTCTTTGAATATAAGTCTATGCATTGCACGTGTAAAAGAAAATTAATATTATGCACTTGGTACTGCAAATAAAATGTACTCCGACAGCACCAAATCTCTGTTTAGAATTTACATCAATTTATTTCCTTGCGAAATTGTTAAGAAAATGATATATTATGAGGTTTTCGTTAGATACATAGATAGATAGATCATCGGTTAATGTCTTTGACATCGTCCGATTCACAATAGCCAATCCTGTCGGTCCACCTAATCTCCTGGTTGTAGATGTTTCTCCTTCGTACATAAATATATTCACTGACTCCAGGAGGTTTTAGGTTTTCCTCTGCCTCGTCTTCCCCTCAGGTTTCCATTCCAAAACAGGTTTTGGTAGCCGATCCTCTTCCATTCGCTGGACATGTCCGTACCATCTTAATTGCTGAGTTTTCACATAATCCAAAATAGTGTCTTCAATCTTCATTTTCTCCCTTACAACTGAGTTCATAATTATTTATCTATCTATCTATCTTCGGGTTTTTACAGCTGCTGCCGTCTTCCCGTGCCAAACCTCCAAAGCCTACGGTCTTGGGCATCTTCGATGCTTAGCCCTCTAGCTTGCATTACTGTCTTCATGTTTTCCTTCCATGTTAACCTTGGTCTTCCTCTTTTCTTCTTTCTGTTAGGATGCCATTCATATAGTTGCTTCGGCCATCGCTCATCTTCCATTCTTAAAACATGTCCTAACCACTTTAATTCCTTTTCCTCAATTCTTTCAATTATGCTTTTTCTGCTTCCATTTTGTTTCTAATTTCCTTATTGTGACACGTTCTAATTTAGACTTTCTGGCACTTCTTCGTAAATAATCCATTTCTAGAGCAATTAGTCTATTCTTGTAGTACTTATTGATTGTCCATACCTCACTTCCGTACATTGCAACAGATTCCACCAATGTTTTACCAATATATTTTTTTGTGTCTTTCCAATATGCTTATCCCACCATATGGAATTTAATGATGATATTATTTTGCTACTCAATTCAATTCTATGTTTTATGTTCTCTTTGCCTATACCTTCGATGTTATCCATAATCATTCCCAAATATTTAGTTTGTTTCACTTGCTTTATTTGGATTCCATCTTCCAATACTAAGTTTCTCTTTCATTGCTATTTATTGCCAGATATCTGTTTTTTGTAAATTTACTGTGAGACCCATGATTCATATGTGCTTTTCAACCTTTTTATCATGAATTCATATCAAAATTGTCTTGCGCTAAAACCAGTTGATCATCGGCAAATTGTAATGTCAGCAAAAATCTATTGCCTATTGGGATCCCCATACCTTTGCAGCTTTGTTTCCATTTCGTTAATATAAATTCTACATAAATATTAAATAAAATTGGTGATAGACTGCACCCCTTGTTTCAATCCCTTTGAGGTGTTTATAGGATTCGACATTATATTTCCCATTTTAACATAAGCGGAGTTATCTTTATAGGTTTGTTTAATAATTTCTATTAGGTTTCTGTCAATATTGTATTTCTCCAATACTTCCCATAATTTGTTCCTCGGAATTGAGTCATAAGCTTTCTCTAAATCTATCATTGTCAAATGGGTTTCTTCTCCAACTGCAGTCCGTTTTTCAATTAACTGTTGTATTGCAAATATATTGTCAACACATGACCTTCCTGGTCTGAATCCATTTTGATCTTCTCCTAATTTGTCTTTATCATAATTATTTATCTTCTTGAAATTTATCTTCTTGAAATTCCTGCTGCCCTTCGTATTAAATCCATTTTCGTTGCCAAAAGATTCTTATTTGTTTTTGTTGTTAATGGCCAAAGTTCTGCTCCATAAGTAATGATGCTTTTAACAATTTTATGACATATATGAATTTTATTTTATTACTTATATTTTTCTCTCTATCTTCGGGTTTTTACAGCTGCTTACGTCTTCCCGTGCCAAACCTCCAAAGCCTACGGTCTTGGGTATCTTCGATGCTTAGCCCTCTAGCTTGCATTACTGTCTTCATGTTTTCCTTCCATGTTAACCTTGGTCTTCCTCTTTTCTTCTTTCTGTTCGGATACCATTCATATACTTATATTTTTATCCCAAAATATTCCATTGAGGCAAGCAATTGCAAATTTTCCTTTATTATTTATATTTCTTATTTCCTCTTCATAACTCCCATTTTTATTTATTTTAATTCCTAAATATATGATCTCATTACAAGACTGTATAGTTTCTCCAGTCTCCAAAATTAAATTTTGTTCTGGTTAACCAATTGATAAATATTTTGTTTTGTTCATGTTCAAAATTAATCCCCATTTTTCATATCCTTCTATTAATTTTCTAGTCATACATTCTAAATCTTCATAATATTGTGCAATTAACAATTGATCATCGGCAAAATGTAAGTTGTATAAATTGTTGTTGTTTGAAATAGGAATTTCCATGCTTAAAAATTTTCTCCTCCAGTTCTTTAATATTTCATGTACATATATTTTAAACAGCATCGGTGATAGACAACAACCTTGACGAAGAACTTTATCATAAAACCATGTAACAATTATTACCAATTTTAATTTTAGATGTGTAATTGTCATATACATTTTGTATAGCTTTAATTATTTTAGTTTTAATTCCCATACGTCTTAAAGCAATCCATAGTTTCTCTATAGGGACATTGTCGTATGCTTTCTCAAAATCTACATAAGTAGGGTTTTCTTACATAAACCAATTAATAAATATATCAATTGACACTGGTCAACAAGATTTTTGTCTCATGAGCACCAATAGTTGTACTTAATGCAGTTTTTTATCGTGTTTTCAAATACGTATTCGGAATATCTCCATCACCCACAGTTTTTTTATTTCAATTTCAATTAATGGATTTAAATAATTATTTTTTTAATAAACCTAGATTTCTTCCCGGAAAATCTTGACGCAGTAAGCGAAGAACACGGGGAACACTTTCATCAGGAGATTTCAGCTATGGAAAGAGATATCAAGGCAAATGGAATCCTAATATGCTGGCCGATTATTGTTGGACCATCAAGAGGGTTGCTCCACAGGCGAAATATAGCAGAAAGTCGTAATTTCTTACTTTCTGGGTGAGTCGGAATGTTCCAACATTGTGTAGTTACGAATGTATAAAATATTAAATTGTTTGAAATTATAAATGCCCCTATCTCGGAAACCTTGCGTGATGGAGAAAAACCGATATCATATTTGAATTTAGGAGAAAACATTATCAGAAGCATATATTTTTCTTTCTGAGACAAAGAAAAAGTTTATTTTTTGTTGCTCAATGTACAGAATAACGATTCTTTTAGAAAGCAAAGCAGAGCTACATCTGAGAAGTTCCGTTTTAGATGAACCACTACTCGTGACTTGCGACTCACGAATCTCTAATAACTTAAAAGGCGAGTTTTGGAATATTCATTGTACCACGCAAACCCTCAATAGGCAACTCCTACATCGCGGAGCAATTCTTCAAGCCCGTTAAGTCCGTATTTTTGGACTCTGCAATAAAACCACATTTCCATTCGTAATTATATAAATCTCCGATTCTTATTTTTATTTTGCCTGTTTATATCATAATCATTAATTAATATTCTCTCTGAAATAGCATTCTCTTTTTATTCTTTAGTACTTTTCCGTCTGATGTTAGTGATATAAAGATAATTAGGGTAATGCAGCCAATCAACTTCTGCTAGCTTTCTTTTTTCAAAATTTCGTAAAATTATTTATTTTGCCACTTTTTCAAAATAACCTAGTTGTCCTGATGCTTACAAACGAATAATGGGAGTGTTTTGTTATCTATTTATTTCTGTTTGGATAATTCATGTAATAATCCCATTATGATTAATTGTGTATTAAATTAATATTAATAGAGCAATTTTCTGAATCGTTATAATAATAAAACCATTATTTCATAAAATAATTGTTTCATCAACAGTAAAATTCATCACGACTATTATTATTCACAATATGAACGGAGATTTTCACGTCTCGAATCTTCTGTTAAATTAGGTATGTTAGGATACCTCGAAAGCATAAAGATAAAATAATTAAATAAATTGAAGAAGAGCAATAGGCTCTTAAATTCCCAACAGAGATCTGTTAGATATTTTAAAAATTGTAGAAATAAATAAATAGAAGAAGAGCGATAGGCTGTTAAATTCCCAACAAGGATCTGTTAGATCTTTTAAAAATTGTAGAAATAAATAAATAGAAGAAGAGCAAAATGCTATTAAATTCCCGTCAAAGATCTGTCAGATCCTTTAAAAAAGGTAGAATTAAATAAATAGAAGAAGAGCAATATGCTATTACATTCCCAAAAATGATCTGTTAGATTTTTTAAAAATTGTAGAAATCAATAAATTGAACAGGAAACCTGTTTTAAATTTATAATAAGAGAACGTTTGTTACACTGTTTCTGTTTAAATTCAGTTGCTTAGATACACTTGTTACGTACTTGAGTGTATATATAATAACCTGGTTCAATTCCCGATCGGGACAGGCTCCCGGGTGAGTTTTTTTTCGGGTTTTTTCCTCAGCTGTAAGACAAATGTCAGGATGCTTAGGGCCCAATAGTCCCCGAAAATCAACCGGCCATCATCATCATTCTTATCATTATCCTTCACCGGTGTGGAAAGGAACGGGAAGCTACCACACCTATAATTCCCTGGTAAAGCTGCAAAGCATATAATGAAAATGCTATTATTGCAGTGAAAGACCTGCCCTCGGGCAGAATTACTATGGATGGATAATAACAAAATTGTGATTCGTAGCAATCGTCTGATGAAGGTACATAGTACTGAAACAGCTGTAACGAATTTGTATTAAAATAAATATGAGAATCGTAAAAACTAACAGTTTTATTTTATTTAATCACTAAACATAAAAGTTTTCGTTTCTTTGCAGTTCTAATCCTAATATTTAAGGTAAACAATTGTGCAGAAAGCGCCTCACAGTTATATTAGAGGCACACTGTATATGAGTTTACAAAATCATAAAGTATTATATTAATCAGTGAAATATAGTGACTATATTATGACGTGATATAAGAATTTAAGAATATATATATTACTGAGAATTCGATCTTTATATTTATTTGAAATTCTATATTTATTAAAGTAACTATGAAATATTTAATTACTTAAATGTAAGAACGAAATAAGTAACAATGTGTTTATCCAATTAAATGTAAACAAAATTTTATAAAATTGTATATTAATTTAGAATACGTGATTTCTTTTAAGTGGTCTATTGCGTCCATGCTCAGTCAATATGTATTCAGAATTAAGCAATTCTGAGCTTGATTACAGTTTGGATAAATGAAAATCTACAATCTTCATTGCTGCAACAACGCCATAACTAAAATATTGTCGATTTTGAATTATTGGTACTACATGAAAGACGAAAATCAGGAAGAACGACATAAGCTACTCTATACAATGAGTTGGTACAGTAATTTGATATTTATGTCAACCACAGGCAAAGGTATATGGATTTAAAACCTTTAAATGCTTCCCCTGAAAAATTATGTTTTTTGAGTTATGACGTTGTTGCAGCAAATGAGCGATTATCTTAAATGTAAAAAAAAAAAAAAAAAAAAAAAAAAGGAATCTCTAGATTTCGTATAAAGTGATGTCAATCTGTGATTTACCTCTCTACACCTATTTTCCCAATATTCAAACTAAAATAGAGCGAATTAGTATGTAACCTCACTATGTTGGGTGTCCAGGGGCTCGCTTTGTTTCCCCGCAGCTGTTATTAGTATATTAAGATGCGAGGTTGGGAAGTGGTTTTTACAGAATCGCTATCGCTCGGTTTTTAATTTCCGACATATTGTAAAACACTTCACAAACGTGCGTTGTACATTATTTTTTTGCGTGATGGTGTTTCCAAAATAATAAATAATAGTAAGAAAATAACATCATTGTTGAAAATATGTTCGTTCATTACAAACAATTGACTAACGTTAACAGTGTGGGCATAGTTTATTAGTTGAAGCAACAGGAGGCCTTGAGAACAATTATTGATAACATGGCCGCAAGTGCGTATTTATTGTTTTATATTGTTTCAAATAAAGTTCAGTTCATTTAAAATGCAGTGATTTGTTTCGTATAATGTATATTAACACTACCATTAGGATATTTTTTTTGTATATACATTGTACGTAATATATATAGAGGGCGGTGGATTTACTTCCCGCACGTGGGTGCAAATGTAATATTACAGTACAGTTATTTAGGTTGGCAACCCCGAAATGTAGGAAGTTGAACTTTCAACAATGGTCGCCATTGCTGGTAAGTATGACAAAACGCACTATCGCACAAAAAATAATTAAATAATATGAATAGAAATTAATGATTCCAGATTAGTCATTTGTAAGTTGTAGTTGGAAGAATTATACAGAACAATTTGAGCCTGTAACAGTATTTGTACTAAAGACTTCCAGAGCTACAAGCAAACATGGAGCCCTTGCGTTTAAACCATAACTCACATGCTATAGAAATTTTTCTCTCGAGCTGCTAATCTACACATAGGATAGTGCCATTTAGTTAGTTAGTTTCATATATTAATAAATTAATTGGAGAAAATGTTTTAACATCTCACCTCATAAAGTTACGTGTCTTCGCGATACCGGTTTCAAAAGTATAATATTACTTCCATCTTCAGTCAAATTCCAACTGTTGAAATTTCGTCGTTAACATCATCTTCTGAACTGCCATCTGGTGTAGATTTTATGAACTTGGAGATTGAATTATTCTCATCGGGGATATCGAAATTCATTGCTTTATATTTATTCTTCTGAATGTATATATTTTCCCAAATTGTTAATTCCAAATGTTTCTCCAAACGTTTTATAAGTTTAGTGTGTTTTCCGATTTTATGGTATAATCGGAAAAGACACTAAATTTTTGAAACATTTTGAGAAACCTTTCGAATTAACAATTTGGGAAAATACATACATTCAGAAGAATAAATATAAAGCAATGAATTTCGATATCCCCGACGAGAATAATTTAATCCCCAAGTTCATGATATGATCGGAAAAGACACTAAACTTTTGAAACATTTGGAGGAACCTTTGGAATTAACAATTTGGGAAAATATATACATTCAGAAGAATAAATATATAGCAATGAATTTCGATATCCCCGACAAGAATAATTTAATATCCAAGTTCATAAAATCTACACCAGATGGCAGTTCAGAAGATGTTAACGACGAAATTTCAACAGTTGGAATTTTACTGAAGATGGATGTAATACTGTACTTTTGAAACCGGTATCGTGAAGACACGCAACATTGTGAGGTGAGATGTTAAAACATTTTCTCCAATTCATTTATTAATATAAATACCTCATATTGTTTCCTGCTACTGTACTTTTAATTAAAGTAGTTTCATATATATTAAGACAGACTAGGTTGAATTATGTGCGATGAATTTGGAAATTTATGAAGCATGCGGAATAATAATAGTGTCGTATTTCAGGTATGAAGATTATAATACGAAACTTGATACATCATAATTGCACATTTTACAGTCTTTAGTTAGCGATATAACTGAGAAACAATCCACATTACTTTAACAGCTGACTCGAGTGTTGAAAGAAACCCAATATGGCTGCTCTACAACTTGCCTTATTCACTACTCTACTCTGGTCTGTTTTATTTCATAATGTAACGCCATTGGTAAGTAATGATATAGCAGTTATATATTATCGCCTCACTATGATGTTTGTCCGTTTATATAAAAGCAGGTGCCGCGCGATAATGCTTGACAATGGTTAACATGCGGAATTATTATAGTGGCGGTAGTCGGCATCTTTGTATTTAATTATATATAGCAGCTGTGGGGAAACAAAGCAAGCAGCTGGATAACCATCATAGTAAGGCGATATTACAAGGTTCTGAAAACGGTAGCCATTTTAATGGCCCGTATTTTCCATTATTCTATGGTGACCCCTGTGATCTGGCTTAATATGTTACATCTCGCTCAGAAAACTGGGGTTGAATTTAATTTATTAGATGGGGTTTTTACACAAATGTACGTAAGGCAAACGTCAGAAAATTCGGTCAAAATATCTCTGAAAATAATCGGCTTCATAATAAATTATGGTGAATGTTATAAATGTGAAATTAATTACAAGATAATAGAACTATCTAGTTCACAACTGGGCGGCGTTACGCAATAACCGGCTATGCGCCATAATGTAATTATCGAGAAATATACGTATAAAGTTTAAGTCAATCTTCACTATTTATTGTGGCACCAAACTAACAATACTGGATATTATAAGTTAGTTTCCTTGTTTTCCAGTTATGCATCAACAATCTAAGAGTGGAACATTTGGCGCTCAGCTGTATGATACAAAATTTAAATTACCAATTATGAAGATCTGGTTTCATACCCGTTTTTTGCAAAACACAGAATCTCTGATAGGACTGATGGCGTTTACATTTGCTTTAATAATAAGGCTATATTTAAATCTTTGGCGCTAAAAGTGTGGGTACATTTACTTCATGAGCCAGTGCAACAGATAGCTCAAAATCTCAATTTTAATGGCGCTTATCTGGTTAATGCATAACATCGTTCAACTGTAAAACGAGATTTTAATAGTTCCAGAAAAGTACCTAAGTTAAGTAGAATCTCTCAAGTGAAGTTTGAAATTTCTAACCTGGCGATACAGTATGTTCTTTCCGGCATGGTTAAGAGTTTAGATACTGTGCTATTCGATGAATAATCTTTATAAAGCATGGTTAACTGAATTTGAAGTGTCTTTTCATCACACATAATGACGTGAAACAAGGATTAGATCTATTCTGATCGGTAACCTTGGTGCTCTTATAGTGATTTTATTTCCGCCATACGTTTCAAGGACACATGAGTGGTCCGATATTATTCGTTGAACAATTCCCATTCCTTATAATATTACACCTTATATAACAGTCCCACGACACGCCGGTGCTCTTACGCTTTGACATACGAGAACGACTGCGCAACTGCATGGAGTTGAGAGTGGGTGTTTGTTTTATTGAGTTGGAGATACAGTGACTTGAAAACTCTGGCGAAAATGAGATCACTATAGTGCAATAGTGCACACCACACGAAACATTTCAGACAGAACGATAGCCATACCGTACAAAAAATTCGCGATACGTTCATTAGGGTAAAAAAAAAAAAAAAAAAAAAAAAAAACAGGACACAAAAATACCAGGGCACTATCCCTCGCTGCCTTAAATCAACCTCTCTCCTTGTAGGTGAAATTTCATTGATCACACCTTCAAAGCTTCCACGGACTTAAATAACAAGACCCTTAAGTTCATACATATAAAATAAAAAAAATAAAGATGTGCTAGACAGAGTGAATGAAGGAAGAACGATGCTGAAACTCATAAAGAAGAGGAAAATAAATTGGATTGGCTAAGAATAAACTGCCTGCTGATGGATGTCCTAGAAGGAATGTCAAATGGAAAGAAGGTTAGAGGCAGAACAAGTCATCAGATGATAGATAATATTGAAATAAATTGTTTGTTTGCGGATACAAAAAGGAAGGTTGAGTTAAGGAAACAGTGGAGAATGCTGAGTTTGCAGTGAAAGACCTGTTCTTGGGCAGAACACTATTTATTAAGTTCATATTATTTTTTCCAATTGAGGCTTCTGCTGTCAAATTATAAATTTTATCAAAATATTGTTTTCAAGGTTCATAAAATACATTACGAAACTCCATCGAGGTCACTATGTAAAATTTTAAGAAATATAAAACAGTAGGTCATATCTCAGTCGTCCTCAACAATCAGCAGTGTAGTTTTATATGAGGCTTTTCGAAAACTTAAGTTTCATCTTCTGCTTTCAGTTTGGTACTGACTGTTGCTAGAAATGATTTTGTATAGAGTGTTCACGTTACTGGGTATGTTCGTATTTAAAAGGTGTTTGTTTGTGGTTTCCTTTACGATTTCTGTATCTTCGAGAACGTTATCTATTGTGCTAAATTGGTAACCTGCTTCTACTATATGTTCAGAATAAACTTTATTTGTCATTATTCACGAAATATCTAAAATCTTGTATTGAAGTATCTTGTAGATCTGCCATTATAACATTTGTCATAAGTAATGCCACGAGTGATTTCCAAATTATCTAGACAATTTGGAAATCAAGAGTGGCATTTGTTAGGACTATTTAACGAATAAAATTAAGCTGTTTACTCACAAATCATTATTTAACTATAATTATTTTAAAATATTTATATATATATTTAATGTAAACGGCGATGTTTGAAATCAAATGAGAAACGATTGGTACGCTTCATCTGCTTCTTTTGTTTATCACTGCAACTAGATCATATTATTTATTGCCAAAGGAACGCAATATTGTAAGAATGCTCTCTAGTGGAGAAAAAACGAAACACATCAAACTATATATTAATTCATTTCTGATGTCTTATGATGTAAATATGACAATTATATTTTTCTGGATTATTACCTGGGAAAAAAATAGATTTAAGAAAGTGCAAACAGTGGTTTCTTCTTTTGGTGGTATAATAAATTGCTACAAATGTATTTATATTACCTCTTGCAAGCGCTGTGTGTTGACATCCATGCACTGTATATATAATCTGGTAGCCGTATTTCTTACAGAGTCAGTCACTGCAAAATAATGGCCAGACCTGTTCAGAATATTAAAAAGGAGGAGCTTTCTTTAATATGGTAAATTTAATATTGATAAATATATGGTGAAACACGACTGTGATTGGTTGTAAAACAGAAATCATTGAAACGTGAATGGTCAATGACTCCCATTTGGGGCATGTTTTAAATAGTCAGAAATATTGCATTTCAATTTATAAACTCCTTTATTTTACATAAAACTCATTAGCAGAAAGAGTGATATAACTAAAAAATTACCGATTTTGAGTTATTGGCACTATATGAAAGACAAAACTCAGTTCCATATTCTAGAAGAACGACATACAATGAACTGGTACAGTAATTTGATATTTATGACAAATGGAGGCGAGGTTCTATTTATTTCCGAAAAAAAAAACAATATATATATATATATATATATATATATATATATATATATATATATGTGTGTGTGTGTGTGTGTGTCGTTCTTCTAGCAAATAAGCCATATGTCCGTTTCCTCTATTATATTAATAATTATATTATTTAGTTTATTATTTTTCTGTAGATAATTCTTATGTTTTTATCATGTTTTTTGAAGATTTTTGTTAGCTTTTATGTTTATATACCTGTATATGTTAATGATACCCACTTGTTATTACTTTTATCAATTTACCTCCTTAATTATATTTGTTTTGTCAAATGCTACCAGGTTGTCTCACGATATTTCTAACATTCTCTCTCGGAATTGTATCGACATCGAAATTGTAATCGATTTCCGAGGTTAGAGCTCCAGCAAAGCGAAGTTACATTCCCCAATCAATGTTATGATAGGTGATAAATTATTACGAACCACCAGAAAAGTCTTTTACCGCAAACTTAATATAAATTCAAGAATATGGACGACAACAGGAATAATTTATTTTTAAGAAAACATTCCTGTGACTGAGTTTTTGTTGTTTATTTTATAATTTAGGCTTTTTTTACTTGATATGAATGTATTTGTATTTATTTTCAACAGGACATATCGGATTACTTTCAACCCAGCAGATTACATCAGGTAAGTTATATTTTTACTCATATATTTACTTTTTTTGTCATGCGATGATAAGGTAATCATCCAAATAACACATTTATGAATATTAAACATAATGTATTATGAAAAATTCTATTATTACTCTCCCTCTTGAATCAATACTAGTGAAATTCATATCAAATTACGTTGAGATGAAGTCATATGATGAAAGTTAAAAATTAAATTGTACCTGTTAATATAATGTATATAAAATTAACTGGAGCGCTTTCGGAAGTTATCTTCCATCTTCTGCAGGTTGAGTTTCCGTTATTTGTTGTTGTGTATGGTGATGTATACTCCAACTGTTTGTAGCAGCAACTGACTTGTTTTTGACGATCTCGTATAATGGGTTTGACTGGGGTGCGTTCTCATTAAGAAGTGAGGAGTTGTTTGTTTCCTTTATAATTTCGAGGTCTTCAAATATATTTATCCTAGCTGGAATGTTATCTCGGTGGATTATCGTGAGAGTGTTTTCAATAGTGTTCATTCAATCACCTGCGTTAATGCGATGTTTAGCATAGCTCGAATTATCACCCGCTTGTATGAAATCTTTTAGGTGTTCTTCATATCTTGTATTGAAATTTCTGCTTGTTCTGCCAATATAAAATGTATTACAATCTTTACATGTTAGTTTGTAGACTCCCTTGTTGTTAAATTTGTTGTGTTCTTCTATAGTTGAGGACGACGGCACCTACTAACAGGTACAATTTTATTTTTAACTTCCATCATCTCACTTGAATGTTATTACAATTTTCTACAGTTAAACACTTGAAACAAAAATTAACATAATTTATTAAAGATGTGTTACAATATTTTGATTTCATATTACGTTTGATTTCAGCAATTTACTGTCTTATATTAAAATCGTCCACCGCTGTGGTCTCGAGGTAGCGTGCTGCCTTGTCATGCAGCGGGTCCGGGTTCGGTCCCCGGTCGGGACAGTTTTTCTGGGAGAGGTTTTTATCGGGGTTTTTCCTCACCTGTAAGACAAATGTCAGGAAAACTTTAAGGCCAAAACGGTCCCCGAAATCATATGGGCATCATCATAATCCATATCATCCTTCACCGGTGTGGAAAGCAACGGGACGCTACTACACCTACAATTCCCTAGTAAAGCTGCAAAGCATAGGATTAAAGTGCTATGATTGCAGTGAAAGATCTGCTCTCGGGTAGAATTACTCTCATCCGTACAGTAAGTTGCCATTGCTGGATTCTGGCTTCGATTTCTATACCTTGCAGTTAACACGGCAGACATTTTTTTTTTTGGCACAGCTATGGTCAAATAGCAACGATTAGTAAAGTAAAGTGATCCCACAACAGGCCTCAGGAGGCCCTTGGGGTAGTAGGAGGTTAAGGCTCCCACTTTTTCTAGACAATCGGCACTTTATGTCAGCCGGGTTGTCAGCCCTGCGTGACGGCCGCCTTTACCCCAGAACAAGCGTCTGGTACTCATTTCAGTTAGAGGCTGAGTCGACCCCAGGGCCATGGTGCCGCCAGAGGGTTTTGGTCAGTTTAAAAATCCTGACCCCAACGGGACTTGAACCCTCGACCCTCCGGCTTGTAGCTCAGTGCCTTAACCATTACGCTACGGCGTGCCCCCAAATAGCAACGATTATCTAGGAGAAATTTCAAGGCAGATTTCGGCATGCAATATTTGAAAATTACCTTGTTACTAAAAATGTACGATAGTAAGTTTCAGGTACTTTGTATTATTTATTTATTTATAAATAGGTGTAAAATATAATGAAACATCTTCATGTGCCCAAAGCTTTTTAAACGTTAATCTTGTTTCTCCATTATTCTCCATCTTCCCATTCCAATACTTCCATACCTATCTCCCTCATACCTGTTCTTTTATCATTCTTCCATTTAAATCTAGGTCTACCTCTCTTTCCTTTCTAAGGTGGAATCCATTCCAAACCTTTTCTGGATAATCTTGTCTCTGGCATTCTATGTATATGACCATTATTGTCACTAATCTAATGCTCTTTCTATAGAATTATTACAGAATGGAAGGCGAACACTACAAAACGGACTTCTACAGAGCAAATAATGGAAATTGCATCCCACCAAAAATGGACCAAAATACGATATTGGAAGATGTCAGAATATATATTCAATGTTTTAGCAAATGTTTTCAGTGGACATTTCCAAAGTGTTTACAACACAATGAAACAAGAAGAAAACAAAATACAATCAGCTATTCAAACGACGGTTGCGGCAGCACAGGAAACGATGAATAAATTTGATAGAAGAGACAATTGACACAGCTAAAAATATGTTAAATTTGAGCGATGGACAAGCTGATCAGTTAAAATGCATAAATTCAATTAGGACTGCCGGTACATCAGCCAGTGAGAAATCTTGTAAGTATCCAGAGATATTTTAAGGTTGTTCCATAAATGTATAATAACCCTCTTACTAATAATCCATATATAACTTTTATACAAGGTTTATACACATCTCAGTTGAAAATTCTTACTAATAAACACTGTATTAGCTGTTCAGTGTAGAAGAGGTGTACAACTTTACATGGGAATCGTTATACATGCCTCCACCCTTGTTTAAGGATTCTATAACTAGACAAAATGTCGGACATCAAGATCAACTCATTGTTTTCTTATGATATTGATGAAAGTTTCCTTAAATTTAACCCAAAATGCATCACTTTAACGACTGTTTGATGGATGCACAGGGCATAAATAATATTAATAAAGCTCTGGGTAGGAAAATAAAGGCATCATAAAATGCCTTTCGTTACACTCGTTCTCGATTAGGCCTAAAAATATTTTAAAATTGAACATTGAATCACAAAAGGATATGTTTCTACAATAATTGCTGTAGACAAGATTTAACCTGAATGTAGCTTAAATGCTTCATAATATTATTTTAAGAAAACTTTCTTGCATCTTTAATACATAACACGCACACCGATATAAAATGTATGTAGGTATTGCGCCACAATTATAGCAAAAAGCTATGTGTTAACTTGGTAGTCTTGTGGTTAGAGCTTCTGACTACGATGCGTGAGGTCGTAGGTTCGATTCCCGGTCAAACTATAGTGATTTTTTTTTTTTTGCTAGAAATTATATTTTGTTGTCGGTAACATTTCCTACTATTTTGAACGTTTTCTAACGCATCTTAAAACACTGCATATAATTCATAAGTAATGGGGAAAGCTTTCATTAGTTTCCAAGAATTGGTCGAAATTCTTGACGTTAGATGGCAGCACATTATCTGTGAAACCAATTCTACGTTTTATTTGACATAGCGTGAAGTTAAATGTATATAAATTAAAACACACTTATTTTTTCCGTACCTCCTCAATTAGGAAATCTCTATTAATTCTTATCCATATTCATTTCTTACACAATAATCACTAGTTGATGTTGATTTATTTCTGTTACAAACTGCGAGTAATATTGTTCTGACGTCATTATGATGACGAATATGTGACGTGTATAACTGATCTTTTGTTATATAGCTCCGGCACAACGTTTATTAGTAAGGAAATTATACGTGATCTACATAAGGCTTATATATTGTATAATTAAACAACTGATGAAAGCCTGTATTAGAGAGTTTTATTAGTAAGACCGTAAGTAAATAACTAACTCACTGCCTCTATCGAACATGTAGGTTCATGACCGCGCAGACATAAGATCTCCATACATCCCTATCCTGAGATAATTCTTTCTAATCATTCCATATATAATCTACTTCCCTCATATCATGACTAATATTAATCTGCCGCTTCATTCTTGGTCTACCAACGGGGCGTTTTTTCCTCTGGTTTCTATCCTGAACTAATTTTTCCAATCAAGCGCTGTATAATCCACTTCTCTCAAATCATGACTAATGTTAATTTCCCACTTCATTCTTAGTCTACCAACTGGGAATTTTCCCTCTGGTTTTCCTACAAGAAGCTTCCATGCACGTCTTTCATTCCCCATTCGTGATACATGTCCTGTCCATTGTAGATTACGCGACTGAACTGTTATTATATCTGACTTCCTATAAGACTATTGCAGCTCACTGCTATGAAGGTTTCTCTATTCACCTCTCTGTTCTTCTCTGTTTGATCTAAAAATATTCCTAAGAACTTTATTCTCAAATACTCGTAATCTCCTTTCCTCCCTTAAAGTAAGAGTCAATGTTAGCATCCATATAATATAACTGGGAGAATAACAGTTTTATATATTTTCAGTTTAACGTTTTGTTAAAGGAATTGGGACAAGAGTCCCTGTAATGCATAATAGCATGCATTTCTAGAATTGAGCTTATGTTCAATTTATTTGTGCATCTCATTCCTATTTGTGATTATTGTTCTTAGGTATTTGAATTCAGCCACCTCCTCAAAATTTCCCTCATTTGTCAATAGCTGTCCATTTCAATTGTATAATTTATTGCTATGTGTGAATATATATTTAGTTTTATTTATGTTTAATTCCAGTCCCGATTTCTTAGTGATACTCAATAGAGAGTTTGTGCTGGCCTTCAGTATCTCCTCGCTATTGCCCAATAGTACTACATCATCAGCATAAACTAACAGTTTATTAATACAAATGTTGTATAATACCCTAGAAAGTATGTAACAAAAATAGACAAACAGGTAAAATTTCAATTGTGATAAGGGTAAAATTTGGACCTTTTGAAGGCTGTAGAAATAAATAAATTGAAAAGTAGAAATAAACTGCTAAATTCTCAACTTGATTTGAATGAATCGCCTTTGTTAAATTTAAAAACTTAAATAAAATATTGTTGTATTGTTTGCTTAGATCAGTTGATATGTACTATAATAACATAATTCATAATTTGTTAACATGTCTGACTTACCGAAACAGCTATCACTGAATATATCTTAATAAATATTAAAATCAAATAAAATTAAGTTTTATTTTTATTTGATTAATATTTATAAAGGTGTTATCTAACAGGCCCGTCTCCTCTACTGTATATATTAATTCGCTGAAGGCCTTTCGGGACTAGTCCCATCAACAGCAGAAGGAGCAGGATATAGGTCTGTATCTACTGACCCTGAATGCAATACTGGTACAGACCACCTCCTGCTCCTTCTGCTACATAGAATTAGTATACACAGTTGAGGGGATGGATTATAGGTAACTATTTTATCATTTTAAATTATAACGAGCTAATATCCGACCTGCGGTGGTACGCCCAAATAAATGAAATATGCAATTGTCTGTTATACACTGAGACCAACCAAACATGGCGGTTCGTATTTCAGCTAACCCTCCATTTCGAATTCGGATTTGTTTTTGATAATACCCACCTCGGTTTATTTTCATAGGATATACTGAGTTTTGTTGTGAAACACTGGAAATTGCGACAGAGTGATTTTTAAATTTTCACTTTTTCACTTCAGGTAAACCCTATACCTAATGGTTTTAGAAGGTCAAATTATGAATCTAAAACATCCAGGGACCCACAAACACACGCACATACAAATTAAATCAAAATCATTTCAGTCATTTAGGCAGTTTTTAATTTTGGATTTCATGTAAACCTCCACTTCCAATTGTTGGGTTTCACTCACTTTTAGATAATAGATAACTCGGTTTATTTTAATGGGGTATACTGAGTTTCGTTGTGAAACAAAGAAAATTGTGAACCCTTGAGCAATATTTATATTTCGACCTCAGGTGAACTCCTATACCTAATGGTTTTAGAGTCCAATTATGAATTTAATCCATCCAGGACCCACTCAAACACACTATTATTCGCCAAAATCGGTCCTGTCGCATAGGAGGAGTTCAGTGACATACACACGTACAGAAGAATTAGATAGATAGATAGATAGATAAATGGAATTTATTGCCCTTTTTTACAGAAGAAAGAAAATACATATGCATTTACATTGCGACCGGGACTGCTTGGCCGTACGTGCATTATTTTTCCATGAATAAAAAATAAAACTAATCATCATCATCATCATAGTACATTCACGAAATTAGGCCATTTGTTGACCTGTTTCGGCCTCAAGAGATACACCATCCAGAAGTCTTTTGAGTGGACGTCCTGGTCATCTAATCATAATATAAACAAATACCTACAAATACACCTGTATCAAAAAACAATAACAGGCTACATATAAGTAAAATCTATGTCTACACTACATCACAATAATACATATCTACACTCATCCATATTCCGTACATTAATATTAAAAAAATGCTACAAAACAAATTAGAAAAAAAAAACACACACACATACACCCACACACCCCCACACAATTATATATATATATATGCATACTAGCTAATACCCGGCGTGCGCTGCTACGCCTAAATAAATTAAAATTAATGCGCTTTTATGTTTAGTTGAATAAGTGACAGGAAAAATAAATATAAATTTATATTTTTAGATATCCCGTGCTGATTAACCGACGTTGCCCGGGAATCTACTTATCCCGATCTTCTACACATAAATGAGCTGAAATACGAAAATTAATGTGTTTTATGTTTAGTTAAATAAGTACAAGAAAAAACTTATATCGTAAATTATTTTTAGATTCCCCCGTGCTATTTACCCGGCGTTGTCCGGAAAGTACTTATCTCGATCTTCCTGGCATAAATGAGGTTAAAGACAAAATTCGTTATTGTGAGTTATCCGTAACTATGCTTGCACAGGAATCTAAGTACTTGTCTCGATCTTCTTGGCATCAATGAAAGATAAAAATGGTTATTGTGAGTTATCCGAAAGAGATAAACATATGCTATCGCGGACTTTTTTGTAGAGCATTTTGAGATATTCAATTCTGTGTACATTAATTTCGTGTATTTGTTATGGTTTAGGCAGCGTAAGCCATTTAAGCATCCAAACAGCTACTTTTTTCACGTTTTCCACTACAAAGGGCGATTTTTAAGGGTATAGGAGTTGAGTATGACAACTCTCTTATAGCCTATGTTCATTTCCTGAACATTTTGCAAAAAAGCCCCATCACAATCGGATCAACGGTACGGCCGCGCATAAGTACAAACAAATAACAAACATTTATTTTTATATATCCATCCATCTATAGTAATTCTGCCCGAGGGCAGGTCTTTCACTGCAAACATAGCATTTCCATGCTATGCGTTGCAGCTTTACTAGGAAATTATAGGTGAAGGATGATGATGATAATGATAAGGATGATGATGATGAGGCCATATGATTTCGGGGACCATTTGGGCTTTAAATTTTTCTTGACATTTGTATTATAGGTGAGGAGAAACCCCGATAAAAACCTCACCCAGAAAAACTGTCCCGACCGGGGATCGAACCCGGGCCCGCTGCGTGACAAGGCAGAACGCTACGTTGAGACCACATCGGTGGACACACACACACACACACACATATATATATATATATATATATATATATCTTTGTGTGTGTGTGTATATATATACACACACACACACACAAACAAAGATTTTAATTTTATGACTAATACATCAATGAAATTTTTTATGTTGACTTTTTTATCCCTTTCTATCCCTCGGTTTACAGTGAATGAACTTCTAGATTGCACTAAAGGTGCGGAAGACCTTTTTCAACAAGGTGTAGAAGGCATCATAGAGGCAGTAAATGCAACTTTATTACAAGGTACTAATGGAATTGACGATATACTTTCATGTTTCAACGGTGATTCCGTATTCGCCATCCTGCTTGAAGTGGGTTGTCTGATAACCGGAATCCCTCATGCCATCAGTGAAGCAGCTAAGACGTTTTCTGAAGTGGCTGAAGGTGTATCGAACCTTAACCAACAAGGAGTAATTAGCGGGACTGCTATTCTTACTTGCTCGACAGACACCATCGCAAGTTTCAGGGATAAACTCAATTCTTTATCAGATAATGAGTATTGTCACAACATATCAACTGCATCTACCACACAAACACAAACTTCTACAGCATATTCAACTACTATTGTATTCTAATAAATCAATGCTTCATATGACGAATTTACATGTTTAGTTTATTTTACCCTTTTAAATGTTTTAATTATATTGTGACGAGAAAAATTAATGTCTGAACCAGGAATCGAACAGTGGATCTCTAGTTCTCCAGACTAGTGTACAGCCCAGTACACCATTCTAGACCTGGCACAAACATTAACAATTCTTTCAACATATAGAAATCTACAATTCTGGTTTCGTCCGATGCAAGGTAGGTGTCACTACCATCACCAAAGGCCGGCTTCGTTTGGAAGTAACTATCTATATTTGAGAATTTTACACCACTACTTTTATAAGCAGTAAACGATGTTATTTAATATTTTGCAATACTGTTATTTTAACACAGTTCCAATAATGGATCATATTATAATATTTTAATGATATTGTGAAAAGAAAAATTAATGTCTGAACCAGGAATCGAACCGTGGACCTCTAGTTCTCCAGACTAGTGTTCAGCCCACACAAATGTATCTGTATCTTTGAATGTTACAACTAACTATCCAATTTGTAACCAGGAGCTCAAAAATTGTTTCCACACTTACCATATTTTACGGACTATAAGATGCACCTTAATTTTTAAGCAATTAAAAAAAACCTTTTTTTACAAGTTTTATTATTGGATTGCAAAGCAGCATACAACTATTCACCACGAGGAAGAAAAAGTTTGGGAAGACCAAAGAAAAGATGGAAACAGCAGCAATGTGGAGCCGGAACAGGCTAGTAAATAAGCCTAAACCGTGACGAAGAAGAAGATTGCAAAGCTAGACTAAAAACAAATCTGAGTTTATAGAACTGAACTGACCTTTAAAATCCCTGAAAATCGTCATCTGAAATTTTTCTTCCTCTTCCTCGTCATCTTTGTCCTCAATACTTTCAAAAATCATATTAAAGAACCGTTGAGTATATGTAATAAGATATTAAATATAAAATAGGTACCTGGTAAGTCAGTCGTCTTCAACTAAATTATTATTAATAATAATAATAACAATAATCTAATAATAATAATGTTTTATTTATTCTGGCAGAGTTAAGGCCTTAAGGCCTTCTCTTCCACTCAACTAGCACAAATACAAAAATAAATATTTGACAAATATAGATATACACTATACTAATTATAAACAGTTAAAGATACATTAAATGTAGCAATGTATATTTCACGTACAAACAATACTTTATATGATAATAACAATAATAATACTTACGATAATAATAATAATAATAATAATAATAATAATATAATAATGACAATAATAATATAATAGTGATAATAATAATAATGATAATAATAATAATAATAATAATAATAGTATGAATATGATAAATTATACGAGAAATTCCAATTAATATAAATACCTTACACTGGGTAATGATGAAGTCGAGGTTAGAGCAAATATAAATTTAGATTTCTTTTAAAAGTTGCCAATGTCCAGCAGCCCCTTATTTCTTGTGGTAGGGAATTCCAGTTGCGAGAAGTGAAGATGGTATATGACATGGAGTGATGTGATGTCCTATGTTGCGGTATATTAAGTAAGAAACTATTATTAAACTTCATCAAGTAATTCCAATATGGAGGCCTTTCAAAAACAATATTTCATCTTCTGCATTTTAACTGGTACCAAGTTAAAATGCAGAAGATGAAACATTGGTTTTGAAAGGCCTTCATATTGGAGTTACTTGATGAAGTTTAATAATTTAATTGAAGGCGACTGGCTTACCAGGTACGTATTTTATATTTAACATCTTTATCATCTTAACATTTAAGATGGTTTTCACTCCAATTGACAGCATTACTTATGCCGCTCTTCTTGAAAGATTCTCTCACTCTAGACCACGACTGTTTTATCCATTGACACACTTGTTTTATTGAAGGTCGTTTTAAATCTCCCTTCGGCGTGAATTCATGTTAGGTTTCATATATCACCCATTTGTTTCATACTTACTTACTCACTGGCACTATCGAACCCGTAGGTTCATGGTCGCACGGACATACGTCCTCCATATATCCCTATCCTGAGTTAATGCTTTCCAATCATTCCCTGTATAATCTACAGCCCTCAAATCATAGTTAATGTTATTCTCCCACCTCATTCTTGGTCTACCAACTGGGCGTTTTCCTTCTGGCTTTCCTACAAGAACCTTCCATTCAAGTCTTTTATTCCCCATACGTGCAACACGTCCTGCCTATCGCAGTCTACGAGACTTAACTCTTCTTATTATATCTGGCTTACTATAAACACCATGTAGTTCATTGTTATGTAGTCTTCTCCATTCACCTGTCTGTTCATCTCTCTTTGGTCCAAAAATTTTCCTAAGTACTTTATTCTCAAATACTTGTAATCTCCTTTCCTCCCTTAAAGTAAGAGTCCATGTTTCGCACCCATATAATATAACTGGTAGAATAATAGTTTTATATATTTTCAGTTTAACGTTTTTTGAAAGGAGTTGGGACATCAAGAGTCACTGCAATGCATAATAGCACGCATTTCCAGAATTGAGTCTATGTTTAATTTCTTTGTGCATCTCATTCCTATTTGTGATTATTGTGCCTAGGTATTTGAATTCAGCCAATTCCTCAAAATTTCCCTCATTTGTCATTAGCTGTCCATTTCCATTATATACTGAATTTCTGCGTGTCCCATTTGTTCCATTCCTCTCTCATATACACTTAAATGGTTTATTTATCGAGACATCAAGAGGTTGCAATGTGAAGTACGTCCTCCCGGAATAACACCAAGCTCTGTATTTTACAGTCTCAATTTCTCTTTCACAGAATTTTTCAAGTGACTACTAAACTGATCTAGTACAAGAAGAGACCTCTTCAATAAAGCACCTTACGTTCTCTTCCACGCTCTCAATCCATAATTGCCAGATAGAGGTAGGTTTCCCGAGGCATGGAATATATGGCCATTTTTAAGACTAGCGGAAATTTTAAGTCAAACACTGGATATTTTTATATTAATTTCGAGTATAAGGCACGCCTGAATTTTGGAGACAATTTTTCGAAGAAGCAAGTGCGTCGTATAGTCCGTAAAATACGGTAGCTATGTGGGCTAGAGGTACACCCATACACATTTTGACAAGCTCAGAAACTATTTATACCACACTATATTTTATTCTAGATGTATAGAACTGTCGCTCAATTCGTGGCCAGCCTAAGAATCAGTTCCTTATCTGCATAGTTACGTAATATATACATGACGATCTATTTAATAAACTTGTAAAGGAACTCAGAACAGTTTCCTTCTGCACGTAACTATGTAATTTAGACATGGCAGTCTACCCATCCAATTCCTAACGGGCCAATACCACTTTCTTCCCACATAGTTATGTAAGCAAGACGTGAAGGTCTATACGTTCAATTTGGGACAAATAATCACTTCCTTTCACACACAGCTATTTAAGATAGAGATGGAGAACTACCCATCGAACTGTGAACAGCACAAAAATAATTTTTTTTTCTACAGTACGGTACAAACATAAGCTAGATAATATGTAGATATTCTTCTTCTTCTTCCTTCCTTCCAAGTTTAGGCCAAGGCGTGTTACGATTCTATAGAAAATTTTCCCTCCAGCGTTTCATAGGACGGCCCAGTGATCTTCGTCCTCTTGGTATATAATTATAAACAGCTTTGGGGATCCGATTTGAAATCATTCTTTCTAGATGGTGTTTCCAATTTAGTTGGTACTGTTTAATATATTCTAAAATTGACGTAGTCTTCAATTCTTTTAAGATATCGATGTTCCTTTTCCGATCCCATCTGGTGTAACCCGCTGTTCTGCGCATGAATCTCATTTCACAAGCCGTTATTCTGCTTTCATGTTGTCTTTTTAGTGTCCATGCTTCACTACCATAGGTCAACACTGGTCTAGCCAAAGTGTTACATAAACGTAATCTGGTGTTTTTTTTGTACAAGGGAGGTTTCATAACTTGATTAATAATTCCGAAACTTTTATTATAACTAGTAATTTTTTTCAGAGATTTCCTTTTCATCCCAGATAGAGAGATAATATCCGATCCGATTCCGATTGAGGGTCTTTCCACTTTTCAGCGGTTGCCCTTTTACCAGCCGGCTGCTGGCCCTGCACATCCACATGTGTCAATTACAGAGGTAGATGATCAACAGCCAGTGTAGGGGTGACATGTGGTTAGCATGTCGAGTCCCCCAGCCGTTATAGCTGGTTCCTCAACCTGAAGCCGCTACTTATTGTAGCTACCCAATTGCCTCACGGTGCTGGGTGGGCACCGGTCCCATACTGGCCGAAATACCATGAGAAAATTTCTTCCCCCATGGAGACTCGAACCAGCGCAAGTACCGTAGCTCTGCGCCAAGGCTTCCTACCTTAACCGCTCGAATTTAAATTGAATAGATGTCTCTAAAATTTTATTCTGGAGACAGATTTTACTTTGTATGGGGTCCTTCCCATGAAATGCCATAATTTTAGTTTTGTTAATTGATATTTCCATATTAAGTTTGGCAGTTATTTTTTGTAAATTATAAATTGATCGTTGCAAATCATTTTCGGAGACTGCCAGAAGAGCTAAATCGTCTGCAAAAAGAATAGCATCGAGTTTGAGGTTCCTATTGATGGGTATATATCCTCTTGTATAATATACATAATTTGGCCAACGTCAGTACCATTTGGTTTCCCAATAACTATACAAGATAGGATGAGAATTATAGATACAACTTATGACCAATCTGAGAACCAATTCTTTCTTAACACTTAAATATACTAGCCGAAAATGGAAGTCTGCCTTTGGAGCATGTGATAAATTCATAGCCACTTTGTGCAAGTATGTAAAAGCTATGTGTATAGACTAACCTTCGATTTTAACGCAGAATTTTACACCTCTGAAGCAGAAAGGAATCCATCTTCTTTTTAAGCTTTTTAATATTTTATCTGATGATACTCTGAGGTTATTTGAAAGGCTATTAAAAATAATTCAACAATAAGTTAAAAGATCAAACAGATTTGCCGTACACATGTTCCATTTTTACTCTACTCTCAGAATCTAGATAAAAATTATTACTATTACAATTGTAATTTGTTCTCCATAATTTATATGAAACTGAAGAACATAAAAGCTACCGGTAACGGAATTACATGAATTAAAAGAAAATAACTTTTTTAATACCAAGTATAACATACACATAAAACATTGCTATATAAGTGCCCTAGAGATCTCTTTCCAGATACTAGTTTGTTTTGGGTTCCAACATGGTGGACATTATGAAAAAACTCCAAGTTGTTTTATTAATCTCCTTTTGTTTGAGTTATGTTCAGGTAAGTTGGCTATTATTTTCTTTTCTCTTTTATTTCAGGATTGTTTCTGTTATAAACAGGTATCCTCAACCAAAATTCAGTATACATTTTTTTTTTCTTCCAGACTTTCCGATCTTTCGTGTCTGCTTCTGACATATTTCTCTTCTTCATGTTGTCTTGAATTCCTTTATCCACATTCCTTTGTCCATGGTGGAGTCACTATTTTCTTCTTGCCAATTAAAACTAAAAGTAAATTCCATGGCGCCAGGGCTTGTAAGTGTTTTGTTTACTAGTCGACTTCTGACCTCACATCCACAAGTGTTACCTGCAGAGGTGGACGGTCATCCGATCAGTCTAGGGGAGACGTGTGGTCAGCATTTCGAGTCCCTTAGCCGTTATATCAGATTTTCTTTTCCTGCAGCTGCTACTTAACTTCTCACGATTCTGGATTGGTACCATACCATTCCATGAAAATTTTCTTATCCCATGGAGACTCAAACCACCGCATGTCCATTAGCTCTGCACCAAGGGATGAAGCCTTAGACCACTCGGCTGTTATGTGGGACAATTTCGGAGATTAAATCTACGTCAACGTTTTGTTTTTATACAAAACTTAGATGGTCATCATCATCATAAAAAATCACGGATTAAGCCCATGTGACTTGTTCCGGTCTCATAGATTCTCATTCAAAAAGTTGAATCCATATTTTTTTTTATCTACCAACATTCCTGTCTCCTTTTGGTTTGTAATTAACTATAATTTTCGGTATGCGTTCATCTTTCGTTCTTTAAACATGTTCTTTGTAGTTTTTCTAGATTATTTTAATCTACCTAAAAACTTAAAGATATTTAGCTAATTTCTAATATCTTCATTTCTTTTATCTAGAAGTTTGCAGCCAGCTACACTTCTCTGAAATCTCATTTCAGCCGTTTCTATGATCTTCTCTTCTATTTTAGTTAAAACCCAAAATTCACTACCATACAACAGTAAGGGGACTGCAATGACTTTATAAAATTTTAGTTTTGTTTTCTTTCTTGTGTTTTTAAATATTCTTTTAATTGTGCCACATATATAACATTCTATTTATTAATTTTTTAAAAAGGTATTTTTTTTAAATAGGAGATGTCATAACCCAGGTCATAATGTTAAAGTGGTTCATTGGTTATAGAATACCACTTATTTCAACGTATAATTATAGATATATGAGCAACATATTGATTAGTTTGTAGTTCTTTCAGATAAAATAAAAATCATCGATTAGGTTGATTTTTCTTAGAGATATATTTCTAGATCTTTTACAATGATAAATAAATGTATATATATCATCATCATCATGAACAAATTCGTTTTAGGCCATGTGGTCTGTACGGTAAACCTAGCGAAGATGGTCTTGATCTTTCCACCGATGTTTTGGTCTTCCTTGGTCCCTATGTCCAGTTGGGGTATATTGGAATGCCAATTTTGGAAGTATATTTCTTGCCATTCTCCTCAGGTGATTTTTCCATTCTTGTTGGTATCTTTGTATATTTTCATTTAAACTTGTTACTCCAAGTTTTCCTCTGACAATAGTGTTCCTTTGGTGATCCAGTCTATTAACTCCTAACAATGATCGTAAAAAGCTAATTTGGCTTACTTGAAATTTATGAGAGTTTCTTTTATTTAAAATTCAAATTTCACTTCCGTATTTTAGAGCAGCTTTTGATGTGATGTTATGTAATCTTAGTTTTGTCTCTGTCCTCATCTGTTTACCAAAATGTCTTCGTATTACCCCATTCATTTTATTATATTTTTGTAATTTTGAATCAATATCACTCTTATACTCTGCAAGTACACTTCCTAAGTAAGAGAAATCTGACACTTGTTCTATAATTTTTCCATCAATCTCAATTTTCACCCGTTGTATGTTTTTTCCACACATTGCCATTGTTTTGGATTTTGAAGTGAAAATTTTCATATTATGTGTGTATGTATATATATATATAGGCTATATATATATATATATATAGTTGAGAACATATTTCTTTACAGAAAGGACCTCAGATTTGGTTGAGTATTAACTTTCTACTTCGGAGAAAAATTATAACTGAATACGGATTTCAACTTCATTTTTAAGATACATCTTCACTATATCGAGTGCGTTAGTTTCAAAAGTCGAGTTTAAAACTCATATTCCCAAAGTCCCGAATTTAGATTCTGGTCCCGACAAATAAAAAGTCACTTTTTCAGTCGTCAAGGCTTCCACCATACATCTCGCGGAAGGTTCATGCAATGTTAGAATCCCTATTTATATTAAACTCAGCTTAAAATTAATTAGTAATGACAATATTAAAGAAAAGTTTAAAATTAAAATTATTTCCCATAGACTACCCACATATTTCATTAGGAAAAAAAAGTTCAGTTCCCAGTCATTCAGGGATTGTCAATCACTATCATTATTAAAATCCAAATTAACTGATATCTTAAGTTCGACACAATGAAAACATTAACTGCATAACAACTATATTCAGCAATTTGTATATAATCATCTAGGAAATTTTACTTACTTACTTACTCACTGGCACTATCGAACCCGTAGGTTCATGGCCGCGCGGACATGAGCTCTCCATACATACCTATCCTGAGCTAATGCTTTCCAATCATTCCCTGTATAATATACTTCCCTCAAATCATAGTTAATGTTATTCTCCCACCTCGTTCTTGGTCTACCAACTGGGCGTTTTCTCTTTGGTTTTCCTACAAGAAACTTCCATGCTCATCTTTCAATCCCCATACATGCCACATGTCCTGCCCACCGCAGTCTAAGAGACTTAACTGTTCTTATTATATCTGGCTTCTTATAAAGACCATGCGAATTGATTTTTGTGGACTTCTATGAAATCCTGCTCTAATTTCTTCAATCTTTTCTTCTGAAACACGTGTACGAGCACCTCCTAATTATTTTTAACACTTCCAGCCGCCAGAAACGTCTCAAGCCATGCCTCAATGGTCTTCCCATCAGATGCATTTCCTTCATTTCTTTGCATTGTAATTATTGACTTCGTCTCTGCATACCAGAAATCAATTTGTGCTCGTTGCTGAGGAGTCGCCACTTTGTTTTGTCATTATTGTCGAACATGCGACAGATGAATTAACTACAACAAACAAAACAAAAATTCTTTGAGTTTATGTTTCGTTTAATACCAACCTCATTTCATAATTCCGCATACTTTGTTAGTTATAATTAATTAAAATGTGGGAGGTTTGAATGGAACACGGTGTACATTTCATCGCTTGTAACCATTATCTTGAAAAAAAAAATCAAAACTAAAATTATATAAAACTCTTGCCCTCACGACTTTCCAGTGTAGAAGTGAAATCTGGGTTCTAGAAAATAAAGATATCTCCAGATTAAGAGCTGCAGTAACCAGGTTCATGCGTTGAACTGATGGATATACTCTACTTGATCTTCAGACGAATGAAGCTATTTTAAAGGAACTCCACATACAACCTTTAGAGGAAAAGATAACCACCTTCAGAGGCAGATGGCTGCAACATGTATCCCAAATGTCACCAACTAGGATCCTGGCCTATAGTCATGAATGGTGTATGATGATGATCTATCATGTTATTTTTACACAAAAATGAAAAATAAAACTATCATAAAATTAGGTAACCCTACCCTTACATATCACCATGCGTGTCTTATTCTTTATAATCCTAGTTTCAAAAGTCATCATCATCATCATCATCACTCCAGGTATTAGACAATTGCCCGTTCCGACTTCATAATGCATCAGCCCAACGTCTTCTAGGTCTTCCAACATCACGTCTTCCTCTTGCTTGATAATTTGTTGCTAACAATGGATATCTCTCCTTACTCATTCCATCCATGTGATCAATCCATTTCTGTCTGTAATTCGTGACTTTATCCAATAAAGGCTGTACTTTCAATTCTTCTCTTATATCCTCATCTCTTATTCTATCAAGTCTTGTACCCCCAAAAGCCTTGTACTTGTCTTAAGAACCTCATCTCCGCAGTTTGTATTCTATCCTTCTGTTTTTTTCACTGGAGCCCAAGTTTCACATCCATACAAGATTGGCCGGGAACCGCCATAACCATTATTTACTTTTTATCTTGGTTTCGTTTCTAATTTTATTTTTGAATGTTCTCTGTATTGTTCCACACACCGTCTGAAATTTTATTTCTTTTGGAGTCAATATCTCTTTCCACATTGTAAAACAACATCACAGCCCAAATATTTGAAACTAGACACCTGTTCTATACTTTGATTTTCTAAAATAATTTTAGATCTCACTGGATCTCTTCCTCTAAAAGCCATGGTCTTCGTTTTCCTTACAGAAATCTTTAGATCGTATAAATTAGTTTAAAAAGTCTATTACATATTCATAAATTTTTGGGACATAATCCAAGAGCGCTATTTTTCTGTAAACAGGAGTTAGTTTCATTAAATAGACAGTTTTAACGCAAGATAGTTGTAATTTAAACCATCTTTTGAAGCCAAAATGTTAAATATATATTCGTAGATTAATGTAGGAAGAATACAAAAGCTCAAAAGTCAGTCTGGGCACAAGGTGCACAAGAGCTTATCATTTTATGAGTTTTATTATTTTTCACAGAATTACAGTGCAACGTCCAAGAGTCCCAAAACTCGAGAACCTATGCCTCGTATGTTATCCTGCCCTCTACCCAACAGGGATTTGAATGACCTCCCAAATTCCTTTCAAGAAGTACGTAAATTCATCGAGTGTAACCTGCAATCACCCAAGCTGCTAGCGGAGAAGTTAGAGAGGGCGCTTATCAAGATAATCGATAATTTCTATAACCAATCATTAAGTTTCCTCATAAATGAACTCAAAAAGAGACACGCTGTACAAGACAAGATAATACAGTTAAGCGGAAACAAAACATCACCAGAAATCCAAGCCTGCCTGGATGATAAAATGAAAAGCATAAATGAAGCAGTGAATATTGGAGGTAAGTATAAGAACGACTAGAGAAAATGTAGAGAATGCAATTAAATTAAGTAAAGTAGAGTAAAGTGATCCCACAACAGGCCCGGAGGCCCTTGGGGTAGTAGGAGGTTAAAGGCTCCCACATTTTCTAGACAATCGGCATTTTATGTCAGCCGGGTTGTCAGCCCTGCGTGACGGCCGCCTTTACCCCCAGAACAAGCGTCTGGTACTCATTTCCGTTAGAGGCTGAGTCGACCCCAGGGCCATAGTGCCGCCAGAGGGTTTGGGTCAGTTTAAAAATCCTGACCCCAACGGGACTTGACCCTCGACCCTCCAGCTTGTAGCTCAGTGCCTTAACCATTACGCTACGGCGTGACAGAATAAATCTAGATAATTACAGATGAATTTCAGCACTATGTGGAACGTCACTCGGGTTTTGTCATAAGTAATGCCACGAGTGATTTCCAAATTATCGACAAATTCACGACTCACGAAGAGAGGAGTGAATTTATCTAGAGAATTTGGAAATCAAGAGTGGAATTTGTTAGGACTATTTAACGAATAAAATTAAGCTGTTTACTCACAAAACATTATTTAACTATAATTATTTTAAAATATTTATATATTTAATGTAAACGGCGATGTTTGAAAACAAATGAGAAACGTTATGTTTCAGTTGTTTATCACTGCAACCAGATCATATTATTTATTGCCAAAGGATCGCAATATTGTAAGAATACACCCTAGTGGAGAAAAAATGAAACACATCAAATTGTATATTTATTATTTTCTGATTACCTATGCTGTAAATATGTCAATCATATTTTTCTGGAAGGTTATTACCTAGGAAAAATATGTTTAAGGAAGTGCAAACAGTAGTTTTTTTTTTTTGGTATAATGCTTTGCTACAAATATTTTTATATTACCTCCCGCAACCATGATAAGGTTACATTCGTGCACTATATATACAATCTAGAAGCCACATGCAGTCACTGCAAAATAAAGCTATAACCTATTCAGAATGTCGAAAAGGAGGAGCTTGATTTTACAGTGATAAAATCAAACTGACAAAATCGAGGTGAAAAACGACCGTGATAGGTTGTAAATTAAAAATCACTGAAATGTGATTGGTCATTGATTTCTGGGGCATGGGTTAAATAGTCTACAATATCAGGGATGTGGAGCAGAATCTAGCATAAGAAATGATACACCACCATTTCCTGCTAGCCACGAAATTAAACATTATACAATTAAAGCTGAGAATCGTATGCAGACTAAATAATTTAGAAAGCATGTATGCTAACAAATGAGATAGCAAGACAAAATATCCAAATAAGAAATTATGAATTTCAAGACTCACATCTATATGATATTTTATTCTATTGTTTCATAAACTACATCTGTAAATAGTAATCAAATATTTTTACACCACTCCATAAAATGTACAATTTAAACAAAGGTGCTGAAATGTCATTCTATGTTATTGGTTACCATAAGTAATGCCACGAGTGATTTCCAAATTATCGATAAATTCACGACTCACGAAGTGAGGAATAAATTTATCTAGATAATTTGGAAATTAAGAGTAGCATTTGTTAGGACTATTTATTGAATAAAATTAAGCTGTTTACTCACAAATCATTATTTAACTATAGTTATTTTAAAATATTTATATATTTAATGTAAACGGCGATGTTTGAAAACAAATGAGAAACGATTGGTACGCTTCATTTGCTTCTTTTGTTCATCACTGCACCAGATCATATTATTTATTGCCAAAGGATCGCAATATTGTAAGAATGCACTCTAGTGGAGAAATTTATGACCAAAATTATGGGTATTAATTAATTTCTGATGCCCTATTATGTAAATGTGTCAATTATATTATTCTGCAACGTCATTTCCTAGAAAATAATTCGTTTAATAAAGTACAAACAGTGGTTTCTTTTTCTTTTTGGTATAATCAATTGCTACAAATGTGTTTATATTATCTCCCGCATGCGCTATCTGCTGACGTTCATGCACTATATATACACTCAGGTAGCCGTATTCCTTAGAGAGTCAGTAGTTGCAAAATAATGCTATGACTTATTCAGAATGTTAAAAAGAGGAACTTTTTTAATATGATAAACTTCAGTTGATAAATTCGAGGCGAAAAATGACTGTGATAGGTTGTAAATAAAAAATCATTGAAATGTGATTAGTCATTGACTCCCGTTTGGGGCATGAGTTAAATAGTCGTAAGTAATGTATTGAGTGATTTCCAAATCATTAATAAATTCACGAGTAACGAAGTTACACGTGAATTTATCTAGAACATTTGGAAATCAAGAGTGGTAATTGTTAGGACTACTTAACGAATAAAATTAAGATGTTTACTCAAAATTCATTATTTATATATCCATCCATAGTAATTCTGCACGAAGGCAGGTCCTTCACTGCAATCATAGCATTTTCATGCTATGCTTGCAGCTCTACTAGGGAATTGTGTAGGTGTGGTAGCTTCCCGTTGCTTTCCACAATTTATATATAGTTACCAGTATTTTAAAATATTTATATATTTAATGAAAACGGCGATGTTTGAAACCAAATCATAAATGTTTGGTTATGTTTCATTTGTGTATTCACTGCAACTTGATCATATTATTTATTGCTAAATAGGATCACAATATTGTAAGAATGCACCCTAGCGGATAAAAAATGAAACGCGTCAAAGTGTATATTGTAACCTACATTATAGCTTATTAATTTATTTTTTAGTAAACAACTCAGTAAAATATATTTAAAAACGACTATTGAACACACAATTATCGAACGTGTAGTTCGAAGGAATCTGTTTATTATTTGCTATATTCAATAAGTATTTGTTAGAGAGCCAGTCACTGCAAAATAATGCTCAGATCTGTTCAAAATATTAAAAAAGGGAGAAGCTTTTATGACAAAAGAAGGAGCTGGTAAAGAGAAATCGATAAAGAACGAGTGAAACATGACTGTTACTGATTGTAAAACAAAATTCATTGAAACGTAATTGGTCATTGATTCCCATTTGGGGCATGAGTTAAATAGTATATGTTGTTTGTGTTCCAGATAATAAACTGAAATCTTGTATAGAAAAGCTTGGAGCTGAAATTGAATTCTTCAACATAAATACCGAACTGCCTAATGCATTTCAAAAGGACTGGAATAGTACACTTGAAAAAATTGACAAGTGTTTGGGTGAACCTTCGTCTCCTCAGAACAAAGAAAAACTGAAATGTGTTTACGATATTATCGACAGATTGTTAGTTGAATTTCAATATCTGAACCGTTCAGAGATGCTAAAAATAGTACTGGATAAATTATCTATAGTAGCAAGAAAACTCTTCCATTGCAGATGGATAAGTATTGACGCAGCAGAGAAACAGTTCGATAAAACGCACAAAGAAACAGTTGAATGCTTTGGACCGGACAGTGATCCGTCTGTTATAGAAAAGGCCAAAATAAATCTGGCTCAGAAACCATAAATGTAAAATATAAATAAATAAAATATTCGTTATTAAAACTATTTAATTTCTATTCAAAATTCCTTATTTCCATATCCTACATATGCTAGCCTCAGAATTTGAGGTATACACCTGTCGTTGGATTTTCTGAGACAAAAATGAGTAAGGGTTCCATCAAAGATATATTAGTGCCTTCACATAATTCACCGCGATTTTCCTGAACATTATGGATCAATTTTCAGATTTTGCACTAGCTCACAGAAGCTCACAATCAAACTTATTTCCCAAATTTGATAGAGAATTGAACGTTTTTAACAAAAGAAAGTAAGATTTTTTTTTGATCTGATGACATTTCATGGTTGCTTTTTTGGGAATATTCCTTTGATTAGTATCCTAATCCATGGACGTCATAAGAAAAGACAGTACATGTTAAAACAAATTTTTAAAGTTGAAGAAAGAAATGTACACGTTCCCTCTTCAAATAAAAAACAATCGCTACTCAATATAACCTACAAATATCATCAACTAAAACAATAACAAGTGCATTTCAAGGAAACAATCCGGTAAGAGCCAAAAGAGTAAGAAATATATTTTCAATACAAGAAGTAATAGTTTCTATGAATTAAAATAAAATAAAAGTAAATTTTATTTGATTTTCATATTTATTAATTAAGTTTTATTTGATTTTCATATTTATTAAAATATAATTCAGTGTACCGAAACAGCTGTCATTGAATTATATCTTAATAAATATGAAAATCAAATAAAACTTAGTTTTATTTTTATTTAATGAATAAATATGGATTTTCATCAAGTAAACAGCAACTCAATTGATTATTTAATAGTTTTTAAAATTATTTAGGAAACTCTCTAGGCAATGATAGGGCAAACGACATTGTGAGTAAAGTTCTTCTTCCTTCCAAGTATTAGGCCAACGCCTGTTACGATCCTATAGAAAATTTTCCCTCCAGCGTTTCATAGGACGGCCCACAGATCTTCGTCCTCTTGGTATATAATTATAAACAGCTTTTTGGGATCCGATTTGAACTCATTCTTTCAAGATGGTGTTTCCAATGTAGTTGGTACTGTTTAATATATTCCAAAATTGGCGTAGATATATTTAATTTAATATTTGTGGTACAATTTCAAGGACTTCAGCAAGGAAAGCCCATGGAAAAACCTTCAATTTTAAGAAGTTTTAATCATATCTCTACTGCTATATGGCTTGGAATAGATTCTTACTAAATATACACCAGGAATTTTGGAAGCTGCAGAAATGAGATTTATCTGTTATTAGTCTTTATGATGATAATAATAAACGAAGATATTCAAAAATAATTACTTACTTACTTACTCACTGGCACTATCGAACCCGTAGGTTCATGGCCGCGCGGACATACGCTCTCCATACATCCCTATCCTGAGCTAATACTTTCCAATCATTCCCTGTATAATCTACTTCCCTCAAATCATAGTTAATGTTATTCTCCCACCTCATTCTTGGTCTACCAACTGGGCGTTTTCCCTCTGGCTTTCCTACAAGAAGCTTGCATGCAAGTCTTTCATTCCCCATACGCGCAACATGTCCTGCCCATCGCAGTCTACGAGACTTAACTGTTCTTATTATATCTGGCTTCCTATAAAGACCATGTAGTTCATTGTTATGTAGTATTCTCCATTCACCTGTCCATCTCTCTTTGGTCCAAACATTTTCCAAAGTACTTTATTGACAAATACTTGTAATCTCCTTTCCTCCCTTAAAGTAAGAGTCCATGTTTCGCACCCGTATAATATAACTGGTAGAATAATAGTTTTATATATTTTCAGTTTAACGTTTTTTGAAAGGAGTTGGGATATCAAGTGTCTCTGCAATGCATAATAGCACGCATTTCCAGAATTGAGCCTATGTTTAATTTCTTTCTGCATCTCATTCCTATTTGTGATTATTGTTCCCAGGTATTTGAATTCAGCCACTTCCTCAAAATTTCCCTCATTTGTAATTAGCTGTCCATTTCCATTATATAATGAATTCCTAGATTTTTTTTTCAAAAAGAATTACAAACAGATATAGTAACTCTAAAGTAGAAAAATGTAGAAGAAAACGGTTTAAAAGAATGGAAGGCCCTCCCATAATATTTTGAATTATAGCCCTCTATGACACAGAATATTAAAATGCCCTGCTAAAAGATAACCCAATACCTACAAAAGCCGGTACAGATCAGAATTGGTCTAAACCATAATGTATGATGGATGATGTGACAGTTTCAATACAAGTTGAAATTCCCAAACATCCAACACGGTTTTACGACATTTTTCAATTTGTTTCCCCTGTGTAATTTTCTGTCGACTTGTTTTTTTTTTTACGCAGAGAATAATCCCTTTATCGGGTATTATTAGCACGGTTTCAAACTTCAGTGTCCAAACTGTAGTGTATTTTAAGTTAAATACTTGTAACGCCTGAAATATTAATTAATGACAATGATTTTCTATCTCAAAAAAATAATTTCTAACAAGGGAACTTGACAATTGCATGCCGAATCCTACCTTGAAATTTCTCACAGAAAAGCTCTGTGTTGTAGTAGGCCTAATTCTTCTTGTAAGCCCATATTTTCTTTTAACAGAGATTTAGGCGCTCTTCCCCTACAGGGAAGAATTTTAACCATAATAATTTAGTTACACTTGTTTTCGTATAGATGTAATTTCAGTGGTCCATGGTAAGCGTTCCGCCTCATACTAACCACTAGGAAACCAAGGTAGTACTAGGACGGGAAAATTCGGTAAATTTTGCTTGGAGGCCTTTTCATTCAGGCTTAAGGATCTTTTACGAGCCTGAAAATCTTGAGACTCGGGAACCACGGTTTAAAGTCCCTCCTGGAGGACTTGCTCCTTGGATTTTTCCATCCTAAAAAATCCATCGGCCCCGGCCGGGTTTGAACCCGCGACCCTCGGGACCAGAGGCAAGGAGCATAACCACTAATCCACCGCGGCCGATTGTTGTACTAATGCGTGTCCAAAAAATTATCTACCGCTTTTAACTCCAAAGCACAGAAATCAAAGCCAGAATCCAGGAATTGCAACCCACTGTGCGAAGCAGATGAACATCCCTGCTTGAACAGACTGGAGTGTAGTGAGGAGGGGTCCCAGTGGGGACAACAGGTTCTGAGGGTTATCCAATCCACTATAAGCCCTAGAGTTATATTATTTCCTTATAGTATAAATGAGATATTTGTCGTTGGTTTTTAGTGCCTTGTAGTTAAAATATGTAGATCATTTTTTTGAACCAGGCCTTGATTTATCACAATGCTTTTCACAATGGTTTTCAGCATGTAATGGTTTAAAACTCTCCCGTAAAAAGAACTGCGTTTAAGACGCGACGAGATATAATACCAGAAGAAGTCGAACAGGAAAATACACAAAATGTGCTATTGAAGAGACTCAACTGACGTGGTTTATACATGTATACCGTATGTCAGAGAAAGGAAACACAAAGAAGTCGTGGAAATGAGAACTTTGGAAAAAATTGTAAGAAACATATTGGGAGTCATGTGAGTAATACAAAGAAGGAAGGGGATGAAAGCGAGGCAAACAATGGTGGAAATGAGAAGATTGATCAAGGATAGAGGCCAGTGGAGGAATAGGAAGGACCGGGCTGGACCAGGCCCCTGACGGAATTGAGGACAGAATAAAAAGAATGTTACCTCTCAAAATACGCAAACTACATCTCTGATCTGCGTAATTTTGATCTTAAAGATTAGAAGGGATGCACAAAGAACATCTACAAACCTGTGAAGTATTACCTGTTGGATTCAACATCATAGAGAAATATTGGAGATCAAGAACGCTAATGGCTTCATTGCCAAGGCCCAGCATTTGAAAACAACAACAACAACAGATTAGAAGGGAAAGTCACTGAAGCGCAATTTCAGTTTAAACTGAACCTTCAGGCGTAACAAAGGAAACCCTGAACACACAAACATCAAGGCATGCGAGACCATGAATCGCATGCACTGCACTAAATTATTATTTCTCCCCAGTCTACATATAGTTTGTACAAATCTGAAAAACACTCTACATTACATGATTTATAAAAAAAAGTAGTCCCATTACAGGCCTCAGGAGGCCCTTGGCGTAGCAGGAGGTTAAGGCTCGCATTTTTTCTAGACAATCGGCACTTGTTGTCAGCCGGGTTGTCAGCCCTGCGTGACGGCCACCTTTACCCCAGAACAAGCGTCTGGTACTCATTTCCGTTAGGGGCTGAGTCGACCCCAAGGCCATAGTGCCGCCAGAAGGTTTTAGTCAGTTTAAAAATCCTGACCCCACCGGGACTTGAACCGTCGACATTCCGGCTTGTAGCTCAGCGCCTTAACCACAATGCTACGGCGTGCCCCCACATGATTTATACTATTCGCAATATGAACGGAGATTTTCATTTCTCATGTCTTAACTTAGGTTATAATTTAAGGGTACCTCGAAAACATAAGGATGAAAGTTTCCGCTTCTTTGCTCTTTGAATACCCATTATTGAGGAAACCAATTTTGTAGAGAGCGTCTTGCGGTTCTATTACATTAGAAACACACTGTACATGCGTTTTCAATGCCATAAAGCATTATCGTATCATTCAATTGTTCATATGACCTATTTAATGTCGTGATATAAGAATAATAAAATTTGATAATATTGAGATATTTACATTTATCTGAAACTTTATATTTATTAACATCGCAAAACATATATAATTACTTAAATACAAGAACGAAATAAGTAACAATATATTTCTTCATTTAAATGTAAAAAAAAAAAATTCTAAGTTTACATATTCTTTTATAATTCATATATAATTCAGGCAATATATTGAAGAGGAACAGACACCTCGTCTATGTTGGATGAAAGAAGAAGAAGACAATTTAGGATACGTGCTTTCTTTTACCTGAACTATAGATTCGTACTTAGTCAATATACAGTGTGTCCAAATTGATGTATACACTCTTTGAAACGTTATTTCTCGGCAACGAAATGAGACAGAAATACAATGTTTGTTGTGTATGATCCACAAGGCACTGGAATGGCATAGCAACACGTTCATCGATCTTCACGTCTTTATAAACAACAAGACGGCGAGATTATCATTCGATGAACGTAAGTGGATACTGAAGTGTTATTGGAAAGTGGAGAATGTTGTTGAAGTGCAACGACGTTGGATGGTTGAATTTGGGACACCACCACCAACAAGGGTAACAATAATAAGAATCCGAATAACGTTTCAAAGAGTGAATACATCAATTTGGGACACACTGTATTTATAATTAAACAACTGTGATTATAGGTGGATGGGTGAAACTCTACCTATCTTAAACGTAGACAAAACTGGAACCAAAACACTTAGTAGAAAATATAGTTCAATATATGATTGATATCTCTGTACCTATTCCCCTCGCATTCAAATTAAAAGAGCGGATCAGTACCTGACCTGTAATGAAAAGTTCACTGAGACTTAAAACATATATTTCATAATACTGTACTCTAATATACTATTCTCTTCTTCTGCACTTCCTGGATTAGGCATTAGTTGCCTGCTGCGTCTGCACTAATAGATCTAAGACCATCTCTTCTGATGACGTCTGACATCTCTTCTCCCTCTCGGAAAATAATGTAAGATTTTATTTGGACATGGACAGTGACAACACAACAATCAGCCAGAATACAAGCTGCTGAAATGAGATTCCTCAGACCAATAGCAGGATATCAAAGAACAGACAAAAAACATAACATAGAAATAAGACAACTAAAAGTAGAGGAATTAAACACAACAATAGAAAAATACAGAACAAACTAGAAAGAACACTTCGTAAGGATGACTGAGAATAGAATACCAAAAGTAGCATAAAGCTATTCACCATGAGGAAGAAGAAGTTTGGGAAGACGAAAGAAAAGATGGAAAGAGCAGCAATTTGGAGCCGGAACAGGATAGTAAATAAGCCTAAACCGTGGAGAAGAATAAGAAGAATTTCTTCCATTCTTTCTACATGTTCTTTCCACTGAATCTTGTTGTTAAATATATTTACTTTTATGGAGTAAATCTGAAGTTCTTCATGGATATCCTCGTTTCTTAACTGGTCCATTCTAGTGCATCCTTTTATTCTTTTTAATAATTTCATCTCTGCTGCTTGGATTTTACTTTCTTGTTTGGTAGTGATAATCCAAGATTCGCTCCCATACAAAGGGTCAGGAACTGCCATTATTATACTCTGCATAGCGTTTGTACAGCGATCAGAGGAAAATACATTACTCCCATTCTTCACAATAGAAACTCGGATGGTCTTAACCAAATACCCTAATATACTTTGAACGAAAAATAAATATATTGTTCAAACTGAAGCTTTGTTTATTTCGTAATAGGAACAAATTCCATGTTTTATATTTATACTATACCAGTTGGATTTCCCCGGCATTGGCCGGGTATTTATTTATCGCAATCTTCTTGGCACTAATCAGGTTGGTCACCCCTTAAATTATGCATTCGAAACAAATCTCGATCAATTAGGGCACTCGGCTGAACTCGGTCTCCGGAGAGATTCATCTCAATGACCACGAAAAACATGGATTCGACAATAACATCTATTCTTTACGATTATTTATTTATCCTGGTGGAGTTAAGACCACGTAGCCTTCTCTTCCACTCACCACGTCATACATAAATGAAATTTGAATACAAAAATTTACAATAATATAACATATTAAAAAATAATAAAATAATGTATAACAATATAATAAAATTAAAGACAAATAAAATTAAAACTAATGAAAGAAATATAAACAAAGGAATAACAGCTCGAATCTACTTTAAAAGAAAAATAAAAAGAAAGTAATAAACTGCAATAAATTAAATTATCTTTTCGTGTATATATATATATATATATATATATATATATATTATGTGTGTGTTTTATAATTAAATATTTAACATTGAGCAATGCAAGCTTAATATGGTATGATATATATCGTACCATATATATATATATATATATATATATATATATATATACACACACACACGATAGAAAGCAAAACCCGCATATACAAAACGATAGTTCGACCAGTTATCGTATATGGAGCAGAAACTAGGGCTGATGCAACAAAAACTGAACAAATAATAAGCACATGTGAAATTAAGATCTTAAGAACTATTCAGGGGAAAGCATTATTTGATAAAATGCACAACACAGAAATTAGGGACAATTGTCATATCCAAGACACAACCAAATTTATTATAGATAGACGAAAATATTGGAAGGGTCATATAGAAAGAATGGAAGACAACCGACTTGCAAAAAAGAGCTAAAGAAGGTAGACCAATGAACGGGAGAAGAACAAAAGGCAGACTAGCCAAGAGGTGGATAGACAGTGAATGCACATCCAATACGTCTTCTTCCGAGGAGTGATTTTTGAAATAAAAAGAATGAAAATCCTACAAATTATGATTAAGAAGAAGAATATACATCTATATATACATGTGCACGTATAAGAGACATTAGATAGAACTATTGGTAAATCTTAATATTATTTTTATTGAATAGAGAAAAAAACAAATTATTATTGATTATCAGAAAAAAATATTAGTGAGATGTTTCTGTTAATAATTTTATTATCAGTTAGTTCGTTTTTGAATGAAAGTAAATGTGCACAAATGTGCAAATTGTTAGTAAATTTAGTCTAAGCAAAACTTGTTAAACGATAATTGTCTTTCCGCACACTTCTCGACGTGATATCGTTCACATGGATTGTTGCACAGTTCGCATATGCATTCTTGGTTTGACTCGTGGAATCTCTTTGTGCTGCAAACCTTGTGGTGAAAGCCGTGGATTGCATACCGTGTTAGGATGTGCCTCATCCCGTAGTTTGGTCGTGTCCATTCTCTCGTACACATAGCCTCTGTTGTGTAGAATTCGCTGCAGATATCATTCCTCTTCTCCTGTAGTCCTTGCAGTGTTGTCTCATATGCGCAGGTGTTCGGTAGGAATAGCTGCCATCTAATGTCTTCAATGAAGAAGGTTTATTTCATTAAGACGTACGTCATTCTTGAAGGTGCTGTTTTTCCAACTCCCAGAACTCTTTTAATGAAGCGTGCTTTTACTGTTTATATTTGTGTCAAGTCTCTGTTTGTGAATTTCTCCCATATTATGTTAATTCCATATGTTGTTATGGGAGTTATGACTGTCTTGAAGAGCATCATTGCTGTTTCTGTTGATAATTGGTGGAGATTTTTGATGCTGTATATCGCTCTTATTGCAGATGAAACCTTCTGTTGCACATGTATTCTGTAGGATTTAATGGTTGTTTGTAGGGTGATGCCTAGGTAGGTGAATTGCGATACTACGTCTAGTGGCTCACCAAGGAGCACTAGCCTATCATTTTCAGTAGCTTTCCCTCCTTTTCTGAAGGTCATCTGTTTAGTTTTCTGATGGTTTATTTGCAGACAGTTTTCATTTGCCCATTTTTCGAGTCTATTTAATGTGCATTGTAGTTCATCTTTGTTTGATGATCCCAATACCATGTCATAACCGTACAGGATATGACGTTAGTTCGTTTTTGAAGGATGGTAAAGTTTGGCAGTCTCTGACATACGGTGGAAGAGAATTCCATGTTCTAGCAAGAGAAACTGTAAAAGATTTCGAATAATAGGTAATGTGATGAGAAGGGATATAAAGGACAATGTGCTGATGGGATCGGGCATCAAATCCATGTGTATCAGAGAGTCTAACGAAGCGGTGTGATAAATAATTAGGTAATGATGTGTAATATTTTATAGAGAAGAGATAGGGAATGGGCGGTTCTACGTTCTTGTAGACGAATCCATGACAATTATTCCAGGGACGGTGTAACGTGAATAAATCAGCGAATACCACAAATAAAACGTATGCAAGGATTATGAACATGTTGAAGTCTTTGGGTAAGAACAGTATTTCTACATGTCACTCCCCTCTTTCCGCGCTAGGGATGCTTCGGATCAAGCCTGCGCTTAAATGTCATCGGAACTATCATTAATGAGCTTAGCTACCCCAAAAACTGTGAGTTCGAATTTTTTCACCATTACGAGTGCTACGGATATATGTTGGATTTACATAACGTCTGAATTCACCTAAGTGACCCCGAAAATTGCTAGTTTTCGGTCTTTTTGTACATTTCATTTTTCATTCCTTTTTGCTAAGAGCTAAAGTAGGGCTTAAATTACTTCTTCACTCTGCCCCGAATAAATCTGGGACTAAGCTCGATCACTCTTGTATTTAGTTTCAATCCATTCTCACCCCTCCCCCTACTAACCCTTAACCCATTCGCCTCAGAAGATGAGTTATATATTTCGCAATATTTTGTAGATCCCTTGGCAGGGTAAACTTTTGTGAATATTTATCAATAGTAGAGGAATGTGTTTTGGCCTTCACCCTTATTGTGATCTCAAGTACCGTTATCTTTAGTTTGTTTTGAATGTCTGAATAAAATATAATTTACGGTGGTTTAAATTCTGTTTCTGGGGAAATGCATTGAGTATTTAAACCTGAATGCTAATGGATTAAGGGTGCTAGAGGACAAACGTGGGTTAAATTAGATCAGGAGTGTGACCAATCAGTATAGCCACCCCGAAACGTATGGATTCTGCACTAATCTCGACCAGTTATCGAAAATTTATTTTTAATCTATAACCCTTTAGCGGAAGTGAGGTTTCAAATGTCATCGTGACTGTCTCTAACCAGATAAGCAACCAAAATAATTATTTTCTGAATGACAGAAGATGCATGATTTTACCCGAAGAAATGCATCTGGATATAGGGGCTCTCGCAGGTAAACAATAATTTGATTTAAGTTAACCCAGTGTATGAGACAAAAGATGTATGCGTTATCAGTCGTTAAAATTGTTTTTGGCGCGATAGTGTGTTTTGTCTATGTACACTACGTACAAGGTATATACAGAAAATATCCAAAAGGTAGTATTAATATACGTTATACGAAATAAATCACTGCATTTTAAATGATCTGAACTTTTTTTGAAATAATATAAAACAATAAATACGTACTTGCGGCCATGTTATCAATAATTGTTCTCAAGGCCTCCTGTTGTTTCAACTAATAAACATTGCCCACACTGATAACGTTAGTTGTTTATAATGAACACAAATATTTCCAACAAATATGTTATTATTTTACTATTATTTATTATTTTGAAAAAACCATCACGCAACAAATAATGTACAACGCACGTTTGTGAAGTGTTTTACAGAATCTCGGAAATTAAAAACCTCATGCCACAAATGGGAGTCAATGACCAATCACGTTTTAATGATTTCTTATTTACAACCAATCACAGTCGTGTTTCGCTTAAAAATTTACCAATATAAAGTTTATCATAATAAAGAAAGCACCTCCTTTTTAACATTCTGAATAGGTCATAGTATTATTTTGCAATGACTGACCCTCCAAGAATCCTAAAGCAATTATTTGAAGTGTAGATTTGGTTCCGACCTTATGAAGGTCTTGACCCGATAGCTTAATGTGCTTTTATTGAAGTGTTCTGTTAATTTTATATGATGAACAAGGAGAGTATTCCTCTCTCTGTTTACTGGAACTTGATGTGCTTGAAGGTGAAGATGCTGAAGGTGAAGATGCTGTTCTCTTCTAGCTTAAGCTTGTCGATTTTTTAAAAAATGGTGTCTTGAAGTGGTTTCAAGGAATTTTTAAGGACTTGAGATGATGTTTGTGAGAAGCAATACTGTAGTTTTAAGGAGTTCTGGATTTAAAAGGATTTTGGATATGAGGGATAGTAGTTGGGAAACTAGGTTTTCTGGGTTGGAGGTGGAGGGTGGAGGGATAGGGGTTGTGGGAGTGTTTACACTTGGTGCTGGAGTGGAGATTTTTGAAGATTTTTCTGGCTCTGTTTTTTGAAGTGGTGCTATAGTGGAGTGTAGTGGTATCCTTGGCGTGTGCTTCCTTCTTGTATTGCTGTATTCTTTGTAGACTGGGCACTGCCGGTAGCTGGCAGCGTGCGTTTCGTTGCAGTTGGTGCATTGGAGTTCGGTTGCTGTACAGTTTTTGAGGCTATGGTTGCCTGCACACTTGACGCATTTCTGTTTTCTATTGCAGCATTCAGCTAAGTGGCCGAAACCTTGACACTTGTAACATTGGATTCCTCCGGCTGGTGACTTGTAGGTTTCGAGTCTAATTTTAACGTTGAAAATGTCGGTCAGTTGAGCTATCTTCGTAGTGAAGTCTGGTTTGTGGAAGAAAGTTAAAATCCAGACAGGAATGGCAGTCTTGAGTCTGGATCCCTCTTGAAAGCTGGTTTTGAAGAGTTGTCTCACGTTGTGGATAGGGTATCCTTTGTCTGCAAGTTCTTGAAAGATTTCACGGGATGTAATTTTTACAGGGAGTCCTTTTAGTGTTATCTTCTGGGTCATATGTGTATCTTCGTTTGTAAATATGTGTATGAAACTGCATTTCGTGGTCATGTAGTACTTTTTGGACTTGTTTAAATGCTTCTTTGTCTTTAGTGTAGATCTTCAGTTGATCTTTGGTATGCTGTATAGCGATGTCTTTTTCATTTCCTGTAGAGACGGCAGCAATGTGTGTTAACTTGTAGGCATTGATGTCTCTGGCGTCTACGACGATTGGTGGAGGTGAGTCTGGAGGTTTCTGAAGTGAGATGAATCTATTATTTATCTCTATCTCGAGAGTTTTGACTTTGGTGACGTTTCTGGCCGTGTGTTTAGGCTACTCTCTACGAAATACAGCTACCAGATTGTATATATAGTGCATGGACATCAACACATAGCGCTTGCAGGAGTTAATATAAAAACATTTGTAGCAATTGATTATACCACCAAAAAAAGAAACCACTGTTTGCACTTTCTTAAATGTATTTTTTCCCAGGTAATAATCCAGAAAAATATAATTGTCATATTTACATCATATGACATCAGAAATGAATCAACATACAGTTTGATGTGTTTCATTTTTTCTCCAGTAGAGAGCATTCTTACAATATTGAGTTCCTTTGGCAATAAATAGTATGATCTGGTTGCAGTGATAAACAAAAGAAGCAGATGAAGCGTACCAATCGTTTCTCATTTGTTTTCTAACATCGCCGTTTACATTAAATATATAGATATTTTAAAATAACTGTGTCTAAATAACGATTTGTGAGTAAACAGCTTAATTTTATTCGTTAAATAGTCCTAACAAATGCCACTCTTCATTTCCAAATTCTCTAGATAAATTTGGAAATCACTCGTGGCGTTACGTATGAAAATAAGAGTGTCACATTTCTCGTAGGTAGATTCTAATATTTATAGGGAAAATTAATCAATGGTAACAATACAACAATTTAAATACCTTTTACGTTAATTCTTGTTATAAGATTCATTGTAATTAAATTTATTATTACGAAATTTGATACATTAATATTATAAATGTAACAAACCGTCTCTAGTTAGCAAATTTATATCAATAAAGTGTAATTTAACAATAGACTCGAATGTTGAAAGCAATTCAATATTGCCGTTATACAACTCGTCTTATTCACTAGGCTTCTCTTTTTTATTTCATTTCATACTAACGCCATTGGTAAGTAATAACCTTGCAATAATAATAATAATAATAATAATAATAATAATAATAATAATAATAATAATAATAATAATAATGTTTTATATATTCTGGCAGAGTTAAGGCCATAAGGCCTTCTCATCCACTCAACCAGCACAAATACAAATAAATATTTGACAAATATAGATATACACTATACTAATTATAAACAGTTAAAGATATATTAAATGTAGCAATGTAAATTTCATATGCAAACAACATTTTATACGATAATAACAATAATAATATTTACGATAATAATAATAATAATAATAATGATAATAATAACAGTAATAATAATAATAATAATAATTAATAATAATAATAATAATAATAATAATATACAAGGCTTTTAAAATTTAGGCCCTGATAAGGGGGGTGATGTTGAAAATTTCTGTTTTCTACGTTTCTTAAGCTCATAACTGATTTTTTGTACACACATTCATGCCATAATAAGATATGTTATATTGAAGTTATTTCCTTCTAGGCTTAAAAGTTTTTGAGGATTTAAAAATTGCATATTAACATTTTTAATTAGTCCCATAATTTTTAGTACCATTTTTTTATTTCTTTTCTACACTGTACCGAAATGGGCATTTCGGTACAGGAATTACGTCTTACTGCGCAAACTTTCATCGCGTCTCCATCTCGAGTGTCTTCTTTATGAACAGTGTCAAATGCTTTCCTATCTATCCCTTCCTTTCCTATTGTGCACCCTGTGCTATCGCGCATTCCCCCTCTCCCTGTGAACTTTCATAAATAGCTGTGTTTTGTAACATCGAATCATCATCTACTTAGTCACCATTGGAGTCTGGTCAGAGCAGCTCAGGAGAGCTGGTTTTGTTTGTTTAGTCCAGTAAGCCAGGGTGGGGACGCTAGGACAGTATTTCCCCCAACCCGAGGCTGGACTAGAGTGAGTGATAATGTATGTATGTATGTTGATTTATATCATATTTTCTTTTTGTATAGATGATCTACTATGATTTCTTTTCTTTGTAAATTGAATATTTATTTATTTATCTTTATATTATATCTGACTATATTTTGACTCGCATTAAAAGCTTTAGTTGTGCTTTTTACTTACTCTATGCCTATTCATTCAGTAGTTAGCATAAGTCAGATATCAAAGTAAAATTCCAAAAGCTTGCTCAAGCGTGTGTATGGTTCCTTTATCCCAAAGCTTCCACGATTGTATTTTATCTTCTTCTTCTTCTTCCTTCCAAGTATTAGGCCAAGGCCTGTTACGATCCTATAGAAAATTTTCCCTTATGGGAAATTCTCGTATAAGACTTGAAAGCATAATAATAGTCCCTTCGATTGGTTGCTGGCCAAAGGAAGGCAAGACCAGTGATGGGGCTGCCATTTTATAGCCTCTGGTCAGGCTTTTCTGGAGAAGAAAAGAAAATAAAGGAAAGACGAAATGGAAAAAAGGAAGGACTCCCTAGCCCTCGGATGTCCTAATAGCGTTGGCGTCGAAAAAACAAGAGTTAACCAAGAGAGGTTAGATAGTAAAGTTAAAAGAGTGCAAAACACAAGTAAGTGGAAGAAATGTTTTGCACAGCTTGGGCACCTTGTGGTCGCCATCCACATATCCCGTAAATGAGGACCCCTGAGGGGGATTGTATTTTATAAGTCAGTAAACATTACATATTGGGAGAATTTAGTAAAGAAAGTTGAATTCCTCTTTGCCTCTATGGGCCCGGGCAAAGATGTCAAAATTTGAACAATCTATGCTTTCCAATGAAAATAGTGATCAACAATATAACCCTGGGTGGGTGCAAAATGGTTTAGCAGACCGGTTCAATACTGCACAACACGACCACTGACTTATTTAGAACAACACTATGCACTGACGTTTCTGTATCATTATAATAAAGAAAGTAAAAAATATATACATCCTCTGGCTATGAAAATTTATTTATTTTTAATTACTACTCATATTGTACTTTTAATTAAAACACTATCAAAATCCATGCATAGAATTGTTATCCACAGTCTATGGGACATGCAGTGAAAGTTTCGTGCTTTTATCATTCAATTTGTCAATGCTAATTTGATTTGAATGCATTGAAATGCAATGAAAATAAAAGTGTGGAAATGCCAATTTGAAAGTTTGCATGCAGTTAAATTGAAAATATAGCATACGTGCCTTCCTGCAGTCATTAGGGAGACTTACAAGCGCCATAGGACTCTGAAATTTCACCAACTTATACTTTAAGGTACATAGTATTTTTTAATAAAAAAAAACAACAAAAAATGCTAAATTTGACCGGAAATGTCGAACCTTTCACCCATCACCTCCCTTAACGACGCGTATCTTTTCACAATTCTATAGTGATACCTGTTCTCGCACCGTAGCCGAGTCTTTAAGGCAAGATGCCTTGGCGCAGAGCAACGGGACATGTGTTGGTTCGGGGTCTCCAAAAGGAAATACATTTTCTCATGGAATTTCGGCCAGTAATGGGACCGATACCCACCCAGCATCGTGATGCATTAAGGTAGCTACAATAAGTAGTAGCTCCTGGATCAAATTCTATAGTGGTACCTGTTCCCGCACCGTAGCCGAGTCTTTAAGGCAAGATGCCTTGGCGCAGAGCAACGGGACATGCGCTGGTTCGGGTCTCCATGGGGAAAGAAATTTTCTCAAGGAATTTCGGTCAGTATGGGACCGGTACCCACCCAGCATCGTGATGCATTAAGGTAGCTACCGAGAGTAGTGCCTCCAGGTTCAGAAAACCAGCTATAACGGCTGGAGGACTCTACATGCTCACCACATACAGTTGTGATCATCTACCTCTGTGATTAACACATGTGGATGTAAGGTCAGCAGCCGACTGTTAGGCCAAGGGACTTATAGGCCTATCGTTCTATGGAGAATTTTTTATAGCGATGGCTGTGATCTGGGTCAACACGTTGCCTCTCGCGCACAAAACTTGGGTTGGATTCAATTTGTTAGTTGAGGTTTTGAAGATTTTCACAAATGTAAGGCAAATTCCAGAAAGTTTGGTCAAAATGTCCCGAAAAATTATCGGTTTCATAATATTATCATCAGCCTTATTCACTCAAAATTACGTAGAAGATAATGTAAAAATCTTGTTCACAACTGTAGAACCAGATTTTAATTGTTTCGGCAAAAGTCCAGAGTTAGATTCTCATAAATAATGACACGGGTGATTTCCATTTTATCCAGAGGATTTGGAAATCAAGAGTGGCATTTGTTTGGACTATTCAACGAGTAAAATTAAGCTGTTTACTCAAAAATCATTATTTAAATATAGTTACCGGTATTTTGAAGTTTTTTATATATATAATGTAAACGGCGATGTTTGGAATCAAATCAGAAATGTGAGGTTATGTATATTCACTGCAACTTGATCATATTATTTAATGCCAAATAGGATTGCAATATTGTAATAATGCGCCCTAGTGGAGAAATAACGAAACACATCAAACTTATAAAATAATGAACATTATAGGTTATTAATAATTTTTTTAGTAAACAACTCAGTAAAATCAAGGAATCTGTTCATTATTTGCTATATTCAATGTATTTGTTGGAGAAAAATAATGCTCTGAGCTTTTCAGAATATTAAAAAATGGAGCTTTCTTTATCACAAAAGCAGGAACTGATAAAGGAAATTGGATAAAGAGCGTGGTGAATCACAACTGTCATTGATTGTAAAATAAAATTCATTGAAACGTGATTGTCCATCAACTACCATTTGGAGCAGAGTTACATAGTCTTAAGTAAAGGTTTAAGTTTATAACCTAGAGATAAATATGTTATTTCCAACAGATTTAAGAGAGTGTAATATTCGATGAATAACACTGGTCAACAAGCTTTTCTTCACAAGAAATCTGATTAGTGAATCTAGTGCATTTTGTTATACTGAATTCAGGTATGTATTCAGAATTTTTCCATCAGACATAGTTTTTTTTTTGTGATAGCTACTTTTTAAAAATTGATTTTAGCATTTTCTTTGAGCTGTCATAGGAACTTTTACCTTATATGTAGCCGTCTTAACTCATAACTCTGATTCTGACCTAGCTCAAACTAAAAATGATTCAGATGGAATTAAAAATGATCTTACATATGAAAGAAGTAGCTGTTCATCAGAACCATAGAGATGTTCCAGATGCAAATTATGCCTGAAAATCACTATCTACCAATTTCTAGATAAGTCAGAATGAGTTAAAAGTTAGATGGATTTTATTAAATATTATAAAAATTACAAAAAATGTAAATGAATATCACAGAAAACTTTTGTCTGATAGGAAAAAACTGAAATTCCGATTGAGGGTCTTTCCACTTTTTCAGCGGTTGCCCTTTTACCAGCCGGCTGCTGGCCCTTCACATCCACATGTGTCAATCACAGAGGTAGATGATCAACAGCCAGTGTAGGGGTGACATGTGGTTAGCATGTCGAGTCCCCCAGCCGTTATAGCTGGTTCCTGAACCTGGAGCCGCTACTTATTGTAGCTACCCAATTACCTCACGATGTTGGGTGGGCACCGATCCCATACTGGCTGAAATACCATGAGAAAATGTCTTCCCCCATGGAGACTCGAACCAGCGCTAGTCCCGTAGCTCTGCGCCAAGGCTTCCTACCTTAACCGCTCGACTACGGCGCGGGGCAAAAAAAAAAAAAAAAAAAAAAAAAAAAAAAAAAACTGAAATGATATTTAAATTCAGGACGAAAAATATTTCTAAAATCTCATATTTTTATTCTTGTGAAAGAAAGAAACTTCATTTTTGTCGACCGTGTAATCATTAGAAAGTGTCTTTACTGAATCGGAAATGTCTTTTTATCACAGAGGGTGACGTGAAATTGAGAGTAGGCCTACTATGATCGGGACCCTTGGTGCTTTTTGTATGACAGAGCCTGCCACACACAACAGTTCAAACAGAACAATAAGCATACCGCATAGAAAATTCGCGATTTGCCATTTATTAACGATGCAATTAAATAACTTAATAAAGAACGTGACACCATATCAACATGAACAAAACAAACAGGCCCTATTATAAATCCTGAGAAGTCGCAGACTGTCATTATTGGCCATCAAAGTCTATTAAACAAAATTGATTATTCATCGGTAGTTTCTGTAAATGTATATAAAATTGATATTGCGTTTAAACTTTCTGTGAATAAATATCGGTGTATGCCTAGACCACAACCATAGTTGGCAGCTTCATTTAAGAGAAACTTGTAAAAAATATATTCAATCTTTCATTCCCTAAAGCGTTTGAAAAATTTCCTTCCTTCTTCATTAAAAAAAGTGCTTGTCTCATCTTTTATTATTCCGCATTTCTATTAATGTGATTTACTCTTAACCGTAAGATTATCACAATTCGGATACAGACTGCAACGACTCGCTTGTTCATGTTATATACAACTTCCGTAAATCAGACCAACATAACTCCAGTATTTGAAATGTTGTCTTGGTTCCGATTGGAAGACAGGTGAAAGATACATTGCCTCTGCTTCTTATACAACACTTTGTCCACCTCATCACCCCTTTATATTTCTACTCGCTTCTATCCATTATCTTCCCACCACAACTTGAACAACGTTTGAGAAAATTTAATTCTAACTGTACCTCTAAATTGAACATCTCGCTATTTCTCATCTTTTCTTGTTTCAGTTACCAGACTCTGAAATTCCCTTCTCTCGTATATCAAGGACTACGTGATTCAAAAACAGTTTACTATATATCTCCTTAGACAATATTATGTATAACTATGTTATACGTATACACTTACTTTGTATTTTACACGTTTTTATCAAGTCAAATACTTAAATAAAATTATAGGTTTGATTATGATTATTATTATGATTATTATTATTATTATTATTATTATTATTATTATTTTAATATGTTTTTGTTCTTTCCTTGTCAACTATATATTGTGTAGCGTATGTCTATTATGCATTATTAATAACGTTGTAGATAATTCATAGCTGTTATTAAATGTATAATGTAACCCTGGCGAAGCGGAATAGAAGACCTTACGGTTTTAATTCCATCACGTAAAATAAAATAAATTGTAGTTTTTTTGTGGTTTCTCTTTCGTTTACGCTGTTCTTCCTCCTTTTTTTGTTTTACCTTTGTTAACCTTTTTATCTTATTCACACATACAAACACAAGACAGGACACACACCCAGACCTAAGGTGGATATTTAAAATCCCCTACCCCGCTGGGAATCGAACCCGAGTCGCGCCGGAGTGGAAGGTTGGGACTCTACCGCCTACGCCACGGCGACGGACTAGTAAATTGCTGTAGTATGCTCTGTAATATTTTTTTTCATGATGCGACAGGCCTAGAAGGCCCTTAGCCTACCAGCTGGCTGCTGGCCTAACCGTAACCAGATTTTTTTTCTGTTTTTCCCTTTTTGTTTTACCTGTTTTGTTAGCTTTATTTTATCCTCACAGACACAACCAGACCCAGGGTGGAGATTTAAAATCCCCTACCCGCCAGGAATCGAACCCGGGTCGTCGGAGTGGAAGGTAGGGACTCTACCGACTACGCTACGGCGACGGACTAGTTAAAGCTACTACAAAACAACAAAACATAAAATATCAGGACACTCTCCCTAGCTTTCCCTCTGCCTTAATTCAACCTTAATTTTTTAGATACTTTTAATTGACCACATATTCAAAGCACAAATAACAGGATTCTCACATTCATATTATTTACCATGACTTGATTTGAGACTTTTATATTGAACTCATGGGAAAAAATATCCGATGCCAACGCGAAGTGAGGCAGTTGCTGTCATGTCTTAAATTTCCAAGTAATATATATTTTTTTGCTACCGGGTTTCTCACAATATTTTTAAAATTTCCCCCCGGAATTCGGGAGGTTGAATCCCAATTTTGAGGTCGGGACCCATGGAGATCGGACTTACATTACCCCAATCAATGATATATTGGATGATAAATGATTACGAATCACCACGACATTCCTTGAACTACACCTTGATATAAATTCCAAATAGTGGGCCACCACACGAATAATTTCCACTAAGAAAAGATTCCAGTGTTTGAGTTTTTTCATTTATATATTTGTGAAAGTGAGCTTCTGTTTTATTTTAAATAATAATAATAATAATAATAATAATAATAATAATAATAATAATAATAATAATAATAATAATAATAATAATAATAATAATGCTTTATTTCAACTGACAGAGCTAAGGCCATAAGGCTTCGTTTTCACTTAACCAGCGAATAGTAAAATTATACAAAAATTACAGATTTATTACAATTTTAAGATGTTATTAAAATATAAACTTAGATGAAAGACAATTGTAATATGATCTAATACAAGCTAATACTAATTAAATCATGGAATATAATAAAATAAAATAATATAAAATTAAATTAAGTAACGCTTCCTAGATGATTATTTACAAAATGCTGAATATAGTTGTTATGTAGTTAATATTTTCATTATGTGGAACTTAAGATATCAGTTTATTATGATTTAAATAATGATAGTGATTGACAGTCCCTGACATGACTGGGAAGTGAGTTTCGTACTCCACTCATAGATATTGTGTAAGATTCAGAGTATAGACATGTCCTGTGCTGTGGTATGAAAAGTAAAGAAGAGTCTTGTGATCTTGTTCCTAAATTGTGATGAGCCGATAAATTTTGAGAACGCGTTGTTAAGTAACTTGGTAAATATGTTAGCAGAATTTGGAATAGTAAGGTATGTGAATGTAAAGTTCTTCTGTCATACACAGAGTCCATAAGGTATTTCTGACATTACAACTTCCTATAAGATTCAAACTATAACAGAGTTGTGTGGTTTGTGGCAGATACAAGACAAACTCTCAGAGAGTCTTTTTGTTTGTTTTAGGCATAATCTACATTGGCGTCAAACCAGGAGAAAGCGCAATGTGTTTTATGGTATCATGATATTATAATGACTATTTAACTCATGCCCCAAATGGGAGTCAATGACCAATCACGTTTCAATGATTTCTGTTTTACAACCAATCAGAGTCGTGTTTCACGAAATATTTATCAGTGTTAGGATTATCATATATTAAACAAAGCTCCTCCTTTTTAATATTCTGAACAGGTCTGACCGTTATTTTGCAGTGACTGAGCCTATAACAAATACGGCTACCAGATTGTATATATAGTGCATGAATGTCAACACATGCCGCATGCGGGAGTTAATATAAAAACATTTGTAGCAATTGATTATACCACCAAAAAAAAAAAGAAACCACTGTTTGCACTTTCTTAAATGTATTTTTTCCCAGGTAATAATCGAGAAAAATATAATTGTCATATTTACATCATACGACATCAAAAATGAATTAATATACAGATTGATGTGTTTCATTTTTTCTCCACTAGAGAGCATTCTTACAATATTGCGTTCCTTTGGCAATAAATAGTATGATCTGGTTGCAGTGATAAACAAAAGAAGCAGTAGAAGCGTACCTATCGTTTCTCATTTGTTTTCAAACATCGCCGTTTACATTAAATATATATTTTTTTTAAAATAACTATAGTTAAATAATGATTTGTGAGTAAACAGCTTAATTTTATTCGTTAAATAGTCCTAACAAATGCCACTCTTGATTTCCAAATTCTCTAGATAAATTCACTCCTCACTTCGTGAGTCGTGAATTTATCGATAATTTGGAAATCACTCGTGGCATTACTTATGAATAGACACATTGTACCTTATCTACCGTATTAGACATTTTGCGAGCATTTTGGAAATACACTGACATTGTTTTTAAGAAAGAGGCACTTAGATATAAACCAACAAAATATTCTGGCCGAATGTGCGGGAAAACGCTCACTGTTTTTGCAGAGAGACCTAAAACAAGTTTGGGGAAAATAATCTTATATACTCAATCTAGGATTTAAAGAGGGATCAGGGCTTGCTTGGTTCAGGGTAGGGGCATGGAAATGTTTAAAAATTAGCGACGATCACGATATGCGAATATTTCCAATGTGCGGGAGCTTTGACGACGAGATACATATAATAGGAAAATGTAGCGATTTAGAATACTGGAGGCGTCAGTTATTATCGGAAAGATTTGTAAATTCAAATCGTGAAAGATGCTATGAGTTATTGGTAAGCCCAGAAAAATTGGATAAACTTGGGTAAATTTCTGGACAAAACGCGGAAAATAAGAACAACACTCATTCATGAATAAATAAATATGTGTGCCGGTTCGCTCAGGGTAGAATATTATAACTCGGGGATGTTTATATTATAAACTTATTACTCCAGTTTATTGAATAATTTTGCATATAGAATTATAGAATTACAATTGTATACCTCACTAATATTCGGAGTGGAGTTGATGATTTTACTTAAGTCCACGTGTATTTAATATCACTTAAAATTCTGAGTTACCAATTATCTTGGATTTTAAAATACTACCGATTGAGGGTCTTTCCACTTTTCAGCGGTTGCCCTTTTACCAGCCGGCTGCTGGCCCTTCACATCCACATGTGTCAATCACAGAGGTAGATGATCAACAGCCAGTGTAGGGGTGACATGTGGTTAGCATGTCGAGTCCCCCAGCCGTTATAGCTGGTTCCTCAACCTGGAGCCGCTACTTATTGTAGCTACCCAATTGCCTCACGATGCTGGGTGGGCACCGGTCCCATACTGGCCGAAATACCATGAGAAAATTTCTTCCCCCATGGAGACTCGAACCATCGCAAGTCCCGTAGCTCTGCGCCAAGGCTTCCTACCTTAACCGCTCGGCTACGGCGCGGGACTTAAAATACTTAAGATTTTAAAATTTACTAAAGGTCGCGGACGGTTGCTGAAGGACTTGTTTTTTGTAGAACGTATGAGTGTGAGTCTGTGTGTGTGAGAGCGTTTTGTCACGTGTACTTGCCTTATAAGGGCGATGACTCTTCCCATACAGTCAGCTTCCCCACTCCAAATGCACATGTTATTCATTACACCTTAGAAGGGTAGGTACCATTCGATTGTGGTTCCTATGTTGGTAATAGACTCATGTGCACGTTTGTGCGCCTTCCAGTTATTATTATTATACTATTAATCGTATAATTATATTTTAGTACTTAGAGTCTATTAATTCTTGCTACATAACAAATTGCAATACCATCAAATGTTAATAATTCTACATAACCTATTTAATGTATAAAGCAATTGTGTTGTTATCTAATTGTAAAATTATTGTGTTTTCTTTTTTTGTTTTAAGTATATTATTACCAAATATTAACGGACTGTAAACAGCACGTACGGCTTACTGCCCGTGCGACCCATATTTGTAAATAACATTGTATGTATCTTACTTTTAGTTTAATAAAGTCCTTATGTATTACAAACTTTGAGATTTTGTATTTCATGTGCCATAAACCACTCAACTCTAACTTTTATAGTTTTCATCTTATAGGAAGTTGTAATGTTGGAAATATTTTATGGACACAGTGCATAATAACTGATAGAACAAAGATAATTATATATCGTAGATACATCCCCCAATATACTATGCTACAGTCTGAACAGAGTGCTGGAATTTTTTAATCTTGAAGTAAGAACTGGAGACCATAATTATTATATTAATTAACAAATATGGCAACTTTAATTCGTAATTTAACGTTATTTTTTACGCTCATTAGCCATTGTTTCTTACAGCTGATAACAACAATTAAAACTTACTCACAAGAAGAGAATTGCTGCATAAGTCTATATAAGTATGGCGTATATTCAAAGGTCACCACAGTAGATCATGGGGGCTGGATTATACCATCACACTAAGCACCCCTGTTACCTAGGCAACATGAACAACTGGCTACTGTTTTCGTTTCTCATTTGTCATACAGTGATCGCAACACATCCAAAAAATGTAAGTTTTATCATAATTGTCCATCCTAAGTAATGTCATATTATACAAAATCCTTAAATTTTAATCGATATATTCGATTTACGATGCTAAACGTGGCAGATGGAGTTTCTATAAACGTCAAAAGATTGCACTTTTAATAGATTAATACCACTAGTCAACATGATTTTTGTCTCAGGAGTACCAATGTAATTAATGCAGTTTTTATCGTGTTTTCAAAATGTATTCGGAATTTCTCCATCACCCACAGTATTTTATTTCAATTTCAATTAATGGATTTAAATAATATTTTTTTTTAATAAACGTTTTTTCGTCCATTTGTCAATTGTAAAATAAAACCAAATGAGCTAACTCAGGAGATTTCAGCTATAGAAAAGAGATATGAAGGCAAATTGAATCCTAATATGCTGGCCGATTATTGTTGGACCATCAAGAGGGATGGTCCACATGCGAAATATAGCAGGAAATCGTAATTTCTTACTTTCTAGGTGAGTCCGAATGTTCGAATATTGTGTAGTTACGAATGTAGAAAATATTAAAGTGTTTGAAATTATAAATTCCTGTCTCTCGTAAATCTTGTGTGATGGAGAAAAACCGATATCGTATTTGTATTCAAGACAAAACATACTATCAGAATCACATATTTTTCTTTCTGAGACAAAATAAAGTTAATTTTTTGTTGCTCAGTGTAATTATTAATTTTACATAGCTCACTATAATAGGCTTAATTATTTTTAATTTAAAGACACTATTTAGCAACCCACTGCAATGTAATATTCCAAATTGAAATCTGGGTCCACCTCTGTAGTCTTGAGGTAGCGTGCTGCCTTTTTTACGCAGCGGGCCCGAGTTCGAGTCCCGGTCAGGACAAGTTTCCTGGATGAGGTTTCTTTCGGAGCTTTTCCTCACCTGTAAGAGAAAGGTCAGGCCCATACAGTTTCCGAACATCATTTGACCATCATTATCATATTAACCTCATTAAATTAAGGATTTATTAAGACAACTCCTGGCTCATTTTCTATCATCATCATACAGGGTAACCTCGTTTTCCAGGAGCTCAAATTTCAAAAATGGGTTACAATACGCCGATGGCAGGAGAGAATACCAGAAATGTTATTTTTTTAATGCCACCAGTATTGCTCTTGTAGACACTTCTGGTGTTCCCTCCTGGCGCTGGCGTAATTGAAACCCACTTCTGAGGTAGGGGCGCATGGAAGGCTGATGATGATGATGTTAATGATAATGGCAATATGATTTCGGGGACCGTTTGGGCCTTAAAGTTTTCCTAACATTTGTCTTACATATGAGAAAAAACCCCGATAAAAACCTCACCCTGAAAAACTATCCGGAGCGGGGATCGTACCCGGCTCGCTGCGTGACAAGACAGCACGCTATCTCGAGACCACAGCGGTGGACATATACCAGAAATGTTGAAATGACATAAACTGGTGGCACTGAATAAAAAAAATAAATCTGGCTGAATTCTTTCCTAGGAGTTATCTTAATTTAGTCCACCGCTGGGTCCCGAGGTAGCAGCTTGTCACGCAGCTGGTCCGGGTTCGATTCCTGGTAGGGGGAGGTTCCTAGGTGAGGTTTTTTCGGGGTTTTTCCTCGCCTGTAAGACAAATGTCAGGAAGCCTAGGACCCAACGGTCCACGAAAATCATCCAGCCATCATCATTATCATCATCTTCATCCATCACCGGTGTGGAACAACGGGAAGCTACCACACCTATAATTCCCTAGTAAAGTTGCAAAGCATAGCATGAAAATGCTATGATTGCAGTGAAATACCTGCCTTCGGGCAGAATTAATATCGATGGATGGATCTTAATTTAATCTTAATACTATTGTTTAACGACGTTCTCCATCTGCTTACATTTATAGCATCGCTATTACAATAGCCTATATGAGTGAAAGTGTCGACAAATTTTGATCAGAGGCCTCTAATTCCAGACATGAGGTTCTTTTCGTACATCCACTACATGAGGTTCACATCTTTACTTCCCTTCCGAATTCATCCATGCTCAGGATTTTGATGCCCTGAAAAATCCATCGATCATGTAGGGTTTCTATTTGCGAACCTCGCAATCACAGACGACCATGGTAACCCAAGATCACCAGGACTATATCTGAGTCTGGAAGTTTAATATGCAGCTAAACGTGTAATGGGACCGCGATTTACATCTTAATATATAAAAATTTCGTGTCACGTTGTTTGTCCGCGATGGAATCCTAAACTACTGAACCGATTTTAATAAACTTTTGCACACTGTCTGCAGTTTGATCCAACTTGAGACTTAGGGTAGTTTATAACTAAATTTATAGTTGCATTCTTTTTTATTGCAAATTATTTGTTTATTATCTAACAAAGAGTTAAAATTATCTGTGAGTTCCATACGATTATAACAGATGGCGGTGTAATTATCTGTGAGTTCCATACGATTATAACAGATGGCGGTGTAATTATCTGTGAGTTCCATAAGATTCTAGCAGATGGCGGTGTAAGGTAATTTGGTAAGGTAATTGGTTTATTATTTAACAAAGAGAGATCCAACCGCGAATTTCAATTGAATTACAAATATTAATTATTTCATAATTTAAGTGAGTTCAGTGTTTATTTTATTTTCAATATTATTAATTCCGTGTGTAAGTATTGGTTTAAAGTAATCTGGCTGAAAGACAGCAACTTAATTTAAATTTTTAACGTATACCTTAGCCACAGCAACGCGTGGCCGGGACTTCTAGTATCTTATAAAAGGGAAATTTTTACGCTTAGAAAGTAAAACTCTATCAACTTAGGGGAGGTTTTGAAGTCGAGAACTTCGAAAACAGTGTCCACCATGGCAATCAGTAATCTACTCTTTCGGGAATACAATGCATGCGACTTGTAAGTAATGTAATGTCACATTTTCACTTCATTTCAATTTGTATTTATATTATAGGCTTTAACGTCTATTGTCAAATCTCATATATAAACTTTAGTTTCAACCAATAGGTTGTAATTTTCTTATCGTTGCCTTTTCGTGATTTATGTAGGAGAACTGTCCACCGCTGTGTTCGGGGGTAGCCTCGCTGCCTCGTATGCAGCAGACCTGGGTTCGATCCCCGGTCGGGAAAAGTTTAATGGGTGATTTTTACGGACGTTTTTCTCACACAATATTATAATGATATTGTAAAGAAAAAATAATGTCTGAATCAGGTATCGAACCGCGTACCTCTCGTATTCCGTACGAGCATGCAAGACCACTACACTATTCGAGACATGGTACAAACATTAACAATTCTTATCACATATACAAATCTACAATTCTCGTTTCGTCCGCTGCCAGGTAGATGTCGCTACCAACGTCAACGGCCGTCTTCATTAAGGAGTATGTATGTTTTGAGAATTTTACACCACCACTTTTATACGCAGCAATCGATGTTATTTAACACTATCCAATATTGTTATTTTAACATAGTTCCAATAATGGATAATACTATAATATTATTGTGAAATGTCCGGAAATACTAAGGTCTGTTCCGCCTCACAATTGTTCTTCTATCTTTTCACTGACCTTCCTAAATTCCTTGAACCTCTTGGCTTGTAGTTAAACGCTGTTTTCGGTAATCTTGTTACATTCATTCTTTCTACATGTCTAACCAATTTTCCCTATATTCTTTGATTCTATCATTCAATGGATATACGAGTATATTTAACTCTTTCTTATATCTTCATTCTTTATCCGATCCAATCTAATGCAGACTTTTGTGTTTCTAAGGAAGTTAATTTTTACGATTTATATTCTACTTTGTTATTTTTTGGTCATTACCCAAGTAATGTTTAATAAAACGTCAATACAAAATACCTTTTTGTTTTGTTCTTTAATGATTTATGTATAGTTCCGTATATCATTTGAAATTTCGACAGTTTCATATTTATAGTGTTTATAGTGGAATTACAACCCAAATAATTAAAATGTGTTACTTGTTCCAGAGGTTTATTCTCTATTATGATTTATGATCTTATATGTGGTTTCCCCAATATGCCATTAATTTTTGTTTTTTTTTCTTTTGATATTTTAAAATTATAGTCTTGGCATAACTGATTTAATTGATGTAAAGAGTACTGTAAATTATTTTCATTTTCTTGAATAATAACCACATCATCAGCATACATTAAAATATTTAATATCTGAGCATTATAATCAACTTTATCATAAGTAATGCCACGAGTCATTTCCAAATTATCGATAAATTCACGACTCACGAAGTGAGTAGTGAATTTATCTAGAGAATTTGGAAATCAAGAGTGACATTTCTTAGGACTATTTAACGAATAAAATTAAGCTGTTTACTCACAAATCATTATATAAATATAGTTATTTTAAAATATTTATACATTTAATGTAAACGGCGATGTTTGAAAACAAATGAGAAACGATTCGTACGCTTCATTTGTTTCTTTTGTTCGTCACTGCAACCAGATCATATTTTTTTTATTACCAAAGGAACGCAATATTGTAAGAATGCACTCTAGTGGAGAAATAATGAAATACATTAAACTGTATATTAATTCATTTCTGATCAGTTTTTGATGTCATATGATGTAAATAAGACAATTATACTTTTCTGGGGAAAAAAAATAATTTAAGAAATTGCAAAATCAGTGGTTCCTTTTTCTTTTGGTATATCAATTGCTAATTGCTACAAATGTTTTTTTATATAATCCCCGCATTTGGTATGTGGTCATGCACTATATATACAATCTGGTAAGCCGTATTTCTTGGAGAGACAGTCACTACTGCAAAATAATGCTATGACCTATTCAGAAAGTTAAAAAATGATTTGCTTTCTTTATTAGGAATAAAACTTTAGTTGGTAAATTCTAGGCGAAACACAAACGACTGTGATTGATTGTAAATAAAAAATCATTGTAACGTGATTGGTCATTGACTCCCATTTGGGGCATGAGTTAAATAGTCAATTTTATCATATTCGCCATGTTTAGATCAGTGTGTGTGTGTGTGTGAATGGTGTGTTTCGTCTTAGTGTTGTGTTGTCTCGGAGAAGGCCTTGACGTGAGCTGATCACTCATTCGTGGAGGTCATCTATGTCCTTATGTGCTCAAAAATGTTTATGTGCAATCCAAGTTCCTTTTCCGACAGATCGTGGCAGTGTAAGGCCCGCGCGGCACGTGGAACTTAAAAGTACCTATAAGGTGAGAGACTAAACTGCATTAAAGGAATGTAATGTAAAGTAACACCGATTTAATTATCATGATATTAAGAAATGGGCGCTGGCAATGAAATTCCAATCCATTATTTGTCTTCACGACTATCAGGAAGAAAAAATCAGACACCGATTTGAAACTGGGGTCTTCCAATAACAGTCCTAAACGCTACCGTTTGAGTCAACTTGTTACGTACATTAGAGAAACGTCGAGTAATGTCGACCACTATTTTGAATTTGTTGTTTTTCTTAATTCAATTAAGGGTTTATAGTTTTGTTTAATTACAGTGATTATCATTAGTGTTATAACAGCAATGTCATATTATTAAAATATGGAATATGGAAACATCTTCATAATTTATAAACTTGCACCACGCTCTGCTAGCATTTTTGCAACTACTCGCGTGTGCGTGCCGTGATCGTACCAATCTTTTATAATTACCTTTAGATTGAAAGTATTCAGTGCCTAAATCAACATTCCTTTGCCCGGGCCCATAGAAGGCAAAAATTAATCCACTTTTCCTTAGTAAATTATTAAACATATAGTACTGAATGCTAAACAGTATTATAATCGTGGAAGCTAGAAGGAAAAAAAGGGGATTAAATTGGTTTGAAAAAGCTTTGGAGTTCATATCAATACCTAACATGACTAGCTACGCAATTAGTAAACATAAATTAACTAAAAATAATTTAACTTTAATGAGAAGATAAATGAAATACAAATAGTATAACAAATGATGATCTTCTTGACCATTGAAAAATAAGTTATGAAAGAAATAATATTAATTGGTCATCCAAAGAAAATATCAATAACAACAATAATAATCATACATACATACAACCACTCACTCCAGTCCAGCCAAGGGCTAGGGCACACGGTATCGTGGCCCTACCCTGGCTTATATGGGACTGATTAAACCCAACAGCTCCTTCGAGCTACTATCGACTAGACTCCGACGAAACCAAAATTGATGATGACCCCGATGTTCATGTGCACCGCTTATTTGAGGACTTCACTGGCAAGGGGAGGATGCGAAGTAACACGCGGCGCATAAAGGAGAAAGGGGGGGTACGTAGGAGAGAGGACAACGAAGATAGGAATTTGGCACTGTTCAATAAGATCACAGAAGAATGATGACACGATGACGTAGTAGTTCCGTAGTATTACGTAGTCTTACGTACCGAAAAGGTGATTTCTGTACAAACTTGTTTACATTGCAAGAAAGGTCCACTTTAACCTCCATATTCGAGTAAAGTGGGCCCCAGAGTCCACCCTAGCTTTTAGTCTATTTTTAGTTTATTTGCTCTATTAATTTATACAGACATGCACAAATTAATATTAAAGTATTTATAAATGATCATAATTAAAAAGCGTTGATATTTATTTAACGTTTAAAAAAATATTATTGGGTATAACATTCACACGACATTAATCGGCAGACAGCGACGATTTTTGAGTTTAGTAAAATTACAAGGATATTAAATAAAATTAATTATGTGCATGGTTTTTGCAGATAACATCCTAATTGATAACATATACGTGTTCGTGAACCGCCTCGTGGAGGGTCCACATTAACCTATTTCTTTGTTATGTTTAATTATTTTATACAGCACCCATTTCACATAATATCAAACCAAAGGAGTCAGTAAATAAAAACAGCAACTATTTAATATAACATATGTGTTTTTCAACATTTATAATATTCTATAGCAGAAATTAAATCCATTTTTAGCTTTAAAATGGTATTTTCATAAATATCACAAATAAACCTTTCTTCGCACACAGAATAAACAAACTGATCTTGATGAGGGGAAGAAGTTAAAATATTTCCTGTTCCAGGGCAGCACCAATTAAAGAATATATTATCAGGATCCACTCAAATCGAAGTGTCCACATTAACCGAAATTCCTCTAAACTTATTTTCAAGTAAAACAATAAATAAATAAGTTTGATGTGTATTCTACTTACCTCATATAGTTGTTTCGTTTAGGCAGTCTACACCAACTGAAGATGGAGCATACATGTTTTGAAACATTTGTCAAGAAGAAACAATTATATGAGATAAGAAGAATACAGACCAAAGTTATTAAGTATAACCACCTACTGTTACTTCTTACTGTATTCGCTAAACAATAAATATTCATCTTAGCGGAAAACATGGCTCTTGTATGTGATGTTAAAATGTGACATTTTAATGTAGCTACATTTCGTGTAACATCTCATCAGAATATTATTCCTTGATTTTAATTTCAACAAATGGGTTATGATTTATCATAAGTAATGCCACCAGTGATTTCCAAATTATTGATAAATTCACGACTCACGAAGTGAGGAGTGAATTTATCTAGAGAATTTGGAAATCAAGAGTGGCATTTGTCAAAATTATTTAACGAATAAAATTAAGCTGTTTACTCATAAATCATTATTTAACTATAGTTATTTAAAAAGATTTATATATTTAATGTAAACGGCGATGTTTGAAAACAAATGAGAAACGATTGGTACGCTTCATTTGCTTTTTTGTTTATCACTGCAACCAGATCATACTATTGCCAAAGGAACACAATATTGTAAGAATGCTCTCTAGTGGAGAAAAAATGAAACACATCAAACTGTATATTAATTAATTTCTGATGTCGTATGATGTAAATATGACAATTATATTTTTCTGGATTATTACCTGGGAAAAAATACATTTAAGAAAGTGCAAACAGTAGTTTCTTTTTTTGGTGGTATAATCAATTGCTACAAATGTTTTATACTAACTCCTACAAGCGATATGTGTTGACATCCATGCACTATATATACAATCTGGTAGCCGTATTTCTTATAGAGTCAGTCACTGCAAAATAATGGTCAGACCTGTTCAGAGTATTAAAAAGGAGGAACTTTCTTTAATATGGTAAATTTAATATTTATAAATATTTGGTGAAACACGACTGTGATTGGTTGTAAAACAGAAATCATTTAAACGTGATTGGTCATTGACGCCCATTTGGGGCATGAGTTAAATAGTCTCGAATAATACGTTACTTGTAGTTTCGGAAGCACCAAAAGATGATAGTTTATACAGTAATGAGTTAATTCACTACAGTAGACACGCTTCATCTCTGAACTCTTTTACTATTCAAAGAAAATAGATATTTATTTATATACCACCGTGGTCAATATACATTTTATTATTAATCTATATTGTAATAGAATATATTTTTATCCCTTAGTTTAGATTTCATACGTTGTATTATTTATCTACTATCCAACAAAATGAAAATAATTTTGGGATAGTGAACATATAAGATCAAAAATCATAGTGGCAGCAAACCTCTGGAACAAGTAACACATTTTAATTATTTGGGTTGTAATTTAACCATAAACACAAACACTGAAAGATACGTAAATAAGAAACTGTCAAGAATCCAAATGATGTGTGGAACTAAACATAGAACATTACAGAACAAACAAGAAGATATACTAGATTCAAATTTTCTAAACACTGGCAGATCCTGTATTACTTCATGGGAGTGGAACTTGGGCAATGACCAAAAAAACATTACAAAGTAGAATACAAATCGTAGAAATGAACTGCCATAGAAGAGCAAAAGGCTGCACAAGAATGGATCGGATAAGGAATGAAGATATAAGAACAGGGTTAAATACATATCCATTGAATGATAAAAACAAAGAATATAGAGAAAATGGTTTAGACATGTAGAAAGAATGAATGTAACAAGATTACCAAAAACAGAATTTAACTACAAGCCAAGAGGTTAAAGGAATGTAGGAAGGCCAGTGAAAATATGGACAGAACAACTGTGAGGCGGAACAGGCAATTTGCCTAGCCCGTGAAGTGAAGAAGAAGAAGAAGAAATTATTTATCTTTATAGTATTTGTAATATTAGATATAATGCATTTTTTATAGCTAGGTTTAAAAATATGTAAAATTTATTTTATTTTATTTTTAAATTTGTAACAAATAACATGAGTTTCCAAGTTAGAAAATTGCAAATAAAGTATATATTTCAGATTATTTGTTGCACCATATATTGTAATAATTTATCTGAATTATTAATATAATGGAATGATTTCATAATGTTGAAAATGTAAAATATAATTAAAATAAGAAAAGAATAATTACATTATTAAAGACTCCCTCAAAACTTTAAAAAAATTATGCATTTTTGTCCTAGAACATGATGATATAACGAACTAAAATAACAGAAAAACGATGTTAGTTAGGCCTACTTATTCAGCAAATTTTTAGAAGTTTATTTATAACATGTTGACGATCAATTTCATTTAAACCCTTAAAATACCTTTGGCAGAGTCCCTGTTTTCCATTAAGGCAATTTGGGAGTGATTCACTGCAGGGCAGATTGATTTTAAATATTCATTTTAGATGTGGACATATATTGATTTTCCCGGTTACTCTGGAAAACCGATAACCACAAACAGAGGTAGACCCGCCACTATCTGTCAAATTTGTGGTTGACAAATCATTCCCTTTGCCTACAGGTGATCGGGCGAGAGCGCACAAAAATACTGAAACAGAGAGGAATATAGGCTAGTGTGAAATTATTCGTATAAAAGATGAAATGATCTGACAACAGACTTATCAGTCCCTTGGGGAAGAAGGAGGTTAAATCTTCCAAAATTTTAGGCATTCGGCACTAGTTGTTAGCCTTGTCGTCACACTGTGAGACGGCCCCCTTAACCTCCAGTATATAGCTTCTTTATTTCGATCAATTAGGATTGCAATTTAGATATATTCCAATTCAAGTTGTACCCACCTTAAAATAAACCATTATAATTGCTATTCAAAGTCATGGATCCGTTATAAACTTCATCTTCTTCGTCACGGTTTAGGCTTATTTACTAGCCTGTTCCGGCTCCAAATTGCTGCTGTTTCCATCTTATCTTTGGTCTTCCCAGACTTCTTATTCCTCGTGGTGAATAGCTGTATGCTGCTTTTGGTATTTGGTATTGTTGGCACAATGAAATTAAATATAAATGTAAAATAATCCTTCTAATCATCATGTTATATACCAAAAATGCTAATAAATAGAAAAATAATCATTTTCAAAATTACAAAAACATGGTGGGTGATGGAAAATTTCTGACTTCATTTTTGGAACCAGCAGATGAAAATACATAAGAATCACCCAAAATCTTTTATGTAACAAAATCACTGTTGACCAGTGTAATTAGTATAGTGTATATCTATATTTGTCGAATATTTATTTGTATTTGTGCTGGTTGAGTGGAAGAGAGGGCCTTATGGCCTTAACTCTGCCAGAATAAATAAAGTATTATTATTATTATTATTATTATTATTATTATTATTATTATTATTATTATTAAGTCATCCTTGCCAAGTGTTCTTTCCAGTTTGGTCTGTATTTCACTATTGTTGTGTTTAATTCCCCTACTTTTAGTTCTCTTATTTCTGTGTTATGTTTTTTGTCTGTTCTTTGATATCCTCCTATTGGTCTGAGGAATTTCATTTCAGCAGCTTGTACTCTGGCAGATTGTTGTGTTGTTACTGTCCATGTTTCGGATCCATAAGTAATAATAGGCACTGCCATTGTCTTGCATAATTTGATTATAGAGTCTTTCCTGGCTTTATTTTTCAAAGTTATTTTTAATGTTCCTGTTATATAATTAAACTTATTTAATTTGTTATTTATATCTGTTTCCGCTGTGTATGATATTTCGCAACCTAGGAAGTTATATCTTACCATTTGTTCTATTGTCCGAACTGGATGAGCGCCCTTGAAGGCCATTGTTTTTTATTTTCCTGATGATATTTCCATGTTGTATTTTTTTGATATTTCATTTAGTTTATATAGCATTCTTTGTAATTTGTCTTCTGTTTTTGCTATTAAAATCTGGTCATCTGCAGAGGTTACTTTTTTTATCACTATATTTCCTAAGTTAATTCCCCCAGTCGTCATTTGCTTCCATGATCTTATCATGTCGTCAAAATAAATGTTAAAAAGAGTGGTTGATAGTGGACAACCTTGTATAACGCCTCCTGTTATATGTATTGGTTCCCTTTGATTTATTTTTATTTTTGTTTTCTCATGCATTTTCTTAATTAATGCTATCAAGTGTACCCTATAAAATGTTGTTTGTACATGAAATTTACTTTGCTACATTTATTGTATATTTAACTGTTTATAATTAGTATAGTGTATATCTATATTTGTAAAATATTTATTTGTATTTGTGCTGGTTGAGTGAAAGAGAGGGCCTTATGGCCTTAACTCTGCTAGTATTATTATTATTATTATTATTATTATTATTCAAGTGTAGTGGAATTCCTTTTTCACTTAATATGAAGAAGAAGAAGAAGAAGTTGTACCCACCTTAAAATAAACCATTATAATTGCTATTCAAAGTCATTCGATCCGTTATCCGTTATAAACTTTATAAGCTAACTCTGGTTCTTATTGCTGTTTGAGGCAGAGTCGAGTCCAATACCATGACACTGCCAGAGGACTTAGCCAATTTACAAATACTGACCCAAGTGGGACTTAAACCTGGGATCTTCCAGATTGGAACGTATTGCATTAACCAACTATGCCACGGCGTGCCCCATGAAAAAATGCATTATTATTCCAAAAAACTCTTCATTTATATTTCTTCTTCTTCTCGCGAGGATTAAACCTTTTTGGTTCGTTCCGGCTCCACTACTGTGTCCATCTCTTTCGTGGGCGTCCCCGATCTATTTTTCCTCCTCTTGGTTGATAGTTCAGACTTTTCCTAGGCAATCATTTATATTTTAACTCTACCTCTAACTCACTGGCACTATGGAACCCGTAGGTTCATGGACATTAGCTCTCCATACATCCCTATCCTGAACTAATGTTTTCCAATCATCCCCTGGATAATCTACTTTCCTCAAATCATAGTTAATGTTATTCTCCCACCTCATTATTGGTCTATGAACTGGGCTTTTTCCCTCTGGTTTTCCTACAAGATGCTTCCATGCATGTCTTTTATTCCCCATTCGTGCCACATGTCCAGCCCATCGCAGTCTACGAGACTTAACTATTCTCATTATATCTGGCTTCCTTCAAAGACCGTGTAGCTCACTGTTATGTAATCTTCTCCATTCACCTATCTGTTCATCTCTCTTTGGTCCAAACATTTTCCTAAGAACTTTATTCTCAAATACTACTGATCTCCTTTCCTCCCTTAAAGTAAGAGTCCATGTTTTGCATCCATATAATATAACTGGTAGATTAATATTTTTATATATTTTCAGTTTAACATTTTTTGAAAGGAGTTGGGACGCCAAGAGTGTCTGTAAGGCATCAATTATATTTTAATTACTATAATTTGTTTTTTAACAGAATGATTTTGAGGACTGCAGTAATCCATTGATAAATGGAAGCATGGACTGTAAGATGCCTTGTTTCACACCAGGTAAACTGGATGAAGCCCTACAGCTAGCATCTGAATATTCAATATGTATTACGAAAAATTTTAATAATAATTTAAAACTGGCAGTTCAGAGTATAGTAAACAATGGAGATGATGTAATCATTATTGGTTTGAAGGAGAATAGTCGTCAGTACAACGAAACACTGGATAACTTCATCAAGGATTTAAAACGGATCAGCAATTATACAACCGCTCATCAGAAAGAATGCTATAAAAAAGCCATCAAATCAGGAGAGCGTGAAATAAATTCAATGTGTAAGTATGATTTTTTATCATAATAACTAAGGTAATGTGTCCACCGCTGTGGGCTCGAAGTAGCGTGCTGCCTTGTCACGCAGCGGGCCCGGGTTCGATCCCCGGTCGTGACAGTTTTTCTGGGTGAGGTTTTTATTGGGGTTTTTCCTCACCTGTAAGAGAAATGTCAGGAAAACTTTAAGGCCCAAACGGTCCCCGAAATCATATGGCCATCATCATAATCATCATCGTCCTTATCAGTACCATCATCATCATCATCCTTCACCGGTGTGGAAAGCAACGGGAAGCTACCGCACCTACAATTCCCTAGTAAAGCTGCAAAGCATAGCATGAAAATGCTATGATTGCATTGAAAGGCCTGCCCTCGGGTAGAATTACTACGGACGGACGGAACTAAGTTAATACCCGGCGTGCGTTGCTACGCCTAAATAAATAAAATATTAAACGTTAATCAACTTGTATGGTATACGCTGAGTCGAACAAAACATGGCGGTTGCTAGTCAGTTTTTTAATTTCGGATTTCAGGATAACCTCACTTCTAACTTTTGGATTATGCCTAGCTCCGTTTATTTTAATAGCATATACTGAGTTTCATTCTGAAATATCGAAAATTGTAACCACTTGAGCGATTTTTAAATGTTCACCTCAGGTGAACCCCTACACCTAATGGTTTTAGAGGGTCCAACAGTGAATCTCAACCATCCAGGGACCAATTAAAACACCCTAAAAATGTAATCAAAATCCATCCAGTCGTTTAGGAGTAGTTCAGTGACATACACACGTACAGAAGAATTATATATATCATCCGGTATCATGGCAGTTGCCGTCGTCTTCCGGAAACCAAACGCCATTCCTCTCTGTCCATCCATTGATCTTCCTCCAATCCTCTGATATTCATAGCTGCTTGTATCCCTTCTATCCAAGTTTTCTTCGGTCTTCCTCCTTTCCATTGGGATCCATTCCATAATTTTAGGCAATCTTTGCTCTGGCATTCTTTTGATATGGTCATACCACTGTAATCTTTTCTTTTCTATAATGTCTATGATGTCCGGCTCCTCTTGTACACCCATCATTTCCCTTATTTCTTTATTTCGTATGCAATCCATTCTAGATTTTCCAGCTGAACTTCTTAAAACTTCCATTTCTGTACTTAAAATTCTTTTCGTTTCCCTGATAGGAAATTGCCACTTCAGCACCATGTGTTAAAATGCTCTGAATTATGGTTTGATATATTTGTAATGTCCACCGCTGTGGTCTCGAGGTAGCGTGCTGCCCTGTCACGCAGCGGGCCCGGGTTCGATCCCTGATCGTGACAGTTTTTCTGGATGAGGGTTTTCGGGGTTTTTCTTCACTTGTAAGATAAATGTCAAGAAACCTTTAAGGCCCAAACGGTCCCCGAAATCATATGGCCATCGCAATCATCATCATTCATATTCATCTCATCATCATCATCATCCTTCACCGGTGTGGAAAGCAATAGGAAGCTACCACACTTATAATTCCTTAGTAAAACTGCAAAACATAGCATTAAAATGCTATGATTGCAGTGAAAGACCTGCCTTCGGGCAGAATTTCTATGGATGGATGGATGGATATTTGTAATTTTCTATTTTTTTAAATATTTTTGCTCCGCCAAACAGAGTTTAAAGCTATATTGCTTGTTTCGTTAGAGCGATTCTATTTTTAATTTCCACTGTGTTATCGCCTGAAAGGTCTAATTTTGTTCCTAAATAAGTGCATTCAATATTAGGTTTTAGTTCTTCTCCATTGTTGAAATTTATATTTTCCATTTCTTCTCCTATACAGAAATATTTAGTTTTCTCAATGTTAATATAAAATTATATATATATATATATATATACAGATATGGATGTTTTAAGAAGATCAGCTGGAAAACCTAGAATGGATAGCATACGAAATAAAGAAATAAGGGAAATTATGGGTGTACAAGAGGAGCCGGACATCATAGACAATATAGAAAAGAAAGGATTACAGTGGTATGGCCATATCAAAAGAATGCCAGAGCAAAGATTGCCTAAAATTGTTATGGAATGGATCCCAATAGAAAGAAGGAAGACCGAAGAAAACTTGGATAGAAGGGGTACTAGCGGCTATGAATATCAGAGGATTGGAGGAAGATCAATGGATGGACAGGGAGGAATGGCGTTTGGTTTCCGGAAGACGGCGGCAGCTGCCACGATACTGATGATGATGTGATATATATATATATATATATATATATATATATATATATATATATATATATATATATATATATATAATGATAACAAAGTTGCACTGGAATGAACATTTAGAATTGTCTTTTATTCTTTTATGAGTTCATTCAGTGACTGTGTTCTTTTCTTACACTGGTTAAAATTGTACTGTTCGAACTATTGTTTACATACTGTGCACATGCATTGCTCATTTACTTAATGGTATTTCTCGTTTTTGCATATGGTGGTTTCGATGAATCACGAGTCCTATGATTGTATATCTCTGCAGTTGGTTGCTTCCTGTCCACTGTTTGTTTGTCATGGCGTCCATACCGAAGAAGTCGTCGTATATTTCATGTTCTTTCTCTTTCCTTTTTGTTATTACCTTTTTGTATGATTATGTGTTTGGTAGTGGCGTCTACATCCTTATTTCTTCCAAAAAGAATGTTTCTCTCGTAAGCAAATATGCCAGTCTGTTCGGCGCATGCTCGCTTGCCCTTTTGGCCCTATTTATGTATCTCGCTTTTAGATTCTCCAGGTTTTCCATGTCACTGATGTTCAGTTTGCCTCACATGATTTCAATCCCGTAAGTGGCGACTGGGGATATTGTCGTTTCAAATAGTCTCATCGTTGTTTCTAGTTTTAGAGATGTTATTTTTTGATGTCGCACATTGCTCTGATGGCTGCTGTATGTTGGTGCTGTATGACGAAGCAGCTCTCTGTGTTGTGATTCCCAGGTATTTAAACTTGACTATTTTCAGTTCTTTGTTATCTATTTTCCGATTGTCCTTCTTCCAAATTCCTCATCCTCTCCTAAAAAAACATATGCAGTGTTTGTTTGTGTGGAAATCATTTTCTGTTGCCCATTGTTGAATGTTGTACGACTATTTTATTTATACTTAATCATTAATTAAATAAAAATAAAACGTAGTTTTATTTGATTTTCATATTTATTATATAATTCAGTGACAGATGTTTCGGTACACTGTACCTTCTTCAGACATGTTAAGAAATTATGAATTGTGTTCCAACTGATCTAAGCAACAATACAACAATATTTATTTAAATTTTTTAATTTAACAAAGGGGATTCATTCAAATCAACACAAAACAAAAAAAGAAAAATTATCAGGTGTATATAAATTGAAGTGTGGCACATGTGACAATGTCTATATAGGACAAACTGGTAGACCTTTTATATCTCGGATAAAGGAACACATGAGAGCATATAACAGAAATTTAGAAAATTCAAACTATGCTAACCACCTATTCCAATTTAATCATTGTTTCGATCCAAATTATGAAATTTTTACATATTTGTGATAAGGGTAAGAAGTTAGATCTTTTGGAGGCTGTAGAAATTAATAAGTTTAAAAGTAGTAAAAAATTGTTAAATTCTCAACTTGATTTGAATGAATCCCCTTTGTTAAATTTAAAAATTTAAATAAATATTGTTGTATTGTTGCTTAGATCAGTTGGAACACAATTCATAATTTGTTAACATGTCTGAAGAAGGTACAGTGTACCGAAACAGCTGTCACTGAATTATATAATAAATATGAAAATCAAATAAAACTACGTTTTATTTTTATTTAATTAATAAATATGGATTTTCATCAAGTAAACACCAACTCAATTGATTATTATACTTAATCTTCTATGCAGTGCTTTTTGACTTCAAACACTGGGAATTATGTGTACTGCAGGCCCATAATTGGTTAAAATTAAAATATAAAATTATGGAATATTCACCTGAAAGGTCCGTCTCCTCAACTTAATTAGTTATTTAACTGTAGCGCTTTCGGAGCTAGTCCCATCATCGGCAGGATTCAAAACTGGTGTTGCACTGAAGATCTGGTAGAGGGGGTTACATGTACAGGGTTCGTTTTCGTTTATCAGATGATCGTTGTTGTGAACTGCTTTCGTAATTTCCATCTCCTCGAGTACGTTTATCTTCCGTGGATTATTTTCTCTGTGCATTACTGTTAGGGTGTTTTCAATATTTAACATGCGATGTCCTTCATAGATAACGTGTTTTGCATAGCTTTATTTTCCTTCTGCGTGAATAAAGTCTCGAAAATGTTCTTTAAATCTGATGTTAAAACACGTTATCCATGAAGGACATCGCATGTTAAATATTGAAAACACCCTAACAGTAATGCACAGAGAAAATAATCCAGCGAAGATAAACGTACTCGAGGAGATGTAAATTATGAAAGCAGTTCACAACAACGACCATTTGATAAACGAAAACGAACCCAGTACATGTAACCCCCTATACCAGATTCTTCAGTGAAACATCAGTTTTGAATCCTGCCGATGATGGGACAAGTCCCGAAAGCGCTACAGTTAAATAACTAATTAAGTTGAGGAGACGGACCTTTCAGGTGAATATTCCATAATTTTATACTTTAATTTTGAATAATACCTCAACGGAACATGTAATGAATCTTATAGAAGTTGACTATAGTTGGATAGATTGTACCCCCTATAAGTGCAACTATTAAGAATATTAATATTTAATTTTAGGAAGTTATATTTTGAGGTTATTTTAATTATATTATTTTTGGTCTGGACATCTTACCTCAATATTTGGTCTGAAAAACATAATATAAATTCAGACACTAAATTATTAAAACAGTTAGAAAATACAAAAGAGCTGACTATTTGGGAAAAAATTTATATTCAGAAGAACAGAAACAGAGTTATGAATTTTGATATTCCGGGTGACCTTGTTTGGAGGTTCTTTGGCCAACCACAGGATGGAGCTGACATCGACATCCAGGTGGTGCAACATAATGCAACATAAATAAAACCAGTCTGGGAAAGCTGACGATAAAACAGAATTGTTTTGAAACATGTCCAAGAACATATCAACATTAATATTGAGGTAAGATGTCCAGACCAAAAATAATATAATTAAGAATATTGTTTTATCTGATTCTTATGTGATAGAATAGTAAACTTCAAACAAATGATAGACTATAACTACAAACTTTATTAAATGAAATGCGGAAGGTTTAAGAAAATGTATATATTTTTTGGGTTCAAAGCCAATAGTCACAAAATAATAAGATAATAGAACACAGTGAAACAGAAGCAAAAAAATATTGTAAAACTCATCACATTTTTATACATGGTTAGCAACTAATATTGTCTTAAATGCTTTTAATAGCTTATCTACTATTATAACAACCAGTGATATTTTAGTTCATAGATACCAGGCAATAAAACCTATACTTACAAAAACACGATACATCAACAAACATAGTTGTTATAATATATTGACTTTGGCTTTCAAGGCCGGAGTTACTATGATGATCTTGTAGCAGATTTCCGGGCCGTTGGCCGTGGTCTTGAGGCTTTTAGTTCCCCGACGTTTCGCCAGAGACTGCGTCCGGCATCCTAGAGGGTTGTCTTAAGACTGGCAATTTTGTCGACTACCTGCCCTATTTATACACGTCGCGCATAAATTATAAATAAGGCAGGTAGTCGACAAAACTGCCAGTCTCAAGACAACCCTTGAGGATGCCGGACGCAGTCTCTGGCGAAACGTCGGGGAACTACAAGCCTCAACACCCGGCCAACAGCCCGGAAATCTTCTACACGATCATCATAATAGTTGTTATATTCTGCAATTTATAGGTTTTTAACATTAAAGTATATTTCACGTTTTGTTGAACCTGTATATTATGTTTTGATAGCGTGTTTTGTGTTTTGGTACAATATATCCACTTCTCACGGCCATGTAGACCCCCAAAAAACATTGTCGAGGGATTCGAACCCTGGTTCTCATTATATATACGTTTCCGGACACGAGTTCCTATGCTAAATATAACCGTCTTGGTCCCCACTACACATCCTCAAGTTCTGTAATGGGAATTTAGTTGTATGTGTGTGTATGTGTATGTGTATATGTATATATAAATACACCGTGTCCCATTCAAACTTCCCACATTTTAATTAATTATAACTCTCAAAGTATGTGGAATTATGAAATGAGATTGGTATAAAAAGAAAGAGAAACTGAAATAATTTTTGTTTTCATTGTTGCAGTTAATTCATTTGTCACATGTTGGAAAATAATGACATAAAACCACGATCGCCAGACATCACTCCACTGGACTTTTTCCACTGGGGGTATATAAAAGACCGTATGTTTGCGACTTCAGTACAAGATATTCATGATTTACGAACCCGTATCTTTGGCACAATTGCAACAGTACCAATGGACATGTTGGACAGAACGTGGCACGAAATCGAATGCAGACTTGATATTGTTTGTGCTACTAATGGTGCACATATAGAGGTGTTTTAGTATGTGACAATGTGTGGCAATGGAAATGCTTTGAGTTTCTGTTTAGTTTAATATCGGTCTCATTTCATAATTCCGCATACTTTGTTAGTTATGATTAATTAAAATATGGGAGGTTTCAATGGGACACCCTGTATATATACTGCCCTGTCCAAATGTTCGATTCTCGTGTCATGGCCGGACAATAAAAATATAAATTACTTTTTTACCATAAAATTCACTAATTAATAAGTTCTCAAGAAAACTCCTCACTGTCATCTGTTGTGGCTCAAGAAGCGTGCTTCATGACGTCACATTGTTGTCGCGCGAAATATGACGATAATTCAGATGACTACATGTCTGACATAAAAATAAATTCCTATTACCCAATCACAGCGTCACCTGCTGGATCCAGAGACCGACTCAAACACAAAAAATTTTCCCCCAAAATCGGTGCAGTCATTTAGGCATTTTAAATTTCATATTTAAAAAAAAAACTCCCTTTCTAATTATCGGATTTAGTTCATTTTTTGACAATACCTATCTCGGTTCATTTTTTAATACGAGATACTGACTTTCATTGTGAAACATAAAAACAAATTGACCGCTAGAACGATTTTTAAATTTTCACATCAGGTGAAGTCCTACACGTAATGATTTTATAGGGCCCAATTGTGAATCTGAACTATCGAGGGACTCAATCAGACACATTCACAAAATATCATCAAAATCGGTTCTGTCGTTTAGGAGTAGTTCAGTGACAAACACACGTACAGAATCATTATATATATATATATATATATATATATATATATATATACATGCTTTGGAATGGATTCCACGTGGGAAAGGAAAGAGAGGTCGACCTATGTATAGATTTAAATGGATGGATGATGTAAGAAGAAGTATGAGATAGCTAGGTCTGGAAGAATTTGAATGGGATGATAGAGAAGAATGGAGAAAGAAGATTACAATTTAAAAAGCTTTGTGCACAGGATTATGTTTTATTACATTAAAACCTGTTTATAAATAATAATAATAATAATAATTATTATTATTGTTATTATTATTATTGTTATTATTATTATTATTATTATTATTAAACATGGAAGTATTTTTTATGTATCCATATATTGTGTGCAACAAAATGCCCCAACGGTCAAACAGATTAATGAGCAATGTCATTACAAATGTATGTAGGCATTTTTTATGCCAATATATTCGAAATACTATGTCAAGTCAAACTGCATTAGTCAAGAATTTCGTTCTAAGAAAACCAGGGATTGAGTAATATATATATATATATATATATATATATATATACTACAGTAATTTTGCCAGAGAGAAGGTCTTTCACTGCAATCATAACATTTTGACGCTATGCCCCTTGCAGCTTTACTAGGGAATTATATATATATATATATATATATATATATATATATATATGGCATGATAAGAAAAATAAATGCCTGGACGGGATTCGAACCCGGAACTCCAATTCTGTACCTCAGAGTGTTATCCATTACACAACCAGGCGAATCCAATTCAAACACTTATTTGTCTTATATATGTATTATATTCTCTATTATTACTAGATGTCGCGAGAACTCTGTCTTCACTGCCATCTAGTAGCTGACTATAACAAGTAAGCAAATGAAAGATAATATTTTTACCTTATATACTTTATCATGCCATATTAAGCTTGCATTGCTCAATGTTAAAGATTTAATTATAACATCGATAAAGCGTCACTTCTATAAAGTAAAAATATTCTCTTTAATTTGCTTACTTGTTATAGTCAGCTACTAGATGGCAGTGAAGACCGAGTTCTCGCGACATCTAGTAATAATGGAGAATATAATACATATATAAGAAAGATAAGCGTTTGAATTGGATTCGCCTGGTGGTGTAATGGATAACACGCTGAGGTACACACTCAGAGTTCCGGGTTCGAATCCCGTCCAGGCATTTATTTTTCTTATCATGCCATATTAAGCTTGCATTGCTCAATGTTAACCATTTAATTATCACATATATGCCTATATCTATATATACTAAATTGCAGATTTTCGCGGATATAAGTATGCATATGAAAGTTTTCTTGGGTTTTTCGCTTCTTGGATTCAGGCTCGGCCTCTGGCCAATGATTCCGACATTTCGGCATGATCCCACATGCCATTATCAAGGAATGATAAGTTCAACTCACAAGTTTAGGTCTTATATAATAAAATACATAGAGTTTTCGCTGTGGTCCGTTTCCGAAGACGTACACCCATCCAAGGTTCTTATGTAAGAACTAAACCTTAGATGGGTGTACGGCTGCAGAAACGGACCACACTGAAAACTGAAGGTATTTAACTACATAAGAACTGAACCTTGGATGGGTGTACGTCTTCGGAAACGGACCACAGCGAAAACTCTATGTATTTTATTATATAAGACCTAAACTTGTGACTTGAACTTATCATTCCTTGATAATGGCATGTGGGATCATGACGAAACGTAGGAATCATTGGCCAGAGGACGAACTTGAATCCAAGACGCGGAAAACCCAAGAAAACTTTCATGTATATATATATATATATATATATATATATATATATATATATAGAGAGAGAGAGAGAGAGAGAGAGGAGAGTAAGGGAGGGAAGGAGGGAGGGAGGGAGATAGAGAGGGCATGTTAGGACGTACCCCCCCCCAAAATCACAAAGTATCCCTAGCTTTCTGTTAATAGATTTTTCTTTTGCAGTATCTGATTTCTACAGTTGCGTTGATAACATTATGGATAAATTCCACGAAGAAGTGGATCGTTCGGTTGAAGAGATTCAATCAGCTGCTTCTGTATCTTCGCAATTTAGGAAAAATATGTTCAGGTGCCTGGAGGACACACCTAATGAAATGCAGGGAGTGTTATGTTCATACGAAATAATGAGTCAGATACCAAGAATTTTAACGGACCCTAAACCATTTTTTCCCGAAGTTGACTCCATTGCAGCTTCAGCAAAAGAGGAGATAAAACACATTAAAAAATGTAGCAAATCTGTTTTTATATGTGGTACCCGTTTGAAGAGATAATAGAAGCTACTAACAAATGTGTGAATCAGCCTAGTAGGTCCCCTCAAGGTAGAAGTCTGCAGACAAACTGTACGAAGCATGGGACGAAATTGGAACAAGACCCGATGGAAGAATATGAAGATTATTGGAATTAATTTAAAATTTTAATGTGATTATAAAATTGTATAAAATTATTTAAATAAATGAGTGGCATTCCAATTTTACCCAAGTCTTCTTTATTGAGTTAGACTTGCACAATAGACATTTATCATTAGTAATGCCACGAGTGATTTCCATAGTAATTCTGCCCGAGGGCAGGTCTTTCACTGCAATCATAGCATTTTCATGCTGTGCTTTGCAGCTTTACTAGGGAATTATAGGTGTGGTAGCTTCCCGTTGCTTTCCACGCCGGTGAAGAATGGTGATGATAATGATAAGGATGATGATGATGGCCGGATGATTTTCGGGGACCGTTGGGCCTTAAGCTTCCTGACATATTTCTTACAGGTGAGGAAAAACTCCGAAAAAACCTCACCCAGAAAGTTCGTCCTGACCGGGGTTCAAACCCGGGCCCGCTGCGTGATAAGGCAGCACGCTAGCTCGAGACCACAACAGTGGATATATATATATATATATATATATATATATATTTACTTATTTATTAAATGAGAAAAGTGCGCCCAAGGGTAAATATTGTTTTTTTGAGTTTAGTTTTTGCAACAGTCTGTTATGGATTTTGTTCTATTTGCACATTCTAATGTGGTAATTTCTACACGTTTATCCGCATAGCGGACTTTTACAATCTTCTGTCGGCTCCTGGAATGTCTTAATCGCTCAAACTTTATGGAGAAACCCATGTATTGCGACCCTTGTTATGACGTGTCTCAGGGCTCTACACTCTCTGGTCCAACAATCATCCAGCACGGCTGGTGTGGTGTAGAACTCTAGGTCTATCTCCCTTCAATAAAACGATATCAGAATATTAGGCACACCATGTATAAAGATACTTCTTACACTCAGCGATGTATATGTAATCAATTTTGAACTCTACGTAACATATTTAATTTCCTGAAAGTAAGTTAAAGTTGACTAGAGTTAGATGAATTGAGTTTCAAGTGTTTGTTACAAGAAATAGAGATGGGACGGTTGAGTTCCTTCCCCGCGCTGTATCTTTTGAATTGTCTTGCCTTTTACCCTGAAAAATCAATTGCCATAAAATGTCCCCAGGAGATAAACCTTTCATCTTCAAACTTTCCCACTGTTTATTTCACTTTGGGAAAAGCATCTCTGTTCTTTCCTTTACTACAGAAATGCAATTTGTACTAAGTCTTCTATTGTTCTCTTGTTGGGGTTGATTCTGGGTGTAAAGGAAACCCTCAATCTTTTCATCACTTACCCTATCCTTCACATCCATTGCAATTCTTCAATAAACGTCAAATAACAGTACTTATAAATAACTCACTTTTATTCACAGAGTTATACATCATCATCATCATCACTCCAGGGATTGCCCGTTCCGACTTCATAATGCATCAGCCCAACGTCTTCTAGGTCTTCCAACATCACGCCTTCCTCTTGCTTGATAATTTCTTGCTAACAACGGATATCTCTCCTTACTCATTCCATCCATGTGATCAATCCATTTCTGTCTGTAATTCGTGACTTTATCCAATAAAGGCTGTACTTTCAATTCTTCTCTTATATCCTCATATCTTATTCTATCAAGTCTTGTACATCCTTTTACTTGTCTTAGGAACCGCATCTCTGCCGTCTGTATTCTATCCTTCTGTCTTTTCACTGGAGCCCAAGTTTCACATCCATACAGAGTTATACATCTAACTAAAAAACATTTTGTTATCGTACGACATAATTTACTTATACATGTTCTTGCCTTAACCTGCATAAACTAAACATTAGAAAAACTGTCAAGTTTTAAAAAATCACTTATTTTTCACTTATTATTAATTATTAATAAGCAAGTCCTATCATGAAATATTATCTCTTCTGCATACAATGATAGCCTATATTTAGTAATGCATGCCACTCAATAGGATTTCTTAATGAAGCAACTTTATGAATGGCATCCGAACAGAAAGAAGAAAAGAGGAAGACCAAAGTTAACATGGAAGGAAAACATGAAGACTGTAATGCAAGCTAGAGGACCAAGCATCGAAGCTGCCTAAGAACGTAGGCTTTGGAGGTTTGGCACGGGAAGACGGCAGCAGCTGTAAAACCGCGAAGATAGATAGATAATATAACCACATAACTAAGCCTATATAAACACCTAAGATAATATAATTAAATTAAATCAGTGGACGTGTACAGAAACACGACAAAACAACAATATGCACACAACTGATTGGGTTGCAACATAACTATTCCAGACGCAATCTGATCTTAGATATTAAAGCTATATAAATAAGCATAAACAAAACTGAACTTAGAGAATAATTATTACTTTGTTAAGTGATTAATAAAAAGAACCTAATCAGTAAATGAACATTATCGCAAGTTCCTCGCCCTAATTCCGAGATTTCCGTGTTCCAGTTTATAGCTTAATTCGAGAGTGGAGTAAAGCTCTGCGTCCCGTGTCATAATTACAGAACGTAATAGTTCATTGCAATGCGAGGTTGGGATTTGATTTTTACATAAGCGATGAAATCGCTTCTGTAAAACACTTCACAAACGTGTGTTATACATTGTTTTTTGCAAGATGATATTTTGAAAATAATAAATAATAGTAAAGTAATAATATCTTTGTTGAAAATATTTGTTTTCATTATAAACAAATGACTGTCTTTAGCAGTCTGGCCAATGTATATACGGTATATACCGAAACTAATTTAGTCGAGACTACAGCAGCCTGCGACACCAATCATAAATAAAATGGCGGCATTACGAATTTATTGTTTTATAGTGTTTCAAATAAAGTTCAGTTCATTTAAATGCAGTGATATGTTTGGTATAATGTATATTATACCTTTTGGATATATTTTTGTATATACATTATACATAGCATATATACATAGCAGTGGTTCCATTTCCCGCCCTAGGTAGGTAATTTGTAATATTGCAGTATAGTTATTTAGTTATTTATAAGTTGGCAACCCTAAAATTTTGAATTTGAACTTTCAATCATGGTCGCCATTCCTGTAAGTACGACAGAACGCAGTACCGTCCAAAAATATCTATTTAAGCATATGATAGCATTCTTCTCGGCCTTTTCATGTCCAGATGTTAATTTCGGTGTTAATTACTTGACTAGTTAAAGAGTATCAAGAGCTCACTAATCTTTATCCTATACATTTTTTCGTTTTATTAAAAAATAAAGATTCCTTTGCAAGTAACATAAATACTTTTTTGCGCTATAGTGCGTTTTGTCGTACTTACCAGCAAATGACGACCATTATTGAAAGTTCAATTTCCTAAATTTCAGGGTTGCCAACGTATAAATAACTAAATAACTATACTGCAATATTACATATTACCTACCTAGGGCGGGAAGTAAAATCACTGCCTTCTATGTATACTACGTAAAATGTATATAATGTTATTGCTATTGTGTTATTACTTAATTGTAATATTATTGTGTTTTCTTTATGTAATTGTAATGTTAATGTTTTTAGTGTAATAATGCTATTGTGTTATTATTTAATTGTAATATTTTTATTGTGTTTTTCTTTATGTAATTGTAATGTTATTGCTGTTTTTGTTTATTTTTCTTTACTCTAGTACCAATTATTACTTTATTGTAACGGACTGTCAACAGCACGTACGGCTTACTGCCCGTGCGACCCATATTTGTAAATAATATTGTAAATATCTTACTTTCTTGTCTAATAAAGTCCTACTACTACTATATAGGGAATATCCAAAAGGTAGTATTAATATACATTATACGAAACAAATCACTGCATATTAAATGAACTGATCTTTCTTTGAAACAATAAATACGTACTTGCGGCCATGTTATCAATAATTGATCTCAAGGCCTCCTGTTGTTTCAACTATTAAACATTGCCCACGCTGTTAACGTTAGTCAATTGATTATAAAAACGCAAATATTTCCAACATAGATGTTAATTCTTTTATTATTATTCATTATTTTGAAAACACCATCACAAAAAATAATGTACAACGCACGTTTGTAAAGTGTTCTATAGAATCTCGGAAATTAAAAACCTCGCTATCGCTCGGATTTTAAACATTTTCCTCGATTCTGCAAAAACCACTTCCCAACCTCGCATCGTAGTATACTATTACATACCATAATCGTCCTGGCTCGACACAATGAAAGGATTTTTAACTCAGGATCACATGGATACTCCAATTGATGTGCAAATTTGCATAAGTTACTGCATTTTATAAAGTATATAAAATATCGAATAGGGTAATGCTTACTTACGTGCAGCCCATATTTATTTGATTTTCTATAATTTATAACCCTCCATGGTATCTTTACCTTGTCGTGGTGGAGTGGCTTGTGTGCTTAAATGATCCTGAGAGCTATGCCGGCGGTAGCATTGCTGCCGATAGGGTTACCCATGCCGGACTGGTCGAAGGTGATAAGCCAGACGAAATAAGTACCTTGGTCGAAAGAGTGACGATCTTTCACCGTAAAAATACAACCGTCAAGAAATGCGGACATGGGTTCTACTGGGGTAAAATTTTTCAAATAGTCCCCCATTCGGTTCTCCGGGCGGGGACTACTTCAGGGAACCCATGCCAAAGGCTCAAACACAGGGACATGTTCCTAGGAACGTGGAATGTTAGGACTTTATACAATAGTGGGGCACTAGAGATATTAACGCGTGAATTGGATAAATCGCCCTTGGATATAGTCGCTTTACAGGAAGTTAGGTGGCCAGGAGAAGGTAGTCAGGAATCAGGAAGCTTTGCATTATACTATGGGGGTGCAGAAAGACCTGCATTTGGAACGGGTTTTTTAGTCAGAAGGAGGATCCTATCCGCTATCCGAGATATTAAGTTTGTTAGTGATAGGATATCATACATAATTCTAAAGGGTAAACGACATGATTTTATAATTGTAAATGTACATGCCCCCACAGAAGATAAAGATGACAAGATCAAGGATGAGTTCTATGAAGAATTAGAATGCTTATTTGATAGCCTTTCACGATATCATATGAAAATTGTCTTAGGAGATTTTAATGCAAAAGTGGGGCGGGAAGATATATTCAAACCAACAATAGGCAAATTCAGTCTTCATGAAGATAGTAACGACAACGGGGTTAGATTAGTCACATTTGCCACATCAAAGAATCTCATTGTTAAGAGCACAACATTTCAGCATAAGGATATTCATAAATACACCTGGACGTCCCCAGATGGAGAAACTCGGAACCAGATAGATCATGTATTAGTGGATAAACGCTGGCACAGTAGCATCATTGATGTTAGATCAGTTAGAGGGACAGATTGCAATTCAGATCATCATCTGGTCAGGGTGAAAATCAGACAACGGCTATCGCTTATGAGAGGAAAAAACGCTAAAGATGATTCTGTAAAATATGAATTAAAAAACTTGAAAAATGATGAAATGCAGCAAGAATACCAAATCAAAATTGCTAATAGATTTGAAGTACTGGAATCTTCAGATGACAATGTGGCAAACGAAGAAGAAACTGATATAAATAAGGAATGGGAGGCTATAAGAGATACTATTAAATTGTCAGCATCAGAAAGCATTGGTTGTTTAAAAAAGAGGCAAAACAAGAAATGGTTTGATGAGGAATGTGCAGACATTGTAAAGAAAAGAAAGCTAGCAAAAATTAAATGGTTACACGAGCCAAATGAGGTAAATTTAGAGCAATTGGGTAGTGTTAGACGGGAAACCACCAAGTTACTAAAGAGTAAAAAGAGGGAATATTTGAGAGAGAAGATTAATGATCTTGAAATGAATGCAAAAAATAGGAACATTAGAGAATTATATCAGGGAATTAGTATAGAGAAGAAAGGGTTTCAGGCTAGAACAAACATAATTCGGAATGAAAATGGGGATATGATTGCAGATTCCAAGAGTATATTAAATAGATGGAAAAGTTATTTTAATCAGCTATTAAATGTACATACAGAACAGGACATTGAGGAGGATAAGTTACAGACAGCAGAAATGCTAGTCGCAGAGCCAAGTGCATTAGAGGTTGAAATGGCAATTGAAAAATTGAAGATGTATAAAGCATCAGGTTCAGATGAGATCCCAGCAGAACTGATAAAATCAGGGGAGAAAAATTGATGGACAAGATACGCTGTTTGCTTAGTATGATTTGGGAAAAAGAAGCTCTTCCAGATGAATGGAAGGAATCAATTATCGTACCAATTTATAAGAAAGGAGATAAAACTGATTGCAACAACTACAGGGGCATCTCATTACTTTCAACTTCGTACAAAATTCTAACAAATATATTAGTCAGCAGACTTACTCCCTATATTGATGACATTCTAGGAGATCATCAATGTGCATTTAGAAGAAACAGGTCTACAGCAGATCAGATTTTTAGTATAAGACAGATTTTAGAAAAGAAATGGGAATATAATGGTACTGTACATCAACTATACGTAGACTTCCAAAAAGCATATGATTCAATTAAGAGGGAGAAGTTATATAGTATCCTGCTGGAGTTCGGAATTCCTAAAAAGTTAGTTAGACTTATACGAATGTGTCTAAATGGCTCAACGAGTAGGGTGCGTGTAGGCAAACAGTTTTCAGACACTTTTGAAATCCAGAATGGGTTGAAGCAAGGAGATGCACTATCTCCTCTACTATTTAATTTTGTACTAGAGCATGCCATTAAATCTTTAGAGAATGAGGAAGGCTTACAACTGAATGGTATTAATAAGCTGTTAGTTTATGCTGATGATGTAGTACTACTGGCCGATAGCGAGGAGATACTAAAGGCCAACACGCACACACTATTGAGTAACACTAAGAAATTAGGACTGGAAGTAAATATCAGTAAAACTAAATATATGGTCTCACGTAGAAATACATTATATAATGGAAATGGACAGCTAATGACAAATGAGGGAAATTTTGAGGAATTGGCTGAATTCAAATACCTAGGAACAATAATCACAAATAGGAATGAGATGCACAAAGAAATTAAACATAGGCTCAATTCTGGAAATGCATGCTATTATGCATTGCAGAGACTTTTGATGTCCCAACTCCTTTCAAAAAACGTTAAGCTGAAAATATATAAAACTATTATTCTACCAGTTATATTATATGGGTGCGAAACATGGACTCTTACTTTAAGGGAGGAAAGGAGATTACGAGTATTTGAGAATAAAGTTCTTAGGAAAATTTTTGGACCAAAGAGAGATGAACAGACAGGTGAATGGAGAAGACTACATAACAATGAACTACATGGTCTTTATAGGAAGCCAGATATAATAAGAACAGTTAAGTCTCGTAGACTGCGATGGGCAGGACATGTTGCGCGTATGGGGAATGAAAGACGTGCATGGAAACTTCTTGTAGGAAAGCCAGAAGGAAAACGCCCAGTTGGTAGACCAAGAATGAGGTGGGAGAACAACATTAACTATGATTTGAGGGAAGTAGATTATACAGGGAATGATTGGAAAGCATTAGCTCAGGATAGGGATGTATGGAGAGCTTATGTCCGTGCGGCCATGAACCTACGGGTTCGATAGTGCCAGTGAGTAAGTAAGTAAGTAAGTAAGTATAATTTATAAACCGAAATTAAATGAAATGAAAGAGAGTTCTAAATAAAGAGTGATCGAAATGGTTTGTCAAGAAGTGACATACAGTAACCTATAGTGAATTGTGATTCTAGCTTGAATCATGTGTAAACTTTAATTTCAGGTTTCAAAATTAGGTTTAATTTATATCAGGATATCAAATAACTAATAAACTCTTTTCAGATATACTAATAATAATAATAATAATAATAATAATAATAATAATAATAATAATAATAATAATAATAATAATAACAATAATAAGAATAATAATACTAATACTAATAATAATAATAATAATAATAATAATAATCTTTCTCACTGATATGGCCCCAGAGTAACATCGCTGTCTCTTTCATAGTAGGCCCTAGTTTCGACCCTGGTCAGGACAAGTTTCCTGCGTGAAGAATTTTTCCTCACTTGTAAGACAAATGTAAGGAACTTTATGTCCCAAATAGTATCTGAACATTATATGTCAATAATAATTACAACAATAATAACAACAAAATAATAATAATAACAATAATTATAATTATAGCAATAATAATTATAATTATAATAACAATAATAACATTAATCATTTTATTATTAATAAATAATAATCCGTCCATCCATAGTAATTCTGGCCCGAGGGAAGGTCTGTCACTGCAATCATAGCAGCTTTACTAGGGAATTATAGGTATCTTCCCGTTGCTTTCCCCACCGGTGAAGGATGATGATGATGATGATGATAATGATAAGGATGATGATGGCTGGATGATTTTCGGGGACCGTTGGATCCCAAGCTTCCTGACATTTGTCTTACAGGCGAAGAAAAACTCCGGAAAAACCTCAACCAGGAGCCTGTCCCGACCGGGAATCGAACCCGGTCCCGCTGCGTGACAAGGCAATACGCTACCTATAGACCAAAGCAGTGGACTAAAAAATAATAATATATTCGCCTTAATCTAAATGTATGATATAATTGTATGACTTATCTTCTTAATATATTCGTGTTGTCTCGGATGTGGCAATCAGTGAGGTCCTCTACGCATTTGTATCATCAAAAAAATATCAATTTAATCATTTACATTATCATATCTACATGCCTTCAGTCGGTTCTTTTTTCCATACTTCTTGTCGCAATATCCGTGTATTCCAGAGTTTAAAATCCCCTCCTTGTAAAACTCGGGTGGCTTGGTGGACGTAAACGTACTTAAAATGGAGAGGCTAAACCGAGAATAAGAAAGATAGGCGTAATGAAATAAATTTTCTAAGAAGGAATTCTGAAGGCTGAAAGTAATGATATGGTGAAGAGAAATTATCTGCAAAGCGGTATTTAAAGGAAAACAATAAATACCTGATTTTATTACCAGAGTATAAACGATAGAAATATAAAGCCAGTTTATTAATAGAGGGAAGTAAACTGCTTTCTCAATTTACCTTCTTAATGCATCAAATTAAAACATAGTAAATGAGCTAATTATGTAGAATGCTACACTGTTATCTACAGTCAAACAGTGAAAAGGTATAATGAGACTGTATAAAGGGTGTTCTCTCTAAGCCAGTTGTTTGGAATAAGTTGTGAATGTACTTTTTTGTTCAAGTATATATGCGCATGGATGTCTGTGTGTGTGTGTGTGTGTGTGTGTGTGTGTGTGTGCGTGTGTGTGTGTGAGAGAGAGAAGAGAGAGAAGGAAGATGATTAGTATGGATAATAGAATGAATTGTTAAAATTTGTTTTCCAATTAATTGTAAGTTTTAATTACAGTGAGCAACAAAAAATATACCCTTCTTGTCACAGAAAGAAAAATATGTGATTTGATAGTATTTTTTCTCCTGAATTTAAATATGATATTGGTTTTTCTCCATCACGTAAGGTTTCCGAGAGACAGGAATTTATAATCTCAAACACTTTAATATTTTCTACATTCGTAACTAGACAATATTCGAACATTCGGACTCACATAGGAAGTAAGAAATTACGATTTTCTGCTATATTTCGCCTGTGGAGCATCCCTCTTGATGGTCCAATAATAATCGGCCAGCATATTAGGATTCTATTTGCCTTGATATCTAGCTGAAAACCATTTGAATTAGCTCATTTGGTTTTATTTTAAATGGACAAATGGACGAAGAAACGTTTATTAAAACATATTAATTGAAATTGAAATAACAAAATGTGGATGATGGAGAAATTCCGAATACATATTTGAAAACACGATAAAAAACTGCATTAAGTACAACTATTGGTACTCATGAGACAAAAATCACGTTGGCCAGTGTTATTTATTGCCGCTTTAACAATGATTGTACTCGTATCTAAACTTTACAGTAGATTATGGTTATATCTCTCTTCAGTCTGCAAAGTTTGGCGCTCTCTATCGATCTGAGATAAATGGCGTATCCATTAGATAATGCACTCGGTATAAGGATATCCGTCAACTTCAATAAATGGTACTTTTTATTCATTTGCCTGTTCAAATATTATTAAATTGTCGGAAATACCATTTTGTATCGCTAGGTTGACATTTAAAATGCTATATCGAGGTCTTATAACTATGGCGATCATGTTCTATTGCTATGAACCACAATTATCTGTTGTCTTTACTTAATTTTTATGACTATTTAACTCATGCCCACAAATAGGAGTCAATGACCAATTACATTTTAATGATTTTTTTTATTTACAACCAATCACAGTCGCGTTTCGCCTCGAATTTATCAACTGACGTTTATCATATTATAGAAATTTCCACCTTTTTAACATTCTGAATAGGTCATAGCATTATTTTGCAGTGACTGGCTCTGCAAGGAATGCAGCTACCAGATTGTACATATACAGTGTACGAATATCAGCAGATAGCGGATGCGGGAGATAATATATAAACATTTGTAGCAATTGATTGTACCACAAAGAAAAAAAAACACCGTTTGCACTTTCTTTAACGAATTATTTTCCAGGAAATGACGTTGCAGAAAAATATAATTGACGTATTAACATCATAGGACATCAGAAATTAATTAATACATATAATGTTGGTTATAAATTTCTCGACTAGGGTGCATTCTTACAATATTGCGATCCTTTGGCAATAAATAATATGATCAGGTTGCAGTGATGAACAAAAGAAGCAAATGAAGCGTACCAATCGTTCCTCATTTGTTTTCAAACATCGCCGTTTACATTAAATGTATAGATATTTTAAAATAACTGTAGTTGAATAAGAATTCTGAGTAAACAGCTTAATTTTATTCGTTAAATAGTCCTAACAAATGCCACTCTTGATTCCCAAATTCGGTAGATAAATTGGAAATCACTCGTGATTATTACTTATGATAATTATGTCCAGGAAATATGTAACATAAATTTTCTGTATTTGCCTTACAGTTGAATATATTTCAGACCCTTATAAGCCAAGGGGTACAAGTTATAAGTTGCTGAACTTGAAGTTAAGTCTAGATTTTGTCGTTAAAGCAGATACTAATCTGGATGGCCAATGGATACAAGTTAAAATCTGTCTGGCGCTGAAATCTAGTGACTGAAAATAAAACTGCTAACACAATCACACCTGGAGTTGTGTCTACATTGAACATCATTTACTCAAAACTGAATTTTTGTTATTTATACCCCTTGGCTTCTAAGAGCCTCAATTAAAAAGATAAATTTTACTAGGAAATTTTACCCGACTGGGAAACTAAACAATGGAGGTGATAATGTACACACTTGTCGAACTCCTTGATTTATTAAAATTTCTTCTCTGGAATACGAATCCCGGACAGATCCTATATCTTAATTTGAAAATTTATTAAAAATATAGAGAAAAAATTCGGAGTAGATAAAATATAACGTTCGTTACGACGGAACGACTCATTAAAGCGATCATCATTATCATCAATATATAGCACAATTTATTGATGATAACATTGTTGGATCGACACATACAATGCAATATTATTCTCCAATACGTTAGTTCACAGCTGATACGTCTGCAGCCAACATGTGGATTAGAATGAAAACAAGTTGTGTGGCCATTGCATTACATGAGCTACAAAAAAGAAACTTTTTTTGTTTCAGAAAGAACCATTTCTGATAGCACGTTTTCTCCTGAATTCAAATATGATATCGGTTTTTCTCCATCACGCAATGTTTCCGAGAGACAGGCATTTATAATTTCAAACACTTTAATATTTTCTACATTCGTGCGTACACAATATTCGAACATTCGGACTCACCTAGAATGTAAGAATTGACGATTTTCTGCTATATTTCGCCTGTGGAGCATCCCTCTTGATGGTCCAACAATAATCGGCCAGCATATTAGGATTCCATTTGCCTTAATATCTCTTTTCCATAGCTGAAATCTTCTGATGAAAGTGCTCATCGCTCAATGCGCCAAGATAATAAATGGACGAAAAAACGTTTATTAAATAAATAATTATTCAAATCCATTAATTGAAATTAATATAAAAAAACTGTGGGTGATGGAGAAATTCCGATTACATATTTGAAAACACGATAAGACAACTGCATTAAGTACAACTATTGGTACTCATGAGACAAAAACCATGTTGACCAGTGTAATTAGTTACATATAGCTTAACAAAATAAACGTCAAAAGTAAGCGCAGGTCGATGAAGGAATCGTTCAAAAAAGTTCAATCATAGAAATCTGTTAAGTGAACCAACAGATTTTTTTATATTTTCTGCGACCAGACGATATGGTATTTGATGTACTCTTGAGAATAGTATAGGGATACCTGAAATTAAAAAAAGGGGGTACTATAATGCGATACGCTGTTCCTTTATCATAAGTAATGTCACGAGTGATTTCCAAATTATCGATAAATTAACGACTCACGAAGTGAGGAGTGATTTTATCTACAGAATTTGGAAATCAAGAGTGGCATTTGTTAGGACTATTTAACAAATAAAATTAAGCTGTTTACTCACAAATCATTATTTAACTATAGTTATTTTAAAATATTTATATATTTAATGCAAACGACGATGTTTGGAAACAAATGAGAAACGATTGGTACGCTTCATTTGCTTCTTTTGTTCGTCACTGCAACCAGATCATATTATTTCTTGCCAAAAGAACGCAATATATATATATATATATATATATATATATATATATACAATCTTGTAGCCGTATTTCTTAGAGAGTCAGTCACTGCAAAATAATGCTGTGACCTATTCAGAACGTTAAAAAGGAGGTGTTTTCTTTATTATGATAAATTTAGTTGGTAAATAGTTGAATGCAGGCTTTCACGGCCGGTAATCATGATGTTGAGTGATTCCGGGTTCTGTGGCCGTGGTCCATAGTTGGTGTTGATACCAGACGTTTCGCCCTCAACTGCGGAGGGCATCTTCAGTGGCGAGTGCTTCTAGGCGTGTTTCTTACAGGACTTCTGAAACCACTCCTTGGAAAAACGGACAGCTACATCAGAGACTCGACACATTTCATTGAGAGACTACGGAATATAAACGTAACATCTCAAGATATACTGGTTAGCTTCGATGTGGTTTCCCTTTTCACCATGGTGCCAGTAAATGAGACCATGGACTACATTAGACAGATTTTCACAGAAGAAATATCCAATTTATTCAGGCATGTACTAACTACTACTTACTTCCAATGGAACAACAGCTACTATGAACAGACCGACGGAGTAGCCATGGGCAGTCCTCTAAGCCCAGTAGTAGCGAATTTTTTCATGGAGAAATTCGAAACAGAAGCACTAAAAACAGCTCCCAAGTCTCCAGAACATTGGTTTCGCTATGTTGATGACACATTCGTAGTATGGAGACATGGCAGTGAAGAATTGGAACGTTTCCTTCAACACCTTAACAGCAGACACAACAAAATACAGTTCACTATGGAAAAAGAAGATAATGGAAGACTTCCTTTCCTGGATGTTCAAATAATAAGGACTGGCAATGGGGAAATTCAACATACAGTTTACAGAAAACCTACACACACACAGACCGATATCTGCACAAAGACTCTAACCACCATCCAAGACAAAAGCGAGGTGTCATTAAGACACTGTTCGACAGAGCGACTAAGTTATGCCAACCACAACACCTTAAACAAGAACAACACCATCTGTTCAATTGTTTCCAGAAAAATGGCTACACATCCAAGGAAATAAGACAAACCATACATCCACGAAGACAGCACGTCAGAATGGATAACACACCCTCAACCAGCATAGCCTACTTACCATATTACAAAGAGTCACAGATCGTATCGGAAAACTCCTACGAAAATAGAACATAAAAACAGTTTACAGACCTACAAGAAAAATAGAAGACTGCCTTCGCTCAGCTAAGGATCCTCGGCCACCTCTCTCCACTTGCGCGTATATCGACTTCCTTGTTCGTGTGGTAAACCATACATAGGGACCACAAAAAGAAGTATAGCCACCCGTTTATCAGAACACAAAAGAAACTGCAGACAAGGAGAAATGGATAAATCGGCTGTAGCAGAACATGCCATTATGAATGGACACCAGATTCTATTCGATGATACACAAGTTTTAGCCACAACTTCCTATTATTTCCCTAGATTATATCGAGAGGCTATAGAAATACACAAGCATAAGGAAAATATTAACAGAAAAGAGGAAGGTATTAAACTGTCTACGGCCTGGTACCGTACACTAGAAAATAAATGCATCAACACTAGGGACAACAAGGAGACGACCATTAGCCAATCAGCAAGAGCCACGCCCGCTCACCCTGCTCCCACCACTAGTATCAATACAACACCCGCAGCGTTCACTCTAAGTAGAGCTTCCGACCAGGAAACACGCCTAGAAGCACTCGCCACTGAAGATGCCCTCCGCAGTTGAGGGCGAAACGTCTGGTATCAACACCAACTATGGACCACGGCCACAGAACCCGGAATCACTCAACATCATTAGTTGGTAAATTCTAGGCGAAACACGACTGTGATTGGTTGGTTGTAAATAAAAAATCATTGAAACGTGATTGGTCATTGACTCCCATTTGGAGCTCGAGTTAAATAGTCAGTAATACTACGTAATTTAATTATTGTGAATGATTTTGAAGATTTAAATTCATAACTGCTATATCTCCACAACCCAAAAGGCATAATTTTAATTGTAGACATCTTAGATAATTCGATGTTTACCGAACGTCTGTGAAGACAGAACAAAACCAGTGTTGCGCAATATTACCCACAGACAAAGCAAGATTACACAAAAAAATCAAACTAATAGGAGATTCGATAGGTAATGGCAACACCGCTACAACACCACAAAAATTATTTAGGTTAATTTTGACATTATAAACTTCATTTATATTCTCCTATCAAGTCAACTATACGTTGCCAATTCCTTGGAATATGGAACACTACATCTGCAGCACCATTTTTGGATACATCGCTCATCTGACCATGTAGAGCTTTCTGAATATCAACTATTGATTGTAATCGAGTGCCTCGTAGATGTTGTTTGATCTCTGTAAGTTATAGTGACAAGGGCTTATGTCTGATGAATTTTGTGGATGTTCGGGTAATTCCTAATTCCACCTTCTAAACAAATTCTACTGAACATATTTTAGGGAGGTATTACTTACAAAGTGTGAAACAGTGAATGTATTAACAAAATATTGCTAATTTTGAAATTTTCAATATTACAGATATATACAACAAAAACAGAACAGACAGGTTAATGGAGAAGACTACATAACAATGAACTACATGGTCTTTATAGGAAGCCAGATATAATAAGAACAGTTAAGGCTCGTAGACTGTGATGGGCAGGACATGTGGCACGTATCGGGAATGAAAGACATACATGGAAGCTTCTTGTAGGAAAACCAGAGGGAAAACGCCCAGTTGGTAGACCAAGAATGTGGTGGGAGAATAACATTAACTATGATTTGTAGGAAGTTGATTATACAGGGAATGATTGGAAATCATTAGCTCAGGATAGGGATGTATGGAGAGCTGACGTCCGCGCGACCATAAACCCACGGGTTCGATAGTGCCAGTGAGTAAGTAAGTATATAAAACGAAGACTACACAACAACATACTAGAAAGTTACAATAGTCCCCACTAGGATCGCTGATGTACAACACTGTTGCCATTCTTATGGAATGCCCTAGTATATATGAATGACAATATATTGTGCAATCTTTCATATGATTTACAAACGATTGATGTTATTATACAATGCTAATTATAATGTAATATATTGACGATATATTCATTATCTAGAGGTCGCTTTATATCTAATTATATGCAATTAGAGTTATTTGATTGGTTGAAAGGTGTTCTACAGTTGCATTATTTGATAAATTTCTTACAACTTGCACCTGTGCTTTACGACTTGTGACTTCAAAGTTTGTTTGCTAATCAAACTAAAATTTAATTTGAAGAAATTACGCATGAAGGAAATTTAATTAAATGGAATTCTAGACGAATTAACTCCATCACCTGCTGCTAGAGTGCTCTAGTGTATCCACTTCAACGTCAAACTTCAAGTGGAGATTCGAAAAAAAAATTAATTAATTGGCGAAAGAAATTCCCACTTCACATAAAATTTTAATAAATCCATTTGTTAAATCGAAGGTGAAAAATCTACATCACTCAACAATTTGTTAAGAAAATAAAAATATTTCAATATAAAACTTGTTAGAAATGTAATTATTTATTTTTCAAATTTTGGTTATCTTCTTATATATAAAAATTAATGTTTGTTTGTTTGTTTCTTTGTTCGTACTTTATGCGCGGCCATACCGTTGATCCGATTGTGATGGGGTTTTTTGCAAAATGTACAGGAGATTTCTGGGATGAACATAGGCTATAAGAGAGTTGTGATACTCAATTCCTACACCCTTAAAAATCGCCCTTTGTAGTGGAAAACGTGAAAAAGTAACTTTTTGGACGCTTAAATGGCTTACGCTGTCTAAACCATAAGAAATCACAAAATTAATGTACACAGAATTGAATATCTCAAAAAGCTCCACAAAAAATTCCGCGACAGCATATGTTTATCTCTTACAGATAACTCACAAAAACCATTTTTGTCTTTCATTGATACCAAGAGTCCCTTATCTCTTACGGAAAACTCACAATAACCATTTTTGTCTTTCCTTGAAACCAAGAGTCTCGCTCCGTAGTTAAGGCAAGAAGTCTTGGCGCAAAACTATGGCACTTACGCTGGTTCCAATCTCTACGGGGGAAGAAATTTTTCTCATGGAATGTTGACCAGTATGGGACCGGTGCACAGTGGGTCAGAAATTAAATCTAGTTGGGGGGGGGGACTGTTTTGACTCACTCTCATCAATTTATATTTTTTTTCACTCTAATATAATTGTTATATGACGGTTCTTAACTTATCTGCATAGGAGGGATACAATTCTAATGTTCATGACTATGTGACGTCATCATTCACACTTCTTGAGCCACAACAGAAGGCTGTAAGAGGTTTTCTTGCGAACTTATTTAAATAATATTTAATCATGTCCTAAATGCTGAATTTTATGGTAAAAAAAGTAACATAATTGTATTGTCCGCCCATGACATGAGAATTGAACGTTCGGGCAGGACAACGTCTGCCGGGTGTCACGCTAGTAGAATATGAATATTCCCTACATTAGAGATCAGACATTTCTTATATTGAATGTATTTAAAAAAAACTCTCTCCCTCCCTCTCTCCCTTCCTTCCTCTCTCTCTCTCTTCTCTTACTCTCTGTCTTTAGTCTTAGTTTAAACCCCTTCCATTGTAGATTCCTTCAATAAAGTAAAATGTTAAAATGTATACCTAGCAGGTGTAGTTGTTCTCAACTAAATTAAAAATGTTTTAAATATTTTTTAAGAACTGTAGGTCTTTCGGAAACCGACTTCCATCATCAGCAGAAGAAATGTACCCTAGTAATAATTGTTGTTTTGCGACGCTATTGAAATCTGCGGCATTCCATCGCCGTTCAGTAACTACCGTCGACGCTGGAAGACCACTGATGTCGAAAGAGTCACAAAACAAACAACAACAGCTAGTAGAGAAAATGTATTCTGCTGACGATGGAAGTCGGTTCCCGAAAGGCCTGTAGTTCTTAAATTTTTTTTAAATGTTTAACTCAGTTGACGACTGCACCTACCAGGTATTTATTATAATATTTTAATTTGTGACTATTTACATCAACGGAATTTTAGTGTAAGTTTTATCAGTATTGTTTTCCTCCATGGCCCATCCATCCCGGAACTTAATGGGACATAACTTGTAGGAAGAAGGTTTTTAACTGTGAATCAATCCCATCCATCCCGGAACTTAATGGGACATAACTTGTAGGAAGAAGGTTTTTAACTGTGAATCAATCCCATCCATCCCGGAACTTAATGGGATATAACTTGTAGGAAGAAGGTTTTTAACTGTGAATCAATCCCATCCATCCCGGAACTTAATGGGATATAACTTGTAGGAAGAAGGTTTTTAACTGTGAATCAATCCCATCCATGCCGGAACTTAATGGGATATAACTTGTAGGAAGAAGGTTTTTAACTGTGAATCAATCCCATCCATCCCGGAACTTAATGGGACATAACTTGTAGGAAGAAGGTTTTTAACTGTGAATCAATCCCATCCATCCCGGAACTTAATGGGATATAACTTGTAGGAAGAAGTTTTTTAACTGTGAATCAATCCCATCCATCCCGGAACTTAATGGGACATAACTTGTAGGAAGAAGGTTTTTAACTGTGAATCAATCCCATCCATGCCGGAACTTAATGGGATATAACTTGTAGGAAGAAGGTTTTTAACTGTGAATCAATCCCATCCATGCCGGAACTTAATGGGATATAACTTGTAGGAAGAAGTTTTTTAACTGTGAATCAATCCCATCCATCCCGGAACTTAATGGGACATAACTTGTAGGAAGAAGGTTTTTAACTGTGAATCAATCCCATCCATCCCGGAACTTAATGGGACATAACTTGTAGGAAGAAGGTTTTTAACTGTGAATCAATCCCATCCATGCCGGAACTTAATGGGATATAACTTGTAGGAAGAAGGTTTTTAACTGTGAATCAATCCCATCCATCCCGGAACTTAATGGGACATAACTTGTAGGAAGAAGGTTTTTAACTGTGAATCAATCCCATCCATCCCGGAACTTAATGGGATATAACTTGTAGGAAGAAGTTTTTTAACTGTGAATCAATCCCATCCATCCCGGAACTTAATGGGACATAACTTGTAGGAAGAAGGTTTTTAACTGTGAATCAATCCCATCCATCCCGGAACTTGGGATATAACTTGTAGGAAGAAGTTTTTTAACTGTGAATCAATCCCATCCATCCCGGAACTTAATGGGACATAACTTGTAGGAAGAAGGTTTTTAACTGTGAATCAATCCCATCCATCCCGGAACTTAATGGGACATAACTTGTAGGAAGAAGGTTTTTAACTGTGAATCAATCCCATCCATCCCGGAACTTAATGGGACATAACTTGTAGGAAGAAGGTTTTTAACTGTGAATCAATCCCATCCATCCCGGAACTTAATGGGATATAACTTGTAGGAAGAAGGTTTTTAACTGTGAATCAATCCCATCCATCCCGGAACTTAATGGGACATAACTTGTAGGAAGAAGGTTTTTAACTGTGAATCAATCCCATCCATCCCGGAACTTGGGATATAACTTGTAGGAAGAAGTTTTTTTAACTGTGAATCAATCCCATCCATCCCGGAACTTAATGGGACATAACTTGTAGGAAGAAGGTTTTTAACTGTGAATCAATCCCATCCATCCCGGAACTTGGGATATAACTTGTAGGAAGAAGTTTTTTAACTGTGAATCAATCCCATCCATCCCGGAACTTAATGGGACATAACTTGTAGGAAGAAGGTTTTTAACTGTGAATCAATCCCATCCATCCCGGAACTTAATGAGACATAACTTGTAGGAAGAAGGTTTTTAACTGTGAATCAATCCCATCCATCCCGGAACTTAATGGGACATAACTTGTAGGAAGAAGGTTTTTTAACTGTGAATCAATCCCATCCATCCCGGAACTTGGGATATAACTTGTAGGAAGAAGGTTTTTAACTGTGAATCAATCCCATCCATCCCGGAACTTAATGGGACATAACTTGTAGGAAGAAGGTTTTTAACTGTGAATCAATCCCATCCATCCCGGAACTTGGGATATAACTTGTAGGAAGAAGTTTTTTAACTGTGAATCAATCCCATCCATCCCGGAACTTAATGGGACATAACTTGTAGGAAGAAGGTTTTTAACTGTGAATCAATCCCATCCATCCCGGAACTTGGGATATAACTTGTAGGAAGAAGTTTTTTAACTGTGAATCAATCCCATCCATCCCGGAACTTAATGGGACATAACTTGTAGGAAGAAGGTTTTTAACTGTGAATCAATCCCATCCATCCCGGAACTTAATGGGACATAACTTGTAGGAAGAAGGTTTTTAACTGTGAATCAATCCCATCCATCCCGGGACTTAATGGGACATAACTTGTAGGAAGAAGGTTTTTAACTGTGAATCAATCCCATCCATCCCGGAACTTAATGGGATATAACTTGTAGGAAGAAGGTTTTTAACTGTGAATCAATCCCATCCATCCCGGAACTTAATGGGACATAACTTGTAGGAAGAAGGTTTTTAACTGTGAATCAATCCCATCCATCCCGGAACTTAATGGGACATAACTTGTAGGAAGAAGGTTTTTAACTGTGAATCAATCCCATCCATCCCGGAACTTAATGGGACATAACTTGTAGGAAGAAGGTTTTTAACTGTGAATCAATCCCATCCATCCCGGAACTTAATGGGACATAACTTGTAGGAAGAAGGTTTTTAACTGTGAATCAATCCCATCCATCCCGGAACTTAATGGGATATAACTTGTAGGAAGAAGGTTTTTAACTGTGAATCAATCCCATCCATCCCGGAACTTAATGGGATATAACTTGTAGGAAGAAGGTTTTTAACTGTGAATCAATCCCATCCATCCCGGAACTTAATGGGACATAACTTGTAGGAAGAAGGTTTTTAACTGTGAATCAATCCCATCCATCCCGGAACTTAATGGGACATAACTTGTAGGAAGAAGGTTTTTAACTGTGAATCAATCCCATCCATCCCGGAACTTAATGGGACATAACTTGTAGGAAGAAGGTTTTTAACTGTGAATCAATCCCATCCATCCCGGAACTTAATGGGACATAACTTGTAGGAAGAAGGTTTTTAACTGTGAATCAATCCCATCCATCCCGGAACTTAATGGGATATAACTTGTAGGAAGAGAGGTTTTTAACTGTGAATCAATCCCATCCATCCCGGAACTTAATGGGACATAACTTGTAGGAAGAAGGTTTTTAACTGTGAATCAATCCCATCCATCCCGGAACTTAATGGGACATAACTTGTAGGAAGAAGGTTTTTAGCTGTGAATCAATCCCATCCATCCCGGAACTTAATGGGACATAACTTGTAGGAAGAAGGTTTTTAACTGTGAATCAATCCCATCCATCCCGGAACTTGGGATATAACTTGTAGGAAGAAGGTTTTTAACTGTGAATCAATCCCATCCATCCCGGAACTTAATGGGACATAACTTGTAGGAAGAAGGTTTTTAACTGTGAATCAATCCCATCCATCCCGGAACTTGGGATATAACTTGTAGGAAGAAGGTTTTTAACTGTGAATCAATCCCATCCATCCCGGAACTTAATGGGACATAACTTGTAGGAAGAAGGTTTTTAACTGTGAATCAATCCCATCCATCCCGGAACTTAATGGGACATAACTTGTAGGAAGAAGGTTTTTAACTGTGAATCAATCACTGTGCACAAGGAATGTAGGAAAACGCAGTAACAGATGGACAGACCAATTCTAGCATGAGATGGGAACATACCTTAGAGTCTAATCATTCATGCTCCTGATGATGATCATACACTGTACATACTTGTTAACCGCACAACGATAAAAGGATCTCGCCAGATTAGGGATCTGCTCAGTTCCAAACTCCGAGAGAAAAAATGGACGAATGAGACGACATAGAGTATTCACTCATACATTCATCCTAAACAAATTGAATAGGATATGGACGGTAATGTTGATTAGAAGGTGTTAAGATAATGTATTCACGTAGACTTTCACGGCCGGAGTTGCTATGATGATCTTGATGAAGATTTTCGGGCTGTAGGCCGTGGTCGTGAGGCTTGTAGTTCCCCGACAGACAGTGGACAGAAATGCCAGTCTCAAGACAACCCTTGAGGATGCCAGACGCAGTCTCTGGCGAAACGTCGGGAAACTGCAAGCCTCACGACCACGGCCTACAGCCCGAAAATCTTCATCAAGATCATCATTGTTAAGATAATGTTTCGGTCTTAAAGTTTGCTGGGATTTTGTTTCGCAAGTGAGGCAAAACTCTGAAGTACGCATTATACGACACAGTGGAACATTTACCTTCAGTCAAACAGCACTGTTACTGAATTCCACGGACGTAGATACTAACCATGTATAGTCAGGAACAAATAGCAGATGAAGCACTTACCCAGCTTACTGAGGGTAATAGCTGCACTCCTCGACGCCACAGACTGACATGAAACGTGTATAAACGTAATGACACTGCATTAGTTCGCGAATCATCCAAAAATGAAGCAGGGCAATGCTTGGCTGTGTCGGATAATATGTCAAGGTATTATTTTTGTGCAAATAATATCTACTATATTATAGTCAATAAAAACCCCCAAATCATCAAATTCAAATTCGAAAGAGCCAACTAGTTTCAATAACGAAGCTATCATTTTCAAGGCTAATTACTGACATGAAAATGATAGTTTCGCTGGTTTCTTATAAAGCTCGTTGTTATGTAGTCTTATCCTAATATACTGTGTCTTCGTAAGAAAATGGCAAGAAAAATACAAGGTCACTCAAGTAAATTAATACCTTTCTTACCTCACAAACCCATGATTTGTTTCTGTACAATTTAAGACATAGATAGACAGACATGTAGATACATAGATAGACATAAATAGATAGGTAGATAGATAGATATATGGAGATAAATAAATAGAAAGAGGTAGACAAAGAGATATAGAGAGAGATAGAGCTAGATATATATAATATATATATATATATATAAATATATGGGGCACGTCGTAGCATATTGGTTAAGGCACTGAGCTATAAGCCGGAGGATCGAGGGTTCAAGTCCCGTTGGGGTCAGCATTTTTAAACTGACCCAAACCCTCTGGCGGCACTATGGCCCTGGGGTCGACTCAGCCTCTAACGGAAATGAGTACCAGACGCTTATTCTGGGGGTAAAGGCGGCCGTCACGCAGGGCTGACAACCCGGCTGACAAAGTGCCGATTGTCTAGAAAAGTGGGAGCCTTAACTTCCTACTATCCCAAGGGCCTCCGGGCCTGTTGTGGGATCACTTTACTTTGGGGATCACTTTACTTTGGTCCTGGGGTCGACTCAGCCTCTAGCGGAAATGAGTACCAGACGCTTGTTCTGGGGGTAAAGGGGGCCGTCACGCAGGGCTGACAACCCGGCTGACATAAAGTTCCGATTGTCTAGAAAAAAGTGGGAGCCTTAACCTCCTATTACCCCAAGGGCCTCCGGGTCTGTTGTGGGATCACTTTACTTATATAATTATATATATATATATATATATATATATATATATATATATATATATATATATATAGGTACAGAGGTAGATAGGTAGATATGTATATAGATAGATAGATAGATAGATACATATATACATAGATATATAGGTCGATAGAGAGATAGGTAGGTAGATAGATAGATAGGTATATAGATATATAGATAAACAGGGATTAATAGATAGATAGAGATATAGGTCGATAGAGAGATGGGTAGATAGATATATAAATAGATAGACAAATATATAGATAAATATATAGATAGATTAGACAGATTAGACGGATTAGACGGATAAATAGATAGACAGACAGACAGACAGACGGCCGGACGGACGGACAGACAGACAGATAGACAGATAGATAGATAGACAGACAGATAGATAAATGATGACAGAGTTACCAAGAGAAAGAGAGAGAGAGAGAGAGATAGATAGAGAGAGAGAGAGAGAGAGAGAGAGAGAGAGAATATTCTGAATTGAGTTTAAATATGGAATCAAACATAATTTAGTGAAGCGCTGAATAAAGGTGTCATAACAAAAATGTAACGTAGTTGGAATTCTCAAGGTTATTATTGCTGGTCGTGTGAAATTACCCGTACAAGATAATCAGTTCAGATGCCCGTGTGTAGTAAACCTAATCACAAACAGTTTAACCGGGATTGGAATGAAAGTACCCCGTGTGGTTTAGCACTTCATGAATATGCATGAAACACCAGAAATACAATCAAAACCAGACATGTGTGATATACCTGCAGCTATATGTATGGTAATCATTTTCATATTAATCTGTTGTTTAAAAAAAACTATCTGGTAAATTACACCATCGCTATCCAAATCTAAGCAATTAACCTCTAAGTCTTAAGTAGCATCATATATTTCGAGGCTTAGTGATGGATGTCCTAAATTATAATCAAAATTAAATGCAATTTATAACACTGGTCAACGTGATTTTTGTCTCATGAGTACCAATAGTTGTACTTAATACAGTTTTTATAATGGTTTCAAATACGTATTCGGGATTTCTCCATCACCCACAGTTTTTTTTATTCAATTTCAATTAATGGATTTAAATAATTATTTTATAATAAACGTTTTTTTCGTCCATTTGTCCATTCTAAAATAGAACTAGGTGAGCTAATTCAGGAGATTTCAGCTATGGAAAAGAGATATCAAGGCAAATGGAATCCTAATATGTTGGCCGATTATAGTTGGACTATCAAGAGGAATGCTCCACATGCGAAATATAGCAGAAAATCGTCATTTCTTACTTTCTAGGTGAGTCCGAATGTTCGAATATTGTGTGGTTATGAATGTAGAAAATATTGCGTGATGGAGAAAAACCGATATCATATTTGAATTCAGGAGAAAAAATAATATCAAAATCACATATTTTTCTTTCTGAGACAAAAAAAGTTTATTTTTTGTTGTTCACTATATTCATTGATAGGAAATTCAAATTTTGCATTTGATTTCAGCGTAACGAGTTTCAATAAAGGCGTTCAAAACAGAACATATAAGTTATTAAATATTATGATGGGATATGTATACAGGTGATGGAAGCTTCTGGTAGGAAAACCTGTTAGTAGATCAAGAATGAGGTGGGAGAATAACATTATACATCATTTGAGGGAAGTAGATTATACAGGAGATGATTGGAAAACATTTTCTCGGGATAGGGATATATGGAGAGCTTATGTCCGCACGGCCATGAACCTACGGGTTCTATAGAGCCGGTGAGTTAGTTAGTTATTTCTAAAGAGTTTTCGATATCTTACTCCGCCGTATCATTTCCTCGCTATGATCCCCAACATTAGCTGTGACGTATGACCCAGAACATGCCTGCAAGTATTCTATATACAATAAAAAAGGAATGTATGTCTGTCTGTCGATTTGTCCTTTATGAGCTGCCAATATCATTCATTAGATTGTGATGGGGCTCTCTGCAAATGTTCAGGAAATTCCTTGGAAGGTTTTAAGCTAAAAAGGAGTTGTAATACACAACCCCTTCAACCTTAAAAATCATCCTTTATAGAGAAAAACGTGTTTCTCGGACGCTTAAATGGCCTACGCTGCCTAAACCATAACATATACACCAAATTAATGTACACAGATTGAATATCTGAAAAAAACTACAACAAAGCTCGTCTACAACGTATGTCTATCTTTTACGGATAACTCACAATAACCATTTTTATGTTTCAGCTCATTGATGTCCAGAAGATCGGGATGACTAGATTCCTGGGCAAGCTTAGCAGCGTGCAGCGGGTATTCTTTTACGGATAACTCTCAATAACCATTTTTGTCTTTCAGCTCATTTATGCCAAGAATATAGGAAAAAAATAGATTCCCAGATAATCTGTACGGGGTATCTAATTTTTTTCCCCAAATGCCCCAGGTTGTCTTTCGACTTTCCTGGTTTCTCTCCTGGCACGGCGTACTTGTAACCCACTTCTGAGGTGGGGCGCGTGGAAGGCGGGGTTTCGTTGCCCCGATAATATGATGGGTGATGATGATGATGATGATGATGCGCCAGGACAGTCCCTTATCCCAAGCTTAACCTAAGATGAATATGAATGATGATGATTGCGGAGGTCATATGATTTCGGGGACCGTTTGGGCCTTAAAGTTTTCCTGACATTTGTCTTACAGCTGAGGAAAAACCCCGATAAAAACCTCACCTAGAAAAACTGTCCCGACCGGAGATCGAACCCGGGCCCGCTGCGTGTCAAGGCAGCACGCTACCTCGAGACCACAGCGGTGGACGTATCTAAAATAATTACGATATAAAATTATAATTATTTTTGCGCCATAGAGCGTTTTGTCTTACAGCAATGGCGACTATGATTGAAAGTTCAACCTCCTACATTTCGGGGTTGCCAACCTATACTACTATACTGTAATATTACATATTACAAACCTTGTGCGGGAAGTAAAACTACTGCCCTTTATGTATACTATAAAGAGGATGAGAAAGATTTCATTTCGACTTGGCGCTGGTTTTTCGGACTTCTATATTCCATCATAGGGTGCGGACTTCCCTGGATCGGCTTTGGGCTGCTAATGTGCAAACGTCGCGACAAAAATCTAAACGAAAAATTTTACAAGTCCACGAAATAGGCGTGGCAATATCACACAGCCTCCTGATTGGCTCAGAGACACTACTGCTTTTTAGGCACTTTAAATAATTAAACTTAATTAAAAACTCACCAAATGCTTTCAAGTACCACATAATATATCACAGTAAAGAAATAATATAATTATATATTTCGAATCGAACAAAATAACACATTTTCCAAAAAGGGGCGTGGCATCTCCAGACAGCCACGCGAATGGCTAACACATAATTCGCGATAATAATAATTTTAAATTAAATCAAGCTAATAATATTTAAGCGTTAGCTTAAAACAATCACTAAGAACACCTTGGATATCATCCGATCACGATATCCTAATAAAATAATACAAAAATTCACACTTTAAAAAATCACCAGCCTCTGATTGGCTGACGGCCACAAGCGCCATTTTCAAAAATCACGAAATTAAACAAGTCGGAGCACATTGCCACTACCATGCAGGTTGGAATGCTGGTTATTCGTTATTATTTATTATTATACCGGTATTTAATCATATCTAAATCACACCGGGGCTAATGCTTAAGCAGGAACCCGGGGTTCTCCTTTCTAGGACATCCTGGAGAACCAAAAGGAATCGCTCACCGCTTGTCATTAATTTGGCTAGCCGCAGGGCCTTTCCACCAAGATTACTTTATGTATACTACATACAATGTATATACAACAAATAGGCTATTCAAAAGGTAGTGTTAATATACATTATACGAAACAAATCAGTACATTTTAAATGAACTGAACTTTATTTGAAACTTATAAAATAATAAATACGTACTTGCGGCCATTTTATGACTCACTGGTGTTACGGTCTGCTGTAGTCTCAACTAATAAACATTGCCCTGACTGTTAAAGTTAGTCAGTTGTTTATAATGAACGCAAATGTTTTCAACAAATATGTTATCATTGTACTATTATTTATTATTTTTAAAACACCATCGCGCAAAAAATAATGTTCAAAGCACGTTTGTGTTTTACGCACCAAATAGAATGACCTATATGCTAGCCAGAGAAGAAACCTTCTTCCTAGAGGACCTGAGCCAAAGGATACTACTGCCAGCAACGGAGCCATATAAGAAAGTCATCGAAAAAAAGAAACAGAGAGAAAAAGAGATCGACGAAGATTTCTACGCCTCAGATGCCATGGTAAACAGAGATTGGACTGGAAGTAACCAACCACAAAGGCACAGAATCATAGGTTTAGCAACACACGGATATCATCACAAAATGTGCAAAAATACAAAATTCCACCAACCGAGTGATTCGTGTGAATGCAAGATATGCGACCAAAAGTGTGAGCGATACCATTACAAACAATGCAGAATATGGACAGGATCACTGAACGAACTCATAAAAGACAAATCATAAACTTATAACTTAATGATCTTTCGAGTGCCTCTTACCAACTTATTAAGTGTTTTACAGAATCTCAGAAATTAAAAACTTCGCTCGCTCGGTTTTAAACATGTCCTCGTTTCTGTAAAAACCACTTCCCAACCTCGCATCGTAATATAGTATTTTTATTCTACTTATTCAACTAAACATAAAAAACACATTTCATTTGTTTAGGCGTAGTAACGCACGCCAGGTATTTGCTAGTTATCAATAAAAGTGGAAATATATTCTTTACGCGCTGAAATCTGGTATTTTTGCTGCAATTCAATAAGATTGAAGCTAGTAGATACCTGACCCTGTAGTCCGATTGAGGGTCTTTCCACTTTTCAGCGGTTGCCCTTTTACCAGCCGGCTGCTGGCCCTTCACATCCACATGTGTCAATCACAGAGGTAGATGATCAACAGCCAGTGTAGGGGTGACATGTGGTTAGCATGTCGAGTCCCCCAGCCGTTATAGCTGGTTCCTCAACCTGGAGCCGCTACTTATTGTAGCTACCCAATTGCCTCACGATGCTGGGTGGGCACCGGTCCCATACTGGCCGAAATACCATGAGAAAATGTCTTCCCCCATGGAGACTCGAACCAGCGCAAGTCCCGTAGCTCTGCGCCAAGGCTTCCTACCTTAACCGCTCGGCTACGGCGCGGGACTGACCCTGTAGTGCTTATGATTGTATCGGTCCACTAATGAAAGTTGCAGAGAAAACTAGGATTGTCATCTGATAAATATCCCTGTAGAAATTGTCCACGATTCATTTTATAAAAAAAAGACAGGTTACTGCAAGTGAAGAGAATTTAATCCTATATCTATTGCAGATTGTTATCTTTATATTTCAGTGACAGGGGATTGTCAATCATTACAATATTTTTACAACATAATTATAATATTACAATCATTACATGCCGAAACATATCTTAAAAATTGTCCCAAACAAGTTCTGTCACGTACCAAACCCGTGTCCAATAAATTATTTGCCGTTCTTAACTGCAAGGCACAGAAATCGAAGCCAGAATCTTGTAATAGGATTCCGTACGGTTAAGAAGGAGGTCCCTGTAAGAACAAGAGCGGAGTGGAGTGAGGCGGGGCAATGAGGGTTATCCAATTTACCAATTCAAAAGTTGAATTACTTTCCTATAGATTTAATGAGAGGTTTGGGGCTGGATTTTATTTCCTTGCTGTTAAAAACGGAAGGGTTTTTTTTGGACACGGTTTTTGTACATCGCACGCTTCTATGGTTAAATTTCAAAGTAGGTTCCGGCATGCAATTATTGACAGTTACCTCGTGAGAATGATTTCAATTAGTCTCAGCTTTTATAGAATAGATTGTTGAAAGAATCGAGAACAGAAATCTGAAATTGAACCCCTGTAAGTAAAAACGTATTTTTCTTCTTTTTCTTCTTCGCGGTTTAGGCTTATTTACTAGCCTGTTCCGGCTACAAATTGCTGCTCTTTCCATCTTTTCCTTGGTCTTCCCAAACTTCTTCTTCTTCCTCATGGTAAATAGTTGTATGCTGCTTTTGGTATTCTATTCTCAGACATCCTTGCCAAGTAAAAACATTCCTCTAATTTACAGCTTCCAGATAAAACTTTTGTGACTTTCTCCAAAGACTGGAGAGAGAGCTGCATATTTAAAACATTCTCGTCCTGCTATATATGAAATAAAGGAAATGAGTGAATCTGTTGTAAAATGTGGGAGTACTTTTGATGGAAACAATAAATACATTATTTTTAATCGGCAAAGATAAGTTTTTTACGTCCACTCCTAGATTTGACAAAATTGGACAAGCAAAAAACACAGATATAGGCCTACGCTATAAATTAAAAGTTCAAAACATAGTTCAGAACATTCAGAATTATCATAAGTAATAAATGTCATGAGTGATTTCTAAATAATCGATAAATTCACAAGCCACGAACTGACAAACTGAATTTATCTAGAGAATTTGGAAATCAAGAGTGGTATTTATTAGGACTATTTAACAAATAAAATTAAGCTATTTACTCACAAATCATCATATAAATATAGTTACTGGCATTTTAAAATATTTATATATTTAACATAAACGGCGATGTTTGAAGACAAATGAGAAATGTTTGATTATGTTTCACTTGTTCATTCACTGCAACTTAATCATATTATTTATGACAAATAGGATCACAATATTGTAAGAATGCAACGTAGTGGAGAAAAAAATGAAACACTTCAAACTGTATATTGTAAGTTATTAATTTATTAATTTATTATTTAGTAAACAGCTCAGTAAATCCATTAATTAAAAACACAATTATTGAACACACATTTATCAACTGAGTAGTTCGAAGGAATCTGTTCATTACTTGCTACATTCAATGTATTTGTTGGAGAATCAGTCACTACAAAATAATGGTCTGACCTGTTGAGAATATTACAAAGGAGTTTTCTTTATCACAAAAACAGGAGCTGGTAAAGTGAATAAAGAGCGAAGTGAAATACGACTATCATTGATTGTAAAACAAAATTCAGTGAAACGTGATTGGTCCCTGACTCCCATTAGGGGCATAAGGTATATAGTCAAAAAAATTGGTTACAACATATCCAAAGAATGGACCCATCTCTAACTAACAAACTCACTGACACTATCAAACTCGTAGGTTCTGGGCCGAGCGGACATAAGCTCTCCATACATCCCTATCCTGGGCTAATATTTCCAATCATCCCCTGTATAATCTACTTCCTCAAATCTTAGTTAATGTTATTCTCCCACCTGTTTCTTGATCTACCAAATGGGTGTTTTCCCTCTGGTTTTCCTAAAAGAAGCTTCCATAGACGTCTTTCATTCCCCATTCGTGCCACATGTCCTGCCCATCGCAGTCGTACGAGACTTAACTCTTCCATTATATCTGGCTTCCTATAAAGACCATGTAGTTCATTGTTATGAAGTCTTCTCCATTCACCTGTCTGTGCATCTCTCTTTGAACCAAAACATTTCCTATGAAGTTTGTTCTCAAATACTCGTAAACTCCTTTCCTCCCTTAAAGTAAGAGTCCATATTTCGCATCCGTATAATATAACTGGTAAAATAATAGTTTTATATATTTTCAGTTTAACGTTTTTTGAAAGAAGTTGGGAGGTAAAAAGTCTCTGCAATGCATAATAGCACGCATTTTCTGAATTGAGCCTATGTTTAATTTCCTTGTGCATATCATTGCTATTTGTGATTATTGTTCCTAGGTATATGATGTCGGCCACTTCGTCAACATTTCTCTCATTTGTCATTAGCTGTCCATATCCATTATATAATGAAATTCTATGTGCGACCATATATTTAGTTTTATTGATATTTACTTCCAGTCCCAATTTCTTAGTGTTACTCAATAGTGTGTGCGTTTTGGCCTTTAGTATCTCTTCGCTAGCGCCAACAGTACATCATCAGCATAAACTAACAGCGTATTAATACTAATGAGTTGTAGGCCCTCTTCATCCTCCAAAGAGTTGATGGCATGCCCTAGCACAAAATTAAATAGTAGAGGTGGATTTCAAAAGTATCCGAAAAAAATCTGCCTACACGCACTCTACCCCTTGTGCCATTCAGACGAATTGGTGTAAGTCTAACTTTTTAGGAATTCCGAACTCCAGCGGGATACTATATTACTTGTCCCTCTTAATTGAATCGTATGCCTTTTTGAAGTCTACGTATAGTTGATGTACAGTACCATTACATTCCCATTTATTTTCTAAAATCTATCTTATACTATAAATCTGATCTGTTGTAGACCTGTTTCTTCTAAATCCACATTGATGGTCTCCTAGAATGCCATCCATATAAGGAGTAAGTCTGCTTAGTAATATATTTGTTAGAATTTTATACGAAGTTGAAAGTAATGAGATGCCCTTGTAGTTGTTGCAATCAGTTTTATCTCCTTTCTTATAGATTGGTATGATAATAGAGAATAAACTCATTTCGCATTCCTAAATTAGCATTACAGTAACAATCTAAAGGACTTCAAGATAAATGAAGACCAAAATAAAAATGTACTGAACAACACATCTGGAGAGATCTCATAGGAATAGTCTCAAACGAATTATACCTCAATTCGTTCATGAGGATGATTTGTTCACATGGAATTGTATTTGCGAGGACACACAAGCTAAATGAGACCGAAGGGGTCCAAATTAAAAAATATATATACAAAGGGCTATACTAGAATATTTCCACTCCAATAAGGATTCATGCTAGCAGAACCTTGCTTAATATCTATATTTTCTGACTTCCAACGAGATAAGTAAATAGTGGTGTAAACAATAAAGATGAAATCAGTAACACTGAAACATTTTCAGACTGCGGAAAAGTTTATTTTTACTTTTCCAGATTTGTGTTCCATGTAAAAACAAAGTCAATTGTTCAAAGCAATTTACTTAATAAATACAATTTTATATGTTCAAACATTTTATTATTGTGGCAATGTTTTAACTTCGTTTTTGAGCAAACAACTAGAGAATATACTGATTGCATCGTATTGTTCCTTTCTAGTATTTTGTTTGCGTCGGTTCGGTCATTTAATAAAACAATTAATGGCTATGATGTCCAGTACAACATATTATATAATGAAAAATTTCGTCTCTTCAGTAATCAAGTGTCAGCGGAATAACACTAGATTCGGCGGTGTGCAATGTTTTCTCAGGAGCCAAATTCCTAAGAGTAAAGCATGATTTTAATACACGACTTGCATCGAAGATTTTGATGGAAAGAGATAAAACCTAGAGAAAAAATACAGAAATTTAAGCATGGAAAAGCAATTGAAAAATTAGGAACTCAGTTATAAGGGACAAAATTACGATTGATGACACTGTTTTAGATTATATTAAAACTCACAAATTAAGATGATACGGACATGTCCAGCGAATGGAAGAGGAACGGCTACCAAATTGTGTTTTGGAATGGAAAGCTAAGAGAAGTCGAGGCAGAGGAAGACCTAAAACCTCCTGGAGTCAGGGAATATATTTATACATGAAGGAGAAACATCTACAACCAGGAGATTGGATGGACCAACAAAATTGGCTATTGGGAATCGGACGATGTCAAAGACATCAATCAACCAATGATCCATCTAAAATCAACATAAATAATTTATGGTAACCTATTCGACAATGGCGTATAAGCTCAATGTTAGGACTTAGCCTATTATTTGTTAGGATTTACTATAAATACTTCTAAAATGCACTGTAAAACACCGTAGAGGTTATGCAATATAATGTTACAGAATTCCGAAAAGGAAGATCCTGTACAGATGGATACTTCACTATTAAAATTCTAATAGAAAAACACAGAGAGTTTAATATTGAAACACACATGGCGTTAGTTGACTTGAAGAAGGCATTTGACAAAATAAATGGAAACAAATTATTAGAAATCCTCAAATATGATGGAATCCCAAACCAACTGATAAACGCTATATATGATATTTATAAGGATAATTACATCCAAGTTAAGATTGAAAATAAAATCTCGGAATGCAGACCAATTAATCAAGGAGTTAGACAAGGATGTGGTCTTTCACCAATGCTCTTCATAATATACATGAACTCAATTATTAAAGAGTGGAGACTACAACCACATGGCAGTATACCACTTAATAGATTATATAATTTAGACACCCTATTATTTGCAGATGACATTGTGTTTATAGCGAATTCAGAAGATGACCTACAACGTTCACTCCACTCTTTTCACCAAACGGCAATGAACTACAACATGGAAATCTCAACAGAAAAAATCTAAAGTGATGCCTTTCCTAGGAAAAGACTCAGTTCGCAGTAAAATTGTTATTAATAATAAAATATTAGAACAAACCAACACATTTAACTATCTCGGATACCAAGTTACATACGAAAAAGAAAAAGATTTTAGTCAAAAAATTATAAAATTTAACAGAGTAACAGGAATTATAAATAATATTTTCAAGCCAAACACAGTACAGCAACACACACGAACTAGAATTTATAAAACACTGGCCAGACCCATATTATGTTACGGCAGTGAGGCCTGGACAATTCGCAGTGTAGATGAACAAAGACTAACTGCGGCAGAAATGAAATTTATGAGACGTACTGTGGGCTATTCAAGGACAGACCATAAAAGGAATTCTGACATTCTCAAAGAATTACAAACAGAATCAGTCATGGAATATGTACAAAAATACAGAAACAACTGGAAATCTCACGTACGAAGAATGAGCAGAATAAGAATATCACATCAGATCTTAAATTACCAGCCACCAGGCAAGAGATCTTTGGGCAGACCCTTCAAACGTTGGATTGAGACCGTAACAAACCACTAGGTCTATCACATGAAAGGAAGAAGATGATGTTACAGTTAGGGAAAGGATTTTAAGGTGCAAAATTTGGTCGTAAAAGGGGGGGGGAAATGTTTGAAAATACAAGCAAGGTGCAATAAAGGTGCTGCTTAAAACCGGATATTTATCCCCATGTAATAATAATAAGGGTTTGGTTTTCTTATTTAATATTTAAATATAATTATATTTATTTCTAGTAGGAATGGAAATATGATTGATTTAGAGAATTCAATTTTTTTATAAGTATATAAACAAAATTCAATCTTGTCAATATAAACTGTTAATACAGTTAGATGTATTTCTAACTGATTTAATATCTGTAAAAGTACTTGAAATATTTGAATTTGTATTTTTTATAAACAAATAAACATGAAAGCAGAATAACGGCTTGTGAAATGAGACTCATGCACAGAACAGCGGGTTACACCAGATGGGATCGGAAAAGGAACACCGATATCTTAAAAGAATTGAAGACCACGCCAATTTTTAATATATTAAACAGTACCAACTAAATTCGAAACACCATCTTGAAAGAATGATTTCAAATCGGATCCCCAAACCTGTTTATAATTATATACCAAGAGGACGAAGATCACTGGGCCGTCCTGTGAAACGCTGGAGGGAAAATTGTCTATAGGATCGTAACAGGCCTTGGCCTAATACTTGGAAAGAAGAAGAAGAAGATAAACAAATAAATTGGATTGGACGAATTGGAAGGGAGTCAGTCAGTAGTACTCCTTCCTTTTCAGTTGGACTAATCAGAACTTCCAGATTGTAACAGAAATGAAATGGGATTTTTGCCAGAACAACAAGATGGCCACAATACTTGAAAGACGTCAGACATGTTAAACAATGGCTCATCAAGAATAAGAGTATTATTATTCATTTCTTGATATTAGTTGACAAAATGGTGTCAAAGTTATGGAAAATAATATTGTAGTATATATTTAATTCAACTGGAGTATAAATAATCCATAAAGTGAAAATAAAGTGTGATTGAAAATTGACTGTTAGAAATAGTCATATATTACATATATGAAGTAATAATCTTCTATAAGTGAAATTGATTAATTTAAGCCGAAATATTTTACATTATTGATTATTTACAAGATTCATCTAAACAGAAGTGAAAACGTTAATAAAATAACATTTACTTTAACTGTGAACAAAGTGTCGTTATTTGTTTATGTAAGAAACTTTCCCCCATTCCCCTGACGGGAGTGATCAGAGCCGTGGCAAATAACAGTGATCTAAATTATTACAATCATATATCTACAATGTGGGATATCACACCCAACAACCCACCTTCATGCTGTAACAATTCAATTAACGTTGAAACCAGTTACATGAACTCAACTTACATAATATGCATATCAGTTTGCACCATTTTTTCTTTTTTATAGAGTCCATAAGAGTTATTCTTGATCTTTAGTTTATTGCAATATTCACTTCGCAGATGGAACAGCTAAGAATGATGCAATCCGTTTCGATAAATTGCGTTTTGAATTCTGAAAGTGCATACAACTTAACCTTCGTAACAGTAGCCATGTTACTGTTGTGAAAACCCATTTGTAATACTAATAAAATACGTTGTGGTTCAGACTAGTAAAGCACAGCTAACAATTCGGTAGATATAGAAAACTGTTAAATTATTTCCTGTACTAATTGAACTTATTTTAAACTGTTACAGCATCACTTTAAATTTAAATGACTTCACAGCTATAGATTAGCCATTGTTGCTGGAATATAAATTACTGTCGATTTACATAAATTATATTATTATATACATTTATTATTTACTATTGTTGACTTCACACTGCAAATTACCTATTGTTTCTGAGGTATAAATTGCATAAATTATATTTTAATATTCATTTAATGTTGTTGATTTTTGACTGAGATTTTAAAAAGCTGTTCAAGAAGAAAAAAATATACATTTTTCTGTTCTATCTTTTAAAAATGCGGATCAAAAATGCTGAAACATATAAAAAAGAGGGAAAAGGTGCGAAATATAGTAATCTCACGAAACGGTGCAAAAGGTGCAACAAATTGTATTCATTTCGCTTCATTTCATCCCCCCAAATATATATATATATATAGAACTATTTGTATGAAACAGCTATATTTTTGGAAAGGTTTCGCACCTCAAAATCCTTTCCCTAGTTATAGTATGGCCACCGCTGTGGTCTCGAGGTAGCGTGCTGCCTTGTCACGCAGCGGGCCCGGGTTCGATCCACGGTCGGGGTAGTTTTTCTGGGTGAGGTTTTTATCGGGGTTTTTCCGCACCTGTAAGACAAATGTCAGGAAAACTTTGAGGCTCAAACGGTCCCCGAAAACATACAGCCATGATCATCATCATCCTTATCATTATCATCATTACCATTATCATCCTTCACCGGTGTGGAAAGCAACGGGAAGCTACCACACCTACAATTCCCTAGTAAAGCTGCAATTATAGCATGGAAATGAAAATGCTATGATTGCTGTGAAGGACCTGCCTTCGGGCAGAATTACTATGGATGGAGTTATGGTATATTGCATTACGATTGTGGTAACCATTTGATACGGATCAAGGAAAAGTTTGAAAAATCGGGGAGCTGGCGCCGCGTTTTTTTAAATTTCTGATATTCCGTTATGCGTTTACCACATGAGTATTGCATACTATTTTTTTTGCACTATGTGTATTTATTTCACTAATTAAGATATTAGCTAAAATATTAATAACTGTAAATGAAGATAGATGTTAGATTTCAGAAGGTGAATCGGCTATATGTGTTGCTATTGAGAAATAGTAAGTATTTTGATCATGTCGCCATCTTATATTTGTTAAAACTGTAAAACCAATTTCATTTGGGATTTATTTCCAATTATAGAGAAAGTTTTAGACGATGTGTGCAGTAATGATGAAATAGAAGAAGCGTGGAAAACTGGATGTGATAAATTAATACAGAAATTAATACAAATTGCAGTATCACTATCAATATTTCAAAATGTTTTTACTTACCGCACTAGTGCTTTTGGTCATTTTTAAAGTATTGAGATGTCTTTAGTTTTCATAGCAATCAAGATAGAATGCGGGAATGCCTAATTACGATGCACATCAACAATAACAGTAAGTATACCATATTAGTTGCACAGTGCAAAAAATATAAATTAGTTACGTGATATAGCAGTCGTCCTCAGGTAAATCAACTTCTGTTTAAGAAAATGGTCAAATGGTTAAAACAACGAAGGCCTTTTAAAATCAAATTTCATCTTCTGCATTCTATTTGGTATTTACCAGACCAAGTTAATTTAGTTATGCTTATTTCCCTAGAGATGTCACGACTGGTACACGGTCAACATATTCACCCAATGAGACGTCTAGTAGGTAATTAAGATAGTACTAGGATGATAAAGTCAGTAAAGTTTGCTTAGAGGGTTCTTGATTCAGTTTAAGATTCTTTTATGAGTCTGAAAATCTTCAGATTCGGGACACACGGTTAAATTCCCTCTCGGAGGACTTGCTCACTGGATTTTTATATCATGAAAAACCCCATCAGTCCCGGACGAGTCTGAACCCACGACCGTTGGGACCAGAGGCAAGGAACATAATCACTAGTCCTACGCAGCCTGAATTATGGTGTTACCGATCTCGAATATTATGCGTTAATTAATTGTTTTGGGCGATTGTGCGTTTTGTTGTACTTACAGGAATGGCGACCATGATTGATAGTTCAACTTCCTACATTTCGAGTTGCCAGCCTAAATAACTATACTGTAATAAAATAACTATACTGTAATTTTACATATTACAAACCACGTGTGGGAAATAAAACCACTACCCCCTATGTATACTGCACATAGTGCGATCAGTATTGCACTGGACAGCAGACGCGGGGATTTCACTATACACTCCTGACGCACTCGCGGCGGGGAACGGAGAGCGTAGGATCGCGGTGTTACAACCAAACACATTTTCGTAACTATTTTACAAATTGTCGTATTTACCAACTTTATTGAAGCAGGTGTTGGAACTGTTCACCTTCGTTGTCCATACATTTTTGACACCTCTTTATAAAATTTGTTGTACCGATTAAGGACTGTTGAACGTGACGGAATTTTTACACCCGAGAATCGTCTTTCAAAAAGTCTTCGTAATTCGCTGGCAGACTGAGTCAAGAAATATTGATCATAAATAAATACACGTTGTTCAGTAGAAAAATTATTAGGCATTATACAGTTTACACTTATACACACGTCATTCAGTTTATATTTATACACGCCTGTTTTATAAGATACAAATTTTAAAATTGAAATAACTTATACACCATTCAGTACACTAGCAAAAGCCAGCCATCACCTTATCCACTCGAAGCATACAATCTGACTGCGATCGTGAATGCGTGCGATGTACTTGTATACTTCTGAGTCTGCGCACATTTCAAGTCCCGTGTCTGCCTTCGTCACCGCACAGCACAAACCCCGCGTCTGCTGTCCAATGCTATACTGATCACACTGTACAATGTAAATAAAAAAAATATCTAAAAGTTAGTTTTAATATACATTATACGAAAAAAATCACTGCATTTTAAATGAACTGAACTTTATTTGAAACAATATAAAACAATAAATACGTACTTGCCGCCATTTTATAACTAATTGGTTCACGGCCTTCTGTAGTTTCAGCTAATAAACATTGTCCTCACTGTAAACGTTAGGCAATTGCTTATAATGAACGCAAATATTTCCGACAAAGATATTATTATTATTTTACTATTATTTATAATTCTGAAAACACCATCGCGCAAAAAATAATGTACAACACGGGTTTGTGAAGTGTTTCACAGAATCTTGAAAATTAAAAACTTCGCTATCGTTCGGCTTTTAAACATTTTCGTCGGTTCTGTAAAAACCACTTCCCAACCTCGCATCGTAATATATTATTTTTTAATTGACAGCTGCCAGCCTGTAATATCATTATACACCCATAAATAAAATGTTAGATATCTCTGGTTGCATTTCAGTTAGAACTGCTGTTTTTTTAGTGAGTAGCCGTATCATGTGTTGGTAGCACTGTCATTTCTCTTATCGATAGTTGATAACATTTCGATAGTCGAATATCTCCACAATCGCTTGTGTTTGTTTTTAGCCATGTGCTACTGTGCGCGAAACTATGATTTCTAGTATGTTCAAGCATGGTTTTTGTAATTATTTTCTGTATTATAAGTCTTATTACACTGGTCAACATGATTTTAGTCTCATGAGTACCAATAGTTGTACTTAATACCGTTTTTTATAGTGTTTTCAAATATGTATTCGGAATGTCTCCATCATGCACAGTTTTTATTTAAATTTCAATGAATGGATCTAATAATTATTTTTTTAATAAACCTAGATTTCTTCCTGGAATATATTGGCGCACTGAGCGATGAGCACGGGGAACACTTTCATCAGGAGATTTCAGCTATGGAAAAGATATATCAAGGCAAATGGAATCCTAATATGCTGGCCGATAATTGTTGGACCATCAAGAGGGATACTCCACAGGCGAAATATAGCAGAAAATCGTCATTTCTTACTTTCTAGGTGAGTCCGAATGTTCGAATATTGTGTAGTTACGAATGAAAAAAATATCAAAGTGTTTTGAAATTATAAATGCCTGTCTCTCGGAAACGTTGCGTGATGGAGAAAAACCGATATCATATTTGAATTTAGGAGAAAAAATATTATGAGAATCGCATATTTTTCTTTCCGAGACAAAAAAAGTGTATTTGTTTTGTTGCTCAGTGTTATTTATAAAATGGTGGGGTTTGCTGTTCCTACAAACGCTCTTCAAAAGATAACATCGTAGCTTCCAAATTTAAAGCTAAGCGTGAAAGGACCGATGAGTATTTGTCAGAGATTTCTTATTTTAGTTTACGATACAGGGCCTACTGCTTCAATTCTCTTTCAAAATAAGACTTATTCAGGATTTTTACACCTGAAAAATCTATCGACTGCACCCGGTTTGAACTCAAAAACCTTGGACCAGATATTTGCATGTAAGCACTGAGTCCACTGAGGCAGACTGATTTAATTTTAGTTATACAGTAAAATTTGTTCAAAGCGGAATCGCATGGGACCAATTACTTTTTTACATTACACAACTTTCCGCATTATAAAAAAAAACACTAACCAATATTAGATTACAGAGCACCGTATGTCTTTTTATGTACCTTGGATTACTATTGTAGTTCCGCTGTCGTTGGAATGTGAAGTGTAGTATGTACGAGCGACTTCGACGGTAACGTGCGAAAAAAATAATCTCGTTTCCTCAGCGTTAAAAATGTCTCCTAGGCGCGAATCCTTAAAATTAAAGTATGGAGTTTCGGTTTCCACTCACTAACTGAGGTCCGGAAATTTGGAGAATTTTTAATCGCAGACTTGTAAAACACTCCCACACTTCGTTGTATTTTTTATTTATTTATTTTTTTGCTCTTCATTTGATAATTTCATTCATTAATTTTTCTTTGTGTTTCAAAATCTGATAAATTATTTAAATTTAGTCATTATTTCGCGTACCGAGAATTTGTTTTTCTTTATCTTCAATCACTTTCCCTTTTCTTTTAATGACAATGATACATACGATTTAGCCATCTTTATTGCGTTAATTCAGATCGCTACCTGTGAAAGATACGTACACAATCGGTCTCAACCTTAAAATAATTTAAGATTTTACATTATACTGGTTATGTGTAAGATAGATGTCACACGCCAAATATTTGTTAAATGAACCTGTATTCCGCAAACCCTGTGTGCAGTGAGGCTGAAAGAAAATTGCAGATACAGGAAGAAACTCTACTTCTCCCGGAGGCAGGAGCCATCACTTATTGTTAATTCGCCTAACGGTAATTCAATGAAGCGGAAACTAATTTATTTCTCTCTCTATCTGATAAACATTTTTTTCATGAATTGTGTAGAAATATCCTTCCGTTTCCGGGTTAGGCAGATTCCGTTTTATTCAAAATAAATACACGTAAAATTACTATTATCTCGCCGGGAACAATAAATTTGTTCATATTGGACAGATTTCCGCAATATTCAAGTTCTGGATTAAACACGTTTTACTATATTACATTATTACGATCAAATTAATCTCTCTCAATAGCAGGATATCAAAGAACAGACAAAAACATAACACAGAAATAAGACAAAAACTAAAAATGGAGGAATTAAACTCAACAATAGAGAAATACACAACAAACTGGAAAGAACACTTGGCAATGATGACTGAGAATAGAATACCAAAAGCAGCATACAACTATTCACCACGAGGAAGAAGAAGTTTGGGAAGACCAAGGAAAAGAAGGAAAGAGCAGTAATTTGGAGCCGGAAGAGGCTTAGTAAATAAGCCTAAACCGTGAAGAAGGAGAAGATTAATCTCTCTCACTTTTCTTTCCTTAATTTAACCTCTCAGTTATTAGGCATATTTACGGGCCCTAAGTCAAAAATATCATACAAAGACACGCATCCGAGAGACCTATTTAATTCTGAATATAATAATTTTTTACACAAAGGACATGGACAGCCTCACGGAAGAGTGACCAGCTCAATGGCCGAGACCATGGAAATTATCCTGGCAATACATTTCTGATCAGTTCACCGTTCTAGTCTCTAAGTAGCGTGCCGCCTTTCACGCAGTTCAAATCTAGGTCGGGACTAAATTACTGGATGATGACTTTTTCGTGGTTTTACTTCACTTTTAAGGCAAATGTCAGGAAACGTATAGGCCCAAATAGTCCACACCATACGGCCATCATAATCACCATCGTTCATAATCACGATTGATTAAGTTTAGGATTATGGACTGACTCTCCTGGCGCACCACTATCATCATATCATTATCAGGGCAGCGTAACCCCGCCTTCCAGGCGCCCTAACCTCAGAAATTGGTTACTTTTACGCCAATACTAGAAGAGAACACCAGGGATGACGAAATAACCTGGGACATTGAAAAAAAAATACAATCATTAATTGGGTTGACACATGAGTAAAAACCAGGAAAAACTCTCCAGTGAAATTGATCACGCAATCTGCGTAATGCGAAATGGAAATGCAAATGCTAACGCAGCTGCCAACTTGTGTGGTTACTTTGTTTTGTTTTAGTCATTTCTTGCGTTTGTTTTTCTACTTACTTTCTAACATAGTTCCATTTGTTTTGTACGCGTCATTTGTTTTTCGATTCGCTCCCACATGGTCACCAGCAGACCATGAAATAACACCTTGCACTCTGAAAGGAACGGCTGATGGCATTAGCATCCCTGATGCCTGTCACAGTCACTAGGACTTTTACCCATCAAAAAGAAGGACATCGATTTTCACGAGGGCGACATCCCAAATCCCTGGATGTTTCCAGATTGAGTATGACAATAACTTTCTTTCTGTTTCTTTAAGATTTACAGTACATAAATAAATATGGTCTTGTGAAATAGATTATTTTCTAAATAATTTGTTTCAAAAATAGTTATTAACAAATGCAAAACTTATTTATTATACAATTTTTTTTTACAAATGCCCCAGGTTTTCTTTAGACATTCCTAGTTTCTCTCCTGGCATGGCGTACTTGTAACCCACTTCTGAGATTGGGGCGCCTGGAAGGCGGGGTTATGTTGCCCCGATGGGTGATGTTGATGATAATGGTGCGTCAGGAGAGTCCCTAATCATAAGCTTAATCTAAGATGAATATGAATGATTGCGATGGCCATATGATTTCGGGGACCGTTTGGGCCTTAAAGTTTTCCTGACATTTGTCTCACAGGTGAGGAAAAACCCCGATAAAAACCTCACCCAGATAAACTGTCCCGACCGGGGATCGAACCCGGGCCCGCTGTGTGAAAAGCAGCACGCTACATCGAGATCACAGCGGTGAACTATTATACAAATGTTTAATATTATATATTTTATCCATGGGTAGAAGACAAATGCCAGGAAACTTTAAGGCCCAAACGGTCCCGAACATAATTTGGCCATTGTCATATTCGCCATGTTTACTATGAACGTGTGTGTGTTTGTGTGAATGGTGTACCTAGTCTTAATATTGTGTTTTCTTGGAGAAGGCCCTTAATTGAGCTGATCACTCATTCGTGGAGATCCTCCATGTCCTTGTGGGGTCAGAAAAAATATGTGTATGATCCATAGTTAAAATCCCTATAGGTACACGACCTGCAGGGAAAATATTTTTAACTATGGAACACTTACATAATTTTATTGATCACACAAGATCATGTAGGTTTCCCAAATGAGTGATCAGCTCAATTCGGGGCCAACTCCGAGAAGACCTAATATTTAAAGTCCCATTCACTAAAGCCCTCCATTGTTCCCTATCCTCAGCTGATTGAAACAAGTTCATAATCACCTATATCCATTATCCTAAGATCGATCCGAATATTATTCTACCAGTTTGATGACTTTTTTTTTCAGAATTTGTATTTCAATAAATGTTTTAGAACATTTCAACCGACAACCAATCCAGCCACATGACCTACCCATCTCAATATTCTAGACTTATTAATCATGAACATTTTAATATAGGAAAATACGGATTTCCTCGTAGTGACGTCTTCATTCTCAACAATATGGGACCAAATATACGCATTATGATCCTGTTTTTAAATACTTCCAATTAATTTTATTCTGGTAATGTAATAGTCCACGAATCAGAATCATATTGTTTTATATATTATTATATATAACACTAAAGTGGTGGCATTTATTAGGAAAAATCCAACAAGAGCCAAAATAATAGTAAATGATTTTGTAATAGAACACGTAATGGAATTAAATTATATAGGAGTTTTCCTAGGCAATGATCGGACAAGAGATATTAATAGAAAGCTTAATATGTTTTAACATATTTGCGGTACAATTAGAAGAAAATTAGCAAAGAAACTTCGTAAAGAAACACCCCTAAAAGTTCTACGAAGTTTTAGCTATTCCTGTTCTGTTGTATGGCTAGGAATGTTGGACTTTCACCAAAAGTTTAATAAAAATACTGGAAGCAGCCGAGATGAAATTCCTGACTACGATATGTGACATGAAGTCCTCTTTTGGACAAACGGAGGAATGAAGATATTCGTGAGGAATTACAAATAACTAGTGTGGTAACAAAAATAGAAGAACATAGAAATAAATGGTTTGAACATGTTAGTAGAATGAGTGAGGATAGAATACCTTATAGGATGTTAAATTACAATCCACAAGGACATAGAAGTAGTGGAAGACCATTTAAATATTTTACAGAATAAGATAAAAATGTAAATATCTTTAAATTCGATACTATTGTAGTATGAGCTAAAAGTAATACTCTTCTATAAAAAAAACCCTCCCAGCCGGATTTGAACCAGCGACGTATGGATTACTGAAATTATATACCACTAATAAGAGTTCACTGCTCTACCAACTGAGCTCTTACAACGATTGACTAAAAACTCGAAAAGTCCGCAACCTATTATACCAGTTTTCAGTTTTTTGATTTTCGGATGATTCTGGCCAGGATTTTAGAAACAAAATATGAAATTATTGTATTGTCACGGGTCCTCTACAAGTATACAAAGTTTCAAGTCGATCCAATGTTTCTATGTGGGTGAAAATCGCGTTGAAAGATTCCGTTACATAGATACAAAAACACTTTTTTTGATTTTCTGATGATTATGGCCAGGATTTTAGAAAATAAATAAGAAATTATTGTATTGTCACGGGTCCTCTACAAGTATACAAAGTTTCAAGTCGATCCAATGTTTCTAAGTGGGTGAAAATCGCGTTGAAAGATTCCGTTACATTGATACAAAAAAACGTTTTTTTTGATTTTCTGATGATTATGGCCAGGATTTTAGAAACAAAATATGAAATTATTGTATTGTCACGGGTCCTCTACAAGTATACAAAGTTTCAAGTCGATCCGATGATTTTAAGTGGGTGAAAATCGCGTTGAAAGATTCCGTTACGTAGATAGATAGATAGATAGATAGATAGATAGATAGATAGATAGATAGATAGATAGATAGATAGATAGATAGATACAGGTCAAGCTAATATAAAGCGTGTAAAAATAGAAGAACATAGAAATAAATGGTTTGAACATGTTAGTAGAATGAATGAGGATAGGATACCTTATAGGATGTTAAATTACAATCCACAAGGACATAGAAGTAGTGGAAGACCATTTAAAAATGGAGCGAGCAACTATAATATGGAGCCGGAACAGATCACAAATAGTCTAAACCGTGATGATACATGATGATATATAACACTATAAAAGACATTGAAAAATATATGAATACTTGTCATGATCATTTACAGTGAAGCACTCAAACCGACTACAAAAATAACTTTTTTGTACCAATCTCAAGGATTCAGAAGCAGAGGAAGACCAAGACAACAGCTCACATCTCCAGAGCATACTGAGACTTAGGAACAGATTCAGAAAAATAACGTAAACCTAATAATATGTTCATTATGATAATGATAAATATTAACCAACTCACTGGTACTATCGAACTTGTAAGTTCATGGCCGCGCGGACATAAGCTCTTCACACATCCCTATCATGAGCTAATATTTTCCAATCATTCCCTGTATAATCTACTTCCCTCAAATTAAGGTTAATGGTATCCTCCCACTTCATTCTTGGTCTATCAAATGGGCGTTTTCCCTCTGGATTTCCTACAAGAAGCTTCCATGCCTCTCTTTCAGTCCCCATTCGTACCACATGTCCTGCCCTTCGCAGTCTATGAGACAACTGTTCTTATTATATCTAGTTTCTTATAAAGGTCATGCAGCTTACTGCTATGTAGTTTTCTCCATTTGCCTGCCTGTTCATCTCTCTTTGGTTCAGAACGTCTCCTGACAAATTTATTCTCAAATAATCGTAATCGTTTCTCCTCCCTTAAAGTAAGAGTCCATGCTTCGCATTCATATAAGACAATGGGAGAATAACAGTTTTATAGATGTTTAGTTTAACTTTTTGACGGTCGTTGGGAAGACAAGAGTCTCTGTAATGCATAGGCTAATAGCATGCTTTCCAGCATTGACCCTATGTTTAATTTCTTTGTTCATCTCATTCTTATTTGTAATTATTGTTCCTAGATATTTGAATTCAGCCACTTCTTCAAAATTTCTCACGTTTGTCATCAATTGTCAATTTTCATTAAATGATAAATGTATGGTATTATAATAGTAAAAAATGTTAGAGTAATTCCATCATAGGCCTTCTAAGCCTTGGAGATTTCAGCTACTTCATGGACAGCTTTACCTTCAGAACATGTGCCTGATGCCCATTTTCGATAGTATTTCAGTCGAACTCAGGGTCATAGTGCGCCAAAAGGTTTAGGCCGGTTTAAAAATTCTAACCGCCCCCCCCCCCCGAGACTCGATCCCGTTACTTTCCGGCTTATAGTGTATTACCCTAACGATCTAGAATAGAATAGATTTATTTAACCTGATATAATAATAATAATAATAATAATAATAATAATAATAATAATAATAATAATAATAATAATAATAATAATAATAATAATAATAGTAATAATAATAACGGTGCAGAAACATGGGAATTTAAATCTAGAACAATAAGTAAATTAAATTTTGCAGAAATGTATTTTTGGATGCATTCAGCTGCAATTTCTGTTAGAGATAAAATAAGAAAGAGTGTAATTATTAAACAAAAGATGAATGTTCAAACTTCGCTTGTGGGTTTCATAAAAGTAAAACAAGCAATTAAAATTATATAGTCACGTAAATAGAATGACAAAACATAGATTCCAAAGAAGAATAGCAGAATGGGTGCCACGCGGTAGAAGAAGAAAACTGATAAAATAACATGTATTCTTCATGTTTTGAGAAGCATGAGGAGAAATGGATTGGAGGATGGAGATTGGAATGACAGAGAGATGTGAAGGAGAATGTTATTTTGTAAGCCCATGTTTTCCCTTAACAGAGATTTAGGCGCTCTCCTCCTACAAGGAAGAATTTGAACTAGGACCTATATTAATTTGCTAACACTTGTTTTCCTACTGAAGTCATTTGAGTGGTCCGTGGTCAGCGTTCGGCCTCATACTGACATCTCGGAAACCAAGGTAGTACTAGGACGGAAAAATTTGGTAAATTTTGCTTAGATGCCTTTTCATTCAGGCTTGAGGATTTTTTACGAGCCTGAAAATCTTCAGACTCGGGATCTACGGCTTAAAGTCCCTCCCGGAGGACTTGCTCCTTGGATTTTTCCGTCCTAAAAAATCCATCGACGGCGGCCGAGTTTGAACCCGCGACCCTCGGGACCAGAGGCAAGGAGCATAAGCAGTGGTCCACTGCGGCCGGTGTTAATAGATTAATAGGGCGCAGGAAGATGTGAAACCTGCTAAATAATGATGATAATAATAATAATAATAATGATAATAATGATAACAATAATAATAATAATAATAATAATAATAATAATAATAATAATAATAATAATAATAATAATAAAGTATAGTATAGTATGATAAGTAAACAGATTTAAAGAGCCTTGGAGAAATTTTTAAAAACTACTTTGCTGTAATTCTGAAGTAAGTGAACCGCAGTCACGTGGATGCGGGCATTAACTGTGTGGAAGTTTGAGAGCCTGCAGGAACTACAGATTATGTCAACCACTTTATCAAAAAAGCTTAAGAAAGAGAAGAAACGACATTTCAGCAAGATAAATAAAGTATCACTGCTCATAATAAAAAATATATTCCTTCTACAAATCCTAGATTTATTTTCAAGTACAATCTCTATTACAGTGAAAATGATTCTTTTTATAACTCGTTTATTGTAATTTACTGTTGCCACAATCTTTAACAAGAGGGTAATTACGCAAACAAAGCAAATCTGTTTCAGATACGTAAGTTTCTAATTTATAACATGTAGAAAAGAGGATGTTAATTTGCATTCAGAATAAGACAATGTTTAAAAAATTGTTAAACATCTGACGATGAAAGATAAGTTTTGTTAAGGGGGTGATGGGTGAATTTTCTACTTTCTACATATTTTGAGCTAGAGGCTTAAATTTTTCTACAATCTTTCACTACATGATACATAATGATGTGTTTAAGTTTTATTCTTGTGAGACATTTATTTTATGAGTTATTAAATATTACGTTTAAAAAATGCATATATTATAATTAAATGGGTTCCACAATTTTTTAGTAAAATATATAATTTTTTTTTTTTTACAAGACCCCAAAAATATATAGAAAAACATCATGCATTAGAATTCTTATAATGTGAATACAAAGAGAGAAAAAATAATGCTGTACCTCATGCGTGGAATTACAAAACAAAATTAATAATTGCATACATTTTATTTTTTATTTCTTAAAATACTACTTCAATCATGAAACCCAAGCACTACTTTGTTACCCTTTTTTTAGGACAAGCAGTAAAACTTTGAACCTTCTAAAACAAAATTTCTGAATTCCATTCAATTTTGAATGTACAAAAATGCAGTGAAAATAAAAGTGTAAAAAACAAGTTTAAAGATTTGCATGCAGGTGATATTTAACTGGCGCAACCTTTTAACTCTAACGGAATTTAGTGCACTTTGAAGCGCCATAGGCCTCTGAACCTTTGCCAATATATACATTAGAGTACAGGCTATATTTTAGTTCAAAAAACAAAAAAATGTCAATTTTGATCTCAAATGGTGAATTTTTCAGTCATCACCTCCCTTAAATTCTGTGATACATTTTTAGCAGTAACACATGACTTTATAACATTTTATCATTGTTTCTCGTATGTCACACACAGTTTTTATTTCAAATTGAATTTAATTAGTTGTCCTAGATGTTACTGAATGCTGTTTTATATCGAAACGAATTTAATTATTAGTTCTAGATGCTATTGAGTGTACAACAGGGATTTTTTTAATGAACTTTTCGAGTTTCTCTGAAACACGATAAGGAAATCCATTATTTTTATAACTCCTTGTTGATAAAGAGATTATTTTCATTTTATTGGACTCACGAGTAAAGTTTCATTTAGGATTTTACGGAATATCTAAGTAATTTGGTGTGTAATGGTGCAGATCTAGCAGAGCACTGAATCACCAGGAGGTAGTAATTGTTGGAGAAACATCTGTGGCCCTAGTGTTGTGCCGTCTCATAAAATACTTGGCTCACTCTCCCCTATCTATGCAATTTACTGTAACAATGTACTAAGTATTATAGTCTAATCTAAATAAATTCAATTCCTTCCTTCTAAAAGCCGAGCTTTTCAAAATAATATTAATTTTGTGCCATTGAATTGATTAATTCTTACAGAATAAATAACATATTATTATTATTATTGTTATTATTATTATTGTTATTATTGTTGTTATTATTGTTGTTGTTATTATTGTAGTTCCTTTTATTATTCATTGTATCACTAATTTAATTTTAATTGTATTTAGTTTCATTCTATTATTAGACATTAATTTCATTATTATTCAATATGACAGATAATTAATTGTTCAATGACTATTATTGTAACTTTTTTTTTGTATTCATATGTAACATATGTTTTTCCTGTTTAATATGACTATTATTGTAATTTTTGTATTCATGTGTAACATATGTTTGTCCTGTTTAATATGACTATTATTGTATTTTTTTTGTATTCATATGTAACATATGCTTGTTCTGGTGAGTGGAAGAGAAGGCCACATGGCCTTAACTCCACCAGGCTAAATAAATCTATTCTATTCTATTCTATTCTATTGTTGTTGTTATTATTGTTGTTGTTATTATTGTTATTATTATTATTATAAATATTATTATTATTATAAATTATTATTATTATTATTATTATTATTATTATTATTATTACGATTTTACAATGTCTGTACGATTCTCTGGTAACATAAATACAATATTTTCTTTTTTACTTAAATTTGCATTATTGTCTGTTCACTCGATCTCCTATTACATCAACATTTTAACAATTTTATACATTGAGCCCATATAGTCCACCGCTTTGGTCTCGAGGTAGCGTGCTGCCTTGTCATGCGCGGTTCGATTCCCGGTCGGGAGAGGCTCCTGGGTGAGGTTTCTTTCGGGGTGTTTCCTCACCTGTATGATAAATGTCAGGAAGCATAGGGCCCAATGGACCCCGAAAATCATCCGGCCATCATCATCGTCCTTATCATCATCATCATCCGTTACCAGTATGGAAAGCAACGGGAAGCTACCACACCTATAATTCCCTAGTAAAGCTGCAAAGGATAGCATGAAAATGCTATGATTGCAGTGAAATACCTGCCCTCGGGCAGAATTACTATGGATGGATGGAGTCCACGTAAGAGGTGATTTATTTTTTCTTTAGCTATTATTACTATTACTATTTTTATTATTATTATTATTATTATTATTATAGTTATTATTTCTACTATAAAATTTCGTATTTCTTTAAAAAAATTAAATATACCTCCTATAAATATTTCTAAAAAAATCTGATTCTAGAATAGGCCTACTCCCGCATAATTCTCGCCCAATAATTTTTCTAAAATTTGTATACATTTTTTCAGTTTTTTAAAAATTATACACCATAAATATATCTGTTGCGACAAGAGTCGCTCTCTCTGTCGGTATTAGCAGACACCTGCCGTCTGTTATTACGCTAATTATGTAGTTCGTCTGACTGCCGCTTGTAGGCGCCTGAATACAGTAACGCTGAGTTGTGTTGGTAGCATTTGGTTACACTGTTGCCAACTTCTGCGTATTGTTCAGGTCTGTAGATGACTACAACACTCTTTCTCAGTGTTAGCCGGGCCATCGTGGGCGATGGTATCGTTTTGATTATTGGAGGTTGAATACCTCACTCAGTGTGTGCCAGTCCGTCGAGGACGACGGTCCTGTTAGTTAAGAGGTTTAAGAACACCTCATTCTCAGTGTGTGTTTGGAGCTCGTTGTGCGTTAGGCTCTCGCAGTGTGCGTTAGGTAGCCTCAGTGCGTGTTAGGCATTCGCAGTGTGCGGCGGGCACTCTTACGTGGTTATTGAGGACCACGTGCTGCCTGATCCGAAGTTGATACTCTTCGAGGCCCCTCTACTCCTAGGAACGGACTTTGATTAAACATTTGATTCTGCTTATTTGTATCCACGTCAAGTTAGCACAGAAATAAACTTGATATTTTCACCGATTACATGTGTTTGTAATAACTAAATTTCCCCTTTATGAAATCCAGCACACCAGATGAATATCAGGCAAAGAACTCAAAATTGGACCGTGTTGGCAACAACAATATCCTTAAGAAATATAATTTCAATATTTTATAGATATTACTCCCATAAAACCAGTATTGATTCTCAAGTTGGCCCATTCCTCCTGAAGATCTCATCTGGGTAAAGTGGATTTTTTTTTCGAAAAGGCACGGTATTCTTCGGAGGGGAATATTACAATCCGCTGTTCCATTAACACGATCGTGTGTGGTATGTTTAAGACTTAATACAAGTAAAGTATATCATTACAGATGTTAGGATTAACCCCAAGACATAAGTAAGAAATTCTAGTAAGTATCATAGGCCTTGCAGGCCCTTGGAGTAGCAGATGGATCCCATTATTCTAGGAAATCGGCGCTAATTGTCAGCTAATGTTTCAGCCATGCGTAACGACTCCCTCTGTTCCTAAAACATATGCGAGGCACTCATTTCTGTTAAAAGCCGAGTCGACCCTATAGACCAGACAGTTTAGACCAGTTTAAAATTATTCAACCCATCAGGACTCGACAATTTATAACAAATATTGGGGCCTACTTCTTCCACTAAAATTGACTTTCACAAAATATTAATTTAGCCCTGTTTTTTTATTGCTAAAATTATGTTGTTGTTCCCTAAATTAAATATTTTCCTTCGCCAACAATCCAATTTCTTCTCATAAAACTTGAATTTGCTAAAAAGTGTATTCTTCCATAATTAAAAACATACGCCATTTAACTGTATAAAAACACCTATAATTATTTTCCCATCTTTAATTACACTGGTAAACATGATTTTTGTCTCATGAGTACCAATAGTTGTACTTAATGCAGTTTTTTATCGTGTTATCAAATATTTATTCGGAATTTCTCCATCACCCACAGTTTCTTATTTCAAATTCAATTAATGGATTTAAATAATTTGTTTTTCAATAAACGTTTTTTCGTCCATTTGTCCATTGTAAAATAAAACCAAATGAGCTAACTCAAATGGTTTCAGCTATGGAAAAGAGGTATCAAGGCAAATGGAATCCTAATATGCTGGCCGATTATTGTTGAATCATCAAGAGGGATGCTCCACAGGCGAAATATAGTAGGAAATCGTCATTTCTTACTTTCTAGGTGAGTCCGAATGTTCGAATATTGTGTAGTTACGAATGTAGAAAAATCAAAGTGTTTGAAATTATAAATTCCTGTCTCTCGGAAACCTTGTCTGATGGAGAAAAACCCGATATCATATTTGAATTCAGTAGAACAAATACTATCAGAATCACATATTTTTCTTTCTGAGACAAGAAAAAATTTCTTTTTTTTTGTTACACAATGTTATCTATCTTTCTTTCTGTCTCTAACCCTGTCACAGTTAAATTTTCTCCTTGTAGATAGACTAACCTGTCTCACGCCTCCCGGGACGTTCTGGGACATGACCTGTCAGGAGAAAATATATATTTTTTGTTAACTCGCTAACACGTACACACTTTTATTATCACTAAAGGACCTAGAAAATAATAAAATATGTATTTGTGACCTGAAAAGTTTTAAAATATAACCCATAATAAAAAATATGACCTTATAATTTAGTGAATTTATTAAAAATGTAAACTAGGCCTAATGGTATTCATTCAAAACTTATTTTCCAAGAATTCAACATTCGGTGCAAGTAGGGTTGTAACGTATCGCTCTTTCAGAGAATGTCTATGAATAAAAAGATACCTTAGAACAAGTGACCAAAACAACTTGACACTTACATTATTACGTTGATTATTTACGTTTGACTGACAACTTGTAAAAATCCTTGAAATATGACTAAAATAAGACTATATATGACAATTTTTTAAAGCAGAATTTTAATATTATAATGAATATAAAAGTTAAAGTTAATAATTTCGTATTTTAAAATTCTCTTAATATTTAAATATAACTGAAATAAATATCATCATCATCATCATAGTACATTCACGAATTTAGGCCATTTGTTGACCTGTTTCGGCCTCAAGAGAAACACCATCCAGAAGTCTTTTGAGTGAACGTCCTGGTCTTCTTCTTCCTGCAGGTTGATATCTTAACATTTGTTTGGGTATTCTGTGATCTTCCATTCGATGAACATGTTGCATCCATCTTGACTTATAATCAGAAATTTTGTTTTCTAAAGATTCCACGTGTAATTCTTCTAAGATGTCTTCATTTTTTTGTGATCTAGTAGTGTGTATCCTGCAGTCCTCCGAAGATATCTCATTTCAGCAGATCTAAGTCTCTGTATATCCTTCTGTTTCAACGTCCATACTTCGCTACCATACAAAAGAGTTGGAAGAGACAGTGTTTTATACACTTTTAGTCTTGAATGCTTTTGGACTAACTGTGGCTTGAAGATACAATTTATTAACCCTAAAATTCTTACAAATTTAGATATTTTTGCATTTACATCCTTTTCTTCTTCATATGAGATATTGTATCCTAGATATGTAAAATTATTCACCTGCTCCAAAATGTTATTGTCCAGTACAATTTTACTTCTGACAGGATCTACACCTTGAAATGCCATAATTTTTGTCTTTTCTGTAGATATCTTTAATCCATATTCTTCTGTAATTTTGTTAAGTTCATACAGACCTTTCTGTAGATTATCTTCGGAATTTGCTATTATTATAAATAAATTAAATAAATAAAAACATTTAAATACTTCATTGTTGATTATTGTTGAATAAAAATGTTTCAGTAACAATTAAAGAAATTGCACTACATAACAGTTTCTGTAATACTATGCTTTTAAAAATTCTTTCAAGTCATTGTTGTCAAAATTATAAATCCTTCTGTTATAACTTTAATAAGAACACCTGCCTAACTTCATATTCTTAAATGAAAGTAAACTAAACTCTGATTGGATGTTAAAACAATTAACTTTATTTTTTTAAGAAATCAAATTAAACCTTGTATTTAAAGGACTATTAACCAATAGAATTTAAATATAACATCATGTGATGTAATAATGATCTTAAAATTATAAAAGAATTACACTAATCATTCTGTATACAACTTTTAACGAAGATACAAGCAAATAGAGGTCTCCTGATAAAATGTAATATTTAATACAATAATAATAATTGATTCAAGAAAATAAAATAAATTATTTTTAATTGACGGTGAAGAATAATACTACCTACATTTACTTAATCTGCTGGGAACTTTAACAAGTGAATAAATGTGAAGTTATTTCTATAAGAAACAGTTTTTAGTGATTTTTAAAGTGTTTTCCTATCCGACCCTAAGAAGAGAATCCGGCTCTACCGAAAATTAAACCCAACCTGAACCAGCAATTCTTTTTTTCTTTTTTTGGGACATAAATCCTCCTTCGAAATGTTACTACAACATCGGGCATGAACAGAATTACTTCTTCAAAGAATAAAAAGAGATCTTGGAACAAGTGACCATACAACTTGAGACATACATCATTATGTTGATTATTTAAGTTTAACTGACAACTTATAAAAATCCTTGAAATATGACTAAAATAAGACTATATATAAGAAACATTGGAACAAATATGAACAAAAACTGGAAAAAATATGTTTTAAGCCAATAAAATTCAATAAATTAATAAAATACATACATCGTAATGTTATTTACTTAGTCGAAACTCAAAATAAAGGTTTAAAAAATTAAATGTTACTGGAAACCGCCTTGTTTATCACAAAAAGACTGGAAGGCCTCTCCAGATGATCAGTTGAATGTCGAGGCCATCTCTGCGGCAACAAGAACATTTAAGGCATAATACACCGTTCACTCATGCATTCGAACATAGCTAGACTAATGCCATTTTTGGGTGATTATGAGAACAAAAAAGTATTCGGGGACTATTTGAGCCTTAATGTTCCCAGGACATTTGTCTTCCAGGCGAGAAAAAAACTTAACAAGGGAAATGTCTACAATTGCATGGCGGAACCTGCCTTGAAATTTATTCCAGAGAAACATTGTGATCTACCAAGGCAGTATAAAAAAGTATTTGCTTTTTAACTGCAAGGTACTAAAATCCTGTACCTATTCTCCCATTTAAAACAAAGGGAAGTAATATATACTTTTATGGTAGGTTTCAGCATGCTATGCTTGACAGTTCTTTTGTAACAAAAAACTCTTAGTGAGGAAACTTTTCCTGATCGAATATGAAATCCAGCATTTGAGGCAACGACTTTAAACCTAGACCACAGGAGTTTCCACACTTTCAACTCCTCAAAAATATAACTTTTATTTTAAAAAAACTTTTTAAATATTTTACTATATGCTGATGATATTATAATATACAAATATAGTATCATACTTTAAACTACTACTACGTCGCTTTGGATAATCGTATCTAAATGAAAATGGTGATAATCAAAAGAGAAACTCAAAACGTTTTTGTTATACCTCATAAACATTGAATGTGGCCCCCACGAGTGACGCTGCAGACACCGCTGTCTGCTAAATATCCAACAATGAATCCATATCGACAACAAAAAACATGATTAAATTAAATTTAGTTTCTGTATTGTTGTCCATTATTCTCCATTGTCGACATTGTTAACATACACAAAACGTTTTGAGTTTCTCTTTTGTTTGATCGTCATCAATTTCATTTAGATACGATTATCCAAAGCGATGTAGTAGTAGTTTATTAAAGTATGATACTATATTTGTGGACACGTTGTACAAAATACAGAAAAAATATTTACAATTCTCTCTACGCTGTTTAATTGAAACAAGTAATGAATGCGATTTTAAAATATCTATAGAAAAGACAAAAATAATGTCCTTCTAGGAAAGTCGCCCATAAGGTCGAAAATAATAACATAAAATAAACCTCTATCACAAGTGTTAAATTTTAATTATCTAGGTAGTGAATTGTCTTTTGGATGTGGTACAAGAAATTATATAAACTATTTAACTCATGATTCAAATGGTAGTCAATGTCCAAACAAGTTTCAATGAATTTTGTTTTACAGCCAACGACAGTCGTGTTTCACCTCGCTCTTTATCGATTTCTCTTTGTCAGCTCCTGTTTTTGTGATAAAGAAAGCTCCTCCTTTTTAATATTCGGAACAGCTCAGAGCATTATTTTTCTCCAACGAATACATTGAATACAGCAAATAATGAACAGAACCTTTATTTTATTATGTTGTTTAACTAAACAATTAAATAATAACCTATAATGTTGATTATAATTTAAAGTTTTATGTATTTCATTATTTCTCCACTAGGGTGCATTGTTACAATATCCATCCATCCATAGTAATTCTGCCCGAAGGCAGGTCCTTCACTGCAATCATAGCATTTTCATACTATGCTTGCAGCTTTAATAGGGAATTGTAGGTGTGGTAGCTTCCCGTTGCTTTCCACACCGGTGAAGGATGATGATGATGATAATGATAAGGATGATCATGATGATGATGGCCATATGATTTCGGGGACCGTTTGGGCTTTAAAGTTTTCCTTACATTTGTCTTACAGGTGAGGAAAAACCCTGATAAAAACCTCACCCAAAAAAACTGCCCCGACCGGGGATCAAACCCGGGCCCGCTGCGTGACAAGGCAGCACGCTACCTCGAGACCACAGCGGTGAACTGTTATAATATTGCGATCCTATTTAGCAAACATATTATGATCAAATTGTAGTGTATATACACAAACCTCACATTTGTGACTTGTTTTCAAACATCGCGGTTTACATTAAATATATAAGTATTTTAAAATACCGGTAACTGTAATTAATTAATGGCTTTTGAGTATACAGCTTAATTTTATTCGTTAAATATTCCTAACAAATGCCACTCTCTATTTTCCAAATCCACGCGTCACTTCGTCACACGTGAATTTATCCATAATTAGGAAATCACTCGTGGCATTACTTATGACAATAAATTATCGAAATTTCAAATGATATGTGGCACCATTCATAGAACACTAAATATTAAACAAGGAAGGATACAAGATTGCAGTTCTAGAAAATAATGGCGGTACCGGTACTTTCATACGGTGGCGAGTCCTGGGTAACAAATAAGAGGATTCGAGTAGAATACAAAGTGCAGGAATTTATTTTCTAAGAATGGTCAAAGGATGCACAAAATTGGACCACATAAGAAATAATAAAAAAAGAAGTGAATTAAAAATATATTCAATAAATAATAGAATTCAACAACACCGCGTCGGCTGGGAACAGCACGTTCAGAGAATTGGAAGAAACAAGATTGACCAAGATAGCATGTCATTATAAACCAAAGGGATTAAGGGATGTAGGAAGACCTAAAAAGAGATTAAGGAATCATTGTGAATTCGGAACACGCGATTCGCCTAAACGTGAAGAGAAAATGAATGATGCTTTTAAAAACTTGAATTTAATGCCTGTAAAGAAATTTAACTTTCTCGTTCTATTTTAATTTCGCCAATAGTCTAATCGAAGGATATCAATAGAAATAAATAACAAGTAGTTTATAATTTGTTTATCATCATCATCAATAACAAGGATTAAGCCCAATGACCTGTTCCGATCTCATTAAAGGTCGAATTGGTCCTTCCATCTCTTCAATGGTCTTCCCACAATCTTCTCCTTTTGGTTTATAATTATACATTCTTCTTGGTATGCGCTGTTCATTCTTTTGTAATACGTGCTGAAGGTAAGCATTTTGATAGTATTGTATTCTTTCACAGAGATTAAATATATTAAGTTCTGTTCTTATACCTTCGTTTTTTTTTTATCGGCCCCTTTCATAATTTGTTTTGGATCTAATACCACCTGATTATCTTTTATGACATTTCTGGCAAATACAGGAATTTTCTTTAAGGAAAAATGAATGTACTCTGACCGGGAATCCAACCCAGGACATCATGAACGATAGACAGAAGGTATGACCACACGTCATGGGGCTGATTCGGTTCATAATTTAAAATGGAAGTTAAGAATAAACAGTCGACATTGTCAGTGATCAACAATGGTCTTTTTATGTAAAGCTGAAGCAGTCGTCCATTTAAAATTTTGATGACGTGATAACATTTTGTTTTTATCTACAAAGACAATAATGACACATTAATAAAACAGCTGAAGTTACAAAACAATAGAATACGATTTATAAATGGTTCCAGATAGATAAATAATAATTAGTAGTTTTTTGTGATGAACACAATAGTGTGTTTCTCTATTGTTTTGATTGTTTGTACTGTAGATTGAATTTACATTACAGTTAAGGTAATAACATGCAATTTTGTAATTATATTTCACTAAGACAGCTTTAAAAATTTCATCTCTCCGGAAATACCCTTGCTCAAGAGATTACTAGTTGTAGCAGACTTTAAACTTTTAAGGGCCAGTTTCACAAGAGAAGTAACTGTATTACGCCAGTTTAAACTATGCATTATGCATGGGGAAAACTGGCGTAATACAGTTACCTCTGTTGCTGAAACTGATCCTAAGTTATACAATTATCATCATCATAGTACATTCACGAATTTAGGCCATTTGTTGACCTGTTTCGGCCTCAAGAGAAACACCATCCAGAAGTCTTTTGAGTGGACGTCCTGGTCTTCTTCTTCTTCTTCCTGCAGGTTGATATCTTAACATTTGTTTGGGTATTCTGTGATCTTCCATTCGATGAACATGTTGCATCCATCTTGACTTATAATCAGAAATTTTGTTTTCTAAAGATTCCACGTGTAATTCTTCTAAGATGTCTTCATTTTTTGTGATCTAGTAGTGTGTATCCTGCAGTCCTCCGAAGATATCTCATTTCAGCAGATCTAAGTCTCTGTATATCCTTCTGTTTCAACGTCCATACTTCGCTACCATACAAAAGAGTTGTTATGAGGATGTGATCAGCAAATCTGAATTTTAGAGATGTAGTGTTACAATAATAACAATAATCATCATCATCGGCACTAAAGCTCTTGATGGGCCTGGATCTTCCTCAGCAATCGTCGCCATTTACTTTTGTCTTGTGTGGCAGTCTTCCAATTCCAACACCCAAAGTCTGGCATTATCCTCCACTCCGTCAATCCATCTTAGGTGTAGTAGACATCCTCTTCTTTGAGCTCCTGGGTTTGTTTTTACATCAATTCAATCCTTCGTCGTTGCTATTCTCCACGTCCATTTGCAATTTTTCGTTCCAAAATATCTGTCCGACTTCTTTCACTTTGTTCCATATTGGTAAGAATTTTACATTCCCATTCCCAATTCCTAACCTGGAGGGCCGGTTCATTGTATTTATATCCCCCGCTGTCCCAGTCATACCCCGAGGCATTTGGTATTTATTTGTTTCGCCTTTTACGAAACATATGACCTCATGGTTGGACTCTTGTTACCCAATTCACACAAGAAATAATAATAGTAATAATAACAGTAATATTAGAAACAATAACAATAATAACGTGTGTGGTGTTGATTTAAATTACCTATTGTCTGTATTTTCTGACTAAAAATTACAACATTCTGTAGTTAGGAGAAATAACAATGTTACAAAGAGAGAAACGAGTTAGTCGACACTCATTTGTTTACATTGTTAGAGTAGGTGTAAAGTAAGAAGTAAATTAGGATCCGTTGGAAATTCAAATAGTATTATCATATCAAAAGACAGTCGGTTACCATGGAAACGGCTGCTCTAGTCGTGTTAAAACAAATAGCCACCACTGAGAATTTCACAACATTAGCTTCTCGCTCCTCATTTGTCTACTTTAACGAGCTTAACGCCTCTTGGTTTCGATTCACTGAACTAATGTTTTGAATCAATCCTACTTTTTTCTAGGTTGATTTTTTAAACTTGATTTTTATTCTCATTTTAAAAGAATACATGAAACCTGTTTTTAGTATCAATGTCCATTATTAAAATACTTTGAAAATATTTTTAATTAACTAACTTATTATAAATAATATCATATATTGAACCACCGTTGTTATTTAGAGGTGACATGAACGCTCAAATAGCGGGTTCACAGTTCAATTTGCGCTCGGATTGCATTTTCTGATTGAGGATTTCTTCAATTGGAAGACAAATCCAAGAAATACGAGTCACTACTTCTCAGAAAAATCCTGTCTCACAATTTTGAATAATCATATTCTCTCTGTCCACCGCTGTGGTCTCGAGATAGCGTGCTGCCTTGTCACGCAGCGGGCTCGGGTTCGATTCCCGGTCGGGGCAGGTTCTTGGTGAAGTTTATGTTTCGGTGTTTTTTTCTCACCTGTAAGACAAATGTCAGGATGCTTAGTGTCCAACGGTCCCCGAAAATCATCTGGCTATCATCATCATCCTTATCATTATCATCATCATCCTTCACCGGTGTGGAAAGCAATGGGAAGCTATCACCCTGTAATTCCCTAGTAAAGCTGCAAAGCATAGCACCAAAATGCTATGATTGCAGTAAAATACCTGCCTTCGGGCAGAATTACTATGGATGGATATTCTCTATTTGTAACATTGTTATTTTTCTTCTTTAATTACAATTATAATTATAATTTTTTTGTAGTAAAACAATTAGAGAATTTAAAACTTTACTACACATTATTAAAAAAAGTAAAGTGAACCCACAACAGACCCGGAGGCCCCTGGGGTAGTAGGAGGTTAGGGCTCCCACTTTTTCTAGACAATCGGCACTCCATGTCAGCCGGGTTGTCAGCCCTGCGTGACGGCCGCCTTTAACCCCAGAACAAGCGTATGGTACTCATTTCCGTTAGAGGTTGAGTCGACCTCAGGGCCATAGTGCCGCCAGAGGGTTTGGGTCAGTTTAAAAATCCTGACCCCAACAGGACTTGAACCCTCGACCCTCCGGCTTGTAGCTCAGTGCCTTAACCACTACACTACGGCGTGCCCCACTACACATTATTATTATTATTATTATTATTATTATTATTATTATTATTATTATCATCATCCTTCACGGATTAGGTCATTGCCAGTTCAGATCTCACATCTGTTCAGCCCAGCGCTTGCTTGGTCTTTCTACTGATCTTTGTCCTCCAGGAATAGACATATTCCATATATTAATGGAGTTAGGTGTAAGTTTGCGAAATTCGTGATATACAAAATAAAACAATGTAGTTTTAGTAATAATTCCGCTAAAAGAGTCAACAATCAAAATGGAACGCAGATCAGTCTAATGAAAACCACAAATGCAGTAAAAGTGATAAAAACAAGACAAAGAACCTACCCTAATTGATCCCGGCTCATGTATCGCCCTTGAACAGGTCATCATCAGTCAGGATGTATACATAAAATATTTAAATCGCTACTAAAAAGAAAACCACAAGCTATACCTACAGTCTGTCTGTGAATGTGTAGAGAAATTCGCGTATCGTGTTAGTGGAACGCAGGGCGGAGTCTAAGAGCGATGACTAGTTGGAAAGCTGACACGGTGCGAAATGAGTAATGTCACGTGACGTGTTCTCCCTCCTGCACTTCCTTCCGCGGTCTCATTAGGCGTGCATTTTTGCCCTCTTCCTCCGTAGATTGCTTACTTCGGACAGTTTCTCTACAGATTCTACGGACAGACTGTATATACTATATTTGAAGGTGGCATCATGTGACATCACAAATAAGGTAATCCTAAAACATACGTAATGTGGAAGAAAAACCAATTAGTTTGTTCTTCAACAGTTCAAAAATATTATTTTTGTGTTTTAAAATTTCAAGTTGTTCTAAGAAACATATCCCGGAACTTTTGTCACACACATGCAAAACATTATAATTATTGTTGGCGCGTAAAGGAAGGCTTGAATTAACCAAATGCTTAGCAAAATGAGAACATTCTAGATGTTCATTGTTATAAGCAACAACACGTTCCATTATTACTAATTTAAAACTTAAGTAGAAACACGTGTAGTTATGAATTTGGGTACGTTTCTCATCTTATTTATATCACTTTTACTGTATATGTGGTTTTAATTGGCCGGATCTGCGTCCCATGAATGCTGACTCTTTTAGTCGAATTACTGCTATATTTTTTTGAACACGGCCTTGGTACATCACAACGTTTCCTCTGGGAGAAATTTCGAGATAGGTTCCGGCGTGTAATGGTTGACAATTTCCTTGTTCGGATAATAATCTCAAACGCTACAGCCTCAGACAAATTTCTCAGTCATTTACTTTTTACTTCTTAAAAAATCAGGAAAAAGTTATAAATAAGAGTTGAGCACCAAGTAGAACAGTTGACGGTAACAGGTGCGTCTCCCATCAAAACAATTGCCTGCTTTTAGAAAGTTAAACATCTGAAAATAAAATCACTTGCATTCAGTTGTTTCAAATCCTTCTAACTATTTAATCAGAATAAATAGAAGCTTTTTTTTTACATTTGAACTATTTTTTTAGTCTAAGTAGCTTCAAACATGCATTAACTAAATTAACACAAGGGTATGTTTTCACAGCTGAATGGCGAAACTTTTCTTGAATTCCTAACCTGTTAAATCTTGGAAGACATTTGTTCTTCTACATATATGGTAAGTTTTCTTCTTATTCACGTAGATATAATACGTAATGTATTACTTGATGGCCACATGGTACAATACCAGAATACAGACATATTATCTAACTGCACACACTATTTTACCCGTCTACAACGAGTAGCCATCGAAATATTCAAACATAAAAACAGTTTCAACAGAAAAGAAGAATCATTAAAAGTCAACAAAGTATGGATACCGGTTCTAAAAAACGCAAAATGTAAACCTCTACAAGCACAGTCGACTAGACTATCAAACAGCAATCTCAGTGGAACAATTGAAGTCCCTACCGCTGACCAATCAGAAGACAGATATAACGTACAGTCGACTAGACCATCAAACAGCAATCTCATTGGAGCAATGGAAGTCCATACCGATGACCAATCAGAAGGCAGATACAACTTACGAACACATCGCGGTGAACGTACAAATAAGACAGACAGCGGACAGAATTGCCAGTCTCAAGACAACCCTTGAGGATGCCAGACGGAGTCTCTTGCGAAACGTCGGGGAACTACAAGCCTCACGACCACGGCCTACAGCCCGAAAATCTTCTTCAAGATCATCAATTTAAATAATGTTTATTTTTACACATTTTTATCATCATCAGCCATGCAAGTATTAGATCATGTAGCGGTCTCAAAGAGAAATTTTCCATCCAAAGCTTTTTTTGGACGTCCCAGCAATATTTTGCCTTGAGGATGATAACGAAGCATAGTTCTTGAAAGTCTGTGAAATGGCATTCGTTGAAGATGGGCATTCCAATTGTTCTGGTAGTTTTGAATACGATGTAGAATGGCTTCTACACCTAACTCTTCTATAATTTCCTAATTTATTTTATATTCCTACTTTTATATACCCTGCTGAACGGAGCATAAATCACATCTCATTAGCTGTTATTCGGCATTCATCAATTCTTTCTATTGTCCATGCTTCACTACTATAGCATAATACTGGTCTTGCAATAAGTTTAAAGTCGTAACCTTGTGTTCTTTTATAGTAAATATGGTTGCATAATAATATTAATTATGTTTGTTTTTGTGATTTTTTATGTTATTTGTTATAATTGTATTATTAAAGACTTTCAAATAGCATTTTATCGTCATCATCGGTGCAAGTATTAGGTCATGTGGCTTCAAAGAGGAATTTTCCATCCAGATCTTTTTTGAACGTCCCAGCTACGTTTTGCCTTGAGGCTGGTTAACGAAGCATAGCTTTTGGAAATTCTGTCAGATGACATTAATTGAAAATAGGCTTTCCAGTTTTTCTGGTAGTTTTGTATACGATGTAGAACGGGTTATACACCCAACTCTTCCATAATTTCCTCATTTCTTTTATGGTCCCACTTTATATAGCCCGATGCAAAGAGCATAAATCACATCTCATATGCTGTTTTTCAGCATTCATTAAGTCTTCGTATTGTCCATGCTTCACTACCATAGCTTAATGCTGGTCTTGTAAGAATCTTATAAAGCCGTAATCTTGTAATCTTTTGTACTAAATATTGTTTCATAATACTATTAATTATCCCCGTTGTTTTTGTAAAATTGTGATTTTATGTGTTACTAGCGTTCGCTGCTACGCCTAAATAAATGAAAATTAATATACTTTTATGTTTAGTTAGATAAGTGAAAGGAAAAATAATTATACATTTATATTTTTTAGATACCCCGTGCTGATTACTCGGCGTTGCTCGGGAATCTACTTATCTCGATCTTCTTAGCATTTAATGAGCTAAAAACAAAATTCGTTATTACGAGTTATCCGTAAAAGAATATCCGCCATGTGTCGTTATGCTCGCACAGGAACCTACGTACTTGTCTCGAACTTCTTGGCATCAATGAAAGACAAAAATGGTTATTATGATTTATTCGTAGGAGATAAACATATGCTGTCGCGGACTTTTTTTGTAGAGCTTTATGATATATTCAATTCTGTGTACATTAATTTTGTGTATTTGTTATGGTTTACGCAGCGTAAACCATTAAAGCGTCCAAAGAGCTACTTTTTTTTTCAACTTTTCCTCTACAAAGAGCGATTTTTAAGGGTGTAGGAATTGAGTATCACAACTCCCTTATAGCCTATGTTCTCCCGGGAATCTCCTGAACATTTTGCAAAAAGCCCCATCACAATCGGATCAACGGGATGGCCGCGCATAAAGTATGAACAAACAAACAAATATTAATTTTTATATATTCGATATCAGCTTCATCTTGAAATGTTAAATTTAACGCAAATAATAGAATATTTGAATTTTTAAACAAAACATAAATTAATATATGGAATGGACTGTTGTGTTCTAGCGATAATGGTGATATGTAAGATACATGTCTGAAGATATTATAAAAACACAAAACGTTCATAAAATAGTGTTTTGTTTGTAACACATTCTAACAGAGATGTGTGTTTATCCACTTATCTAAATAACTGAATCACAACAGGTAGGAAAAAAAGTGAAGATCGTATCTGTATTTTCGCTTTGCGTTTCAACTTCATTAAGCTGTGGTAATCTTATTAGTAGTAACGCTGTCTCATTGCGGGGGATGGCGTGTTTACAACCCCCGACAGTCTCTCTTTATTATACCAACCCGGCTTTCAAATTTATACAATAAACGTAGCGAGGGAAAAACATAATTATCTATTTATAACCACAAAACATCCTGCAATTAGCCGTGGAACAGAATGCACATGTATATTCTTTATGTCGCTTAATGCGTTCCTTTGAAATCTTGTATCTTTTCGGGTTTTAATGTGATAAGTTTTACAATATAATATAAAATACACTGTGTTAAAATACGTATTAATGAGATTAATTTTTTTCACGATTGAAGGTTATGTGACACCTATATCAGTTTTGATGATAGAGCCATGATGTACATCATCCTTCTATAGCGCCTACAGTTGGTGTAGAAATTATTGATATACTTGAAACATCACAGACAAAAATAAATAATTTAATTATTTCTTCACTATACAAAACAAATCTAAACACCTTTAAATTGCTTTCTATAAAGTTAAATAAACGCTTTTTCAAATGCATTAACATTTCAATTAACGAGTAAAAAATGATTTATACATGGAAAACAAAAATTAACAAACAAAAAGTATTGATACAGTCTCAAATTACAGCTGTTTTGAGTCTATACCTTTTGAGTTCAATACTTAGTTGGAGTAATTTTGATTCTAAGATGATTGAAGATGGTGTGACTGAATTTGAAGTTGCTGAAGAATGTATATTAGTCTATCCATCTTCCAAAGCATCTTTCAGGTCTTGCTTGTAGGAAATCTGTCTTGATCGAATTCTCCATTTCATATTTTCCCATAAATTCTCAATGGGGTTTATGTACGGAGACTGTGGGAGTGTTTCTATGTAATTTGGTGTGTTATACAAAACCCATAAACGCGTATTGAAAGAGGTGTGCTTGCATACATTGTGCCGGTTCGCTCAGGGTAGAATATGGTAACTCAGGGATGCTTATATTAGAAACTCATTACTTCAGTTTATTGAATAATTTTGGATATACAATTATAGAATTATAATGTTTTTATACCTCACTAATTCGGAGTGGAGTTGATGAATCTACTTAAGCCCACGTGTTTTTTAATATCAATTTTTTCTTAAGGTCGCGAACGGTTGCTGTAGGACTTGTGCTGTAGAACATATGAGCGTGAGAGAGTTTTCACACGCGTCCTTGCCTTAAAGGGTGATGACTCCTCCCATAAAGTCGCCATCCCCACTCCAAATGTACATGTTATTCATTACACCTTAGAGGGGTAGGTACCATTCGTTTGTGGTTCCTATGTTGGTAATATACTCATGTGCACGTTTGCGCGCCTTCCAGTTATTACTATTAATCTATGTTTTAGTACTTAGAGTCTATTACTTCTTGCCACAACATACAAAATCTTGTCTAATCTCCATTTTTTCTGAAGAGGCATGAGGATTGGTCTTCAATAAGATTATATACTGTTTGTGATCTATCACACCATCGATAAAACCCAAGGTCCCGACTCGAGAGGGACTCATGCATCCCCATACCAATAAAGAACCATTACCATGTTTCACAGTGGGTTGGAGATTTTGCTTTTGTAGCTCTGTAGTTTTATTCCTCCAGACTTTTCTTCTCCCATCTGAACAGCAAAGGTTGAATTTAGGACTCGTCAGTAGAAATCACTTTGTCCAAAATTCTTTGGGGCTGCTGATGTGTGTTTTAGCGAAGTTTATTATTTTTTCTTTATGTTTTCTTCACTCACAAGTCATTTTCTATGAGCTGTTCTCCCATGGAGGTCGTTAGCTCTTAAACACTGATAGCAGAAATACTAATATTAAAGTCATTCTCGATAGTACCTGCTAATTTAGGTACACTGATTTGAGGATTTTGCTTTATATTTTTCATTGATGCTTTTTCAATATTAACGTACAGTTTTCTAGGACATCTTGATCTGTGACTCTTTTCGAAAGATTTTCGTTCGCCAACACTATCAACTATATGCTGAATGGTTTCGCTTCCAATTCTTTCACTAATTTCATTTAGCGATTTACACTGATTATGCAAACCAATATTTAATTCCCTTTCTTCTACAGTGGTGTCTTTGCCGTTGAGCCCCATTTCAGCGTTAATCTGCAGCCAGAACTCACACAACTACGTGGCAAAGTATTCAAGACTGAATAACAATACCACCAGACCCATCCCCACCCGTCTCCATGTGCGCATTATATTGACTAAAACTTAGTAATGTATCAATACTTCTTGTTCGTTAATTTTTGTTGTTCATGTATGATTCATTTTTTACTCATTAATTGTGTTGTTAAAACAGAGAAAACTGTGTGTATTTAACTTCACAGAGTGAAATTTAAAAGTGTATACTTTTGTATATAGTGCAGAAGTAATTAAATTGTTTAATTCTCTGTGATATTTTTAAGTTTATCAATACTTTCTACACTAACTGCATATCTCAATAAAACTTGCAAGTACAATCTAGCTTTTATGTGATTTGGTTGCCAATGTAATGAACACAAGCACTCTGGAAATCCAGCAGGTTCTCGCCGGAATTTCAGTGAGATCTTGGTAAAATATCGGAATACGTACGTGAGCATTCTCGTTACGTTGCTCCAGTCGGCAGTGTTCGGCCGAATATCCGGCTTCAAGTTTGACAGGACATCCGGTATCCAGTCAAACAGCTATCCGTTTCATCACTATTATAGATTGATGCCGGATTATTGATTTTGTCAACGAAAAATGTAGATGACGGATCATTTAAAAATGCAGTATGTGCCAGCTCTTCCCACCTTGTCAAAAAGCACAATATAAGAGACTAAGTGGCAACATTGTAAGAGAATATAGAGAATCGACCGCACATCCATAGCATATTTTCCGCGTTCATATTTAACTTGGGCGAGTAACGAATCAAACAACTTTTAATGTGTTATGCATATCAAGTTGGTAGAATTCTCAGGGAATATAGGGTGGACCGCTCGAATGGACCTAATTTCAATTGCTTGTTACTGGCAAACGGTTGAAGATAGAAACTTAAAACAACGTTCATATTACAGAAAAACTCACCAAGTTTTGATATCCAGATCACCACATCTCTATATGAGCCCCAGCAGTCACTGCGACGATATCAAAGCGATGAACAATTTCTTGCCAAGTACGTTGGAGTATGTCTTCTGGAATGTTCTCAATAGCCTCTATGATGCGCTCACGAAGATCACGAAGGTCTTTGACTGGGGTGGTGTAAACTTTATCTTTGACATAGCCCCAGAGAAAGAAATCCAGTGGTGTTAAATCGGGAGATCTCGGGGGCCACGCGATTGGTCCTCCCCTACCAATCCAACGGCCAGGGAAAATGTTGTCCAAAGTCGTACGAACTTCATTGGACCAGTGGGGAGGAGCACCATCTTGCTGGAAAACGATGTTAGGCTGCAGTTGTTCAATTTGTGGAAAGAAGAACTGCTCCAGCATGTCAAGATATGTGGTACCACGAACAGTTTTCTCGGCGAAGAAAAACGGTCCAATGACCTTATTATGTGACAAACTGCACCAAACATTCATCTTCGGACTATCACGAACATGCTCTTGAATAGCGTGAGGATTCTCCGATCCCCAGATCCGCACATTATGCCGGTTTACCTTGCCTGACAAATGGAAAGTGGCTTCGTCCGAGAAGAAAATCTTGGTCATGAAGTCAGGATCAGCGCCGAGACGGTCCAGCATCGTATTGGCGAATTCCACTCGTTTCGGCATGTCATTCGGCTCCAGACGTTGCACTAACTGCACTTTATATGCGTGCAGTTTGAGGCGTTTGTGGACAATCCGTTGTAATGTCGATTTTGGTATTTGAAGTTCCCGCGAAGCTCTTCTTAATGACTTCCGGGGGCTTCGCTCAAATGCGGCTTGAACATTTGCTACCATTTCATCGGATGCTCTGCGACCACCACCATGCTTCTTCAACACAGATCCTGTAGCTAATAATGTATCACGCCACTTCTTTATGCTTCTAGCAGTTGGAGCATCACGGTTAAACACACGCCGGAACTCCCTTTGAACTCTAATGATTGATTTAAACTCCGCATACCACAAAACAGCTTGCGCTTTCATCTGCGGAGTCGCCATTTTCTCAAACAATTAAATCTAAGAACGAGAAACGTATCTTTGTGCCATCTACCGACAGGATTCGAAACTTGGTGAGTTTTTCTGTACTATGAACGTTGTTTTAAGTTTCTATCTTCAACCGTTTGCCAGTAACAAGCAATTGAAATTAGGTCCATTCGAGCGGTCCACCCTATATATATAAGTTATATGTATATATATATATATATATATATATAGTAGAGTTTGGCTTATCTAGGCTACAAAATTATACACAACATATCAGATTATGAGGGGATTGATATATTCATTACAATAAGCGAATCGCTTAATCACTTTAAAAAGTGCAACAATTTGGCAAGATGTGATCCGATGCCATGCCCGATTCATAATTCATTTTATAAACTTACTAACTATAAGAAAGGAACATTTATGAATCTGCACTCCTTATAATAAGTTATATTTAGATGATAACAAATTATGTATTCGCACTTGAGACTTCTGAGTGATATTTTTTTTTTACTTGGGTGGGTTACCAGCCCAACCGCAAAACCCCCAACCTGGAGGACCAGAGTTTAATTTCAGAGTTGTCTTTCTTTTATATGGATCTGAATCTTGGTTACTTACAAAAAAGGTATCTCACACATTCAAGCGACTGAAATGAAATTTTTAAGATCCGTAAAAGGATGTACACGCATTGATAGATTACACAATGAATCAATGAGAAATGAACTGGAGACATTTTCAATAATCGATAAAGTAGAAGAGCACAAATACCAATGGAAAGAACATTTAGACAGAATGGACAATACAAGATTACCCAAAAAGATCAACACCTACAAACCTCATGGAAAAATATCTTTGGTACGGCCAAGGAAATGACGGATTTGAGACCGGAACAGGTCGCATTGACCTAATCCTGGAAAGGATGAAGAAGAACAAATTATGGTAATATTGTATTACGTTTTCTAGTGTTGTATTTTTTTCTAATGGGAGGGAGCTGGCCTACCATATCAACCCCAACCTGGAGGACCAGGTTTTTTTCAGGTGTCCATCATAAGATCAGTTGTTTTCACTACATCTAAGAGCCTTATCTTCCCTTAATAAGGAGGAATTTGACATAAAAGATACGATTAAATGATCCCCTCGGCCTCGAATACTCTAATACCATCGGGGTCGGAAAACAACTAGTGTTCAGTCCAGGGAGACTGGATAGGAAAGATAAAAAGGGATATGGTATGGAAGTGGAAGTAATGGAAATCTGAGGGAAGACGAGACAGAGGAAGGAGTAAAAACCTCCTGGAGTCAGGATATATATTTATACATGAAGGAGAAACATCTATAACCAGGAGATTGGATGGACCGACAAAATTGGCTATTAGGAATCGGACGATGTCAGAGACATTAAACAACCGATGATCTATCTATGTTAATATTATAAATTATAGAAGAAAAGCTTTTTTATAAAAAATATGTAATGAAATAAATGAAATAAATTCTTGATTAAAGGTTTGATTAATTAGAATTTACTGAAATCATAATTATTCAAGTCGCGGTAAACATTTATAATTTATGTTATACCTGCAATAAATATATTTGAATTCATATGACCCTGACTCGGACACAAAACGTAGTTCTAACGAGCCTAACTTATAATATTTACGAGATAAGAATTGATGATAACATGCCACGGATCGAAAAAATAATTGATGCAACCCCTGCATGGGCCAAGGCGAGAATGCTCTATGTTTTGGCATATAAAGAAATATATCCCGTATAGGTTGTTAGTCCCCATCGGGCGCCTCCGCAGGTGGTGGACAGGGGAATGCTTCCCAGATATGGGTGATATTGGGGAAAGAAATTTCCGATAACTAAAATAACAGCTACTGTCTTGTAGCTCAGTGTTGATTCGTTAAAGGCTAGAGAAAGACAATCTTGATTATAAATTACCTGGTCCTCCAGGTTGGGGGTTGTAGCATTGGACCAGCTCTTCTTTCTACTGAAATATCTAAAAAAACCTGAAGATGAATGCCGGAGAGTAAGGGAAATGATGCAAGTAAAAAAAAATAGAAGAACGTTTGAAATGTTATAGACAGCTCATACGAACGGAAGAAGATAGAATACCAAGAAGATCCTTGATGGAAAGATAACATTGGATAGATGGAATGAGGAGAAATATGGAAAAGATATTTGAGGGAAGAAGATGATTTATACAGAAACCTCTGGCGACAAATCACTTTGGGTTGAAGGAGAGACGCTGTATTGTGGAATATTCCTAATAAAAGAAATATATATATATATATATATATACATTTCTGCCCGAGGGCAGGTCCTTCACTGCAATCATAGCACTTTCATGCTATGCTTGCAGCTTTACTAGGGAATTGTAGGTGTGGTAGCTTCCCGTTGCTTTCCACACTGGTGAAGGATGATGATGATGATATTTATAGTGATGATCATGATAATGATGGCCGTATGATTTCGGGGACCGTTTCGGCCTTAAAGTTTTCCTGACATTTGTCTTACAGGTGAGGAAAACCCCGATAAAAACCTCACCCAGAAAAACTGCCCCGACCGGGAATCGAACCCGGGCCCGCTGCGTGACAAGGCAGCACGCTACCTCGAGACCACAGCGGTGGACATATATATATATATATATATATATATATATATATATAGGCTATATTACCTTATTATATTTTTTATAGGTCACCTGTAAAAATCAATATTTTTACAATAATAATTCGGTTTGGTCACCAGCCGAAGACCATTTTCTTATTGAGTGGCATGATAACATGATATGAGCACACATAAAATAACGGTATAATGGTGAAACTCCTTCTTCCTTTTTGGATTTTCATTTGCTCATTAAGCATTTCTCATTATCCTAATTATTCAAGCGTATTTGGAAATATCAAGTTATTTCAGCATATATAGTAATTATCTACGTGCACTTCTAATCTTTCACGGCGTGGGTTAGACCAAATGAAACATTTCTAAGGTAACAGCAGTCTAGATTCTTTGTCAAAGCGGTGTTTGTCTGACCAACGAATCTCTGCCTCCGTAAGATATGCGACCTGAACACTAATTCCTTTTCTACGTTGGTAAATAATTTCCCTTCCTGCATTACTATCTCTCTCTTTTCTATCGCCCCTCCCACTATTAAAAATGTTGGGTCTTGTTGGAGGACACTTGCAGTCCAGGGTTGTCAACTCAAGATGAGCACTGTAGCACGGAGTGGTGGTAGAAACATCACTAAGCAAATGATATTGTCAATCAACATCGTTAGACTTACTTAAATATGAAGTAATAATTAACCTTACATGACTCAATATTTAACTTCCATGACACTGTTTGTGGGAAGTTTGGCAACATCCCTATTAAGAAAGTCATCGTGGCTGCTGTTTGATGTGGAGGGAAAGAGGCGCATTGGAATGGAGTAAGTCTTCTTCTTCTGCTTCATGAAATTAGGCCTTTTGACCTGTTTTCGCATCAAGTGGGATTTAATGAATCCTCCCATCTAGTAAATGGGCGTCCAACATTTCTATGTCCTATTGGTTTGTACTTTAGTAACAGCTGAGGGATTCTATCTGTAGGCATTCTCTTGACATGTTCATACCAGTTGTTTCTCATTTTGTCAATTCTACTTGTTAAATTGAAAACATTTAAGTCATTTCTAATATCCTCACTTCTTTTCTTGTCCAAAATTGTCACACCAGCTACTGAACGTAGGAACTTCATTTGTGCAGTTTCTATTTTCCTTCTGTCTAAACGGTTAAGAGTCCAATTTTCACTTGCATATGTTAAGACAGGCACTGCCATAATTTTGTAAAATTTTAGTTGTGTGCTCCTCAAAGTTTTATTTTTCAGTGTCCGTCTTATAGTGCCACACACATTCTGTAAAATCTATTTAATTTAATATTAATATCTTCCTTCTGGCAGTATGATACATTGCATCCTAAATAATTAAAATTGTTCACCTGTTGTATTATACTGTTATTAATACTGATTTTACACCTCATATGGTCTTTCCCGTTGAATGCCATTACTTTCGATTTACTTTCAGAGATTGTCATATTGAATTTATTTGCTATTTCGTTTAATTTATATGCTGCTATTTGTAAATTGTCTTCTGAAGAGCTAAGGATTGTCTGATCGTCTGCAAACAGTATGGTATTTAGAATCGTACTGCCAACTTTAAACTCTGTGGTTAAATTTGATTGCCATTGTACAATATCTCGTCTTATATATATATACTAAAGAGTGCAGGAGATAGCGGGCATCCTTGTCTGACCCCTTGATAAGTACAGGCGATAAAACAAAGCGCTGAAGGAGCAAAGAACCGTTGGTCCCACAGTAATCAAATTGGTGAAGGCCAGATACGGTGGAGCCAACCATAAATAGGTCAGCCTAGAAAGCAATTCGCAATTTTCAGATTTATTAATTTAAATTAATAAAAACTTTTTAGAATACTTACCGGTAGGACTGGGTTTCCTGCCGACCATAGCAATGCTATATGTGACGTCATATTTCCTGGTGAACGTGTAGTAAACTTTGGCTCGTTGGTAATAGTTCAGTGCTGCCAATACTGTACTGTTATATTTCCTCTGTCTGAACGTGGATTGTGGCAGAACAATGCCCATAGTCACTCGCTTTAAGTTTCTGTGGAACTGACTCGATTTTCGCGAACCCGTACCGACTCTACCTCGAGATATTGCGGTCTCTACCGTCACTAAACTCACTATGATCAAGAATAATACGAATCGGACACTCCGCGCCATATTTAACACAAGAACACTTCGACACACTTACCACAAACACTTGTTTATTGTATTACTTATGGTCTCTAATTTTTTTCTTCACAAAATATGACAATTAAACGAGGTCTAACAAAAATGTTTAAATTGTTAGGAAATGATCCGATGGAGGCTCATTCGAGCTTTTTTTCGGTAAAATTTTGCAGATCCCGGCTAATAAACGGAGATAATCAATAAAACTCAATAAAATACATTAAAACGAGTTGAAACGTTTTAAAATAATAATAAAAACTAAATTATACGAAATAAATAAAGAGAGTACAGAAAAAATAAACATTAGTTAAGTCCGAATTGGGTAGAGAGCATATCAAGAATTAGATTAAATGGAAATGTTTCATATTGAAATAGAATGTAATTTTCAGGAATACGTTTAACTGTCTTTATGTTAATATATAAGTGATTCCAAGTGTTCGTGCTGAAGAAATCTGCAGTTTTATACTTAGGAAGTTTTTTCTTCTTTCCTTGGGATGAAACGAACAGTTCTGAAACAAAAGAAAACACAACACATTATTTTAAAACAGATGAAAGTGCCTTCTCTTACACTATCTCGTTGTCATAAGTAATGCCACGAGTGATTTCCAAATTATCGATAAATTCACGACTCACGAAGTGAGGAGTGAATTTATCTAGAGAATTTGGAAATCAAGAGTGGCATTTGTTAGGACTATTTAACGAATAAAATTAAGCTGTTTACTCACAAATCATTATTTAACTATAGTTATTTTAACATATTTATATATTTAATGTAAACGGCGATGTTTGAAAACAAATGAGAAACGATAGGTACACTTCTACTGCTTCATTTGTTTGTCACTGCAACCAGATCATACTATTTATTGCCAAAGGAACGCAATATTGTAAGGAGGAGCTTTCTTTAATATGGTAATTATAACACTGATAAATATTTGGCGAAACACGACTCTGATTGTTTGTAAAACAGAAATCATTGAAACGTGATTGGTCGTTGACTCCCATTTGGGGCATGAGTTAAATAGTCATTGAATTATCGTTAGTAGTATAATTATTACCCAAGAATGAGATGAGAGAATAAAATTATCCATTATTTGAGTGAAGTAGATTATACAGGGGATGATTGGAAAACATTAGCTCAGGATTTGGATGTATGGAGAGCTTATGTCCGCGTGTAATAGGAACCTATGTGTTCGATAGAGCCAGTAGGTTAGTATAATTGTTATTCCTATACATATTAGCTCTTGATTATATATATATAAAATAATGTAATAAGATCTGTGGTAAATCATAATTAGTTTTTAAATTAAATTAGTGAATATTAATAACATTCACTTTAAAACAAATAATAGAGAAACGAGGAGAATTCAACTTAGAGACGCATATCCTCTTTGCAGATTATTATAAGAAGGCCTTTGATAAAGTGTCTAGACCAAAATTATGGAACATATTAAGTGAAAAATGAATCCCACTGCATTTGATAGCAGCAATGAAGAAAATGTACGAGAAAACTAAAATATAAATAAAATGAAACCAATACATATAACAGGAGGAGTTAGACGAGGTTGTCCACTATCAACCACTCTTTTTAACATTTATTTTGACGACATGATAAGATAAGATCATGGAAGCAATTAACGACTGGGGGAATTAACTTAGGAAATACAGTCATAAAAACTGTGGTCTTTGCAGATGACCAGATTTTAATAGCAAAACAGAGGACAAACTACAAAGAATGCTATATAAACTAAATGAAATATCAAAATAATACAACATGGAAATATCATCAGAAAAATAAAAAACAATAGACTTCAAGGGCGCCCATCCAGTTCGGACAAAGATAATATTAGAAAATAAACCAATAGAACAAGTGGTTAGATACTACTTCCTAGGTTGCGAAATATCATACACAAGAGAATCAGATATAAATAACGAACTAAATAAGTTTAATTACATAACAGGAACACTAAAAAAAACTTTGAAAAAATAAGGCCAGAAAAGACTCTATAATGAAATTATACAAAACAATGGCAGTTCCTATTATTAGTTCCTTCCATCCATAGTAATTCTGCCCGAAGGCAGGTCCTTCACTGCAATCATAGCATTTGAATGCTATGATTGCAGCTTTACTAGGAAATTGTTGGTGTGGTAGCGTCCCGTTGCTTTCCACACCGGTGAAGGGTGAAAAAGATGATGATGATGATGATGGCCATATGATTTCGGGGACCGTTTGGGCCTTAAAGTTTTCCTGACATTTGTCTTACAGGTGAGGAAAAACTCCGATAAAAACTTCACCCAGAAAAACTGCCCCGACCGGGGATCGAACCCGGGCCCGCCGCGTGACAAGGCAGCACGCTATCTCGAGACCACAGCGGTGGACTATTATTAGTTATGGATCCGAAATATGGACAGTGACAACAACAATCTGCCAGAATACAAGCTGCTGAAATCAAATTTCTCAGACCTATAGCAGGATATCAAAGAACAGACAAAAAACATAACACAGAAATAAGACAACTAAAAGTAGAGGAATTAAACACAACAATAGTGAAATACAGAACAAACTGAAAAGAACAATTAGCAAGGATGACTGAGAATAGAATATCAAAAGCAGCATACAACTATTCACCACGAGGTAGAAGAAGACGATTGGGAAGATCAAGAAAAGATGGAAACAACAGCAATTTGAAGCCGGAACAGGCTAGTAAATAAGCCTTAACCGTGACGAAGAAGAAGAATACTAATAGCTCAATAAGACCTCTGGCACCCCGCTATTGTATATAGTACTAACATTCCATGTTCCTAGAAACATGTCTCTGTGTTTGAGACTTTGGTATGCGTTCCCTGAAGTAGTCCCCGCCCGGAGAATCAAATGGGGGACAATTTTACCCCCAGAAAATTTTAGCCCAGTGGAATCCATTTCCCCGTTTTTGGCGTTGTGACTTTTTCGATGAAGGATCGTCACTCTTTCGACCAAGGTATTTTTTTTTATCTGGCTTATTACCTTCGACCAGTACGGCATGGGTAACCCTATTGGCAGCAATGCTACGGCCGATCTCAGAATCACTTAAGCACACAAGCCACTCCACCACGACAGGGTTAAGATACCATACATTATCTCAAAAAAATATTAAAAATTGTCATTTTTTAAAAGTATGCTCTTCCTATTATAAAGTGTTCAACAGATTAATTTTTTTTCTTCTTCTTTTTCTTCTTCTTCCATTCAGGATTAGGTCCAATGCAACCTGTTCCGGTCTCAAGTCCGTCGTTTCCGTTGGCCGACCCAAAGATCTTTTCCATGCGGTTTGTAGGTGTTGATCATTTTGGGTAATCTTGTATTATAAATTCTGTCTAAATATTCTTTCCATCGGAATTTGTGCTCTTCTAGTTTATCGAGTATTGAAAATATCTCGAGTTTATTTCTTATTGATTCATTGTGTAATCTATCCATGCGTGTACATCCTTTTATGGATATTAAAAATTTAATATCAGTGGCCTGAATGTGAGAGATATCCTTTTCTGTAAGTACCCAAGATTCAGATCCACATAAAAGAACAGTAACAGCCATAATTTTATAAAACCTGAACTGAGTTTGTCTTAGATTCTTTAGGAGGGTTCTTCTTATGGCGCGACACATAATTTGATATCGATTAAATGTATTATGTATATCCCAATCATAGGTATATGTTATATCTGAACCAAGATATTTAAAGTGTGCTATCTGTAAAAAAAAATACTCAGAAGTCTCGAGTGCCAAACAGAGAATGAATTGCTAAGAGTCATTTACACGTTGAATCAATTAGGACTTAATTATATTCTTAAAGTCTCAACTTCAAAAACTAAAATTATAGCTTTTCAGGGCAAAGTGACAGTCAGAGCAAAAATAGTAATCAATAGATATAAGTAGAAAACACATTACTTAACTGAAATTAAACGAAAAATTTATTAGGCCAAATTATGACAACAGATAAGCTAAATGTTACGAGAATATTTTTCTTTTCAAATTTTGAGAAGGCCCATTACCGTACAAAATTACTGGGCACATTCAACACACTGGGGTTCAAGAAACCCCTGCCGCACGACTGACGAATTAATTTCTATTCTCTATCCATCTATCTTCGGGTTTTTACAGCTGCTGCCGTCTTCCCGTGCCAAACCTCCAAGCCTACGGTCTTGGGCATCTTCGATGCTTAGCCCTCTAGCTTGCATTACTGTCTTCATGTTTTCCTTCCATGTTAACCTAGGTCTTCCTCTTTTCTTCTTTCTGTTCGGATGCCATTCATATAGTTGCTTCGGCCATCGCTCACCTTCCATTCTTAAAACATGTCCTAACCAATTTAATTCCTTCTCCTCAATTCTTTCAATTATGCTTTCTTCTGCTTCCATTATGTTTCTAATTTCCTTATTTGTGACACGTTCTAATTTAGACTTTCTGGCACTTGTTCGTAAATAATCCATTTCTAGAGCTATTAGTCTACTCTTGTAGTACTTACTGATTGTCCATACCTCACTTCCGTACATTGCAACAGATTCCACCAATGTTTTACCAATCGATTTTTTTGTGTCTTTCCAAATATGCTTATCCCACCATATGGAATTTAATGATGATATTATTTTGCTACTCAATTCAATTCTATGTTTTATGTTCTCTTTGCCTATACCTTCGATGTTATCCATAATCATTCCCAAATATTTAGTTTGTTTCACTTGCTTTATTTGGATTCCTTCTTCTAATATAAAATGTTCTCTTTTATTGCTATTTATTTCCAGATATTCTGTTTTTTGTAAATTTACTGTGAGACCCCATAATTCATATGTGTTTTTCAACCTTTTTATCATGAATTCCATATCAAATTTCTATTCTCAATTACGTATTAACACCAACTGAGATTGTAAGTAGCATGCGGACAAGCTAACACGAAAGCGCCATGCTGCTACTTTCAGAAACTTTCACTCTCTGTGAATCTGAAATGTTGCTTGGGTAAGACAGACCCCAGTGTGTGTGTGCTGGGTTAACTACAATATGCCATCTAAGTAAATCTGTAACACTATCGAACTCATAGGTTCATGGCGACGCGGACACAAGTTGTCCATACAACCCTATCCTGAGCCAAAGTATTCCAATCGTCCCCTGTATACGTGTAATTTACCTCCCTCAAATCTTGGTTAATGCTCTTTCCCACCTCAGACTTGCATACCTACTGGGCGCTTTCCCCCAGGTTTTCGTATGAGTCTCCATGTCCTTATTTAATTCCTAATTCGTTTCCACATGTTCTACCCATCACAGTCTCAATAGACTTAACTGTTCTTATTACTTCTAGCTTCCTATAAAAATCATGTAGCTGACCGTTATGTAGTCGTCTCCATTCACATGTCTGTTCGACGAACGGTCACACATCATTAGAAAAACATCGAGACTGTCGCCTTGAAAAAAATCATTTTTGAGGCGGTCCGTGTTTTATTGCACTAATTCTTGGGCTTTCACAAAGCTTTTTTAGCTCAAAACAGCCTAGGAATTAATTAAAATATACATAAAAACATAAAATTAATTATACTATATCATACTAAATCGAAATATTCACCAAAAATCATACATTTTCAAAACAATTGCAAAAATAAACTGCACATTTTATGAACGATCACCCATCCCAATGCATGGGAAACAATTAACATACAAAATGGTCACCCATACCAGCGAAATGGGACGTAACTAACTAAAATAATAATAAATAAATAAATACAACAGGTGAACAATTTTAATTATTTAGGATGCAATGTATCATACTGCCAGAAGGAAGATATTAATATTAAATTAAATAGATTTTACAGAATGTGTGGCACTATAAGACGGACACTGAAAAATAAAACTTTGAGGAGCATACAACTAAAATTTTACAAAATTATGGCAGTGCCTGTCTTAACATATACAAGTGAAAATTGGACTCTTAACCGTTCAGACAGAAGGAGAATAGAAACTGCAGAAATGAAGTTCCTACGTTCAGTAGCAGGTGTGACAATTTTGGACAAGAAAAGAAGTGAGGATATTAGGAAGGACTTAAATATTTTCAATTTAACAAATACAATTGACAACATGAGAAACAACTGGTATGAACATGTCAAGAGAATGCCTACAGATAGAATCCCTCAGCTGTTACTAAAGTACAAACCAATAGGACAGAAATGTTGGACGCCCATTTACTAGATGGGAGGATTCATTAAATCCCACTTGATGTGAAAACAGGTCAAAAGGCCTAATTTCATGAAGCAGAAGAAGAAGAAGAAGAATAAATAAACACAATAAACCTAATCAGGTTACACAGGGGCCAATTACATCGGAGCCCAAATACGCTACTGGACACAGCCACGGTAAGAGCGAATGACGCAAATATAAACAAACACAATATTTATTCAATATAATATTACATCATTCAAAGTGTTTTATAACACTTCAAAACTCAACACATGGGGTTAATGGGCTCGGCCTTCGTACCCATGTCGACAAAATTTACAGTCGACATAACTGCATAGTAGCCGCCATAAAAAAGCCGCATTCTATGCAGATTTGTTCGTTCGTTCATGACTGAACGAACATGATTCTGATTCTGATTCTGTCTGTTCGTTTCTTTATGGTCTAAAATTTCGTAAGAACTTTATTCTAAAATGCTCAAAAATACATAACTTTTTTCCTCTCTTAAAGTAAGGGTCCATGTTTTATTTCCGTATAATACAACTGGGAGAAAAAGATATATTACGATGTAAGGTTGCGAAATGGTTTTACAGAAGCGAGGAATGTTTAAAAATCTCACTATCGCTCGGTTTTTAAACATTTCCTCGATTCTGTGAAACACTTCAAAAACGCGCGCTGTACATTATTTTTTTGCGCGATGGTGTTTTCAAATTAATAAATAATAGTAAAATAAGAACATATTTGATGGAAATATTTCCGTTTATAAACAAATGACTAAAGTTAAGAGCGTGGGCAATGTTTATTAGTTGAAACTACAGCAGGCCGTAACATCAACCAGTCATAAAATGGCGGCAAGTACGCATTTATTGTTTTATATTGTTTCAAATAAAGTTTAGTTCATTTAAAATGCAGTAATTTGTTTCGTTTAATGTATATTAACACTACCTTTTGGATATATTTTTTTGTATATAAGTTACATTGTACGTAATATGCATATAGGGCAGTAGTTTACTTCCCGTACGTGGTTTGTGACTTACAACTTGTAAGCCAGATTTTCCCTTAACAGAGATTTAGGCGCTCTCCTCCTACAGGGAAGAATTTAAACCATACTAATTTAGTTACACTTGTTTTAGTATAGATATCATTGGAGTGGCCCATGGTCAGCGTTCCGCCTCATACTGACATCTAGGAAACCAAGGTAAGTACTAGGACGGGAAAATTTGGTAAATTTTGCTTAGAGGCCTTTTCATTCAGGCTTAACGATCTTTTACGAGCGTGAAAATCTTCAGACTCGGGACCCACGGCTTAAAGTCCCTCCCGGAGGACTTGCTCCTTATATTTCTCCATCCTAAAAAATCCATCGACCCCGGCCGGGTTAGAACCCGCGACCCTCGGGACCAGAGGCAAAGAGCATAACCACTAGTCCACCGCGGCCGACGCACGTGGTTTGTAGTACGTAATATTACAGTATAGTTATTTAGGTTGGCAACCCCGAAATATAGGAAGTTGAACTTTCAATCGTGATCGCCATTGCTGTAAGTACGACAAAACGCACTTTCGCGCAAAAACATATTTTTAGTGAAGTTCAGATGACAAATATCCTTGTGATGCGTTATAACATGCATTTCCAGAATTCAACCTATGTTTAATTTCTTTCTACCTACCTCAATCCTGTTTGTATACAAAAGTTCTTCACAAGAACAATATGTCATTAACATATGCAATGTGTCAATTAGAGAATGTATAATACAACCATTTTACTTTACAAATCGGGTCATTAGAATTGCAATCTGGATCCTGGGATTATTCTACATTTTGTAGATAGATACAAGGCTAGATTGAGAAGGCCAGTTATAAATGCTGGAGACCTGACGCACTGACCATACGTCACCCCTGCACTATGTGGATGATCGTCCACCTGTGTAAATTTGAAATGTAGATGTCAGCCCAGCCGTCGTCTGGTATCCCGGGAGCTTTCTAGCCCAGTCCCGTTACGTAGGCACGAGAAGGTAAATGTATATCACGAGAGACAGGTCATTGCATCCATTCCAAAAGAAGTTACATTGAACTTTTTCACACCTATTGATAGATCAATACTTAATAGTAAGCCAGGAGGTACAATCAGAGTCACGTTAGTGATCATAACACACAGAGATATAAATAACAATCATCATCATCATCATCATTGGCGCAACAACTTATTCCTGAGTCCTGGCCTCCTCAAGGATTCTCCTCCAATTAGCTCGGTCCAGTGCCTCTCTCCACCAATTTCTCAATCCCAACTCTCTATATCATCTCCATCCACCTCATCCTTCCATCGCAGTTTCGGTCTTCCTCTTTTTACACGCTTTATATTAGCTTGACCTGTATATATCTATCTATCTATCTATCTATCTATCTATGTAACGGAATCTTTCAACGCGATTTTCACCCACTTAAAATCATTGGATCGACTTGAAACTTTGTATACTTGTAGAGGACCCGTGACAATACAATAATTTCATATTTATTCTCCTACATTCTGGTTGAGTGCACCAAATTCTTTTAAGTATTTTTGACTCTTCCTTTCTCCTTACATGCCCTGCCCATCGTAGTCTGGTTAATTTAATGAATTTGCTAATTTCCACATGTTTGAATAATGCACACAACTCCTGATTATAGCTCTTTCCTCCAAACAAGTTCTCACATATAGGGCCCTAAAAACTCCTGGCGCGACAGGCCTAGAAGGCCCTTAGCATACCATCCGGCTGCTAGACTCACATCCATATGTGTCAATGACAGATGTGGATGATCAACAGCCAGTGTAGGGGTGACATGTGGTCAGCATTTCGGGTCCCCCAGCCGTTATAGCTGGTTTTCTCAACCTGGAGCCGCTACTTATTGCAGCTACCCAAATGCCTCACGATGCTGGGTGGGCACCGGTCCCATACTGGCCGAAATACCACGAGAAAATTTCTTCCCCAATGGAGACTCGAACCAGCGCAAGTCCCGTAGCTCTGCGCCAAGGCTTCCTGCCTTAACCACTCGGCTACTGCTCGGGACATAGGGCCATAACCCTCCTTAATATTTTTCTTTGAAGTAATTGCAGAGCGCATTCATTGTTTCTCCCCGTTATCCATGTTTCACATCCATATATCAAAATGGGTCTTATTATAGTCTTGCATAGTAATATCTTTACAGAACTTGATAAGTATCGTGAGTTTTAAAAGCCTATAATAGCACTTGTTGATTCTTTATTTCTTGTGTTGTATCATTATCATTTTGACTATTACTACTAAATATTTAAATTCATCTACTGTTTCAAATGTGCATCTAATAACTCCTGGCGTGACAGGCCTAGAAGGCTCTTAGCTACCAGCCGGCTGCTGGCCTCACATGCACATATGTTAATCACAGAGGTAGATGATCATCAGCCAGTGTAGGGGTGACATGTGGTCAACATGTCGAGTCCCCAGCCGTTATAGCTGGGTTTCTCAACCTGGAGTCGCTACTTATTGTAGTTACCCAAATGCATCACGATGCTGGGTGGGCACCGGTCTCATACTGGCCGAAATACCATGAAAAAATTTCTTCCCCCATGGAGACTCGAACCACCGCAAGTCCCGTAGCCCTGTGCTAAGGCTACCTGCCTTAACCACTCGGCTACGGCGCGGGACAAATGTGTATCTTCCTATCTATTTTTTTTTTATTTTTGTAGCATAGTTTCATATCCATATGTCAAAAGGGGTCTTATTATAGTCTTGTATAGTAATATCTTGCAGATCTTGACAAGACTTGACTTTTCATGTTTTTTAAAAGCCCATAATAACACTTATCATTAGTCTCTTCATGTGCGCTAAACTGACCAATTATCTGGTATAACGCTTTCTCTCTTCCTATATGTGCATTTGCAATACTGCACTTAAAGTGTACCGCGACTTCGTCGCTCGTGATTTTTTACAGAAAAACACAACCTCGTGTTACATTACTGCTGGTAAGTCAAATTTGCTTCAGAGCTAAGCTCCGTTTTCTGGAAGAAATACTCTGCGTGCAAAAATAGTAATTAGAGACGAAATTATTGAACAAGTATCCCACTTTAAATATTTAGGATGTGACATCAGCTATGGGTATGATAAAGATATTGAACACAAAACACATCAGTTTCAAGCTATCTGTGGTACAATAAATAGAACATTGAATAATAAAGCCCAAAAACAAACAAAATTAAAATTTTATAAAACAATGGCTGTCCCTGTCCTTTTGTATGGGAGTGAATCTTGGATTACCACTACCAAACAAGAAAGTAAAATCCAAGCAGCCGAGATGAAATTTTTAAGAAGAGTAAAAGCTGCACTAGAATGGACCAGATAAGAAACGAGGATATCCGTGAAGAACTCCAGATCTACTGCATAAAAGAAAATATATTTAACAAAAAGATACAGTGGAAAGAACATTTAAAAAGAATGGAAGAAAGTCGATTACCAAATAAAATCTTCCATTATTTTCCAAGAGGAAGAAGAGATGTCGGACGTCCTCGGAAGAGATGGTCTTAGATCTATTAGTGAAGACGGAACAGGCAACTCTTGGCCAAACTAGGAAGTGAAGAAGAAGAAGAGCTAAGCTCCGGAAACTTATAAAGGACGAGCCGCCACTGCAAAACGTAATACTAATCGAATAAATCAATTTTACTTATACATTAACAATTTATAATTAAAATAACACATAAGCTATCATGTGTGGGATTTCCTTTTGTGGTAATTGTCATTAAATTACATTTATCTCGCATATTAGATACCTATAGAATATGTTAATAATTAATTTTATATTTGCAAATTAAATGCTTTGACATTATTCCAGCCGCTAAACACATTCACTGATGTGGGGATTTGATATGAAACCATATTCATTTATAAAATGTTAAATTTCTCTCTCCATTGAACATAAAATGAAGCTTAATACGTCATAGGATAATTAAAACGTTTACTACAACTTACACTGTTAATAATAATATTTAGGATTAAATTAAATAGATTTTACAGAATGTGTGGCACTATAAGACGGACACTGAAAAATAAAACTTTGAGGAGCACACAACTAAAATTTTACAAAATTATGGCAGTGCCTGTCTTAACATATTTTTCTTCTTCTTCTTCCTTCCAAGTATTAGGCCAAGGCCTGTTACGATCCTGTAGAAAATTTTCCCTCCAGCGTTTCATAGGACGGCCCAGTGATCTTCGTCCTCTTGGTATATAATTATAAACAGCTTTGGGGATCTGATTTGAACTCATTCTTTCAAGATGGTGTTTCCAATTTAGTTCGTACTGTTTAATATATTCCAAAATTGGCGTAGTCTTCAATTCTTTTAAGATATCGGTGTTCCTTTTCCGATCCCATCTGGTGTAACCCGCTGTTCTGCGCATGAATCTCATTTCACAAGCCGTTATTCTGCTTTCATGTTGTTGTTTTAGTGTCCATGCTTCACTACCATAGGTCAACACTGGTCTAGCCAAAGTGTTATATAAACATAATCTGGTGTTTTTTTTGTACAAGGGATGGTTTCATAACTTGATTAATAATTCCTAAACTTTTATTATAACTAGTAAATTTTTCAGGGATATCCTTTTCATCCCAGATAGAGAGATAATATCCAAGATATTTAAATTGATTAGATCTCTCTAAAATTTTATTCTGGAGACAGATTTTACTTTGTATGGGGTCCTTCCCATGAAATGCCGTAATTTTAGTTTTGTTAATTGATATTTCCATATTAAATTTGGCACCTATTTTTTGTAAGTCTTAACATATGCAAGTGAAAATTGGACTCTTAACCGTTCAGACAGAAGGAAAATAGAAATTGCAGAAATGAAGTTCCTACGTTCAGTAGCAGGTGTGACAATTTTGGACAAGAAAAGAAGTGAGGATATTAGGAAGGACTTAAATATGTTCAATTTAACAAATAGAATTGACAACATGAGAAACAACTGGTATGAACATGTCAAGAGAATGCCTATAGACAGAATCCCTCAGCTGTTACTAAAGTACAAACCAATAGGACATAGAAATGTTGGACGCCCATTTACTAGATGGGAGGATTCATTAAATCCCACTTGATGTGAAAACAGGTCAAAAGGCCTAATTTCATGAAGCAGAAGAAGAAGAAGAAGAGGATTATATTTTCCAATAATTTTATCCTGTTTTCTTCTCTTGATGTGAGAACAAAATACAGTACAGCCCGTTTTCGTAAGAAACAATTTTGACATTTCAGAAAGAAAGGAAGATTATTCGGGCAGAAAGAAGTATCCATAACCATAATTAGCAGTTTGTCAAAGAAGTGAGTCTGACGAAATATATAAAAAACCGAAATTTAATATAATCAATTGAGTTGGTGTTTACTTGATGAAAATCCATATTTATTAATTAAATAAAATAAAACGTAGTTTTATTTGATTTTCATATTTATTATATAATTCAGTGACAGCTGTTTCGGTACACTGTACCTTCTTCAGACATGTTAACAAATTATTTGTTATAAATTTGTTAACATGTCTGATGAAGGTACAGTGTACCGAAACAGCTGTCACTGAATTATATAATAAATATGAAAATCAAATAAAACTACGTTTTATTTTTATTTAATTAAGAAATTTAATATATATAGTATCCTGCTGGAGTTCGGAATACCTAAAAGTTAGACTTACACGGTGTGTCTAAATGGCACAAAGAGTAGGGTGCGTGTAGGCAAACAGTTTTCGGATATTTCAAATCCACAATGGGTTGAAGCAAGGAGATGCACTATCTCTTCTACTAGTATTTAATCCTGCACTAGAGCACGCGATCAAATCTGTAGAGGATGAAGAACTCCTACAACCCATTAGTATTAATAAGCTGTTAGTTTATGCCGATGATTAGGCGATAGTGAAGAGATACTAAAGGTCAAACGCACATACGTTTGCGTAACACTAAGAAATTGGGACTGGAAGTAAATATCAATAAAACTAAATTAATAGCCACACGTAGAAATACATTATATAATGGAATTGGACAGCTAATGACAAATGAGTGAAATTTTGAGAAAGTGGTTGAATTCAAATAGGCCTACCTAGAAACAATAATCACGAATAGGAATGAGATCCACAATGATATTAAACATAGGCTCAATTCTGGAAATGCGTGCTATTATGCATTTAAGGAGACTCTTGACGTCCCAACTCCTTTCATGAAACGTTAAACTGAAAATATACAAAGCTATTATTTTACCAGTTATATTATGTGGATGCGAAATATTGACTTTTACTTTAAGGGAGGAAAGAGGAGATTACGAGTATTTGGGAATAAAGTCTTTAGGAAAATGTTTGGACCAAAGAGAGATGAACAGACAGGTGAATGGAGAAGACTACTACATAATAGTGACTACATGGTGTTATAAGGAAGGCAGATATAATAATATAATAAGGATGGTTAAGTCTCATAGACTCCCTCCATGGTATCTTTACCTTGTCGTGGTGGAGTGGCTTGTGTGCTTAAATGATCCTAAGAGCTATGCCGGCGGTAGCATTGCTGCCGATAGGGTTACCCATGCCGGACTGGTCGAAGGTGATAAGCCAGACGAAATAAGTACCTTGGTCGAAAGAGTGACGATCTTTCACCGTAAAAATACAACCGTCAAGAAATGCGGACATGGGTTCTACTGGGGTAAAATTTTCCGGAGGTCAAATAGTCCCCCATTCGGTTCTCCGGGCGGGGACTACTTCAGGGAACCCATGCCAAAGGCTCAAACACAGGGACATGTTCCTAGGAACATGGAATGTTAGGACTTTATACAATAGCGGGGCACTAGAGATATTAACGCGGGAATTGGATAAATCGCCCTTGGATATAGTCGCTTTACAGGAAGTTAGGTGGCCAGGAGAAGGTAGTCAGGAATCAGGAAGCTTTGCATTATACTATGGGGGTGCAGAAAGACCTGCATTTGGAACGGGTTTTTTAGTCAGAAGGAGGATCCTATCCGCTATCCGAGATATTAAGTTTGTTAGTGATAGGATATCATACATAATTCTTAAGGGTAAACGACATGATTTTATAATTGTAAATGTACATGCCCCCACAGAAGATAAAGATGACAAGATCAAGGATGAGTTCTATGAAGAATTAGAATGCTTATTTGATAGCCTTTCACGATATCATATGAAAATTGTCTTAGGAGATTTTAATGCAAAAGTGGGGCGGGAAGATATATTCAAACCAACAATAGGCAAATTCAGTCTTCATGAAGATAGTAACGACAACGGGGTTAGATTAGTCACATTTGCCACATCAAAGAATCTCATTGTTAAGAGCACAACATTTCAGCATAAGGATATTCATAAATACACCTGGACGTCCCCAGATGGAGAAACTCGGAACCAGATAGATCATGTATTAGTGGATAAACGCTGGCACAGTAGCATCATTGATGTTAGATCAGTTAGAGGGACAGACTGCAATTCAGATCATCATCTGGTCAGGGTGAAAATCAGACAACGGCTATCGCTTATGAGAGGAACAAACGCTAAAGATGATTCTGTAAAATATGAATTAAAAAACTTGAAAAATGATGAAATGCGGCAAGAATACCAAATCAAAATTGCTAATAGATTTGAAATACTGGAATCTTCAGATGACAATGTGGCAAACGAAGAAGAAACTGATATAAATAAAGAATGGGAGGCTATGAGAGATACTATTAAATTGTCAGCATCAGAAAGCATTGGTTGTTTAAAAAAGAGGCAAAACAAGAAATGGTTTGATGAGGAATGTGCCGACATTGTAAAGAAAAGAAAGCTAGCAAAAATGAAATGGTTACACGAGCCAAATGAAGTAAATTTAGAGCAATTGGGTAGTGTTAGACGGGAAACCACCAAGTTACTAAAGAGTAAAAAGAGGGAATATTTGAGAGAGAAGATTAATGATCTTGAAATGAATGCAAAAAATAGGAACATTAGAGAATTATATCAGGGAATTAGTATAGAGAAGAAAGGGTTTCAGGCTAGAACAAACATAATTCGGAATGAAAATGGGGATATGATTGCAGATTCCAAGAGTATATTAAATAGATGGAAAAGTTATTTTAATCAGCTATTAAATGTACATACAGAACAGGACATTGAGGAGGATAAGTTACAGACAGCAGAAATGCTAGTCTCAGAGCCAAGTGCATTAGAGGTTGAAATGGCAATTGAAAAATTGAAGATGTATAAAGCATCAGGTTCAGATGAGATCCCAGCAGAACTGATAAAATCAGGGGGAGAAAAATTGATGGACAAGATACGCTGTTTGCTTAGTATGATTTGGGAAAAAGAAGCTCTTCCAGATGAATGGAAGGAATCAATTATCGTACCAATTTATAAGAAAGGAGATAAAACTGATTGTAACAACTATAGGGGCATCTCATTACTTTCAACTTCGTACAAAATTCTAACAAATATATTAGTAAGCAGACTTACTCCCTATATTGATGACATTCTAGGAGATCATCAATGTGCATTTAGAAGAAACAGGTCTACAACAGATCAGATTTTTAGCATAAGACAGATTTTAGAAAAGAAATGGGAATATAATGGTACTGTACATCAACTATACGTAGACTTCCAAAAAGCATATGATTCAATTAAGAGGGAGAAGTTATATAGTATCCTGCTGGAGTTCGGAATTCCTAAAAAGTTAGTTAGACTTATACGAATGTGTCTAAATGGCTCAACGAGTAGGGTGCGTGTAGGCAAACAGTTTTCATACACTTTTGAAATCCAGAATGGGTTGAAGCAAGGAGATGCACTATGTCCTCTACTATTTAATTTTGTACTAGAGCATGCCATTAAATCTTTAGAGAATGAGGAAGGCTTACAACTGAATGGTATTAATAAGCTGTTAGTTTATGCTGATGATGTAGTACTACTGGCCGATAGCGAGGAGATACTAAAGGCCAACACGCACACACTATTGAGTAACACTAAGAAATTAGGACTGGAAGTAAATATCAGTAAAACTAAATATATGGTCACACGTAGAAATACATTATATAATGGAAATGGACAGCTAATGACAAATGAGGGAAATTTTGAGGAATTGGTTGAATTCAAATACCTAGGAACAATAATCACAAATAGGAATGAGATGCACAGAGAAATTAAACATAGACTTAATTCTGGAAATGCGTGCTATTATGCATTACAGGGACTCTAGACGTCCCAACTCCTTTCAAAAAACGTTAAACTGAAAATATATAAAACTATAATTCTTCCAGTTATATTATATGGATGCGAAACATGGACCCTTACTTTAAGGGAGGAAAGGATATTACACGTATTTGAGAATAAAGTTCTTAGGAAAAATTTTGGGCCAAAAAGAGATAAACAGACAGGTGAATGGAGAAAACTACATAATAGTGAGCTACATTATATGAATATGAAGCCAGATATAATAAGAACAGTTAAGTCTCTTAGACTGCAATGGACAGAGCATGTGGCAAGAATGGGTAATGAAAGACGTGCATGGAAGCTTCTTGTAGGAAAGCCAGAGGGAAAACGCCCAGTTCGTAGACCAAGAATGAGGTGGGAGAACAACATTAACTATGATTTGAGGGAAGCTAGATTATACAGGGAATGATTGGAAAGCATTAGCTCAGGATAAGGATGTATGGAGAGCTTATGTCCGCGCGGCCATTAACCTATGGGTTCGATAGTGCCAGTGAGTAAGTAAGTAAGTAAGTCTCATAGACTAGGATGGGGAGAACATGTGGCACGAATGGGGAATGAAAGACGTGCATGGAAGCTATTTGTTGTAAAACCAGAAAGAAAGTACCCAGTTGATAGAGCAAGAATGAGGTGGGAGAATAACATTAACTATGATTTGAGGGAAGTAGATTATATAGGGAATCATTGGAAAATTATATAACTATATGGGGATGTATGGAGAGCTTATGTCCGCGCGGTGATGAACCTACGGGTTAGGGCCAGTGTGTTATATATATTGATTCAAACTTCCTATCAACGTAACTTTCATAATAATTAGGATAATTGAACATGAAGGTTGGATATTACCGAGGATATTTCATAATTTATTCAATTAGTCTTCAACAACTCATATAATTAGCTTGACAATTTAAATCAGCATGCGAAAGGGCGGATTAATTTCATTCAGAGGAAGCTGTATTCAGGATTGTGTGCTCTTAAACATCAACGGACTGCGACCGGATTCAACCCAAACCTATGAAACAGACAAGCATAGCAACAACTAATTCAGCAAAAAATTAATTCAGGCCTGATCGAAAGTAGATCATGTTCTAAGAATAGGAATAAATAGTAAGAATAAAGGGCAGCAGCCTAGTATTGACACTCTTCGTTGATCAAATATGATTACTGATGAGGAAGATCAAGTATAGATATTAATTTATCATAAGTAAAGCCACAAGTGACTTCCAAATTATCGATAAATTCACTCCTCACGAAGTGTAGAGAATTTGGAAATCAAGAGTGGCATTTGTTACGACTATTTAACGAATAAAATTATGCTGTTTACTCACAAATCATTATTTAACTATAGTTATTTTAAAATATTTATATATTTAATGTAAACGGCGATGTTTGAAAACAATTGGTACGCTTCATTTGTTTCTTTTGTTCGTCACTGCAACCAAATCATATTATTTATTTCCAAAGGATCGCAATGATATATGAATGCACTCTAGTGGAGAAATTTATAACCTACGTAATAGGTATTCATTAATTTTTGATGTCCTATGATGTAAATATGTCAATTATATTTTTCTGCAACGTCATTTCCTGGAAAATAATTCGTTTAAGAAAGTGCAAACAGTGTTTTTTTTTGTGGTATAATCAATTGTTACAAATGCTTTTATATTATCTCTTTCTGTTTACATCCATGCACTATATATACAATCTGGTAGCCGTATTTCTTAGGGGGTAGGTCACTGCAAAATAATGCTATGACCTATTCAGAACGTTAAAAAGGAGATGCTTTCTCTATTATGATAAACTTTAGTTGGTAAATTCTAGGCGAAACACGACTGTGATTGGTTGTAAATAAAAAATCATTGAAATGTGATTGGTCATTAACTCCCATTTGGGGCATTAAATATAGGCTCAAGTCTAGAAATGCGTGTTATTATGCAATACAGAGACTATTGACTTCCCAACTCCTTTCAAAAAACGTAAAAATGAAAATATAGAAAACAATTATTCTACCAGTTATATTATATGGATGCGAAACATGAACTCTTACTTTAAGGGAGGAAAGGAGATTACGAGTATTTGAGAATAAAATTCTTAGTAAATTTGTTGGACCAAAGAGAGATGAACAAACAGGTGAATGGAGAAGACTACATAACAGTGAACTACATGATCTTTAAAGGAAGCCAGAAATAATAAGAACAGTTAAGTCTCGTAGACTGCGATGGGCAGGACATGTGGCACGAATGGGGAATGAAAGACGTGCATGGAAGCTTCTTGTAGGAAAACGAGAGGGAAAACGCCCAGTTGGTAGACCAAGAATGAGGTGGGAGAATAAAAACTATGATTTGAGGTAAGTAGATTGTAGGCTACAGGGGATGATTGGAAAATATTAGCTCAGGATGGGGATGTATGGAGAGATGTCCGCGCGGCCATGAACCTAAGGGTCCGATAGTGCCAGTGAATTAATTTGTCTAACATACACACAGAATTAACGCAATGGAGATATAAATAAAATAATATATAATTAACTAAATAATCTAGCTACAAATTGTTTAACGCAATTATATTTTGTACTTGGTCCGCTGAAAAGGAGAAATTATGCATAACACAAATCCAGGTGACAACCAGAAACACCACATGTCATGCAGGATGTATATAGCGGAAATTGTTTACATTGCTATCTCTGAGTACAGGCCATAGCCTGGAGAGGGTCAAATATAAATCTAACTCCTCCGAGAACCTTTCAATTTTTTTTTCAGATATATCGAATGATTATTTTCATGTAAGAAACAAGTTGTTTCCGGTACAAGTATATTTTCACTAGATCTCGGATTTTAGATCTTATGTCTATTTTTCCTGAAAGAATTTCTGTATATTCAAGATTAATGAAAAGTAATACCATCTGGAAAATACTAAGATTGTGCCTATTAATGGCTGTTTACCCTGTCGTTGTAGCCTAAGCCCCGGATGGCGGGAGGCACTTAAAAGTACCTAAAATTAAGGTAAGTATAAGGAAATGGAATAAATAAAAAAGAAAGGAAGTAAAAAAATATACAAGTATTATTTTGTTTTAACCTAAAATTGGTATTTTACACGCTTTATATTAGCTTGACCTGTATCTGCCTATGTAACGGAATCTTTCAACACGATTTTCACCCACTTAAAAACATTGGATCTACTTGAAATTTTGTATACTTGTCGAGAACCAATGACAATACAATAATTTCATTTTTTTCTAATATTCTTGCCAGGATCATCAGAACATCAAAAAAATAAAGACCGGTATAATAGGTTGCGAACTTACCGAATTTTAGTCCACCGTTGTAAGAAATTAATATTATATCCTCTGGTAGCTCAGTTGATAGAGCGATGGACGGTACTAGTATATAATTTCAGTAATCCATAGGTCGCTGGTTCAAATCCGGCCCGGAGGATTTTTTTAGAACTAAAAATATCGTAAGCAATTAAATTTTCATGGGATTCGGGTTTACGACAAACAATTAAACTAAACATTAAAAAATAAATAATAGTTTAAAAAACTAAAACAAACGCTTTATTAGAAAACCAAACTAAAAAGTAAAAAATAAATAATAGTTAAACAAACTAAAACAACACGCTTTATTAGAAAACCGAACTAAAAAATGAAAAATAATTTTAATTCCAAAACGCTTGGGATAAAATTAAAGTGGTCAACAAAAAAATCTCTCCAACACATCTAGAATAAAATTAGAGTTAGCTAGAACAAAAATAATTTTACCATCAAAAGCATGGGATGCTTTTTATGGTTTTTACGTTTTCTTCTTAGAGAGTTCACTTTTACCAATATCTGTTTATTATCAAGTATATTAATTGATAAAGAACACCCCACGCTTTTGATGGTAAAAATATGTTTTTATAGATAACTGTAGTTTCATTCTAAAGGTGTTGGAGATGATTTTTTTGTTGACCTCTTTAATTTTATCACAAGCGTGTTGGAAATTAAAATTATTTTTTATTTTTAGTTCGGTTTCCTAATAAAGCGTGTTGTTTTAGTTTTTTAAACTATTATTTATTATGCCTATTTTCGCTATACGTTTACATAGTTGGTACCAATAGTTCGTTGATAGGATCTGGACATTTTAAATTTTATCAGAGCATCTCAAAAATGTAAAAAAATACTATAATTTTATTTTGTAGTCAATTAAGACTTACTACAGTTCTCTGAACAGATTTCTTGTATTCGTTTCATAATTATTATATCAATTTTACTATTAAATATCATGTTACGCTCTAGAGTTCTAAAATCCTATATTTTATTGGTTAACTGTGAATGAAGAAAACGAATTTTGAAATTTACATTATTTTTGCCAGGCGAAAGCTTTACCTGACCACTTGCTCGCATGTTAAGTTTTACCATGCTCTTTGAAAAGTAAGTAATATTTTGTAAATTAAAGTAAGAACATAATTTTGTGTTCTATGAAAACGAATTACAGGAAAAATAAAATGTTTAAATAAAAATAGTTAGAGCTAATTTACAAAGCGATGATAGTCGAGTGCTCTCCTATTTGTGTAGGTGTACTAATGGATGTTTTCCTAAGTAATTACTCTAAAGTACATAGTGAGAAAACTACGTAATTCAATTTACTTTGCTGACACAATTAAAATGTCCAATTATCCCTCTGGTGATTAGTTGTGAAACTTTTGTAATGTTACGTTAAAATATTTCAAGTTAGAAGCTTTTTTCAAATTAAACATTTATATTCTTATATTTCATAGCCTCTGTTTTTGTAAGATTCCACGAAACATACAAACCAAGTAATGGGCTACACTAATTCTGAACCGCACTGCAATTAGCAGTGTGGCATTACAACTACCTAAGACAATATAAGACATGGGAGACACCAGTGGTGTCTCGTTAACTAAATTTGAATGAGGTGATAGAGAACATTGCAATAGGTTGCTCTGACACTACAGAAGTGACCTCGGCTGGGGTTTAAAACAGTGACAGACTGTCAAACTATAACATCCTTCAAAAAACAAACTAAAGAATTATTTAATAACAAACTAACTTATACACCTCACTGATAGTATTCTTTTAACAATATTAATATATTTAATTATTTATGAAAATAATATTAAGAATAACAAATATGTTTATTTGTTTTGTTTTAAATATTGTATAATCGTAAAATTAGTTTTCTATATCTCATTATTTTCCTGTTTTTTATATACACTAGACAGGGACAATTTAATATGCCTTGCTTGTATACATTTTATTATTAGTTTTAGTCTTAATTTTAACTAATATTAACTGGTTGTATTATAGATCGTAATACGTATATTAGATATTATCTTTTGATCAAATTTTTACTTAGTGTTTAATATTAGAGTTAATTAAGATTGTTATATTCTGATGTAATATATGTTTGTCCTGGTGAGTGGAAGAGAAGGCCACATGGCCTTAACTCCACCAGGCTAAAATAAATCTAATCTAATCTAATCTACTTCATAACATATTTCACATAGTTTTCATGGTAAAGCTGACAAGCTATAGCTATTTAAGCGACTAGCCCCGGTCATAATGATAGCAACAGTCATAATAGTATTCGTTTATTTGGTGCTACAAAGAAATAAAATCAATAATATACATTACAAGCATTAATATTGTGTTGGTGAGGACATTTGTGTATCGGGGCTAATCTCAGAAGTGTCAAAGGACAAGCCGCCACTGAGAGACAGTCAAATCGAAGATACAGATACAGTATAAAATCCTCTTCTCCGCCAGGAATCGTACTAGCACATCCGGAATGTAAGCCAAGGCGTATCGACAAGCAACCGGCTCAGAATATACAATAAAATATGAAATTAATATGCTATGAAACTACAGCTAGCAACAAGAAATAGCTTAAGCCAATATACAGGATGTTCGGAAATTCATATAACACACCTCTAGGGCTTGTAGAGGGGACTGAGTAGACAATATTTTGAATAAGAATCCATGACCGGAAACGTACCGTTTCCGTGCTACAGCCAATAAAATGTGTCGGATTTGCCGGTGTTGTTTTGCAACCGGATAGGCAATACATGACGTCAGTAGAGTACTATGTCAAATGAAGTGTGACGTAAGGCACAGAATTAAATGACATTTGCCTTATTTCAGAAGAAAGTCAAATTTATTTGGTAACAATACCAACGTAACAAAAAAAAACACTTTCATAGATCACAATAACACTTTGTCCAACAGTGGAAGAAACAAATTTGTTTCTGATATCTGCACTGGATGTGACGACCATCAACGTCGTTGCAAACACTGTACTGACAAATCACGTTCTACCCCGGTCCATCACACCTGGTGCCCCTTGAATTTCTTGTGCAGCGATCATAACTCGGTACCTCATGTACTGCCTATCCGGTTGCAAAACATCACCGACAAATCCGACACAATGTAATGGCAGTAGCACAGAACCGGCACGTTTCCGGACATGTGTTCCTTTTCAAAATATTGTCTACTCAGTCCCATCTACTAGCCCTAGAACTATGTAATATGAATTTCCGAACACCCTGTATATTGGCGTAAGTTATTTCTTGTTGCTAGCTGTAGTTCCATAGCAAGTTTGTACTAGGAATTTCCGAACACTCTGTAGAATGAGAAATTAAAGATTTTCCAATTAATACTACATGTTAACTTGCGAGTCAGGTTCACATCGTAAACCAACTTTGTATTCGAGAATCAAGATGCAAAGCCAATCGGGGTCGCTGATTTTTTTCTACAGGTATCAACATATACATAAAATGCATGACTATGGTTTAATTTGGAACAGTAATCCAGTCTTGTTTCTATGCCACAGATTCATGAAACATATAAATAATAGGAATTCAGGATGGGACAAGTCTCCTAGGTGACGTTTTTTAGAGATTTTTTTCTAACCCGTAAAACAAACCTCACAAGAATTTAAAGCCGAACTAGTCGCCGAACAACATTTGGCTATAATCATAATCACGTTTATTTAGTATGAATTTACGTGTGAAAATACTTTACTTATCTAGATCGGTTAGATTGTCTGAAAGGTAGCCCCTATATTAAGTTGATCAGTCATCAGAGTAAGCTATATACTTGTGTGGCCAAATGAATGCATGTGATCCACATTTAAAACTGTTATCGACAATTGTGTCCCTGGGCTTAGGAGGCGGGGGAGTACGTAAAGTGTTACATACAAGTAATATGTTAAATACAGAGACAAACATACTGTAGAGAGAGACATAGCAAGAGAGAAAGAGAGAAATTGTGACAGAGAAAGAGTGATAGAGAAAGAGAGAGTGTGTAACAAAGAGAGACAGTGACATAGAAAGAGAGTGATTTACAGAGAAAGGGAGAGTGAGTTATAGAGAAAGAGAGAGTGAGTGACAGCGAAAGAGGGAGTAAGATACAGAGAATGAGAGTGAGTGAGAGAGGAAGAGAGAGAGAGAGTGAGAAAGAGTGAGTGACAGCGAAAGAGAGAGTGAGTGACAGAAAAAGAGAGTGATAGTGACAAAGAAAGACAGTGATAGTGACAAAGAAAGAGAGCGATAGTTACATACAGTGAAATAGAGTGTAAGCGATAAATAAAGAGTAAGCGACAGAGAAAGCGAGAGTGGGTGACAGAGGAAGCGAGAATGATTGGCAGAGAAAGAGACTAAGTGACAATGAAAGAGAGAGAGAGAGAAATTGAGTGAGTGAGAGCGAAAGAAAGTGTGATTGACAGAGAAAGAAAGAGTGAAAGAGTAAGGAAGAGTGCGACAGAGGAGGGGAGAGTGAGGGACAGAGAAAGAGAGAGTGAGTGAATGACAGAGAAAGAAAACGAGAGTGACAGAGAAATACAGTGTGAGTTACAGAGGAAGAGGGAGTAAGAGACAGAAAAAGAAGGAGCCAGTTACAGAAAAAGAGAAAGAGTTACATAGGAAGAGAGTGTGGGTCTCGGAGAAAGGGAGAGAGAATTACAGAGAAAGATAGAGTGAGTGATAGTGAAACAGATAGAAAGTTACAGAGAAAGAGACAGGGAGTTACAGAGAGAGGAAAAGAGTAAGTGGCAGAGAAAGAGAGAGGAATGATGAAAGAGGAGGACAAAAAGAGTGACAGAATGAGAGAAAGAGTGAAAGAGTGACAAAAAAGAGAGAAAGTGAACATGGGAAGATTGAGACAGAGAGAAAAGAGAGAGAAGGGGTTAGAGAGAGAGATAAAGAAGGAAGGAAAGAAAGAAAGAAAGAAAGAGCGCCGTCTCCCTAGGAGATATTTGAATAAAATATATCGGCCCTGTTTTGAGTTTTGAAGAGTAGACCAATATGCGAAGTAATAGGTGGACATTTCTAGTCACATTTGCATTTTTTAACAGAGTAGTTATATCTATGGAAATGTATTACGATAAACTTCTGAAAGCTTTTTTTTTTTACGGACGACATGAATTTATAATTTTTTTTTGTTTTACCGTCACCATGGCAACGTGTTACAGTCAACATGGCTTCAGAATTCATAATGCTGTTTATAAAAAGCCTTTATTTAAAAGCGACAGTATTGATTCCATGATGTTCGGAGTAATGCATAACAGATTACATTTCATATTAAGTAGGTCTACATGATACAAACATATTTTATTACATTCTGTTTCTTATTTCATTATTTTCATGGTAAAATTAAAATATAAAATTATGGAACATTCTCCTCTAAGTTAATGAATTATTTAACAGTAGCGCTTTCGGGACTTGTCCCATCATCGGCGGATTCTGAATCCCGCCGATGATGGAACAAGTCCCGAAAGCACTACAGTTAAATAATTAAGTTGAGGAGACGGACCTTTCAGGTGAATGTTCCATAATTTTATATTTTAATTTTGAAATATACCTCAACGGAACACATCATGAATCTTATAAACGTTGATTTTCATGGTAAAATAAAATGGCCGACAAATGGAACATTAGAGTAAAAATTATGCAATATCCATAAAAGGTACACACCGTTCTTCAACATAGGCTTTTGTCAAATTAATAATTTTACAAGAAAGCAAGAATAGGTGCTTATTAATAGTATATTAGGAAGCGAGGTTGGGAAGTGGTTTTTACAGAATCGAGGAAAATGTTTAAAATCAGAGCGATAGCGAGATTTTTAATTTCCGAGATTCTGTAAAACACTTCACAAACGTGCGTTGTACATTATTTTTTGCGCGATGGTGTTTTCAAAATAATAAATAATATTAAAATGATAACATATTTGTTGGAAATATTTACGTTAATTTTAAACAATCGACTAACGTTAACAGTGTGGGAAATGCTTATTAGTTGAAACAACAGGAGGCCTTAGAACAATTATTGATAACATGGCCGCAAGTACGTATTTATTGTTTCATATTGTTTCAAATAAAGTTCAGTTCATTTAAAATGCAGTGACTAGTTCGTATAATGTATATAGAAACTACCTTTGGATATTTTTGTATATAAATTGTACGTAGTATACATAGAGGGCAGTGGTTTTACTTCCCGCACGTGGGTATAAATGTAATATTACAATATAGTTATTTAGGTGGCAACCCCGAAATGTAAGAAGTTGAACTTTCATTAATGGTGTCCACTGCTGGTAAATACGACAAAACGTACTATCGCGCAAAAAATATATTTAGACATAAACAATACGTTCGTAACACAAGAACACATTTCATTATAAGACTAGCTAAACAAATTATTTAAGGTTACAAGCAAATTTTAAAAATCACGAAACAACTAGCATTTATTTTCAATTTAACGACGACACTGATTGAATCAATCGTCAATATTCTATTGTCATAACTAGGGCTAGGATTTTTATGTACTAAAATTTAGGATTGCAACATAGTATAATGAGAAGTTAGACTTATGGCTGTGTTTTGTTTTGGTTTCATACACAAACAGTTGAATAATATACACTATTACTTATTTTAGGAATTCTCACTATGAGGTATATTCATTAAGGTAGAATATTTTTATCACTCACCTCATATTGTTCTTCTTATTTGATTATAAACTAGTTTCGGAACATAGTTTCTGTTCCATCCTCAGTATCGTCACGACCGTTGTTCTGTCGTCTTGAAGAGCTGTCCTTCTCTCCTTCCATTGGCTGACTGAAAAACCTCGAAACCAGGTCATTCTCACCGGGAATTTCAAAGTTCATTAATTTCTTCTTTTCGCTCTTTTGAATGTAGATCTTTTCCCAAACAGTAAGTTCTTCTTAGAAAAACCTAAAGAACTTACTGTTTGGGAAAAGATCTACATTCAAAAGAGCGAAAAGAAGAAATTAATGAACTTTGAAATTCCCGGTGAGAATGACCTGGTTTCGAGGTTTTTCAGTCAGCCAATGGAAGGAGAGGACAGCTCTTCAAGACGACAGAACAACGGTCGTGACGATACTGAGGATGGAACAGAAACTATGTTCCGAAACTAGTTTATAATCAAATAAGAAGAACAATATGAGGTGAGTGATAAAAATATTCTACCTTAATTACTTAATATACACTATCTTCATTGCAATCTTATATTTTATTACATAAAAATCCTAGCCCTAGTCATAAGTAATACGAATAAAATTTTCATTTTTTATATTTAGACGCTTTACATCTAAGGTCATAATGAATATGATGAAACGATTACTGGCAATGAAATCCTATCCAACATTTGCTTTGGAAAAAATAAAGGAAAAAAACTATTTGATATTGATCGATAACGGGGTTCAAACCTAGGCTTTCCGAATATGAGTTTAAACACTGCCGCTTAAACCAATACGCTGGATGATTACATATTGTTAATTACACATTGTTTATGCGATGAAAAATATTTTGTTAGTTCATAGCCTATGTATTTTATCTTGAATTAATCCTATTTTATATTGAAATCGTAATAACTTCAACATTGTCTACGGTGCACGAAATAGACACCCAAATTTCGATGCTATTCCGGTTTTAAAATGCAACTTAGGAATACCAAAGATGAAAACAAGAATAAAATTTGCGGGTCATCCAGAAAAAAAAAAGGAAGTTTTCTTGGGTTTTCCGCGTCATGGACTCAAGGTAGGCCCCTGACCACTGATTCCGACGTTTCGGCATGATTCCACAAAGGATGATCATCATTCCTTGATAATGACATGTGGGATCATGCCGAAACGTCGGAATCACTGGTCAGAGGCCGACCTTGAATCCATGACGCGGAATACCCAAGAAAACTTCCTTAATCATATATATTCATGTATATGTGTGTGAGTGTGTGTGTGTGTGTGTGTGTGTGTGGTGTGTGTGTGTGTAACGGTCGTTCAATACGTACATGTTAAAATCCACACTAAAAAGTAATACAATTCCAAATACCTAATACGAAATAAAAATTTACACGTTGAAAGAACTGAAACTTTTTCACGAATTCTTTTTAAAACCCATGCGTAAAATCTCAGAATATCTGTAATGTAAACAATAATAATTATTAAAAGTACTTCAATTGCCTATTCTCGACGCCATGGTTACATGCAATGTAGACAAAAATGTAATACAATGTAACATCCAAGATTTTTGTGGTCGGGTTGGAGCTTGAGAACATGGAATAATGGCATGAAAACGTTAGACAAGGTCCCTTTAACAGTAAAGCATAATTTTAGATCGCAGAAAAAGCTGTTTTTGGGTTCCCTCACTTCTCTCAAGTATCGTTGAAGCAAATTTCTTCAATAATATGCTTTAAGCTTAGTATACAGGGTACTGCTTGAAGGATGTAGTGTTAAGACCTCTATGAACTACCGTATATAGCACGAATGTTTACACAATCTATGACAAGGGTTGTTATGATAAACGAGCCATTTTTATTTTGTTCTATAACATCAACAACAAGAGGAGGGTTATACTTTGAAAGATAGAGTGAATAACAATCCCGTATGCATCACAATATTATCAAGCTTACACTGCCATACTCACATAACAACCATAAAATAAAAATAGCAATAATAACAATTACACTGAGCAACAAAAAAGAAACTTTTTTTTGTCTCCGAAAGGAACATATGTGATTCCGATAGTATTTTTTTCTCCTGAATTCAAATATGATATCGGTTTTTCATGCAAAGTTTCCGAGAGACAAGCATTTATAATTTGAAACACTTTAATATTTTCGACATTCGTAACTACACAGTATTCGAACATTCGGACTCACTAGAAAGTAAGAATTGACGATTTTCTGCTATATTACGCCTGAAGAGCATCCCTCTTGATGGTCCACCAATATTCGGCCAGCATATTAGGATTCCATTTGCCTTGATATCTCATTTCCATAGCTGAAATCTCCTGAGTTAGCTCATTTGGTTTTATTTTACAAAGGACAAATGAACGAAAAAACGTTTATTACAAAAATAATTATTTAAATCCATTAACTGAAATTGAAAAAGAAAAACTGTGAGTGATGAAGAAATTCCGAATACATATTTGAAAACACGATAAAAAACTGAATTAAATACAACTATTGGTACTCATGAGACACAAATAATGTTGACCAATGTTAACATCATTCGTCATGAATTAGGCCTTTGTAGACCTGTTTTGGCCCCATCTAGCTGTCTTTTAAGAGGTCTTCCTCGTCGACGATGCCCTTTGGAATTATATTACATCATCATGTTTGGAATTCTAACTATCTATTTTTTACATGGTCTAACTAACTCACTGGCGCTATCGAACCCGTAGATTCATGGCCGCGCGGACATAAGCTCTCCATATATCCCTATCCCGAGCTCATGATTTCCAATCATTCCTTGTGTAATCTACTTCTCTAAAATCTTCATTAATGTTATTTTCCCATCTCGTTCTTGGTCTACCAATTGGGCGTTTTCCCTCTAGTTTTCTTACAAGAAGCTTCCTGCACTTCTTTCATTCCCCATTCTTGTCACATGTCCTGCACATCGCAGTCTATGAGACTTAACCATTCTAGCCAGTTTATTTTATATCCGTTGAGTTGTTTTTCTACTGATTCTACTTCTAATTGTTTTTTAAATTTATTCATTATTTTTTCGATCTAAAAAAATGTATCCTGCTGTCCTACGGAATTTCATTTCCGTTGCATTGATTCTGCTCCTGTCTCTTTTTTTTCTTCGTCGTGTCCAAATCTCACTTCCGTATAAAACGGAGGTTAATGCCAAAGTATTATATACTTTTATTCTTGCGGATGTTAGTATTGATTTAGCTTTTAATGTATCATACCTGAGATTTGTGTAAATTTCGCTTGTCGAGAGGCTAAAAGTGGCAGCCCCACTTCTGGACTACCTAATGATAAACTGCATCACTTTCTAGCCTCAGAAAAGCAGTATAAGGAAGATATTGTTGGACCAACGGATCTCTGCCCCTTTAGCGCTGTAGTCGTTCTTAGAAAAGTTCACGCCTGTACTCACACCATTCCACTCAATTCCTTCCCACTGCGTTGAATAGCAGTCAGAATAACCTTCTGGGTTGAGATGTTGTCAAACTTTCTCCAAAAAGTGCATGGATGTTGAATATCGAATTATGTAAGGATAATTATTACTTTCTCATATTTAAGTAGGTCTAATGACGCTGATTGACTTTTATTATTTGCTTAATAATATTTATTTCACCACTCCGTGCCACAGTGTTCATGTTTAATTGGCAACTCTGGACTGCAAGTGCAAAAAGCCTGTCCCTCATGAAGGCTCAAAATTGTTTGTGGGAGGGGCGAAAGGAAAGAGGGAGATAGGAATGCAGAGAGGGAAATGATTTACCGAGGCAGAAAAGGAATTAGCGTTTAGTTCGCATATCTTATGGGGAGCACAGATCCGTTTTTCAACTATAATTTGATGACAATTCAAAGCAAGTCATGGTTAAACGAGACTGGGAAAAAAACAAAATATGTTGACAATTTACACAATGATAACAATAATCAGTGCCGGTTACAACATCTGTCACAGGGGAAATTTGTTATTTTGCACTTTGTATTCCTTGTTCCTTATACGACTGATTCTGTAACGCAAATAGGATTCTCTCGCAAGGGAAATTTGCTATTTTGCAATTTGTAACCCTCATTCCTTATGCAATTGATACTGTAATACAAATAGGCCGTATCATAAGCACGAGAAGAGCTCATGGCATTTCATTTAGTATTCTATTTTATTCTAACAATTAAGATTTTTTTTTTCAAAGTCACCATCTTATCATTTCGACATTCTGGTATTCTCTCCTGAGAAATTTTATCCGAGATCCAAAAAATAAATTTAAAATTAGGCTCAACTCTGGAAATGCGTGCTATTATGCATTACAGGGACTCTTCACGTCCCAGCTCCTTTCAAAAAACGTTAAACTGAAAATATATAAAACTATTATTCTACCAGTTATGTTATATGATTGCGAAACATGTACTCTTACTTTAAGGCAGGAAAGGAGATGAATATTTGAGAATAAAGTTCTTAGGAAAATTCTTGGACTTAAGAGAGATGAACAGACAGGTGAATGGAGAAGACAACATAACAGTGTATTACATGGTCTTTACAGGAAGCCAGATATAATAAGAACAGTTAAATCTCGTAGATTGCGATGGGCAGGACATGTGGTACGTTTTAGGGATAAAAGGATTGCATGGAGGCTTCTTGTAGCATAAACCAGAGGGAAAACTCCCGTTTGTAGACCAAGAATGAGGTGGGAGAATAACATTAACTATCATTTGAGGGAAATTGATTATACAGGAAATTATTGGAAAACATTAGCTAAAGATGGGAATGTTTGAAGAGCTTATGTCTGTGTGGCCATGAACCTACGGGTTCGATAGTGCCAGTTAGTTAGTTTGGTATTCTCTCCTGTCATGGCGTTATTGTAACCCACTTCTGAGCTTGGAGCGTCTAGAAGATGGAGTTACACTCCCTTATGATATATGATGGGTCATAATGATGGTAATGATACGCCAGGAGAGGCCTTAATCTTAATCTTAATGAATATGTTCATGATGACTATTTAACTCATGCCACAAATGCTAGTCAATGACCAATCACGTTTCAATTAATGTTGTTTTACAACCAATGACAGTCGTGTTTCACCTCGCTCTTTATCGATTTCTCTTTATCAGCTCCTGCTTGTGTGATAAAGAAAGCTCCTCCTTTGTAATGTTCTGAACAGGTCAAAGCATTATTTTTCTCCAACAAATACATTGAATATAGCAAATAATGAAAAGATTCCCTGATTTTACTGAGTTGTTTACTAAAAAAATTAATGAATAACCCGTAATGTTGATTATGATATATAGTTTGATATGTTTCATTATTTCTCCACTTGGGTGCACTCTTACAATATTGCAATCTTATTTGGCAATAAATAATATGATCAAGCAACAGTGAATGAACATAACCTCACATTTCTGATTTGTTTTCAAACATCGCCGTTTACATTAAATATATAAATATTTTAAAATAACTATAGTTAAACAATGATTTGTGAGCAAACAGCTTAATTTTATTCGTTAAATAGTCCTAACAAATGCCACTTTTGATTTCCAAATTCTCTAGATAAATTCACTCCTCACTTCGTGATTCGTAAATTTATCGATAATTTGGAAATCACTCGTGGCATTACTTATGATAATGATAGTGTAGCGAATATAATTGTCCCTAATCTAGTATAGTGATTAATGAATACGATTAATCAATAAACAAAAAATGAACTATGATCATCTTGAAGATTTTCGGGCTGTAGGCCGTGGTCGTGAGGCTTGTAGTTCCCCGACGTTTCGCCAGAGACTGCGTCTGGCATCCTCAAGGGTTGTCTTGAGGATGCCAGCCGCAGTCTCTGGCGAAACGTCGGGGAACTACAAGCCTCACGACCACGGCCTACAGCCCGAAAATCTTCTTCAAGATCATCATAGCAACTCCGGCCGTGAAAGTCTACGTGAATACAAAAAATGAACTGTATGTAGAATACAAAGTAACTTAAATAAATGTCTTATTGGTAAAATTTACCACAAGTAGCGGCGGGAAACCTAAATACGAAGACGTCATAAAGATTTAGCCCCCAAATTGGACTGGAATTCTTAAGCTAGGTTTAGCTTGAAAAATCACGTTTGGGAGAAAACTTCATACTTCATAATTTACAGCCGCGGGAAGGCCAAACTGTAAACACGCTCCCTAGCCGTGAAAATAAATTAAGAAATAAAGTTACAAATGTAGGTGGGAGTTTAATAAAAATATAATTACGCCCCTAGGAGACATGTGATTGAAAATTCCAGTGAGTTATATTTTGAACTTTTTCGGGGCATCAAAAGTCTTCCTCATTTATGATGATCTTGAAGAATATTTCCTCAAGGGTTGTTTTGAGGCTAGAAGTTCCCCGACGTTTCGCCAGAGACTGCATCGGCATCCTCAAAGGGTTGTCTGGAGACTCCCTTGAAGCTTCCGGACGCAGTCTCTGGCGAAACATCGGGGAACTTAAAGGTTCAAGACCACGGCCTACAGCCAGAAATCTTCTTCAAGATCATCATAATAACTCCGGCCGTGTAAGCCTAAGTCAATACATTTTCCTCATTTGTTTTTTCTAATGTAGTAGTAGTAGTAGTAGGACTTTATTAGACAAAAAGTAAGATATTTACAATATTATTTACAAATATGGGTCGCACGGGCAGTAAGCCATACGTGCTGTTGACAGTCCGTTACAATAAAGTAATAATTTGTACTAGTGTAAAGAAAAATAAACAACATAAACAGCAATAACATTACAATTACATAAAGAAAACACAATAATAATATTACAATTAAATAATAACACAATAGCATTATACACTAAAAAAACAATAATATTACAATTACATAAAGAAAACACAATAATATTACAATTAAGTAATAACACAATAGCATTATACACTAAAAAAACATTAACATTACAATTACATAAAGAAAACACATTAATATTACAATTAAATAATAACACAACAGCATTATACACTAATTAATTTTTTCTAATGTAATAATTATTTGATCCTAATTTGGAATTTGGATATCTTCTGACAGAGTTGTTAAACCCAGGTTAAAAATAAGATAAATATGCACACAACTGCATTGTAAAAATTAAAATAAATGTTGTGTTGAAGTGCATGAGTTTACATTGATTCACTGTATAACGAACTAGATCTCGTGTAGTGAACTACTTAGCTTTGTAGATTATGGAAAAGGTGTTCACCCAGCATCGCGAGGAATCTGGTAAGTAGCGGTTTAAGTTAGAGAATGCCTGTTGTAACGGCTGGGGAACCGACATTCTGACTACATGTCTTTTCTATTTTCTTGTGTGGCTTTGAGATCACCAGTCTGCTAGTAAGCAAAGAATCTTCTATGCTTTTCACACACATTTTTTATGAATATAATTGATTATAATTTGTATGAAGCAAGAAAATTGTGGCCTAATTTACCTGTTATTCATTGAAGTTGAGTAAAACTCTTAGAGGAAATTCAATCTGATGGGGAATTGAAACCCGGCCTCCCATATTAAGAAGCAACGGATATTAGACCTAGAGCATAGTGGTAACCTTTAAATTAATATATATATATATATATATATATATATATACACTGGTGTCCAAAAGTTTAGGATAATTTGTAAAACGGAAAATCAAAATGCTTAAAGAGGAGCAAGGAGTAAAAATTATTTATCAAAACGTTTCTCAGTACATTTAGTTTAGTTTACATACTAAATTATAATCTCTCTTCAACGATGAAAAAATTAATAGAAATTATAAATGAAAATTGCATTGTTGCAGTTAGGCCCTGTTCCATAAATCTTCATTTTTAAAGAGAGTTATGATATAATCAGATGTAGTGTAAGAACAGATTGCAGTAAAATGGCACAAAGACAACATCTGGACCCTCTGCTTCGGGGTAGAATTATGGGCGGCTAGAAACAGGACAGACACAAACTGAGGTCTCCATAGCACTTAATGTGCCACAAAATGTTATATCTAGGTTATGGCGACGGTTCCAAGAGACCGGAGACGTTAGGCGAAGACCAGTGGGAGGTCGTCCAAGAGTTACAAATCCTCAGCAGGATCGATATCTTGCGTTAACTGCAAGAAGAAACCGAACAATGTCTGCCAGACAACTGAGTTCAGAACTTGTGGCCGCCTCAGGTATCAGAGTATCCAGACAAACTGTCTATAGAAGACTCAGAGCTGCTGGTCTGTATGCTAGACGGCCTGTAGTGTACGTCCCACTCACCCTTGATAACAAGAGAGCACGTTTACGGTGGAGTCAGGAACATCGCGACTGGACTCTAAATCAGTGGAGCAGCGTGCTATTTACAGACGAGTCCAGATTCAGCTTGAACTGTGATTTGCATCGCGTGACTATCTGGAGGGTCAAGGAACTCGTTACAACCCCATGAACATCATGGAAAGACATCCATTTGGTGGCGGTGGTCTCCTGGTATGGGGAGGTATAATGATGAATGCACGCACAGAGCTTCACATCTTCGCAGGTGGCACTGTTAATGCTCAGCGGTATAGAGAAGAGATCCTGGAACCTCATGTAAGACTTTTCAGGGGAGCTGTGGGTCCAGAATTCATATTCATGGATGACAATGCCCGACCTCACAGATCACAACTGGTGGATGAGTTTCTTCAGGAGGAAGATATCCAGCGTATGAGTGGCCAGCGAGGTCTCCGGATATGAATCCTATAGAGCATGCATGGGATGCCGTACGGAGACAAATTGCATCTCGTCAGCCTCCTCCGAGGACACTTCAAGACCTTCACATTGCTCTTCATGAGGAGTGGAATTTGCTGAGCATCGAACTCCTGAACAACCTCATCACTAGCATGCCACGTCGATGTGAGTCTTGTGTAGCTGTCAGGGGTAATCACACCCCATACTAATCATTTGAACCATTGTTGTTCAACTTTTATGTTCGAATTCTGAAATGCAGTTTTCGTTTGTTTGTGAAAATGACAAGTGAATGACGTATTCATGCCATTGTTTCTTTCGTGCCATGTTTCTAATTATCTGTAACATACCCTTACCAAATTTTGTATTATTCTGACAAATGCTTTATAATAAGTCGGCAAATGAACTAATTATCCTTAACTTTTGGACATAAGTGTATATATATATATATATATATATATATATATATATATATATATATATATAACTTGTTATAGTAGCTACTAGGTGGCAGTGGAGACCGAGTTCCCGCTACATCTGGTAATAATAGAGAATATGTATAAGGGAAATAAATGTTTGTTCTGAATTCGCCTGCTAGCGTAAGTGGTAGCGCACTGACATATCAACTCAGAGGTCCGGGTTCAAATACCGTCCAGGCATTAATTTTTCTTATTTTGTCATATTAAGCTTGCATTGCACAATGTTAAAAGGGTTTAATTATAACATCGAAAAAGCGTCACTGCTAAAGAGAATAAATATTCTCTTTAATTTGCTTACTTGTTATAGTAGCTACTAGGTGGCAGTGGAGACCGAGTTCCCGCTACATCTGGTAATAATAGAGAATATTTAAAAGAAAAATAAATGTTTGTTCTGGATTCGCCTGGTAGCGTAAGTGGTAGCACACTGAGATATCAACTCAGAGGTTCGGGTTCAAATCCCGTCCAGGCATTTACTTTTCTTATCTTGTCACATTAAGCTAGCATTGCTCAATGTCAAAAAGGTTTAATTACAACATCTTAATATATAAAAATTAAGTGTCACGTTGTTTGTCCGCGATGGAATCCTAAAGTACTGAACCTATTTTAATAAAATTTTGCACACTGTGTGCTGTTTGATCCAACTTGAGACATACGGTTGTTTATAACTAAATTTATAGTCGCATTATTTTTATTACAAATTATTTGTTTATTATTTAACAAAGAGATATCATTATCTGTGAGTTCCATACGATTCTAACAGATGACGGTGTAAGGTAATTGGTTTATTATTTAACCAGGTGGCTGTGCTTTTTGTTGCAACCGCGAATTTGAATCGAATTACAAATATTGATTATTATTTCATAATTTAAGTGTGTTTGTGTTTATTTTATTTTCAATATATTGATAATAATATTAATTTCGTGTGTAAGTATTAGTTTTAAGTAATCTGGCTGAAAGACAGCTACTTAATTTAAATTTAACTGGACCGAGAAGGGACATTGAACAATATGGCGAATCAGTTCTAGAGACCATGAATGATAAGATATCAAGTGAATTTCCGCAAATTGGTATAGGCCTATGTGACATAAATCTTACATTTAAGAAGAATGTCAATATAAAAACATATGAATGATCTAAGGAACGGAATAACAGAACTGTAAGTAAGTCTGTTAGTTATAATAATATGCCTAATATTACAGAAACAATCCTCAATTAAATGAAAAACAAGATGACTATAATATATCACAAGATGATATTACTATACAGAGACTTCTTGATGATGAGAATCCAAACTGCCAACAAGTTCGTAGAAAAAAACCAAAGTATAATGAAATAAGCAAGCCTCCTCAAAATATTCCATCAATAAATGTATATAATCCTTATGATAGTCTTATGGATGATACTGAGAATGCACACAACATAAATTCATCTCAATCAACAAAACCACTTCCACATAAACCACCACCCATATTTATACCGGGTGTAGTTAACGTACCAGAACTAAAAATTGTGTAAAACAAAAACTTTCTGATTTAGATTTCTCACTTAGTTACTACAACATAATTTAACGTATACCTTAGCCACAGCAACGCGTGGCCGGGACTTCTATATATATATATAACAAAGTCGGATTATTTACACTATTTATAACTCAAGAACGACTCTGGACCGATTTTTATGATCTTTGATTTGTTGGATTTGTTTCCGCCCCGAATAGCAGATAACTATTAAAACATCGGAAAAATTAACGTAAAATATTTAAAGGCGATACGACGTTCGCCGGGCCAGCTAGTATATATATACATATATGAGTATGTGTCTATCTGTTTGTCTGTCTTTTACGGACATGAAGATTACTTGATCGATTCGAATGTTTTCCCCCCTTATTTAGAGAATTTTTTATTGGTCAATTAACGTTTATAATATATTACTCCACGAAATATAATAATAATAATACTAATAATAATAATAATAATAATAATAATAATAATAATAATAATAATAATAATATAATAATAATAATACTTTATTTATTCTGGCAGAGTTAAGGTCATAAGGCCCTCTCTTCCACTCAACCAGCACAAATACAATAAATATTTGACAAATATAGATATACACTATACTAATTATAAACAGTTAAAGATACAATAAATGTAGCAATGTAATGTCATGTACAAACAACATTTTATAAGGTAATAACAATAATGATACGATAATAATAATAATAATAATAATAATAATAATAATAATAATAATAATAATAATAATAATATAAATATGATACATTATACGGGAAACAGCAGTTAAATATATATATATATATATATATATCTTACACTGGATAATAATGAAGTCGAGTTTAGAGCAAATATAAATTTAGATTTCTTTTAAAAGATGCCAATGTCGGCAGCCCCTTATTTCTTGTGGTAGGGAATTCCAGTTGCGAGATGCGGAGATGTGATGTCCTGTGTTGCGGTATATTAAGTAAGAGACTATGTTGTGATCTTGTGTTTAAGTTATGGTTTGAGGATAGATACTGGAAACGGATGATAAATAATTGGGAATCGAGGTATGTAGGATCTTAAATAGGAGAATTAGACAGTCCGATTTTCTTCCTCTTTTATATGTAGCCATGACAATTCGTGGAATAATGGAGAAATGTGATCGTATTTTCGAACATTAAATATGAATCTGATAGACATATTATGGACACGCTGCAGTTTGTCCGACAATCCGTCACTTATGTCAGTTAGTAGAACGTCACAGTAGTCAAAATGCGGCATCACTGTAGTTTGGATTAAAATTCTTTTAAGAGTTGTAGGAAGAAAATGTTTAAGTCGCTTTAGGAAACGCATTATGGAGAAGATCCTTTTAGATGTTTGTTTTACTTGCACATGCCAATTTAAATTAGAATCTAAGTAAAATCCCAAGTTTTTAAAGACGTCGGTATAAGGAATTTGTTCATTATCTAATATAACAGCCGGCATATTGCCATTGTTTATGAGGTGTAATAGCCTTGGATGTCCGATAATTATTGCTTGCGTTTTGTTTACATTTAGTTTCAGCCCATATTGTCTGGACCATAAAGATATATGCCTGAGGTCAGTGTTTACTTTGTCAATATATTAATTAATTTCGTCAGGCCTAAAGTGTATGTAAATCTGTAGGTCGTCGGCGTAAAGATGATGCTTGCAGTTTTGTAGTTTCTTGGTCACGTCATTAATATAAATCGAGAAGAGAAGAGGAGCGAGGACACCGTCTTGAGGTACCCCTTTCCTCACCAAGCGCCAGGAAGAAATGCGATTATTAACAGAAACTGATTGCTGACGATTAGTGAGGTAAGATGCAAACCAATCAAGGCAGTTTTCCGACAGATGTAGTGCCTTTAGTCTCGCTAGCATTAAGTCTATATCTACTGTGCAAAGGCTTTGCTGTAGTCGAGTAGGACTATTGCGGTGAGTTTGCTTTTGTCCATTGAGTCTCTTATGTCCTCTACAATGTCAAGTAGTGCAGTACTTGTGTGATGTCCTGTTCTAAAACCAGACTGATGTTCATCAAGTAAGTCGTGTGTGGTGAGGTAGTCTGTTAACTGTGAGTGTATATGTGTTCCAGTGCTTTAGATAAACAGGGAAGAATGCTAATTGGTCTATAATCATCGAGTGTTGTGGGAGTGTTTGATTTCGGTGTAGGACGAACTAAAGCCATTTTCCAGAGTCTGGGATAAGTCCCGGTCATTGTAGAGGCATTAAAAATGTGGGTTATTGTTGGGAGAATAATGTCATATTATTTTTTGCAGGAGAGTTATTGTATATTGTCTATTCCTTGTGCTTTAGATTTAATACGTAATGCTGCTCTTTTGGCGTCATCAGGTGAGATATAGGAAAAATAGAATTTGTCTCGGGTAGGTTGGGAATATGACATTAGTTCATCTATTGTCTGTTGTTTGTGTTGTGAGTTGTTGTCAGTAGGGAGGCGGGTAAAATGGTCATTCAACTCATCTAGTGGTAGGTCAGCTGTTTCTACCTGTAGTTTATTTTGACAGAGGCCTATTGATTTTAAATTTTTCCACATGTCAGCTAATATAGGGCCAGGGATAAAAAGGTGCATATCAATGCACTACAAAAATCAGTTTTTGGACGCTTATATGGCTTACGCTGCCTAAACCATAACAAATACACCAAATTAATGCACATAGAATTGAATATCACAAAAACATCTACAAACATCTTCCTGACAGCACATATATATTTATTACGGATGACTCACAATAACCATTTTTGTCTTTCAGCTCATTTATTCCAAGACAATTAGTATAATTTAAAGAATTGAGAAGTAATTAAAATGGTTAGGACAAGTTTTAAGAATGGATCATGAGCGATGGCCGAAACAACTCTATCAACAAAACAACTGACCATAAAGAACAAAAAAGGGAGACCAAAGTTAACATGGAAGGAGGCTTTGGAGGTTTGGGACAGAAAGACGGCTGCAGCTGTAAAAACCAGAATATAGATTAGCATAAGAGATCCCGGACAACGCCGGGTAATCAACACGGGATTAATTATAATTACGATATAAATTTATAATTATTTTTCATTTTACTTATTAAACTAAACATAAAAACACAATTAAATGATTTAGAGTTAGCAGCGCACGCCCTGTGTTTGCAAGAGTGTGATAAAGGACTCATGGATTTGAAGCCAATGATAAGTAAATAAATAAAACGTATTTGAAGCAATATGTTTGAGGCACCTTGTGGTGGAAACTAAAGCGTCATTTATCTCGAGTCTCGGGAGAGCAGGATATATATAGAGAGAGATATCCATCATAGAAGAAGAAAGAACTGGGCTTGGATAACATACTTTACGTCAAATATGCTTCATTCCTTCACTTTTCCTGACGTAATTCAATCACTCAAAACTGGCCACCGCCATCTTGTGATGTTCCACGTGGCACGATCATTATCAGCAGAAATACGTATTCAAATAAATAAATAAATAAGTAAATAAATAAATAAATAAATAAGTAAATAATAATAATAATTTTTTATTATTCCGGCTTTTACAATGAATATACATTTTTCCGGTACCCATGTTCACAGTTAACTACACATTTCTTTCAACACATTTTTCCATTCCTGTCTGTTCATCCATATATCTTCTTCTATTTCCCATTCCTCTTAGTTTCATTGATTCCTTGAATCCACGTAATATTTGGTCTACCCTTCTTTTTCCTTCCCTGTGGTTCCCAATCCATGATTATCTTAGGTAGTCTTCCTTCTTCCATCCTTCTAATGTGTCCGTACCAATTTGATTGTTTCTTCTTTATAAAATCTAATATTGAATATTGTACCTGCATTTTTTCTTTTATATATGAATTTCTGATTTTATCCTTCCTGGATATTCTTTGCAGCACGTCTCCAGTAGTCCATTTCAGTGGCGAGTAATTTTTTTTTTCATTTGTGCATTTAAAGCCCACACATCAGCTCCATAGGTAATAATGCTTCTGATTATTGTATTAAAAATAGTTTTTTTTTGTTTCTTTGAAGATATGTTTGTCCCACACTATTCCATTTAGGGCAGATATAGCATACTTTCCTATATTGATCCTGTGTCTTATCTCTGTTTCTTGTTTTCCCTCTTTAGTAATTTTAATTCCCAAATACTTGCATTCTTCAGTGTATTTAATTGTCCCTAAATTTTCTTCTAGTATTAAATCTTGAGGAAGATCCCCTATTGTCATATATCTAGATTTATCCATATTGATCTTTAAAACCCAAAACTATATTCTTGTATTAATTTTCTAGTGAGGTATTCTATATCTTCAAATTCTTGAGCCAATATCAATTGGTCATCTGCAAACTGGAGTGTATATATTGTTGAATTATCATCTAGTGGTATTCCCATCGGTTTACATTTCTTTTTCCATTCTTCAATAGCTTTTTCAGCATAAATCTTATATAATGTTAATAATAATAATAATAATACTAATATTAATAATAACAATAATAATAATAAAAATAATAATAATAATAATAATAATAATAATAATAATGTTTTATTTTTGCTAGCAGAGTTAAGTTCTGCTCTTTACATGGAGTGTCAATATATTTTGTTTCTCCAAATACATATACAATGACTGACAATAACACTGGAACATTTCAATATTGTCTAAACATTGCTCTAATTTTTAAAAAATCCAAACATTTTCTTCTAAAATTAACAATTTATTACTTAATACAACTTGAAACATTATAGCATATAACGGGTTTCCAATATGAAACCGGACCGCCCTTACAGAGTTTCACCCGGCACGCAGTGCTGTCTCTTCCTCCCGCAATCCACCCTGCTGCCAACCGTCCTTGAACTGTTTCTTACCTTATAGAAAATGCTGTAAATGTCCTCCCGCAGTTAAACAGGCATTATACCGAGTAAACACATTTAGATTGACACGCTGTAGTTCGGGCACTGTCAAGTTTCTCATCACCTTGGTTTAGACAATGAACACGTGTACACTTGTAAGGTTTGAGTTTTAACAATTTTGTTGCTGTATGTGCAGAAGATATTGAAATCCCAACTTGTGCTAATTTCGGTAATGATTTTTGTGGTGAACGTTGCAAATTTTCGCCAATTTCGTCTAATTTTTCTTCGATGAGAACCGTACGCCTTCGCGTGTGTTTCTTATTTTGTACTGAACCAGTGGTCTCAAATTTAGTCACAAGATCGTGGATTGTCGATCTGGAAGGAGGTAATTGTCCAGGGAAAGTTCCGAATAAATTCCTCGCGAACGCGACGAGCTGATTCGTATTTATAATAACATTTACACATATAAATGCGCTGCTCTAATGTCAGCTGACGTCTCATCTTGTCGAACGATAGTTAACTGACTAGTTCAAGGACGAGCGGCTGGTAGAGTGAAATGCGGACGAGGAGAGAGCGCTGCCTGACGGGTGAAACCCCGTGAGGCCGGTTCGGGTTTATATTGGAAGCCCGGTAGTTCAGCTTGAAAAACACAAATATAGTGCACGTATTTTTAGTGGCTAGCAGGTTTCTCTTCAATCGATCGCTGATAAATTTAATTCAAACCCGAACTCAGTAGAAATTAGAAATAACATCAGAGGTTGCACAAAACATTCATGCCTGTTTTGGATACGTGGGCACCAGAGAACTGTGGGAATTGAACGTGCTAATCAATTAGCTAAATCCGCGGCATCTTCTGAGCTTCATTATTCATTTTCAAAGTGTCCAATATCCTACGCTAAAAAGAAACTATTTGACTCTATCATCACTGATTGAATGAACTTTAGACATGGAGTGCAAATGGTGCTTTGACTAAAGAACTCTTCTTTCCTATAGTACACTATAGGCTAAATATAAAACATTTTATTCCAAATTTCATCTTAACACAATTTATGATATGGAAAATTTGGAAGTGATTTTAGAAGATTTAATATCAACTCAGACAGTGATCACAATTGTGAATGTCAAGAATGAATACAATCTATAAAACATGTTTATTTGATTGTCGAAAGACAACGATTCTGGTTAAATTTACTTTTAAACGATGGTGATGCTTCTTCCTCAATGTGTGAAGTGATTTTTAAGAACCAAAATTATTATAAACATTTTATGAAATTCATAATACTCATTCAAATCCGTAAGTTAATATTTCTGTTTTACAATATACAATAGCCTAGTATAATATTGATAGAGTAAGCTACAATTCTAACATGTCATTGTGGTGAAATATGTCTATATATTTGGAGATTCAATAATAATTTATCTTCTATTCTATAGTTATTCTGACCGAGGGAAGATCTTTCACTTCAATAATAACAATTTCATGTTATGCTTTGCAGCTTTATTAAGGAATTATAGGTGTTGTAGCTTCCCGTTGCTTTCCACACCGGTTATGGATGATGATGATGAGCCGATAATTTTTGGGGACCATTGGGCCTAAGCTTCCTGACATTTGTCTTACAGGTGAGGAAAAACCCCGAAAAAACCTCACCCAGGAGCCTGTCCGGACCGGGATTCGAACCCGGGCCCGCTGTGGACAAGGCAGCACGCTACCTTGGGACCACAGCGGTGGACTATAATAATAATCATCATCATCATCTGCTTTCATGGATTAGGTCTGTTGACCCGTTCCGACTTCAGCCCATCTCTTTCTAGGTCTGCCCACATCTCGGGTGATTAATAATAATAATAATAATAATAATAATAATAATAATAATAATATTAATAATAATATTAATATTATTAATAATATTATTAATAATAATAATAATAATATTGGGGCACGCTGTAGCGTAGTGGTTAAGGCACTGAACTACAAGCCGGAGGGTCGAGGGTTCAAGTCCCGTTGAGGTCAGGATTTTTAAACTGACCCAAACCCTCTGGCGGCACTATGGCCCTGGGGTCGACTCAGCCTCTAACGGAAATGAGTACCAGACGCTTGTTCTGGGGGTAAAGGCGGCCGCCACGCAGGGCTGACAACCCGGCTGACGTAAAGTGCCGATTGTCTAGAAAAAGTGGGAGCCTTAACTTCCTACTACCTCAAGGGCCTCCGGGCCTGTTGTGGGATCACTTTACTTTTTAATAATACTATTAATAAATAATAATAATATTAATAATAATATAATATTAATAATAATAATAATAATAATAATAATAATAATAACTTAAAAATGTATATAGGCATTCCTTCTGAAACTCTTCACGTAAAATAATTACATATATTGTTCTTACAGCACACTACTGTAATTATAATGACCTAACATTCCATGTTCCTAAGGTCATGCCCCTGTGTTTGAGCCTTTGACATGGATTCTCTAAATAGTCCCCCATCTTACATCTCAAAATCAGTTATAATAAAAACAGTTAAGTCTCGTAATCTGCGATGGGCTGGTAATGTGGCACGTATGAGGAATAAAAGAGGGGCATGGAAGCTTCTTGTAGGAAAACTAGAGGGACGATGACAAGTTCGTAGACGAAGAACAGGTGGGAGAATAACATTAACCATGATTTGAGGGAAATAGATTATACAGGGGATGATTGGAAAACGTTCTCAGGGTAGGGGTATATGGAGAGCGTATGTCCGCTTGGCCATGAATCTGCAGGTTCGATAATGCCAGTGAGTTAGAGTTAGTTAGTTCTTACACCTCAACACATTTTCAAAGAAACTTAGTATTTCGAATTCTACTATTAGATGAAACATTTATAATTATTTTAAAAATACAATAAATATTTTTAAACTCTTTACGTTCGATATATAATTTTTACCTGGTAAGTCAGTCGTCCTCAACTAAGTTATTAAACTTCAAGTTTTTGTAATATGGAGGCCTTTCGAAAGCATTGTTTCATCTTCTGTGTTTTAACTGGTACTGATGGTGTTATATAGGTTGTATAACGGATATATGTCTGCGGTTATGTTCTCGTTGAGTAGGTCTTTATTCCTTGCTTCTTTTAGAATCTCTGTGTCTTCAAGAATACTGATCCTGTTGTTATTATACTTGTACTTACTTTAAATAACTTACTTTTCACATCATGTTTAGATTAACTGTTTCCCTATATACTTCACTTCGCAGTTCAACTCAAAACATTTTCTATGGAGTTGAAATCTGAGATTTGAGATGTTGTCTCAATCTATTTGGTAAAATTTTGAAGTATGTGTATGTAATCATTATCTTGGTAGAACTTGAAGATTCTCCTAATTGGCAATTTCTTAGAAATTAAGGTTGTCCGAGATTATTTCTATGACATTTCATTCCCATTATTTCCTCTATAAAACGCCAATGCTCCAATACCTTTTGTATACATACACTCAAAAACCATAACAATAGCTAGGTAATAATAATGATCACGCATTCCGGTATGTCCTCTTATCTTTGTGTGGGCAAAAAAGTACAATATGTAGTTACTCATACTTGTCAATAAAATAAATAATAGTTTTAAAAAAACTAAAACAACACACTTTATTAGAAAACCGAACTAAAAAAATGAAAAATAATTTTAATTTCCAACACGCTTGGGATAAAATTAAAGTGGTCAACAAAAAATCATCTCCAACACATATAGAATAAAACTAGAGTTATCAACAAAAAGAAAATAATTTTACCATCAAAAGCGTGGTGTGCTCTATATCAATTAATATATATGATAATAAACAGATATTGGTAAAAGTAAAGTCTCTAAGAAGAAAATGTAAAAATCATAAAAAGCACCCCACGCTTTTGATGGCAAAATTATTTTCTTTTTGTTGATAATTCTAGTTTTATTCTATATGTGTTGGAGATGATTTTTTTGTTGACCACTTTAAATTTATCCAAAGCGTGTTGGAAATTAAAATTATTTTTCATTTTTTTAGTTCAGTTTTCTAATAAAGCGTGTTGTTTTAATTTTTTAAAACTATTATTTATTTTTTATTTTTTAGTTTTAATATTTTACAGAATAAGATACAAATGTAAATATCTTTAAATTCGATACTATTGTAGTATGAGCTAAAAGTAATACTCTTCTAAAAAAAATCCTCCTAGCCGGATTCGAACCAGCGACCTGTGGATCACTGAAATTATATACCAGTAGATTTCACCGCTCTACCATCTGAGCTCTTACAACTATTGACTAAAAAGTCGACAAGTCCGCAACCTATTATACCAGTTTTCATTTTTTTTTTCTGACGATTCTCGCCAGGATTTTAGAAACACAATATGAAATTATTGTATTGCCACGGGTCCTTTACAAGTATACAAAGTTTCAAGTCGATCCAATGTTTCTAAGTGGATGAAAATCGTGTTCAAAGATTCCGTTACATAGATACAGAGACACTTTTTTTTATTTTCTGATGATTCTGACCAGGTTTTTAGAAAATAAATATGAAATTATTCTATTTTCACGGGTCCTTTACAAGTATACAAAGTTTCAAGTGGATCCAATGTTTCTAAGTGGGTGAAAATCGTGTTCAAAAATTCCGTTACATAGATACAAAGACACTTTTTTTATTTTCTGATGATTCTGGCCAGGATTTTAGAAAACAAATATGAAATTATTATATTGTCTGGGGTCCTTTACAAGTATACAAAGTTTCAAGTCGATCCAATGATTTTAAGTGGGTGAAAATCGCGTTGAAAAATTCCGTTATATAGATAGATAGATGGATAGATACAGGTCAAGCTAATATAAAGCGCGTAAAAAAGGTTATTCTTTACAACATGTGGCGTGACTTTTCAAATTTCTTCATGAATTCCTGTCAACTTTTATTCTTAAAGTTTCATTTTTTTAAATTATTTCCCATCCTTTACAGTGCGTTTTACACTTTTTCTAACGATAATTTCAATGACATTTAACTACATACGTAGCATGAAGACGTGGCAGCCATATTGATTTTAACGAATATTCTAAGCAAAACAAAGTCCTGTTCCAGTGTAGCCAACATAGAGTAAGTACTAATTAACTGTACACATATATTAAAACATTTTAAAACTTACTATTTATTTTTGGGCGTTGCATTCTTTTACAGGTTAGAGAGCTAAAATTGCATTAGGTTAGCTTTAAGTTTCGTTAAATATCACGTATATGTTGGCTGCATCCCGTGATTCCATAGTGTTAACCGTTTCGCGTTTGTTGGCGCATGCGCATGGTGTATGATTTGAACTTAGAAAAACAATCTCGTCACACGTTGTAAATAATCCACTAAATAATATTTCCGAACAAGTCATTCATCATTCTGGGAGGTGTAGGAAACGCACAAATGCCCAGAAACTAAACAACGTAATTAAACCATGGCAAAGAGAGATAGAGATAGAATGAGAGATATTATTATTATTATTATTATTATTATTATTATTATTATTATTATTATTATTATTATTATTATTATTATTATTATTATTATTGAAAACGAATGAGGAACGCTTACAACTCAATGGTATTAATAAACTGTTAGTTTATGCTGATGATGTAGTATTATTGGCCGATAGCGAGGAGATACTAAAGGACAACACGCACACACTATTGAGTAACACAAAGAAATTAGGACTGGAAGTAAATATCAATAAAACGAAATATATGGTGACACATAGAAATTCATTATGTAATGGAAATGGACGGCTAATGGCAAATGAGGGAAATTTTGAGGAAGTGGCTGAATTCAAATACCTAGGAACAATAATCACAAATAGGAATGAGATGCACAAAGGAATTAAACATAGGCTCAATTCTAGAAATGCGTGCTACTATGCATTGCAGAGACTCTTGATGTCCCAACTCCTTTCAAAAAACGTTAAACTGAGGGTATATAGAACTGTTATTCTACCAGTTATATTATATGGGTGCGAAACATGGACTCTTACTTTAAGGGAGGAAAGGAGATTACAAGTATTTGAGAATAAAGTACTTAGGAAAATTCTTGGACCAAAGAGAGATGAACAGACAGGTGAATGGAGAAGACTACTTAACAATGAGCTACATGGTCTTTACAGGAAGCCAGATATAATAAGAACAGTTAAGTCTCGTAGACTGCGATGGGCAGGACATGTTGCACGTATGGAGAATGAAAGACTTGCATGGAAGCTTCTTATAGGAAAGCCAGAGTGAAAACGCCCAGTTGGTAGACCAAGAATGAGGTGGGAGAATAACATTAACTATGATTTGAGGGAAGTAGATTATACAGGGAATGATTGGAAAGCATTAGCTCAGGATAGGGATGTACGGAGAGCTTATGTCCGCGCGGCCATGAACCTACGGTTTCGATAGTGCCAGTGAGTAAGTAAGTAAGTGATTAAAAACGTGATATTTGAATGAATAAACTTCAGTAAATAATATAAGTACATATGAGTTTAAGTAGAGGTAACTGAAAAATCGGCGCCTCTCTCATTCCATCTAAACTTGTTCAATTTTTGAACACTGAATTATCTGAAATAAGAAAGAATGATTAGTCGGTGCGTGTACTGACAAGCGAGATACTGTCTGCTTGTTTCTTCACGTATCGGACACATGTGTTTATGGGAAGCTCGTTTTACGTCTCTCAAATTGGAAGTTAATCCTGACACAGCATGCTGGATTATCTAACTCTCAAGCTGAGCCAGTTTGATGTATTTGCCTGTTCAGCTCGTACACCTGCGTTTCCAGCCCAACAAATCCACTTAAAATAAAAAAAAAGCAAGCTGCCTATATTCAGATAAAACAGTTATTTTTAGCCACGAAGTCATAAAAATAACGGTATGTTAAAGAGTTCATTCTTACAAATTACTATCAATATGTTTTTAGGACACTTTGTCCTATTCTAGTCCCAAAATAGATGTCGAGCAATGTCTTCATAATGGTTTTATTTTATTTCTTGAACCATATAGGTGGAATTTTTTATGCAATCTATGTAATCTCACTCCCTCACTCACTCACTGGCGCTATCGAATCCGTAGGTTCATGGCCGCGCGGACATAAGCTCTCCAAACATGCATATCCTGAGCTAATGCTTTCCAATAATTCCCTGTTTAATCTACTTATCTCAAATCATAGTAAATTTTATTCACCCACCTCATTCTTGGTCTACCTCTGGTTTTTCTACAAGAAGCCTCCTTGCACGTCTTTCATTCCCCATACGTGCCACATGTCCTGCCCATCGCAATCTACGAGACTTAACTGTTCTCATTACATCTGGCTTCCTATAAAGACCATGTGCCTCATTGTTATGAAGTCGTCTCCATTCACCTGTCTGTTGATCTCTCTCTGGTCCAAAAATTTTCCTAAGTGCTTTATTCTCAAATACTTGTAATCTCCTTTCCTCCCTTAAAGTAAGAGTCCATATTTCGCATCCATATAATATAACTGGTAGAATAATAGTTTTATATATTTTCAGTTTAACTTTTTTTGAAAGGAGTTGGGACATCAAACGTCTCTGTAATGCATAATAGCATGCATTTCCAGAATTGAGCCTATGTTTAATTTCTTTGTGCATCTCATTCCTATTTGTGATTATTGTACCTAGGTATTTGAATTCAGCCACTTCCTCAAAATTTTCCTCATTTGTCATTAGTTGTCCATTTCCATTATGTAATGCATTTCTACGTGTGATCATATATTTAGTTTTGTTGATGTAATCTATTGCGTTTAATTTTGTTCAAATGCTGTATCCATGTAGTTTATAATTTTGGATTTTGTAAAGAACTGTTAAAGGCCTACTACTAATCCCTTAAAATACCAGCATTTGTTATATATTATTATTGTTATATATTATTATTATTATTATTATTATTATTATTATTATTATTATTATTATTATTATTACACTGAGCAACAAAAAAACTTCCTTTTTGTCTCTGAAAGAAAAATATGTGAATCTGGTAGTAATTTTTCACCTGAATTCAAATATGATATCGGTTTTTCTCCATCACGCAAGGTTCCCGAGAGACAGAATTTATAATTTCAAACACTTTAATATTTGCTACATTCGTAACTACACAATATTCGAACATTCGGACTCATCTAGAAAGAAAAAATGACGATTTTCTGCTATATTTCGCCTGTGGAGCATCCCTCTTATATGTCCAACATTAATCAGCCAGCATATTAGGATTCCATTTGCCTTGATATCTCTTTTCCATAGCTGAAATCTTCTGATGAAAGTGTTCCCCATTTAAAATGAACAAATGGACGAAAAAACGTTTATTAAAAAAATAATCATTCAAATCCATTAATTTAAATTAAAATAAAAAACACTATGGGTGATGGAGAAACTCCGAATACATATTTGAAAACACGATAAAAAAACTGCATTAAGTACTACCATTGGTACTCATGAGACAAAAATCATGTTGAGAAGTATTATTATTATTATTATTATTATACAGTTCATTAGGTCCGGAGTACGATTCCCGGTCTGATCCCAGATCCCCGGTCAATTTCCTTTTTTCTTAAAGATTAATTACTTCTGTGGTCACCGATGTTCAAGATTTAGGTTACGTTTGGGTATAACAATTGTCTTGGTTCTTCATTATCATTCATCATCTACCGTACCATCGGAGTAACGTAACTCCGTCTTCCAAGAACCACAAAGTAACAAGTGGATTACAATTCCGCCATGCCAGGAGAGAATACCGGAAATGTCAAAAATATAAATTTAATACATTGGTAAAAAAAGTGGGTCTAATAACTATTCTGATCGTTGTATTTTAAGTAAAATAAAAATAACATTTATACATTATTCTGAAAATCACTAACTCCATCACCTTATCCTCGCCCCAGGATATGGCACATGTAAGTAATAGATCTTGCTATATTTAATACGATATGCTAGACTCCTAAAACCCGACGCTGCGCCGTGAAGGCATCGTAATTACATTTCAAAGGATATCTAACGATGAGGTTTGCGGAATTTATGATTGGATGCACTCCGACTTATTAATTGACCACACTTTAACGGGGGCGAGCGAAGAGGTTACCTAAAGGTCATCTCTGCTAATTACTGGCAGAAATGTCAATAATTCAGCGCGTAATTCGAAATTCTATGAATAAAGAATAGCATAATGATTGACGTTGTCTAGCAACGAAATAAAATCTATTTCAGACAATGATTCATAATAAAATTATATAGCGAGAGAGTTTCCTTACATAGAAGATAGTACCAAGTTCACATCTCGGGATAAATTAACAAGACTGGATTTTTCTTGCTTTCTCTAGCCTAGACTGGGTTGGAATTTTATACCCACGATCCGATTCATCATTAATCGTTATTTCGTAATATTTCTTGTCTTCTTTGTTACTCCTTTTATACTGTTTTATGAAAAAGTGTTACAAATACAGGTTATGTTCGATAAGTTGCTAGTGGGCAGGGAGCAGGAAATATAATCATACATCTGACATATACATAATCTTTATTATGTGAGAAAGAATGATTACTAACCGACAACTTTTCCGGACGCGGCAGGATACCATAGAATAGTTAGCTAGGCTGATCTGGGGTGAGGGAATGCTAAAATGTTTCTATAGTATAGATGGAAATATTATAGTTCCAGATAGTTTCATTACCCTTGGAACGTTTTATTCTCGCTTATCATGTCCACCATAAAAGAGCTAAATCCTGAACAGAGAGTAATTTAACCCATTCATTTCAGGTTTAAATCCTCAATGGATTTCCCCAGAAACCGAATTTAAACCACCGTAAATTATATAGTCTGTTTTCAGACATTCAAAACGAACAAAAGATAACGGTACTTAAGATCTCAATGAGGGTGAGGGCCAAAACACATTCCTCTACTATTCATTAATTTTAACAAAAGATTGCCCTGCCAAGGGATGTACAAAATAGTACGAAACAGGTAGAGTTAAGCGAGTGTACCTCGTCTTCTGAGGCAAATGTGTTAAGGATGGTCCTGTTGTATAAATAATATTGTAATTAGGTGTAAGAGAAATAAATAGAACTAAATTAATCTCAAAGCAAAGTCATGCTCATTCAAGAATTTAATGAAAATGTGACAAAAAGGTGAGAAAATTAATGTTGAGAAAAAAAAAAGATGTCGAGGACAGTAGACTACAGGGCAGAATAAAATAAGGTGGACACACAACGAAACCGAAGGTAGTAATTTAAAACCCCCAGAGCTTACGAAGTAGAAATAAAAACTATATTGATCGAATCTTCGAAAAATTCATAATGGAAAATTAAATCAGTTAACTTCAGCAGAAAACACATGAAAAGAAAAACAATGCATTCTATTAACCCATTATTATGATTATTATTATTATTATTATTATTATTATTATTGGGGTCACGCCGTAGCGTATTGGTTAAGACAATACGCTACAAGGTCTGGTTCGAGTCCCGGCGAGGTCACGATTTTTAATACTGACCCAAACCTTCTGCCGGCACTATCGCTCTGGGGTCGACACAGCCTCTAACTGAAATGAGTACCAGATGCTTGTTCTGGGGATAATGGCGGCCGTCACGCAGGACTGACAACACGGCTGACATCAAGTGCCTATTGTCTAGAAAAAGTGGGAGCTTTAACCTCCTACTACCCTAAGGACCTCCTAAGGCCTGTAGTGGGATTACTTTACCTTATTAATTATTATTATTATTATTATTATTATTATTATTATTATTATTATTATTATTATTATTATCACTATTATCACTATTATTGTATCACTTATCACTATTATCATCCATCCATAGTAATTCTGCCCGAAGACAGGTCTTTCACTGCAATCATAGCATTTTCATGCTACGCTCTGCAGCTTTACTAGGGAATTATAGGTGTGGTAGCTTCCCGTTGCTTACCACACCGATGAAGGATGACGATGATAAGATGAATATGAATGATGATGATGATTGCGATGGCCATATGATTTCGGGGACCGTTTGGGCCTTAACGTTTTCCTGACATTTGTCTTATAGATGAGGAAAACCCCCAATAAAAACCTCACCCAGAAAAACTGACCCGACGGGTGATCGAACCCGGGCCCGCTGCGTGAGCCAGGCAGCACGCTACCTCGAGACCACAGCGGTGGACTTACCATTATCATCACTATTACTATTATTATCACTATTATTATTATCATCATGATTATTATTATTATATATTATCATTATTATTATCATTATTATTATCATCATTATTATTATCATTATTATTTATTATCATCATTATTATTATCATTATTATTATTATTATTATCATCATTATCATTATTATATTGCATCATCATCATTAGTATTATCATCATTGGCATTATCATCATTAGCATTACCATCATCATTAGCATTATCATCAACATCAGCATCATTATTATTATTATTGATTTTGAGCTAATTTTTCAAGTCCATTTTCGATAAAATGTAATGTTGGGGCATTTTAATTTAGACAATATTTGTCCTGAAGAAAAGCTGTCTTAATGTCACCAGGTAAGTAAATAAAGTTTTGTTACTAAATATCCATCGCCGTGACACAATCGAATTCCTTTCTTGCAATCCGGCAATTCAAGTCGAGTGGAAGTTTTCAAATATCCACATTGGATGTGGGCGTGTCTTGTGCTAGTGAAAAAATAGCAAAATAATAGAAATCTAAATGTAAATATGTTAAAGTAAAATATAAAAACCAAACTGTAAAAAGCACAGCTGAGATTTTTCAGACGTCTTTTACATCTACGTAGGTGGGATAAATAGACAAATTGCTTACATTTTCGAAAGGCTAAGGGTTAAAGATATAGTACAAGATCTCCAAACATATCAAATTAATTGATCAAATCACTTACAAGAATTGTATTCAAACTGTTGCCTATGAATGTATTCCACTATCGACCTAAAGGACACAGAGAAAGAGGAAGACCTAAACAACGCTGAAAAAATCGTTATCTGGAGATACAATAATACGCTTAAGTGTGCCTAAACCTAAAATATCATGATGATGATGTTGAATAAATAACCACAAATAAAAGTGTTTTTTAAAAAATAATTTGCTTAGTTTGATGGCGCGACAGAATGTAAATGTATAACAATATATCGTGTAATTCAATCAGCAATACAAGATAAAGCGTACCGATGTCATATCATTTCATTGATTTCGTTACAACACGATTTCAAACAATTTATATTTTACGTGGCGTGAATTCTCTCCATCCTACGGACCCCTCCCACATCAAATTCCACTCAGAGGATCGTACTACAAAAATGCAAACAAAGGTTTTCATAGAATTCCGATACAAAAAAAAACAATAACAAAATGTGTGTATATGTAAGCAACATGAAAAATTATTGTGTACGAGATTATAACTTTATATTATGTCCTGTCACACCTTTCAGGTAATATATAACTATTAGATTACATAAAATGTATTTATTTATATATAATTTATGTATAATTCAATAGTGAGAAGTACTGTCACATAGAGCTGAAGTTTAGAAATTCAACAAAAACTTAGAACAAAAACTTATGTTGATTGAAATGGATTTCTTGAGGAGAGCAGCAAGATGCTAAAATTAAGACGAAATAAGAAACACTGTCATAAGAGAAACCATGAATATTGGTTAGTCAATAGTATATGATATAAACTCAGTTATAAGGGGAGAAAATGAAAGATGGAAGACACAATTTTCGATTATATTCCAACTCAGCAATTAAGAATTTGAATTTGAATTAAGATGGTCCTGACATGTCCCCAGCGAATGGCAGAGGATCGACTACCAAAATCTGTTTTTGGAATGGAAACCTGAGGGAAAGACGAAGCAGAGGACGACCTAAAACCGTCTGGAGTCAGGGAATATGTTTTACAGCTGAAGGAGAAACATCTACAATCAGTAGATTGGATTGGACCGACAAATTGTCTCTTAGTAGGTCGTGCGTGCGCGATGACAAAGACATTAATCAACCGATGATCTAATCTATGAATTAAATTGGTATTAGCACGTACGACGAATGCAAGAAGAAAGACTACCCAGGAAAACATTGGAATGGTGTCCACCTGGAAGAAGGAGGAGAGGAAGACCTCAAAACTCGTGGATGCAGGAAATAAGAACTGGAATGAGAGCAAGGGGACTGGAGGATATGGATTGGATGGATAGAGACGAGTGGAGAAGAAAAATAAAACTTTAGGCACAGAAAGATGTGTGAACATTAAAATTCTGTATATAAATAAATTTATGTATACATATGCGCTACCAAACATCCAGTTGGTAGGCCAAGAATGAGGTGGGAGAATAACATGCATGACCTGAGGGAAGTAGATTATACAGGGGATGATTGGAAAACATTAGCTCAGGATGGAGATAATGGGAGAGATTATGTCCGCGTGGGCACGATGGGATTGGAAAAAATCAATAGCAGATGATTGTATGAGAAATAACTATTAACAACATTGCAGATTCATTATTAAATATTTAATATATTTTAGAGCAAGATGACTTTATTTTTGGTAATTTTTGGTAATGTTGAAGTTGTATTTTTTTGGCATTTCTTGCTGTAGTATATCGATTCGTACTTACTTACTCACTCACTGGCACTATCGAACCCGTAGGTTCATGACCGCACGGACATAAGCTCTCCATACATCCCTATCCTGAGCTACTGCTTTCCAATCATTCCCTGTTTAATCTACTTCCCTCAAATCATAGTTAATGTTGTTCTCCCACCTCATTCTTGGTCTACCAACTGGGCGTTTTCCCTGTAGCTTTCTTACAAGAAGCTTCCATGCACGTCTTTCATTCCCCATACGCGCAACATGTCCTGCCCAATGCAGTCTACGAGACTTAACTGTTCTTATTATATCTGGCTTCCTATAAAGACCATGTAGTTCATTGTTAAGTAGTCTTCCCATTCACCTATCTACCATATCGATCCTACATTATTGAATCGATATCATTGCCAAATAAGTTAATTTGCGGAGATATCTGTCATTACGAACAGGAAGAGGCAATTTTATCAACAGGAAGATGCAACATTATCGGTCTATGAGGTAAATAGTCAATAAGGTATATTATTTTTTACTCGGAGTAGTTACCCATTCATTCCTGCTACAAAAATTAATTCATAGTTTTCTGCCTGAAAGTAGTCATTCAGTGAAAACACAGCATTTTTACTCTTCACTTTATTCTGATTTTCTTTTTATCATCATTATCATCTCCAAGGTATGGGCCTGTTGGCCCGTTCCGCTCCCCGGTGCACTATATGCTGCAGGTGCAGTTCGTCTTTTCAACGACGTTTTGGTCTTCCTACATATCTTCGGCCTATAATGAAGCAGCTGATTTGATAAATGATTTTTTGGCATTCTTTGTATGTGTTCAAACCAATTACGTTTATTTCTGGTGTATTCCCTCGTTTATATTATACATTTGTAAAACATCTCTGATATATTGACTTCTCTTTTGATCTCTTAGAGATACACCTGCAACTGATCTGAGAAATCTCATTTCTATTGTCTCAATTTTATGTTTATTAGAGATCGTTAAAGGCCAAGTCTCAGACCCATATGTTAACGTTGGAACGGCTACTGTTTTGTAAAATTTTAATTGAGTTTCCCTTGTAATCTTTTTTCGCCAATCTTCTTATTGAACCACATATCTGTTGAAATTTCCCTAATTTCTTTTCCACGTCCAAATTTTGCTGGTACGATATCATGCATCCCAGATAATTGAAACAAGTTACTTGTTCAATTACGTTTGCTCCAATTACAATTTTTGTCCTTTTATGCTGAGTTCCAATAAATGCCATTGACTTAGTTTTCTTCTTGTGTCTGCGTTAATTCATGTTTTGTAACACAACGTATTATCTTTTTCTTCCCAGAGCATGTATTATGTCCACAATTCCTTCAAGTGCATCGTCTAACAGGTAGTTACTTCTTACCTTGTGCTTCCGATAACTACAACGAAATTTATGATCATATATATCCATTTAACGTCTTGCAGTCTTTCTTCCTATTCATACATCTAGTTTTTTGTTTTCCTTCCTGTCTTCCTCTCATCATAGCCACTATATTGGGCCACGGTCTTTCCGTCCGCATGTAAGATACTATCCACAACTCCAAGCACAAATCAATGCAAGAGAATAAACTTTTAATTATTTTTTCTGCAAGTCTACTGAACATGTTCTTTCCCTTCATAATTTCCTTAAATACAATCCTAATACTCGCTTGAAACGTTTCAGGGAATATATATATATATATATATATATATATATATATAGGTGAAGACAAAACAGTTAAGTATCTTTTTCTTAATAGCTACTGACGAGCTAGTGGTATCATTCATCAATAAAAAAATTGGAAACAGGTTTTTTCCTCACACCTTCGACACAAAACAGTTAAGAATCTTTCCCTCCTCTGTTATTCAACATATTTTCTTAATTTTTAGTAGCTATTGACGAGCTTTAGTATTATCAATAAATAAAATTGGAAAACGTTTTCCCCCTACCATCGACGTAGAGTAAAAGCCTTTATTTGAAAGTCTCTATTCGTCATACTTCACACACCTTACGTCTACAATCTAAAAAAAATTCAATACTTATACAGTTCTTACCATTTAGAAATCATATCTGTTACATATCGTTCTTTTATTATTACCGTTATTATATAAACAACAACAGAAATGGAAATGAAGGAGAAAAGCCAAGGACAAAAAAAAAGAGAAAATGTAATCCATCAAATGAATGTCAAAGCAAAATAATACTAATCTTGAGGCGTCAGTTAACCCATTTCTATATATATATATATATATATATATATATATATATTAAGGATTGCCTCAAGGACAAAGTGATCCAATTTTTCATATTGATGAAATACATTTTGTAAATACATTAAAAAATTTCAAATTCTAAATGAAGTATACATAATATAAAGTAGACATTTTGTAAATATGGTTTCTTAAAATTGAAATTGATCCTCTAACGGCAGCGATGGCAATTTTATAAAGATACACCCTGTCCAAATCTAAGGAATTCCAAAATTTAGGTAACAATCATGATCATCAATCCTGTGACAGTTATACTATCTAATTGGCATTTATCTTTGTTATAGTCAACTGTTGACGTATATGGCTTTCTTTTCAACTTCCTCAGGTGGGCCCCTATGAGTCTCAAAATGGATTGTGGGATCTAATATCATACCAATTTTAGAATATACATATACAAAATTTTATAATTTTACATATATATATATTATATTATATTAATACATATATAAGAAAAATAAGTGTTTGAATTGGATTCGCTTGGTGGTGTAATGGACATCACGCTGAGGTACAGACTCAGAGATCCGGGTTCGAATCCCGTCCAGGCATTTATTTTTCTTATCATACCATATATATATATATATGATAATAAAACGTCCAGTACAATAACAAATAATATTAAATACAATTTAAAACTAACAAACTCTAATACAATTTAAAACTGAAAATGCCTAATATAAAGTGAGATAATAAGTGTTGTGAGATGTTATTTATGGTCGAATTTTGGCCAATGGGTGAACACTAGCATAATATGACTGGCACTAGAGACAGGACAAGCTAGATGAAAGTGGCGTGCTGTATCTAGTAAATCATCTAAATAAAGAAAACAGTGAATGAATATAAAAAATATATACAAAACGTTAAAAAATGGAGTAGATTTTTTTACTTTATATTTCAATATTGCAGTTGAAAAAAGAAATTAAAAAAACTTTTTCATCATATTGAAAAGTTACGATTGAAACTTTTATGTAACTAATATTGAATCCATATAAGCATGGAAATTGGGCATATTTAGCGAATATTTCAGCAAACAAAACAGTCCCTGTGGAAATGTGCTGATGTTGTAGGGATTCAAAGTTCGCATAAAACAGCGTTTGTCGCGCACTACATCACAATTTGTAATATGCTCATCAAAACCGATTGTAATGCACATCAAAGGAAAACCTAACAAGTGTCACAGTATACTATATATAAAAGATATTAAAAAATGTCATTGGCGAAATATTATACACGATTGAAAGTAATGCTACTATCAGAAATATTAAGAATAAACTAATTTTATTGAACTTTATATTCATGCATTTCCATTAATATTACGTTCTCAGTTGTCTACTCTATGTAAAAAAAATTACATCGTTGAATAACTATCCTACAATAGGCGTATGTACAGTTTCCTTATTAATTAGTTTCTTTATTAATTAGTTTCTTTATTTAGCCTGGTGGTATCCTGTTGGAGTTCGGAATTCCTGAAAAGTTAGACTTATACGAATGTGTCTAAATGGCACAACGAGTAGGGTGCGTGTAGGCAAATAGTTTTCGGATACTTTTGAAATCCAGAATGGGTTGAAGCAAGGAGATGCACTATCTCCGCTACTATTTAATTTTGTACTGGAGCATGTCATTAAATCTTTAGAGAACGAGGAAGGCTTACAACTCAATGGTATTAATAAGCTGTTAGTTTATGCTGATGATGTAGTACTATTGGCCGATAGCGAGGAGATACTAAATGCCAACACGCACACACTATTGAGTAACACTAAGAAATTAGGACTGGAAGTAAATATCAATAAACTAAATATATGATCACACGTAGAAATACATTATATAATGGAAATGGGCAGCTACTGAAAAACGAGGCAAATTTTGAGGAAGTGGCTGAATTCAAATACCTAGGTACAATAATCACAAATAGGAATGAGATGCACAAAGAAATTAAACATAGGCTCAATTCTGGAAATGCGTGCTATTATGCATTGCAGAGACTTTCGATGTCCCAACTCCTTTCGAAAAACGTTAAACTGAAAATGTATAAATGTATTATTCTACCAGTTATATTATATGGATGCGAAACATGGACTCTTACTTTAAGGGAGGAAAGGAGATTACAAGTATTTGACAATAAAGTACTTAGGAAAATGTTTGGACCAAAGAGAGATGAACAGACAGGTGAATGGAGAAGACTACATAACAATGAACTACATGGTCTTTATAGGAAGCCAGATATAATAAGAACAGTTAAGTCTCGTAGACTGCGATGGGCAGGACATGTTGCACGTATGGGGAATGAAAGACTTGCATGGAAGCTTCTTGTAGGAAAGCCAGAGGGAAAATGCCCAGTTGGTAGACCAAGAATGAGGTGGGAGAACAACATTAACTATGATTTGAGGGAAGTATATTATACAGGGAATGATTGGAAAGCATTACCTCAGGATAGGGATGTATGGAGAGTTTATGTCCGTGCGGCCATGAACCTACGGGTTCGATAGTGCCAGTGAGTAAGTAAGTATTTAGCCTGGTGGAGTTAAGGCCACGTGGCCTCGTCTTCAACTCACCAAAACAAACATATGTTACATTTAAATAGTAATATCACAATAATATTATATACTAAAATGATTATCTGGCTAAATTGAACAATAATAAAAATAACACTGAGGAACAAAAAAAGAAAGTTTTTTTTTTGTCTCAGAAAGAAAAATATGTGATTCGGATAGTATTTTTTCTACTGAATTCAAATATGATATCGGAGTTTCTTCATCACGCAAGGTTTCCGAGAGACAGGCAGTTATAATTTCAAATACTTTAATATTTTCTACTTTCGTAACCACACAATATTCGAACATTCGGACTCACCTAGAAGGTAAGAAATGATGATTTTCTGCTATATTTCTCCTGTGGAGCATCCCTCTTGATGGTCCAACAATAATCGGCCAGCATATTAGGATTCCATTTGCCTTGATATCTCTTTTCCATAGCTGAAATCATTTGAATTGGATATTTTGGTTTTATTCTACAATGTGCAAATGGACGAAAAAACGTTTATTAAAAATCAATTATTTAAACCCGTTAAATGAATTTGAAATAAAAAAAACTGAGGGTGATGGAGAAATTCCGAATACATATTTGAAAACACGATAAAAACTGCATTAAGTATAACTATTGGTGCTCATGAGACAAAAATCATGTTGACCAGTGTTATGTATAACAATGCAATACATTTAAAAGTCAGTTATAATTAAAATCAATAAAATTATTTATACACAAAGAAGAACAACTGGAATCAACTATACCGGTATATGAAAATAAATAAAAAAGTAATAAACTCTCATGAATTAAACTAGCTCATATATAAGGCATTTGGTAGGAGTATTGACACATCTTAATATATTTTTATTTAAAAAAAGGAAAATTATTAAGTATTAAAATACTATTAGAAAGATGTTTGTTATTTAATAAAATAAAATGGTTTGTTTCTGAAAGGTGGTAAAATTTAACAATCTCTGGCTGAGAGTGGAAGAGAATTCCATGATCTACCAAGAGAAGCTATTTAATATTTCGGGTAATAGGTCATGTGATGAGGAGGGATATAAAGGACAATGTGTTATTGGGATCGTGTGCCTAATTGATGTATATCAGAACCTAACGACGCGGTGCGATGAATAATTAATGACCATAATGACAAATTTGACCACAACGTTACTGATTTTTTGCTACAATTACCTGACGAAAGGCCCGGCAGATAGTCCAGGGAAATAATAATAATAATAATTATGATAAATAATACATTTAGCATTCATCCAGTGAAACATATACACAAATTGCATCAGAGCATAATACAGAATAAGTAATTTTAAGTTTATGCCTATATTTATACAAATTAAATTAAAATTAAAAATTAATGAAGTCAATATTGTTATACATTCTGATAAAAAATGGTGGACGGAATAATTGACAACAATGCTATTACTTGTGCACAACGACTATGGAAACTAGAAATTCGGTTCGTAAGAAAACTCCAAGGCAAATTACGAGGGTGAATCAAATATAAACGAGAATTTATTTTTCTTAATTTATTAAAACAAAATACAAGTACCAAACGCATATTTTATTTTTCTACATAGCTTCCAAAAACTGAAATACATTTTTGCCAACTGATAGGCAATTTGGTTTTACCAAAAGGAAGAAGGGCGGGTGTTAAGCCATGTGCACTAGAACTTCTCCACCTCAACGTCATCGCCGAAAAGCTGAGCTCTCAATGATTCTTTCAGCGGTTCCAAACAGATGACAGTCACACCCATCGACACTTCTAGGCTGTAGGTAGGATGTTGAAGAGATATCTAAGTGTTTTTTCTGCAGTTTTACACGTGTAAAAGCAGCTGTATGAAGTCAGGCACTGTCATGAAGCATGGCTTACATCTTGCTAAGATTCTTCGGTAGCAGAGTTCACTGTGAATGATTTTCTGAGCCCTACCATCGCTTATGCCAGCTGAGAAAGCGATTTCATTTACTGTCATCACATTCACCATTAATAAAGACACGAATGACCTGAATAGTGCTCTTCCAGTAACGCTTGACCTCTGCCGTTGTTGATGACCTTCAACTTCGATAAAATTTCGTCCTACCAAAAACAAAAATCTTCCTATTATTCACAAAGATCAAAGAACCTCTACGAGGCATTCGATTTCTATCAAGAGTTGATATCCAGACAGCTCTAGATCGATTGGAAATGGTGCTTCGGATGGCGTGCGCCATATTCCAAGGATTTGGTGACGTATAGTTGGCAAGAGACTTTAAATGAACTTCATAATGTCAAAAAGACCTAAATAGAATTTGTGTGATGTTATAGCAGTATTTCCGTTACTTATAGAATACCTGGTAATAATCTATATTATATATTGGTAGCACAGAATTCTTTTTTGAATTTTTAATACTTACAGTGCGATTCAGAAATATGACAATATGTTTGACCGCATTTTGTGACGAAAATATTATTATTAAAGGAAATATGATGTTATCATTGGAAAGGGAATCCTTCAAATTACAACACACACTCGATTCACTGATATGAAGCTCACGTGCAGCTTGGCGGGTTGATTTTGTGGGCTAGCGTCGAACGCCTCCACAATTCTCTTCGTTGTTTCTGCATCCGTGCTAATGCGAGGTCTTCCAGGAGGTTTGATTTTCTGCATCCTTCCCGTTTCCAGCAGTCGTTTTCTCCACTTCCCCACGGTTGACGGCTGTAATGCTACGTTAAACTCACGTCTTGCGGCCTCACGATCATTAGCATACGTTATTTTCCATGCAGCAATTGTAATTTGCTGTTGCATATTCAACGCCATTTTGACTAATGACTTAAGTTCTACACTGTTTTGTTTCATTCCAATGTTGTAATTTGAATAATTGCCTTTCCAACGGTAATTTCACATTTCCTGTAATGGTAATATTTTCATCAGACAACGCGATCAAACGTATAGCCATATTTATGATTCACCCCGTACGGTACATTAATATATTATATGGTGAATTAAGTTACTCTTTTCTTATTTTCAATTAAGAATCTATTTTACTGGATAGACACATATTATGTTACGGCAGTGAGGCCTGGACAATTCGCAGTGTAGATGAACAAAGACTAAGTGCCGCAGAAATGAAATTTATGAGACGTACTGCAGGTTACTCATGAACAGACCATAAAAGGAATTCTGAGATTCTTAAAAGAATTACAAACAGAATCAATCATGAAATATGTACAAAATATAGAAACAACTGGAGATCTCACGTAAGAAGAATGTGCAGAACAAGAACACCACGTCAAATCTTAAAATTATCTGCCACCAGGCAAGAGATCCTTGGGCAGACACTTCAAACGTTGGATTGAGATTGTAACAGACCCCTAGGTCTATAACATGAAAGGAAGAAGAAGAAGAATGTATTTTACATAATTTAATTATACTTTTTGAAAATCATTATAATAATAATAATAATAATAATAATAATACTAATAATAATGTTTTATTTATTCTGGCAGAGTTAAGGCCATAAGGCCTTCTCTTCCACTCAAGCAGCACAAATACAAATAAATATTTGACAAATATAGATATACGCTGTACTAATTATAAACAGTTAAAGATACATTAAATGTAGCAATGTAAATTTCATGTATACAATCATTTTATAGGATAATAACAATAATAATACAATAATAATAATAATAATAATAATAATAATAATATTAATAATAATATAATAATGATAATAATAATAATAATAATAATTATTATTATTATTATTATTATAATAGTATAAACATGATGAATTATACTATCTATCTATCTATCCTATCTAATGCCCCAGCTTCGATACATTTAATTCGGTTAAAGTCGAACGATTTTTAAGGATGTAAAAGTAATAACAATAAGTATGTCTTCTTTTGGAAGGGGAGTAAACCTTTAGTCTCAGGTAATAGATTTCGATACGTAAAAGAACCTCAAGTCTGAAATAAGAAATCTCTGAACAAAATTTGTTGTCAGCTCTTTTACATCCTATTTGATTTGCGACTAATGACTTGAGTTAATAAAAGTCTCGTTATAGTTATTTATGTACCAAGGATATTATTACGGTTATTAAGTCCTAAGGTCGACAGGTTACCAGGCCTTTGGCCTGAGGCTTGGTAAGTCGCACGAGGGTATAATAACTAATAGTACCCTCTGTGCAAACATACTTCTATGTCTTAGTACTTTATAATGACTATTTAACTCATGCCACAAATGCTAGTCAATGACCAATTATGTTTCATTGAATGTTGTTTTACAACCAATGACAGTCGTGTTTCGCCTCGCTCTTTATCGATTTATCTTTATCAGCTCCTGCTTTTATGATAAAGAAAGCTCCTCCTTTTTAATGTTCTGAACAGGCCAAAGCATTATTTTTCTCCAACAAATACATTGAATATAGCAAATAATGAAAAGATTCCTTGATTTTACTGAGCTGTTCACTAAAAAAAAAAAAAATGAGTAACCCGTAATGTTGATTATGATATATAGTTTGATGTGTTTCATTATTTCTCCACTGGGTGCACTCTTACAATATTGCGAACTTATTTGGCAATAAATAATATGATCAAGCAGCAGTGAATGAACATAACCTCACATTTCTGATTTGTTTTCAAACATCGCCGTTTACATGAAATATATATATATATTTTAAAGTAACTATAGTTAACAATGATTTGTGAGTAAACAGCTTAATTTTATTAGTTAAATAGTCCTAACAAATGCCACTCTTGATTTCCAAATTATCTAGATAAATTTGGAAATCACTCGTGGCATTACTTATGAAAAGGAAATAAACTGTTATTAAAACATGGAATGCACATAACACTGAACAACAAAAAATAAACTTTTTTTTGTCTCAGAAACAAAATATGCGATTCTGATAGTATTTTTTCTCCTGAATTCAAATATGATATCGGTTTTTCTCCATCACACAATGTTTCCGAGAAGCAGGAATTTATAATTTCAAACACTTTAGTATTTTCTACATTCGTAACTACACAATATTCGAACATTCGGACTCACTTAGAAAGTAAGAATTTACAATTTTCTGCTATATTTTGCCTGTGGAGCATCTCTCTTGATGGCCCAACAATAATCGGCCAGCATATTAGGATTCCATTCGCCTTGATATCTCTTTTCCGTAGCTGAAATCTCCTGATGAAAGTGTTCCCCGTGCTCATCGCTCACTGCGCCAAGATAATAAATGGACGAAAAAAGTGTATTAATTTTTTTTAAGCCCATGTTTTTCCCTTTACAGAGATTTGGGCTCTCTCCCCCTACAGGGAAGATTTGAACCATGTTAATTTAGTTACACTTGTTTTCGTATAGATGTCATTTTGAGTGGTCCGTGGTCAGCGCACTGCCTCACTCTGACATCTAGGAAACCAAGGTAGTACTAGGTGCGGTAAATTTTGCTTAGAGGCCTTTTTATTCAGTCTTAAGGATTTTTACGAGCCTGAAAATCTTCAGACTCGGGACCCACGGCTTAAAGTCCCTCCCGGAGGACTTGCTCCTTGGATTTTTCCGTCCTAAAAAATCCATCGACCCCGGCCGGGTTTGAACCCGCGACCCTCGGGACCAGAGGCAAGGAGCATAACCACTAGTCCACCGCGGCCGAATACTAAAAAAATAATTATTTAAATGCATTAATTGAAATTGAAATAAAAAAAAACGTGGGTGAATGAGAAATTACGAATACTATTTGAAAACACGATAAAAAAACTGCATTAAATGCAACTATTGGTACTCATGAGACAAAAATCATATTGACCGGGGTAATCAAATTACATGATCGTCTTTTTTATATAAAAAATTACTAGGTTGCTGCTAAAGGACTTGTATCTACAGAGTCCGTTTATTCAATAATACATTCAAAATGGAAGAATATGTAAATGTTTCAGAATAAATTTTGTGAATTGGTAACAGAAACTGAACTAAAAGATACTGCCCGAGAAGTGAAGAAAAATATAACTAACTCATTGGTACTATCGAACGCGTAGGTTCAATGCCACACTGACATAAGCTCTCCGTACATCCCTATCCTGAGCTAATATTTTTCAATCATTCCCTGGATAATCTACTTCCCTCAAATCATAGTCAATGTTACTCTCCAATCTCATTCTTGGTCTACCAACTGGTCGTTTTCGTCTCTGGTTTTCCTACAAGAAGCTTTCATGCACGTCGTCTTTCATTCCCCATTCGTACCACATGTCCTGCCCATCGCAGACGTAACTGTTTTTATTATATCTGACTTCTTATAAAGATCATGTAATTCACTGTTATGAATCTTCTCCATTCACCTGCCTGTTCATCTCTTTTTGGTCCAAACAAATTCCTAAGAACTTTATTATTGTAAGTAATGTGATATTTTTGTGAATTCGATGAGAGACAGGCAGTGGATGTTGTTAATAGAATTGTTTTGGCAAACTTCGAAAACCAGGCAAGTTCATTTTCATACAATTCACTGTGGACAAAATGCTTCATGTTAAAAAAAAAAGAAAAAAAAAAAGGGAGCGGTGATATGAATATTATATAAATGGCGAATCTGTAATTAGTGTCCATAGAATGAGTTTCACAGAAAAATGTAACGAATTTAATTTCTATTTCAGTTCGTGTATGTACTAAATTGTGTTTAAAAGTTAGTTTTGTTAATTGAAATGTTTGATTTGCTGTAATTAATATTTAACTTAATGCCTGCTCGGGCATTTTGAAAAAAATTAATACCCGCAGACGCATTGCAAAATCAATTAAATATACCGTATTCTAGCAATAAACTATATGAATGGCATCCGAACAGAAAGAAGAAAAGAGGAAGACCAAGGTTAACTTGGAAGGAAAACATGAAGACAGTAATGCAAGCTAGAGGACTAAGCATCGAAGATGCCCAAGACCGTAGGCTTTGGAGGTTTGGCACGGGAAGACGGCAGCAGCTGTAAAAACCCGAAGATAGATAGAGCCTGCTCGGGCATTTTGAAAAAATTAATACCCGCAGACGCATTGCGAAATCAATTAAATATACCGCATTCTAGCAATAAACTAACATTCTTATAATGTACTAAGGTATAGAAAATCATTAAGCCTATTAACACATGAATCTTTTTAAAAATATTTTAAAAAATGGGGGTGTAGCTGTATCGTAGAGACGGCCATGTGTTTTACGTGAATAGGTGTACGTACGTAATGGATAATATTTTCTTTGAGCGTCTGTCATGATGTTTTATAGGTAGGCCTACCACTGGATTGCTTTCGAGAGAATACGTATACGATTTCTATATTTTTATTTGGCATTTTGACGAGCATAGGCCGACATTGCATTATTTATTTTATTTTAATCCATATATATGGTCTCGAGGTAGCGTGTTGCCTTGTCACACAGCGGGCCTGGGTTCGATCCCCAGTCGGGGCAGTTTTTCTGAGTGAGGTTTTATCGGGGTTTTTCCTCACCTGTAAGACAAATGTCAGGAAAACTTTAAGGCCCAAACGGTCCCCGAAATCATATGGCCATCATAATCATCATTATCATCCTTCATCGGTGTGGAAAGCAACGGGAAACTACCACACCTACAATTGCCTAGTAAAACTGCAAAACATAGCATGAAAATGCTATATATATATCACTATTAACTAATTCACACTAATGTTTTATATATGCAATCGATAGATTTTGGAGAGCTGACGATTGAAACTCAAACCAATATCTTAACTTCTCAGAGTCAAAATTTGTACTAAACGAAAATTATATGACGCAGCGAAACGACTTCAAAATGGCTGAGCTCCCCCCTCCACCGTGCGTGATACGCCACATACTACACTATATATTTTTATTTGACTTTTTGACGAGTATAGACCGACATTGCAATATTTATTTTAATTTTGGAAAAACTGCACATAGACCAGCGTGAAATATTTTCGAAATGCTGTAAAACAACAGTGCGCATGCGCCGGAGTTTATAGAGCCAGCGCTAAAGCACAATCGAACCACATATCTATTAACATCCTCGATTACTATCCGTCGCTATGAAATTTAAATGATCAATATTTACAATATATCCCCAAATCTATGTTTAAAAATATAGTAATAATATTAAAATTACCAAACGTTTATTAAAAATGGGTGTACACTAACTTATAACTCCCTAACGCTGATCCAACCAGCGATAAGCCAAAACAGCGATAGAAAAATCATAGAGTAAGTGATATACTTTGTGGAGAAAATAGCAGTTAGCATCACAATATTGTCTAACAGTGTCATAATATTGTGATTTGCGTATTTAAATAAATACTTCAAAATTGTCTAATAATGTTATAAAAAAAATTGTTTGAAAAAGTTTAAAATATTCAATGATGTTAGTAAATACTGAAGAAGAGCTATAGTTTACAACAATATAACTGAAAAATCAAGTGCTAGTAGAAGCGCAGTTGAGCCTTAATTTTTTACTTTAACGCCATATATATATATATATATATATTCACTATAACTATTTCACACTAATGTTTTATACATACGCAATCGATAGATCTTGACAAGAGCTTACGATTGAAACTCAAACGAACGTCGTAACTTCTCAGAGTCAAAATTTGTACTAAACGAAAATTATGTCACGCAGTGAAACGACTTCAAAATGGCGGTGCTTCCCCCTCTGCCGCGCGCGATGCCTCACAGTCCGCACTTAACGTAGCGAATTCTTTGATCCTTTATCTATCGAGTGGAGTAATTAAATCTTAGATGTAGATGATAGATACGTAGCTGCAACATCAAACTCTATCCCCGATTTTGTTATCATTTTATCAATTGCCTCCCGCAATGGACGCAAATTTAAAGATATATTCAGTTCAAAAATTGTAAGACCTGTCTCACCTTCGTATAGGTGGGGCAATAGAGCGTCTCACACTGGGTAAATCAATAAAAAAAATGAAATTTTACCGTATATCTGAAATGTTTTAAACCACTAATGTAGAAATGCTTCTTTTAAAATATATATTTGCAGAATGTATTCTTAGTAGTTCCAAATAATATCTTGGTTGCGGTACTAAATGTCTCATTGATCCGATGTGCTGTCGACATGCCACTCGTTTACATCTGTAGGTAATAAGCGTAACTAGGTAAATAAAGTAGCTTGTGAAGAAACTCCTGCTATGGAGCACCCGTGTCCACACACGGGACGTACGGTGTATATGAACATTTTTTTTCTTATTAGTACAATTAGGTTACGGCGCAAAAAGTGGACATCCGAATTTCGAGATAATTTGGTTTTAAAATTAAGCTTAGGACCACCAAACATGAAAAAAAAATGCGGACCATCCAGAAACAAAGCAGTAAAATAACATTTTATGCACTAGAAAATACACGTTTCACTAGTTTACTATACGAGATATCCCTATTTAGATATAAATTTGGTATTAAAATGAAGCTCAGGATCGCCATAGATGAAAACACGAAGAAAGTATGCGGGCCATCACTAAAGCAACTGGGATAGAGTAATTGATTATTGTACATTATTAGGTTAGGTTAGCTTTTAATTTCTTATACATATAGTATAATTTATTTACATACATGTAATTTAGTACTGTCTAAATGCCATTCTATTTATTACTTTCACAGGTTAGAGTAATTTAAATAAGTAGGTTAGCTTTGAGGTTATTATACATGTCTTCTTCTTCTTCCTTCCAAGTATTAGGCCAAGGCCTGTTACGATCCTATAGAAAATTTTCCCTCCAGCGTAAATAGTTTGATCCTTCCGGAAAATTCTCATATAAGTTTTTATTATTGATTTCGTACATCTCAATGATGGATAAATCATATTTGAAGAGAAAAATTATACGCTCAGACCGGGACTTGAACCCGGGACCCTTGGTTCTCTAGACCAAGTGCTCTACCAACTGAGCTACCTGAGCAAGTACCGATCTAAACGCAAATCGGGAATTACAATGTATATAGAGAAAGATTTGCGTTTAGATCGGTACTTGCTCAGGTAGCTCAGTTGGTAGAGCACTTGGTCTAGAGAACCAAGGGTCCCGGGTTCAAGTCCCGGTCTGAGCGTATAATTTTTCTCTTCAAATATTCTCATATAAGATTTGAAAGCATAATAATAGTCCCTTCGATTGGTTGCTGGCCAAAGGAAGACAAGACCAGTGATGTGGCTGCCATCTTATAGCCTCACTCAGGCTTTTCTGGAGAAGAAAAGAAAATAAAGGAAAGAAGAAATGGAAGAAAGGAAAGACTCCCTAGCCCTCGGATGCCCTAATAGCGTTGGGGTCGAAAAAACAAGAGTTAACCAAGGAAGGTTAGATAGTAAAGTTAAAAGAGTGCAAAACACAAGTAAGTGGAAGAAATGTTTTGCTCAGCTTGGGCACCTTGTGGTCGCCATCCACATATCCTCTAGATGAGGACCCCTGAGGGTTATTATACATGTATTCTAATAAATTATATTAAACATTTCGAAGATTATCTTATAAATAAGTGTCATCTATTAATTGAATTTTTGTAATGGTTAATTTGCCATTGTTCATTTTCGAGAAATATGTACGACGACGTATCGATTAATATCGACAATCGATTTAGTTAAACCATTTTTTCTTAAGAAACTCTATGTGAGGATGTGATTTTTATTAAATTTCAAACTCTTTGCTATGTACTTTTGGAAATACAGCAGTGCACTTTTATTACAATAAAATATTTATTCTATTTTCGCATCTCTATTAAAGAAAACATGTTTTCACCCTGGACTAACATCTAACGTCACGACCACAATGACAGCCACTTCATTCAGGTAATATAGGAAATAGTGCTTTATAAATTATTGTCCAGCTTTGTTTCTGGATGGTCCGCAAATTTTGTTTCATGTTCTCATCTTCGACGTTCCTAAGCTTCAATTTAAAACCAAAATTATCTCGGAATTCGGATGTCCACTTTTTGCGCCGTATCCGTATAATTAAAGTTATCTGGTTTTGTTTTAATGATTTTCACTGTAAATTAATAATGGGATTACCTTCATTGAGGTTTCACCAATTAAAATAAAATATTTTTTTATAACAAACATGTTTAGTTCCATTGTAACGGACACTCTTGTTTTGCCTTTAATTTTTTCATCTCTTGTCCTTTATAAATACGCGATTTAAATTTAAAACTATTGTCAAATTAAAAAAAGAAAACATAATGTTTAAGACAAAAATGACCCACAAACAAAATTCACATTTCTTATCTCGTCTGCTGAAGAATAAAAAAATGAACGCCATTTCAGTATAAATAAATACCATTACTTAAAACGTAACAATTATTTATATTATACAGGAGAAAAAAGACAAAAAATGGATATAAAAACATAGAAACTTATTGATTAAAAAATAAAAATGAATTTCGATATTGTTTCAAACCAAACATTTATGAAGTATAAGAAATACAAAATTATAAGTAAAATTTATTTGTTTATTTATTACGCTCCAATATTCACATGCATATCAAATACGTAATCGTTTCTAACATAAATGCTTGTGCTAAATCATATACATGGATGTGTTAAATACAGTACAACTTTGATTCCATAGAGAGAGTTTTGGCCTTGCAGAGGAAAATAGGTTGATTCAAGGCAGACTATTGAAACGTAAACAACAAACACCCGTACAGCAATAGTTAGCAGTATCAGAGAAGCGTACGCTCTTACGTCAGAACTGCATACTACAGGACGTCCTTAAAGAACAAGCAATACAGTTCCGTATCGACTGTATGGGTCTGTACTAGTTGTTCATTAACAGGACAACATATTTTACATGACTAACTCATGCCCCAAACAGGAGTCAATGACCAATCACATTTCAATATTATTTTATTTACAACCAATCACAGTCGTGTTTCGCCTCGAATTTATCAACCGACGTTTATCATATTAAAGAAAGCTCTTCCTTTTTAACTTTCTGAATAAGTCATAGCATTATTTTGCAGTGAATGACTCTCTAAGAAATACGGCTACCAGATTGTATACCCATCCATATTAAATTTGCCCGAGGGCAGGTCTTTCACTGCAATCGTAGCATTTTCATGCTATGCTTTGCAGCTTTACTAAGGAGTTATAGGTGTGGTAGCTTCCCGTTGCTTTCCACACCGGTGAAGGATGATGATGATAATGATGTGATAATGGCCGGATGATTTTCGGGGACCGTTGGGCCCTAAGCATCCTGACATTTGTCTTACAGGTGAGGAAAAACCCCGAAAAAAAATCTCACCCAGGAGCCTGTCCCGACCGGGAATCGAACCCGGGCCCGCTCCGTGACGAGGCAGCACGCTACCTCAAGACCACAGCGGTGGACAGATTGTATATATAGTGCATGAATGTCAGCAGATAGCGCATGCGGGAGATAATATAAAAACATTTGTAGTATACAGTAATATAATGTACGGTTAAAAACTATAATATAGTTACCTTGTAGGTCCGTCTCCTCAACTTAAGTTCTTTTAAACTATGTAGGCTTTTCGGGACTAGTCCCATCATCAGCAGAATGCATTAGGTCCGTTCTTGTTGACCCTTGTTGAAGCACTCAACCGTACATTATATTACTGTGAACTAATACCTCAACGGAAAATCACCATGAATTTTATTAGTATCGATTTGTAGTATACCACAAAAAAAAAAAAAAAACACTATTTGAACTTACTTAAACGAATTATTTTCCAGGAAATAACGTTGCAGAAAAATATAATTAACATATTTACATCATAGTACATCAGAAATTAGGCTAATTAATACCTATAATTTAGGTTATAAATTGTGCCACTAGGGTGCATTCTACAATATTGCGATCCTTGGCAATAAATAATATGATCTGGTTGCAGTGATGAACAAAATAAGCAAATGAAGCGTACCAATCGTTTCTCATTTATTTTCAAACATCGCCTTTACATTAATATTTTAATATTTTAAAATAACTATAGTTAAATAATGATTTGTGAGTAAACGTCTTAATTTTATTCGTTAAATAGTCCTAACAAATGTCCAAATTCTCTAAATAAATTCACTCCTCACCTCGTCAGTCGTGAATTTATCGATAATTTGGAAATCACTTAAGAACATGGATGAATATTATGATAATCTGGTGTATGTAGGCCCACGGAAACCCGTGCCGACTTGGTCCAAACATGTCAGTAAAGCAAACTTTCAAAAGATAATTTCAACAATAATGTATTTATATTGTAAAATAGTAAATAGTTACAAGTTTTGGGCACATTGATTTTTATTTAACAAATAAACTTTCAGTTCTAGAATATCTCTTCACTAATCCAGTACACATTTTCATGTCTTATTTTGTGCATGAAGTCGGCACGGATTGTCATGATCTAATCGCAATAATATTTGTTTTGAGTCATCAAGATCAAAGTAAAAAAAAAATTGATTTTGCGAAAAAAAAACTCCCTCCTCTTGATATGTCCCTATCGTGAGCTAATATATTCCAATCATCCCTAGGTAATGTAATATTAGAGTAACTAATGTGGATGTATTTTCAAAATATATTCCTGGCAAGAGAATGATAATTTTACATGTAATTTTGAAAACCTTTACTGTAATTTAAAAGATGAAATATTTTTTTTCATTTATGGCTTCATTAAACAGACACTCTTTCCAACAGCACTGTATATTTTAGTGCATTTTTCAAAATAATTTTATAACTAAATAACTAACTAACTCTCTGGCACTATCATTGCCTAGGTTCATGGCCGCGCGCACATAAGCTCTCCATACATACATATTCTGAGCTGATGTTTTCGAATCATCCCCTGTATAATCTGCTTCCCTCAAATCATGGTTAATGTTATCCTCTCATCTCATTTTTGGTCTACCAACTGGGCGTTTTCCCTCTGGTTTTCCTACAAGAAGCTTCCATGCACCTCTTTCATTCCCCATTCGTGCCGCGTACCCTGCCCATCGCAGTCTACGAGAATTAACTCTTATTATATCTGGTTTCCTATAAAGACCATCTAGCTCACTTTTATGCAGCGTTCTCCATTCACCTGTCTGTTCATCTCTCTCTGGTCCAAAAATTGTCCTAAGAACTTTATTCTCCTTTCCTCCCTTAAAGTAATAGTCCACGTATTATAATTTAGGGTCTCTCCGAAGGGCAATATTAAAAGCAATAAAAAGTAAGACGAATAAAAAATTATAAATAATTAAAAAAGTTAAATGATACATAATTAATTAATCAAGGTATTTTCAGATCATTTGCTTTTACCCTATTTTAATTAATAATTATTTTTATTACTTTTAATATTGTTTTAAGCCCGTTTTATAATACCATGTTTCGAATCCTCACAATATAACTAGCAGAGTAACAGTATATTTAAGTTTTATATAAAAATCTAATTAGAAAATCTTCTAAAAATACTACTCATGTTAAATTGTGCACATGAATTACTTAAATGTTCCTTAAAATTTTGAAGCAAATTGTTTGTTCGATAATTAAAAATATTCGCTTTAGAAGCAGCATATTAAGAATAGAGAAGTCACTTTCCGGTTATACGTTGAAGCAATAGGATACGTACAATGCCATATATGTGATCTTTAATTGATGCCCTTATTGTTTTGTAAGGTTGTTTTCCAATGTTCAGAGTAAGGTGGTATGCTTACACGTAACTCCAGGGTGACCCACACTGCCACACTCTACACGCGCCTCCACTCGCGACGCCCGCCCTCTCACTACTGAACTTACAGCCGAAAATCGTCCCCCACTTGTTGCGCATCTTGGCGCCGCACATGCGCAATTTCCAACCCCATAAGTAATAATCCATCCGTCCATAATAATTCTGCCCCAAGGTAGGTCCTTCACTGCAATCATAACATTTTCATGCTATGCTTGCAGCTTTACTAGGGAATTGTAGGTGTGGTAGCTTCCCGTTGCTTTCCACACTGGTGAAGGATGATGATAATGATAAGGATGATGATGGTGATGATGGCCATATGATTTCGGGGACCGTTTCGCCTTAACGTTTTCCTAAAATTTGTTTTACAGGTGAGGAAAAACTCAGATAAAAACCTCACCCAGAAAAACTGCCCCGACCGGGGATCAAACCCGGGCCCGCTGCATGACAAGGCAGCATGCTACCTCGAGACAACAGCAGTGGACAATTAGTAATAATAATAATAATAATAATAATAATAATAATAATAATAATAATAATATTAATAATAATTGCTTACTAAGATTGGTTGCAGAAACCCTCAATGATGAGGAAAATTCTCAAAATGAATAATAATAATAATAACAATAATAATAATAATAAGTAATAATAATGTGTTTACAATAGCTAGTTGCCCAAGAGGAAAAAACGAAGGAGAAATGGACATGGCGCGGAAAGATGAGAGGAAAGAAGTACACAGACAAAGAATCAGAGAACTATGGGCTCAAAGCAAAACAAAAAAAAAATACCTAGGAGCTTTACGTACCCTCCTAATGGGCTTTTCCACAATAAAATAATAATAATAATACTAATAATAAAATATAATAATAATAAAAATAATAATAGTAATAAAATAATAACACTACTAATAATAGTAATAAAATAAATCACAATAAATCTCTGATTTTCATCTACGTTGAATTCAAAGGAATCAGCTACTAGTTGTTCTTTACAATACATACACTTTTAAATGGCTTGGTATCTATCCATAGTAATTCTGCCCGAGGGCAGGTCCTTTACTGCAATCATAGCATTTTCATGCTATGCTTTGCAGCTTTACTAGGGAATTGTAGGTGTGGTAGCTTCCCGTTGCTTTCCACACTGGTGAAGGATGATTATGATGATGATGATGATGATAATAATGATGATGATGACAATAAGGATGATGATGATGGTCATATGGCTTAGTATAGACACATTTTTGGAATCTCCTTTTATTTTTTTTTACCAATCATCATGGGGCTGCGTTTGTTAAATGAACACGGCCTGCCCAATCTTTTGTATCTCTAACACATTTTCATCATGTTCTAATTCCCATTTTCTTTAAATTTTCATCTACATATTGTAACCATTTCTACCAGCACACATTCCACTCGAATATCCTTTATATCTTACATAAAATGGGTCTCTCAACATCTACCTGTACCTATAGCTTTAATCTTTCCAACAACCATTTTCCAAGGATTTTATACAATTAATGAATATGTATAGTTAGTATTTTATTTAACGATATTCTGTAACATACCGGATCATTAACGTCGTAATTCAAATCTCGGCATGAAAGAGCCCACAAATTTTGTCACAAGGGAACTGTCGATAATTGCATGTCGAAATCTACTTTGAATTTTTTCCCAGAGAAGCGTTGTGATATACCAAGAGCATATCCAAATATATATATGACATGAGGAAAACAAATGCCTGGACGGGATTTGAACCCGGACCTCTGGGTTCGTACCCCAGCGTGCTATCCATTACACAACCGGACAAATCCAATACAAACATTTATCTTTCTTATATTATAAGAAAAATATAATAAAGATAAATATTTGTATTAGATTTGCCCGGTGGTGTAATAGATAGCACGCTGGGGTACCAAAGCAATGGTCAGGGTTCAAAACCCGCCCAGGCATTTATTTTTCTTAGCATGTTCTATTAAGCTTGCATTGCTCAATGTAAAAAAATAATTATAATATATATATATATATATATATATATATATGCCGTTTTTATTTGCAGAGGACTAAAATACAGCGTCAAATCTCTAATTTAGGCTACAAGGGAAGTAACAGAACTCGCGATTCGGTAGATTGGATAACCCTCACTGCCTGCCTTTTGCGCCGTGTCCCGCCTCACTCCACTCCGCGTTTTATCAAGCAGGAGGATCATCTGCTCCGTAAAGTGGGTTGCCATTGATGGATTCTGGCTTCAATTTCTGAGCCTTGGAGTTAAAAATGGCAGATTTTTTTTACGGTCTTTGTACATCACAACGCTTCTCTGGGAGAAATTTCAAGGTTGGTTTCGGCATGCAATGGTTGGTAGTTCCCTTGTTAGTTGTCTCTAACTTTAGTGTTCTGATTCCATAAATTTACGACAAGAATCCTAAGGCTTTGTTTCACATTCGAAGTAAGTAATGATAAGAATTTTCAGCCCTAAAATCTATGGCCCCCAACCAGGTTGGAACACAATGAACCCCGAATGCAGAGACGAGCATGACTAACTAACCAACTAACTCAGTGGCACTATCGAACCAGTGGGTTCATGGCCGAGCTGACATACACTCTCTATATATCCCTATCCTGAGCTAATGTTTTCCAATCATTCTCTGTATAATCTATTTCCCCCAAATCATAGTTAATGTTATTCTCCCACGAATGTTTGGTCTACCAACTGGGCGTTTTCCTACAAGAAGCTTTCATGCACGTCTTTTATTCCCCATTCATGCCACATGTCCTGCCCATCGAAGTCTACGAGACCTAACTGTTTTTATTATATCTGGCTTTTTTTTAAAGACCATGTAGTTCACTGTTGTGTACAGTAGTTTTCTCCATTCACCTGTCTGTTCTCTCTCTTTGGTCCAAAAATGTTCCTACATACTTTATTCGCAAATACTCGTAATCTCCTTTCCTCCCTTAAAGCAAGAGTCCATGTTTCGCATCCATATAATATAACTGGTAGAATAATAGCTTTATATACAGGGTGGACCGCTCGAATGGACCTAATTTCAATTGCTTGTTACTGGCAAACGGTTGAAGATAGAAACTTAAAACAACGTTCATATTACAGAAAAACTCACCAAGTTTTGATATCCAGATCACCCACATCTCTATATGAGCCCCAGCAGTCACTGTGACGATATCAAAGCGATGAACAATTTCTTGCCAAGAGTACGTTGGAGTATGTCTTCTGGAATGTTCTCAATAGCCTCTATGATGCGCTCACGAAGATCACGAAGGTCTTTGACTGGGGTGGTTGTAAACTTTATCTTTGACATAGCCCCAGAGAAAGAAATCCAGTGGTGTTAAATCGGGAGATCTCGGGGGCCACGCGATTGGTCCTCCCCTACCAATCCAACGGCCAGGGAAAATGTTGTCCAAAGTCGTACGAACTTCATTGGACCAGTGGGAGGAGCACCATCTTGCTGGAAAACGATGTTAGGCTTGCAGTTGTTCAATTTGTGGAAAGAAGAACTGCTCCAGCATGTCAAGATATGTGTACCACGAACAGTTTTTCTCGGCGAAGAAAAACGGTCCAATGACCTTATTATGTGACAAACTGCACCAAACATTCATCTTCGGACTATCACGAACATGCTCTTGAATAGCGTGAGGATTCTCCGATCCCCAGATCAGCACATTATGCCGGTTTACCTTGCCTGACAAATGGAAAGTGGCTTCGTCCGAGAAGAAAATCTTGGTCATGAAGTCAGGATCAGCGCCGAGACGGTCCAGCATCGTATTGGCGAATTCCACTCGTTTCGGCATGTCATTCGGCTCCAGACGTTGCACTAACTGCACTTTATATGCGTGCAGTTTGAGGCGTTTGTGGACAATCCGTTGTAATGTCGATTTTGGTATTTAAGTTCCCGCGAAGCTCTTCTTAATGACTTCCGGGGGCTTCGCTCAAATGCGGCTTGAACATTTGCTACCATTTCATCGGATGCTCTGCGACCACCACCATGCTTCTTCAACACAGATCCTGTAGCTAATAATGTATCACGCCACTTCTTTATGCTTCTAGCAGTTGGAGCATCACGGTTAAACACACGCCGGAACTCCCTTTGAACTCTAATGATTGATTTAAACTCCGCATACCACAAAACAGCTTGCGCTTTCATCTGCGGAGTCGCCATTTTCACAAACAATTAAATCTAAGAACGAGAAACGTATCTTTGTGCCATCTACCGACAAGATTCGAAACTTGGTGAGTTTTTCTGTACTATGAACGTTGTTTTAAGTTTCTATCTTCAACCGTTTGCCAGTAACAAGCAATTGAAATTAGGTCCATTCGAGCGGTCCACCCTGTATTTTCGGTTTAACGTTCTTTGAAAGGAGTTGGGACATAAAGAGTCTCTGCAATGCATAATAACACACATTTCGAGAATTGAGTCTATGTTTAATTTCTTTGTGCATCTCATTCCTGTTTGTGATTATTGTTCCTACGTATTTGAATTCAACAAACATATCGGATCATTAATGTCGCAATTCAAATCTCGGCGTGAAAGGGCCTAAAAATTTTGATCACAAGAGAACTGTCAATAATTGCATGCCGAAAACTACCTTGAAATATTAACTAGAGAAGCGTTGTGATGTACCAAGGGCGTATATATATATATATATATATATATATATATACATATTCATAGTAATTCTGCCCGAGGGCAGGTCCGTCACTGCAATCATAGCATTTTCATGCTATGCTTGCAGCTTTACTAGGGAATTGAAGGTGTGGTAACTTCCCGTTGCTTTCCACACCGGTGAAGGATGATGATGATGATGATGATAATGATAAGGATGATGATGGTGATGATAGTCATATGGTTTCTGAGACCGTTTGGGCCTTAAAGTTTTCCTGACATTTGTCTTACAGGGTAAGGAAAAACCCCGATAAAAACCTCACCCAGAAAAACTGCCCCGACCGGGGATCGAACCCTGGCCCGCTGCGTGACAAGGCAGAACGCTACCTCGAGACCACAGCGGTGGACAACCCCTATATAATATACTTATCTCAAACCATAGTTAATGTTATTATCCCACCTCATTTTTGGTCTACCAACTGGGCGTTTTCCCTCTGGATTTCCTACAAGAAGCTTCCATGCACGTCTTTCATCCCCCATTCGTGCCATATGTCTTGCCCATCACAGTCTACGAGACTTAACTGTTCTCATTATATGTGCCTTCCTCTAAAGACCATATAGTTCAATGTATATACAAAAATAGGCCTATATCCAAAGGGCAGTGTTAATATACATTATACGAAACAAATCACTGTATGAACTGAACTTTATTTGAAACAATATAATACAATAAATACGTACTTGCGCAATTGTAACACTGATTGGTCTCACGGCCTCCTGTAGTTTCAACTAATAAACATTGATCACACTGTTAACGTTAGTCAATTGTTTATAATGAGCGCAAATGTTTCCAACAAAGATGTTATTTTACTATTATCTATTATTTTAAAAACACCTTCGCACAAACAAAAATTTACAAAGCACGTTTGTGAAGTGCTTTACAGAATCTCGGAAATTAAAAACCTCGATATCGTTCGGTTTTTAAACATTTTCCTTGTTTTTGTTAAAACCACTTCCCAACCTCGCATCACTACTAAAACATTAAACAATCGATGCTGAAGTACTTAATCTGCGAAAAAAGTAGACAATTCTTAACAAATTAACTTAATGGCTAAGAACCTATTTTCCATCCAAATATAATGCAAATGTAATAGCAAATTGTGTTAAACTGTTTTTATCTTTGCTCTTGAGAAATCTTATTTTCGTTGAGAAGTCGGTGACTTCATTATTGTTAAGAAGTTGAGAAGTTAAAATATTCCTTATTCTAGAGGCAGTTGTCGGTAGAGCTATTAATTTACAATTCATGAACTTGCGACTCTCGCTTGTTTTCTAACAGATTTACTAACTTGCAACGGAAAAACAGGGGAAAATCGCACGCACATTGGCTCCTCGGTCAGTTATGCTCGGGATTAACTGTTACCATGGTAACTCACCAGCAAATTTAATTATAATATTGTAGAATAAATTCAAATCTTATAATAAGTATTCTTAACGTTAGTACGAAAAGTGTCATAGACGTTCATTTTTTCATTATAAAATCTACTTCCTCATTGAAACTAGATAGAATACATACCATTTTTCGCCATTACGATGTTTTTTTTTTAGGGATATTAATAGCTCTCAAAAATGATTGTCCTGCCTTCTAACACAATTACTTTGTATTCTATATAGCTGACATGCTCGTAAAATACAGTGTGTCTACAAAGTCCTGCTACCAAAACAATGTAACTTAGCTCGTAAAATATTTGAGATAGAGACATGCGGTTTTTTGCAACTTATTCTACGCCTCTCAAAGTTTTGTTTATATTTGTTGCAGATTCTGATTTAAACGACAATGAATAGAATAGTTTTTTCTAGAATAGAATAGAATAGACTTATTTAGCCTGGTGGAGTTAAGGCCATGTGGCCTTCTCTTCCCTCACCAGAACAAAGATATGTTACATTTAAATATAAAAAATACAATAATAGTACATTTTTTTCGTAAGCCCATTTTTCCCTTTACAGAGATTTAGGCGCTCTCCCCCTACAGGGAAGATTTGAACCATATTAATTTAGTTACACTTGTTTTCGTACAGATGTCATTTTGAGTGATCCGTGGTCAGCGTTCCGCCTTATACTGACATCTAGGAAATCAAGGTAGTACTAGGACGGGAAAATTCGGTAAATTTTGCTTAGAGGCCTTTTCATTAAGGCTTAAGACTTTTTTACGAGCCTGAAAATCTTCAGACTCGGGACCCACGGCTTAAAGTCCCCCCAGGAGGACTTGCTCTTTGGATTTTTCCGTCCTAAAAAAATACATCGACCCCAGCCGGGTTTGAACCCGCGACCCTTGGGACCAGAGGCAAGGAGCATAACCACTAGTCCACCGCGGCCGATACTAAACAATCATCTGTCAAACTGAACAATAATGAAAAATAATGTCTAATAATACAATTAAATTAAATACAATTAAAATTAAACTAATGTTAGAATGTACACACAAAGGAATAACAGCTCGAATCTACTATATATAAAAAGAAAAAAAAATACAAAGAAAGTAATAAACTATAATGAATTAATATATCGCTTATTACACAAGGCATTAAGTAAATATATTGACAAATCTTAAAACTATGACGACACCTCAGTAAAATACCCAATGTGTAAGGTGGTATGTTGAGTCTGGTGAAAAAACAGTACCCCCATATCCGAATGTAATGGCGGTTAACATGTCCAGACAAAAAGAAATTCGTTCATCAGAGAACATCACCCTCTGCTGGTACTCATTGTCTTCGTCAATTGTGTTAGCATGGAATCAGCAAATTCGCACGCCGAGGAAAGTCAGTTGGCAGCGACGCTTGCGCAATTTGCACTTTATAGGCCTGAAGATGTAGCCGCTTATGGAGGACTTTATGGATGGTTGATTTTGGTAAATGCAGTTCCAGTGAAGCACGACGAACCGATTTTTGAGGTCTGAGCTGAAATGCAAGTTGCACATTGTCGACAGTTTCTTGGCTCACACCTGGTCGTCCACTCCGTAGCAAGTCCATTACACTGCCAGTTGCTAGAAATTTCTCGGCCTATCTAATTATGAATGATTTGGATGGAGGATCTCTTCCATATTGCCGGCGGAAATTTCACTGAACAGTTACTGGTGATTTACCAGACTCAGCATACCACCATACACATTGGGCGTTTTCCTGTGGTGTTGTCATTGTCGTTTAAATCACAATCTGCAACAAATATAAACAAATATAAACAACAGCTGTAGCAGAACATGCCATTATGAATGGACACCAGATTCTATTCGACGATACACAAGTTTTAGCCACAACTTCCTACTATGTCCCTAGATTATACCGAGAGGCTATAGAAATATACAAGCATAAGGGAAATATCAACAGAAAAGAGGAAGGTATCAAACTGGCTAAGGCCTGGTATCATACATTAGAAAATAAATGCATTAACACTAGGGACAACAAGGAGACGATCATTAGCCAATCAGCAAGAGCCACGCCCACTCACCCTGCACCCACCACTAATACAACGTCCACAACGTCCCCAGCGCTCATTCTAAGTAGATCTTCCGACCAGGAAACACACCTAGAAGCACTCGCCACTGAAGATGCCCTCCGCAGTTGAGGGCGAAACGTCTGGTATCAACACCAACTATGGACCACGGCCACATAACCCGGAATCACTCAACATTATTAATATAAACAAAGCTTTGAGAGATGTAGAATGCGTTGCAAAAGACAGTATGTCTCTATCTCAAATAGTTTACAAGCTAAGTTACATTGTTTTGGTAGCAGGATTTTGTGGACAGCCTCTAGCATAAATAAAGTATACAGGGAAATAACCAGGTAAGTCACTATTTTGTTGAAAGAGAGTATAGGATGTCATTAGATTCTGGATGGAAAGCACTATCATTCAGAAATTTGAAACACTAAAATATATAGTTTAAGTAATTTGTATAATATTTCCTGCATCCCTCAGGGGTCCTCATCTAGGGGATATGTGGATAGCGACCACAAGGTGCCCAAGCTGTGCAAAACATTTCTTCCACTTACTTGTGTTTTGCACTCTTCTAACTTTACTATCTAACCTCTCTTGGTTAACTCTTGTTTTTTCGACCCCGACGCTATTAGGGCATCCGATAGCTAAGGAGTCTTTCCTTTCTTCCATTTCTTCTTTCCTTTATTTTCTTTTCTTCTCCACAAAAGCCTGACCAGAGGCTATAAGATGGCAGCCCCATCACTGGTTTTGCCTTCCTTTGGCCAGCAACCAATCGAAGGGACTATTATTATGCTTTCAAGTCTTATATGAGAATTTCCCGGAAGGATCACTCTGGAGGGAAAATTTTCTATAGGATCGTAACAGGCCTTGGCCTAATACATTGGAAGGAAGAAGAAGAAGTATATTTCCTGCAAAGTTTGGTATTTAGGTAAAGAGGTACCGGTGTGTATGTTGTACAATTTAAAGTACATTTTCTAGGTTTCAAGAAAAAGAGACTTACCTGGATGTTTTCCTCAACCCTTCAAATGGAAAGGGAAACTCAGAAAGTTCTATCGGAATATTGCTTTCCTTGTTTCATAACAGTATTTTTTTAAAAAACATTTGTTGATTGTTAAAAATAAATTATTTATTTCGACGTAAACAATGGATTGGGCGTCCTGACGAAAGTTCATACATTTCAGTATGTATAATTCGTAGATGTGTGAATGAATTTTATATATTAAATTCCCTTGGCCTCACGTTTTCCAGACCTGGAATCCTTTGATTTTTACATTTGGGGATATGCTAAAGGGCCTTTACCTCCCATTCTTCATCATTGGCATTGGATGATCTGCGAATGTGAAAGAATACCACATGTTTACTACGTTTCAACGTCGGGGAACAATTTTACTGCAAGGTTGATGTGTGTAGTGTCACCAGCAGGTCTCGCATTAATCACTTTACATTAAGGTATGGGAACTTTTCCGGCTTTTTTTCACTCCTAGTACTGTACTATTAGCTAAATTAAACGTGTTCAGAATTAGAAAGTTTATTTTGAGACCTGTGTATAATCTTCAGTTCATTTTAATTTTATTTAGGGATGTTTCAACACTTTTGATCATATTACATCTACACACACATGGGTTTGGAAGAGCAGAACCACCCTTTATGTACCCATACACATTCTTATGCTATAAGAGCATAATACAGAATATTTTGTCATATGGAAGTGAAACTTGGTCTTTGACGGAATTACAAAAGAATAAAATTACAACAGTCGAATTTGATTATTTTGGAAGAAGTCTCGAAAAAACAAGACAGGATAAAATAAGAAATGAATTCCTTTGGAGAGAAATGAATGCCACCACATCTGTTGTTAAGAGTATTGAAAATGAAACGCTTAAATGGTATGGCCATGTACAAAGAATGGAAAATGAAAGACGACCGAAAAATATTTACAAATGGCAACCCCCTGGAAGAAATAAACGTAGGAGACCAAGATGGAAATAGAAAACCTAGGTCAGAACTATAATGGATGATAGGAATGTGGAAGAAAGAGATTGAAATGATAGAAACAAATAAAAACTGAAGACGGCAAACCTATAAGTGGGGGAAAGCCGTAGAATAAGAAGAGAGTCGCGCAGACTGTGATGAACAGAACATTTGGCACGATAGCGAATGAAAGAGGTTCATAGAAACTTTTTTTTTGGAAAACCAGAAGGTAAGGGTCGAATAGTTGATCAAAGTATGAGATTGGAGAATAACATTAACCATTATTTGAGAATATTAGGCACAGTCATAGTGTCAATGAGTTAATTATCTTGTAAAAATTCATCAAATATTATTTATTAAAGAATTATAAGAAGAAGGAATGGATTATTTACACAGAAGTGCCAGAGAATCAAAATTAGAACATGTCACAAATAAGAAAATTAGAAACATACTGGAAGCAGAAGAAAGCATAATTGAAATAATTGAGGAGAAGGAATTAAAGCGGTTAAAACATGTTTTAAGAATGGAAGATAAGCAATGGCCGAAAATACTATGTACATGGCAACCGAGCAGAAATAAGAAAAGAGGCAGACCAAAGTTAAGATGGAAGGAAAGCATGAAGATAGTAATGCAAAAAAGAGGGCTAAGGTATTCACGTAGACTTTCACGGCCGGAGTTGCTATGATGATCTTGAAGAATATTTTCGGGCTGTAGGCCGTGGTCGTGAGGCTTGTAGTTCCCCGACGTTTCGCCAGAGACTTCGTCTGGCATCCTCAAGGGTTGTCTTGAGACTGGCAATTCTGTCCGCTGTCTGTCTTATTTATACGTTCGCCGCGATGTGTTCGTAAGTTCATCATACTGGAATCAGAGCTGGTACTGAAAGCATCATGCTACTATGGTTATGGTTAATGATACTTCATACTGCGATTGATCCTGCCTACATTGTACGTCTGCTGCAGTTCATCACGGCATCCTAGACGTTGTACTTCAAACGACTATCAATAAGTTGTTGACGTTTTGACTTGTAGTCCTTCGTGTGCTGCGATTGGCCGCATCAATTTTTTCAGTTTCCGTCTCGGCCAATCACATCCGCGGATTCTACAGCTGGTTAGCAAATTCCTTGTTAGGGCGTGGCCCTAACACGGGTTGAACCTCGTGATCTTTTGTGTTTTTGTGTATAAAATTCGAGTGTAGTGCTATCAAGGTAAGTGGAGTGGATACAATAATTATTATTGTGTTATATAATCTTATTCTTTGGTGACAAGTGTTTAGTGCTTTTGTGTATAGTGCCCAGAACTAAGACTTGGTATTACCAAGCACAATGGCTGCTATGCCAAAGTCTGACGGGTCTATGGATCCAGAAAGTGAGGATGTCGGACCTCTCATACTCTGGGAAGACTCCGCGAATAAATTTGAAAGGTTTGTCCACAAGTATGGATATGACAAAAAACCCGAATTAAAAGAATTGCTGTCCACTCTTAGTGGAACTTTCTTATTGGTCATAAATTTCATGGGTACTTTCCCAGACTATGAAAGGTCTGAAAAAGCTCGTGATTTCACGTCTTCTGCGTTGGATCGATTGAATCAATTGATAAAGGATAATGAACCAGGCCAACAAACGTTTGAAGCTATGCTTAACGAACTCAAAGGAGATTTATTAGAGATTCGCACTACTGCGCTCTTCTATTCCTCCGTGAATCGCAAAGAAAAGAGCAACATACCTTCAACTAGCAGCGATATGGACACCAGTGAGCAGATGACCACTGAGGAGCAAATGCTCACTGATGACCAGTTAACTGCTGGTGGAAAATCTCCAAAAAGGAAAAACAGAAAGAAAAAAGAAAAGTACCGACATTAGTCGTAAAGAAAACAAAAGTTGATTCTTCTAAACCAAAAGAACCCATACTACTGGGCAAACCCACTAAAGAATTTGTTCCTATACATCCAGACAATCGATCTACAGAGTCGCAGGAATCACGAGTTGAGGTTCCAGCAGTGCTTATTAACAATAAATTTTCAGTTTTAACTGACATTCCAAATTCCACTGCAGGAACATCCTCAGAGATGGTCCCTCCTCAAGCTACTGGTCCTACTATGGCTACACCTACTGCTACTCCTTCAGGTAATGCTGTCCAATCGGAGCAAAGACCCCCACCAATTACTATTATTGGTCACGGGAATTTGTTCCGAATAAACAAAGAGTTGAAATCACTAATTGGCGACCAACTAAAGTGTGTTAGTATTCCTGAAGGAATACGCTATTATGCACGTTCATTGGAGGATTTCTTCAAGTTGAAGGAGTATTTTAATTCCCTAAATAGGGAATACTATACTTTTCAACTGAAGAGAGATCTTCCTTTGAAGATGGTGTTAAAGAGACTGCCGGCAACTGTAGACCCAGACGAAATTAAAGAGGAAATACTCGCGTTGGGTTTCCCAGTTAAAGATGTAAAGCAGATTATAAAAACCGAAAATAATTTGGCCATACCCCTTCCCATCTATATATTGGAATTAGAACGCAATAGTAAAGCGTTGGAAATTTATGATCTAAAGCGTCTCTTATACACTGTTGTAGCCATAGAACCATATAGACCTAGGGCTGGACTTAAGCAGTGTTACCGGTGCCAGTCATTTAATCACACCTCTACTGCCTGTAATCGGGCTCCTCGCTGTGTTATCTGCGCTGGGCCTCACGGGCACAAGGACTGTACCCTAAAGGCCGAAGCGCGGAGAGACACAACTTTGCTAAAATGTGCAAATTGCAAGGAGTCCGGTCACCCGGCGTCCCTATAGAGGCTGCCCTGCTTTCAAGGCGGCCCTTGAAGCTTATAGCAGGATAGCTAAACCCATCCCTAATCCAAAAGAGAAACCATCCACAAGTGATCCTGTTCCAAATCCAACTATAACTACAACTCAAGAAGACCTTCACTTCTGTGAAGGTCGATCCAAGAGTTTCCTTCACCCAGCTCTACAGACTGGTCTACTGCTTCCAGAACAACACAAGAGAATAGCACTGCTAAAGTAAAGGGCCAGCAAATGCTAATAGGTAGCTTAAGTGCTCGTGGGGAGGAAATTCTCCGGGATTTAGCCTTTATTGGCTGAACTGTCTAGTCCCATGGAGCGTTTCATCTTCATGAGCCGACTGGTTAACCTGTGTTTTACAGGTTAACCTCAAAAGGAGAGACCATCCACATAATGGTGCGAGACCGCTTGCTTTGAGAAGTGTGGGTCACTCTACGCTGTCCGGCTTTCGGACTCTCTGCTTGCCGGCGGCGTAGTTTATGATGCCTTCTTACAAGTATAGTGGTTTGCACTATTATTCTGGTATAGACCTGTTAGGTAAAATACATTGTCACCAAAGGCTGAGGTTACATAATCCACAACCACTACTCGATAGCCAAAAAGGAATTTGCTGCCAAGTTTATCCCAGTGGGGAACAGTATGCAGCACACTGGACGGTGCAACGTCACCGTCAACAATCAGTCAGTCAGTGTTCGTAAGTTGTATCTGCCTACTGATTGCTCAGCGTTAGGGACTTCCATTGCTCCAATGAGATTGCTGTTTGATGGTCTATCGACTGTACGTTATATCTGTCTTGTGATTGGTCAGCGGTAGGGACTTCCATTGATCCACTGAGATTGTTGTTTGATAGTTTAGTCGACTGTGCTTGTAGAGGTTTACATTTTGCGTTTTTTAGAACCGGTTCTAAGTCTCAAGACAACCCTTGAGGATGTCAGACGCAGTCTCTGGCGAAACGTCGGGGAACTGCAAGCCTCACGACCACGGCCTACAGCCCGAAAATCTTCTTCAAGATCAAGAGGGCTAAGCATTGAAGATGCTCAAGAACGTAGGCTTTCGAGGTTTGGCATGAGAAGACGGCAGCAGCTGTAAAACCCGAAGATAGATAGATAAAAATAAGATTAATGATGAAATGGAAAATCCAATGAAACATTCTCCCTGACAATTGGGGAAAACTACGAGAAAATCTCGGTAAGTTTGTTCCTCCATGGATTTGAACTCGTGGATTTTGAGACTCTGTTAAATATTATTTCTGAATTATTCTTAAAACAAATAAAATTCTGTAATTTTTTTGTGGGAATTCAGCTTTCAAACAAAAACTCGTTATAAATTAAATTATACTTATTTACAATTTTTTTCGTATTCTGAATTGCATGTTAAAATTTGGTATAACTCTATTGACGGACGAGTTATTTAATTTGTAAATGTAACTGATGATATTAAATAGATTATCAGACACAGATACAGCAAATTGCGATCATACAATTTTACGTCAGGCAGGTGTCCAATTAATTTCCATCTGCAATTCCTCAAATCGCGAAAAAAATGAAATGATATGAATTCGTTTCCAGAGATAAATAATATTGACATCTAATTTTAGCTTTCAAAATTCTGAATTGAATGTATCAATAAAACTTACGGTCAGTGGAGCAAGTAGGCTATATGCGTTGGAAGGATTGAACACGAGGTTTTTGTGGAGAGTGGAGAAACTAATTAATCGCTTAATTCTTGCAATATAAATAACTCCTTCATACAACTAACTCACTGGCATTATCTAACCCATAGGTTCATGGCCGCGTGGACATAATCTCTCCATACATCCCTAACCTCAGTTAATGTTTTCCAGTCATCCCCTGTCTAATCTATTTCCTTCAAATCATGGTAAATGTTATTCTCCCACCCAACTCTTAGTTTACTAACTGGGCGTTTTCCCTCTGGTTTTCCTGCAAGAAACTTCCATTCACGTATTTCTTTCCCCATCCGTGCCACATTTCCTGCCCATCGCAGCCTAAGAGACTTCACTGTTCTCATTATATCTGGCTTCCTATAAATATAATATAGTTCACTGTTGTGAAGTATTCTCCATTCACCTTCTGTTCATCTCTCTTTGGTCCAAAATATTTCCTAAGAACTTTATTCTCAAATACTCATAATCTCCTTTCCTTCCTTAAAGTAAGAGTCCATGTTTCGCATCCATATAATATAACTGGTAGAATAATAGTTTTATATATTTTCAGTTTAACGTTTTTTTGAAAGGAGTTGGGACGTCAAGAGTCCCTGTAAACTGTTTCATACAATTTCATATTAAATTATTTTTAAAAAATCTTATTTATTTTAAAATAATACCAAATGAAATCCTTAATTTTTCTTTCTAACTGATTCGGATATAATTTCAAGATAAAATACAGATGAAAGTAATATGTCGATTAAAAAACGTATATATTCATTACATAAACTCGCTGTTATGAATGCGACGTTAGCAATATTATTTATAACAATATATAACTAAAGACTAATTTAATTTAATTTAATGAGGTATTGTAATTATTAAAGATATTTTGATGTGCTAATATCACTGTTATTCGTTCTTTACGACGTTGGCGCAAGATTGTTTGTTCTGGATTTTTATTACACTTTTTTACGAGGAAATTTTATTTTTATTTACCGAGAAACTCAACGTGAGAGATAAACCAATGAACAGAGCGGTCCTTGAAATTTTCTAGGCACTCGGCGGCAAGAAGACCTCGATCCCGGTGAACTGGATCCGCTGAAGTCGGCTATTAAAATTACAGAATTAATATTATTTACGAATCTTTAAGCCAGAGAAATATATAAAGACTAGGACATAAAGACTGATTGTAGCATGTGCCCACAGCTGACTCCATTCACCCGGATCCGCCTGTCGCAAAGTGTCGTATTCATGGATTACTAAAATGGGTTACAGTATAAAATAAAAGTACAAGTAAAAGCTCCTTATTCCGCAAAAATGCTGCGAATACAGAAACCGCGAATATGGAATGGTAGTTCATATGGGTATGTAGGGGATACGTTCCAGGGTTACAGAATAAAATAAAAATTATCAAAGTAAAATCAATGAGAGATTTTGAACAATTTATGTTAATTATTATTGTCAGGCTTAGGCAAGGACGCAGCTTTTAAAAGGTATTTCAGCTGTTAATTCAGCGATAGAATTCATTATTTTGTCTTCGGATATCTTGATGAATCGTAAAATGTATTCATTAACACTGAAACAGCGTGATATAGATGCAAACGACTCGCCAACGCGTAAACAGTCAAGCATTTTTGTTTTTACTTTAAGCCGCAACACTACCTTTTTCCGCTTTAGAACTTTTTTCCCCCTTTTACTCGACATTATAAATTGGCAACAAAGCAGAAGAGACACGTGTTATTCAATCAAAATTATTGCAACAAATGACAAGTTGAAACAATAAAACAACGATCGTGGGGAGAGCGGCATTTATAACGGACATAACGGCACATGAAATACGACGGCGAAGGCTCTTAACAAGGAACTTTAGGCTTAGTGACAATAAGGTTTGTTTAACTTTGATATTAATTTTTTTAAGTTGCCGATGCGTTAATAGAGGTTACTAATCCTTTTAATATACCGACTGGATCCGCGAATAAAGAAATTTTTAGCCGCAAATACAGGAACTGAGTCGCAATTTTTAACCCGTGAATAAGGAGCTTTTACTGTACAGGGAGGTGCAAACAAGGCGCTATCAAACATTCAGCGTGCTCAGAATGTGTTCATTCATTGTGGCCAAGTTACATACGATATAGATGACGAGAGGGCGCCCGGCGGAAAAAAACAAGCGCCACGCAAGATAGCGTTCAACGAGTCTTGGCGAACAGCCACACCCTGCCTGGTGATAGACGAATGCCGAATATCCAGAAAGTTTGGTAACGCCTTCTTTACAGTTCTCTGTCACATGTTAAAGGAAAGGTTAAACCAAGGAAATTAAAAAAAAAACTGAATATCAGTCAGCTTTTCTAAGTTCAGTGTGTTTTTGAGCTGGATGTATTTATAATAATTAGGTATATTATTACTATTATTATTATTATTATTATTATTATTATTATTATTATTATTATTATTATTATTATTATTATTATTATTGAGAAGACAACACAATAGTGAACTGCAAGGTCTTTGTAGGAAGCCAGATATAATAAGAAACGTTAAGTCTCGTAGAATGCGATGGGCAGGACATGTGGCACGATTGGGGAATGAAAGACGCAATTGGAAGCTTCTTGTAGGAAAATCAGAGGGAATACGCCCAGTTGGTAGACCAAGAATGAGGTGGGAGAATAACATTAACCATGATTTGAGGGAAGTAGATTATACAGGGAATGATTGGAAAACATTAGCTCAGGATAGGGATGTATTGAGAGCTTATGTCCGCGCGGCCTACGGATTCGATAGTCAATGAGTGGGTTAGTTAGTTATTATCCTCGAATGGAGGGAAAATCGAATTACAGCAATTAGAAAATGGATGGATTGATGGATGGATATAGAAAGAAGTGTAATAGATGAGATTGAACACAGGAGGTTAATATGGTATGGGCATGTAAAAGGAATGCAGGATGGAAGACTACGAAAGGCTGTCCATACATGGAAAACTGAAAGAAGGAGCAGAAAAGGAAAACCAAGGACAACCTGGAAGAATAACATTCAACATTTAATGAGGAAATTTGGTGTAACGAATCAAGACACAGAGGACAGAGAACGATGGAGAACTTTAATTAAGGCAAATATTGTATATGTGTATTACAAACAGATAATCTGTAAGTTCGTAGCCATTTATGTATTTTTATAAAACGTATGTTAATTATTAAAAATGGTTGGAAGAAACCTAAATAATAAGGAAAATTCTCAATGAATAAAAAAAAATATGCACGATACTCTAAATCAGACAGGATTAGAAACAGTTTTAACCCAGAAAAAATAACTTTAACGAAACAATTATGCCATTTGTGAAACATTTACGATTGTTTCGACACGTGAATAGGATGAATGAAGATAGATTGCCAGTTAAGATTTTGTAGTGGGTTACAAATGGAAAGAAATGAAGGAGACCTAAGAAGACATCGATAGAGGGAATTATGAATTTGATGAAGGGACAAGGGAATGCAGGATGGTGGCTGGGAGAATGAATAGAGGGATAGAATCAAAACTTAATCTTGGGCTCAGGAAGATGTTGTATACATATATATAAACGGTGGAATAAAACATTATAATTATTAAGAATTTAGAGTGGAAAATAGATTGGAAAAAAAGAAACGGAAAATCTAAAGAAAATTGGATGGATGACGTGAGAAGTAAGAGTGAACTGGGACTTAAAAGCTGGAATGTTCGGAACCGCTACAAATTGAGAAGGTGAATTTCTTGAGAGTGACGGAACATCATTGCATTGTGAATAATTTCTGAAATAAAATATTATTATTATTATCAGTTATGTTTTTATTGTTATAAATATGAAAATGGGGACTTTATATAAATATAGAGAAAACTAAATATTTGTGCATAGGAGAAGACATGGAAAATATACATTTCAACAATGGAGAAGAACTAAACCTAGTATTGAATGCACTTATTTAGGAACAAAATTAGACCATTCAGGCGATAACACAGTGGAAATTAAAAATAGAATCTCACAAACAAAACAAGCAATAAATGCTTTAAACTCTGTTTGGCTCAGCAAAAATATTACAAAAAATAGAAAACTAAATATATATCAAACCATAGTTCTGAGCGTTTTAACATATGGTGCTGAAGTTTGGTAAATTCCTACCGGGAAATGAAAAGAATTTTAAGTACAGAAATGGATGTTTTAAGAAGATCAACTAGAAAATCTAGAATGGATAGAATACGAAATAAAGAAATAGGGAAATTATGGATGTATAAGAGGAGCCGGACATCATAGACATTATTGAAAATAAAATATTACAGTGGTATGGCCATGCCAAAAGAATGCCAGGGCAAAGATTGCCTAAAATTGTTATGGAATTGATCCCACTGGAAGGAGGAAGACCAAAGAAAACTTGGATAGAAGGTGTATAAGCGACTATGAATATCAGAGGATTGGAGGAAGATCAATGTATGGACAGAGGAATGGCGTTTGGTTTCTGGAAGACGGCGGCAGCTGTCGTGATTCCTGATGATGATGATAATAATGACAATGATAATGATAATTATTGGAAAGCTACCAAGTCCCCAATAATCTAATAAATGCTATAAAAAGTTTATATGAAACCACATTTACAAAAGTAAAGTTAGATCATGGGAAAATAACAGATAAATTTGAAATTAACGAAGGTTTAAGACAGGGATGTGGACTATCTCCATTACTGTTTATTCTATATCTAAATAATATTGTCCAGGAGTGGAAAAAAGTAAACCCCCCCAGGAGTAAAAATATGTAGAGGGAATCAAATACAAACAATAATCTTCGCAGATGATCAAGTACTTCTAGAGGAGAATGAAGATGATTTGCAGAGATAGTGTTTAAATTGCAGAATACCCCTGGAAAAATACAACATGAAAATATCTGAAAATAAAACCAAATCCATGGCAATCACTGGAAAGGGAACTTCGAGAGTAAAAATAATAGTAAATAATAAACCAATAGAACAAGTAACACACTTTAATTATTTAGGTAATAATATATCACAGTTTCATAATCAAAAAGATGTGGAAACAAATTTAGAAAAATATAACAGATTAAAAGGTATAATTAGGAGAAATTTTGGAAAACAAATGAGGAAAGATATCCAATTGAGATTTCATAATGCCATAGCCAAACCTGCTCTACTATACGGAAGTGAATGCTGGACACTTCGAGCAAAAGATAAATCCCGCATTAATAGTTCACAAATGAGATTCGTCCGATCACTAACTGGAGTAACTTTAAGGGATAGAATGAAAAGTGATGAGATAAGGATGCAGTGGAATAGTAGGGACATGGTTGAACATACATAATTATCATAAGTAATGCCACGAGTGATTTCCAAATTATCGATAAATTCACGACTCACGAAGTGAGGAGTGAATTTATCTAGAGAATTTGGAAATCAAGAGTGGCATTTGTTAGGACTATTTAACGAATAAAATAAAGCTGTTTACTCACAAATCATTATTTAACTACAGTTATTTAAAAATATTTTATATTAAAGTAAACGGTGATGTTTGAAAACTAATGAGAAACGATAGGTAGCCTACGCTTCTACTGCTTCTTTTGTTTATCACTGCAACCAGATCATACTATTTATTGCCAAAGGAACGCAATATTGTAAGAATGCTCTCTAGTGGAGAAAAAATGAAACACATCAATCTGTATATTAATTCATTTTTGATGTCGTATACATTAAGAAAGTGCAAACAGTGGTTTCTTTTTTTGGTGGTATAATCAATTGCTACAAATGTTGACATGTAAGCACTATTATATACAATCTGGTAGCCGTATTTGTTATAGGCTCAGTCACTGCAAAATAACGGTCAGACCTGTTCAGAATATTAAAAAGGAGGAGCTTTGCTTAATATATGATAATCCTAACGTTGATAATTATTTCGTGAAACACGTCTCTGATTGGTTGTAATACAGAAATCATTGAAACGTGATTGGTCATTGACTCCCATTTGGGGCATGAGTTAAATAGTCAGATTAAATGGTTTCAACACGTCCAGAGAATGTCAAATCCCCGTTTACCAAAGATGATTTACCACCTCAACCCTAAAGGCAAAAGAGACCTCGGAAGACCCTTCAACCGATGGAAAGATCAGTTTTTGTAGTCGCAGACCGGGCATCATCACCCAATACTGCATTCGGAAGAAGAGGACGAAGAAGATAATGATAGTAATAATAATAATAATAATAATAATAATTTTGGGCATAATTATTACTATTACTTGTATTATCATGACTGTCCATTGGTTATTTAATGAAATTATTCTAGATAGCAAGTGGGAAATTAAGATCTTATATATGACTTGAGAACAGAGGAACACTTCTGATAACCATGCAGCAGGTATTACAATTCCTACATTATCATAAAATCCCCATGTAACTGGAGGAGAGAATTTCTTTCTATTAAGTTTGTGTGTGTGTTATCTTGTCTGCACTTCAATTCCCTCTATCGGGCTGTGAAAAACTGGTTGCACAACTAGAAAGGGGATTATGTTTCAATGGAATCCAATAATCTCTTCGGAAAGATATGAGACCAGGGTGATAACCACCCCTTCTCCCTGTTATCCTATTCCAGCAGTAACTTTACACTTTAAATTGTATAAAATAGTCACTCGTTTATCGTTACTTAAATTATAAATTTCAAATCACGATACTCTTCATTAAATATTATTATTTTTAATAATAAAAGTAATTAATTAATTTCTTATCTCAGTCAATTACTCAATTTATTTAATAAATTGTCGACGTTTAAATCTCCTTGTATGACATCATTCTCAAGACATTTGACATTTCCAGTTATATATTTTGTATGGATAACGAATTATTCTTCTCCTTCTTCACTTCACGGGCTAAGCAAATTACCTGTTCCGTCTCACAGTTGTTCTGTCCATTTTTTCACTGGCCTTCCTACATTCCTTGAACCTCTTGGCTTGTTAAATGCTGCTTTTGGTAACATTGTTACATTCATTCTTTCTACACGTTTCCTGCTTATGTCGTCGTCCATTACATCCGTCTGGCTGAACACTATGAGAGAGATGAGTTTGGAAATTTTTACGTGGTCGGGTTACCAGCCCAGACGCACAACCGCATTAACTAGTGGATCGGGGATTTATTTTGGAGTTTCCTTCTCCTAGACGGGTTGCTAACCAAAGCTGTGAAGTCCCATCTATCCCTTGTTTTGCAGGTTTCTTCCTCCGCCTTCTTTACCGTTGAGAACAATATTCTTCTTTCGATTCTGAAGCCGTTGGGATTCCCGCGTCGGAGCTAGTTCGCTTCCCGTCTCCTCTTACTAGATAGCAAGCTAGTTAAATACCAGACTTCCCTATCTAGTCGTCTGGGTCATTAGGTACTGAGGCTCTCCACTACGACATAATCTAGTCCGTGGGGGGGGACTGGACGAATTAATTACACTGGTCAACATGATTTTTGTCTCAAGAGTGCCAATAGCTGTACTTAATGCAGTTTTTTATCGTGTTTTCAAATATGTATTCGGAATTTCTCCATCACCCAAAGTTTTTTTAAAATTTCAATTTCAATTAATTGATTTAAATAATTATTTTTTTAATAAACTTTTTCGTCCATTGTAAAAATAAAACCAAATGAGCTAACTCAGAGGATTTGAACTATGGAAAAGATATATCAAGGCAAATGGAATCTTAATATGCTGGCCGATTATTGTTGGACCATCAAGAGGGATGCTCCACAGTCGAAATACAGTAGAAAATCGTAATTTCTTACTTTCTAGGTGAGTCCGAATGTTCGAATATTATGTAGTTACGAATGTAGAAAATATTAAAGTGTTTGAAATTATAAATTCCTGTCTCTCGGAAACCTTGCGTGACGGAGAAAAACCGATATCATATTTGAATTCAGGAAATTTAAATACATCTTTTTTTGACCCTGCAGGAGGGGGGGATCCTATTTTGTATCAACATTTATTTTGATTTTTTGGTCACCCAGAAGTATACATTTTAATTCTACCCGAATTTGGAATAGTTTCCCATCAGAATCACATATTTGTCTTTCTGAGAAAAAAAAAGTTTATTTTTTGTTGCTCAGTGTTATTGCTATTATTATTAACTACTCTCCAGGAATAATATTTAGACACAGGCCTATTCAATAGTCTTCTTCTTCATATAAATTTAACCTTATAAGTAGGCCTACTTTTTACGTGCCACCCGGTCCTTAAAGTGGTTTGACATGTCGAGAGAGGGATTTTAAACTTTGAATAACACTCATATAAACATTTTAAACTAGGAACTACCATTGTAGACACAATTATGTTTGCAGACGAGCAGGTCATATGTGCAGATTCAGAAAATCAATTAAAAAAGCCACACTACTTCTAAAAAATTGAAGAAATATAATCTCAAGATTTCAACGAAGAAAACAAAAACAATGGCCTTTCGGGGAAAATATGCAGTTCGATTGAAAATAGTTTTGAACGATGAAATTACCGAACAAGTACAGAGTTTTACATATTTATTTAGGATGACACATATCTTACAATTGGGAAAATGATACACATGGAAAAAAATATAAATTTCAAAGTATGTGTGGGACTATTAAAAGAACACTACAAACAAAACAAACACAAGAAACAATGCTAAAGTTTTATAAGGTAATGGCAGTTCCCATTGTGACATATGGATCAGAGAATTGGACCATGAATAGATCAGACAGAAGATTACTAGAAACGTCAGAGATGAAGTTCCTCAGGTAGGTTGCAGGATATACTCTATGAGACCACATTCCTAATGAACCAATTAGCCAGGAACTCAAAATTTTAAATCTAAATGAAAAAATACAAAACTATAAACAAAAATGGCATGAAAATATTTTAAGAATGGGCTCTTTTAGGCTAACAAAAAAGCACTGTTGTACCAACCTCAAATCTATATAGATGTGGTATGTCCTAGAAGACGATGGGAAGGTGAATTCTGAGAGCGGAACAGGCCGACGGCCATGAAGAAGAAGAAGATGATTATATATAATATATATTGATTTGTTTTCGATGTCCTTGTGTGGTCTATATATATATATATATATATATATAGACCACACAAGGACATCGAAAACCTCTCCAAATCAATTATCAGTTCAGCCGAGGGCTTTCTTCGAGACAACATATCATTAAAACAAAACTCAACATTCATTCTAAACATGCAGAATGTAATAATGATGACTATGGTGACCAGATGTTGCTTGCGGACCGTTTGGGCCTTAAAGTTCTTAACATTTGCCTTACAGGTGAAAAAAAACCGGAAAAGTACCACCCTGGAAACTTGTTCAGACCGGGAATCGAATCCGGGTCTGCTGTGGTCGAGGCGACGACGCTATCCCGAGACCGATACCGCAGTCACTTTTCTCGCTAGCGGCCACAAGTTGAGTGAAACTCACAGTACTTACAGTCCAGCCGGCGAGTCTCCGGCCCTGACTTTTCACGACAGCGTTGCCTATTTGGATATTCAGTCGGAGGGTCGCTTTATATACCACGCGGAAATTCTAATCTGTTTATGTAGAACTTAAATATTTAGAAATAAATGCTCATTTTTATTATGCGAAATTGAAAATGAAACAATAATATGAGTTTTCTCATTTATCGCTACGAAACACACAATTCTCGAAAATATTCAGCCGAACAACATCGCAGCATTTTCAAACCTTACTAGCGGCGTCAAGAGCAGTGCTTGGTTGTGGCAGACGTTCACTCTCACTTCAACTATTTCCTTATTGGCAGTAGAGGGCAAGTTTCTCCCTTTACCCTCGTGCAACCTAAACGTCAGGGCCGGAGACTGAGTGACTAGACTATAATACTATTAACAAAATTTAACAATCGATTTCCCAAAAGTTTTCATTTTGTTAGTTGCTATGTTTTACGACAGAGTGCCTCAATTAAATTCCTTATCTTCAAGGTATTTGTAATCTCATTCTCAATACTCAGTTACACTTAATGTTGCTAATAATATTCTATTGTTTCTATTGAATGCTATATAACAATATGGAAATTTCATCAGAAAAATCAAAAGCAATGGCTTTCAAGGGCGCTCATCCAGTTCGGACAAAGATACTATTAGAAAATAGGTAAACCAATAGAACAAGTGGTAAGATGTAACTTCCTAGGTTGCGAAATATCATCCTCAACGGAAACAGATATAAATAGCAAACTAAATATGTTTAATTATATAACAGGACTGGCTGAATTCAAATACCTAGGAACAATAATCACAAATAGGAATGAGACGCACAAAGAAATTAAACATAGGCTCAATTCTGGAAATGCATGCTATTATGCATTGCAGAGACTTCTGATGTCCCAACTCCTTTCAAAAAACGTTAAGCTGAAAATATATAAAACTATTATTCTACCAGTTATATTGTATGGGTGCGAAACATGGACTCTTACTTTAAGGGAGGAAAGGAGATTACGAGTATTTGAGAATAAAGTACTTAGGAAAATTTTTGGACCAAAGAGAGATGAACAGACAGGTGAATGGAGAAGACTACATAACAATGAACTACATGGTCTTTATAGGAAGCCAGATATAATAAGAACGGTTAAGTCTAGTAGACTGCGATGGGCAGGACATGTTGCACGTATGGGGAATGAAAGACGTGCATGGAAGCTTCTTGTAGGAAAGCCAGAGGGAAAACGGCCAGTTGGTAGACCAAGAATGAGGTGGGAGAACAACATTAACTATGATTTGAGGGAAGTAGATTATACAGGGAATGATTGGCAAGCATTAGCTCGGGATAGGGATGTATGGAGAGCTTATGTCCGCGCGGCCATGAACCTACGGGTTCGATAGTGCCAGTGAGTAAGTAAGTAAGTAAGTATATAACAGGAACACTAAAAAAGAACTTCGCAAAATAAAGCTAGGAAAGACTCTATAATGAAATTATACAAGGCAATGGCAGTTCCTATTAATACTTATGGATCCGAAACATGGACAATGACAACACAACAATCTGCCAGAATACAAGCTGGTGAAATGAAATTCCTCAGACCAACAGCAGGATATCAAAGAACAGACAAAAAACATTAACAGAAATGAGACAACAACTAAAAATCGAGAAATTAAACACAGTAGTGAAATACAGAACAAACTGGAAGGAACACTTAGCAAGGATGACAGAACAGAATACCAAAATCAGCATACAACTATTCACCACTAGGAAGAAGAACTGTGGGAAGACCATAGAAAAGACGGAAACAACAGCAATTTGTAGCCGGAACAGGCTATTAAATAAGCCTAAACCGCGACGAAGAAGAAGAAGAAGAAGATTGTTTCTATTGTACTACTAAGTTTTAATATCTCAACTAGAATAGGGTGTTCAATTATCGTGTTGGTTAAATTGAAACAGCCTGCAGGTCTCCGTGCAGTAAATATTATTCTGAGGAAGGGTCCAATCCACGGGGAGCACTTGGGTTCACCTGCTTCAATAAATTGAGGGCCATCTCAACTTCATCATGTTGTCACCTCCTCTCTCCCTCCAACACTCCTACTCTTCTCATTCCTCCCAACCTCTTAACTAACTCACCCACTAGCAATATCGAAGTCAGAAGTCCATGGAACATACATCTCTATCTGACCTAATAATTAATCAATCATTCCCCAAATAATTCGCATACCTCGTATCATGCTAAATTATATCGCTGCACCTCACTGTTGGTCTATCTACTGAACGCTTTCATTCCGGTTATCATACACGTATTTCCATTATTACCTATGGAGCTGATGTGTGGGCTTTAAATGCACAAATGAAAAAAAAAATAGCTCGCCACTGAAATGCACTACTGGAGACGTGCTGCAAGAATATCCAGGAAGGATAAAATCAGAAATATATATATATATATATATATATATATATATATTAAAAAAGAAATGCAGGCACAATATTCAATATTAGATTTTATAAAGAAGAACCAATTAAATTGGTACGGACACATTAGAAGAATGAAAGAAGGAAGACTACCTAAGATAATCATGAATTGGGAACCACAGGGAAGGAAAAAGAAGGGTAGACCAACAATTACGTGGATTCAGGGAATTAATGAAGCTAACAGGGAGTGGGAAATAGAAGAAGATATATGGATGAACAAACAGGAATGGAAAAATGTGTTGAAACAAATGTGTAGTTAACTGTGAACATGGGTACAGGAAAAATGTATATTCATTGTAAAAGCCGGAATAAAAAAAATTAAAAAATTCAATACTCCTCTTTAATTCTCCATTCTGTCATATGCCCTGCAAACTCGATCTACAGGTAACAGCTGACAAGATGGCGAGCGTAAGGAATGCGTGCCGCAATACTAGAATTTTTATTGCTTGCCTCTTAGTACTACATGTCCTGAAAATATTAATCGCTTTTCTGGACGAATAAAACACAATCTTTATCATCATCATCATCTTCATGGCCGTCGGCCTTTTCCGCTCTCAGAATTCATCTTCCCATCGTCTCTATAGCCTTGAGGTTGGTACAATAGTGCTTGTTTTGTTAGCCTAGAAGAATCCATTCTTAAAATATGTCCATGCCATTTTTGTTTACAGTTTTGTATTTTTTTCATTTAGATTAAAAATGGTGAGTTCTTGCCTAATTGTTTAACTAGGAATGTGGTGTCTTACAGTATATCCTGCAACGTATCTGAAGAACTTCATCTCTGACGTTTTCTAGTAATCTTCTGTCTGATCTATTCCTGGCACAATTCTCTGATCCATTTGTCACATTCGGAACTGCCATTACCTTATAAAATTTTAGCATTGTTTCTTTTGTTGTTTTTGATTGTAGCGTTCTTTTAATATTCCTACACATACTTAGAAATTTATAATTTTTTCCATGCATATGATTCTCACAATTTTAAGATATGTGACATCCTAAATATTTACAATTCTGTACTTGTTCAATAATTTCATCGTTCAAACAATCTTTATAAACACTGTAATGGAAATAAAACAATATTAGTAACCGAAACACATGGATGAATAACATGACTGTGCAAGAAAAGAGCACAAGGTTTGTGAATGATAATACAGTTGAATGCGTAGAACCCCGTGTTTCGGAGATTCTCTTACTTCATGCCCCGCTCGCGGGCCGCAAGTGGTCCTTACCGGTTTTTTGTATTTCACCTCCATCGAAAAAAAATAGCGTAACCTCAATACTGTAATTTTTATATTATACTACATTGTACCGCGTATAGAACAGTCGAAAGTTAACAAAAGAACACATAGATCAATATTAACAAATGTTAGTCTTCCTTTCATAAAAATGATTGTGCCTTATTCCGAATTTTCTGAAATTGGTTACACCAAGCGGTTCCAAGTGTCTCAGGAAGAAAACCTAAAACATTTTGAGTTGGTCTATTGTGTATCTGATAAAATGCTGTGTTCTAACTTTTCACTCTTTATTATTATGACGTGTACTTGCAAGTGGCCTTCATCCGAAAGATAGCGGCAAGACACCGCATTATCAATCGAAAAAGGGTTATGATATGACATCACCTCAACGGAATTTGATATGAATTTTACTAGTATTGAGGGTTATGATAGTTCATAATCACCTCCCTTGGATTATTATTAAATGTCCCTGCCATTTCCCAGCGTCTCAAGGTTCAGTCATGAGAGGCCTCACTTACGGCGCCTGCTCGTTGAATCTCAATATCTTCACGATAGGAGCGGAACTTCAAAGAGCAGTTATCTTAAGCTACGAATCTCAACATTTTAATCAAATTACTAAAACTTTATGTTGCACTGTTTTAACATTTCCATTGAAACTGCTATTAATGAATTATCGACTGTAAGAAGTAATTTAAAATAAATAAATAAATTTGACGATGTTATACATAAACCAGCTAAGCGCCACTTTTTTTTAATTGAGACTTTAATGACATCTGTTGCAATGGCTCATGAAGTAAGTTTACGCACACTTTTAGCACCAAATCTTTATTAAAGAAAAATGTAAACTCCATCATCCTATCAGAGATTCTATGTTTTGCAACAAACGGATATGAAACCAGATCTTTATAAATGTTAATTTAAATGTTGTATCATGTTTCTAAATGCAAATGTTCCCGCTCTTAGAGTGTTGATGCATAACAGTCAGAAAAGGAAAATAACTTGCAAAATCCAATATTCCTAGTTTGACGCTATTATAAATAATGAAGATTGGCTTAAACTTTAAACGAGTTTTTGTCGAAACTTACATAATGGCTCATAGCCGGTTGATGCACAACGCAGTCCAATTCAGCAATGTGTGGCCCGCGAAAGGTTTGGTAATAGGCTATACGAAATGGTCTGCGGTCCAAAAGAGACTTATTTTCACAAATCTGTTTCACCGAAAATGAGGTCTCATGCCTTTAACCCCATAAATAATTTTCAATATATAGGCCCCTCTATATATATATCTTACGGGATTTGAACCCGTATCTCTGAATTGCTACTTCAGCGTGACATCCATTCTCACACACACACACACACACACACACACACACACACACACACACACACACACACACACACATATATATATATATATATATATATATATATATACATACATATGTTTGTATTAGATTTGCCTGGCGGTGTAATGGATATCACGCTGAATTACCAATTCAGAGATCCGGGTTCAAATCCCGTCCAGGCATTTATTATTCTTATCATATCATATAATATATATATATATATATATATAATATATATGATATGAAAAGAAAAATGAATGCTTGAGTCGGGATTTGAACTCGAGTCTCTAAAGTCTGTACCTTTAGCGCTCTAACCAACTGAGCTACCCAAGAATTCCAATTCAAACATACAATTTTCTTATACATGTAGTATTCTCAATTCACACAAGAGTAAGCGGAAATTTGTTCCAACTGACATCTGGTGGCTAACATAACAGTTAAGCAATTTTTTTAGAGAATATATATATCATTGTTAAGAGCACAACATTTCAGCATAAGGATATTCATAAATACACCTGGACGTCCCCAGATGGAGAAACTTGGAACCAGATAGATCATGTATTAGTGGATAAAACGCTGGCACAGTAGCATCATTGATGTTAGATCAGTTAGAGGGACAGACTGCAATTCGGATCATCATCTGGTCAGAGTGAAAATCAGACAACGGCTATCGCTTATGAGAGGAACGAACGCTAATGATGATTCTGTAAAATATGAATTAAAAAACTTGAAAAATGATGAAATGCGACAAGAATACCAAATCAAAATTGCTAATAGAATTTGAAGTACTGGAATCTTCAGATGACAATGTGGCAAACGAAGAAGAAACTGATATAAATAAAGAATGGGAGGCTATAAGAGATACTATTAAATTGTCAGCATCAGAAAGCATTGGTTGTTTAAAAAAGAGGCAAAACAAGAAATGGTTTGATGAGGAATGTGCCGACATTGTAAAGAAAAGAAAGCTAGCAAAAATTAAATGGTTACACGAGCCAAATGAGGTAAATTTAGAGCAATTGGGTAGTGTTAGACGGGAAACCACCAAGTTACTAAAGAGTAAAAAGAGGGAATATTTGAGAGAGAAGATTAATGATCTTGAAATGAATGCAAAAAATAGGAACATTAGAGAATTATATCAGGGAATTAGTATAGAGAAGAAAGGGTTTCAGGCTAGAACAAACATAATTCGGAATGAAAATGGGGATATGATTGCAGATTCTAGGAGTATATTAAATAGATGGAAAGGTTACTTTAATCAGCTATTAAAGTACATACAGAACAGGACATTGAGGAGGATAATTTACAGACAAGCAGAAATGCTAGTCGCAGAGCCAAGTGCATTAGAGGTTGAAATGGCGATTGAAAAATTGAAGATGTATAAAGCATCAGGTTCAGATGAGATCCAGCAGAACTGATAAAATCAGGGGGAGAAAAATTGATGGACAAGATACGCTGGTTGCTTAGTAAGATTTGGGAAAAAGAAGCTCTTCCAGATGAATGGAAGGAATCAATTATCATACCAATTTATAAGAAAGGAGATAAAACAGATTGCAACAACTACAGGGGCATCTCATTACTTTCAACTTCGTACAAAATTCTAACAAATATATTAGTAAGCAGACTTACTCCCTATATTGATGACATTCTAGGAGATCATCAATGTGCATTTAGAAGAAACAGGTCTACAACAGATCAGATTTTCAGTTTAAGACAGATGTTAGAGAAGAAATGGGAATATAATGGTACTGTACATCAACTATATGTAGACTTCAAAAAAGCATATGATTCAATTAAGAGGGAGAAGTTATATAGTATCCTGCTGGAGTTCGAATTCCTAAAAAGTTAGTTAGACTATACGAATGTGTCTAAATGGCTCAAAGAGTAGGGTGCGTGTAGGCAAACCGTTTTCAGACACTTTTGAAATCCAAATGGGTTGAAGCAAGGAGATGCACTATCTCCTTTACTATTTAATTTTGTACTAGAGCATGCCATTAATCTTTAGAGAATGAGGAAGGCTTACAACTCAATGGTATTAATAAGCTGTTAGTTTATGCTGATGATGTAGTACTACTGGCCGATAGCGAGGAGATACTAAAGGCCAACACGCACACACTATTGAGTAACACTAAGAAATTAGGACTGGAAATAAATATCAGTAAAACTAAATATATGGTCACACGTAGAAATTCAGTATATAATGGAAGTGGACAGCTAATGACAAATGAGGGAAATTTTGAGGAAGTGGCTGAATTCAAATACCTAGGAACAATAATCACAAATAGGAATGAGATGCAAAAAGAAATTAAACATAGGCTCAATTCTGGAAATGCATGCTATTATGCATTGCAGAGACTTTTGATGTCCCAACTCCTTTCAAAAAACGTTAAGCTGAAAATATATAAAACTATTATTCTACCAGTTATATTATATGGATGCGAAACCTGGACTCTTACTTTAAGGGAGGAAAGGAGATTACGAGTATTTGAGAATAAAGTTCTTAGGAAAGTTTTTGGATCAAAGAGAGATGAACAGACAGGTGAATGGAGAAGACTACATAACAATGAACTACATGGTCTTTATAGGAAGCCAGATATAATAAGAACAGTTAAGTCTCGTAGACTGCGATGGGCAGGACATGTTGCACGTATGGGGAATGAGAGACGTGCATGGAAACTTCTTGTAGGAAAGCCAGAGGGAAAACGTCCAGTTGGTAGACCAAGAATGAGGTGGGAGAACAACATTAACTATGATTTGAGGGAAGTAGATTATACAGGGAATGATTGGAAAGCATTAGCTCAGGATAGGGATGTATGGAGAGCTTATGTCCGCGCGGCCATGAACCTTCGGGTTCGATAGTGCCAGTGAGTTAGTTAGTTATATATATAAAACCATTGGAAGTTGAGGAAGTCAATCCACTGAAATATAGGTCTAATAGGAACATGAACAAAGAGAAAAAAATATTAAAAGGAAAACAGGGAAATATTTGGAGGATGGTATAGAAATATTTAGTTAAATTCCGATGAGTAATTGCTATTAAAATAACATTTTTGATGCTGGGCAGTGTTCTGTACGCCTACATGTCTGGGAGAACATGCAAACAGGTGAGAGGCATCTGTCATGTATTCCATGTAATCAGGCTGGTTATCTGTTGTCCTACATCACAATTATGTACAGGTAACATGCAGCACAAAACACAACTGACCTATAACATTAGCACTGCAAATAACTACAGCTATGTTACAACAATAATGAAAAATCAGTTTTACCGATAAATTCAGATGTTTACTGTTAAAGTTTAGCTAATTTCAAAAATTCTATTTAATAAAGAAGTGTTAATATTTATAACACAGAAAAAATCATTGCGAGTTTCATTATTTTAATAAATATATTTTAACATGTACATATTCAGCAATCCCTACAAGAAGATATCCCTAAAGTAAGCAAGATGAACTGCTCAAAAGATATATATATGTGTGTGTGTGTTATAATTAAATGTTTAACATTGAGCTAAGCAAGCTTAATATGGTATGATAAGAAAAATAAATGCCTGGACGGGATTCGAACCCGGATCTCTGAGTCTGTACCTTAGCGTGATATCCATTACACTACCAGGCGAATCCAATTCAAACACTTATTTTTCTTATATATGTATTATATTCTCCATCGCGACATCTAGTAACAATTCTAGTAATAATGGAGAATATAATACATATATAAGAAAAATAACTGTTTGAATTGGATTCGCCTGGTAGTGTAATGGTATCACGCTGAGGTACAGACTCAGAGATCCGGGTTCGAATCCCGTCCAGGCATTTATTTTTCTTATCATACCATATATATATATATATATATATATATATATATATATGTGCCAAATATAAACAAACTCCATGACGCGACAGGCCTAGATACCAGCCAGCTGCGGTGTTACATCCACATGTGTTAATCACATAGGTAAATTATCATCTAGACAGTGTAGTGGTGATATGGCTAGCACATCGAGTCTTCCAGCTGTTATAGTTAGTTTTCTCAACCGAAGTCGCTACGTATTATAGTTACCCAAATTCCTCACGATGCTGAGTTGGCACCGGTTTCATACTGGCTTGAATTCCATTATAAAATTTCTTCTCCAATGGAGACTCGAACCAGTGCAACTCCCGTAGCTCTGCACCAAGCTATCCTGCCTTATATATATGATACGAAAAGAAAAATGAATGCTTGAGTCGGGATTTGAACCCGAGTCTCTAAACTCTATACGTTTAGCGCTCTAACCAAGTGAACTACCCAAATATTCCAACACAAACAAACATTTTTCTTATATATGTAGTATTCTCAATTCACGCAAAAGGTAGCGGGAAGTCTTCCAACTGACATCTAGTGGCCACCATAACAGGTAAGCAAATTTTTAAAGAAAATATTTACTTTATAGCAGTAACGCTTCTATGTTATACATATATATATATATATATATATATATATATATATATATAGGAAGTGAACAGTTAATGACAAATGAGGAAATTTTTTAAGGAAAAACTGTATTAAAATACCTAGGAACAATAGGGCTTAATTGCAAACACAGAAAAGGTTTGGAAAGAAATTAAACATAGGTTTAATTCTGGAAAAGCATATTACTATTCAGTATAAATAGGCCTACTCTTTTCATCACAACTTCTCTAAAAAACATTAAACTGAAAACATAAAAAACTGTTGAACCGAAAGTGCCTTTTTTTCGGTTCAGTTATACATCTGTGTGCTCCTCCCTACTGAAGAACATTTGTGAAGCCTGCCAATGTTCCTGTATTCCGTGTGGTTACCCCTTCCCTTTTTACCCTTTCCTCGCGCATCTCTACTGCGCACATCCCTTCCACTCGCGAACCTGATAAATGCTCGGTTATCTCAACGGACTTCATCATTCGATCGGCTCACTAAGTGGCGTTTGGTTCTTTAGAACGGGATTCAGTGTGTGAATCCAACTCAAGTGCACCATGAACTTGCGAGGATAACATGGTGAATGAGAAGATGAGCAAGTGGATTGTAACCAAGGGACGGTTAGAGTTGATTTCGTCTAAGCAAACATGGAAGAAGGATTTCCAATAGGACTTAGACATGTATGCGTGTGATAGTTTAAATGGTACGTTATTGTTCTATTATATTTTGGTTACTGTTTGTGACTGATCGACTGATCAGAGATCAATTTCTGTTATGTATTCATTATTTTGTTTTTTATATAATCCACACTTATTTTCTTATTAAAAGCTTATCTTTTATGTTACGCCCTTTGTTCTCATTTAAGAGTTACTATCATTCTCTATCCTATAACGAAGTTAGTTCAGTCCATGCAAGTTATAGTCAGTGTTTATATTTGTATGCATGTTCAATTAGGAAAGAAAGATGAATGGTTAGCCGCCTTCTATGGGCCCGAGGCAGGCTGTTTTCTTGTAATTAACTTCATTAAATATCTGGAGCACTTTGCTAAAATACAGCATTACCATAACCCAGCGATCCCGGATGGTAGCAGCTACAAATGGTTAAAGCAGAGCGTGGTTCTAATACACGCTACAAATGATATTAGCAGAGCGTGGGTTCTTCTATTATGCACAAATGGTTTCTCAGAGCGTGGTTAAGGGTTTGGTTTTTTGGGTTTAATTGCGTCCAAAATGGTAGCAAGGCATTCGCTTTGTGTTTTTCATATTGAAAGATATGCTGTATTTAAGTTGAAGTTATTAAGTATTAGTTTACGTGTTTGTTTTATGTTACGTAAACATCAACTCATCTTTCTTTATATTAGAACAGAGACTGATTTATGTATGTAATACTACGTTTGCCTATAGTTGTTTACAACTTGTGTTTATTATACTTAGTAAACATGCCTAGCTGGGTAGATATTATATCCAAAGACAAGCTTGTTCATGAATTAAACCTGCTAGGTATAGAGGCTGAAGGTGATGTAAACATATTATGTCAGCGGCTTAAAGATCATATGAATTCTCTCTCCCAGCCTGAACGAAAAAGAATCCTCAATGTTGGAAATGTCAGCGGTATGGGCATCTGTCTAGAGAATGTCAATCTTAGTTTACGTAGTTTACTTATATATGTATATATGCTCGTTTAGGATAGTAGAATATAATACTGATGAATATAAGTATTTGGGCTGATGGTGTCATTCTTTTCGATGTTTGAGTTACTAGAATGAGTTTCTGTATAGGTGGTTCAGGTCTTACTAATGTGACGCAAACTAAATTCTAGAAAGGAGTAAGTAGAAGTTAGTCGGCGTCCATGACCACATTGTAAAATAACATCTTAGGCAGGTCAAAATATGTAATGATATCGAGTAAATTCAAGCATGTTTGTTATAAATGAAAAGAGCTGAATGTTAAAGCTAAATACTTTGTATAATGACACATGTTAAATTAGCATATCTATGGTTCTGCTTTCCTGTTTGCGCCTGTTCTTTGTTTCAGTTACCTTTCCTTAAACATTGGCAGTTCTACAGTCTGTATGCCTGGAGTGTTCGGCAGTCGAGCGCTTGGAGGATCCGGCCGACCCCCGAGTGCCCAGCTGACCGACATAGTGGCTTTGGAACTATGGATTCCTGGAAAGCGGTGGAACGGGATTGCGATCCGGCAATCCGATGATTATCGTCACCCGAGTCTTCACCTGGAACACCGCAATGTTGTGCTATGGCAGCTGAAGCAAATTGGAGTATATTTTTCAGCGCTGGAATAGTCTACATGAAAGCGGGTGTGGTGATCGTGATATTGGGGACGATGGAAGATTTGCTTTGAAGTTACCGCTGGAATCCAATAGTGTTTATGTTCCCCTCCCAACGTGGGATTGCTTCTTTGGACATTACTGTCAAGCCTATGGACTCTTTTCTGTTACCCGGAGGGTGTTGGGAGAGCTATTGAACCGAAAGTGCCTTTTTTTCGGTTCAGTTATACATCTGTGTGCTCCTCCCTACTGAAGAACATTTGTGAAACCTGCCAATGTTCCTGTGTTCCGTGTGGTTATCCCTTCCCTTTTTACCCTTTCCTCGCGCATCTCTACTGCGCACATCCCTTCCACTCGCGAACCTGATAAATGCTCGGTTATCTCAACGGACTTCATCATTCGATCGGCTCACTAAGTGGCGTTTGGTTCTTTAGAACGGGATTCAGTGTGTGAATCCAACTCAAGTGCACCATGAACTTGCGAGGATAACATGGTGAATGAGAAGATGAGCAAGTGGATTGTAACCAAGGGACGGTTAGAGTTGATTTCGTCTAAGCAAACATGGAAGAAGGATTTCCAATAGGACTTAGACATGTATGCGTGTGATAGTTTAAATGGTACGTTATTGTTCTATTATATTTTGGTTACTGTTTGTGACTGATCGACTGATCAGAGATCAATTTCTGTTATGTATTCATTATTTTGTTTTTTTATATATCCACACTTATTTTCTTATTAAAAGCTTATTTTTTATGTTACGCCCTTTGTTCTCATTTAAGAGTTACTATCATTCTCTATCCTATAACGAAGTTAGTTCAGTCCATGCAAGTTATAGTCAGTGTTTATATTTGTATGCATGTTCAATTAGGAAAGAAAGATGAATGGTTAGCCGCCTTCTATGGGCCCGAGGCAGGCTGTTTCTTGTAATTAACTTCATTAAATATCTGGAGCACTTTGCTAAATACAGCATTACCATAACCCAGCGATCCCGGATGGTAGCAGCTACAAATGGTTAAAGCAGAGCGTGGTTCTAATACACGCTACAAATGATATTAGCAGAGCGTGGTTCTTCTACTCGCCACACTGTTATTCTCCCAATTGTATTATATTAATGTGAAATATGGACTCCGATATTAAGGGAGGAGAAAAGGTTAAGAGTATTTGAGAATAAATTACTTACGAAATATTTTGGAGCAAAGAGTAACGAACAGGCAGGTAGATGGTGAAGACTTACAGAACGATGACTTACATTTTCTTTAAGGGGAAACCAGAGTTATCAAGAACACTTAAGTCTAGTAGACTGCAATGGACAGTACACGTGGCACGAATAATAATAAAAGAAAACGCAGATGGAACTTCATGTACGAAAATCAGTGGGAAAGTGTCCAAGTAGGTAGGTCAAGAATGAGGTGGGAAAATAACATTAACCATGATTTGAAGGAAGTGAATTGCATAGGGGATGATTGGAAAGCATTAGTACAGTGAATTGTTGTATGTTGAGCGTAAGACCGTGCAGTCATTAAATTCCAGCTTCGATAGCGTCAATAAGTCAGTTAGTTTATTCAAATTTTATTTTTTAAATAATTCTTCTAGATTTTTTAGTGTCTCGCTATTAATTTTAGCTCCATCTTGTAGCACGTCCGATACAGTATTTAGGTTAATCTTAGCTAATAATCTCTAATTACACTGTGCCGGTTCGCTCAGGGTAGAATATGATCACTCAGGGATGTTTATATTATACACTTATTATTTGAGTTTATTGGATAAATTTGTATGTACAATTGTATATTTACAGTGTTTTATACTTCACTAACTCGGAGTGGAGTTGATGAATTACTTCCGCCCACGTGTTTTAATATCACCTTCGCGAAAGGTTACTGAAGAAATTGACTATTGCAGAACGTAGGAGCGTGAGACAGTTTTCACACGCGTCCTCGCCTTATAAGGGCGATGACTCCTCCCATAAAGCCGCCATCCCACTCCGAGTGTATATGTTATTCATTATAGCTTAAAGGGGTAGGTACCATTCGTTTGGGTTTCTATGTTGGTAATAGACTCGTGTGCACGTTTTGTGCGCCTTCCAGTTATTACTATTTATGGTACTTTTAGTACTTACGAGCCTATTACTTCTTGCCACAACACATAATATTATTGCTTGTAACTTTCTGAGGTTTAGTTTAAAGTCATGTATTTTTCTATCCAAATCATTAGTGATCAAATCATTTTCCATATAAAATATGACATTTATAAGTATATGGGGGCACGCCGTAGCGTAGTGGTTAAGGCACTGAGCTACAAGCCGGAGGGTCGAGGGTTCAAGTCCCGTTGGGGTCAGGATTTTTAAACTGACCCAAACCCTCTGGCGGCCATATGGCCCTGGGGTCGACTCAGCCTCTAACGGAAATGAGTACCAGACGCATGTTCTGGGGGTAAAGGCGGCCGTCACGCAGGGCTGACAACCCGGCTGACATAAAGTGCCGATTGTCTAGAAAAAGTGGAAAGCCTTAACCTCGTACTACCCCAAGGGCTTCCTGAGGCCTGTTGTGGGATCACTTTACTTACTTACTTTATAAGTATATTTGTTAATTTTAAGGAAAAATGTTTATAAATCACTAGCTAATACCCGGCGTGCGCTGCTACTCATAAATACATGCTAATATGTTTTTACCACTGTTCGGGAATCTGCTTATCCCGATATTCTTGGCATCAATGAAATACAAAAATGGTTATTTTGAGTTATCCGTAGAAGATAAACATATGCTGTCGCGGACTTTTGTGTAGAGTTTTTTGAGATGTTCAATTCTGTGTACATTAATTTGGTGTATTTGTTATGGTTTTAGGCAGCGTAAGCCACTTAAGCGTCAAAATAGGGTCTTTATTTCACGTTTTTCACTACAAAGGGTGATTTTTAGGGGTGAATGGGGTTGATTATTACAACTCTCTTATAGCCTATGTTCATCCCGGGAATCTCCTGAACATTTTTCAAAAGCCCCATCTCAATCGGATGAACAGTATGGCAGAGCACGCTTGTCCGGGAATCGACTTATCCCTATCTTCTTGGCTTCAATGAAAAACAAAAATGGTTATTGTGAGTTATCCGTAGAAGATAAACATATGCTGCCGCGTACTTTTTTGTAGAGTTTTTTGAGATATTCAATTCTGTGTACATTAATTTGGTGTATTTGTTATGGTTTAGGCAGCGTAAGCCATTTAAGCGTCAAAATAAGGACATTATTTCACGTTTTTCACTAAAAAGGGTGATTATTAGGGGTGAAGGGGTTGAATATCACAACTTTCTTATAGCCTATGTTCATCCCGGGAATCGTCTGAACATTTAAAAAAAAAAAAACATCAAAATCGGATCAACGGTACGGCCGCGCATAGAATACGAACAAACAAACAAACATTGATTTGTATATATAAGAAGATTGACTAAGCTACTGATGTAGGTCTAATCGAGCATGACATTCTAATCCTGTAATATTAATTACGAGCTAAGTTCCAGTTATGCTGAAAACAACCTAGCATAAGCTATTTCTCCACTGACTCGGCCTATTGGGGGAATCATGGTACTATTTTTAAAACGCAATAAGACTGAATTGTGTACGTAAATATATACGATAAAACACTGTTCTTGGGCAACATCGTATTTTAAGGAAAATAAGACTGATTGCAACATAAGGTGGTACCAATAATCAGTAATTTCCTCCATTTCTTATTTATTTACGACAAAATAAATTTATGACAAAAAAATTATATACGGGCTCACCTAATCAACCCTATATGCCTTTTTCCATGACGTCGATAGATATCCTTTATTTATCGGTAAAATCTCATTAAGGTCAGAATTTATGCTCACACATCTGCAAATTCTACTATTATTATCATATATTCTGAATGGTAAATGTGAGATATTTTTCACTAAACTGTTTGTGAAAACATTCAAAATAATTGTTTCTCTCAAATGCTTTCCTTTTCAATGTTTTAAGAAATTCTTCAGGAGCGGCCATTTTGAAAACAATTGAAAATCCAATATATTCTGCATTGCGCAAGCTAAGAATAAAACATAGCTTAATTTATTACAATTGTAATTGTATTTGAGGGAAGTAGATTATACAGGTAATGATTAGAAAACATTAGTTCAGGATTGGGATGAATGGAGAGATTATGTCCACTCGGCTACGAACCTACGGGTTTGATAGAGCCAGTGAGTTAGTTAGTTGATTTTATATTTGAAAATTCTCTCATTTTATTTATAGACTATAGACATATACTATAAATACATACATTTATTATTTTTATATTCTTTAATTTGAGTAATAGCTAACTAACTAACTCACTGGCACTATCGAACCCGTAGGTTAATGGCCGCGCGGACATAAGCTCTCCATACATCCCTATCCTGAGATAATGTTTTCCAATCATCCCCTGTACAATCTATTCCCTCAAGTAGTAGTAGTAGTAGTAGTAGGACTTTATTAGACAAAAAGTAAGATATTTACAATATTATTTACAAATATGGGTCGCACGGGCAGTAAGCCGTACGTGCTGTTGACAGTCCGTTACAATAAAGTAATAATTGGTACTAGTGTAAAGAAAAATAAACAAAAACAGCAATAACATTACAATTACATAAAGAAAACACAATAAAAATATTACAATTAAATAATAACACAATAGCATTATACACTAAAAACATTAACATTACAATTACATAAAGAAAACACTCTTATTTTTTGTCTAATAAAGTCCTACTACTACTACTTCCCTCAAATCATAGTTAATGTTATTCTCCCACCTCAATCTTGGTCTACCGACTTACTTTGAGTAATAGCAAACTAAATTTTATTACACGTTATTGTTATTCATCCAAAGAAAATGCAGTCATACATCTGGTTTGTTTACATTACAATTGGAAATTAGTTCGGAATTAGTATAGCAAAGAATGCATTTTTCCAGTTTGTTGTCATATTTTTTTTTAAGGGAGGCAGTTTTCAATGAAGAAACAAGCCAAGAATACAAGCTAAGAATATCTAATGTGACTTTAATTGGTTTATGTAATATATGAAAAGAGGGAAGGGTAGTTTGTATGAGGCACTGGGGGGTTGCGAACTGCCGTGGGACGTGACGGCGTGTCACGTATAACCATCTCGTTAGACTCATCCCTCAACTCCCAAAGAGAGCAAACCTATCCTGCGAGGGGATCAACTTCATCTCAAGCGGAGCTTTTTTTTAATATTCCTTACCCAATGTCACGCACTGTCATAATATACACAAGGTGGAGGTTAGAATATTAGGCACATAATTTTAAAAAAATAACTCCAGAATCACCTTATTCCGGAGATCACGAGTTAAATTTTGAGGGAGTTAAACTGACAAAGAATTTATTTCTGATTCTCGTCAGTAATCTGCAATCCTCTCTTTCAAAAAATGTTAAACTAAACATATATAAAACTATTATTCTACGGGGTAAATCATATAAATGGCTATACGTTTGATCGCATTGTGCGACGAAAATATTACCATTGTAGGAAATATGAAATTACCGTTGGAAAGGCAATTATCCAAATTACAAAAATGGAATAAAACAAAACAGTGTAGAACTTACGTAATTAGTCAAAATGGCGTTGAATATGCAACAGTAAATTACAATTGCTGCATGGGCAAGAACGTATGCTAATGATCGTGAGGCCGCAAGACGGGCAATACGTCAGTTTAACGTAGCATTGTAGACGTCGACTGTGGGGAAGTGGAGAAAACGACTGCTGGAAACGGGAAGGATGCAGAAAATCAAACCCTTCCTGGAAGGCCTCGCATTAGCACGGATGCAGAAACAATGAAGAGAATTGTGAAAGCGTTCGACGCTAGCCCACAAAAATCAACCCGCCAAGCTGCACGTGAGCAGCGATTTGTTTGTTTTGTTTTGTTCTATTGTTGTAATTTGAAGGATTCCCTCTCCAATGATAACATCATATTTCCTTTAATAATAATATTTTCGTCACAAAATGCGATCACACGTATAGCCATTTCTGAATCACTCTGTACCTGTTATATTACATGGATGCAAAACATGGACTCTTAGTTTAAGGGAGGAAAGGAGATTACGAGTGTTTGAGAATAAAGTTCTTACGAACATTTTGGACCAAACAGACAGGTGAATGTAGAAGACTACACAATCGTGAACTACATGGTCTATATAAGAAGCCAGATTTAATAAGAACAGTTAAGTCTCGTAGACTGCGATGGCCAGGACATGTTGCACGAAAAGGGAATGAAATACTTGCATGGAAGTTCTTGTAGGAAAACCAGAAGGAAAGCGCCCAGTTGGTAGACCAGAAAGAGGTGGGAGAATAATATTAACTATTATTTGAGGGATTATTCATGGAATGATTGGAAAGCATTAGCTCAGGATAGGGATGTATGGAGAGCTTATGTCTACTCGGCCATCAACCTATGGATTCGATAGTGCTAGTGAGTAAATAAGTAAGTGATCTGGAATCCTATGTGAACTATAAATAAAGTGGTTCCTTCGTAGCAGCGTTGGGTTCGTTTTTCCGATTGAGGGTCTTTCCACTTTTCAGCGGTTGCCCTTTTACCAGCCGGCTGCTGGCCCTTCACATCCTCATGTGTCAATCACAGAGGTAGATGATCAACAGCCAGTGTAGGGGTGACATGTGGTTAGCATGTCGAGTCCCCCAGCCGTTATAGCTGGTTCCTCAACCTGGAGCCGCTACTTATTGTAGCTACCCAATTGCCTCACGATGCTGGGTGGGCACCGGCCCCATACTGGCCGAAATACCATGAGAAAATTTCTTCCCCCATGGAGACTCGAACCAGCGCAAGTCCCGTAGCTCTGCGCCAAGGCTTCCTACCTTAACCGCTCGGCTACGGCGCGGGACGGGTTCGTTTTTAATAAGGTTAAATTTCCTGGTTCAGATTTCCCAACAGTCCACCGCTATGGTGTCGAGGTAGCGTGCTTCCTTGTCACTCAGCGGGCCCGGGTTCGATCCCTGGTCGGACACGTTTCCTGGGTGATGGGTTTTTCGGGGTTTTTCCTCACCTGTAAGACAAATGTCAGTATATTTTAAGGCCCAAACGGTCCACGAATATCACCTGGCCATCATTATCATTAACATATTCATTAAGTTAGGATCAAGGCCTCTCACTGCGCATCATTGCCATCATCGTCTATCATATATCATCGGGGAAGCGTAAGTTCGCTTTCCAGGCGCCCCAACTTCAGAAGTGACTTACAATAACGCCGTGCCAGGAGAGTATACAAGAATGTCAAAATGACAAAGTGGTGGCATTGAATAAAAAAAAAAGATTTTTCAACATATTTCTCAAATGTAAAGCAGTTTTCGAATAAAATTGATACTTTTCGTGAAAATTAAGTTGAAACTTCCGACATTTTGGAATAAAAAACGTCAAATAATGCAACTTCGAACTACAAGTAAAATATTACCTAGCAATCATTAATCTCAGAACAGCCATTTATGTCACTTCACAAGAATCACGAATATTACGTGCGCTGTTTATTCTACCAGTTATATTATATGGGTGCGAAACATGGACTCTTACTTTAAGGGAGGAAAGGAGATTGCGAGTATTTGAGAATAAAGTTGTTAGGAAAATTTTTGGACCAAAGAGAGATGAACAGACAGGTGAATGGAGAAGACTACATAACAATGAACTACATGGTCTGTATAGGAAGCCAGATATAATAAGAACAGTTAAGTCTCGTAGACTGCGATGGGCAGGACATGTTGCGCGTATGGGGAATGAAAGACGTGCATGGAAACTTCTTGTAGGAAAGCCAGAAGGAAAACGCCCAGTTGGTAGACCAAGAATGAGGTGGGCGAACAAAATTAACTATGATTTGAGGGAAGTATATTATACAGGGAATGATTGGAAAGCATTAGCTCAGGATAGGGATGTATGGAGAGCTTATGTCCGCGCGGCCATGAAGCTACGGCTTCGATAGTGCCAGTGAGTAAGTAAGTAAGTAAGTTGCAATTTTCAGAAAGTTTGGTATTATCATTAACCATGGAGTTGTTCACAAAATGAACGAGAGAATATGATTTTATTGTGATATAACTCTTCATTAAATTAGAGCACTTAAATCACTTCCACCTTGCGTACATATTTATGTGTTTGTGTCTGCTAACGCTCCAGTAGAAACAGTTTTTGTTTTCGGAACAACATTCAACACATGTTAACAAATTAAGATGAAAAAGATGGAGTTTCTTTACCAGCATATTAGGACAATTAGGGGTTAACCAATCGGCCGCGGTGGACTAGTGGTTATGCTCCTTGCCTCTGGTTCCGCGAGACGCAAGTCCAAACCCCCGCGATTGTTGGATTTTTTTAGGATGTAAAAATCCAAGGAGCAAGTCCGCCGGGAGGGACTTCAAGCTGTGGTTCCCGATTTTGAAGATTTTCTGGCTCGTAAAATATCCTTAAGCCTGAACAAAGAGGCCTCTAAGTAAAATTTACCGACCGATCTCAAACAACCTAATAATACTTTAGTTGCCAGCTAGATATCTCGTTGAGTCAGTGTGTTGACCGCATGCCACTTATGCCATATTTGGACAAATAAGGTAACTAAAAATGAACTTAGGGGCACGCCGTAGCGTAGTGGTTAAGGCACTGAGTTACAAGCCGGAAGGTCGAGGGTTCAAGTCCCGGTGGGGTCAGGATTTTTAAACTGACCAAAACCTTCTGGCGGCACTATGGCCCTGGGGTCGACTCAGCCTCTAACGGAAATGAGTACCAGACGCTTGTTCTGGGGGTAAAGGCGGCCGTCACGGAGGGCTGACAACCCGGCTGACATCAAGAACCGATTGTCCAGAAATAGTGGGAGCCTTAACCTCCTACTGCCCCAAAGGCCTCCTGAGGCCTGTAGTGGGATTACTTTACTTTACTTTACTTTAAAAATGAACTTGGTCTATAAACATGCAGAAATATAATCTTAAGATTTCTACGAAGAAAACAAAAAAATGGCCTTTCGGGGAAAATATACAGTTCGATCGAAAATAGTTTTTAACGATGAAATTATCGAAATAGTAAAGATTTTTAAATATTTAGGATGTCACATATCTTACAATTGGGAAAATGATATACATGAAAAAAATTATAAATTTCAAAGTATGTGTGGGAATATTAAAATAACACTACAAACAAAAACAACAAAAGAACAATGCTAAAGTTTTATAAGGTAATGGCAGTCCCATTGTGACATATGGATCAGAGAATTGGGCCATGAATAGATCGGAGGATAAGATTACTAGAAACATCAGAGATGAAGTTCCTCAGATACGTTGCAGGATATATTCTAAGAGAACACATTACTAGTGAAACAATAGGACAAGAACTCAAAATTTTTAATCTAAATGAAAAAATACAAAACTATAAACAAAAATAGCATGAACATATTTTTAGAATGGACTCTTCTAGGCTAACAAAACAAGCACTGTTGTACCAACCTCAAGGGCTATAGAGATGTGGGATATCCTAAAAGACGATGGAAGATGTATTCTGAGAGCGGAACAGGATAACAGCCTACCATGAAGATGATGATGATGATGTCTATAAACACCTGATAAAGGAGGGGCTATGCTCAACAATGGGCTACGCATTAATCAAAAGATCGAATCAGTGATTAACCTGAAACGAAAAATAAATACGCTCGAAGGACGCTATTTCCGATTATTGCCAATGGAACTAGGTAAAGTATTTGACATAAAATAAGGAAGTATTCACAAAAAAATCGTCCAACGTCACTGGTCAGAGCTTCTGACTACAGTTCTAGGGGTTTCGGGGTCAATTCCCGGGTAGGCTCAGGAACGATTTCCTTAAAAGCAATTTTTATCGCGAGTGATTTTGTCTAATCGTGCTTAAATGATCCTGAGAGCTATGCCGGCGGTAGCATTGCTGCCGATAGGGTTACCCATGCCGGACTGGTCGAAGGTGATATGCCAGACGAAAAAAGTACCTTGCGCGAAAGACTGACGATCTTTCACTGTAAAAATACAACAGTCAAGAAATGCGGACATGGGTTCATCTGGGGTAAAATTTTCCGGAGGTCAAATAGTCCCCCATTCGGTTCTCCGGACGGGGACTACTTCAGGGAACCCATGACAAAGGCTCAAACACAGGGACATGTTCCTAGGAACATGGAATGTTAGGGTAGGAGAACAACATTAACTATGATTTGAGGGAAGTAGATTATACAGGGAATGATTGGAAAGCATTAGCTCAGGATAGGGATGTATGGAGAGCTTATGTCCGCGCGGCCATGAACCTTCGGGTTCGATAGTGCCAGTGAGTAAGTAAGTAAGATTTTGTCTAATGAAAAACTGAACATCGCGTTGGATTTGGAGTGACTAATTTAGCGAATAATTCAACACCAGAAGCTGAAAAAATTATAATGTTTAACATTTACCAAATGTGAGGTTATGTATTCCGATCTTATTTGCGTGCGATTTCTAAACCGGCCGTATAGTTATAAATCTCTTTGGGCTTGGGAAGAAATCAATAACAGATGATTGTATGAGAAATAACTATTAACAATAATGCAGATTCCTTGTACAACATTTAATAATCTTTTAGAGCAACAGAACTGTCCTTTTTTTGCTAATTTTTGACGTTCTTTTCTTTGGCATTTCTTGCTGTACCATGTCGATCGTACATTGTTGAATCGATATCCTTGTCAAAGAAGTTAATTTGCCAAGATATCTCTCATTACAAACAGGAAGAGGCAAACTTATCGGTCTATGAGATAAATAGTCAAAGGAAATACATATTTTGTAACCTAATATAGTAAAATCGGACCATAAGTTTAATTTAATGAGGAATTTAGTTTACGCAATTTCTGGATGATTGTTTTTTTAATTGCAGTATTAAGATGATTGTTTTCTTCAAATAAAATTATTGAAATTACAAGGAGAAACACTAGATCCAAACCAACATTAATCTTAGTCGGTTTAATATTTGTAGGCCTATATATTATTCATATAGACTTCTCCTACTCTCCAAAAATCAACGCAGGAATAATAAATACAACGTAAATTAAAACTGAATAATTAAACACGTGTAATCCCACTGTACATTGAAACACCGGATATAAATGTAGCTGTAACCGTATAGTGGACCCGGTATTTTAGTTTCCAGGCGGCATCAAAGCAACTGTTTCCCTCTGGTTTAAAAAATACATTGTTTCTGCCAGGCAGAGATTTCCAAATTTCCCTTATTTGTCATTAGCTGCCCACTTTAAATGCAGATTAAAATCGTTAACCGTATACTCTTTTAGTTATATATCTATGCAATCAATTTATTTGGCGTTTACTTGATCAAAGTTCATTTTTATGTTAATTAAATGAAAATAAAACTTAAAGTTTTTTAAACATAAGATTTTCATATTTATTAAATTCAAATTCGTAACAGCTGTTTCAATACTTTGTACCTTCTTCAGACGAATTTTATCATGGTTACAAATTAATGTTGTTATTATAAATAATGTTTGAGAATAAAGTAGGCCTACTTAGGAAAATTTTTGGACCAAAGAGAGATGAACTGACAGGTGAATGGAGATGACTACATAACAGTGAACTACATGGTCTTTATAGAAAACCAGATATAATGAAAACAGTTAAGTCTCGTAGACTGCGATGGGCAGGGCATGTGGCACGAATGGGGAATGGAAGACGTGCATGGAAGCTTCTTGTAGAAAACCAGAGAGGAAAACGCCCAGTTGGGAAACCATGAATCAGGTGAGAGAATAACATTAACTAAGATTTGAGGGAAGTAGATTATACAGGGCATGATTGTCAACATTAGCTCAGGATTGGGATGTATGGAGAGCTTATGTCCGCGCGGCCATGAACCTACGGGTTCGATAGTGCCAGTGAGTTAGTTAGTTAGTTAGTTAGAGTATATAAATCATGATGAAATTCATCTGAAGAAGGTACAAAGTACCTGTTACAAATTTTTATTTCAATAAATGTGTTTACCATTGTAATGTGTTTAAACATTTTTGAATGCTATAATAACATTTGCTTTCTGCTGGTAGTCTTGCCTTGATTTCTTCCTTAACCTCTTTGTTTTCAGTAATGATGCCACCTAGATATTTAAATTGTGCGATTCTTTACTACATGTGACGCGAGAAATTTTTCTAAGTTCCAATCGTACACCAAGGGTATGCACCAACAAACTCGAAGCGGTTTACACTATGGAACCAGGGATGCAGCCAACATATACACGATATTTAGGTAAAGGTAAGTGATTCCACTACAGGCCATAGGAGATCCTTGGGGTAGTAGGAGGTTAAGGCTCCCACTTTTTCTAGAAATCGGCGCTTTGTCAGCCGGATTCTCAGCCCTGCGTGGATGCCGCCTTTACCCCAGAATAAGCATCTGATACTCATTTCCGTTAGAGAATGAGTCGACCCCAGGGCCACCACAAGGTTTGGATCAGTTTAAAAATCCAGACCCCACCGGGACTCGAACTCTCGACCTTCCGGTTTGTAGCGCATTGCCTTAACCATTACGCTACGGCGTATTTAACGAACCTAAAAGCTAACCAACGCAATTTAAGCACTCTAACCTGTGAATGAAACCCTCGCCCAAAAATAAATACTAAGTGCTGAGTATATGTCTACAGTTAATCAGTACATACTTTATGTTGGCTGCACTGGAACACAACTTTGTTTTTGCTTAGAATATTCGTTAAAATCCAATATAGCTGCCACTTTTCCATGCTAAGTATGTATTTAAATATCATAGAAATATATATTGAAAAATCGTTAGAAAAAATGTAAAAATCATTGTAAATAGTGGGAAATAATTTGAAAATGTAAGTCTAAGAATAAAATCTGACAAGAGTTTATGAAAGAATTAAAAAGGTCCGGTCACAGGTTGTAAAGAACAGCCTATAAATTATTTATTCCACTCTCTGATATTCCTCAAATGTTGAACCATTTCTCCATCTTGTTCCATTTCTGGTGTTAAGTATATAGGCTACGTTGTGTACCCGGCATTAAATCCCAGACTCGTGGAATGATAGTTTTTTATACCACAGGCATATTTGCAAGTATTTCTGCAATAAAATATCAGTGGAAAGTTTTGTTAATGATAAATAATTTATTTTCAATTGAGAGAGGTGGACTTTCAATTATTCAGTGAATTCCACAGCAATGCCGCAGAATCGCCACATCGCGATTTAATGAATATTTAGGCCTATTCACATTCAGGTTACCATAGTAACGCTATAACACGCAAGTCTGCAAAACGAATTCTGAACAGGAGAACATTGTAGGCATCTGTGGCGTTTATACAAATTTATTGCAAATCTATTTCCAACTGGATTTTGGGAATCATTTTCAAAGTCACACAAAATGCAAATTCATAATAATAATAATAATAATAATAATAATAATCATAATAATAATAATAATAATAATAATAATAATAATAATAATAATAATAGCTTTATTTTAACTTTTATAAGATTCATGATGTGTCCCTAACAATAATGCACAGAGAAAATAATCCAGCGAAGATAAACGTACTCGAAGAGATGGAAATCATGAAAGCAGCTCACAACGACAGCCTGATAAACGAAAACGAACCCAATACATGCAACCCCCTCTACCAGATCTTCAGTGAAACACCAGTTTTGAATCCTGTCGATGATGGGACAAGTCCCGAAAGCGCTACAGTTAAATGATTAATTAAGTTGAGGAGACGGACCTTTCAGGTGAATATTCTATAATTTTATATTAGCTTTATTTTACCTGGCAGAGTTAAGGCCTTAAGGCCTTGTCTACCACTCAACCTGGTTTAAAAAAATACAAAAGAAAAGTCTTAAATCTAAATTACAATATATATATATATAAACGATTACAAGTTATGAATACAATACAATTAATATTTATAATGTATTTTGATTTATTCTAAATTTAACGAATTAAATATATAATATGTACAATATATATAAAAAACGAGGAAAAGATTAATGACATAGTATAAAATTAAATAAATAGAGAAAAATTAATTATTAGACAACATGTAAGTCATACTTACATCAATAAATAGATTATTGTATCATGAATATTTATTGGATTCGTACTCTATTTAATTTTTTTCGTATTCAATTTCAGGAAGCGTTCTAGAAGATTGTGGGGACTATTTAACTCATGCCCAAATGGGAGTTAATGAACAATCAAGCTTCAATGTATTTTATTTACAACCAATGACAGTCGTCTACACCTCACTTTGGAAGATATACACATATGGAATGGAGTAGATAAGGGGGGAAAGAGAACAAGCTAGAGTTTCAATACTGATTAATAATGGACCACTGAAGAGTAAAATTAAGAACTGGACATGTATAAATGAACGATTAATAAATATAGAAAACACATCAATTTCAAGCTATTTGTGGTACAATAAATAGAACATTTAATAATAAAGCCCATAAACAAACAAAATTAAAATTTTATAAAACAATGGCTGTCCCTGTCCTTTCGTATGGGAGTGAATCTTGGATTACCACTACCAAACAAGAAAGTAAAATCCAAGCAGCCGAAATGAAATTTTTAGGAAGAGTAAAAGGCTGCACTAGAATGGACCAGATAAAAAACAAGGATATCCGTGAACAACTGCAGATCTACTCCATAAAAGAAAAGATATTTAATAACAAGATACAGTGGAAAGAACATGTAGAAACAATGGAAGAAAGAAGATTACCAAATAAAATCTTCCATTATTTTCCAAGAGGAAGAAGAGATGTCGGACGTCCTCGGAAGAGATGGTCTTAGATCTATTAGTGAAGACGGAACAGGCAACTCTTGCCTAAACCAGGAAGTGAAGAAGAAGAAGAATAAATATAGAAATTATACTATTTGGAAGATAAGTGGCCATTTTAGGTGCATATGCACGCACAAATGACAAATCCAGTGCTGAAAGAGATACATTTTGGGATATTATAAGGGATGCTATAGAATTAATCCTCAAAGATAGGAAATATCCGGATAATAAATTAAAATATACACTTCGTTCTTTACTAAACAGTATGAATATTGTATTACACAATATACGAGTGTATTTCCGATTGAGGGTCTTTCCACTTTTCAGCTGTTGCCCTTTTACCAGCCGGCTGCTGGCCCTTCACATCCACATGTGTCAATCACAGAGGTAGATGATCAACAGCCAGTACGAGTGTATTACGATTTCAAATAAAGTCACAAAATAACCAAAAATCCATTAAAGAAAATATAAGATTCTCTGATAGCATTTTATGATCAGAGAGAAATATTAAGTATTCGTTCTTTGATGTATTGCAAAAGGAAATGCTTTCTTCGATCAAATTACAACTATTACTTATCCTGTCCTAGAGAGAAACAATATTAGAGATCTCAGTAGCAATTTTATTTATTCACAAATCATTGATGTCAAATTTCAAATTACAAAGCAAATCAGAATATTTAAATTTCGATCTCATTTTCAAACCATTTGCAACAGAATATAAAGTTTGTTATAGACTCGCTTTGTTATTATTGCTTCTTTAGTTAATATTACTTCCTCTTTTCTTCAAAATTTTTCAATGTATACATCATCTTGCTCTATAATTATAATAAACTACAAGTTAACTTGCATTTTTTCCTTTCTAATCTCCATCCGTTTTGCTATAAAATTTTTCCTGGAATTTTGTTAGTCTCAGAAAGAATCGGAAATATCAGCTGTCTTCATTGTTCATATCTCCAGTATATTTTCAATATATTTGGAGAAGACTTGTATTAGTTTCATGTTTTAAATACCGTATATTCAAATTTTCAGCCGCGTAATAATCTAATTAAAAATTAGTTCTTGAATTCAATAAATTACATTTTATATTTCTTGGAAACTATTTTAAAATATATAATTATAAATTTTGTTTAAATATTTTAATATATTTGAGAATAAACAATCAAATTTCTGCATAAACAGATAACAAATGAAAAGCAATAAAGAAGAAAATATAGAAACAATAACAAAATTAAACACATTCACTCCATTGTTGCGTCTTCTGCATTTAAGTGGGTTATTGCCACCACTGAATATTTACAGAAGCTCTTGGAAGAATTTTTTATACAATATATTTTCTCTTTTGACTTTTTTGTCTTTCATTCCTTTAATTTTAATGCAGATGACAGGATTCTATATCTATAGAGACAACTTTACGATGATAACTGTAATAATATTTCAGTTGGCAGCGTATTTCGATGGAATGGTTACAATGGCGTATTTCTTACGTCACCGAAAGAAGCTCATCAAAACATTCCACTTGATGGAAACTACTTTTATTCCGTACATGGCTAAAGTTGGTACACCTCGTATACAAGAAGAAATATTAACAAAAAATAAACAATTTTCTAAATTCATAACGACGGTTGCAATTGGTGCATTTTTGGCTGATATGGCAACATGGTGCGTTTTACCATCTGTTGTGAGGTATTCAGCTTATTTTCGTGGAGAAGAAGAATTGGAGGAAGGTAAAGAACATTTGGAATATTTTGTTTTGGTTATGTGGTTGCCAAAAAATGCAACAGTTTTCCCAAGATACCAAATGCTTCACACGTTCCAGTTTTTCTCAGTTTGGGGAGTAGTTGCTAATTATGCGGCTGGGAAACTAATAATTGTAACTTTATTTTATCATTTAGCCGCGCAATTTAAGATACTAGCTTCTGCTATCGAAGAAATAGATACGATATGCGCAAATGAGATATCAGTATCCAGAGACGATCAAGAAAAATTGAATGAAGTGAAACAGGCCATTGAAGGGAGCTTGGAAAACAAAACGTTGATTTCAAGAATCTCAGCTTTGAGCATTAGTAATATACAAGGCAGTATATTTAATTTAATAGGAAGTGATGATTCAACAACTGAAATATCACAACTGAAATATCAACAATTGGTCATGAGATAACCAAAGATGAATTCACTTATGTTCGAGATTGCATACGATATCATCAAAAGATTTTAATGTAAGTATTTTAGAATTTATTTCAATTACTTTTTTAATCTAATGATTTGTCTCACGAAATATTTGAGTGTCAGGAAGAACTTCCAATTCAAATTTTATTTACATAAAAAAAGTAACAGATGCAACAAAATTATGTTGCTAGAAAAACATTTATATAAAAATGAGTACTTAATTATAGTAACAAATCTTATAAATGAGATGTGATAGTTTTCATTTTTTTTTTTTTGCTATGAACATATTTGAGAAAACGGTGTTAAAATTGCTTTTTTAACATTACCAATGTATAAAATATCCCTTAAGGAGACTATATATCCATCGATGGTAATTCTGTCCGAAGCCAGGTCCTTCATTGCAATCATAGCATTTTTCATGCTATGCTTGCAGCTTTACTAGAGAATTGTAGGTGTGGTAGCTTCCCGTTGCTTTCCACACCGGTGAAGGATGATGATGATGATGATGGCCATATGATTTGGGGGACCGTTTGGGCCTTAAAGTTTTCCTGACATTTGTCTTACAGGTGAGGAAAAATCCCGATAAAAACCTCACTCAGAAAAACTGCCTCGACCGTGGATCGAACCCAGGCCCGCTGCATGACAAGGCAGCACGCTACCTCGAGCCCACAGCGGTGGACGTATATATATATATATATATATATATATATATATATGTGTGTGTGTGTGTGTGTGTGTATACCCCATATATTTCGGGTGAGGAAACTAGAACTCCCTACTACAAGTTTTTTAACCAAGCTAAATTAGTACTGCTTATTTACCTACATATATCAACGAGTGACACGTGGTTAGCACATCGCCTCAACGAGACATCTAGTATGCATGTAAGGTATTATTGGTTGGATGGATGAAGATCGGTTACATTTTGCACTGTGGCCTTTTTATTCAGGCTTGTGGTTCTTTTACGAGACTGAAAATCTTCAGACTTAGGACTCACGAATTAAAGTCCCTCCCAGAGGACTTGTACTTGGAATTTTCTATCCTAAAAATCCATCGCCAGTGTTGAACCGGCGACCCTCGGGACTAGAGACAATGAATGTAACCACTAGACCACCGCGGCCGAGTCTTAAGGATATTAAGAATGTCCTTTTTTAAATCGCTAATGTTAAAGTACAACTTATAAAATGTACGTTTTCTTACGATCTAAGAAAGGATTTGATTCAGAATTACAGGAAATAAGTAACAAATCCTTGTCCACGATTTCAAGCATGAATTTCCTTATCTGTGGTTGCTAGTGGATTTACTGCCCCACTCAAAAACTTTTAAAAACAGCTCATAAATATTACCTTCGTCAATATAGTAGTAGACAAAAAGTAAGATATTTACAATATTATTTACAAATATGGGTCGCACGGGCAGTAAGCCGTACGTGCTGTTGACACAAGTGTCTTTCGTCAATATAATATATAACCATGTTCTAGGGATAGTTTTATCATTATTTTACTTATTGTACTTTATTTCCGGTGGGGTCAGGATATTTAAATTGGCCCAAACCTTCTGGCGGCACTGCCCTGGGGTCGACACAGCCTCTAACGGAAATGAGTACCAGACGCTTGTTCTGGGGGTAAAGGCGGCCGTCACGCAGGGCTGACAACTCGGCTGACATTAAGTGCCGATTGTCTAGAAAAAGTGGGAGCATTAACCTCCTACTACCCGAAGGGCCTCGTGAGGCCTGTAGTGGGATCAATTTACTTTATCGAACATTATTCACTAAGTCAATTATTTAATCAAATTATAAGGTATTAGGCCTATTATTTTAATTGTTTAGTTCTTTCCTTGTCTTTTTATATTGTGCAGCCTATTCCAAATAATGCATCATAATTGTTATTTTATGTATAATTTAACCATGGTGAAGTGGAAGAGAAAACCTTACGGTCTTAACTCCATCAGGTAAAATAAATAAACAATTATCCATTATCTTAATATAAATAGATAAATAATCATATTATCCGACACAGCGGAATATTGACCTGCTTAGTTTGTGGATGATTTGTGAACTAATGCCGTGTCATCCCGCGTACACTCGCTTCACGCCAGTCTGTGGCGTGGATGTTGAGCAGCTATTAGCTAAGTAAGCTGGGAAAGTACTTCATTTACTATTTGTTCCTGACTATACATGGTTAGTATCTTCGTCCGTGCAACGCAGCAACAGTGCTGCTATGAGGAGGTAAACGTTCCGATGTGTCGTAAAATAATTGCGTTGGAAAATGCACACAATTATACTTTGCTAGAAAGAAAACATGTAATGAAACCAGGAGGAAAATAATCGCGTTTTTTACTTTTATTTTAATTCTCGTTGTAGATATTTTGACAACTAAAGTATTCAGTGGGCTGTTCATTTCCATTTTTGTGTTTTGTGGAAAAATTAACTGATTATAATGTTAGTGAAACTAATAGAAGGCAATTGTGCTTAAATGTAAGTTATGCTGGTTATGAAGTTCCAATCCAGCATATAGTCCGAGATCCGGCTGCAAGATTACTACGTTCATCGAGTGTATGAACAAAATCATTTTTTTCATAAAATTGTGAATTACTGAATATGTTTTTGCCGAGTTGCCTATTAAAATTTGGCCACCAGTATGCTTAATCATCATCATCGTCCTTTCAAGTATTAGGCCCAGTGGCCCGTTACGGTCTCCCGCCATCTCCGAAAAGGTCGATCCACAGATCTTCTGCCTCGAGTAATGTAGTGAAGAATTTGTTTTGGTATTCTGTGACGATCCATGCGCTGAATATGGGGCTAGCCAATTGTTTCTATATTCTTGGAGGTATTCAGATATAGGTACGATGTTTAACTCTCTGGCTATTGTTGAATTTTTTTGGTGGTCTAGAAGGCTATAACCTGCAGTTCGTCGCAGAAATTTCATCTCCGTGGCTGTAATATGACGATCATCCTGAGTTCTGATGGTCCAAGCTTCACTGCCATAACAGATTATGGGTCTAGCGAGAATTTTATAGATTTTCATTCTTGTGTGTCTCTGCACTTTTGATGGTTTAAAAACTTGGTTGATAATTCTTAAAGCTTTATTATAGTTTTGTATTTTAAAGGATATATCACATTCCTCATTATAAATTAGATTATATCTTAAGTATTTAAATGAATTAACTTGCTCTAATATTGAATTCTGAATACAAATTTTACTTCTTACTGGGAATTTCCCTTGAAAGGCCATAACTTTAGATTTTGTTGTTGATATTTCCATATTAAATCGTTGGGCTATTATATTAAGATGATGAGTGGAATATTGTAATTCATCTTCATTATTGCCGAAAAGAGCCTGATCATCTGCATATAAGAGTGTGTCTAAAATTGTGTGTCTTGAGGAGGAATATTACCATGAACTGTCAATCTCCAGTGTCTGATGATAGCATTAATGTACCTATACATTAAATAGAAGTGGTGATAGAGGGCATCCTTGTCTGACTCCGCAATTTATATGTTTCCACTCTGACAATTCTGTTCCTATTTGTACTGCTATGATGTTATTTTTATACAGATTAAAAATTGTTTGGATCAGTTGATTTGGTGTTCCATCATCAGTTAAGATATCTAAAAGTTTTTGTCTGTCAACTCGATCAAATGCTTTGATAAAATCTATAAACGCTATATGTAGTTCTTTATTGAATTCTTTGTGCTTTTCGATAAGAAGTTTTAAGGTGAAATAACCATCGGCACAGGATCTTCCCTTACGAAAACCATTTTGTTCAGTATGTTTAATTAAAATATAATTTATTTATTTATTCGAAATAATTTGATTCACTTGTTATTAAATTAAACTATAATCCAGTTCGCAGAAATCGATGTATAGAGAGTGAAAAGTTTTGGTTGCCATTGCACACTTGGCCGTAACCTCCTCGTGGCTACAGCAGGCTGTGACACCAATCAATAATAAAATGGCGGTAAGTACATACTTATTGTTTTATATTGTTCCCTAGCAGCGGGAAGTAAAACCACTGTCATTTATGTATACTACGTAGAATGTACATACAAAAAATATATCCAAAAGGTAGTGAGTGTTAATATACATTATACGAAACAAATCACAGCACTTTAAATGAACTGAACTTTATTTGAAACAATCAATACGTACTTACGGCCATTTTATTACTGATTGGTGTCACAGCCTGCTGTACCCGCGAGGAGGTTTACGGCCAAGTGTGCAATGACAACCAAAATTTTTCAAGCTCTATACATCGATTTCTGCGAACTGGATTATAATTTTATTTAATAACAAGTGAATCAAATTATTTCGAATAAATAAATAAATTATATTTTAATTAAACGTACTGGCGGTCGAATTTTAATAGGCAACTCGGCAAAAATGTATTCAGTAATTCACAATTTTATGAAAAGGAATTGATTTTGTCCATACGCTCGATGAACGTAGTAATCTTGCAGTCGGATCTTGGACTAATTTAATTTCAGGACTGAAGAAACTCAGGAAAAGTACCTTAGTCAGATTCTTGTGTACCGGGTTATAACATGGAACGTGTCTAATAAAAATCTCAAAGTTTACCCATTAACCAATTCGCTCTGTAAATCCTTAGTTAAATTACATTCGGGGCTTTCACGAGTGACCAGTAAACATTTAATCTTCTGCTACGTGTACATTCTGGGAAAATGTAAGCCATTGCTTTGTAAACATTATTGTAACATTAGTGTTATATGGAATGTTAGAACCTTTGAATTTCACTGTCTCTCTCTCTCTCTCTCTCTCTCTCTCTCTCTCTCTCTCTCTCTCTCTCTTTGTTTTACAGTTTCTGTAGGGATGTGAATTCCTTTCTGACAAATATTCTGCTGTTCGATTTGATAATATTCCAAATCCTCATGTGTTTGCCGCCTCTACAACTAATATTTGTAAGTATTACACTTATTTTAACTTTTTAGGTGTTAATACTATGAGATACTTTTATTCTTCTTCTTAGACCAGTTTCGAAACCTTCTTCGGTTCCATCATCAGTATTTACACGACCGTTTTACATAACAAACTACACAGAGACATAACAACGGTTGAGAAAATATTGAGGATGGAACCGAAGAAGGTTTCGAAACTAGTCAAGAAGAAGAATAAGAGGTGATAAGATTTTATAAAATAAATATAAAAATATAATTCACTCTCCTCTATACGCTTAAATTTGTCCTAAACTAAATCCAAATTTCATGGCGTGATAGGGCTAGAATATCCTTGGCTTACAAGGCCGGCTGTTGGCCACATATTCATATATGTTAATAATGGAGGTGCACCATCATCCAGCCATTATAGGGGAGATATTTGTCCAGGATATTCATGGGGGAGCACGCCGTAGCGTAGTGGTTAAGGCACTGCGCTACAAGTTGAAAGGTCGAGGGTTGAAGTCCCGGTGCAGTCAGGATTTCTAACTGGCCAAAACATTCTGGCGGCACTATGGCCCTGGGGTCGACTCAGCCTCTAACGTAATTGGGTACCTGGCGCTTGTTATGGGGGTAAAGGCGGCCTTCACGCAGGGCTGACAACCCGGCTGACATCAAATGCCAATTGTCTAGACAAAGTGGGAGCCTTAACCTCCTACTACCCCAAGGGCCTCCCGAGGCCTGTAGTGGGATTACATTACTTTGGAGCACGCCGTAGCGTAGTGGTTAAGGTACTGCGCAATAAACCGGAAGGTCGAGGGTTCAAGTCCCGGTGAGGTCAGGATTTTTAAACTGACCCAAACCTTCTGGCGGCACTATGACCCTGGGGTCGACTCAGCCTCTAACGGAAATGAGTACCAGGCGCTTGTTCTGGGGTAAAGACGGCCGTCACGCAGGGCTGACAACCCTGCCGATTGTCCAGAAAAAGTGGGAGCTTTAACCTCCTACTACCCGAAGGGCCTCCTGAGGCCTGTAGTGGGATTACTTTGTCTTATTCCTGAGCCACTATAACTGATTTCTTCAAACTAGTTATGTATTTATTTATTTTGGTCTAATACCACCAGGTTTTATGACATTTCTGGCTTCCTCCTCTGGCACTAGGTGAATTGAAAACCATTTCTTAGTTTGGGTCACCTGGAAGGCGGAGTTGTGTTACCCCGATAATAAGATGGTAAAATCGCCACACTATGTTGGTTGTCAGTTTATAGAAAAGCGGGTGCCGCGCCACAGTGCTTGACATTGATTAACATGCGGAAGTGGCGGCATATTTGCATTTAATTATATATAACAGTTGCGGGAAACAAAGCGAGTCGCTGGGTAACCACCATAGTAAGGCTATAATAAAATGTAATGAAGCAACAGGAGAGTTCTTAACCGAAACTTAATCAACATTCCAGACCATAAGCAACAACAGGAATAATTCCCTTTAAGAAAAAATCCTATGGTCTGACCGGGAATCGAACCCGGTACCTATAGCTACCTAAATTACTCGCAATGCTGAGTGGTCATCGGTCCCAAATGACCAAAATTAAATGAGAAAATGTCTTCTCCCAATGAGGGAGCAACCAGCTCAACTTCTGTACCGTTGTATCAAGACGATGTCTTAAACTACTTAGCAACGATGAGGAACTACATTTTTATTAGAGTTCTGTCAAATTAACAATAACTCGTAAAATTATGCTAATTGCGGCTTTTTTATATATCGTGTGTTCATAAATTGATTTTATGCATTCAAATGCATTACTTACTTACTTACTCACTGGCACTATCGAATCCGTAGGTTCATGGCCGCGCGGACATAAGCTCTCCATATATCCCTATCCTGAGCTAATGCTTTCCAATCATGCCCTGTATAATGTACTTTCCTCAAATCATAGATAATGTTGTTCTCCCACCTCATTCTTGGTCTACCAACTGGGCGTTTTCCTTCTGGCTTTCCTACAAGAAGTTTCCATGCACGTCTTTCATTCCCCATACGCGCAACATGTCCTGTCCATCGCAGTCTACGAGACTTAACTGTTCTTATTATATCTGGCTTCCTATAATGACCATGTAGTTCATTGTTATGTAGTCTTCTCCATTCACCTGTCTGTTCATCTCTCTTTGGTCCAAAAATGTTCCTAAGAACTTTATTCTCAAATACTCGTAATCTCATTTCCTCACTTAAAGTAAGAGTCCATGTTTAAAGGTAAAAGTGATCCCACTACAGGCCTCAGGAGGCCCTTGGGGTAGTAGGAGGTTAAGGCTCCCACTTTTTCTTGACAATCGGCACTTGATGTCAGCTGGGTTGTCAGCCCTGCGTGACGGCCGCCTTTACCCCAGAACAAGCGTCTGGTACTCATTTCAGTTAGAGGCTGAGTCGACCCCAGGGCCATAGTGCCGCCAGAAGGTTTGGGTCAGTTTAAAAATCCTGACCCCACCGGGACTCGAACCCTCGACCTTCCGACTTGTAGCGCAGTGCCTTAACCACTACGCTACCTACATAAAAATAATTTAATTTACACTCTAGGAAATATTACCTATCAAGTAAAGCAGAATTATGGAACGCTATAAAAAAACAATATAATATTCGAAAGTGAAATGTCTAAAATTCGTAAAAAATATTGTTTGTATAGCTATATCGATACTTCATTCTTTCAAGTTATTTTCAAGTTTAAGAATTGAAAGGACATAACCCTTTCTACAATAAGTGATATCATTATACAGAGTGCGGCAGAAACAATGACTCATCTTAAATTGCCCGCCATTATTGGACACTGCTTCCTAGAGAGTTGATATTGGTGCCAATGCGTAGTGAAGTTCAAAATATTGCCAGTCAGTGTGGAGCGTTGGTCAAACTAACACCGTGCGTTTGCAATAGAAAAGATTTTCAAATGTGGTGAGAGTGATTGATCAAGTTCCATCTCGGAAGTCGATTACGGCATGGGTCCAGCAGTTCAGAGCAACATAATCTGCAACAAACAATAAGCCACCTGGTAGGCCACGTACGGTTCGCACCCTGGACAACATTGCAAGAGTAAGAGCTACTTTGGCGATGTCAATTGACCACCCCGTTCGCCCGATTTATCGGCTTGTGATTTTTTTCTGTGGGGATTCCTAAAGTCAAAGCATATGCTAACAAGCCAACAACTCTTGAAGATTTATTTAACTTTCACAGGGAAAGAACACTATGAGGTTTAATTTAATAATTAAATTAATGTTTTTATTACCTCACCTCATATCTTTTTTCTTCTATACTGCAGTTTCGGAGCTTATCTCCATCGTCAGTAGCCTCTGGTCGACCGGTGTTATGTCGTTTCTTGGCGGTTTCCTTCTTACTTCTGTCGGTGGACCGATGAACCTCTTTAAACCCCCCAAGTTTGTGTTGAAATTCTGTGTTGAGGTTATGTGTCCGTCCGCCATCTTTGTTCCCTCTTGACTTGAGTCGTCACTTATTTATTTAACTTTCACAGGGAAAGAACACTATGAGGTTTAATTTAATAATTAAATTAATGTTTTTATTACCTCACCTCATATCTTTTTTCTTCTATACTGCAGTTTCGGAGCTTATCTCCATCGTCAGTAGCCTCTGGTCCACCGACAGAAGTAAGAAGGAAACCGCCAAGAAACGACATAACACCGGTCGACCAGAGGCTACTGACGATGGAGATAAGCTCCGAAACTGCAGTATAGAAGAAAAAAGATATGAGGTGAGGTAATAAAAACATTAATTTAATTATTAACTCTTGAAGACTTGAAAATCAACATTCACGCTGAAATGGAGGCCATAACAGGTGACACTCTTCGTAATATTATGGAGAATGCACTTGTTCGTACAGAATATTGCATCACCAACAATGGTGGACACCTAAAGGACATAACGTGCAAAACGTGGCATGTGTAATTAATGGTAGGATGTGTTCTTTCGAACAATGTACACTAATAATATATAGTTGCATTTCTTCATGGCAAAATAACATGTTTAAAATGGGTCATTGTTTCTGCTGCATCTTGAATTAAAAAATGCCACTGTGTAATAATAATAATAATAATAATAATAATAATAATAAATAATAATAATAATCTAGTGTATTGTAAGCCCATGTTTCCCTTATCAGAGATATAGGCGCTCTCCCCCAACACGAAAAAATTTGAACCATACTAATTTAGTTACACTTGTTTTCGTATAGATATCACTTGAGTGGTCCGTAGTCAGCGTTCCGCCTCATACTGACATCTAGGAAACCAAGGTAGTACTAGGACGGGAAAATTCGTTAAATTTTGCTTAGAGGCGTTTCATTCAGGCTTAAGGATTTTTACGAGCCTGAAATTCTTCAGACTCGGGAGCCACGGCTTAAAGTCTCTCCCGGAGGACTTGCTCCTTGGATTTTTCCATCCTAAAAAATCCATTGACCCCGGCCGAGTTTCAACCCACGACCCTCGGGACCAGAGGCAAGGAGCATAACCACTAGTCCACCGCGGCCGATAACAATAATAATAACAGTAATATTATCGCCTCACTATGATGGTTGTCCAGCGGCTCGCTTTGTTTCGCTGCAGCTGTTATATAAATATGCTGTTAAATACAAAGATACCGACTACCGCCACTATAATAATTCCGCATGTTAATCATTGTCAAGCTTTATCGTGCGGCACCCGCTTTTAAATAAACGGACAACCATCATAGTGAGGCGATAATAACAAAAATAATAATTTTTGTAAGAACTACAGCTATATTTGTTTTACCTCAATAGGGTCAGAACGCCAGTACATTCAGGTTTGTGTCAAGTATCGTGGACACAGGAATATGGCCGTTACTCATTTGTTTCTGGGGAGAGGCTGTTTCCCAACAGGTATGAAACTTCAATTTTTCCGGCACATTTCACACATGTAGTATATACAGGGCGAGTTTTAATTACACCGACATACTGCAGGGACTGATTCCAGACTATAAATGGAGGAAAAAATGTCTTACGAATAAGTGTCTATAAATGCATCGTTGCTACGGCAGATGGCACTGACGAATGTCATTGTTTTCTCGATCACGTTACATGGCCTGCTAGATCACCGGACTTAAATCCCTGGAATTTTACCTCTGGGAGCATCTAAAAAGCGTTATGTATGCTGAACCAGTTCCTGATGTGCTTACCCTTCAACAGCGTGTCCAAGTCGCCTGTGACACTTTTCGGAGAGAGGTCGGACACATGCGAAATAATGATACGACGAGTTAACGCGTGAATTGCATCCCATGGAGGTCACTTTGAATATCTGTTGTGACGTGGTTGAGATTATGCTATACCGTGTGCCGGGACGATTTGTTGTCGTTGCACACACATCGTTCCAAACACACGTTGACATGACATTTTCCCTTCATTTCCAGTCAGGAATAAGTCCCTGCAGTTTGTCGGTGTAATTATCGTTCACCCTATATAACACCTATGTAGATGAACCAAGTAATATCAGTCTCTATTTTAAATAGGGTTACAAACGTTCTAGTGCTCAGCGAATCCGTTTCTGCAACCAACAAGCCATTTAAACAGAATAAATGATAAATGTAATTTATTCAATTCTATAATCGAGTTCTGGGTATTCTCATTAGTCACATATAAGACACAGGTCTTAAGGGAACTTTTAACCATTGCATGCCGAAATCTATATTGAAATTTCTCCCAGAGATGCGTTGTGATGTATCAAATCCGTGCCCAAAAAATTATCTGCCGTTTTTAACTGTAAGGCACTTAAATGGAAGCCAGAATCCAGCAATGACAATCCACTATACAGAGCAGATGAACTCCCGGCATGAGTAAGAGTGGAGTGAAGTGAGGTGGAACGCTGTGTTACCGACAGGTAGTGACTGAACTTGCGAAATACATTTAAAATAACTACTTTTTGACCACTAGTCAAACAACACTTTTGAAAATTCACGTTAAAGCACCGTTGAGGTTATGTAATAAGATGTTAATTACATATATTTTTACCTGGTAAGTCAGTCGTCCTCAACTAAGTTATTAAACTTCTTCAAGTTATTCTAATATGGAGGCCTTTCGAAAGCAATGTTTCGTCTTCCAATATTCCAGTTAAAACGCAGAAGATGAAACATTGTTTTCGAAAGGCCTCCATATTAGAATAACTTGAAGAAGTTTAATAACTTAGTTGAGGACGACTGACTTACCAGGTAAAATATATATATAATTAACATCTCACTAGTCAAAGTTTTTGCCAGACTTGTGTTTTAAAACAAAATATGGCCTCACGGCAACAGAAGACTCGACACATTCAGCCATTTTGTTGCATCAGAATCAACTGAAGCATGACTTAAATTCACCATCCATATGTAATAAACTATTTTATGTTGTAATTATTTATTGGGTATATTTTAGAATATTTTCCATGTTTTGTATATTATTATTTTCATTTACGAAGAATAACAATTATATTCAAAGGACATATTTTTATTTTAATGATGGGAACTACGTTTTCGCGTTCTTCTACCTTCTACGTCGTATGTCGGTGTCCATAACCAATGAAAAACGAGATGTTCACATGGTTTTGTTTTGATGAGGATCACTTTAAGAACGGATAACCTTTAGACATGAAAACCCCTATAACCACAATGTTAAATATAGTAGAAAAGTTTAGTTAGTTTGTTTATTAAGAATTATTATAGGATATTGTCACGAAGTCAGTGAATGTTGGGTTGTGTAAATGTAATTGAGTCATAAATCATGAAATTACTATGGATTTATCCCGCCAGAGGTGGGAGATTTAAACGTAATGCAAATGTGTTGTATTGTTAACACGAAAATGGAACATTTCCGTACAAAGGTTCATGTTCAAATTATTTATATTCGGGGGAAAAACTGCTCTTAAAGTAGCGTGAAATATTTTCAAAGTCCTATAGAACAACAGTGCGCATGCGCCAGAGATCATAGAGCCAGCGATAATCCACAATCGAACCACATATCGATTATCATCTTCGATTACTATCCGCCACTATGAAATTTAAATGACCAATATTTACAATAAATCCCCATATCTATGTTTAAAAAATATATATATTAAAATTACCAAACGTTTATTAAAAATGGGTGTACACTTACTTAACACTGCCTAACGCTAATCCAACTAGCGATAACCCAAAACAGCGATAGAAAAATCATAGATTATGTAATATATTCTATGGAGAAAATAGCAGTTAGCATCACAATATTGTCTAACAGTGCCATAATATTGTGATTTGTATATTTAAATACATACTTCAAAATTGTCTAATAATGTTATAAAAATTCTTTGAAAAAGTTTAAAATATTAAATAATGTTAGTAAATACAGAAGAAGAGCTATAGTTTACAACAATATAATTGTAAAATCAAGCGCTAGTAGAAGCGCAGTTGAGCCCTATTCAGTCCCTTCTACAAGCCCTAGAAGTTTGTAATAGGAATTTCCGAACACTCTGTACAACTAGGTAATAAATAACGTAGGTCAAATTATGAAAAGTTTTCTTTTATTTTTTTAATATTGTTCTTCAGTAATGGAAGCTTAGTTGTACTAAAATTGTTGGGGTTTCTTTCAGAGTTTGGCTGTACAAAAAGCAGCATACAACTGCAGATGGTACGACCGCTCAGAGAAAGTTAAGAAACTTTTACTTATTGTGCTCATGCGCACAAGAGAGCCTGTCAGAATGACTGCTGGAAAATTCTATAATCTTTCTCTGGAAACCTTTGCAGATGTAAGTTCAAATAATTTTCATTAAGCATTAAGTTTGAAATATTGAATTTTCAAGAATGCACCATAGATATTCGACTCTTTCTTATTGTTATTATTTTTATTATTATTATTATTAATGATTATTATAACAATAATAATAATAACAATAATGTATTTACCTGATGAAGTTAATATCGTGAGATCTTCTTTCTCCACTATGATTAAAGTATTTGAAGACCTTATGTAGTAACATGATAAGCCACATTCTGTTAAGAAATGCCATTTATTACATTTTTATTATATATAACTTTCCTGATTAGAGAATTGCGTCAAGGAAAAAGTTATACAGACAATTAATTTTCGAAATTGATTAAATACATTTTGTAAATACATTCACAATTTTTCAAATTGTTATTGAAGTATACATATTATAAAGTAGATATTTTTTAAAGGTGGTTTCTTAAAATTGAAATTGATCCTCTAATGGCAGAGATGGTAATTCTAGAAAGATACACACTGTCCAAATCTAAGAAATTCCAAAATTTAGCTAAGAATCCTGGTATAGTACCTCTTGCCCCGATCCTGGTATAGTACCTCTTGCACCGATAGTTATACCATCTAATTGGTATTTACCTTTGTAATAATCAATTGTTGGCTCATATATGGCATTCGTTTCATAGTCAACTTCCTCAGGTTAGCCATTATGAGTCTCAAAACGGATTGTGGGATCTAATATGATACCAATTTTAGAAGATGGTCTAAATTCAATATATCATTTCGTCTATTATTTCCGATTCCGATTGAGGGTCTTTCCACTTTTCAGCGGTTCCCCTTTTACCAGCCGGCTGCTGGCCCTTCACATCCACATGTGTCAATCACAGAGGTAGATGATCAACAGCCAGTGTAGGGGTGACATGTGGTTAGCATGTCGAGTCCCCCAGCCGTTATAGCTGGTTCCTCAACCTGGAGCCGCTACTTATTGGTAGCTACCCAATTGCCTCACGATGCTGGGTGGGCACCGGTCCCATACTGGCCGAAATACCATGAGAAAATTTCTTCCCCCATGGAGACTCAAACCAGCGCAAGTCCCGTAGCTCTGCGCCAAGGCTTCCTACCTAAACCGCTCGGCTACGGAACTTCCATCAGTAGCAAATAAATGTATTGAAATATCCACAAAATCATGCGTAAGTGCAACAGTGATGAGTAAAAACATATAGACACACAATATATTAACAGCAATACTGCCCAATTAGTATTTATAATTTTTTTAAACATTAAAATCCGTATAATAAGACTCTTGATGTCCCAACTCCTTTCAAAAAATGTTAAACTGAAAATATATAAAACTATTATTCTACCAGTTATATTATATGGGTGCGAAACATAGACTCTTACTTTAAGGGAGGAAATGGGATTACAAATATTTGAGAATAAAGTACTTAGGAAAATCTTTGGACCAAAGAGAGATGAACAGACGGGTGAATGGAGAAGACTACATAACAATTAACTACATGGTCTTTATAGGAAGCCAGATATAATAAGAACAGTTAAGTCTCGTAGAATGCGATGGGCAGGACATGTTGGGCGTACAGGGAATGAACGACTTGCATGGAAGCTTCTTGTAGGAAAGCCAGAGGGAAGGCGTCCAGTTGGTAGACAAAGAATGAGGTGGGAGAATAACATTAACTACGATTTGAGAGAAGTTGATTATACAGGTAATGATTGGAAAGCTTTAGCTCGGGATAGGGATGTATGGAGAGCTTATGTCCCCGCGGCCATGAACCTACGGGTTCGATAGTTCCAGTGAGTAAGTAAGTAAGTAAGTAAGTAAGTAAGTACATTTCAGAAAGAACAATATGTGGCTTATCATGTTATTGCCCTAAGCCCTTCATTTAATATGTTCCAGTACATAATGTTGAATAGTCTTCAGGATAGGAGGAAGTAGACAGAGGTGAAACCTGTAACTTATTTACAGAGTTCAAGCGACTGGTTATAGATTAATTCATCAGAATATCAACACAGAGTAGTTAGTTAACTGTAGATACTAGAATGCTCCACTTCTTCCCGTATTGCCTATAGTTTCTACAACAGTGAAGTTTTAGTCATGTAGATGTCCAGTTCCATACTGCTTGTAATTATGAAACATTGTAAGTTCTGTATTGTGCAGTAAAAACTCCTTATTTGCGGTTTCCTGTATTCACGGTTAAAAATGTATTTATTCTCGGATCCAGTCAGTATATTAGAAGGATTACTATCGTTATTAACCCATCGGCAACATTTTTTTTTTTTACTGCAGGTACGTGTAAAGGCGACTTTGACAAATAGTTATTCAAATCAAATTGACAAACTAATATCAAAGTAAAACAAACAATATTGCCACTAAGCCTAAAGTTCGTTGTTAAAAGCCACCGCCGCTGTATTTCACCTGCCGCAATTTCCTTTGATGAATGCCGTCCTCGCCACTATCGATGATATATTGTTTCAACTTGTCATTCGTTGCTATAATTGTGATTGGATAACACGCGTCTCTTCTGCTTTGTTACCAACCAAATAAAATAGAAATTAATTCCTCATATACTAATTTAATCATTATTACTTTTAATATTATAGTAATTAAAACAGTATAGTAAAACTTCAAAACAAAAAAAAATATTTTAAGTAAAATTTTAACATACTTAAATCATTAACGAATTATAAATTCACAATATTTCAACAATCCTTATTTATGAAATATAGACAAGCTTAGCCCTATCTATTTTAAACTAAACTCAAAAATCAATTAATAATTAAAAATTTAAAGAAAAGTTTTAAATTGAATTTTTCCCCATAAAACCAGATATCCTATTTATAATGTCGAGTAAAAGGAAAATTGTTCATAATCTCTCATTAATTGATTTTATTTTTTATTTTATTTTGGAACCTTGGAACGTATCCCTATATACCCATACAAACTACCATTCCATATTCGCGGCATATTTGCGAAACATATCCCCAGCGAGTAAGGAGTTTTTACTGTATTAAATTCCTATATGTTGTACAGTAACTAATGTTCTATGTTTCAGATTGAAAATAAAGTGTACGCCTACTTCACGTTACTCAAGAACATGCACGGATAAACAGAGATCAATTAAAAATAGTAATTAAAAAGATAATATGACTATTATCCATATGTATTGTATTAGTAATAAAATAAGAGTTGAATGTAATTAAAAGTTATAATAAACATAACATATTCCAACGGATTGGGAAACGGGTCTAGTAATTAATATACATAAAAAAGGTCAGAAAAACAAATGTGATAACTACCGAGGCATTACCTTACTCCCAAATGCATCTAAATTATATGCCATCATAATTAAAAATAAGTTATCAGTAAGTACTGAAACATTTTTGGAAGAAGAACAATGTGGATTTATAAAAGGGAGGAGCACTATAGATGCAATATTTACCCTGCAACAAATTATGGAAAAAAGGAGAGAATTTAATCTCCCACTGTACATACTATTTATAGATTATGAAAAGGCATATGATAATGTAAACCGAGATAAACTTTGGCAGATACTGCATGAAGAACATATACACTCACATGTAATACGAGCCATACAAAGCTTATATCAAAATTCTAAAATCAAAATTAAATTACCAGATGGAGAAATAACAGAACACATAAACACAGGCAAAGGTGTTCGACAAGGATGTGGACTATCTCCACTCTTATTTAATATATATATTAACAGAATAGTGCAAGAATGGAAACAAACAGTAAACAGTGGAATTTCAATAACTAGGAATAAAATAATTCAAACGATATTATATGCTGATGATCAAATAATATTATCAGATTACGAAGATAACTTACAAATAGCAGCATATCAATTATTCAAAATTGCCAGCAAATATAATATGAAAATTTCCACATCAAAATCAAAAACAATGGTAATGTGTGGAAAAAACATACAACGGGTGAAAATTGAGATTGATGGAAAAATTATAGAACAAGTGTCAGATTTCTCTTACTTAGGAAGTGTATTTGCAGAGTATAAGAGTGACATTGATTCAAAATTACAAAATATAATAAAATGAATGGGGTAATACGAAGACATTTTGGTAAACAGATGAGGACAGAGACAAAACTAAGATTACATAACGTCACATCAAAAGCTGCTCTAAATACGGAAGTGAAATTTGGATTTTAAATAAAAGAAACTCTCATAAACTTCAAGTAAGCCAAATGCGCTTCTTACGATCATTGTTAGGAGTTAATGGACTGGTTCACCAAAGGAACACTACTATCAGAGGAAAACTTGGAGTAGCAAGTTTAAATGAAGATATCCAAAGATACCAACAAGAATGGAAAAATCATCTGAGAAGAATGGCAAGAAATAGACTTCCAAAATTGGCATTCCAATATACCCCAACTGGACATAGGGACCAAGGAAGACCAAAACATCGGTGGAAAGATCAAGACCATCTTCGCTAGGTTTACCGTACAGGCCACATGGCCTAAAACGAATTTGTTCATGATGATGATGATGATAAACATAACAGTGAAATATATTTTTTTTTTAGGAAGCAAAATATAATAGTGTAAGAACAAGTAAGTTTCGTACACTGGGATGGGAAGGATATGTGGCACAAAGGGGAATATTAGAGGTGCATGGCAGCTTCCTGTAAGAAAAACATATGGGTATACGCCTACTTTTTAGACCAATAATTAGGTGAGAGAATAACATTAACTACGATTTGAGGAAAGTAGATTATGCAGGGAATGATTTAAAAATTTAGCTCTGGATAGGATGTATAAAGAGTTTATGTCTGTGCGGCCATGAACCTACGGGTTCTATAGTGCCAGTTAGTTGGTTAGTTTGTAACAAAATAGTAATAAATCACAAGGATTCTTCTTCTTCTTCCTTTCCAGGATTAGGTCAATGCGACCTGTTCCGGTCTCAAGTCCATCTTTTCCTTGGCCGTCCCAAAGATCTTTTCCCATGTGGTTTGTAGGTTTTGATCTTTTTGGGTAATCTTGTATTGTCCATTCTTTCTAAATGTTCTTTCCATTGGTATTTGCGCTCTTCTAGTTTATCAACTATTGAAAATATCTCCAGTTCATTTCTTATTGGTTCATTATGTAATCTATCCATACGTGTACATCCTATTACAGATCTTAAAATTTTAATTTCAGTGGCTTGAATGTGTGAGATATCTTTTTTCTGTAAGTACCCAAGATTCACAAGAATTCTATGGGGCATAAAACTTAAAAATGATCTTGCAGTAGGTGAATTACCTGAGAAATAAACTAGTGGCTCGATTTAACATTGGGGCATTCTTATCTGTCCCTTTATTCAGGACATTATTTTACAATTAGAATGCACTATTGTACACAAGTCCACCGCTGTGGTCTCGAGTTAGCGTGCTGCCTTGTCACGCAGCGGGCCCGGGTTCGATCCCCGGTCGGGGCAGTTTATCTAGGTGAGGTTTTTATCGGGGTTTTTCCTCATCTGTAAGACAAATGTCAGGAAAACGTTAAGGCCCAAACGGTCCCCGAAATCATATGGCCACCATCACCCTTCCTATTATCATCATCATCGTTCTCATTATAATCATAATCATCCTTCACCGGCGTGGAAAGCAACGGGAAGCTACCACACCTACAATTCCCTAGTAAAGCTGCAAGCATAGCATGGAAATTCTATGATTGCAGTGAAGGACCTGGCTTCGGGCAGAATTACTATGGATAGATTGTATACAACATAGTTAGCATACTCGAGGAGGCGATGAAACCAGTTCAGCACTTTAACTGGCCGTCGGCGTCGGATAACATACATACATACATTATTTTACACTTAAAATAAATTACAATCCAATAACTTTAATTTTAAATTGATTTGGGCTGTTGGAAGCAAAGGGCCGTAAGCGCAAGTTTTGCAGTATTGAGAAAAACATGTTTAAAGTTGAAGTTATATAAGGAAATCTTAGATAATCAAGAAAAATAACTATTCTTCATCTACTTCTAACGCATATACTTATTTCCTATCGTCATTAAATCAATTTATGCTTAAAGAATATACCAAACTCGCTTTTTTGTGAAACAAAATCACTTGTACCCCTTTGCTTCTAACCGCCTCAATTAGAAATTATATAAAATATTGTAAAATTAACAAACAAAATCATAAAACACCTTATATAAATATAAAAACTTAATTATACTTTATTCTTATTGAATGATGGGTCACCAACCATCTCCAAAAAACGTACAAATAGGACAGACAGTGGACAGAATTGCCAGTCTCAAGACAACCCTTGAGGATGCCAGACGCAGTCTCTGGCGAAATGTCGGGGAACTACAAGCCTCACGACCACGTCCTACAGCCCAAAAATCTTCTTCAAGATCATCATAGCAACTCCGGCCGTGAAAGTCTACGTGAATACTTACACTACTAGGTTAATTTATACATATAATAATAATAATAATAATAATAATAATAATAATAATAATAATAATAACAATAAATTTTTACTCGATATTTCTACAATAATGGCTAACTCTGTCCTCGTAAAAATACCTACTCGATAATATTAGCGGAATATTGGTCTTATATTTGTGTTTCACCTGTAGTATTACACCATTCACCATTCTTGAAAGTTATTAGAAAATTTGTCAATTTTAATGGACTCCGTCTTCGTCTCCAAACCAGCCGTCGATACCAGGCTGACGATCTGGGCAGTAGCCACCTAAAAGCTGCATTCTTTGCTATATCATCTTTTATTTTTATTTGACAAGCGATCAAAATGAGAGTATTGCATAAGATTGCAGTATTGAATGTATGTTTTAAGTACTTAAATCAATAACATATGTTAAATTCGTTAAAAATATACGTGGCACAATAAATTATTACTAAAATAGTTAAATGTTTAACTTTTTGCTATTAGAATATTTTAAAATGGAACACTAAATCATTAGAAAATAAATATTATGTTTATATTTTATTGTACAATTTACACTGTCCATCAGGGAAATTGATGAAGTATGGCATTTTTCAATTGTGGACATTACACCGTGAGATTATTATTTTTTTCCTGTTTGTAGAGTCTCAAAAAATGTTTAATTCTTTCTATAATTCGAGTAAATGTATGTCTACATTCGACAGAAACATTCATATATTTATCACTAACCGAATCCTTCCCACTCCCCCATGTCCTTTTAACAGATTCATCAGCAGCCGGAATATTAAACATGTCTTTAAAAAACTCAATTTTTAAGTATTTGAGAATATGTAATAATTTGTTTTGTCTAATGCCACCAGGTGTATTTTATGACATTTCTGGCTTTCTCCCCTAGCATTGTCAGAATTGTAATCCATTTCTTAGGTTGGGGCACCTGGAAGGCGGAGTTACGTTACCTCGATGGTATGATAGATGACAAATGATAATGAAGGCTAGGAGAGTTCTTAACTTAAACCTAACCTAACTTTCAAACCATGGGCAACCACAGGTATAATTCCCCATAAGGAAAAATGTGTATGGTTTGACCGGGAATCGAACCAGGGACCTCAGGAACGCTGACCACTAGTTACACTGAAAACTTTGGTCGGTGGATTATATAATTAATACTGTATTTTGCGCGATAGTACGTTTTGTCGTACTTACAACAATGGCGACCATGATTGAAAGTTCATCTTCCCACATTTTGGGGTTGCCAACCTAAATAACAGTACTGCAATAAAATAACTATACTGTAATATTGCATATTACAAACCGCGTGTGGAAAATAAAACCACTGCCCTCAATGTTTTTACTACGTACATTGCATATACAATGTATATAAGAAATATCCAAACGGTAGTGTTAATATACTTTATACGAAACAAATTACTGCATTATAAATGAGCTGAACTTAATTTGAAACAATATGAAACAATAAATACGTACTTGCCACCTTTTTATCGCTAATATTGTCTCACTGTCTCCTGAAATTTCAACTAATAACCATTGCCCACACTGTTAACGTTAGTCAGTTGTTTATATTGAACGCAAATATTTCCAACAAAGATGTTATTATTTTACTATTATTTACTATTTTGAAAACATCATCGCGCAAAAAATAATGTACAACGCACTTTTGGGGAGTGTTTTACAGAATCGAGAAAAGTGTTTAAAAACCGAGCGGTAGCGAGATTTTTAACTTCCAAGATTCTGTAAAAATCACTTCCCAACCTCACATCGTAATATACTATTGTTCCAACAATTGGAAAAAATAAAACAAAAAAATCTATAAAAATTGAATGCTGAAACTTATTTTTACATGAAGATAAAATTGATGGAAAATACTGAAACATGTGTGTATATTGAATATTAATGATTTGTAATTAATAAAATATTAATGTACAACAGACATCACACATAAATATATTTGATAACATCTAACGATATAAAATAGCTTGGAATATAAAGGAAACAGGAAAAATTAAAATTTAATCTGAAAATGTTTTAACGTCCTTCACTTTTTTTCTCATTGATATATTTTCCATGAAAAATTGTTTTATTGCTTTATCTAGAACATGCTGTCATTCGTCAAAAACAATACAAGCCAATATTGACATAGCTATATCCTTTTTACATAGAAATGACAGCATTACAAAGGATTCAATACATATTTTATTTGAAAGTCAATGTCAGACTAAACCACTTCTTGTGATATAAGTCTACCAAGTGTTCAATTCTGACAATAGCACAAAACAAGAGCAGAAAATACAGCATTAGTATATAAACTTTGGCTTTTTTTTTAATTTTAAGTCTCTATTTTAACTTGATTATTTCAGTCATTTGTGATTCGTCATTTGTTATTATAGCTTATCAAATAATTAATTTCTAAAGCAAGGTTAACTAAACTCAAAATATATTTAGAAAGTGCATTAATAATACCTCTGAAGCAACTACAGATCAACAGGACGAAGAGACCCAGGACGATCTAAAAAGCGATGGAGGGATCAATTTCTATCCTGAAGCGAAACAGGCCAATGGCCTAATCCCTGATTGTTATTGATGATGATTAAGAATAAATATATGTATTTTACGTCACTATTTGTATTAATTATTTGTTTCAAGTTGATAGCTTCTGATATTTTGCAAACATTTCTAGTGCAAGACATCAGGTATAACGAAATTTCAAACATAACAGACATATTTTGGAATATTATATCCTACCAGAAGAAGAATTCATGTTTGATATCAGTTATTTTTATGCCTTCCTGTAACTATTCAGCAAATGAGTTAAAGAAAGAGCTTACAGAAGGTATTCATATATATTTAAAAATACCAGTAAAAATTATAGATTTGTTATCCTCAAAGTATGAGGAAGATAATACGCATTTGGGAATGTTAAAAAGATATAGAAAGAAAAGATCGCCATTCGGAATTTCCTATCTCATAGTGGCTAAAGACATTTTTGAACTTCTCCAATATATAAATTCTACCAATCCATCTTGGAGACCAGATGCAAACATATTGTTTTTAATATCAGAAAAAAGCAATAGTTCATGTTATGAGTCTTTATTTAAGACTCTCTGGATTGAATACAATATAATAAATGCTATTTTATACGTAAATGATAATAATGCTGAAAATGTCTGGAGTTACAATCCATTCAGCAAAAGATCTGATATGGAATATGGTGAAATGTTTAGTTTAATCAAGAATGGAGTATTTGACAACTATTTAAGTGTTAATATTAAACATTTAAACATGAATGGATATGTTGTTAAAGCTTCTGTTCTTACAATTAGCCCATTTAACAATACAATAAAATATATGGACCATTATATCTTGGAAACCCTTGCTAAGGAATTGAATTTCACAGCAGATACAGAAGAAATAACTACTGTTGAATCAGTTGAATTAGAAAACGGCACAATTACTGGTGCATTAAACGAAATTGCTTATAACAACAAAGATCTCGTAATGATAAGTAAAATCGTTCAAAATTTCATATCTATAGATGTAGAATATGTATTACCAGTTGTAAGGAATGGTAAATGTTGCGTTGTTGTACCAAAAGCAGCCAAAGTGCCATCATGGTTGTCTTTAATTGGATGCTGTAGCAAAGAAGTTTGGGTTTACATATTTTTAAATAGTGTTGTATGCCTAAGTTTTTGGTACTGTTTAAGAAAATTATCTTTCCAACTCAATTTAAACAAAAGAGAGACACAAATACAAGAATCTCTCAGAATTATTTTGAATGCACTTCTTCCAACAACATTTTCAAAACTTACGCTGATAAAATTAATATCAGAAAGAACCTTCATATCTTCTTGCATGTTATGGAGTATAGTTATTAGTAATGTTTTCCAAGGCGTACTTTTCAAGTTTCTGAAGAATCCTAACTCCTATAAAGAAATTAATAATCTACAAGATGTGCTGGAATCAGGATTGCCATTATTTGCAGACGACTTGGAACTTTACGAATACTTCCATACATTAGATACAGATGCTGCTAATAAACTCTTTGAAAGACTTGAAGTTAATGACAGAGGAAGTAAAATATTGAAGAATATAGCGACTTATAAGAATGAAACAGTGCTTATAACATATTTGACTGCTACACAAATCATGGAAACATCTCCTTATTTCAACAAAATACACATAGCAGAAGAATGTCCTATAACTTACATAGCAAGTTACTTCGTTCCCAGAGGATCTGTTTATTTACCACACATACATGATGTAGTTACCAGACTTTACGAAGCAGGATTTACTGAATGGTGGTATAAAAGTGCATGGGATCAATATTTTTTGCAATATCGTTTCAAGTACGCTAGAGAAATTAATGTAAGTTACGCTCACAAGCCCTTCTCATTGAAAGATATTTTTGTGGCTTTCATTGTCCTGTTAATTGGTATATGTGTAAGTATATTAATTGCTATTATAGAATATTTGAAGAAATGATATGTGGCAGCGACCAATATAGTAACAGATCAACTATTGATTTTGGTAATATAAGTTACTCAAATTAGAATACTAGGGAATTCGATAAGAGAAGTCAGACAACACAGCTATAATATCACAATATTATATTACGATGCAAAGTTGGGAAGTGGTATTCAGAGAATTGAGAAAAGTGTTTAAAAATCGAGGTTTTAATCCCCGAGATTCTGTAAAACACTTCGCAAATGTGCGTTGTACATTATTTTTTGCGCGATGGTGTTTTCAAAATAATAAATTGTAGTATAATAACATGTTTGTTGGAAATATGTGCGTTCATTATAAACAATTGAGCAACGTTAACAGTGTGGACAATGTTCATTAGTCGAAAATACAGGAGGCCGTGAGACTTTCTATTAATAAAATGGCCGCAAGTATGTTTTTATTGTTTTATATTGTTTCAAATAAAGTTCAGTTCATTTAAAATGCAGTGATTTGTTTCGTATAATGTATATTAACACTACCTTTAGGATATTTTTTTGTGTATACATTGTAGGCCCTACATAGTACGCGTAGAGGGCAGTGGTCTTACTTCTCGCACGTGGATGTAAATGTAATATTACAGTATAGTTATTTAGGTTGGCAATCCCTAAATGTAGGAAGTTGAACATTCAATCATGGTCGCCATTGCTGTAAGTACGATAAAACGCAATATCGCGCAAAAAATATTTAGGTTACTTTTGAAAGTACGAACTTCATTTATAGTCTATTATCAAGTCAACTATATGTTGCCAAATCCTTAGATGACGGCGCACTCTATCTACAGTACCATTTCAGGATATCTCTTTCATCTGGAGCAAACTTGATATCAAATCTTGATTATAATAGAATGTCTCGTACAAATTCTTTGATTTTTGAGAATAAGTTATAGTCACAAGGGCTGCTGTCTGGTGAATTTGGTGGATGTTCCAGGTACTTCCCAATCCCAACTTTTAAACAAATTCTACTGAACATCTTTTTAGGGCGGTATTACTTTACAAAATGTGAGAAACAGCGAATGCATTCACAAAATATTGTTGTTTTGAGATTTTTCATTACTACAGATTTATACAAGAATGCCTGCTTAACAACATGCTACAAGATTACAGTGGCCACCACTAGGATCGCTGTTTTACAACAATGTTGCTCTTACTTGCCCTAGTATTTTATTATAATACTATTGTTTTAGTCAAGTCCCAGTTCAGGGACCCTATTTATGACCAAAAAGAACAATGGACTGTATGATGCGTAGGTAATGTAACGTATTTAAGAATTGTAATTAGTAACAAGAAAACCCAACAAAAAAAAAGGGTGGATCAGACTCAGTAGCTGTGGTGGAAGCAACTGATCTAAGGAACGGAAACCCTAAAATAAAATAACCTGGTCCTGGTAAAATAAAACATGCTTGTAAATCTCAAAACTGTAAAAAATAAGGTTATACAAAACACTCATTAAACCAGTAGTTACATATGCTTGTGAAACTTGGAACCTGAAAGAAACAATAAAACAGAAATTACTAATTTTTTAAAGAAAAATTTTAAGAATAATGTTTGGACCAAACAGAGAACTGATAACTGTTGGATAATCAAAACAAATAACGAACTAACAAATTAATCAAAAATCAGAATATAGTAAGCCATATAAGATCTCTCAGAATTGGCTGGCTTGGACATTTGATAAGAATGGATGATCAGAGACTGGTCAAAAAACTGTACAAATGGAAACCTAGAGGAGCTGTTGGAAGACCGAAGATCAGACTGGAGAATGATACAATGGACGATCTAAAGACAATGAATGTGACTAATTTAAATATGGCAAGAGACAGATTGGCATGGAGGAGGATTGTTAAGAAGGCCATAACTTTCGCTTTTGAAGTTGTCGTGCTTTAAGATGATGATGAATAAGAAACTTCAATAGAACTTAATTTATTTTAAATCACATAAAAATACACATTAACATTTTCACTTCACATTTGTATTCAAAGAATTCACTGCAAATTTAGTAATCTTCCTTTGTAACGCATTTCTGCGGATATGGGATGTGCGTGGTACTTGCACGAAACTTTAGCCGCATCTGAGGGCTTGAGTCTCACGCAAGATATTACAAGCATTCAGACCAAAGCGTCCAGAAGCTTCTTTTTATAAAGGAACTTAATTTCGCGCACAAAGAATGACCGCGAAAAGCTACAAGAGCCAATGGGAAAATTAACATATTTAATTATTTGCCGCCCAACTATGTTAAGACAAAAAGTATGTAAGAATGACTTGCGATGTTTTTGATGACGTAAGTGTTATAGATTATTCCATAAGAACTTCAATGCAAGAAGGACTTATAATACATGTATTACGCAATTAAATGCAAGTCACACAAAACTGTCAAATAAATCTACCGGTATATAATAAAACTAAGTCATCTTCATCTTCAAGGTATGGGCCTGTTGGCCCGTTCCGCTCCCCGGTGCACTATATGCTGCAGGTGCAGTTCGTCCTTCCAACGTCGTTTTGGTCTTACTACATTTCTTCGGCCTAGAGGTTTATAATGAAGCAGCTGTTATGATAAACGATTATATGGCATTCTTTGTACATGTTCAAACAAAAAGTAAAATAGAAAATCATTCAAAATTGTTATTTTTTAAATACTCGTATGTTACAGAAAATTCAAAGTAGTATACAGATAAATTTAGGATTAGCTTTTTCTGAGATTTTTATACACATGTTAAGGCATTTGAGAATATATACTTAGGAAACAAAATAAGGAAACTTAATTCAGTTTAACATCTCACCTTATAGCTATTTTTATATGCTACACGTCACCCGGGCCTTACAGTGATACGACCTATCGAGAGGGGGATTTTAAACTATGAATCTCACAATTAATATTTGATCACACAAGGAAAGGTGGATCTCCTCGAATAGGGAAGAGTTTAATGTCAGGGCCTCCACCGAGAGAACACAACATTAACTAGAAACACGCCATTCACATGCTTTCATATTAAATATTGCGAATACGATCATGATGATTATGATGACCAGATGATATTCGGACACAGTTTGGACCTTATCGTTACCTGACAGTTGTATAGTCAGATATTTACAACATTACGTCCAAAAATAAACACTTGAAACTGCTCCATCAATACCTACATATAAAAAAATTAAATAAGTTGTAACATGACTTAAAAATACATTTTCTGAAGAAGTAAACGTGTTATTTAAGATTTCTTTATAGTAATAGTATATTACGATGCGAGGTTGGAAAGTGGTTTTTATAGAATCGAGGAAAAATGTTTAAAAACCGAGCGATTGCGAAGTTTTAAATTTCCGAGATTCTATAAAACACTTCACAAACGTGCGTTGTACATTATTTTTTGCGCGATGGTGTTTTGAAAATAATAGATAATAGTAAAATAATAACATATTTGTTGGAAATATTTGCGTTCATTATAAACAACTGACTAATGTTAACAGTGTGGGCAATGTTTATTATTTGAAACAATAGGAAACATAGCATGAAAATGCTATGATTGCAGTGAAAGACCAGCCTTCGCGCAGAATTACTATGGATGGAACCTGTGAAAGAACAACCTAAAAGGTAACCTAACGCGATTTAATCACTCTAACCTGTGAAAGAATGTAACTCCCAAAAATAAATAATTATATTCTATTGTATAGTATTCTGCCCGAGGGCGTGTCTTTCAGTGCAATCATAGAAATTTCGTGCTACGCTTTGCAACTTTACTAGGGAATTATAGGTGTGGTGGCTTCCCGTTGCTTTCCACGCAGGTGAAGGATGATGATAATGATAAGGATGATGATGATGGCCAGATGATTTTCAGGAACCGTTGGGCCCTAGGCTTCCTGACTTTTGTCATATAGGTGAAGAAAAACCCCGAAAAAACCTCACCCAGGAGCCTGTCCCCATCGGGAATCGAACCCGAGCCCGATGTATAAAAAGACAGCACACTACCTCGAGACCACAGCGGTGGACAAATCCTGAAATTCTGAAATATATGTGTACAGTTAATTACTACATACTCTATGTTGGCTGCACTGGAATACGTCTTTGTTGTTGCATAGAATATTCGTTAAAATCAATACGGCTACCACAACTTCATGCTACGTATGTATTTAAAAATCATAGAAAAATATAAGGAATTAATTGTTAGAAAAGGTGTAAAAATCATTGTAAATGGTGGGAAATAATTTGAAAAATGAAACATTCTCCTCCTCCTTCTACTACAAGGTTTAGGCTATGCAGCCTGTTCCGGCGAAGTTAAAAGTGGAGTCCATCTTCTACGTGGTCGGCCAACATCTCTTGTTCCTCTGGGATTATACAGGAATGTTCTTTTTGGTATTCTTTCGTTGTTCATTCTCATTAAGTGTTCTGTCCATTTCTTATTATTTTCGCTGATTTTATCTTCAATTTTATATATATTTAATTCTTCTCGTGTAGTTTCATTCTTTATTCTATCCGCTCTTGTGCATCCATTCACATTACGTAAAACATTAAGAACAAAATTTGACAGAAGTTTATGAAGGAATTAAAAAAGTCGCGCTACAGGTTGTAGAGTTAAGCCATAAGTTTAATACCGTCATTTTGTGAATATGCAGTAGTAGTAGTAGTAGGACTTTATTAGACAAAAAGTAAGATATTTACAATATTATTTACAAATATGGGTCGCACGGGCAGTAAGCCGTACGTGCTGTTGACAGTCCATTACAATAAAGTAATAATTGCTACTAGTGTGAAGAAAAATAAACAAAAAAAGCAATAACATTACAATTAAATAATAACAAAATAGCATTATACACTAAAAAAACCATAACATTACAATTACATAAAGAAAACACAGTAATATTACAATTAAATAATAACACAATAGCATTATACATTAATTAATTTATATGTAATTATTAAGAATTAATGTTATTGCATTTTGATAACATATATTTATTCATGAATGAGTGTTGTTCTTATTTTCCGCGTTTTGTCCAGAAATTTACCCAAGTTTATCCAATTTTCTGGATTTACCAATAACTCGTAGCATGCCAATCTTTCCCGATTTGAATTTAGAAATCTTTCCGGTAATAACTGAGGTCTCCAATATTCTAAATCATTACATTGTTCTAATATATGTATCTCATCTTCAAATTTCCCGCACATTGGACATATTCACATATCGTGATCTTCGCTAATTTTTTGAAATTTCCATGCCCCTAGCCTAAACCAAGCAAGCCCTGATCTCTCTTTAAATCCTAGTTTACAGTGCCTGATACTGTCATTTTCTATTTTCTAGGCATATTATAAGACCGATAAAGTACTGAAATCATAGTATGAAATAAAATATTTCAGCGTTAGATATGTATCCATAAAATAAAACTAATGTCATTCTTATTGGAAACTAATATTTCTAAATGATTAACTGAATCATATACGGTTGATAAAATGTTGCTGTTATGGAATAACAAGCTTAGGTTAATTTGTGTAAACGTGGGATAATATTCCTTAATTATACTTCATGTTCATGCGTTCAGTTGCATTCTGTCGTAAAATGGCGACACATTTGTCCATGCTAATGAAACAAATGAAGCGAATAAACTCATTACCGTCAAGTTATTTCCAACAAATGGTCGTAAAATCATATTATGTTTACTTCCTACCAATTCATTTATTTCTCTCGTTTAACACTGCTTTCCACTATCCTAAAAGCAGTATTCCCATGTAATAAATTAATAATTTATTTCATTTCAATCCATTGCATTCCATTACTGCAATTTAACCTCTCACCATATGAACTACGTTCCACACACAACTCGGGCCTTACAGTGACAAGACCTGTCGGGAGAGGGATTTTAAACTATGGATTATGCACAAACTGTTTTGACCACACAAGGACATGGAGGGTCTCCCCGAATGAGAGATCAGCTTGATGTCAGGGCCTCCTCCGAGACAACACAACGTTAGGACGAAACACACCAAGTTCTTCAAAACGTGAAACATTTCGAATATCTTGGTACGACGTTGAAAATGAACGGAAAGTGGAAAAAACACATTGATATGGCATTATTTAAAGGGAGGGGACAACTTAACAGTGTACTCGGTATTCTGGGTCGAGTGCCTAATATTCCAGTCAGCACATTAGAAAAAATGTATGGAGCTATGGTCAGGCCAGTCATGCACTATAGTAGTGAGATTTGGGGTTTCCAAAGAACGGAAATACGAAAATAAGGTATATACGCATTTTCTAAAGTATATTATAGGACTTAGTAAGGCCGTTTCCTAACTGTGGAATTTTATATGAATTCGGGTCATTCCAGGACGACATTAACTGTAAAATTCGTGTATCAAATACTGGTTGCGAGTAATCCAAGGTGAACAAACAATGCTTAGAGCAATTTGCTACGACCACCAAATTAAAAACATAGATGTTAAATTTTGGGCAGACGAGGTTAGGAGAGAACTCCAAAAGATTGGGATGGGCTGGATATGGGAAAAAAGGGACTGAAAATCGCAAGACCGTGTGGAGAAAAATAAGGAGGAGGTACTTAGATGTAAATCAACAATATACCTTCGCCGAATGTACAGGAAAACGTTCACTGTGTTTACAAAGAGACCTAAAACACGTTCTGGGGAAAAGAATCGTATATACTTAACCTAGGATTTAAGGAGAGATCAGGGCTTGCTTGGTTTAGGCTAGGGGCATGGAAAGTTCTAAAAATTACCGACGATCACGATATGCGAATATGTCCAATGTGCGGGAAATTTGAAGATGAGATACATATATTAGGAAAATGTAATGATTTAGAAATTTGGAGACGTCAGTTATTACCGGGAAAGATTTCTAAATTCAAATCGGGAAAGATTGGCATGCTACGAGTTATTGGTAAATCCAGAAAATTGGATAAACCTCGGTAAATTTCTGGACAAAACGCGAAAAATAGGACAACACTCATTCATGAATAAATATATGTTATCAAAATGCAATACCATTAATTATTAACAATTATATATAAATTAATTAGTGTACAATGCTGTTGTGTTATTATTTAATTGTAATATTAATGTGTTTTTCTTTATGTAATAGTAATGTTAATGTTTTTTTTAGTGTATAATGCTATTGTGTTATTATCTAATTGTAATATTATTGTTTTTTCTTTATGTAATTGTAAGGTTAATGTTTTTAGTGTATAATGCTATTGTGTTATTATTTAATTGTAATATTATTATTGTGTTTTCTTTATGTAATTGTAATGTTATTGCTATTGTGTTATTACTTAATTGTAATATTATTGTGTTTTCTTTATGTAATTGTAATGTTATTGCTGTTTTTGTCTATTTTTCTTTACACTAGTACCAATTATTACTTTATTGTAACGGACTGTCAACAGCACGTACGGCTTACTGCCCGTGCGACCCATATTTGTAAATAATATTGTAAATATCTTACTTTTTGTCTAATAAAGTCCTACTACTACTACTACCATTCACACACACACACACACACTCATACTAAACTCGGCTAATATGATGATGATTATAACGGTCAGATGATGTTCGGGAGCATTTGGGCCTTAACGTTTCCTGATGTTTGTCACCCAGGAAACTTGTCACAACCGGGGAACGAACACGAGCCCGCCGATACGAGGCAGCGACGTTACCCCGAGACCACAGCTTTGGACTATTCCCTTAAATAATAATAATAATAATAATAATAAATAATAATAATAATAATAATAATAATAATAATAATAATAATAATAACAATAATAATAATCCATACATAGTAATTCTGCCCGAAGGCAGGTCCTTCACTGCACTCATAGCATTTTCATGATAATGATAAGGATGATGATGATTATGACCATATGATTTCGGGGACCGTTTGGGCCTTAAAGTATTCCTGACATTTGTCTTACACGTGAGGAAAAACCCCGATAAAAACCTCACCCAGAAAAACTGCCCCGACCGGAGATCGAACAAGGCAGCATGCTACCTCGAGACCACAGCTGTGGACATAATAATAATAATAATAATAATAATAATAATAATAATTATTATTATTATTATTATTATTATTATAAACAATCATAATTAATTTACTGACAGAGTTAAGATCATAAGACCATTCTTCCATTCACACAATGAAAAAAATTCTTCATGTTGTTCTTCACTTCCTGTTTTAGGCATTAGTTAAATTATATACAGAAAAAAACTAAAGATTAAAACAAAAATAATTATTAGTAAATATTTGTTCAAATTAAAGTAAAATTGGGGTCTTATGGTCCATTAAGCGATTAGCAAGTAATAAACTCAAAGCCTCTAAAGCGGCCCCTACGCAATCAATATTTACGTCAATATATTGCACGAGTATCACACAAACTCATACTAAATATGGCGAATGTAATGATGATTATAATGGCCTGATGATGTTCGGGACCGTTTGGGCCTTAAAATTTCCTGACGTTTGTCTTAAAAGTGAGGAAAAACTCTTAAAACAACTCTCAACCAGGAAACTTGTCAGGGCCTGGGAACGAACACAGGCCCGCTGGATAGAGGCAGCGACACTACCCCGAGACCACAGCTTTAGACTTTTAGACTATTCCCTTAATTTTTTTTTATTTGAGGATTGTTTTTGTTATTTACACAGGTATCCTCAACCAACATACACATTTTTTTTCTTCCTCACTTCCCGGTTTTGCGTGTCTGCTTCTGTCATATTTCTCTTCATGTTGTATTGAATTCCCTTTATCCACGTTGGCTTTGGCCTACCATGTTTCAATTTTCCAGGAGGTTATAGCGAGTATTACCCCCTCACTCTCTGCTTTAAGCATTTGTAGCGAGTATTATTACCTCGGTCTGCTTAACTATTTGTACGTAGAGAGAGATTACGATGCTACCCATGAATAAACCACGCATCTAATACCATTTATAGCTGCTACCATCCGGGATCGCTGGGTTATGGTAATGCTGTATTTTAGCAAAGTGCTCCAGATATCTAATGAAGTTAATTACAAGAAAACAAGTCCTGCCTCGGGCCCATAGGACGGCGGCTAACCAGTCATCTTTCTTTCTCTAATTGAACATGCATATAAATATAAATACTGACTATAACTTTTGCCATGGAACGGAAACTAACTTCGTTATAAGGATAGAGAAATGATAGTAAACTCCTTAAATGATGACAAAGGGCGTAACATAAAAGATAAGCTTTTAATAAGAAAATAAGTGTGGATTATATAAAAAACAAAATAATGAATACATAACATAAATTGATCTCTGATCAGTCGATCAGTCACAAACAGTAACCAAATATAATAGAACAATAACGTACCATTTAAACTATCACACGCATACATGTCTAAGTCCTATTGGAAATCCTTCTTCCATGTTTGCTTAGACGAAATCAACTCTAACCGTTCCTCGGTTACAATCCACTTGCTCATCTTCTCATTCACCATGTTATCCTCGCAAGTTCATGGTGCACTTGAGTTGGATTCACAGACTGAATCCCCTTCTAAAGAACCAAACGCCACTTAGTGAGCCGATCGAATGATGAAGTCCGTTGAGATAACCGAGCATTTATCAGGTTCGCGAATGGAAGGGATATGCGCAGTAGAGATACGCGAGGAAAGGGCAAAAAGGGAAGGGGTAACCACACGGAACACAGGAACATTGGCAAGCTTCACAAATGTTCTTCAGTAGGGAGGAGCACACAGATGTATAACTGAACCGAAAAAAAGGCACTTTCGGTTCAATAGCTCTCCCTACACCCTCCGGGTAACAGAAAAGAGTCCATAGGCTTGACAGTAATGTCCAAAGAAGCAATCCCACGTTGGGAGGGGAACATAAACACTATTGGATTCCAGCGGTAACTTCAAAGCAAATCTTCCATCGTCCCCAATATCACGATCACCACACCTGCTTTCATGTAGACTATTCCAGCGCTGAAAAATATACTCCAATTTGCTTCAGCCGCCATAGCACACACATTGCGGGTGTTCCAGGTGAAGACTCGGGTGACGATAATCATCGGATTGCCGGATCGCAATCCCGTTCCACCGCTTTCCAGGAATCCATAGTCCCAAAGCCGCTATGTCGGTCAGCTGGGCACTCGGGGGTCGGCCGGATCCTCCAAGCGCTCGACTGCCGAACACTCCAGGCATACAGACTGTAGAACTGCCAATGTTTAAGGAAAGGTAACTGAAACAAAGAACAGGCGGAAACAGGAAAGCAGAACCATAGATATGCTAATTTAACATGTGTCATTATACAAAGTATTTAGCTTTAACATTCAGCTCTTTTCATTTATAACAAACATGCTTGAATTTACTCCATCGTATTACATATTTTGACCTGCCTGAGATGTTATTTTACAATGTGGTCATGGACGCTGACTAACTTCTACTCACTCTTTTCTAGAATTTAGTTTGCGTCACATTAGTAAGACCTGAACCACCTATACAGAAACTCATTCTAGTAACTCAAACATCGAAAAGAATGACACAATCAGCCCAAATACTTATATTCATCAGTATTATATTCTACTATCCCAAAGGAGCATATATACATATATAAATAAACTACGTAAACTAAGATTGACATTCTCTAGACAGATGCCCATACCACTGACATTTCCAACATTGAAGATTCTTATTAATATTTGTTCAGGCTGGGAGAGAGAATTCATATGATCTTTAAGCCGCTGACGTAATATGTTTACGTCACCTTCAACTTCTATACCTAGCAGGCTTAATTCACGAACGAGCTTATCTTTGGATATTATATCTACCCAGCTAGGCATGTTTACTAAGTATAATAAACACAAGATGTAAACAACTATAGGCAAACGTAGTATTACATACATAAATCAGTCTCTGTTCTGGTATAAAGAAAGATGAGTTGATGTTTACGTAACATAAAACAAACACGTAAACTAATGCTTAATAACTTCAACTTAAATACAGCATATCTTTCAATATGAAAAGCACAAAGCGAATGCCTTGCTACAATTTGGGCGCAATTAAACCCCAAAAAACCAAACCCTTAACCACGCTCTGAGAAACCATTTGTGGCGTGTAGTATAACCCCCACTCTCTGCTCTGCCTCGGGCCAATTGAAGGCGGCTAACCATTCATCTTTCTTTCCTAATTGAACATGCATATAAATATAAATACTGACTATAACTTGCATGGACTGAACTAACTTCGTTATAGGATAGAGAATGATAATAACTCTTAAATAATAATAAAGGGCGTAACATAAAAGATAAGCTTTTAATAAGAAAATAAGTGTGGATTATATAAAAAACAAAATAATGAATACATAACAGAAATTGATCTCTGATCAGTCGATCAGTCACAAACAGTAACCAAAATATAATAGAACAATAACGTACCATTTAAACTATCACACGCATACATGTCTAAGTCCTATTGGAAATCCTTCTTCCATGTTTGCTTAGACGAAATCAACTCTAACCGTCCCTCGGGTTACAATCCACTTGCTCATCTTCTCATTCACCATGTTATCCTCGCAAGTTCATGGTGCACTTGAGTTGGATTCACAGACTGAATCCCCTTCTAAAGAACCAAACGCCACTTAGAGAGCCGATCGAATGATGAAGTCCGTTGAGATAACCGAGCATATATCAGGTTCGCGAGTGGAAGGGATGTGCGCAGTAGAGATGCGCAAGGAATAGGGTGAAAAGGGAAGGGGTAACCACACGGAACACAGGAACATTGGCAGGCTTCACAAATGTTCTTCAGTAGGGAGGAGCACACAGATGTATAACTGAACCGAAAAAAAAGGCACTTTTGGTTCAAGGTATTCATTTCAATACTTCTTTGTTTGTTTCTGTGTCCCTTCTTCTCATTATATATCCATGTCATCTTAGTTGGATTTCTTCAATCTCTTGTACAATATATTTTGGATCAGACTCTTAGCTGCAGTGAAAGCAACTGATTTATGATGGACTCCAGAAAAAATCTCTGGTCCTCCAGGTTGGGGGTTGATGCTATGGGCCAGCTCCTCATACATTGTAAAAAAACATAATGCTAAAAAGAAAAAATCTAGCCTCGGATACAACGACAAAGCAAAAGAAATAGGACAGTGCATATAGGATGTTGGAATGTACAGGAATTGATGCATTTCCTTAATAATAATAATAATAATAATAATAATAATAATAATAATAATAATAATAATTTATTTACTGGCAGAGTTAAGATCGTAAGACCGTATCTTCCAATCACACAATGAAAAAATTATATACAGGAAAAAAAAAAACTTAAGATCAAAACAAAAATAATTATTAGTAAAAATTTGTACAAATTGAATTAAAATTGGAATCTTATGGTGCATTAAGCGATTAACAAGTAATATACTCAAAGCCTCTAACGGACAACTCCTCTTCCACCTATATGTGTTTACCCTGCTAACCCGAGCAACCTAGCGGAAGATTGGGTAGCCAACCCCAGCGAGAAACTAGGTCGGTGAACCAACTGTGGTGGTGGGGCTGCTGCTTTTCAGCCTAGATATTTGTAACAATCAATTTTAAGAGACGCAAACACTCCGACAGTAAAGTATGGGTGTAGATGAGACTCCATAACCTAGGTGAAGTTAATATTAAAAAAATTCCAGACTATGTAGCTGTGGTCTATAATTGGCGTTTCTTGCAGCCGTTTCTCTCTCAAGGGCATCGTCAGTGGCGAGTGCTTCTAGGTGATGTTGCTTTGTCGTAGACTCAACTGTGAATGAAACGTCTGGAAGAAACGCCAGTTTAGACCACGGCCACATAGTCCGGAATCTTTTAATATTATGATTACCGGCCGTGAAAGCCTGCATTCCACCAGGTGAAAGTAACTCGTCTAAGGGAAGGACAGCCCAAAATCATACGAGCAAAGGCTGGCCCAGTAACCCATCGGAGGTTCATATTATGCTCCTAGAACCAAGTTGTCTCGGAACCAGATTAGAGTTTTTGTGACAACTACACTAAAGTAAAGGGGGAACGCCGATTGCATAGATGGTTAAAACAATACGCTACAAAGCGGAAGGATGAACATTCGAGTCCCGGTGGGTCAGGATTTTTAAACTGACCTTAAGCTTCTGGTGGCACCATGGCCGAGGTCGACTCAGCCTCTAACCGAAATGTGTAGCAGACGCTTGGTCTGGGGGTAAAGACCGCCATCAATTAGGGCTGACAACCCAGTTGACATCAAGTGCCGATTGTCTAGAAAAAGTTGGAACCTTAACCTCCTACTACTCCAAGGGTCTCCTATGGCCTGTTGTGGGATCACTTTACCTTTACGTGCCGTATAATAGACCATAATGACTAGAGTCCGGAATTTTATTTAATAAAAGATAAGAGTCCACCGCTGTGGTCTCCAGGTAGCGTGCTGCCTTGTAACGCAGCGGGCCCGGGTTCGATCCCTAGTCGGTACAGTTTTTCTGGGTGAGGTTCTTATCGGAGTTTTTCCTCGCCTGTAAGACAAATGTCAGGAAAACTTTAAGGCCCAAACGTTCCCCGAAATAATATGGTCATCATCATTATCATCATTCATATCATTATCATCATAATCATCATCCTTCACCGGTGTGGAAAGCAACGGGAAGCTACCTCACCTACAATTCCCTAGTAAAGCTGCAAAGCATAGCTTAAAAATGCTATGATTGCAGTGAAAGACCTGCCCTCGGGTAGAATTACTATGTATGCATGGAAAAGATAAGAATACAATAAAGAGTCCACCGCTGTGGTCTCGAGGTAGCGTGCTGCCTTGTGACGCAGCGGGCCCGGGTTCGATCCCAGGTCGGGACAGTTTCTGTGGGTGAGGTTTTTATCGGGGTTTTTCCTCACCTGTAAGACAAATGTCAGGAAAGCTTTAAGGCCCAAATGGTCCCTGAAATCATATGGCCATCGCAATCATCATCATCACCATTCATATTCATCTTAGATTAAGCTTGGGATTAGGGACTTTCCTGGCGCACCACTATCATCATCATCACCCATCATATCATCGGTACAACGTAACCCCGCCTTCCATTCGTCCCAACCTTAGAAGTGGGTTACAAGTACGCCATGCCAGGAGAGAACACCTGGAATGTCGAAAGACAACCTGGGGCATTTGCAAAAAAAAGAAAGAAAAAAAAGATTACAATAAAGATAGTATACATTATTCAATTGTTTGTGTGTGAAACCAAGTTAAAAGACAGTCAGGAGTCTTACTTCTCATTATACTATTCAACTGTTTGTGTGTGGAACCAAAACAAAATACAGTCATAAGTCTATCTTCTCATTATAATACGTAGCAATCTTACCTTTAGTACATAAAAATCCGGATTCTAGTGATGACAATTATTATTTAAATATTTGAATAGAGTGGGACACACATTCATGTATTGTGCGGTAAGAAGAAGCTACGTATATATTTATAACGTGGAAATTGACTAATGGTCTATACAATTTCAAACTGTAATAACTAGATATAAATAATTACTCAAACTCGTCATTATATATTTATGCAGAATGGAAAAATGTACGGAAGGACGTGGATTTCAACTCTGCATTCAAAAATAATTACACTGATTTAAAAAATGTATTATTGTACATTTGATGTAGCCTAAATGGGATTGTTAATAATTTTTAAAATGAAACAAAATTGTGTTCTAACTATCGCTAATTCATTATTTAAGATAATTTTCATAATATAAACATATGGTCATAAATATTTAATATATTCACACAGCGAATAAAGCTTCTGCATATAACGTAATTGTGCTTTTCAAAGTCTATTCCAAACTGTTAACAAAAGGCGTTATATAAAATTCTTACAGAAGGATACACTGTATTTTTATGTTTGCTTGAAAAACGAAATAAGTTACAATTATATCTTCCAATTCAAAATCTATGTTTGACTTACCATCTTAAAAATCCTAACTTTGTTGTTAATATTCGACATATATTTCTATATTTTATTTTTCTTTCCGATTTTTTTTAACCTGGCTCCTACTGAAGATGAAATTTATACAGTCAAATACAATTTTCGAGTACAACAAACTGAATGTATACTTTTAATAATCATGTTTGAACACCGTTGAGGTTAAAATTCTTTCAATTAAACAAAATAAGAATTTCTTAGGATGAAGCATGTCTTTGAAAGGCCTTGAATTTTAATAGTGTAACGAAGTTTATAACAGAAACTACTATAGTTGAGGATGACTGTTTTATAAGGTACATATTTTTTTTTTAATTGAAACAAAATGAATTCCTGAAATTACAGAATATTTTGTATACAGTAATAATGTAAGCAGAAAAGCTTATAAATAGTGATACAAATGTGCATTTATTATTTAATAGGCAAGGTGTAGGAAAACTATTGTTATATAATACTGACAGTACATGGAATTATATAATGAATTAATTAGATCCAATCCAGATCTAAGTAAACTGAACATAGTTAGTTTCAAAAAAGGAATTAAATTAATTATTTCAATTAATTAATTAATTAATTAATTAAGTGAATACAATTAATTAATTAAATAAAATTAAATAAAAATAAGTTCATCAAGTAAACACCAACTCAATTGATTATTTAATACAATTAATCATTTGTATATTATAAAATAATAAATATAAAGCATATATTTTGCTTATATTATTATAAATCAATATATTACTAATTACTTTCTTCTGTATTATTGGTTTTAATCCATCACATTATATGATTTATATTATTTTATGTATATCATTATCCATTACACTAATTTTTTTTGTTCGAATAAGTCTTATTCCCAACACATTATTATGTTTATTTGTATGTGTCATAATTCATGTAAAAATGAAACTGGCCCCAACATTAAATGTATATATTCTACTTGTATTATTCGTGTAACTGAACTGCACCCGAGCACGAGAACTTGCTCATTCAGGTGTCTATACTGTATATAACATTTATTTGTGAATATAATTTATTCTTATTCTTAAAAATTAAGTTTTGACCATTATTTTTATTCCCACAAATAATTTAATTTTGTCGCAATCAAAATGTTGAAAATTAGTTATAATCAACATGCCATCATCAGCTTAGGGCGCTATAGAACAAATTGACTCAGAGCATCCCGAATTCTTTCCCTCCATCCTTCTACATGCAAATATTGAATTTTCTACCTTCTGGACTTCAGCATTCAATTCTCTTCTGTATACATACGTCCCAACGTTTCCTTGGTGAATGTAAAAGTATTTTACCATATATGTTCTAGTGAAAACTTATTTTCCATATTCTTAACTCCCATCCTTTGTAGATGACCAGCCCAATGTAATTTTCTAAGATTGATATATTTTCCTCTTTCTCCTAAGAACCGTACGTTAGAAATAATTTATCATAATTTCTACTTATTCAGCAAAGCATTTTTAAACTCACAATATATTTTTTTAGAATATTAAATTAAGAAACAATAATTTACAGAACTCCACAATTGCCGGTCTCAAGTCCGGATGAGAAAGGAGGAGGGGATGGAGTATCAGCTCGTTAAAATTCTAGGTTCAGCTGACCTGGCTGAGAGTACCTTGTAAGGGTCCCTAGTCAGGGTTACGGTGAAGACTCCAATGGCGAATGCAGCAGAGTAGGAGACCTACGGTATGGTGCTGACTGCGGATGAGGCAATAAAGGATGGATCAGACTCTTAGCTGCAGTGAGAGCAACTGATATATGGCGGACTCCAGAAAATGTATATGGTCCTCCAGGTTGGGGTTTGATGCTATGGGGCAGCTCCTCATACATTGTAAAAAAAATGTAATTGTATATTTTTGATTGAGGATACCTATGTATATAACACAAATAATCCAGAAATAAAAATAATGTATAGGGAAGTTCGGGTAATGTGGACCCTTCTCTTTGAGTGGATATCCTGAAATAAAAATAGTTTATAGGGGAATTCGGGTAATGTGGACCCTTCTGTATGAGTGGACCCTGATAATATCTTCTTCAATTAATGCTGTCCTCGAAAAGAAAATATTTTAACTTCTTCCCCTTCAACAACTTTGACCGGTTCAAGGTCAGTTTCTTTTATTCTTTCTGCGAAGAAGGGTTTATTTGTGATATTTATGAAAATGACCACTTTAAAAGGTTTTCAAGATAAGAATCAATTCTTAATTGCTGCTATTGAATATTACAAATGTTGAAAAAACTCCTAAATATATTAAATTATGTAGATGCTGTTTTAATGTACTGATGGGTTTGGTTTGATATTGTGACATGGTGGTTGTATAAAATTATTAAACATAACAAAGGAATTCTATTAATGTGGACCCTCCACGACGACCTGGATTCACTTTACACGAACACGTATATTCTATTAATGAGGATGCTATCTGTAAAAACTATTCACTTAATTAGTTTTATTTAATATCCTTGTAATTTTATTAAACCCAAAGACCGTCGCTTTCTGCAGTTGAAAAACGTGTGAATGTTATAATCAACAATTTTTCAAAACATTAAATAAATAATTATGATCAGTCATAAATATTTTCAGATTAATCTGTGCCTGTCTGTATAAATTAACATAGTAACTAAACTTAATAATAGACTAAAAGCTAAGGTGGACTCTGCGGTTCACTTTATCTGAATATGGAGGTTAAAGTGGATATTTCTTGTAATGTAAAAAAGTTCATAAATTATGAAAATGTTAATATATTTGAATAAAATAACAATGATATTTCATAGTTACAACACTAATGATAATCACTGTAATTAAACAAAAATTAAATCCCTTAATTAAAAGAAGAAAAATAACGAATTCAAAACAGGTGTCCAAATTACCCGACGTTCCTCTATAGGTTAGAAAAATAAGATGTTTTTTATCCCATTTCATTCTGGAGGTAATAAGAAGATATGCAGATAGACGAATGTTACTCTTATGGTGTGTCATTAATAAAAATGGAGTAAGAGACACAAAAGCCTTCGATTACATACATGTTACATAAACCCATTTTGCATGTCATTAACAATATTTTTAGTCACGATATATGAATCATATACTTTAGTTACAATCCACAATATCTGTCATTGTGATACTTCCACAGAGTTGTGATGACTTCAAAAATGGGAACTTCAGAACACAGTCTAAATGCCTCTAGTTATGAAAATGTTAACAAATTGAATCTTTTTGATAAGCAATATCAATCATTATATATGTGTGGGCTATTTACGCCAGAATCAATCAAAGGAAGTCTATGGAAAATTGCACTTTATAGAAGTTATAAGTATCTAAATTTGATGACAGTAACGGTACTTCTAGTTATGGTACTGATTCCAGTTTTCCAATTCAGCGAGGACAGTGCTCTCGTCTTTGACATAATGTACCAATTCTTTGGGTTTACGTACACTGTAACCAATGCGTATTTTTGGGTTTTCAATCAAAACCGCCTTGCAGATTTATTCGATACTTTCGAAGTAAAATTCATGCCATACATAAAAAACCTCGGATTATTCAAAAATCTATCAGACCTTGAAGCAATCATGAAACATTACAATAAAATACTTTCAATTGTTTATATGGTATTTGTGTTTGATTTCTTAATTTGGGTGGTAGTGCCATTTTTAACCTGGGCACTTGAAACTTCAGATGATTATAAATATACAAATAGCACTGAATATTTCAAGTATCTTTGTTTCAAAACTTGGATTCCTGAGCATGGTACTGAAATGCCACTTTATACGTTTGTATTCATACACCAAGCTATGTCTGGATATTTTATAATTGCCAATTTTATGACTGGAGCCATGATTGTGTTTAGTCTCATCCATCACACAACGACCCATTTCAAACTCCTCATTTCTGCATTTAACAATATTGATGAACTGTTTCCATTGAGCGAAGAGGAAGAAGCGGTCATGAAAGATATATCATGTATAGAACATTCTTTAACGAGTGACCAAATCAATAATATACAAGATGTAGACGGAAATACAAACGCGTCTTATGCCAGCACAATTCCTAAAAGACGAATAAATTCAAAGCAAGTTTCAGTTAATGTGGTCAATAATGTTGAAGATGAATATCACACTTTTGAATCAAGTTCAAGAGAAATTACTTGGGGAAACAAAAGTGATGATGTGTTCCTATACGTCGTGGAATGCGTAAAATACCATCAACATCTTCTAGAGTGAGTATTACTTATATATTTTTGTAATTCTTTATTATAGCTTTCTGCCCAAGGGCACGTCCTCCATTGTAGATTCATTATTCCCCAAAGGAAGATGTCCAGTGGAGCGATGTCTGGCGAACGTGGTGGCCAGCAAATTGGTCCGCCGCGTCCAATCCACCTATCTGGGAAGGATTCTTTGAGTGAACTACGAACATCCAGGCTCCAGTGTGGTGGGGCTCCAGCTTACTGAAAGATTACTTGGGGTTGCAGATAAGCTACTTGGGAGTACAAGAACTGTTCCAACATGTCTTGGTATGCCGGGCCAGTTATAGACTTCTCATGGAAGATAACAAGACCTATAATCCTGTTCTTCATCAGGCATCCTCTTCGTGTTGGCAAACGATCCATTTATCTTAACTTCATGTTGTTTATTATCTGGTATCTTCTCTCAATGAGATTTATTTCATTCTTCTTTCCTCCAAATGCATCCTATAAGTCACTTTATTCTCAGCCAATGGCCCACATAATTTATTTTGCTTCCCTTCATCATTTCAATCACTATTATTCTTAGCGAAACTTCGTTTCGTTTCTTAATTTTTTTAATAAACCATTACGAGTTAATCACCCACTACTTAAAATTGCCAATAATGCCTTAATTGATCAGAGTAGTAGGGGGGACTTTGGTTAGATTAATTTGTATATGTCAAACTGATTTAAAGTCTTTAATTGCCTACTCTTCAGTAGCGCTTCACTCGCTCCATTCTTATGCAGATGCATATTTCTAGCAATTTCAGTCCTCTTTCCTCATGGAGTCTTAGTGTCCGAGATTCTACTCTATTTAATTCCACACTCCAAACAACTATTTCGCCTATTCACTTCATTAGTTTATTCTTTAATTATTGTTTTCCAAATGTCCATAAAACATGTTTATTTTTCTATTAAAAGTTTGTATAACAATTCCTATCTTCAACATATTTAAATACGAAATGAAGTATTACAATCAATCAGAGATAATCAGAATTGCGTAGTCATTTACTAACTTCAGAAGGAAGTGTCAGTGCATATTTATTAAACTTGATATTTATTTGCTCAGTTAAGAACACTGACAATTTCTCCATCAACTAAAACCAACATACTTTATACTAAAATACTTAGCACAATTTTGGAAATCCATAGATTTGGATAAAGTATATATTTATATGCTTCATTCCTATTTGTGATTATTGTTCCTAGGCATTTGAATTCAGTCACTTCTTCAAATTTCCCTCATTTGTCATTAACTGTCCATTTCCATTACATAATGTATTTCTTATGTGTGAACATACATCTAGTTTTATTGATGTGTGCTTCCATTCCAAATTTCTCAGTATTACTCAATAGGGTGTATGTGTTGGCCCTCAGTACCTCCACGCTATCGCCTAATATTACTACATCATCAGCATAAACCAACAGCTTATTAATACCATCGAGTTGTAGGCATTCTTCATCCTCTAAAGTTATGATGAGATGCTCTTGTACAAAATTTAAATAGTAGAGGAGATAGTGCTTCTCATGCTTTACCCATTGTGAATTTAATAAAAGATCCGAAAAATATTTGCCCACTCTCACTCTGCTCTTTGTGTCATTTAGACACGTTTGAATAAGTCTAAATTTTAACGTTCCGAACTCCAGCAGGATACTATATAACGTCTTCATCTTAATTTAATCATATGCCTTTTTTAAGTTACATATTGTGTCGTTAGTTATCATGCCTCGCAAATTGCCTATGATGATGGGTGAGTAACCGATTCCATAAACGAACCGAAATTTCATTAAAAGTTCGACCAGAATCAGAGCGCATCCTTTAGAACTACGAAAAACAGTGCGCCTTAAATTATTCACTCATTCAGTGCTACCATCGAACCCAGAGGTTCTTTGCTGCACCAATATTAGCTTTCAATACATCTCTATCCGCAGCTAATATTTTTCCAACTGTTCCCTATATAATTCAATTCCCTCAAATAATTTGTAATGATATTCCGCCACTCATTCTTCGACTATCTGCTGCTAGTGTTTGCCCTCTGGTTTTTCTACAATTTTCTATGCCCCAATTTTCCCATTCGTGTCATATGTCTTGGTTATCGCAGTCTATCATATTTCACTGTTCTTAAAAAATCTGGTTCTTATAAAGATCATGTTGCTGACTGTTATGCGGTTTTTACTATCTAATTCAATAATAACACAGAAATTAGTTATTGTATTTACATTAGATATTAAATATTTTATCACGTATAGTATTGATGTCACCATACAACAATTTAACTGCAAGTAAAGACAACTGTATGTCTGAAACTAGAATTGCTACTTATGGAGATATATACTGTATATGAAAAGAAAAATGAATGCTTGAGTCGAGATTTGAACCCGAGTCTCTACACTCTGTACGTTTAGCGCTCTAAACAACTGAGCCACTGAATTGTTCCAACGCAAACATACATTTTTTTTATATATGTAGTATTCTCAATTCACAGAAGAGGTAGTGGGAAGTCGTTCCAACTGACATTTAGCGGCCGTCAAAACAGGTAAGCAAATTTTTAAAGAGAATATTTACTTTATAGCAGTAACGCTTGTATATATATATATATATATATAGTTATAAATATATAAATATAGTTATAACATCTAAATATACAAACGTTACTGCTATACAGAAAATATCCTCTTTAAAAATTTGCTTACCTGTTATGGTGGCCGCTAAATGTCAGTTGGAACGACTTCCTGCTACCTCTTGTGTGAATTGAGAATACTACATATATAAGAAAAAAATGTATGTTTGTGTTGGAATACTTGAGTGGCTCAGTTGGTTAGAGCGCTAAATGTACACAGTTTAGAAACTCGGGTTCAAATCCCCCAAATTCATTTTTCTTTTCATGTCATATTTGACTTCATTGCCAAATGTCAAAAATATAGTTATAACATCTATATATATATATATATATATATATATATATATATATATATATTTATTTATTTATCCATCCATAGTAATTCTGCCCGAAGGCAGGTCCTTTACTGCTATGCCTGCAGCTTTACTAGGAAATTGTGTGTAGGTGTGGTAGCTTCCCGTTGCTTTCCACACCGGTGAAGGATGATGATGATAATGATAATGGTAAGGATGATAATGATAAGGGTGATGGCCATATGATTTCGGGGACCGTTTGGGCCTTAAAGTTTTCCTGACATTTGTCTTACAGGTGAGGAAAAACCCCGATAAAAACCTCACCCAGAAAAACTGCCCCGACCGGGGATCGAACCGGGCCCGCTGCGAGACAAGGCAGCACGCTACCTCGAGACCACAGCGGTGGACATATATATATATATATATACATTTATTTATTTATTTATTTATTTATGTAAACTATGTATTAAGAATCTAATATGTTGTTAAGGATCACGATTAATTTATATATTTGTGGTAATTTTCAGTGTATGCGATGAGATGAACAAGTTTCTAAACCCTCTGATATTCGTTATTCTAGCGTACGTTCAGCTCTCTGCCTCCATGCCAATTCTACTTCTTTTATTACTTGTAAGTATTATAGTTATAGCTCGCAACGTACTAGTATCTGAGATGAGCAATTAGACTCACCCTCGAGTCATAGCCGGGCGATAGTAAACATGGTTTTCTGTTATATCTTGCATAAATAATATTTATTTTCACAAACAGTAGATACATTTAATCCACCGTCAAATTTATATCCATCCATAGTAATTCTGCCCGAGGGCAGGTATTTCACTGCAATCATAGCATTTTCATGCCATGCTCTGCAGCTTTAGTTGGAAATTATGGGTGTGGTAGCTTCCCATTGCTTTCCACACCGGTGAAGGATGATGATGATACCTAATGGTAAGAATGATGATGATTTTCGGGGACAGTTGGGCCTTAAGCTTCCTGACATTTGTCATACAGGTAAGGAAAAACCCCAACTAACAGCTCACCCAGGAGCCTGTCCCGACCGGGGATCGAACCCGGGTCGCTGCGTGATAAGGCAGCACGCAACCTCGAGACGACCAGCGGTGGACAAAAAATAAATTTTTGTACTAGACTTGCTCGGTAGCGTAATAGGTAATGAACTGGGATACAAATCCAGAGGTCCGGGTTCAAGTCCCGTCCGAGCATTTATTTTTCTTATCATGTCATATATATTATAAAAACATACGGTGCACTTCCAGATATGTCTTTTGAGAGTTTTTAAAATTAGTTAAAGTGCTTGCCAGAAAGGTGGATGTTGATTAAAAACAATAATTGTAGTATTAAAAACAACTGCCCCGTGTCTCGTTGATATTGTCGCAGCAACGACCATGCAACTCTGTCGAGCATGACAGGATCACGTATAAGATGGTGAAATGCATAATTTATTAGGTAAACAATTGAGATCTGGTGATAACTTGAGATTCGTCTATTAAAAATTTTGATGTGCCCCAAAGAAAAAACTAGGGCTTGATTGTGTGACGTAGAGAGTACCGCGACCAAGATGTATAAACGACGTATCAAAACACTCAGCCACAGTGTTCAACTGAGTGAAAAAATTGTTAATACACATCTCGTACTTTCCCATTTTGGACTGAAATGTGGGTTATGAAGGGTATACATGTAGCAACTAGTCATAAAAAATTCTATAGTGACTCCCATGCACTGCTATCGATGACAGATTCAACCGTCACCCGATTGCGACATCCATACGAATAAACTTAAGGGGGGGTAATGGGTGAAATTTTCGACATTTTCGGTCAAATTTTGAATTTTTTGTTTTTTGTATTAAAAAATACTTACGTACCTTAAAGTACAAGTTGGTGAAGTTTCAGTGTCCTATGGTGCTTATAATTCTCCCTAATGACTGTAGGAGGGCATGTATGCTACATTTTTAATTTAACTACATGCAAACTTTCAAAATGGCTTTTCCACACTTTTATTTTCATTGCATTTCAATACATTAAAATCAAAATAAATTGACGAATTTAATGATAGAAGCACGAAATGTTAACTGCATGTCCCACACACTATCGCTTATAATTATATGCATGGATTTTGAAACAACGTTGATAGTTTTGTGAAATAAAAAATATAATATGCGTAGTAATAAAAATGACCAATCACGTTTCAATGATTTCTGTTTTACAACCAATCAGAGTCGTGTTTCACGAAATATTTATCAGTGTTATAATTACCATATTAAAGAAAGCTCCTCCTTTTTAATATTCTGAACAGGTCTGACCATTATTTTTGCAGTGACTGAGCCTGTGAGAAATACGGCTACCAAATTGTATATATAGTGCAAGAATGTCAACACATGCCGCATGCGGGAGTTAATATAAAAACATTTGTAGCAATTGATTATACCACCAAAAAAAGAAACCACTGTTTGCACTTTCTTAAATGTATTTTTTCCCAGGTAATAATCCAAATATAATTGTCATATTTACATCATACGACATCAGAAATGAATTAATATACAGTTTGATGTGTTTCATTTTTTTCTCCACTAGAGAGCATTCTTACGATATTGCGTTCCTTTGGCAATAAATAGTATGATCTGGTTGCAGTGATAAACAAAAGAAGCAGATGAAGCATACCTATCGTTTCTCATTTGTTTTCAAACATCGCCGTTTACATTAAATATATAAATATTTTAAAATAACTATAGTTAAATAATGATTTGTGGGTAAACAGCTTAATTTTATTCGTTAAATAGTGCTAACAAATGCCACTCTTGATTTCCAAATTCTCTACATAAATTCACTCCTCACTTCGTGAGTCGTAAATTTATCGATAATTTGGAAATCACTCGTGGCATTACTTATGAAAAGTTAATGCATAGCTTTGTTCTAAAGGAGTCAATGGTCGTGTAGAAAAAAAAATAAAAAAAAATTACTCAAACATTATGGGACTTGTTAAAACTTTTAATATGCGAATTTTAAAATGGATTTTCTTCAATAACTCCCACCCCTTTAAGCCTAGAAGAATGAAACGTTAATATAATATTACCTATTATGGCATGAATGTGTGTACAACAAATCAAGTATGTAGCTTAACAACTGTAGAAAATAGAAAGTTCACCCATCACCTACCTCAAATCGGCTGAACTTTACAACCTGTGACGCTAAATTTTTAATACGTTTCTCGTTGGTCCAAAGACTATTAGCAGTCGCTACTATCATGCCAACTGACGTCTTCTATTGAGAAGTATTTTTATTGTGAATTAATACATTATTTTTTAGCGGTAAAGCTTCATATTTTTTATGTGTTTAATTGTATTAACATTTTCCAATCCGAGATACTATCTAATTTCGAGCGTTAATTTTTCTTTCTTAAACTATATTACGATCGGCCGCGTTGGACTAGTTATGTTCCTTGCCTCTGGTCCCGAGGGTAGCGTGTTCGAGCCCGGCCGGGATCGATGGATTTTTTATGATGGAAAAATCCAAGGAGCAAGTCCTCCGGGAGGGACTCTAAGCCGTGGGTCCCGAGTCTCAAGATTTTCAGGATCGTAAAAGATCCTTAAGCCTGAATGAAAAAGCATCTAAGCAAAATGTACCGAATTTTCCCGTCCTAGTACTACCTTGGTTTCCTAGATCTCAGTATGAGGCGGAAAGCTGACCACGGACCACTCGAATGACATCTACACGAAAACAAGTGTAACTAAATTAGTATGGTTCAAATTCTTCCCTGTAGGGGGAGAGCGCCTAAAGGGAAACATGGGCTTGCAAGAAGAAATTATATTATATCCAGGATTGGAAAATGTTAATTTAAATAAAACATCGAAAACAACTCTACATGTAAATTCAATTTATGGTAAATACATTTCTTTTTGTAAACTTACACCTAGGGAAATAGCGAGGACATTGGGAAATTTTTCATAGCAGCTATGGCACAACTGACTTTGCCGACCTTCATCTGTTACCAAGCAGACATAGTGGCAGATATGGTAAGTCTACTCTTAATGATTAATTTAGATGTAGGCCTATTTATGTTTCCAATAGAAATTTGTTTTTGTATAAAAGCTAACTCCACTGATTAAGGAATTCACCAATCCACTCCAATCCTGAGTCAAAGGAATTGATTCCATAAATTAACATCGAATCCACCCTTTGGTTTTCTGATCGTATTTTATCTAAGCGTTTAATCCATCCATGCATAGTAATTCTGCCCGAGGACAGGTCTTTCAATGGAATCATATCATTTCCATGCTATGTTTTGCAGCTTTACTAGACAATTATTGATACGGTAGCTTCCCGTTGCTTTCCACATCGGTGAAGGATGATGATGATGGCTGGATGATATTCGGGGATCGTTGGGCCCTAAGCTTCCTGACATTTGTCTTACAGGTGAGGACAAACCCCGAAAAAATCTCACCCAGGAGCCTGTCTCGACCGGGATTCGAACCCTGGCCCGCTGCGTGACAAGGCAGCACGCTACCTCGAGACCACAGCGGTGGAGGAGTGTTTAATAATAAAAAAATTAAAAACATTTATACTAGAGCTACATGACCTGCCCACCTCAATATTATTATTGACTATTATACCTTAATGACAAATGAGGGAAATTTTGAGGAACTGGTGAATTCAGATACCTAGGAACAATAATCACAATTAGGAATGAGATGCACACAGAAATTAAACATAGGCTAAATTCTGGAAATACGTGCTATTATGCATTGCAGAGACTCTTGATGTCCCAACTCCTTTAAAAAAACGTTAAACTGAAAATATATAAAACTATTATTCTACCAGTTATATTATATGGGTGCGAAACATGGACTCTTACTTTAAGAGAGGAAAGGAGATTACAAGTATTTGAGGATAAAGTACTTAGGAAAATTTTTGGACCAAAGAGAGATGAAGAGACAGGTGAATGGAGAAGACTATATAACAATGGTCTTTATAGGAAGCCAGATTTAATAAGAACAGTTAAGTCTCGTAGACTGCGATGAGCAGAATATCTTACACGTATGGGGAATGAAAGACTTGTTCGGAAGCTTCTTGTAGGAAAGCCAAAGGGAAAACGCCCAGTTGGTAGACGAAGAATGAGGTGGGAGAATAACATTAACTATGATTTGAGGGAAGTAGATTATACAGGGAATGATTGGAAAGCATTAGCTCAGGATAGGGATGTATGGAGAGCTTATGTCCGGTCGGCCATGAACCTACGGGTTCGATAGTGCCAGTGAGTAAGTAAGTAAGTATAAATATCTTAACCAAGGCCTTAACGCCTAAATTGGCTGTTTGTATGGTGTTTTGTGTTGGTACCGGCGACCTTTCGGTGCCATAACCCACAGTTTGTGTTTATCTTTGTCGTGTTTTTCAACGTGTGTTTGAATTGGAGAGTGTCCTCTCGTTCTCGGCCATAATTAATTATTTGTGTAATAAAGATAAATTAAGTCCAACGAAATTAAACAAAATAAATTGGCAAAACAGTAATTTCTCGTATTAGTTATTTAAATGTGACGGACCGCACTGAAAACGAAATAGTAAATAACTGTTATTATTACGTATATTGTGTAATTTCACAAACATTTCAGTAATTTCTTCTCGCTAGCTTTCTTCTGTTTTATTAAAACTATTAGATAAATTAAAACAATTGATATAAACAAAACGAGAGTTCGACCAGTTATCGTATATGGAAACTAGGGTTGATACAACAAAAACTAAACAAATAATAACCACATGTGAAATGAAAATTCTAAGAACTATTCAGGGGAAATCATTATTTGATAAAATACACAACACAGAAATTAGGGACAAATGTCATATTCAATACATAACCAAAGTTATTATAGATAGACGAAAATTTTGAAAGGTCATATAGAAAGAATGGAGGAAAACCGACTAGCAAAAAGAGCTAAAGAAGATAGACCAACGGACGGGAGAAGAACAAGAGAAAGACCAGCCAAGAGATGGATAGACAGTAAAAGCACATCCAATACGTCTTCCTCCGAGGAGTGATTTTGGAAATAAACAGGATGAAATTCCTACAAATTAAGTTTAAGAAGAAGAAGATAGGATACATTGCGAATTTAAGGGTTAACAATATTAAGGCATTGCATAAATTAAATATCTTCATGTTATGCAAGAAAGTGTTCTCAATTCTTCACTCCCTAAATAGTTTTAAAAACTTCCTTCCTACAAAATTAAAACAAATACTTGTACAGACTCATAATGCCACACTTCGACTACTGCGACATATTACTGACTAATCTGACAACTGATCTATCTGACAGACTACAGCGTACTCATAATGCGTGCATTCGATTTATATTCAATCTCCGTCGTTATGACCACGTGTCTCCTTCATTTCAGGCCTTATCATGGCTACGCCTAAATGACAGAACTTTACATTCACATACCTTACTATTCCAAATTCTGCACATATATTTACCAACTTATTTAAAACCCGTTTTCAACATTTTTCGGCTCATCACAATTTAGGAACAAGATCACAAGACTCTTCTTTACTTTTGATACCACACCACAGGACATGTCTATACTCTAAATCTTACACAATATCTATGGTAGAGCATGGAACTCACTTCCCAGTCATGTCAGGGACTGTCAATCGCTATCATTATTTAAATCCAAATTAACTGATATCTTAAGTTCGACACAATGAAAACATTAACTACATAACAACTATATAGAGCATTCTATTAATAATCATGTAGGAAGCTACTTACTTTATTTTATATCATTTTAATTTTATTATATTCTATGTTTTTGTTAGCATTAGCTAGTATTAGATCCATCATCATTGTATTTTGTTTAGTCTGTATTTTAATATCTTAAAATTGTAAAATGTACGTAATTTTTGTATAATTTTACTATTCGCTGGTTGAGTGGAAGAGAAGGCCTTATGGCCTTAACTCTGCCAGCTAAAATATATCATTATTATTATTATTATCATTATTATTATTATTATTATTATTATTATTATTATTATTATTATTATTATTATTATATTTTGTTTATAGGCCTATTTCTAAATATAAAAATTAATTGATTCAATTGAAGTAATTTTTTGCCCAACTTAAAATTCTTTATCACTAAAATATATACCGGTAACTGTTCTATTTATTATTATGAAACTGTGTCTATCTACAATGGCGACAAACCCAAATGTTGGGGCTCAGACTCTCCTTGGTTAGAATTTAATAGAGCAAGTTAATTTAGTTATGCTTATGTGTCAGGAATGGCATGCAGTCAATATATCGAACCAATGAGACATTTAGTAGGCAACTAAAGTATTTCTAGGATGAAGAAAGTCGGTAAATTGTGTTTAGAGTCATCTTTATTCAGGTTTAAGTAAATCTTCAGACTCGAGGCCTACAGCTTAAAGCCCCTCTCGGAGGATTTGCTCCTCGGATTTTTCCATTAAGAAGATCTATCGACCGCCTCCGGGTTTGAAATCGCGATCCTCGGGACCATAGGCAACGAACATAACCACTAGTCCACCGCGGCTGACGAGGTCGCAATGTAAAAAGTTAAAATATCTGAAACTCGTCAGATCTCAGTCGTCCTCATATGGATAAAATGTCTTGAAACACCTTATAGGCCTTTCGAAACATGTTTCATCTTCAATAGTTAAAACGAAGAGTAACGTCAACTAAATAAACTCAATATCAATAAATAAAATATATTTAAAACACCATGTAGGGTTTTAAAACATGTTCCATCACCATTTAGCAGCTGATATCGAACACGTTCCGAAAGGTCTACAAGGGTGTTTTAAGAAATTTTACTTACTTTTATTTATTTTATTTTACTTACATTTTTTTTTTTCGTTTCCGCTGAACTGTGATTTGGCATTGAACGAATCGCAGTTACTGCAGCAGTCATGTGCTTCTTGGATTACCTGCCATATATTTTCCTGAAGTGTGTTTCATAGGCTGGACAGAGTATAGTTAATTAGTTACGTTAACAGAAATGATTAGGAAACAGGTTTAAATACATTTATCGATGGTATATTTTCACATTTCCTAACACTTGCTTAATATTTAGGATGCATTAGTTGAATGCAGGCTTTCACGGCCGGTAATCATAATGTTGAGTGATTCCGGGTTCTGTGGCCGTGGTCCATAGTTGGTGTTGATACCAGACGTTTCGCCCTCGGAATCACTCAACATTATTTAGGATGCATTGTCACGTTATCACGGTAATGATCCACAGGAACCTGAAGAAGACGAATCATTGTGGTAACATCCTAGGAAATGAGAAACTTTCTACGTTTTATAGCAGGCACCGGTAATACGGGCTCATTTTCTGATAACGACTGTCCGTCCCTCCTATTCAACCCAACCACTTCTATTAAAACCTCTTCAATATAGGCTAACACTGTAAGACACTGCTACTCACTTGTCAGTTGGGTTGATTCATTGGGAGTGCACCTGTATCCGGGTAGGAGGGGGATCACCTTCTCATACCTGGTGAGCAATTATTAACAGCTCTGTTTTATAGTTATACCACCGGGCACAAAATCAATTAATTATGTAATTTTAATTACAATATTTGAGATATATAACATAAATGATTGTGTTTTGGAAATATCATGTAGGAAAGCCAGAGGGAAAGTACCCAATAGGCAGACCAACAGGAATGAAGTACACAAAGAAATTAAACGTACGCTTAGGTCTAATTCTGGAAATCCATGCTATTATGCATTACAGGGACTCTTGTCATTCCAACTTCTCTCAAAATAGTTAAATTGATAATATATAAAACACTTATACACCCAGTAGTATTATATGGATGCGAAACATAGACTCTTCCTTTAAGTAAGGAGAAAGATTAAGAGTATTTGAGAATAAAGATCTTAGGAATTTTTTTATATCAAAGAGGTGGACAGACAAGCGAATGAAGGAGACTGCATAACATTTTAATACATTATATTTATTGGACACCAGATATAATAAGACCAGTTTACATCTCATAGACTACAATGGGTAGGACATGTGGCACGAATGGGGAATAACAGAGGGCATTAGAAACTCCTTGTAGGAAAGTCAGATGGGAATCGCCTAAGAGTAGGAGAATTACATTAACCACGATTTAATGAATTATTTGAAAACATTAGTGCAAGATAGGAATGCATGCAGAGATAATTAACCGCGGCCATGAACGTCCGTGTTGGATAGAGTCTGTTAGTTAGTTAAATAGTTAGGTTAACAGGAATGATTAAGTAGCACGATTACATATTTTTGGAGGAGCTATATGTGTTCATAAATAAATAAAAAATATTATTCTTACATTTAGCATCGTCACGTTCCTATGGAAATGATCTAAAAAAAGACACTGAAGAAAATAACTTATAATGTATTTCCCACCACACATTACTTCTATTCTATAATGTTCTGCCCTAGGTCAGGTCTTTCACTGAAATCATAGCATTTTGATGCTCACCCAGGAAGCTTGTCCTGACCGTGGAATAGGCTTTACTATAAGTATGCCTACATATATTTTAATGTGAATGTTTGATTTGAATTAATCTATTTAATAATAACAATTATAATTTAATTCGTTTTGTGTGTGTTAACACAATCTGCAATATTAAAAATTAAAACGAATGTTGTGCATTAATTTATCGGCTTGTAACAAGCAGCTGGCAGAGGTCGTATATCCTTATGTTATCGCCTCACTATGATTGTTGTCCGTTTATATAAAAGCGGTTGCCACGCGACAATTCTTGACAATGATTAACATGCGGAATTATTATTGTGGTGGTAGTCGGCATCTTAGTATTTGATTATATACAGTTATAGATACAGTAGTATTATATGGATGCGAAACATAGACCCTTACCTTAAGGAAGGAGAAAGAATACGAGTATTTGAGAATCAAGTACTTAGGATTTTTTTTATCAAAGAGTAATGGACAGACAGGCGAATGGACTAGATTGCGTAACAGTGAGATACATGATCTTTATGGGACATCAGATAGAATAAGAACACTTAAGTCGCGAAGGCTGCGATGGGTAGGGCATGTGGCACGAATGGGGAATAACACAGGGCATTAGAAACTCCTTGTAGGAAAACCAGTTAGGAATAGCCCAAGGTAGGCAAAGAATAAGGTGGGAGAATTACATTAACCATGATTTGAGGAATGATTTGAAAACATTAGTGCAAGATATCAATGTACACAGAGCTTACTTCCAAGCGGTCATGAACCTTCGGGATCGATAGTGTCCGTCACTTAGTTAAATATTTAGGTTAACAGGAATGATTAAGTATCACAATTAAATATTTTTGGAGGAGCTATATGTGTTCATATATGAAAAAAACACTATTCTGTTATTTAACATTGTCACGTTACCATGGAAATGATCAAAAAGACGCTGAAGAAAATTATATGGCTGACTGGGAAGAAAATAACTTATAATGTATTTTCCACCATACAATTCCTGTATTCTATAATGTTCTGCCCTAGGACAGTTTTTTCCTGAAATCATAGCAGTTTCATGCTCACCCAGTACGCTTGTCCTGGCCGGGAAGAGGCTTTACTATAAGTAGGCCCACATATATATTAATGTGAATGTTTGATTTGAATTAAGCTATTTAATAATAACAATTGTAATTTAATTAGTTTTGTGTGTGTTAACACAATCTCCAACATTAAAAAGTAAACCGAATTTTGAGCATTAATTTATCGGCTCGTAACAAGCAGCAGACAGAGGTCGTATATCCTTATGTTATCGCCTCACTATGATTGTTGCCCGTTTATATAAAAGCGGTTGCCACGCGACAATTCTTGACAATGATTAACATGCAGAATTATTATTGTGGCGGTAGTCGGCATCTTTGTATTTAATATATAGGCCTATATATATATGTATATATATATAACAGCTGCTGGGAAACCATCATAGTGAGGTTACAATAGAGGTGGTACGTGGAGTAATACATTAGGAAGTTAAATGCCAAATGTCAAAGTATTTTTCTTAGGCTGGAGGGACTATAGGAATTATTAGGAATGATTAAGTACCAGGATTACATATTTATCGAAGAGGTATATGTTCATACATAGAATCACAAGCCTAATATTTATTGTTACGTTACCATGGAAATGATCTAAAAGACGCTGATGAAGATGATATGGCCGACACATGGAGAAGGAATCTATAATACAGTAGGGGCTCTACCTCCAAAACGCAATTCTATCCAATTATTTATTTCTTTCGTCCTCTTTTTATTCCCTCTTTTTCCTGACTTTAACATGTAGGCCTAATCTTACTTAATGAGAATTTTGGTGGAGAAATCGCTGAAAACCAGTGACTTTTCTCGTATTCTGGAGTCCCTAGCTTAAATCCAGATCTGTTTATATGGTGCTATCCAATTAACTATCTCTCTGCCGACTATTGAATACGGAGGGTATTGGCCGCGCAGACATGGGCTTTCCATACATGCCTAGCCGGAACCACAAGTTCCAGTATTTGCTTCTCTCAAAGAACGGTTAACATTCTAATTCTCCTACCTTATTTTTCGTCTACCTACGGGCACTTCCCCCTGGGTTTCCTACTAAATGTTTCCATGTCCCTCTTTCATTCCCATTTCAAGTAATACATTAGGCCTTCACATTCTACGAGACTTAACATATTTTTCTTATATGTGGTTTCCCATACAGATCCATATGTAACCTTTGATATTATAATAGAATGATGCAATTGCAGATTTAAATTTTGCTCAATAATGTAGCTTTCATTATGTGATTATAAATATAATAATGTAATTATATGGAACAGACGACCGTTTTAATCGATTATATCGGTTGAAACGTTTATACAACGGGGAGTAAAAAAATTATTTTCTAATTGCAAAGAATTATTGCAAATATAAATATCTCTCTCTCTTTCTCTCTCTCTCTCTCTCTCTCTCTCTCTCTCTCTCTCTCTCTCTCTCTCTCTCTCTCTCTCTCTCTCTCTCTCCCTCAAAATTAGTTAACAGAAATATATAAAACAGTTATTCTCCAAATTATATTATGAAGATGCGAAACATGAACTCTTACTTTAAAGGAGGCGAAAAGATTACGAGTTTTAGGGAATAGTTCTTAGGACTCTTTTTGGATCAAACAGATGTGAACAGACAGGCGATTGTAGGAGACTACTTAACAGTGAGCTACATGGTTTTTAGAATAATCCAGATATTTATAGTAAGAACAGTTAAGTCCCTCATATTGCGATGGGCAGGACATGTGGCATGAATGGGTTTGGAATTAGAGTATGGAAGATTTGGTTCGAAAACCAGAGAGAAAACGGCTAGAACGAAATGGGATAATAACATGAATTACAGTTTGAGGGAAGTAGATTAAACAGTAAGGGGATTATTGGAAAACATTAGCTCAGAATTTAAATGTTAGGAGAGCTTATGACCGCGTTGTCAGAATCTACGTTTTCGATAGTGTCAGTAGTTAACTAGCTAGTTTAATCGTAAACGGAGTATTTGAAACGTTTAAGACAGATTATTTGGGTTTGGAAACATCTTGAAGATATACAGAGGCAAATCGTCCAGTAGGTGGTAGCCTATAGAAATTATGTGGGAGAATAATATTAAACATAATTTGTGGACAGTAAATTATACACGGAATGTTTAGAAATTAACTCAGGATGGGTATGTATTTGGTGCTTATATCTGCTAGTCCATGAACCTTTGGGTTGCATAGTGTCCGTTATTGTCTGTCCAGCTTAAGAAACATACACTAACATTTAACTTCCGAATGTGTGACTCCGCGCAGCATGTGTTCATGAGAACTGTCAGCTGCTTGTTACAAGCCGACAAATTAATGAATAACAATCTTCAGCCAAAGATTAACAATTATAGTAGACGCATTAATATCAGAAGAGCAGACAGGATTTAGGAAAGGAAGAAGCTGCACAGACAACCTATCCACTTTAAAACAAATAATAGAGAAGCGAGTGAATGAATCATTGGGTTCCATAGTGTTGGTTATTGTCTACCCAGCCTAAGAAAAATAAATTGGCATTTAACTCCGAATGTATTACTCAGCACAGCAATTGTTCTTGCAAACTGTCAGCTGCTTGTTACAAGCCGATACATTAATGAACAACAATATTTTTAATTTTTTAATGTTTATATATAATGAAATTTTGTAACGTGTAGGCATTATAAAAATTATTGACGTATTTAAAAAAATCGTCACCAGGATCAAACCTGGGCCTGCGTCGTCATATCTTACTGACTGCTCTACTGAAGCGAACGATACGAATTCTGCACGACGAAATACTTACGATAACGGATTTGCCCTCAAAGGAGACAGCAGACAGTGTTAATCGCTCTTGAAGCTTTATTTTTCCACCATGAAGACTGGCACCAAGTTAAATTACTATGAACTCTACGTTAGCCGCTATATTTGTAATGGGCATTCAACTTCCTCTCAAGATCTCAATCAATTTCAAAGCAATGCGAATTTGCAGTTACCCTACGATCTTCGAAGCAACATGTAGGTATATACTGTATTCTGATCAACTATAGTTAACATACATAGCTTTAAATACGTAATTATATTAATCGAGTGCATGGTCTATTTTTTTGCTTCGGCTAAACTGTGATTTGGCCATGATAAATCGCAGTAATTCTAGCAAACATGCGCTTCTTGGATTACCTCCCATTTATTTTCCTGGAGTGTGTTTCATAGGCTGGACAGAGTATAGTTAATTAGTAGGGTTAACAGAAATGGTTAGGAAACAACCTCATATGCATTTATACAATGTACGTATATTTTCACATTTCCTAACACCAGCTTAATACTTAGCATTGTCATGTTACCATGGAAATGATCTAAAAGACGCTGAAGGAAAATATATGGCTGACTGGGAAGAAAATAACTTATAATGTATTTTCCACCATACAATCCTTGTATTCTATAATGTTCTGCCCTAGGACAGTTCTTTCCTGAAATCATAGCAGTTTCATGCTCACCCAGTACGCTTGTCCTGACTGGGAAGAGGCTTTACTATAAGTAGGCCCACAGATATTTTAATGTGAATGTTTGATTTGAATTAAGCTATTTAATAATAACAATTGTAATTTAATTCGTTTTATGTGTGTTAACACAATCCCCAACATTAAAAAGTAAACCGAATGTTGTGCATTAATTTATCGGCTTATAACAAGCAGCAGACAGAGGTCGTATATCCTTATGTTATCGCCTCACTATGATTGTTGTCCGTTTATATAAGAGCGGTTGCCACGCGACAATTCTTGACAATGATTAACATGCAGAATTATTATTGTGGCGGTAGTCGGCATCTTTGTATTTAATATATATACATATATATATATATATATATATATATATATATAACAGCTGCTGGGAAACCATCATAGTGAGGCTACAATACAGGTGGTACGTTGAGTAATACATTAGGCAGTTAAATGTCAAAGGTCAAAGTCTTTTTCTTAGGCGGGAGGGACTATAGGAATTATTAGGAATGATTAAGTACCAGGACTACATATTTATCGAAGAGGTATATGTTCATACATAGAAACACAAGCCTAATATATATTGTTACGTTACCATGGAAATGATCTAAAAGACGCTGATGAAGATGATATGGCCGACACATGAAGAAGGAATCTCTAATACAGTATGGGTTCTACCTCCATAACGCAATTCTATCTAATTATTTATTTCTTTCGCCCCATTTTTATTTTCTTTTTCCTCGCTTTAACATGTAGGCCTAATCTTACTTAATATGAATTTTGGTGGAGAAATCACTGAAAACGAGTGACTTTTCTCGTATTCTGGAGTCCCTAGCTTAAATCCAGATCTGTTTATATGGTACTATCCAATTAACTATCTCTCTGCCGACTATTGAATACGGAGGGTCATGCCCGCGCAGACATGAGTTTTCCATACATGCCTAGCCGGAGTCATAATTTGCAGTATTTGCTTCTCTCAAACATTCTAATTATCCTACCTTACTTTTGGTCTACTTACGGGCGCTTCCCCTGGGTTTCCTACTAAATGTTTCCATGCCCCTCTTTCATTCCCATTTCAAGTAATACATTAGGCCTTCACATTCTACGAGACTTAACATATTTTTCTTATATGTGGTTTCCCATGCAGATCCATATGTAACCTTTGACATTATAAAAGAATGATGCAATTACAGATTAAAATTTTGCTCAATAATGTAGCTTTCATTATGGGATTATAAATATAATAATGTAATTATATGAACTTAGGAAATACAGTAATAAAAACAGTAGCCTTTGCAGATGACCAGGTTTTAATAGCAAAAACAGAAAACGGACTACAAATAATGCTATATAAACTGAATGGAATATCAAAAAAATACAACATGGAAATATCCTCACAAAAATAAAAAACAATAGCGATCATGGGCGCTCATCCAGTTCGGACATAGATAATATTAGAAAATAAACCAATAGAACAAATAGTAACATAGGCCCCTATAACTTCCTAGGTTGCGAAATATCAAACACAGCAGAAACAGATATAAATAACAAAATAAATAAGTTTAATTATATAACAGGTACACTAAAAAGAACATTGAAAAATAAAGCCAGGAAAGACTCTATAATGAAATTATACAAGACAATGGCAGTGCCTATTATTACTTATGGATCCGAAACATGGACAATGACAATACAACAACCTGCCAGGATACAATCTGCTGAAATGATATTTCTCTGACCAATAGCAGGATATCAAAGAACATACAAAAAACATAACACAGAAATAAGACAACTAAAAATAGAGGAATTAAACTCAACAATAGAGAAATACAGAACAAACTGGAAAGAACACTTGGCAAGGATGACTGAGAATGGAATTCCAAAAGCAGCATACAACTATTCACCACGAGGAAGAAGAAGCTTGGGAAGACCATGGAAAATATGGAAAGAGCAGCAATTTGGAGCCGGAACAGGCTAGTAAATAACCCTAAACCATGAAGAAGAAGATGGAGGACAATCTTTTAAATTTTTAATGTTTATATATAATGAAATAACTTGGTAACGTGTATGCATTTTGAAAATTATTGGAGTATTAAAAAGAACCTCCTGACCAGGATCAAACCTGGTTCTGCGTCGTCGCATTTTACCGATTGCTCTACTCAAGGGAACGATACGAATACTGCATAAAGAAAGACTTACGCCGTCGGATTTGACCTCAAAGGAGACAGCACACTGTGTGAATCGCTCTTCAAAACTTGAACTTTCCACCATCAAGAGTGGCGCCATCATTTTTTCAAAGGCTACTCCGATATCGCAATACTTTTCTGGAAGAAATTTCAAGTTACTTTTCCGCATAAATGGTTTACTGTTTCTTTTAAATGTGTTTCGGTCTTGTAGTATAGGTTCTAGTCTCTGAGGCAGAAGTCACAATTAGCCGTATCAGTTCTACTTTTCATTTTTTATTGATTTTTTTGTCTGGATTATAATTCATGCAACCTGCTCTTTTGGTTTTAGAGGGTCCAATTGTGAATGTAAACCATCGAGGGACCAAATCAGACACGCACAAAAAAAAATCATCAAATCGGTCCAGTCGTTTAGAAGGAGTTCACTGACAAACACACGTACAGAAGAATTATATTATGTAAGCATAATAATTTGTATAAATATGAATGGCGGCTATTTTTACACGCTATATATTAGCTTAACCTGTATCTATCTATCTATCTATCTATGTAACGGAATCTTTCAACGCGATTTTTACCCACTTAAAATCATCGGATCGACTTGAAACTTTGTATACTTGTAGAGGACCCGAAACAATACAAGAATTTCATATTTATTTTCTAAAATCCTGGCCATAATCATCAGAAAATTAAAAAAAGTGTTTTTGTATCAATGTAACGGAATCTTTCAACGCGATTTTCACCCACTTAGAAACATTGGATCGACTTGAAACTTTGTATACTTGTAGAGGACTCGTGACAATACAATAATTTCATATTTATTAATCCAATAACTCAGTTCACACGCCTTATACAACATGGTCTACAAGTATTTTTTTTAAATTGTAAATACAGCATTTGTGGAACTTGTAAGAGAAAGGATTAGGGCATTGAAACATCTTGTAGGATCTAAGAAATAAATCGCCCAGTAGCTAGTCCAAGAATTAGTTGGAAGAATAACATAAATCACATTTAAATATATTAAATTGTACAGACAATCCGGCTGATTTCCATGAAGCTTCTCAATAAGATGAATGTCTCCTGGAAGCGTTACGAGCGCTTCGCAGGACAAGGATGGTGGAAAGGCTGCTTCCTATGAGCATCCAAACATGCTCCTCCGGGTATCCACCCCCCAAGAGAGGGCTGCTTCTTCCGCTCTTCAAGCCCTACAAGTTTAGCTGAAGAGAATAATTGAAAGTACAACCTTTATTGGATAAGGTCACGAATTACAGACAGAATTGGATTGATCATATGGATGGAATGAGTAAGGAGAGATATCCATTGTTAGCAAGAAATTATCAAGCACGAGGAAGACGTGATGCTGGAAGACCTAGAAGACGTTGGGCTGATGCATTATGAAGTCGGAACGGGTAGTTGCCTAATCCCTGGAGTGATGATGATGATGATGATGATGAAATAGTACAGAGAATGACTAGAAAATATTAGCTCAGGAAAGGAATATACGACGAGCTTATGTCCGCGCGGCCACGAATCTCTTCCAGTTTTGATAGTGTCCGTTAGTTAATTAGTTGGGTTAACAAGAACGATTAAGTAACAGGTTTAAATATTTTTTTTGCGCAATAGTGCGTTTAATCGTACTTACCACCAATGGCAACCATTATTCAAAGTTCAACTTCCTACATTTCGGGGTTGCCAATCTAAATAACCATACTGTAATATTACATTTACACCCGCGTGCGGGAAGTAAAACCACTGCCCTCAATGTATATTACCTACAATGTATATACAGAAAATATCCAAAAGGTAGTGTTAATATACATTATCCCAAACAAATCACTGCATTTTAAATGAACTGAACCTTATTTGAAAAAATATAAATCAGTAAATACGTAATTGCGTCCATGTTATCAATAATTGTTCTCAAGGCCTTCTGTTGTTTCAGCTAATAAATATTGCCCACACTGTTAACGTTAGTCAATTGTTTATAATGAACGCAAATATTTCAAACAAATATGTTATTATTTTACTAGTATTTATTATTTTAAAACACTATCGCGCAAAAAATGATGTACAACGCACGTTTGTGAAGTGTTTTACAGAATCTCGGAAATTAAAAATCGAGCGATTTTCTTCGATTCTGTAAAACTACTTCCCAACCTCGCATCATAATATACTATTATAGGAGGTATATGCTTGCGTATAAGAATACTATAATATTTTACATTGTCATAATTATTACCATGGTAATGATCAATATGTCTGATTCGCGGAGAAAAATAAATCTATAATGCAATTCTCCCTCAATGCAATTCCTTCTCGCTTTTTATTCCTTTCGCCCCTTTCTTCTCCCCCCCCCTCTCTCTCTCTCTCCCTCTCTCTCTGTCTCTCCTTTAATTTACACGATTTCTTAATAACGAAAAATCGTTGTGAAACCATTGTTGAAACCGAGAGAGTTGCCTTGTATTCTGGAGTTCCAAGCTCAAATTCAAGCTTGTTTATATGGTACTATCTATCCTGAATGCATTTCTCCCACAATGTAGTTTATTCTCACTTCTTGTTTCTTTCGCCCCGTTTTCGTTTTTAATTTTTTGCTCGGTTTAGGCCTACATGTTTTCTTAATTAACAGAGAATCTTGTTAGAAACATCAAAACGCCCAATGAAAAAGAGGAAAAGGCCTAAATATGTTTTAAGTGTGGTGGACATTTTCTGAAGTGTACATATGGTGGGTGCATAGTTTTTTTTAAATTTTATTACTGTAAGCACTGTTATTTTAATTTAAATGTTTGATTTTAATTAGCCTAATTTGTTTAATATTAACAATTATAATTTAATTAGATTTCGACGTACAATTTTATATGTTAATACAACCTGCAACATTAAGAATTAAAACTATTTTTGTTAATTAATTTCTCGGCTTGTAACAAACAGCTGACAAAAGTAAGCATGTACTTTCACGTGTACTGCGCGGAATACATTCGGAAGTTGTCAAAGTGTATTTTTCTTAGGCTGGATAGACAATAGCTGTTTATTTAAATCATAATAAACCAAGATTATATATTTTTAGAGGAGGGGTATGCTCATACATCCAAATTGTAGCCTAACATTAACATTGTCACGTTACCATGGTAATGATTCAAGAAGTACTGAAAAAGACTATATGCCCGACTCGCGGAGAAAAAAGAATGCATTTCTCCTACAATGCAGTTTATTCTCACTTCCTGTTTCTTTCACCCTGTTTTCCTTTTTAATTTTTGGCTCGATTCAGGCCTACGTGTTTTCTTAATTAATAGAGAATCGGGTTAGAAACATGAAAACGCGCAACAAAAAGAGGAAAAGGCCTAAACCTTTTTTAAGAGTGGTGGACGTTTTTGTGAAGTGTGTATAAGGTGTTGATTTTTTATTTTATTACTGTAAGTACAGTTATTTTAATATTTAAATGTTTGATTTGAATTATCGGCCGCGGTGGACTAGTGGTTATGCTCCTTGCCTCTGGTCCCGAGGGTCGCGGGTTCAAACCCGGCCGGGGTCGATGGATTTTTTAGGACGGAAATATCCAAGGAGCAAGTCCTCCGGGAGGGACTTTAAGCCGTGGGTCCCGAGTCTGAAGATTTTCAGGCTCGTAAAGAATCCTTAAGCCTGAATGAAAAGGCCTCTAAGCAAAATTTACCGAATTTTCCCGTCCTAGTACTACCTTGGTTTCCTAGATGTCAGTAAGAGGCGGAACGCTGACCACGGACCACTCAAAATGACATCTATACGAAAAGAAGTGTAACTAAATTAGTATGGTTCAAATTCTTCCCTGTAGGGGGAGAGCGCCTAAATCTCTGTAAAGGGAAAACATAGGTTTACAATACAATACAATACAAATTGATTTGAATTAATTTGTTTAATATTAACAACTATAATTTAGTTAGATACCGACGTACCATTTTATGTGTTAATACAACCTGCAACATTAAAAATTGAAACTATTTTAAGAATTAATTTCTCGGTTTGTAACAAACAGCAGACAGAGTATGCATTTACGTTTACACGTGCTGCGCGGAGTAATACATTCGGAGGTTAAATGTCGAAGTGTGTTTCTTAGGCTGGACAGACAATAATAAACATTGAACACACTGTTAACGTTAGTCAATTGTTTACAATGAACGCAAATATTTCCAAGGAAGGTCTTATTATTTTACTATTATTTATTATTTTGAGAACACCATCGCACAAAAAATTATGTACAACGCACGTTTGTGAAATGTTTTACAGAGTCTCCGAAATTAAAAACCTCACTATCGCTTGGTTTTTTAAATATTTTCATCCATTCTGTAAAAAAGCACTTCCCAACCTCGCATCGTAATATACTATTACGTTTGGATAAAAGGACATGTTGCAATTTGTTTGCAGAGTGAGAACATTAAGCACGCTGCATTTGGATGTCGCTGGTACGACAGATCGCTGAGAGTGCAGAAAGTGTTAAGAATGACAATTATGCGCGCGCAGTACCCAGTCAAATTCTACGGAACAAAATTCTTCTTGGTTTCAATGCAGACACTTGGTGAAGTAAGTACAGCATTATTTATCTCATAGACAGACAATTTTGACTCTTCCTGTTGACAAAATTGCCTCTTCCTCTACGTAATGAGAGAGATTTCCGCAAATTAATTTCTTTGACAAGGATATCGAGTCAACAATGTACGATCGATACGGTACAGCAAGAAATGCCAAAATAAAATAACTTAAAAAATTACAAAAAATTGGTTATGTTGCTCTAAAAAATATTAAATCTTGTATAATGAATCTGTATTATTGTTAATAGTTATTTCTCATACAATCACCTGTTATTGATTTTTCCCAAGCCCAAAGAGACTTAACAGTAAAGATATGCTATTTATAACTATACAGTCGGCTTAGAAATCGCCCGGAAGTAAGATCGGAATACATAACCTCACATTTGATAAATATTAAACATTACAATTATTTTGGCTTCTGATATTGTATTATTCGCTAAATAGTCACTACAAATCCAACGCGAGGTTGAGTTTTTCATTAGACAAGAACATAATCTCTTGTTAGATTACTGTTTCACATTTTGATTACCGATGGTAGTCGCAGCGCTGTTATCGTGTTTTGACTAGAGGACATCGTTGAATATAAGCATCAGACTATTCAGTACAGTGCCGTATAAAACGCATGACGCACCTTCACGGGGCATGTGAAGAGAAATGAAAGGAAACGGATCATATGATTATAGAGAAATGGTGCGATTAAATTGTGGCAGGAGAAAATGGGAGAAAACCTCGAGAAAAACATCCGCAAGCTCCGTTTCGTCCACCACGAATGAAGTGACCGAGACTCGATCTCGGGACCCCAGTGGTGTCTATTTTAAATCAAGTATTTTTATTATTTTAATTAATATCCATACGGCAGGAATTAAAAGTAATTGCTTTACAAATAATTTTGGAGAGAATGCATACTAAAGTTTTAATTTTTCATTCTATCTGTATTTATCTATAATGGCGTAGATATTTTTTTTAGCCATATCCTCTCCTGTGTTACGAGTTACTGAACCAAGTTAATTTTAGTTATCTTATTTGCCCATAGAAGTCATGAATGGCATCATGTGATGAACACAGATCTAACACATCTAAATGAGACATATAACAGGTAACTAAGGTATTACTAAGACGTTGAGGTCTGTAAATTGTTACTTAGAGGCCTTTTCATTCAGGCTTAAGGATGTTTTACAAGGCTGAAAATCTTCAGACTCAGGACTCTCGTCTTAGAGTCCCTCCCGGAGGACTTGCTCCTTGGATTTTCCTGTCCTAAAAAAATCCATCGACCCCGGCCGGGTTTGAACCCGCGACCCTCGGAACCAGAGGCAAGGAGCATAAACAATAATCCACCGCGGACGACAATTTTGAACATTAGGGGAAATAAACGAATAGGCGTCCAGAACAAGGTTTAAACTCCAATTTCTTCAAAACTATATCTTTATATACAAAAAAAGACCCACGTGCCATTAACATAACGTTTCCATCCAATACTCATCTTGCCAAAAAGAATAGGGCGATTGTTAAATAATAAACAGAAGAAAAAAGAAGCGTTTTTCCCCGCTGAAAAAAAAAATAGTACACTTTTTTCAAAGTTTTCATTGTTACGTATTTATGTACTGTAGTCGTGGTACTCTATACATATTTATAATAATTTAATATTTTAACTTAGATTTTAAAGAATGCACATTGTAATTATAATATAATTCGATTATGGAAAACTTGTCACACGAAGAGAAGAACATTTGTAAGTTATAAAGAAATAATATGTGAGCGTTCTAATGTCACACATTGTACTTTACGTGCTTCAAGTTTCGCGCTGGGCACGATAGATGGTGGTAAGTGATATATTTCCAATTTACGCACCACTTCGGTAGACTATTTTACCTATAAGGTGTATTCTTGTATTATGTATAGAGAAGAATGTAGGATGAATGTATGTTTATGTTTGTATAGTGTAAAGTGTGTTGTATGAGACATGATGATGAAGAGAAGGGAGAAGGCGAAATCCGCTGCCGGCACGTTATCCACTCCTATCGAAAAGCACCGAAGGGGCCTCCAGGCTTAACGTTCCCAACCGACGAACGAATCGCTATTAGCAGTATCACACATTTTCTCAACATATACTGCGGAGAGGTTTGCTATTTAACGCAGGACCCTGGTGCCCAATATAGCGATTAAAAATTGTACACCACATATTTAGGAACCGATATAAAAAAATTGCAATTAATTTAATTAATCTAACAATAAATTGTTCAAACACGATGTAGTAGAAATATAATTTTTTGCAATAAATTTAATTAATCTAACAATTATATTTTTCAAAACACGCAGGGCATCCAACCCGGGTCCTTCTAGTTAGGAAGCAGACATGCTATTACACTGGTCAACATGATTTCTGTCTCATGAGTACCAATAGTTGTACTAAATGTAGTTTTTTATCGTGTTTTCAAATATTCGGGATTTCTCCATCATCCACAGTTTTTTATTTCAATTTCAATTAATGGATTTAAATAATTATTTTTTAATACACGTGTTTTCGTCCATTTGTCCATTGTAAAATAAAACTAAATGAGCTAACTCAAATGGTTTCAGCTATGGAAAAGAGATATCAAGGCAAATGGAAACCTAATATGCTGGCCGATTATTGTTGGACCATCAAGGGGGATGCTCCACAGGCGAAATATAGCAGATAATCGTCATTTCTTATTTTCTAGGCGAGTTCGAATGTTCTAATATTGTGTAGTTACGAATGTAGAAAATATTAAAGTGTTTGAAATTATAAATGCCCGTCTCTCGGAAACCTTGCGTGATGGAAAAAACCGATATCATATTTGAATTCAGGAGAAAAAAATACTATCAGTATCACATATATTTATTTCTAAGTTTATTTTTTGTTGCTGAGTGTTATAGTCTCACTATGATGGTTGTCCAGCGGCTCGCTTTGTTTCCGCGCAGCTGTTATATATAATTAAATACAAAGATGCCGACTACCGCCACTATAATAATTCCACATGTTAATCATTGTCAAGCACTGTCGAGCGGCACCCGCTTAAACGGACAACCATCATAGTGAGGCGATAATACCACCTAAGCGAACATGGCGGACATAACAATTAATATAAGTATGTTTATTTGTTACAGATTCTTAACAAGGTATACATGATGTTTACAATACTGAGACAGGCGCTGGTGACTGAAAATTGAACAGAAGATTCAACGCATAATCTTATTGAAATATAAAAATATTTTATTAACTGTATGTCTCATTTAAATAACCTAGTGTAAAATCTTATAATATAGGCTAAAATTTGAATACTAGTCTACCGTGTTCTATGTTAACAAAATGGAACGCATTTTAACTGAACTATGCAAAAACCACGAAAAACTTGAATAGTAATTTTATGAGTAAAGCAACATAAATTACATAAATTCATATCATCAATACTTATTTTAATATAAGTTAAAAAAAAGTTATTTTACATTACTTGAAAAATAATCTTATGATATTTGCATTTCGTTTTGTTAATTTGATGTGATTGACACTATCAAATATACAAATATACTATCTTCATTTGTTCCATTGTTACAACATTGCAAATGCCTGACCACTTAATCATGCTGTGAATTTATACAATATTATTGTTACTAGTTATGGTACATATTTTGGACACATTACTCTTATTCGTACAATGTATTGAAATGTTTCTAATAAATTCAACGTTACTTTCGTGCCAGTACATTCTGAGCATATAATAGGATTATATTGTATCGGCTGTTGAACACGATTATTATTTAAATAATGAAATTCTGCATAATAAATAACAATTTTCTATTTTGGATTAATTTAAAATATTTTACTAATTATTTTCAAATCCGATATAATTTATGTTAACTCATCCATAAAACCTATGTCAATTATTGTAAATAACTAAAATATTATATTAATTATGCTCGGTTGGTTTAAGTTGAGGCATGGAAATTTCTAAAATTACCAACGATCATAATGTGCGAATGTGTCCAATGTGCAGGAGCTCTGAACACGATATATATATATATATATATATATATATATATAGTGAAGACCGAGTTCTCGCGACATCTAGTAATAATGGAGAATATATATATATATATATATATATATATATATATATAGACTTACCATTAACTCCTAGAATGCCAATCTTTCGCGATTTGAATTTATAAATCTTTCCGGCAACAATTTACGTCACTAATATTCCAAACATTACATTTTCCTAATATATATATATATATATATATATGACATGATAAGAAAAATAAATGCCTGAACGGGATTTGAACCCGGAACTCTGGGTCTGTAACCCAGCGTGTTATCCATTACACCACCAGGCGAATCCAATTCAAACACTTATTTTTCATATATAGCGTGTTATCCATTACACCACCAGGTGCTGTAATGGATAACACGCTGGGGTACAGACCCAGAGTTCCGGGTTCAAATCCCGTTTAGGCATTTATTTTTCTTATCACGTCATATATATATATATATATATATATATATATATATATATATATATATATTAGGAAAATGTAATGCTTTGGAATATTACTGACGTCAATTGTTGCCGGAAAGATTTATAAATACAAATCGCGAAATATTATCATTCTAGGAGTTAATGGTAAATCTAGAAAATGGGATAAACGTGGATAAACTTCTGGGCAAGACTGGGAAAATAAAAAAAAACACTCATTCTTGAATAAATAAATATATAAAATGTTAATTGTATAATTTTTACCTGGTAAGTCAGTCGTCCTCAACTAAATTATTAAACTTCAAGTTATTATAAATATGGAGGCCTTTCGAAAACAATGTTTCATCTTCTGAGTTTTAAGTGGAACCGTCGTTGTATAGAAATATGTAAGCTAAATGTAATCGGCCTATTACACTGGTCAACATAATTTTTGTCTCATGAGTATCAATAGTTGTATTTAATGCAGTTTTTATCGTACTTAATGCAGTTTTTAACGTGTTTTCAAATATGTGTTCGGAATTTCTCCGTCACCCACCGTTTTTTATTTCAATTTAATTAATGGATTTAAATAATTATTTTTTAATAAACTTTTTTGTCCATTTGTCCATCGTAAAATAAAACCAAATGAGCTAACTCAAATGGTTTCAGCTATGGAAATGAGATATCAAGGCAAAAGGAATGCTAATATGCTGGCCGATTGTTGTTGGACAATCAAGAGGGATGCTCCGCAGGCGAAATATAGGCCTAGCAGAAAATCGTCATTTCTTACTTTCTAGGTGAGTCCGAATGTTCGAATATTGTGTAGTTACGAATGTGTAAAATATTAAAGTGTTTGAAATTAAATGCCTGTCTCTAGGAATCCTTGCGTGATGGAGAAAAACCTATATCATATTTGAATTCAGGAGAAAAAATACTATCAGAATCACATGTTTTTCTTTCTGAGACAAAAAACGTTTATTTTTTGTTGCTCAGTGTTATTATTTCTCAATATCTATACCTAGCTCAATTATTGTATAATGAAATTTCATTGTTATCTATTTTTATACGGATGTGCGATCCTTATTTGTAACTAACATTGTATGTATCTTACTTTCAGTCTAAGAAAGTCCTACTACTACTACTACTACTACTATATATACATAATTTTACACTAAATCAATGTAATATTTAGTATGAATGTGTGTGGACGGTGTGCTTAGTTTTAATATTTCTTATGTTATCTTGGAGGAGGCCCTGACATTGACCTGATCCCTCATTCGGGGAGTCCCTTCATGTAAAAGTTAAAAACAAGTATGTATGTGATACATAGGTAAAATTCCTCTCCCGACATATGGAACCACCGTAAGGCCCGGGTGGCTTAGAAGAACCTGAATGGTGAGAAGTTAAACTCGTTAATTGAACGAAATAGGCTCTAATGTAATATACATTGTGTTTCTAAATTAGACCGACACATTTGGGGCCAGATATATAACACTGGTCAACATGATTTTTGTCTCATGAGTACCAATAGTTGAACTTAATGTAGTTTTTTTCATCGTGTTTTCAAATATGTATTCGGAAATTCTCCATCAGCCACAGTTTTTATTTCAATTTCAATTAATGGATTTAAATCATTATTTTTTTAATAAACGTTTTTCGTCCATTTGTCCATCGAGCGATGAGCACGGGTAACACTTTCGTCAGGAAATTTCAGCTATGGAAAAGAGATATAAAGGCAAATGGAATCCTAATATGCTGGCCGATTATTGTTGGACCATCAAGAGGGATTCGCCACAGGCGAAATATAGCAGAAAATCGTCATTTCTTACTTTCTAGGTGTGTCCGAATGTTTGAATATTGTGTAGTTACGAATGTAGAATATATTAAAGTGTTTGAAATTATAAACACCTGTCTCTCGGAAATTTTGCGTGATGCAGAAAACCCGATATCATATTTGAATTCAGGAGAAAAAATACTATCAGAATCTCATATTTTTCTTTCTGAGACAAAAAAAAAGTTTATTTTTTGTTGTTCAGTATAACCGTTCATTGAAGCATATTTTGTTGAGGAACATATGGGCTGAGACGCTTCGTTTCAATGCTAGATGGATCTTACAGGAAGTGATTGAAGGAAACGGTTAAACACTCCTTTCAGTCCAAGAGGGGGTTTGTCATTACTACTATCGCTTGGTTTGTTTACTTCCGGAGCTCAGAAGCATTCGGAACCTATTACAGCAAGTTTGTTTACATCCATTGGTATGAACTGTTGGATAGGTAGGGGTTAACCCACTGCCTGGCCGGCACGCTCGCCTGACCTGATCTGCCTAGATTTATTTTTTCGGGGCTACATGAAAGCAATGGTTTATGAAATAGATATTGACTCTGAAGATGGTCTAGTAGTAAGATTGTCAGCGCAGCAGCAGAAATAAGGAAATCCCCTGGTACGACAAAGTTTGGCACGTCGGTGCACTGTTTGTCTGGATGTCAATGGACGTGTGTTGTAGCAATTGTTGTGATGGGACAATAAACTGGATCCATCCTCACAATGCAACACTGGAGTGAGGTTTTTTTAAATTAAGTACGTTTTGTTTCTACTTGTCTGTAAAGTATTTGGATTTACACACAAAATTATGTGACACAGAATGACTTGATATTTGCACGTACCAACTTCCTTCCATTCTTTCATCTCAGACCTCTCTTGCACTGAAACGAAGCGTCACAGCCTATAGGTTCCTTAACAAAATATGTTTCAATGAAGATTAACTATCTGCTCCCAAAGTTTGTCGCTCTAATTTAGAAAAACCCTGTAAATATAATTTTGATATTAATTTTTGTTATTTTGACATGTCATTAAACTAAGAATCCTTTAGTTATCTTCTCAACAATACACAGATGGGAATTTTTCTGGACACACTTTTAGAGTACATTCAGGGTTTAAAATATTGGATATGTTAAGTACACTTAGTATTTATTAATGTACAATAGGCGCCAAGTTATTACTTTACGAGGATGGTGTTACTGATTTAGGGTCGCTTTCACCAACAGAGGTAACTGTATTATGCCAGTTTAAACTATGCATTATACACGGGGAAAACTGGCGTAATACAGTTACCTCTGTTGGTGAAAGTGACCCTTAAAGAGCATCACTAGTTTCCTGGAACCAGTAATAGGGTGATACACATTCATTCATAAATTGGATACTAAATTACAAAATCAAATCAAATTTTAAGCGGCACATATGAGATTATTGCATCCACGGCTAGGTTTGTCACAATAGTTAAGCAAAGAAGCACATATATATGTGATAAATTAAACGTTCAAAATATAACTGAAGGAATTGAGAATTATTATAAGTAATGCCTCGAGTGATTTCCAAATTATCGATAAATTCACGATGTCACGAAGTGAGGAATGAATTTATCTAGAGAATTTGGAAATCAAGAGTGGCATTTATAGGACTATTTAACGAATAAAATTAGTCTGTTTACTCACAAATCATTATTTAAATATAGTTATTTTAACATATTTATATATTTAATGCAAACGGCGATGCTTGAAAATAAATGAGAAACGTTTGTTATGATTCATTTGTTCACCACTGCAACCAGATCATACTTTTTATTGCCAAAGGATCGCAATGTTGTAAGAATGCACCCTAGCTGAGAAAACATTAAACACAACAAATTGTTTATAACCAACATTATAGTCTATTAATTAATTTCTGATGCCCCATGATGTAAATATGTCAATTATATTTTTCTGGAACGTAAATGTCTGGGAAGTAATACGTTTAAGAAAGTGCAAACAATTCTTTCTTTTCTTGTGGTATAATCAATTGCTACAAATGCTTTTATATTATATCCCGCAAGCACTATCTGGTTACATTCGTGCACTATATATACAATCTGGTAGCCACATGCATTCTAGAATTCGTACATCTTAGTATATAATTTGATATATTCAGCGTAATTTTTTGGTGAGTCAGTCACTGCAAAATAATGCTATGACCTATTCAGAATGTTAAAAAGGAAGAGCTTGATTTTAAAGTGATAAAATTAAATTCATAAAATCGAGGTGAAAAATACTGTGATTGGTTGTAAATCAAAATTCATTAAAATATGATTGATCATTGATTCCCACTTGGGGCATGAGTTAAATAGTCAAAGCAATTGATTGCATGTCCGAAGGATGGATCTACCTCGATTTTCCTAAATTAATATTGTAGTATCAACTGTGATTTTTGTGAACCAAATAGCTGGCATCTGATCACGTGCAATGGCTTCGTTCTGGGACTTAAAGGAGGTCGAGATGATGGAAGACCAAAATTAAGATGAACTGACCAACCACATCTTGAGATCTCATAGGAACAGGTTCAAACGACCTAAACCTAAATAAGTTCACGATGATTAACTATTGATTCTTAGTTTTCTGGCCAAGAGATCACTTTCTTCACACTTCACAATTTCACATTTTTACCTGCTTTTCTCTTCGCCTTTGCATAGTACAGTAGCTTCAAATATCTCCTTTTTTTTTTTTTTTTTTTTTTTTAGTTCTATAGTCCTTTCTGTCTGTCCATGGTTTCCTTTAAAGCAAATGCCCATTCTTGTCTATTCATTGCCTTACTTCTTCACCTCTTAACTCCCATCAATCTCTAATCCTCCTCTACATCATCCATCCACCCACCGTATTCGTGGTCTTCCTCTCTTTCTCCTTCCTTCTGGTTTCTCATCCAATTTTTTTAATATTCTCTCAGAAAAAGACACAACCATTCCAATCTACGCATCTTCACAATAGCTACTACATCTAATTAATTAAATTAATGAAGTCGTGCTTCATTTTAATTCTCCAAAGTCTATCCTCACATGTTAGTTCATACAACTTTTTTAAAATCTCCTGTTCCCAATTACGTACAAATCATATTTTACTGGCTAAATTCCAAGATTCAGATTCATACAAAAATATAGGCAATAACTAACTAATTCGCTGGTACTATTGAACACGTAGGTTCATGGTCGCGCGGACATAAGATCTCCATATATCCCTATCATGAGCCAATGTTTTCCAATCCTCCCCTGTATAATCTACTTACCTGAAATCATAGTTAATGTTATTCTCCCACCTCATTCTTGGTCTATCAACTGGGCGTTTTCCGTCTGGTTTTCCTACAAGAAGCTTCCATGCACGTCTTTCATTCCCCATTCGTGTCACATGTCCTGCCCATCGCAGTCTACGAGACTTAACTGTTCTCATTATATCTGGCTTCCTATAAAGACCATGCAATTCACTATTATACAGCTTCTCCATTCACTTTATGTTCATCTCTCTTTGGTCCAAACATTTTCCTAAGAACTTTATTCTCAATTACTAGTAATCTCCTTTCCTCCCTTAAAGTAAGAGTGCATGTTTCGCATCCATATAATATATGATTTCAAATATAACGAAGCAAAATTCCCATTTCATCAGACCGACTTGTTACACTCTTGCAGTAAGTAGATTCTTAGTGTGTCTTTAATCGCATCTTTACACTGCAGATGGCATGTAATGCTGGTTAATGATATGATCTATCATTCATTCAATACATCTGTTTTGTAGGTCAAATTTAACGAAACAGCAAAGTAAAAACAGTATCTTATATCGGTGAAGTGTTTTCTTATAGTTGTTGATAGTAAAAAATGTTCTGAAATAGTAGAAGACGTAAATGAGTCACAAGGGGACAAAGTTTATCGAGTTCGAGTTCACGTCACACGAAAGTCCCCAGAGCATCTTCCTAACTTTACCTAATTCTACAGCAATTCCCTTCTCAAAGTTATATAAATGCTTACATTCACAAAACAAATTACCGGTGCTCTATTTTTTCAAACCATGAAATCAAAAAATATCAAACGGAGCAGCATCTTCGAATAAAGTAACCTTATGTATTATTTTTACGTGTATAATATTGGGGTTTTCACAAATATAGAAAATAGCATTGCTCTTATGGAATATTTCTTGCTAATAAACGTATCCCTTTATGTGAGATTGATTTATTTGTTAATTCATATTAAATAAATAATTAATTTCATACATTGTCTAAGAAAAACCAGAAGATGGCTTACAACGGGTAATTTTCAAATTAAGTAAAATATGTGAAACATCATCATCATCACTCCAGGGATTAGGCAATTGCCCGTTCCGACTTCATAATACATCAGCCCAACGTCTTCTAGGTCTTCCAACATAACGTCTTCCTCTTGCTTGATAATTTCTTGCTAACAATGTATATCTCTCCTTACTCATTCCATCCATATGATCAATCCATTTCTGTCTGTAATTCGTGACCTTATCCAATAAAGGCTGTACTTTCAATTCTTCTCTTATATCCTCATTTCTTATTCTATCAAGTCTTGTACATCCTTTTACTTGTCTTAGAAACCTCATCTCCGCCGTCTGTATTGTGTCCTATTTTTCCATTGGAGCCCAAGTTTCACATCCATACAGTATTGTGGTAACCGCCATAACATTATACATTTTTATCTTGGTTTCTTTTCTAATTTTATTTTTGAATGTTCTCTGTATTGTTCCACACACCGTCTGAAATTTATTTAGTTTGGAGTTAATATCTCTTTCCACATTGTAGCCAACATCACAGCCCAAATATTTGAAACTAGACATCTGTTCTATACTTTGATTTTCTAAAATAATTTTGGATCTCACTGGATCTCTTCCTCTAAAAGCCATGGTCTTCGTTTTCCTTACAGAAATCTTTAGATCATATAATTTACATATTTAATTTAATGCATGCATAGATTTCTGTAAGTCGTCTTAATTTTTCTGTATTATGATTACATCGTCAGCAAATAGATGATTATTTATGCACACTTTGTTATCTATTCTTATTCCTGGATTCACTAAAACTTTCCATTTATTTAAAATATCGTCTATATATATATATATATATATATATTAAACAATGTGGGTGATAAACTACATCCTTGTCGTAATCCAGTATTTGTTTTGATTGTTCTGTTCTTTTGATTCCGGTGTCTATAATTACATTTGTGTCTTCATATAATTTCTTTATTGTTTCAACAAGGCACAGTGGGTATCCTTTCATTCGTAATATTTCCCATAATTTTTATCTGTTTACTCGATCGAAGGCCTTATCCAAATCTATAAATCCTATGTGAGTTTCTAAGTTATGTTCTCTTCTCTTTTCTATGAGTTGTTTCAGTGTAAAGACATTGTCTATACATGACCTTCCCTTTCTGAATCCACTTTGATTTTCATTTATTATTACTTCTGTTATTTATTATTTTCGTATATATCTTGTAGCCAGTATTCATTAAGCTAATCCCTCTGTAATTCTCGCAATTTCTCCGGTCTCCTCTTTTAAATATAGTCTTCACAATTGCTGTTTTCCAAGTGGTTGGAATCTCATAGGTCTGCCAACATATATTAATTAAATGAAATATTCGTAGTACACAATATTCCACTATATTTGACTAACTCCATATTTATATTATCTAAACCTGTTGCTTTCCTATTCTTAGTGGTTTTCAGAGCCATTTCTAATTCATTTATGTCTATTACATCAATATTTTCCACTTTTATTTCTTCCTCTTTGTTATCTTTTCCGTCAATTTCCTCCTTTTTCCAAAGTTTTTCATAATGCTGTATCCATTCTTGTTCTGGGATTATATTCAATCTGGCAGAATCTTTCTCTGTCTAATTTAGATGTTTCACTAATTTATAACCTATTTATTGTCTTCCATACATATCATGTTCTACTGTGCTTATAAATTTATCCCATGACTCCTGATGGGCTTTTCTTATAATGCTTTTAGCAATTATCCTTTTCATTTTATATTCTCCGTAAGATTCTTCTGTTTTCAGTCGTGAAACATACTCTAAAAACAAACGTTTTAGCTTTTCGAGGGTATGAGCCACTAAGAGTAAAAATCCAATTAGAGAATAAAATAATATAACAAGTGAGCAATTTTAATTACCTGGGATACAATATATCATAAAGAACAATTGAAGACGTTGAAAACAAAATAAATAAATTTAATTATATGTGTGGCACCATAAAACGTCCCAAAGGAACTAGAAAGGAGACACTTTTAAAATTTTATAAAACAATGGCGGTTCCAACACTACTGTATGGATTGGAATACTGGGTCTTAACCAAAAAACCAGGAACGAAGAATAGAAACGTCAGCTATATGGCAGGCTATACAATAATGGATCAAAGGCGAAGTTAGGATATACGAAGAGAACTGAATATATTCAAACTATTAAATAGAATTACACAATACAGTGATGAATGGATGGACCACATCAATAGAATGGATAACAATAGCATTCCGTAACAGATTCTTCATTAGAAACCTCTAGGACGAAGAAATGTTGGACGACCCAGTAAAAGACGGATAGACCAATTCTAACATGAGATCGGAACAGATCAGCAGGTATAATCCTTGATGCTGATGATGATGTCTAAGAAAGGTCTGAACTATCAACCAAGAGGAGGAAAAAGAGATCGGGGACGCCCACGAAAGAGATGGACACAGCAGCTATATACTTGGAGCTGGAACGAACAAAAAAGGTTTAATCCTTGCAAGAAGAAGAAGACGAAGAAGACAATTAATTTAATTAATTTCACTTATAATTTTGCCTAGAAAATGGGTGTCCGATTTATGAAAAAATACCATTAAGGCACGAATAATTATCAAACAATTTTTCAATAAATTTAGGGCGCGAATCTAATTATCGGAACAGCGCCTAGATGAGAAGCCACTAAATCATCCCTTCTAACGAAACTTGTTTTATCACGTGCAGCCGTTGTAAAAAAAAATACTTAACTAAAATATATCACGTGTGGTTTACTCATAAGTAATGCCATGAGTGATTTTATATTATCGATAAATTCACGACTCTGACCTAAGAAGGTACATTTTAACTTTATTTTATTTTATGACTATGCACTATTGTAATAAATATGTATTTTTTATATAATTTTACTATTCGCTGGTTGAGTGGAAAAGAATGCCTTATGGCCTTAAGTTTGCCCAGCTAAAATAAAGCATTATTATTATTATTATTATTATTATTATTATTATTATTATTATTATTATTATTATTATTATTATTATAAAATGCATGAGCTTTTCTTATTCATATTGACATAGAACGTATTAATTTGGAATTCATATCTGACTTGGTATTCTGTGTATTTTTTAAGCATGAAATGATCAAGGTTACTAATTCACTGGCACTATGAAATACGTAGTGTTCATTGCCGCGCGAACATAAACTGTCCAAAAATTCCTATCCTAAGCTAATATTTTACGTTTATCCCCTGTATAATCTACTTTTCTCAAATCATGGTTCGTATTATTCTCTTATCTCATCCGTAGTCTACTAATTGGGTATTATCCTCCTCGTTTTCCTCCTAGAAGTTCCCATGTTCCACATCCAATTATTATTAGCATTGTGCCCAACCAATTCATTTCGAGATGTAGTTCGTTCACTCGCACTCACTTTTGTGAACCATTCAATCCAACTAGTTCGTTCACAAAATTTAGTGAAGCAAACAAAATTTTGCCTATTCAAGTAACTTTACCATATCACCAACAGACGGCATAGATATGTCCAATCGGATCCTTCGCTTCACACAGCAAGAATATGGGGCTGGAGGGGGAAGCACGAAGACACGAGTCTGGGGTGACTTGACATTAACCAACCACATGGTATCTGTGGATTTTAAAGATAAACAGAAATAATTCTGTAAATTCCATTTTAATTTATTTGATTATGAAAAATTCTAATATGACTACTACCATATTTTTGTTTATTATATAATTATTTATATCTCTTTTTATTTCTGTTATAACTCTATTATTGACATAATTGTATTTGTATACAGATTTTCAATGTTTACATATTTTATTTCAAGTTGTAAATGTTAATAAAAACAAAATCGTAACTCTATAATTTGAAAAAAAAAATTGTGTGGAGTATTTTAAAACTTTTAAGGAAGATATATTTAATTTAATTTACGTATGTATTGTTTACACATAATATTTGGATAATATATATTTTAAAAGAAAGAAATGTGCAAAATCGTATTATGACAATTACTTGATGTTAATCTTTACAACTAAAAATATAAAGTAGGGTGAATATTGGGTAGGCCAACAAAATTTAGCCTTGTGTGTGCACTTTTACAGAATTGTTTCCAATTCGCGATCAAGAAAATTAATGAAATTTGGCGTTTCTTCGCCCATTTAGGCGATGGTAAAGCAATGTGTAACTTTTGTTCTACATACAGTTTCATTCGGGGGGGGGATACTTCTAAACTTGCCCGGCATATTCGCTTTAGCAAGGTAAGATTTTTACTACATTTTGCAATAGATTTTTTGAAAACGTAGTAAATTATTTGTTTTAAAACTTGGATAAAATGGATTTTTATTAAATACTTTCGGAATTCCAGTATATAAATTGTAAAGTGATTGTAATATTAGACTACATTAGATTTGTAGCGTTAGTAATGTCGTAGATCAAAAGGAGTAATCCCTGAGTAATGCAGCGTATGAGTGATGACGTAAGCAAGCGGCGCGAGAGTGCCGCAATGAACATACAATGAATGAATGAGCGTCTCGAATGTTGAGAGTTTGAAGTACTGAAGCGTTTAAAACCAGTTCACTCTGTCAAGGTAGTTCGTTTCTCTAAGACACTTAACTCTGGCCAGCCAGTTCGTTCTTTGATACCACTTCGTTCATCTAAGACACTTCACTCTTCCAAGGTAGTTCGTTCTACGACACTTCACTCCGGCCAGATAGTTAGTTTCTCTATGGCAGTTCACTCTGGAAGATAGTTCGTTCCTCGCAGACATTAGCTGCGGTACAATCGATATGGATTACGTAGGAAAGAGTTGGGGACATGTAAGGTCGATGGGCGGAGAAATGTAGAGTAATCAACGAATGGGCAAAAGTCTATTTGCAATAAGACACCCAGAGCTTGAAATAAAAAGTAAATTTTAATTTTAAGTAGTAGTAGTGAATCGTAGTGAACTTCTTCTTCTTCTTCCTTCCAAGTATTAGGCCAAGGCCTGTTACGATCCTATAGAAAATTTTCCCTCCAGCGTTTCATAGGACGGCCTAGTGATCTTCGTCCTCTTGGTATATAATTATAAACAGCTTTGGGGATCCGATTTGAACTGATTCTTTCAAGATGGTGTTTCCAATTTAGTTGGTACTGTTTAATATATTCCAAAATTGGCGTAGTCTTCAATTCTTTTAAGATATCGGTGTTCCTTTTCCGATCCCATCTGGTGTAACCCGTTGTTCTGCGCATGAATCTGATTTCACAAGCCGTTATTCTGCTTTCATGTTGTTTTTTTTAGTGTCCATGCTTCACTACCATAGGTCAACACTGGTCTAGCCAAAGTGTTATATAAACGTAATCTGGTGTTTTTTTGTACAATGGATGGTTTCATAACTGATTAATAATTCCTAAACTTTTATTGTAACTAGTAACTTTTTCAGGGATATCCTTTTCATCGCAGATAGAGAGATAATATCCAAGATATTTAAATTGATTAGATCTCTCTAAAATTTTATTCTGGAGACAGATTTTACTTTGTATGGGGTCCTTCCCATGAAATGCCATAATTTTAGTTTTGTTAATTGATATTTCCATATTAAATTTGGCACCTATTTTTTGTAAATTATAAATTGATCGTTGCAAATCATTTTCGGAAAGTGCCAGAAGAGCTAAATCGTCTGCAAAAAGAATAGCATCGAGTTTGAGGTTCCTATTGATGGGTATATATCCTCGTTGGGTTTTCCTCCATTCATTTATTAATTTATTCATGTATATCATTCGTAGTGAACTCTGAACTGCTAGTTCACTAAAAGTGAGTAACTTTTTGACATTTCACAGTAGTAAAGCGTTCTATTTAAACGACTCACTCTCGAATTACCCATCACTAAATTTAACATTTGTTCCATATGCCCTGCCTATGGCAATCTACCAGACTTAACTCTTATTAATACATCTGGTTTCCTATAAAGATTATGTAGCTCATAATCCAAAAGATAAGTTAAGACATAAAATGGATTTATTATGCCCATTTTTATTCTTTTGATGAAATATTTGACTGATTCACCTGTAAATGTACACATTAACGTGTATATATACTGTTAGATCCTAAAAAACATTAATTTACACCATAAGTATGCTAATTAATAAATAATAAAACAAGTATTCTATTGTACATTCAATTTATTGTGTTCTTCATGTTTAAATAGAAACAATACTGTAGGAATACTCGACTGCGGTAGTAAAATAAATAATAGTTTTAAAAAACTAAGAGAACACGCTTTATTAGAAAACTAAAAAATGAAAAATAATTTTAATTTCCAATACGCTTGGGATAAAATAAAGTGGCCAACAAAAAAAATCATCTCCAGCACATATAGAATAAAATTAGAGTTATCAACAAAAAGAAAATAATTTTACCATCAAAAGCGTGGGGTGCTCTATATCAAATAATATATTTGATAATAAACAGATATTGGTAAAAGTAAGCTCTCTAAGAAGAAAATGTAAAAATCATAAAAAGCACCCCACGCTTTTGATGGTAAAATTATTTTCTTTTTTTGTTGATAACTCTAATTTTATTCTATATGTGTTGGAGATGATTTTTTGTTGACCACTTTATTTTTTCCCAAGTGTATTGGAAATTAAAATTAGTTTTCATTTTTTAGTTTTCTAATAAAGCGTGTTCTTTTAGTTTTTTAAAACTATTATTTATTTTTATTTTTAGTTTTAATATTTTACAGAATAAGATAAAAATGTAAAGTAAAGTAAAGTATTCCCACTACAGGCCTCAGGAGGCCTTTGGGGTAGTAGGAGGTTAAGGCTCCCACTATTTCTAGACAATCGGCACTTGATGTCAGCCGGGTTGTCAGCCCTGCGTGACGGCCGCATTTACCCCAGAACAAGCGTCTGGTACTCATTTCCGTTAGAGGCTGAGTCGACCCCAGGGCCATAGTGCCGCCAGAAGGTTTGGGTCAGTTTAAAAATCCTGACCCTACCGGGACTTGAACCCTCGACCTTCCGGCTTGTAGCGCAGTGCCTTAACCACTACGCTACGGATAAAAATGTAAATATCTTTAAATTCGATACTATTGTAGTATGACCTAAAAGTAATACTCTTCTATAAAAAACCCTCCCAGCGGGATTTGAACCAGCGACGTATGGATTACTGAAATTATATACCACTAAGAGTTCACTGCTCTACCAACTGAGCTCTTACAACGATTGACTAAAAACTCGACAAGTCTGCAACTTATTATACCAGTTTTCACTTTTTTTGATTTTCGGATGATTCTGGCCAGGATTTTAGAAACAAAATATGAAATTATTGTATTGTCACGGGTCCTCTACACGTATACAAAGTTTCAAGTCGATCCAATGTTTCTAAGTGGATGAAAATCTCGTTGAAAGATTCCGTTACATTGATACAAAAATACTTTTTTTGATTTTCTGATGATTATGGCCAGGATTTTAAAAAAATAAATATGAAATTATTGTATTGTCACGGGTCCTCTACAAGTAAACAAAGTTTCAAGTCGATCCAATGATTTTAAGTGGGTGAAAATCGCGTTGAAAGATTCCGTTACATAGATAGATAGATAGGTACAGGTCAAGCTAATATAAAGCGTGTAAAAAACATTCACACTCCGGTCCGCTGCTCTTCAAGTAACCGTGCCGCTCCGTTGCAATATTTATTTCGTTACTTTATCTCTCTCTCCTTGTCCCTTTTTTTGTTCTTGCCTCATTCACCACACTATCATTTTCTATTTTTATTTGTTTATATTATTTCTTTCCGAATGATTTACTTATTTATTCTGTCATATACTGATGTCATGCCTTTATTTATTTTTTTTCTTGTTCCTTATTTCATATTAAATATTATGCATACTATTGAATTTGCAGTGAAATGACTAGTCTCACGGTATTCAGTATCCCTCATTCAACATATCCTCCAATTGTTGTTACCATCCAACTGGTCCAACATAAGTACTTCCATTGTCAGGATGAAATCATCGATGCGGCAAACCTTCCCCGGATCCAAGATATGACTCCAAAAATTACACATTAAATACAGATCGCTCAGGAAGAAATAATCGATGCGGCAACCCTCCACGGAAGCAAACCCTCCCCGGATCCAAGATATGACTCCAAAAATTAGACATTAAATACAGATCGCTCAGGATGAAATCGTCGATTTTAAGAAAAAGCCTAAAATTAAATTTAAAAATTATTATGACCTAAGATTCACGCGCGATGGTAATTGAGTTAAACGTTAAATTATGTGTAAAAATGGTGACGACACACGAAAAATTGTCTTGTGTGAAATGCTATGCTATTAAATGTAAGCGTTAATCTAATCGTATTTACATAAAGATAATTAGACATTTAAAAAACAAATAATTAACAAATTAACTAAATTTTATTAGCATTATTTAACAAAAACTATTTTGCTTAATATCAGTGATTACTCTCCCTCTATTGTCGATCATTATAGGCCTAACACACTGCCATCGAATGTCCAACGGAAAGGAGCGTTCAGTGACATCTACTGTTTGAGTCTTGTACTTCTTTCTGTTTTTGCTGTAATAACATTTTCTTTATTACTATACTTAATGAAATTTTACTAGTGACAACATTTGAGAGAGAGAGAGAGAGAGAGAGAGAGAGAGAGAGAGAGAGGAGAGAGAGAGAGAGAGAGGAGAGAGAGAGAGAGAGAGAGAGAGAGAGAATATTTATAAAAGGAGTGCAACATTTAATCACTCCAGAAGTATCTTTAAAGGCGATGAAGGTAAAAGGAAATGTCCCGTCCAGATATATGAGATACGTAATGGCGGCTAAGTTATCCTCGTGAATTTCATTAATTTCATCTTCACTTATAACCTTTCCTGTATCACATTTATTACAAAATCGTCCACAATTTACTATATAAACTATCCCGTTCCCATTAAAAACATTCATGTCTTTGTACACGGTCATACTTTTCTTTAACTCTTCAGCGCCTATAGCTGATAACGGTGGACGAAAGTGTGTTTTATTAAAGTTCATATTTTTTAGCTACATAATGTCTTACCCGAGACCAAATCAATTCAATTGCATTCATCTGGCAATAGTATGGAGGCTGAGGAACATTGAGGTGGCCATGCAGTTCGACAATTGTGCCAATTTATTTATATTTAAAACCATATTTTGTTTTAATGTTATAAAGTCATGCAAAACAGGTTTGGTTGCTTTTGGATCGAAATTAGGTTATCTTTCTATCGACAACGTTCGCAACTGAAGTTTATTGGATGGAGAGGTACGAACAGTATTTACTTGAAGAGAATGATACGACGCAAAGACCATTATTATAATAGAATTTAGAAGCATATTTAAGAGAATATCCATTGTGATCTAGTCCATAAAAACAAGGAAACCATTTCTTCATGGTAGTTTTTGGTTTGATTTGCACTGAAAGCAAAGACGACCATTCCGAATAAAATCAGCCGAAGTTCCAACATTAACCGAAGTTCCAGTATTAACTATTGTAAATGTATTAGGTTTTTCGAGAGAAACGTTCGATGACGGTTCAAAATCTTCATTGCTGTTAAATATATTCACACCTTTTCATTGTATGATTTAGCCTATCTACCCGTAATTTTACGCAACTTGTATTAAATTTTTATTCTCTTCAGCTACATAATCTCTTATCCGAGACTGAATCAGTTCAATTTTATTCAATATGCATTGTAGGATTCCACTCTTTTTTAGTTATTTCATTTTTCGCAGAAAGTAAAATGTTTTGTCACTAAATCCAGCCTTACGAATAACAAGCATTTTTTTCCGCTGTTGTTGTTTTACAAACTTCGAGTTTTTTATTTTAAATTTGTTGGTATCTTTTGACGATTCCTTGGATTAATTTTTCTGGTATTTAAATTGTACATGTCAATTAAACTTCGAATCATTGACGCTGTACATAACAAACAAATTTTCCTCTAAATTGCAGCTGCAGAAAATAAGATTGTGTCTTATTCTTCAGTGTTCCATTAGGCTTTTTTTTTTTGAAGTTGGTAATTTCGTTTCTTTTATGTACTGGATTCAATTTTCTTTTTGTTAATTATTCTATAGATTGTACTAGGGTGGGGCACGCCGTAGCGTAGTGGTTAAGGCACTGAGCTACAAGCCGGAGGGTCGAGGGTTCAAGTCCCGTTGGGGTCAGGATTTTTAAACTGACCCAAACCCTCTGGCGGCACTATGGCCCTGGGGTCGACTCAGCCTCTAACGGAAATGAGTACCAGACGCTTGTTCTGGGGTAAAGGCGGCCGTCACGCAGGGCTGACAACCCGGCTGACATAAAAAGTGCCGATTGTCTAGAAAAAGTGGGAGCCTTAACCTCATACTACCCCAAGGGCCTCCGGGTCTGTTGTGGGTTCACTTTACTTTACTTTACTAGGGAACACATCGACTGCACTTACCACTGTAGTTGTCCTTCTTGTATTTCGGGGGGTTAGGCATTACCGCCTGTATTAACCCCAAAAATACTATATATTTTGAGACAGCTATCATATCAATATTCGTGTTTGACTCTTCTATCCTTTCACTTTGTCAAAGAGTAGATATTTTGCTGTATTACCTTTTGGATTCCGGTTTAAATGGTTCGTCCACTTTGCCCTAAATTCAACTACTTTTCAGTTAAGTTAAATATATTTAATGTTTGCCTTATTTCGCAATTTAGTTCTTACCCATCAATTTATAACTTGTTCATTTCAGTAGTTTGTATTCGTACGCGGTCATTTTTAGATCATCTGCAATTTCACTTCGTACAATTGCAAGCACTGCCATTACTTTGTAAAATTTTAGCAGAGTGTCTCCGCGAGTTTTTCTTTTAAAGTTCTTAAAATTGATACATGTATCTTGAAATGTTAAACATTTTCTTTCTAACTCAAAATTAAATTAATTACTTATTTGAGAGGCCTACCTAAATAATTGAATAAATGAACCTGCTCCAGTGGTATATTATTGTGAACAATTTTGCTTCTAATTGGATGTTTTTCACAGAAAGCTATCTACTTATTTTTTTAGTTGAAATTCCTACGTTATATGTTTATAATAATAATAAAAGTAATAATAATAATAATAACTCTTTACTTATTCTGGCAGAGTTAAGGCAATAAGGTCTTCTCTTGCACATAACCAGCACAGTATATAAATACAGGTTTAAAATAAAATTATATATGCAATGTGCAAATAACAATTAAAAAAATTGCTATGAATAAACAAATATGTTATATTATAACCTTTGCAATTATATAATAGGATAATTCATCATATTATCTAAATCATAAAATGTTTTGCGGGGAGACGTGAATTTTTCTCAACAGGATTATTTTCCTCATGACACGTTCTACACCCGCAACCCATAATCTTTAGCAGGTAGCTGTGTCAAAGTAAACCTCTCTGAGGATAGTTACAGGCATATAATATAAACCGGCAACAATGAGCAGGGGGCGCCCTGTGACACCCGTTCAACTTTGTTGTATCTACTGTACAACATCAATGGATTTAATGCAGCTTTCTTCTTAAACTAACAGTGTAACAAGAATGAAGCTGAGAGACCGGATGCAATATTATATACCACGCGACTTCCGATACTACATTATTTAATTTGTTTACTGATATGTTGTCGGTCGAACACTGAATTTCACATTTAGGTGACATAAAAGTCCGTCACGAAGGAAATGTGTAAACTAATCGAATTCTTCAGCAAGTTGAATATTGCTGATTTACGGAATACATATTTATTTTGTTAAATTGGAGAAAATCAATTTCTGATGCCAGCTTATTAAAAAGTGTCGGGTTGTAGTGAAAACAAATCACGCATAAGCATAAGTTGTTACCTGTGTATTTTACATCTTTCTATAACCTATAGTCCACCGCTGTGGTCTCGAGGTAGCGTGATGATTTTTCACGTAGCGGGCCCGAGTTCGATTCCCGGTCGGGACAAGCTTCCTGGATGAGTATTCTCTCGGGGATTTCCTTACCTATAAGACAAGTGTCAGAGAGTTTTGAGGCCCAAACGGTACTCATCATCATTTGGCTATCATCATCATCATCATCCGCAGGTGTGGAAATCTCCCACACTTAAAATTCCCTAATAAAGCTGCAAAGTATAGCATGAAAATGCTATGATTGCAGTGAAAAACCTGTCTTGGGGCATAATACTATGTAATAGAATATAATATTTCTTATATGATTCTTCTGTACGTGTATTTGTCACTGAACTCCTCTTAAACGACTGGATCGATTTTGACAAAATTTTTTGTATATGCCTGATTGGGTCCCTCGATGATTTAGATTCACAATTGGACAATTAGTAGTGGAAGTTTACTTTAGATCAGAAATTAAAAACTGCCTAAACGACTGCTTGAGCGGGACCCTGGATGATTTAGATTCACAACTGGACTCGGTAGGTGGCGCTGCGATCGGGTTATAGGATTTGTATGTCAGATATGTAGTTGTCTGCATTATCGACACATTCCGCTTGAAAACAATGTGACGTCATAACGCACACCTCTTGAGCCACAACAGATGGTTGTAAGAGGTTTTCTCGCGAACATATTTATTAATATCTAATTACCTCTTAATTAGTGAGTTATTTGTTAAAAAAGTAATTTATATTTTTATCGTCCGGCCATTACACGAGAACTGAACGTTCGGGCAGGACCACGACTGCCGGGTCCACTAGTGTACAATATTAACTTAGCTTTACTGGATTTTGTTTTCAATACAGTCCGAAACATTTAAATAGCTGGCAGGAGAAATTATTGTATTGTCAATTTAAGGGTTAAGTAAGATAATAAAATAAATAGTATATAATATATATATTGCCTATATCAATATAATTATTAACTTTGTATTACGTATATAAACACTTACCTTTGAGTTGTGTGCGCCTACGTTCGTTGTCCAGATAAATAACTGAAAATATAAATAATAAAAAAATGACTTTACATTTAAATTGTGATTAATAATTAAATATATTCAAATTTATAATTATATTATTTAAAAATAATAATCTTATAACACAAATAAAAAATTTTAAAAGTATGGATTAATGTTTTTTTTTAATTAAAACTTAAGTTTAGTGATGAAGGTTTTAGAGAAAGAAAGTAACATGTTTATTTGTATTTCATCTACAAGATTTAATTCTACTTTAATTTAAATGATAATATTTTAGTCACATAGTTATTATTCTAAGTTTTTCTTCTCTTGGTTTTTTTATCATTACAAATTCACGATGTATTTATATTTTCTATTTTTCTTACAGAGAATTAAGGGATTCATACTACACCATTATTTTAAAATAACTTCACAATATTTACTGACTGTTTAAAACTATATTTACATAATTATATTTGTTTTTTATTAATAGTGATCCCCTAATAAGACATCAGTTTATCAGTAAACATTAACATGTTTTTAAAAAATTAAACTAAAATTTCTTTCATTCATTATTACATTCAATACAGCGTGTTCTTAACACATTCAATATAAAAATTGAGTTCTATTTTAATCTATTTCCATATATCTAATTGCAATTCACTCTCACAGTAAATTAAACTTATAAAATTAATTCTGTAAGGTTGTGAAAAATCAATTAAATTGAAATTGAAAAGATGTTTTCAAATAGATCCCAGGTCCATCATTACTCAATGTTTCTTGGTCAGGCTGTGTATGGCTTATAGAACATTTCATGGAATTTTTCAGTAAATTAGAATTGTTGTCAAAAGCTAAACAGATTTCGATACAATTATTTTTTTATTTATTTATTTTACCTGATGTTAAGCTGATGGTATTCACACAGATCGTTAATGACAATATAACGTGTCAGATAATTAGGTATCATTAATTTAATATTTATACAAAACAAAAGAAAAACTAATTCTTAGAAATGTCCCATAATGTGTTCCAAATCACGTGGTACATATAAATAACCTCATATCAGGAATTACATTTTATTCTAAATTTAATTTAAAGTTCTATATATGTTTCATATTTTCTTCTAAATTAAGGAGGATATTTTTTCACACAAAGCTAAATTACGTACATGAGTTTAATCTTGCCTGCTTTATATATGTCTACGATATATACAGACTCTCTAAAAATAGTGAGAATAAATTAAGTATTATGAAAATAAATTTTTAAGTAATACGTAGGGATCTGTTTACGGGAAAATCGCTATAGAATTCAGAAAATTGCCCATAAAGAGATTTATGGTATATGCGCATTAGAGGAATATAATTTCATGGCCAGAATTTATTAAACGAAAACAATCAGATGAATTAGGCATTCTTAAAAGCACTTTAGGAAAGAACAGTACAACATTTCGATAAAATCTGCCAGGAAAACTACCGTTATACAGTAAAAAATGGGCGGTGTAGAATCGGATAAGTTTTGTCACCAAGGTTAAATATTTTAACAAAATATTAAAGAATTATCTTATTTTAAAGCGTTGAATATAATTTTCAATTGGAGAAATCACCAGTCAAGTTACAAATGGCAAGGTATTGTCAATTCAGCAGTTAAGAGCTTTCATAGCTTGTATTAGTTGATTTTTTTTATTTCGAAATTTATCCACAATAAAATGGATTTCCGTCACTCTCAACAAATTAGCCTTCTCCATTTCTACCATATTGAATATCCCCATAATAATAATAATAATAATAATAATAATAATAATAATAATAATAATAATAATAATAATAAAGTAAAAGTAAAGTGATCCCACAACAGACCCGGAGGTCCTTGGGGTAGTAGGAGGTTAAGGCTCCCACTTTTTCTAGACAATCGCACTTTATGTCAGCCGGGTTGTCAGCCCTGCGTGACGGCCGCCTTTACCCCAGAACAAGCGCCTGGTACTCATTTCCGTTAGAGGCTGAGTCGACCACCCCAGGGCCATAGTGCCGCCAGAAGGGTTTGGGTTCCAGTTTAAAAATCCTGAAACCCCGACGGGACTTCAACCCTCGACCCTCCGGCTTGTAGCTCAGTGCCTTAAACCACTAACGCTAACGGCGTGCCCCCAATTAAAAATAATAATAATATTAATTATCATAATAATAATAATAATTATATATAATAATATATTGGAGGGGGTCTAGTGAGACGAGGAAATCTATGCCCACTCCTTGAGAAAGAAAAGAAATGGAAATACATAGGGTTTTATAAGGCATTATATTACGAAATTATTTGTAAAATAAAGGGACAATTTTTCTCTTCTTTAACTTACTATTATAGATTATCTTATTCAATAAGATAAATATATTATTAATTTTTCAATTTATAATATTTACCCTGATTACACTGGTCAACTATGATTTTTTGGTATCATGAGTTCCAATAGTTGTACTTAATGCAGTTTTTTTATTTTCCATTTCGATTAATGGATTTATTACTGTGATTTAAAAGGTGAAGGTCGGCATCCCCGTAGCGTATGTGGTTAAGGCACTTGAGCTTACATAGCCGGAGGGGTCGAGGGTTCAGTTCCCCGGTGGGGTTCAGGAATTTTTTAAACTGACCCAACCGCTCTGGCGGCACTATGGCCCTGGGGTCGACTCAGCCTCTAACTGAAATGAGTACCAGACGCTTGTTCTGGGGTAAAGGCGGACGTCACGTCTGGTGCTTTTTTACAACTCCGGCTGTTATCATAAGTGCCGAGTGTCTAGAGAAAAGTGGGGAGCCTGAACCTCCTACTACCCCCAAGGGCCTCCTGAGGCCTGTTGTGGGATCACTTTACTTTACTTTACTTAATGGATTTTAAATATATTTTTTTAATAAACGTAGATTTCTTCCCGGAAAATCTTGGCGCAGTGAGCGATGAGCACGGGTAACACTTTCATCGGGTGATTTCAGCTACGGAAAAAGAGATATCAAGGCAAATGTAATCCTAATATTCTGGCCGATTATTGTTGGACAATCAAGAGGGATGCTCCACAGGCGAAATATAGCAGAAAATCGTCATTTCGTACTTTCTAAGCGAGTCCGAATATTGTGTCGTTACGAATGTAAAGAAAATATTAAAGTGTTTGAAATTATAAATACTTGTCTCTCGGAAAGCTTGCGTGATGGAGAAACATTGATATCATATTTTAATTCAGGAGAAAAAATACAATCAGAATCACATATTTTTCTTTCTGAAAAAACAAAAAGTTTATGTTTTGTTGCTCAGTGTTATTTCCACTTCTTCTCAAAGTAGCATAACCTCCTCTCTCACTAGACCCGTCAATTGCCAAATGAAAATTTATTAAGAAATACGAGCGTTTACTAACAAATATATTTTATAATTAAACAAAAGTATAATTTAAATTTGTATAAAAATAATGTTGCCATATCTCTGGGTTCAACTTACAGTTGGGTAAAAATATCACAAAAACAATCTAAGACCTGAGATATATTCGAAGACATCTTTTCCAATTAAATACTTAACAATAATAAAAAACTATAAATGGAGGCATAAATACACTACAAATGAAAATAATAATAGTAATAATAATTAAACAGATAATAGAATAAAAATAAATATTATTTTTAAAAATAGGCCTGTAATATATGTGGGTGAAATATATACATAAAAGTCTGAAATCTTTCATACAATGTATCTTATACTCGCCAAAAAATATATGTTATTACATACACAAGTGTCATATAACGACTATAATTCACGCTTAATATATATAATATATTTATTTACAATTCTAAAGTGTCATTTTATGTGTTTTTCCCCGTCCAAAATCACTAATGACTACATAAATATCAAGTGCTTCTTTTGTTCATTCGTTTTCATTAATAACAATCATAAGTGATTCTTTACATAGATATATCGTATGCAAACAATTTTTATTCATTCTTAAGTATATATTGTTATTTCACCAACAAGAAATATATTGTAAATTATCTTTGTTTATTTTAACGCTAAATTTACAATCTGGCTTTTTTTTTTACATTTTCCATGACCTTCTGTTAATAATTCTTTGCAGGCTTTGAAAGACAACATCACGTAAGGATAAGTTGACCAGCAACGAAAATAACATGGAAGGCAAAACACTTCTCGAATCCAAAGCCTGATAGCTCAAGCAATTTACCAGCATAAAAATATATTAAGCCCTTATAAATAATTCTACTAGTTTCGACTGATGATAAAATACTTATTATAATATTTATTTATTTTTCGTTTTTTAGTCTTTTTAATTACTGTATTGATACTAATCCCTATTCAGGACGTATATAGAGTGGAGATAAACAAATATAACAATTATTTACTAACTTTTAATAATAAAGAACAACTGAAATCATACTTTTAGTTAGATCATTTACTGTTGCATTTGTTTATTTGTACTCTATAGACACCCTGAATAGGGTGTAATCATAAGTACCGGGTGACCGAAAATGTCTAATGAATTAGAATTTATAGACATAAAAAATAAAACTCGTCCAGTCCAACCAAACGTTTAATATGAAATTAAAATTAAAATTTCTCTCAAAAATTAATTTGATAGACTATATATTTAGAGAAACTAACCGCTAACCAAAATGATTCACTCTATAGTCGCTTTAACTGTTTATGTCACTATTTTTAGTAGCAGTATGTATAATAATGTAGTATGTTAAGTCTCCGAAGATTTGCTTTGTATTATCGCTTGGAATGTTGACTACAGTATATATAATTTTAAATAACATACGGTCTGCATTGGTTTATCCAACGGATAAATAAATGGAAATCCAGTACTATATCTGATAGTATATTCAAATCGTATTTTTAGCCGCTTAAACAACTAAGGTAAAATCGTGCACAGAGGATTTAGTTGTAACAGCAAGCTGTATGTTTCTATTGATGCGTTTTCGTGTGTTTCCTCAGGTTTAATTTTAGTGAATGGCAATTTGCATTGGAGTAAAATAATTATCCGAAGATATAATAGTCCCACATTCGGATCTCCCTGCGGGGACAACTTCAGCGGATCCATAGAAAATCTAGAGGGAAAGCGAAAAAATAGGTGGCAAAGAATGACGCGGGAGGATAATATTAACAATGATTTGAGGTAGATGGTTTATACAGAGAATGATTAGAAAGCATTAGCTCAGGATAGAGATGTACGGAGAGCTTATCTTCGCGCCGCTATGAACCTCTGGACGATAATTTCAGTTATTTATTAAATAATTGTAAAGAATTTGATCGTGGTAATGGAATTCCAATACATAATTTTACTTGAGGACTAAATTATTAAACGTTCTGGCTCTTCCAACTCTTTTGTATGGTAGCGAAGTATGGACGTTGAAACAGAAGGATATACAGAGACTTAGATCTGCTGAAATGAGATATCTTCGGAGGACTGCAGGATACACACTACTAGATCACAAAAAAAATGAAGACATCTTAGAAGAATTACACATGGAATCTTTAGAAAACAAAATTTCTGATTATAAGTCAAGATGGGTACAACATGTTCATCGAATGGAAGATCACAGAGTACCCAAACTAATGTTAAGATATCAACCTGCAGGAAGAAGAAGACCTAGACGTCCACTCATAAGACTTCTGGATGGTGTTTCTCTTGAGGCCGAAACAGGTCAACAAATGGCCTAAATTCGTAAATGTACTATGATGATTATGATTATTAAAAGTTCAATTTATAATCATATTCACAGGAGTAGATTTACCTTTTCTTCCAGAAGAATCCTCAATTAATTTTGTTAGTTACAGGATGTTAACCTCACTTCCCGAATAATCAACCTGCAGGAATAAGAAGACCAGAATATCGGCTCTAAAGACTTGTGGATGGCGTTTCCCTTCTGGTCGAAATAGGTCAACAAATGGCCTAAAATGTGAATGTAATATGATGACTTCCCGAATATGATTTTCAAATGCTAACGTATGAGCTATCTCGTTGGACCTCTATTGAAGTCACAAACCAATATTCAACCATCTCATGAGTATATTGTGACGATTTTGTTTGCGAACATGGGTAGTAAATGTTTACTGAAAGCGATGGATAAACATAATTGCATTTATTCATGACAAAGACATGCACTCTAAATTCCCTAAGATTTAAATTGTACATTCAACCCTGTTTTATCTTAACCTTTAAATTGTCAATGTATCCTATAACAATGGTAGGCAATGAAAACCTCGTAACTCCATCAGTCATTGAAAACCACATAACTCCAGTAGTCAGCACAGAAATACGTGATGCATAACCTGCTGAGAACACGGACTTCAAATGTATTAATAACTTGACTTGTATTCTGTCTCGCGCCGTAGCCGAGCGGTTAAGGTAGGGCAATTGGGTAGCTACAATAAGTAGCGGCTCCAGGTTGAGGAACCAGCTATAACGGCTGGGGGACTCGACATGCTAACCACATGTCACCCCTACACTGGCTGTTGATCATCTACCTCTGTGATTGACACATGTGGATGTGAAGGGCCAGCAGCCGGCTGGTAAAAGGGCAACCGCTGCAAAGTGGAAATACCCTCAATCAATCGGACTTGTATTCTGTAGTAAAATATGTGGGTATCAATTTTCATTATTAATTAAAACAGTTACTTGCTTCTCCTGTAAAATTTACCAAAATGGGGTTAAGACGTTTTCATTGCCCACCATCGATAAGATACATCAATTGGTTTAATTTATTTATAATTTTAATAAAACAGAAGAAAACGAACGAGTAAAAATCGCTTAAATGAGTATCGAATTGCATAATATACCTAATAATAAGTTATTCATGATTTTGTTTTCAGTGCGGTCCGCTACATTTGCATAACTGACGCGAGGAATTATTGTTTTGCCAATTTAAGGGTTATAATAAAACTCTTGAACATTTAAAACTCTAATTAAATTTCTTTATATTTTGCTATAATATACTTCTACAAGCCGTGTTGATTTCTATTGTCACTATTATTACGAGCAGTTGCGACCTTCCCGAACATCGGTATAATAAAAAAAATCTATATTATATTAAGTTATAAAAATATACAACATTTACAACACACATTACCCATAAATATATTTTTTTCTTGCTATATTTCACAAAAAATAATCACTTCTGTTTATTATCTACTTCATGTAAAATATTTAATTGCTGATAAGTTTATTGTGGTATTAAGATAAAGATTACTGATCGTAATAAATAGGTGCCCTTTATTACGCTGTTAAGTACGCAATAAATGTTTCAGTTTTTTATTGTTAATATTAGCATGTTCCTTGAATAGGAGCTTCGAAGCAAAGTGTTACAAGTTACTATTCCTTTTTTAATTTATTAAAACATTCAATGACTGAACAACATACTAAATGGCTATCAATGACAAACTTAAAATATACATTATATGAATATGCAATATCTCCCTAACTTACTGATAGTGTATGTTTCTTTAGCTATTTCGGGTATATTACAGTCATTGTTCTCTTTGTCGCCATTTGCTCCCCAGAACCCAACAAATTTAAAGATAAAGTACTACAACTGCAGGTCTTAGGATGTTGAGGATCCCAGATTTCTAGAAATTCGGCACGATAAGTCAGTTGGGTTCTCAGTCTCGCGTGACGGCCTCTTTTATCCCCTGAACATAATCTGTCACTCATTTACTTTGGAAGCTGAATCAACCCTAGAGCCACAGTAGCTCTAGAAAGTTTAGGGACACGAATCTGCAACCCTCCAGCTGGGGCATATTATCTTAACTACATTAAGGGGTGATGCCGCAACATACCTAACATGTCTAATTTTTTTAAAACATAAAACAATATACAGTATACAAATTCTATCTTACCGAAGTATTTTGTTATATTGTGTATCATTATGAACTCAAGTTTTTACAAGAATTGAAAGTGTTTTACCAAATCATTTCAAAATTCTGATTTCTGATTAACATCTATATTTATATATAAAATCTTAGTAACTTTAATAATAATACAAAGAATATGAAACGGAGATTATAGAATGTATAGATTTTGTTTCTAGTGTAATTAACTTAGGAAATCTGATAATAAAATATTAGGTGTTGCAGATGACCGGATTTTAATAGCAAAACCAGAAGGCGAAATACAAAGAATGCCATATAAACTAAACGAAATATCAAAATAATATAATATGGAAATATCAACAGAAATATATAAAACAATGGCTTTCAAGGGCGATCAACCAGTTCGGACAAAGATAATATTAGAAAATAAACCAATAGAACAAGTGGTAAGATATAACTTCCTAGGTTGCGAAATATCATACACAGCGGAAACAGTTATAAATAACAAACTAAATAAGTTTAATTATATAACAGAAACACTAAAAAGAACTTTGAAAAATAAAGCCAGAAAATATTCTATAATGAAATTATACAAGACAATGGCAGTGCCTATTATTACTTATGGATCCGAAACATGGACAGTGACAACACAACAATCTGCCGGAATACAAGCTGCTGAAATGAGATTCCTCAGACCAATAGCGGGATATCAAAGAACAGACAAAAAACATAACACAGAAATAAGACAACAACTAAAAGTAGAGGAATTAAACACAACAGTAGAGAAATACAGAACAAACTGGAAAGAACACTTGGCAAGAATGACTGAGAATAGAATACCAAAAGTAGCATACAACTATTCACCACAAGAAATAATAAGTTTGGGAAGACCAAGGAAAAGATGGAAAGAGCAGCAATTTGGAGCCGGAACAGGCTAGAAAATAGCCTAAATCGTGACGAAGAAGAAGAAGATTAGATTTTGTTTAAGAAAATTATATATAATTTGAATATAAAAATGGAAATATATCCTAAAAGAAAAACTTATTTTTTAAATAAAATTTGTACACTTTAATCGCCGAATTTTAAAATATTTGTAAATAATTACACATATTTAAAAAATCTGGAATGAATCAATTAAGGGACGGATGAAAACAGAATAGAAAGTAGAATAAGAAGATAGAATTGAAAAGAGGGAGTTGAAATGTTTTGGAATCTAATGAGGATGCTAAAACAACGATGGTTTTTTTTTTTTCAATGGACACCGTATATTCTGGGAAGACAAGTAAGAACATAGTACAAAAGTTAAGAAGTTATTTCTTCGAAGTGGCTTAAGAAGATGATGCCCTTGATAAAGAATAATGGAGGAAAGGCGGCTTCAGCTGCAAAATCCCTATATATATATGTGGTATGATAAGAAAAATAAAAGCCTGGACGGGATTCGAACCCGGATCTCTGATATCTTATCATACCATATTAAGCTTGCATTGCTCAATATTAAACATTTAATTATATATATATATATAATATATATATATATATATATAGGGTGATTCATAAATCCTATTACAAACTTCTAGGGATTGTAGAGGGGACTTAGTACATAAAGTTTTGATAAGGAACTCATGTCCGGAAATGTACCATTTTGATATAAAATAAGTTTGAAGATCGAACCACAATGGCTGATATCGTGTCTTGTGTTTCAGAATAAGTATTACAGACTTCTAGGGGTTGTACTACAAGTGTTGTTCCACGTGGCGACCCTGTTGTTTGTTGCACAAAGTGTACCTGCGACGCATGTTTTCAGACACGCCCCACATTACCTATTTTGTGCGCAATAATTTCTACTGACCCCAGAATTCGTGAAAGAACTTCCTCCGACTCGACAGGTGTAGAACCAAACAGTAAAGAAAAAATATCACATTAAATTAAAAGTTAGGTTTAAATAATTACCATACAGGGCAGTCTTTACCGCCGATAGTTCTTATGCGACGAATAACTTTGTAATTACCAATATGCGTAAGTTAAATATATCCCAGAATAATCCTTAAACAAAACTATTTACGTTAGTAGAAAAACTGAGATAAGAAGTAAAATGAAAATTTTAACTATAATTCTGTCCGTAATAATTTCTTAGACGCAGTTAAATTTTGAGTAGCGATGTCGAATTTTACAAGTTTCTCTCTATAATAATTAGAATCTCAGTCCCTGGGGTAATTAAATGCTGCCTTTATCTACCCATTGGTAAATAACGGTCTGTTTCTACACTTCATGAGCCACTCCAGAAACAGAAGATAAAACATATGTTTCCGAAAGGCCTCCAGAATATTTCACAGCATATTATGTAATTGAGAACGACTGAGATCTCAAACACCAATTTTATATTTTTAACTTTCACTTGGTGTCCTCAATGGTGTTTCGTAATAAATTGTAAAAGTAAGTATCTTTTTAACAATTATTTATTCTTTTAGCTTTCACATAGTGACCTTAATGGTATTTTGTAGTAAATTTTAAAAGTATTGATTCATGGACCGTTTCATAATTTTGAACAGCCAATAAAACTGTATTAAACTTCACTTGTAACTCTTTGCTTTCCAGCCTCCTTGATCACGTATTGCAATACAAATCTATACAAAATAATAATTAATATTATGAGTAAATTAGTATGTACGTTAAAAAATAGAATAAATTCAGCATATAACACCGTACTTAAAAGTGCTTTGTAGAATTGGTAAATACAAAAATCGTAAAATTTTTTCTCCAATATTTACACATAAATGATATTACTAAATGTTAAGTGATAATATTTACAAATGTAATCATGTAATTACAAGAAAACTACAGTAATTGTTTTATTATACAGAGTGTAAATGAAGTAACTAAAAATATTTTTATAGAGAAGCTGCAAATATACAATGTCAGATGGGAACCAGGGTATCAGAGTAAAAATTCCCAATTCATAAGCTGTTAAAGTGGCTTATATTTGACGAGCCTACTCATACTACGCTATTAAAATTAAATAGAAGTGTGGAATGGTGTAAAATGACTTTGGAACTTAATTAGGAATTGGAAGAAGTCCACCTATGAAGAACTAACCAATCACATAGATACTGTCACATACGTAATGTAGGTTTTTTAAAAATAAAACAATATTTCGAATTCTTATTATTGATTTCGTACATCTCAATGATGGATAAATCATATTTGAAGAGAAAAATTATACGCTCAGACCGGGACTTGAACCCGGTGGACGGGAATTACAATGTATATAGAGAAAGATTTGCGTTTAGATCGGTACTTGCTCAGGTAGCTCAGTTGGTAGAGCACTTGGTCTAGAGAACCAAGGGTCCCGGGTTCAAGTCCCGGTCTGAGCGTATAATTTTTCTCTTCAAATATAAAAAAAATAATATTTCGAATGTTTCCGACAAGAAATTAATCTACCGGTACTCTTCTTCTTCTTCTTCTACTACAAGGTTTAGGCTATGCAGCCTGTTCCGGCGAAGTTAAAAGTGGAGTCCATCTTCTACGTGGTCGGCCAACATCTCTTGTTCCTCTGGGATTATACAGAAAGGTTCTTTTTGGTATTTTTTCGTTGTTCATTCTCATTAAGTGTTCTGTCCATTTCTTATTATTTTCTCTGATTTTAACTTCAATTTTATATATATTTAATTCTTCTCGTATAGTTTCATTCCTTATTCTATCCGCTCTAGTGCATCCTTTCACATTACGTAAAAACAGCATTTCTGCAGTCTGTATCCTGCTTTTCTCTACCGGTATTCTTCAAAGTAAATACCATCATATTCTATGGTCTTGAGATATTCTTTAGTGAGTTTTTTTTTTATCTGCTACGGTATCAGTCTCTGTGATGCCAAGAATTTGTTGAGACCCACTTTGACTAATGTTTTAGAAATTTCATGCAACAAATGGGCCATGGATCAAAGCAGATGACAATCTAAAGGCACAAGATCAGAGCTATATGCAGGGTACAGTAGCAGTTCGATTCCTCCCAACTCCTGACCTTTTGTCAAGATTGTTTGTGCAGTATGGGGTTCGGTCTGGTTTCAACCCATAACCCTAAAAATTCCACGAAACCATTCTAGTTGTTAAGAATAAAGTCTACATAGACTTCATGGCCGTTTGGAACAAACTCCTAGTAAATCACACCTTCAAAATGCCACCAAAATTACATTAAAAACCGACATGCCTGATATACATATATTAGGAAAATGTAATGATTTAGAATATTGGAGACGTCAGTTATTACCGGAAAGATTTCTAAATTCAAATCGGGAAAGATTGGCATGCTACGAATTATTGGTAAATCCAGAAAATTGGATAAACCTCGTTCATGAATAAATATATGTTATCAAAATGCAATACCATTAATTATTAACAATTATATATAAATTAATTAGTGTATAATGCTGTTGTGTTATTATTTAATTGTAATAATAATGTGTTTTCTTTATGTAATTGTAATGTTAATGTTTTTTTAGTGTATAATGCTATTGTGTTATTACTTAATTGTAATATTATTGTGTTTTCTTTATGTAATTGTAATGTTAATGTTTTTAGTGTATAATGCTATTGTGTTATTATTTAATTGTAATATTATTATTGTGTTTTCTTTATGTAATTGTAATGTTATTGCTGTTTTTGTTGTTTATTTTTCTTTACACTAGTACCAATTATTACTTTATTGTAACGGACTGTCAACAGCACGTACGGCTTACTGCCCGTGCGACCCATATTTGTAAATAATATTGTAAATATCTTACTTTTTGTCTAATAAAGTCCTACTACTACTACATTTTATCTTTAATTTAGTTTTTATAGAATCATTAAAATTCCTCATTAATTGTCGACGTTTTTCAGAGAGCTAAATTTGGAAATGTTTTGATTATAATTCTTAATAGTTCAACCATTCAATCTCCAATTAAGATCTGAATCCATCCCATGCCATTCCACGCCTCTAGTTTTATACTGGATTATGAGCATCAAACACAAACAAATTTAAGAACTGATAGCAGAGGTACTTTTTGTGCGAGAACTTGGGTTCCCTATCTCAAGTTAGGGCAAGGATTTTAATGCAGTAAAAGTTAAGATTGTAATATATTTAAATTAGAAGTAAGACTTCTGACTGTCTTTTGTCTTGGTTTCACATACAAACAGTTGAAGAATGAGAAGTTAGACTTATGACTTTCTTTTGTCTTGGTTTCACAAACAGTTTTTCAGGCTCAGGTTTTTATCGGGTTTTTTTCTCACCTGTAAGACAAATGTCAGGAAACCTTTAAGGCCCAAACGGTCCACGAAATCATATGGCCATCGCAATCATCATCATTCACATTCATCTTAGATTAAGCTTAGGATTAGGGACTCTCCTGGACCACCACTACCATCATCACCACCCATCATATCATCGGGGCAACGTAACCCTGCCTTCCAGGCGCCCCAACCTCAGAAGTGGGTTACAAGTACGCCATGCTAGGTGAAAACACCAGGAATGTCGAAAGACAGCCTTGGGCATTTGCAAAAGAAAAAGAGAAGTTAGACTTCTGACTATCTTTTGTCTTGGTTTCACATACAAACAGTTGAATGAGGAGAAGTTAGACTTCTGACTGTCTTTTGTCTTGGTTTTACATACAAACAGTTGAATAATGAAAAGTTAGACTTCTGACTGTCTTTTGTCTTGGTTTCACACAGGAACAATAGAAAATGATAGTGGGAAAGAACTTCGACAATTTGCAATATTTAATGGATACAGAATTACTAACACCTATTTTAGAAAGAAAGAAATACATAAGTTCACCTGGTCGGCTAGAGGATTAAGATCAATTATTGATTATTTTTTGGTAAACAGAAAATTGATATACTGGGTCACAGATGTAAGAGTATATAGAGGTTTCGATGTTTGAACAGATCATTTTGTCTTGACATGTAATATAAAATTATTAGAAAGATAGAGGGAACCAACAACAAGAAAAATTTACAATGAAGAAACATATAAAGTGAATTTATTACAAGAGGAAAGTATACGAAAGTTGTATGCAAATAGATTATTTCAATATATATTACAGAGAGAAATGAATAATAACATAGAAGAAGAATGGAGCAATGTCGATTGGGCCCTAAAGGAAGCAGCATATGAAGTTCTAGGATTAAGAAGGAAAAATTGTAAGAAGAGAGGACTAAGAATATGGAATGACAAAATTAAAACAGTTATAGAGGAAAAGAAGAAAGCATATTTACAATATTTACAAAAGAAAACTGAAGAAACAAAAGAAATATATTATAATAAAAGAAAGGAAGCAAAGAAAATTGTTAGGAAATCCCACCAAGACAGTTGGGATCGATATGTATCTTAATCTAGAACATGATCTACATGGACGACAATGGACTGCTTATAGAACAATTAAACATTTAAATAAATTAGAAAAAGAAGCTGCATATATACCTACATCAATATAAGAAGAACATTGGATAGAATATTTCAGAGACGTGTGGTACAACGAGAATGAAAACGAAGAAGAACCAAAATGTCAGAATTTGAAAGTAGATAAAATACAAATGGAAGAACTGGAAGAATCGCTCAAATTAACAAATAATAGAAAAGCTAGCGGACCAGATGACATCAATTCAGAACTAATCAAATATGCAGATATATTCTTTAAATTAAGAACTTGAATTTTCTTAATATGTGTTGGGAGAATCATAATATACCAGCAACATGGAGGCAAGGTATAGTAAAACCAATTTACAAGAAAGGAGAAAGAAACCAACCATCTAATTACAGAGGCATTACCCTCCTAAATAGTGGATATAAAATCTATGCTAGAATAATAGCAAAACGAATACAACGAATTATTGAAGTAACACTAGCAGAGGAATAAAACGGGTTCCGAAAAGGAAGATCTTGTACCGATGGAGTATTTGCCCTGAATCAGATAATAAATAAAAGACAAGAAAAAAACCTAAAACACATTTGTTATTTATAGACTTAGATAAAGCATTTGATCGAGTAAACAGGGAAATATTGTGGAATATTCTAAAAGAAAAACGCATCCCTATTCAGATTATAGAAACTGTTAAGAGCTAGTACTATGGAACAAATATTTGTATTGACCCACAGCTGACTAAAAATAAGACATTTTTTCAAATACATCAACGAGTACGACAAGGGTGTTCACTCTCACCTATATTATTTAATATTTATATGGACGATATCGTAAAAGAATGGAAGAAGGTTTTAACTAATGAAGGAATATTAATTGATAATAAAGATAAAATAAATGCTTTATTATTCGCTGACGATGTTGTACTTTTAGCAGAATCTGAAAATGAGCTCCAAATGTTAGCATATAAATTTAAATTAATAGCCAATAGATATAATTGTGAAATATCAATAAATAAGTCAAACGTAATGGCATTTATTGGTAAATATGGAATTAGATCAAAAATTGTATTCGATAACAAAATAATAGAACAAATATCACATTTCCAATATTTAGGATGTGATATAACTTATAGAGAAAATAAAGATGTACAAAATAAAGTAAATAAATTTCAAGCTATTTATGGAACCATAAAAATAACCTTAGGTCGGAAAACAAGGAAAGATACGAAGCTTAAATTATATAAAACAATGGCTGTTCATTTGTATGGAAGTGAAAATTGGATAATGAAATCAAGGGATAAAAGCAGGATACAGACTGCGGAAATGCTATTTTTACGTAATGTGAAAGGATGCACAAGAGCGGATAGAATAAGGAATGAAACTGTACGAGAAGAATTAAATATAAAAATATAATATATATATATATATATATATATATATATATAAAATTGAAGATAAAATCAGCGAAAATAATAAGAAATGGACAGAACATTTAATGAGAATGAACAACGAAAGAATACCAAAAAGAACCTTCCTGTATAATCCCAGAGGAACAAGAGATGTTGGCCGACCACGTAGAAGATGGACTCCACTTTTAACTTCGCCGGAACAGGCTGCATAGCCTAAACCTTGTAGTAGAAGAAGAAGAACAACAATTGAATACTCAATACATACTATATGTGTTGCAATCTTAACTTTTAGTGCATTAAAATCCTTGCCCTACTTATCATCAACTCTGATGAGTTTCTATCTCAAATTGCTTATCTATGACTTCTACAACCAGATAAATTTACTCCGTTTAATTCATTTACACGAAGTATGATCTAGACATATTTTAAAATTATTTTAAAAATGATGGAAATTAAATGGCAGAGAGATTCAAGTACTGTATTATAGTTAACTGATTTTTTTAACTATTTATATAAATTCCTTTAAATATAATTTTGTAAACATGGTGATCTCAACTATATTTAGACTACATAACTCTAGAAACCATAATATGCAATAAAACCTTTAGCACATCTGATTGGAATCAACGACTTTTTATTTTGGAAAATATAATTTTGTTTCTTTAAGATCTTACAGGATCTGGAATGTAGTCCACTCGGCCTCGTGAGACCGAGTAATTACTAGTATAAAACATTGCGTAATACGCCTAAGAAACCTGAATCTAAAGTTGAGGTACAAAGTCACGCTATTTGACTCAATCAATGTCAACTGATAGCTCTTAATAGCAACCAATTCATTTCGCTTCGACTCGATTCTAATTTTACACATTAAAATTTACAGGGTTCTTCATTTATAACGGAACGGGCACACGGCATTTTGCCTGTGCGCGATTGGGTGTGCAACAGCCGGCTATGCTCCTACATAAATTCCGCGCGTAAAGCATGTATAAAAATCTTACCTTATAGAAACTTGCGCCTATTGTGATGGGTGATGATGATGATAATGGTGCGCCAGGAGAGTCCCTAATCCTAAGCTTAACCTAAGATGAATATGAATGATGATGATTGCGATGGCCATATGATTTCGGGGACCGTTTGGGCCTTAAAGTTTTCCTGACATTTGTCTTAGGTGAGGAAAAACCCCGATAAAATCTCACCCAGAAAAACTGTCCCGACCGGGGATAGAACCCGGGCCCTCTGCGTGACAAGGCAGCACGCTACCCCGAGACCACAGCGGTGAACTCTGTCCGATTGAGGGTCTTTCCACTTTTCAGCGGTTGCCCTTTTACCAGCCGGCAGCTGGCCCTTCACATCCACATGTGTCAATCACAGAGGTAGATGATCAACAGCCAGTGTAGGGGTGACATGTGGTTAGCATGTCGAGTCCCCCAGCCGTTATAGCTGGTTCCTCAACTCGGAGCCGCTACTTATTGTAGCTACCCAATTGCCTCACGATGCTGGGTGGGCACCGGTCCCATACTGGCCGAAATACCATGAGAAAATTTCTTCCCCCATGGAGACTCGAACCAGCGCAAGTCCCGTAGCTCTGCGCCAAGGCTTCCTACCTTAACCGCTCGGCTACGGCGCGGGACGGTGGACTATGTAAATAATATAAAATAATATATTTTATAACATAATATTTTTCTAAATATTAAAATAAGATCTATTTATATCGATTTATGCAACGCTCATTTAAATAAACATAGGAACTTCAGAAGGTATGGGAGAAAAATAATAGAGGATATTTCCCAAATTTGTCACAGAATACAGATGTTTCATGTGTATCGATACGTTGTTTCACAGAATGTTAAAGAAAGTCGATATAAGCACACAATGCGACATGCGATGCTTTATATCTTACACGTAATAAAATATTGAGTTTTACTGTACAGAAAGTTTTCGCTTAGAATTTGACGTCTGCAGCACCGCAAACAAAACGTCCGAGTCTACTCTATTCAATTATTGAATGTATTATTCAACCATATTTCTACTCATTTATTTGGTAGTTCGAAAATGAATTAGTCAAAGCCTTGATCTTATACAGTTCCTGCTAGTCGCCCCTACACCTCTCTGCCATTTATTTCCATACAGAACGAATGACTATTTCACATGAACCACTTTTACATGCATGTTTACTGCATCACTGATGAGGCGAATATAACGGGAATAGTATTTTAAAATAGAATTTTTACAGAAAATTAAAATTTCTTCGCCATCTTGCTCTGCCATTAATGAGTTTTATGGAGTAAACAATTATGAGATGGTGCATGTTGAGGTCAATTATGTAAGTTAATAAATTGTGAAGCATTTTCTTCATCCCCAGACATGCGATTATAGAGTAACGAAAGGTAATGCGTTTTTATTCTTATTGAGCGCATATGAGCTTACAATCATTTATATATATATATAGACTCTCACAATATCCCATAAAACAATCTTACTGTCACAGCTGATCTGGAGCATTGTCCCATCCACACATCTAAAATATTTTCACAGCCTTCTCCTATAGTTCCAACTAAACCGTGGTCCGCACAAAGACCTCATACTCGGAAATACCTTAGTTATCGTTTGAAGATCCGACATAATAAATATTTGGAGAGATCAGTGATTAAAAAGTTCAAAGAAGAAAAATAATCTAATTCCAAGAGATTAATCGACTGTCTAAATACCAGTCCAAACATAAAAATATGACATCCGTTAGAATAAAATCCAAATGGTAAATTGTTTGCCTAAATAAGAAAAGTTAACATAAAAACTGACATGTCCACTAGAAAAAAATGACAGTGTAAATTCTATGCATAAAGGAGATCCAACATACAAATCATGTCATATCCATTAAGGAAATGTACATATTAAATTGTATAGCTATATAGCGTGTACCATTCAAACCTCCCACATTTTAATTAATCATAACTAACAAAGTATGCGGAATTATAAAATGAGGCCGGTATTAAACGGAACAGAAACTCAAAGAATTTTCTTTGCCACATTCGCTTAGCGAATTGATTTTTGTGGACTTCTCTGAAATCCTGCTCTAATTCCTTCAATATTTTCTTCTGAAAAATGTGTACGAGCACCTCCTGATTCTTTTTTAACGCTTTCGTTCGCCAGAAACTTCTCAAGCCATGTCTTAACGGTCTTGCCATCAGGTGCATTTCTTCCATATTGAAGGTAAAGTGATCCCACTACAGGCCTCAGGAGGCCCTTGGGGTAGTAGGAGGTTAAGGCTCCCACTTTTTCTGGACAATCGGCACTTGATGTCAGCCGGGTTGTCAGCCCTGCGTGACGGCCGCCTTTACCCCAAAACAAGCGTCTGGTACTCATTTCAGTTAGAGGCTGAGTCGACCCCAGGGTCATAGTGCCGCCAGAAGGTTTGGGTCAGTTTAAAAATCCTGACCCCACCGGGACTCGAACCCTCGACCTTCCGCTTGTAGCGCAGTGCCTTAACCACTACGCTACGGCGTGCCCCTTTCTTCCATATTAACACCGGTAATTTTTTGCACTCCAATTATTGATTTCGTCTCTGCATACCAGAAAAGAGTTTGTGCTCGTTGCTTAGGAGTCGCCATTTTGTTTTATATCATTATTGTCCAACATGCGACAGATGAATTAACTGCAACAAGGAAAATAAACATTCTTTAAGTTTCTCGTTCTTTTAATACCAACCTCATTTCATAATTCTGCATACTTCGAGAGTTATGATTAATTAAATTGTGGGAGGTTTGAATGGGACACGATGTACAAATATACAAAACGGAATATCTCCACTGAAAAATATATTACAATTACATTACTTACATTCATATATATCTACAGTACGATTTTAAATATATCTATGGGAAATATCAAAATTAGTTTGAGAATATGATCGTAGAAATGCAGAGCTTCAGAAAAATAATAAGAATCAATGTCAAAATTATTTCCGTCAAATGTGGATCTTCATATTTTGTATCTTATTTCTCCGTATATTGTGGCCTTACCGAAATCAGAGATGATAATGAATTATGAAAGAGAATCAACAAAGCACAGTACAAACTGGTCCCTGTGAAACGAGATTTTAATAACTATATTTAATATAATTTGTAATATATAATAAATATATTAAAAATTGTGCTATGTAATGTAAAAGTAAACAATTTTGATGTTATTAATAACACGAAATCTATTTCTATTTATTATTGAGTTATATAAGACTGAAATAGTCTTCTAAGAAGATTGTTATTGTTTGCTACATTCCATTTACTTCAGCAATGTTTGCAGGCCTACATAGTTATGACCTGCATAGTAACTTTAGAATGTATTACGGTCACCATGTTTTAACAACCATGATGCAAGATAAACTATACACAATTTAACATACACAAACATCAGCAAGTACACGACTATATTTCTTATATTTTATTACTAACATGTATAAAACGTTTCCTATGTAATTAAGTTAAAAAATAAACATATTTTAATTGAAATATATTTAAGTGTTATTAACCATTTCTGGTTTACAATATACTATATGTTAATTATTAGATCCTAACTTTGTCTACGATATGTTATAAGTACGCTTCGCGGTTTTGTCACAAAACCAGATTCTCAATTTGTCGAGAAGTATTGCCTGGTTCGGAGGCAGTTCAAATATCTGGCATCCACACGTAAGGGGCGGTACAGTATAGAAAATGTACATAGTTGTGCATATCATACATGATTAATGACCACACTGCAACTAATTTTTAAAAAAAGAGACATCCGTCGCCGTGGTGTAGTCGGTAGAGTCCCTACTTTCACTCCGGCGACCCAGGATCGATTCCCGGCGGAGTAGGGGTATGTGTCTGGGTAGGTGTCTTGGTCTAGGTATGTGTTTAGTCCTTGTGTCTATATGTGAGAATAACAGAAAGTTAACAAAAAGGTAAAACAAGAAGAAAAAAGTATAAACAAAAAGAGAAAAAATTAGTATTGTTAAAAAATAGATTTCACAATAAACAAATGCAGTGTAAAGGCTATCCGCTCTTAAAGTGATCCTCATCAAAACAAAACCATGTGACCTGCTCGCTTTTCATTGGTTAGTGACACAGACGTACGAAGTTGAAGCAATAAGTACATGAAAAAGTAGTCCCCTTTATTAAAATAAAAAGTCTCGTCTGAATATAGCCTACTTGTTATTCTCCGTGAATAAAAACGATAATGTTCAGAACACAGAAAATATTCTAAATTATACCTAATCAATAATTACAACTTAAAATAGTTTATTACATATGAATGATGCATTTGAATCATGCTTTAGTCGATTTTGAAGCAACAAAATGGCTGAAGGAGTCGAGTCTTCTGTTGCTGTGTCACCATCTGAATTTTTTTAAACATAACTCTGGCAAACCTTTTTGACTAGTGGTAAAAGAACTGTTATTTTAAATGCATTTCACTAGTTCAGTTAAAACTCTCATCAGTTTTCTTGTAATCTTCCCCATTCAACGATCACATGTCTTATATACTTCATACGTACCCCCTGTCAATGTGACAGTAATTGTGGCGCGAATGGCGGAAGCATACAATTGACATTTGTTTATGTTAGGAACACTCTAAGAGCGGATAAGGTATAGATATAGCTGGTGACATTTTTCTCCTGCTGCATCTTCTATAATACTGACCTGGATGACAATGAATTCCTCATACAAACACAGCGATCCTATATAAACAACGCAATTGGTTCATAAATCATAGTATTCGTGTAACCTTCTCGTGCCTTTGACTGACATCATTAATGTACCAGGATAAAGTACATGATCCAATATATTTCCGGTGACAAAACTGGGAAGCCTATAGGAAAACTATAGGAATGCACTAGGCCTCTACAATGCTTGAAATTCTAAATTTGCTACAAGTTCGGAAAATTACACTACCACTTGAAACATAATTAGTTTTTTTATTCACAGTTTCCATTATTCATAGTACGGCCTACTCTCACACGATAAGCTGCAAATTCTTTGCACCTATATTATAACGCTATAAGTTCATTATTCCATTCAGTCATTTCATGTTAAAAGTGACTATAACTGAATATATACCTATATTTTTTCTACTAATCGTTTATATAATAACATAATAATATCCTCAACTCGTGTCCAACTCAGGGTCGAGGGATGAGATGAGACGAAACCCCTTATATAGAAGTCTGTGAATGACAGGGATGCCGGACGACCACGCCTGACGCACCATCACAGGGACAGATGAAGGAAATGAAACGAAATAGATGTGTTGCGTACGGAGAAATTGTGGAATGAAATAGGGGCATGGGAAAACGGGAGAAAACCCCTAGAAAAACCTGCCCAAGTTCCGTTTCGTCCACCACGAAACCCATATGGAGTGACCGACACTCGATTACGGGACCCCCAGTGGTGACAGGCGAGCGTCTAATAGCTTGCGCAACGGAGCCACCTTAATTATTTACATTTTGTTTTAATTTACGATAAATTTTGCTTTAATTGCAGTAAAAATAATTAGTCTCTCTGGTGATTTTTCGTTGTAAACTAACTTGTAATCTCTGGTGAAATTATAGTATGTATTTTTTAATCCTACATTTTTCCAGATTATTTATAAACTTGTAGGCTATAACCGTTAATCACTACACATTGTAAACAACACATGGCCATAATTTAATATGATGCCCGTATTCTGTGCCGGCGGTAGCATTGCTGCCGATAGGTTACCCATGCCGGACTGGTCGAAGGTGATATGCCAGACGAAAAAAGTACCTTGGTCGAAAGAGTGACGATCTTTCACCGTAAAAATACAACCGTCAAGAAATGCGAACATGGGTTCTACTGGGGTAAAATTTTCCGGAGGTCAAATAGTCCCCCATTCGGTTCTCCGGGCGGGGACTACTTCAGGGAACCCATGCCAAAGTAAATGAGCGAAAGTTTGAGGACGTGACTAAATTCAAATACCTAGGAACAATAATCGCAAATACGAATGAGATGGACAAAGAAATTAAACATAGGCTCAATTCTGGAAATGCGTGCTATTATGCATTACAGAGACTCTTGACTTCTCAACTCATTTCCAGAAACGTAAAAATGAAAATATATAAAACTATTGTTCTACCAATTATATTAAAGAAACTAAATAAAAATATAGAACAAGATAAAGTGAAAGTACAATAAATTCCAATCTTACTAACGTAGCTAATAAATGCTTTCGATTCGAAGAAAATACTCAAATTCCACAAATAAAAACACTATACAAAAATTCTAATTATTCTTTATTAGGAGGGTTACGGGCAGTAGCTCAGACAATTTCTTACATGGATGCGAAATATGGACTCTTACTTTACTGGCTCTTCCAACTCTTTTGTATGGTAGCGAAGTATGGACGTTGAAACAGAAGAATATACAGAGATTTAGATCTGCTGAAATGAGATATCTTCGGAGGACTGCAGGATACACACTACTAGATCACAAAAAAATGAAGACATCTTAGAAGAATTACACATGGAATCTTTAGAAAACAAAATTTCTGATTATAAGTCAAGATGGATACAACATGTTCATCGAATGGAAGATCACAGAATACCCAAACTAATGTTAAGATATCAGCCTGCAGGAAGAAGAAGACCAGGACGTCCACTCAAAAGACTTCTGGATGGTGTTTCTCTTGAGGCCGAAACAGGTCAACAAATGGCCTAAATTCGTGAATGTACTATGATGATGATGATGACTTTAAGGGAGAAAAGGAGATTACGAGTATTTGAGAATAAAGTTCTTAGGAAAATTTTTGGACCAAAGAGAGATGAACAGACTGGTGAATGGAGAAGACTACTAACAGTGAACTACATGGCCTTTAGAGGAAGCCACATATAATAAGAACAGTTGTCTCGTAGACTGCGATGGGCAGGACATGTGGCACGAATGGGGAATGAAAGACGTGCATGGAAGCTTCTTGTAGGAAAACCAGAAGGAAAACGCCCAGTTGATAGACTAAGAATGAGGTGGGAGAATAACATTAACTATGATTTGAGGGAAGTAGATTATACAGGGAACGATTGTAATGCATTAGTTCAGGATAGAAATATATGGAGAGTATATGTCCGCGCGGCCATGAACCTACGGGTTCGATAGTGACATTACTTTCATTTAAGAATTATTATCCTTGTGCAGTTAAAGTAACGACGTAAGTAAGTATTATATTAAGAAGGCAGTGAGCAGATAAGAAACCATCCCATTACATTACTTTTTTTTTAAAAAAAAAAGGTACATTAAAAATGTCACAAAATCAAATTATTTACTGAGGCCTTGTAATAGCTAAAGAAACACCGATTCCGATTGAGGGTCTTTCCACTTTTCAGCGGTTGCCCTTTTACCAGCCGGCTGCTGGCCCTTCACATCCACATGTGTCAATCACAGAGGTAGATGATCAACAGCCAGTGTAGGGGTGACACGTGTTTAGCATGTCGAGTCCCCCAGCCGTTATAGCTGGTTCCTCAACCTGGAGCCGCTACTTATTGTAGCTACCCAATTGCCTCACGATGCTGGGTGGGCACCGGTCCCATACTGGCCAAAATACCATGAGAAAATTTCTTCCCCCATGGAGACTCGAACCAGCGCAAGTCCCGTAGCTCTGCGCCAAGGCTTCCTGCCTTAACCGCTCGGCTACAGCGCGGGACACCGAATATCGCAAAAATGATCGACTTCTTTTAAATTTGGAGTAATTCTGAACGCAGTGCAAAATTATTACATAAATTTATTGACCTTACAATATTCCTAACGTTATTATTTGGTTTCCCCAGTCATTGTTGGCTAATGAGAAATTTCAAACGCCACTGCATTTAAATAAATAGATGAATGTTTCTAAGTTTATAGAATTCGTATAAATTTAAGGCCTTGTTAAACCTACTATAAACGACCTACTAATAAAATAATATCAGCAACAGTACCGCGCATTAATAAACTGGGAATTTAGTTCTTTTTAATTTAAAAAAATCAGTACGTTATTTTTCTATGCCAATAATGGATACAATCTTACATGCAATAAGAAGACGATTTTATTATCTCGTATTCATAGATAAAAGATATTTTAACCCCAGACTGTATTAAATAATTATATTTTAAATAGAAAACTATCCGTAAAAAATCAAAGAACATATTTCAAATTCTGTTTCGTAATAATTTTCAGTGCGGCATCTTAACTTTTTAGAGTGAATAAATGAATCAAACTTAATGAAATGGTGTATAAATTCGTATTTGTCATTTATAGATGACTAGCCTAATACCCAGCGTGCGCTGCTACGCCTAAATAAATGAAATTTAATGTGCTTTTGTGTTTAGTTTAATAAGTAAGAGGAAAAATAATTATAAATCTATATTTTTTAGATACCCCGTGCTGATTACCCGGCGTTGCCCTGGAATCCACTTATCCCGATCTTCTTGACATAAATGAGTTGAAATACGAACATTAATGTGTTTTATGTTTAGTTAAAAAAGTAAAAGGAAAAATTTATATCGTAATTATTTTTAGATATCCCGTATTGTTTACCCGGCGTTGTCCGGGAATCTACTCATCCCGATCTTCTTGGCATAAATGAGCTGAAAGACGAATTTTAATGTACTTCTTATGATTAGTTTAATAAGTAGGATGAAAAATAAGTATAAATGTATATAGTAATTATTTTAAGATTCCCCGTGCTGATTACCCGATGTTGCCCGGGAATCTACTTAACTCGATCTTCTTGGCATAAATGGGCTAAAAGACAAAATTCGTTATTGCGAGTTATCCGTAAAAGAATACACGCCATGTGCTGCTATGCTTGCACAGGAATCTACGTACTTGTATCGTTCTTCATGGCATCAATGAAAGACAAAAATATTTATTGTGAGTAATCCGTAAGATACACATATGCTGTCGCGGACTTTTTTGTAGAACGTTTTTGAGATATTCAATTCTATGTACATTAATTTTGTGTATTTGTTATGGTTTAGGCAAAGTAAGCCATTTAAGCGTCCAACGTGGTACTTTTTTCACGTTCTCAACTAAAAAGGGCTATTTTTAAGGGTGTAAGAGTTGAGTATCACAACTCTCTTATAGCCTATGTTCATTCCGGGAATCTCCTGAACATTTTGTAAAAAGCTCCATCACAATCGGATGAACGCTATGGCCACGCATAAAGTACGAACAAACAAACAAACAATCATTCATGTTTATTTATATATTAGATTTAACTGCAATTGTCTTACGAGTGCTTTGTGGAGCTCAGGGTTTTCTCTCGCCCTAGAGATACCATATCTGAGTAGCCTGCCAATGGTCTCTCAATGTCATTAGACTTACTAGATTATTTATAATTCTTACAAAAGTCTACAATTTATTCCCTAAAGCGTCTCACGAACTTTTCTCCTATACCTTTTAAAAGTATTTTAGTCCAAACCATAGTGAAGCTGCATTTTGGCTATTACAACTTCTATCGTCCGACATTAGGGATGGATTGTCCGAAAATATGATCTAATTTCTCAATATCTTCACAAATTGTAATGACCCTTTATCAGAGAAAATTACACTGTGTAGTTCTCTTACTTAAGATTCTACATACTTCGACACCATGTTATTTAGCCCCTCGTTTCCAGTATCTATCCTCAAACCATAATTTAAATATACCTTCACGCCATAATTTCTTAATTAATATACCGCAACATAGGACATCCGATGACTCCATGTCATATACTAACTACATTTCTCGCAACTGGAATTCCTTACAACAGCTACCGGACGTTAGAATCATTTTTTTAAATTCTAAATTTATATTTACTTTGGGTTCATCATTACTTTCACATATAATGTACATGTTCTAATTGGTATTTCCCATTTAATCTTTTATATTACTGTTATTATTATTATTATTATTATTATTATTATAACGTATTAAAATGTCGGTTCCCGTATTGGAATGCCTATGATTCCCGCCTTTGGATCTAAGGTTCGCGTGTTCAAACGTGGCTTAATTTTTTAGATATATTTAACGGTGTAGAAATCCTGAATGTGACCTCCTTTGAAGAGACGATAAACCATAGATATCCGTCATGTTTCAAAAGAACTCAAGTGTAAATTAAATGACTTCGGAAGAAATATAAAATATTACCCACTTATAGGAATTTAAACAATATGTTATTCTTCTCTTTTTAATGAACCACGGTACTATATATATAATGTTCTTACTAAATTTCGTACTGTTTTCAACAAAAAAGAAATCATTAAAAATGAAGTAATTTGAGAGATCCTGAAGTCGATAAGAATATTTTGGAGGTAATTGTAGAACGGAAATCGAGATCGTTATAATGGACACTATTTTCGACTTGAGTCGTAGCCGAGCGGTTAAGGTAGGAAGCCTTGGCGCAGAGCTACGGGACTTGCGCTGGTTCGAGTCTCCATGGGGGGAAGACATTTTCTCATGGTATTTCGGCCAGTATGGGACCGGTGCCCACCCAGCATCGTGAGGCAATTGGGTAGCTACAATAAGTAGCGGCTCCAGGTTGAGGAACCAGCTATAACGGCTGGGGGACTCGACATGCTAACCACATGTCACCCCTACACTGGCTGTTGATCATCTACCTCTGTGATTGACACATGTGGATATGAAGGGCCAGCAGCCGGCTGGCAAAAGGGCAACCGCTGAAAAGTGGAAAGACCCGGAATCGGAGTCCTTAAAATCTGACTATTTGTAATTGGATGCAAATGCCTAATTAAGTATATACGTATAAAAGTAACATATTGCCTTGTTTGCTTATGTTTTATAGCTTACTAAAAAACCATTCTGAAACACAATGTACACACAATAACACATACCTTAATTATATAAAAATGAACAACAAGGAAAATGAAGAAACTTTTGTAGTAAATTATGAAAATTTTAATTATCTAACTGCAATATAAATATATAAAATTATTTTATTGTGTTATGCAATTAAAGTTTTTTTTCGTTGCTAGGGAAACTCCTCAATGCAGCAGAGATATAAAATATAGTAGGCCTAGGCTGTACTAAGATCTTAAGTAGACAAATTAATTTAACAATTATACCACAACAATCTGAAAAATGTGTTAAGATGGTAAGCCCGCACTCTACATAAGCAGTCTAACGCATGAAGGTTAGACGTTCTGATTCGCGTCCCCAAGAAAAACAAATGTTTGTCATGGAATTTCGGCGTTAGTCTGGGCCCAATGACCATTAGATGTAGTAATACACCTGTAAAGAACATTAAAAAATAGTAAAATATATATACAGTCAATATGCCCAATTCACCAATTAATGTCAGTCAATATGTGGTCTTGAGAATCAAAGCTTGGCTGTGGAAACGTGTTGACCATTTTAAAACATTAATTGGTGAATTGGGCACATTGACTGTATATATATTTTAATATTTTATCACCAAGAAGATCACTTGTGTATTAAATTCAAAAATAGCTCTAGTCGTCGGCCTTAATTTTTTGTAACGAAACTCGGCATATGGTAAAATGCCTTGCAAATAAAATTATAAGGTTTTCTCCGAAAATCAGCTAAATCTGACTATTATGAGTGGAGTTTTACCTGAAATACGAAAAAAAAAACGCTCCAACGGCCCTAATTTTTTTTCGTAATGAAACTTTATCAATTCGATTTATTTAACAAAAGGAGGATGAATTTCATATAAATAAGCAAATTTGACCTAAATCGAATTGTGGAGGATTTCGTTTACTTTATGCAGTCTTGGATGACAGAATTTTCAAAATTCCAGTGGTATAAAATCTAAAAAAACTGAAGTCTTTATATTCCGTATAATAGAACATTTTCTAAAATTTGCAACAGAATTCAAACTTGCAGTATCAACACAGATTTACAAAAACACAAAATATTACTATTGTTGCTCATTTTTCATTTATACCATATCGAGAAAAAATCAGAGAATGCAGTACTAGCTCCTCTAAGGTTTATGCAAACCTGGTTCGTAAAGATTGTTCATGGTTCTTGTCTTCAGTCAAATGAGATCCATTCGAAAATTATCTTCCCAACAGCGCCTAGAGTCCTTTCCAAAGGTCTCCCTCGAATGCCTCCCAAAAAAAAATTGAAAGCATTTCTACTGTCACCCATTCGAACTACATAATCTGTCCAACTCGAATCGAGGAAGTTTCACAATCCCATTGCTTATGATATCGAAATTATTTATATTGTTGTCCTAGTATTGCTGGGATTATTAAGTGTTGGAAAATGAGTTGGGCAGATTATATAGCTCAAATGGCTAACAATGGAATTGCTTTCAACGTTTTTACTGATACATTTCTAAAGGAAATACATTTAGGAAGGTCTAGGCATAGCGGGAATATAATATACGGCTGGATCTTGGGGAACTGAATTCATTCGGTCTCGGATAGAGACCAAAAAACAATAGTGAATGCAGATTTTAACCGGGCTTGCACACGCCATAGAGTAAGACAGTAGTCTGCATCCTTATGTTTTTTAGGTACTGTAAGTATAAATGAATAACAAAGGTATTTTTTTGTGGAATACCATTCAATATAATATATGAAATAATTATTGCGTTTCTCAGTGTGAAACTTCCTACTTACTCAGTTCCCGTTACTTATGGGACAGAAATTTTTATCAAGATCCTCATTTTCTAGAAACAAAAATCCATAGAGAATAATAAAACAATGTATATATCAAGGAATTATAACAAAGGTATAAGCATTAGTGAAATAATTCCCATAATAGGAAATAAATATTTTTATAGTTCCTTCATTTTACTTGAGTTGTTTTTTTTACGTCACTAATGTAACGTATATCACTATAAGTTTCCTTATACACATACTTTGAAATAAGTACAAATACAAGCCATTCCAATAACATTATCTGGCATTTTGCTTTAAAATCAGGAGGCTTTGATTTTCCGCTCATCGTATCACAATTAAAGGGTTTGGTGGGAATATACCCTTGAACCATATTTTAAAGATAAATTTATTGAGCATATAATTACTACCACTTTTGAAAAAAAAAATTAAAACTCTTTCAATAGAACAATATATAAACTTTATTAAACTAATATTAATTACAGATATGCGTAATCAAAACGAGATAAATTATTATTTAAGATATTATACATATAAAACAATATAAACCGCCACAATAAAAGTAAAATTAAAATTACGATATTAATTTAATGTAATAAAGTAAAGAAGCTAATTAATCTCGGCCTCAATATTTTTTGTTAATAATTTTAAGACAAATATTTTCTATTTTATTTCTGATGACGATCACAGGAAATGTTCACAAGCTAGAATATCAAAAACAATTTATGTTTCTATTATAAAGTATTAATGCCATCATTGAATCAGCATAATGAAATCGCAATAATAATAATAATAATAATAATAATAATAATAATAATAATAATAATAATAATAATAATAATAATAATAATAATAATAATAATAATAACAATAATAATAATATTAGATTATAGATGAAATTGTAAGGAATTTCTAAATTTGTATTCGATAAGAAATGTAACAATATATATCCATCCATAGTAATTCTGCCCGAAGGCAGGTCCTTCACTGCAATCATAGCATTTTTCATGCTATGCTTGCAGCTTTACTAGGGAATTGTAGGTGTGGTGGCTTCCCGTTGCTTTCCACACTGGCGAGGGATCATTATGATGGTGATGATGATGATAATGATAAGGATGATGATGATAGCCATATGATTTCGGGGACCGTTTGGACCTTAAAGTTTTCGTGACATTTGTCTTACAGGTGAGGAAAAACCCCGATAAAAACCTCACCCAGAAAAACTGCCCCGACCGGGGATCGAACCCGGGCCCGCTGCGTGACAAGGCAGCACGCTACCTCGAGACCACAGCGGTGGACACAATATATATAATATAGTAAATAGCCTATGTTATAAAGTTATAACTAGGGTTAAGATTTTTATGTACTAAAAGGTAAGATTGCAACAGAGTATAATGAGAAGTTAGACTTATGACTGTCTTTTGTTATTGTTTCACACACAAACAGTTGAATAGTATAATGAGAAGTTAGACTTCTTTTCTTTTGGTTTCATATACAAACAGTTGAATAGTACAATGAGAAGTTAGACTTCTGTCTTTTGTTTTGGTTTCATCCACAAACAGTTGAATATATACTATCTGAATTACAATCTTATCTTTTATTACATAAACATCCTAGCCTTAGTTATAATAATGGACACTAGAAAGACCTTGTTCAGAATAAAATAAAATGGGAGGGTCACGTGAGAGTGGGACACACTTTGGATTATTTTGAAAATAGATTAATAATAATAATAATTCTGTCAAAATAAAAAATAATACAATAAGAGGAATTATGAATGTAGAAAAGGATATTGTACAAGAGAATGAAGAAATTCAACTAAGATGGTATGGTCATATAATGAGAAGGAGAGAGACAGAAAGAAACAAACAATGAGATATTGAAATGGATACCTCGTGGAAAAGAGAAACGCAGTAGACCAAAGCCAACGTGAATAAAGGAAATTCAAGACAACATGAAGAAGAGAAATATGACACAAGCAGACACGCAAGACCGGAAAGTGTTGAAGAAAAAAACATTGGTTGAGGATACCTGTGTAAATAACAGAAACAATCCTGAAATAAAATAATAATAATTGTGAAACCCAGAGGGTAAACGCCCAGTTGGTAGACCAAAAATGAGGTGGCAGAATACCAGGATTTGAGGGAAGTAGGTTATACAGGGGATCATTGGAAAACATAAGCTCTGGATAGGGATGTATGGCGAGCTTATGTCTACACGGCAATGAAGCTACGGGTTTGGTAGTGCCAATGAGTGAGTTTTTAGGAGTATTGTGCTAGCCGTCGAGAAGAGCGGACGTGTTTTTGTTAGAGTGGTTGAAGTGTGCAGGGGACAAAGCATTATGGAAGAAGTTAGAAAGCTGATTGAAACATTGTCAACTGAAGTGAAAGAGGGGTTTGAAAAGTGCAACGTGGGTGAAAAAATTCGTGATATTGAGACGAGCATGCATCGGATGGAGGACAGATTGAAATGACTGGAATCTAAATTAGACTATCTCGAAAACCAGAGTCGCCGTAATAATATTGTGATATATGGTGTGCATGAAGAAGACAGAGAGAGCTGGGAGGAAACTGAACATATAGTTAAAAGAGTAGTGGCGCAAATCGGGATTTATTTGGTGGACAGTGATATTGAAAGAGCGCACAGAGTAGGTCGTTGGAATAGTGGAAAGAGACCGATTGTATGCAAATTATCACACTACAAAATAAAATGTTGGATCCTTAGAGACAGTAAATTAGAGAAACGAAATGTCAGAAAGCATAAATTAATCTGGTTAGAGAACATTATTACAAAATAAAAAGATTTAAATTTATTTTTTAAATGAAAGCTATGTCTACCAATATATAATATTTTGAGTTAGGGAGTTCAAAATGTCGCCTTGGATACGTTACGGGAATTAGAATAGTGGGAGATCCTGTGTCGACAGATGTCAAGTAGCAAGTACTGGTGCCATCGTGTACTCAACTTCTGATTTGAGGAGAGGAGATGAAATCGAGAGGATGATCAGCTAGGACTAGAGATATGTAAAATTTTGAATAGAAGTATGAGAGTGCATTTCTTATGATCATGGAGATGGAGCCAGCAAAGGACACGGCAGCATGAATAAATATGGTCATTTCTATGAACTAGTGTTCGCCAAGTGGACGAAATTCTACCATAAATAACACGTCACTTCATATTATATTAGACATCATTAGGTGGACAGAAGATAAATTATATTAAAACAGAATATATGGTAATCGGAGGAAATTCAGAAGATCTACAAATAAATAATATAATTAAACGTGTTGAAGAATTTAAATATCTTGGATCTATAATAGATAAATCTGGTACTTGTGAAAAAGATATTATTAACAGAGTAAATTGTGCAAGGAAGGCGATTAGATCCGTGAATGGTCTTTTATGGAATAGAAATTTAACCAGAAAAACAAAAACAGAGATTATACAGACATTAATAGAAAGTATACTTACATATGGATCAGAAAGCTGGACAATAAATTAAAGAATGCAGAAAAGAATCTTAGCGACAGAAATGGATGGATTACGGAGAAGTATGAGAATATCCAGGATACAACATATTCGAAATACATATATCAGACAAGAAATGGACGCACAAGAAACCGTTTTCGATAGGATAACAAAGAGAGCTCTTCAGTGGTATGGACATGTACAACGGATGTCGGAGGACCAGTGGCCTAAACAGGTGTTGGATTGGATGGTACCAGGCAGAAGGAAGAAGGGGAGAAGTAGAAGGGCATGGTATGAGGGAATATATGATGGCATGAGGGGGTATGGAAGATGAACAATGGGAAGATAGGAATCTCTGGAAAGCAGGAATCAAAGGCAAACTGCTGTAAAGTGGAAAGCCTTTATTAAGTATTAAGTAAGTAGTTTTAAATTGTATTAGACCATAATCATAAATATATAGGTTATATATTTATGTTGGAGTGAAACTGGTGATGGGGGTGATAGTATTCTAAATTAGCACCAAGCATCATGAGGAATTTGGGTAGCTACAATAAATAGCGGCTCCACGTTGAGAAAATCAGTTGCAACGGCTGGTGGATCCGAAATGCTGACCACATGTCACTCCTACACTGGCAGGATGATCATCTACCTCCGTGATTAACACGTGCATATCTATTACTGCCCTATAGTTTAAATGGGAACTTTGGCGCTGGATTTAATGCCTTGCAGTTAAAAAGGCAGATATTTTTTGGGCAAGGTTTTTGTACATTACATGCTTCTGAGGAAGAAATTTAACTCTTGTACCATGGAGATTTTCTATAAATACTGCCTTGCAGTTAAAAACGGAAGAAGTTTCCACTTTTTTTATTGATAACAATAAAGCTCGTCGTTAGCTACTAAAAAATAAGTTGACAGACAGAGGAGAAAATGGTACTAAACTCTTTTTTCTTACCATATATATATACTTATTATTTATGATTCAAATAATATGAATACATTGCAGCTATGTGCTAGTCTATCATTAATATCAGTAAGATGTCGCAATAACCAAAATACGTAATTACAAGAGCTGGAACTAAAATTGTTTTTGACATCAGACGGAAGATTTAAATCTAATTAGGGAATGCATAATGATTTTTTATTAAAACTCAGCAATTAAGATGGTATGGTCATGTCCAGCGAATGGAAGAGGATCGACTACCAAAATCTGTTTTGGAATGGAAACCTGAGGGAAGACGAGGCAGAGGAACCTCCTGGAGTCAGGGAATATGTTTATACATGAAGGAGAAACATCTACAACCAGGAGATTGGATGGACCGGCAAAATTGGCTATTAGGAATCGGATGATGTCAAAGACATTAATCAACCGATGATCTATCTATCTATTGTTGAAAATCGTAATTCTCCAGAAAACTGTTATTCTTTCAGTTATGCGGATGCGAAATGTGGGGTCTTACTTTAAGGGAGGAAATAAGATTACGAATATTTGGGAGTAAAGTCTTAGGAAACGTTTTGGATCAAAGAGAGAAGAACAGACAGGTGAATGGATAAGACTTACATAATAGTGAACTACATAATCTTTATAGGAAACCGGACATAATAAGAACAGTTAAGTCTCGTAGACTGCGATGGGTCCCTCAGGGGTCCTCATCTAGGGGATATGTGGATGGCGACCACAAGGTGCCCAAGCTGAGCAAAACATTTCTTCCACTTACTTGTGTTTTGCACTCTTTTAACTTTACTATCTAACCTCTCTTGGTTAACTCTTGTTTTTTTCGACTCCGACGCTATTAGGGCATCCGAGGGCTAGGGAGTCTTTCGTTTCTTCCATTTCTTCTTTCCTTTATTTTCTTTTCTTCTCCAGAAGAGCCTGACCAGAGGCTATAAGATGGCAGCCCCATCACTGGTCTTGCCTTCCTTTGGCCAGCAACCAATCGAAGGGACTATTATTATGCTTTCAAGTCTTATACGAGAATTTCCCGGAAGGATCAAAACGCTGGAGGGAAAATTTTCTATAGGATCGTAACAGGCCTTGGCCTAATACTTGGAAGGAAGAAGAAGAAGACTGCGATGGGCAGGACATTTGGAACGAATGGGGAATGAAAGGGAAGCATCTTGTAGGAAAACCAGAGGGAAAACGGCCAGTTGTTATACCAATAATGAGGTGGGAGAATCATATTAACCATGATTTGAGGGAAGTAGATTATACAGGGAATGCTTGGAAAACATTAGCTGAGGATGGGGATGTGTGGAGATCTAATGTCCTACGAGTTCGATAAGGCCAGTGTCTTAATTAGTTATTACTGAAAATATATTTTTTTAAATTTAATTTAATTTAATGTCCTAACTTGGAATTATGATAAAAACTTAAAACTTTTAACAAAATATGAATAAGGCTGTGCTTTGTCATATAATATGATGTTAATTATATAATTTTTACCTGGTAAGTCAGTTGTCCTCTACTAAATTATTTAGTTATTCTAATATGGAGGCCTTTCGAAAACAATGTTTCATCTTCTGCGTTTTACCTGGAACTGATAGTGTTATATGGGTTCCAGTTAAAACGCAGAAGATGAAACATTGTTTCCGAAAAGCCTCCATATTAGAATAACTTGAAGAAGTTTAATAATTTAGTTGAGGACGACTGACTTACCAGGTAAAACTATATAATTAACATCTTATTACATAACCTCAACAGTGCTTTAATATGAATTTCAAAATGTTGATTGTTATCTAGCAAAATAAATAGCTTTGTTAATCAAATAATAACCTGTTCCGCTCCGAAGCCGAGTGGCTGTAGGCATGATACAATTGTGAAGAGCAACGGAACCTCTATCTTGACTTAGCTACAATAAGTAAACACTACAAATTCAGAAAACCAGATGCAACGGCTGAAGGACCCAACATTCTGATCACATGTCGCCCTTATACTGGCTGCACGTCCACTTCTATGATTAACACATATGGGTATGAGACCAGCAGTCGGCTGCCAGGCCAACAGTTTTCTAAGGCAATAGCCCATATAATAATAATAGTCTAACAACAATAATAATAATAATAATAATAATAATAATAATAATAATAATAATAATAATAATAATAAAAATAATAATAAGAGTATTTGAAGATTTCGGGCTGTAAGGCCATGGTCCATAATTTATGTTTCTCCCAGACGTTTCTCCCTCGGCTAAGGAGAACATTTGTAGTGAAAGTTTTTCTAGATGGTGTTCCCTGGTCGGCAGCTCGACTACGTATGAGCGGCAGACTGCTGGGACCCGGTATTTCGCCACCGAATATGCCCTCCGTACTTGAGGGAGAAATGTCTGGGAGAAACACTATTGTATATTAGTCGTTCAAAATATCTCTGCAGGCGGAAGAATTGCGAAGCTTTCTTTGTTGCTATACGTGACGTCATCTAAGGCAGTGTTCACTGTCAGCGTCCCACGTCCCGTCCCCCTCTGCACTCTTAGATAGCAGTGTCACGTGTTCTATTCCTGCATAAACACGACTGCAGTGCCCTCCGTCAACAACTGCGCTTACTCCTTGAACGGGTAATAGCTGGTTCAATTTGGCAGAGAAAGAGATGGAAATACAAGGGCAGATCTTTGACCGCTTTAGTCTGATACAAAAGAAAGAACCCACCCTGTTGTCAGTTTTCCTCTCCCTCTTTTCCCCACTAACATCTGGTAAAGAAACCCCGACAACACTGGTGCGAGTGAGAGAAGCGAGTACAGTTGTCTCATTCTACAAATTTCTCGTACAGTTAAACCAGAGAGACTATAGTTATGAACCACGACCTATAGCCCGGAATGTTGAAATACATGATTACCTGGCAAGGGAGACTTTCCTTATCGAGGACTTGAAAACAGCATACCTACTAACCCTATGAACATGCGCTACAAAGACAGGAAAAGAGAGGAAGTATGGCCGGAATTCTTCAGCACCGGAGCGATGATAGACAGGAACTGGACAGAAGCAAGTTTCCAGATACGACACGTCATTACAAGATTAGGCGTGCATGGATTCCACTACCTAATGTGTAGAGATAAAACATTCCATGACCCGAAGATGTCATGCATATGCGAAGTGTGTGAACAGAAATGCGAAAGATATCACAACGAAACGTGTGCACAAAGAACAAAAACAATTTGTTATTACGCAAGACCAAGTTAGTGTTAATGATTGTTAGCTGTGTTTATCACCTTTGCACATTTGTGCGCAATCCATTTATATAATAATAGCAGTAATAATAATAATAATAATTAATAATAATAATAATAATAATTAATAATAATAATAATATGTTTTAGACGTTTCCTCAGGGGTCCTCATCTAGGGGATATGTGGATGGCGACCACAAGGTGCCCAAGCTGAGCAAAACATTTCTTCCACTTACTTCTGTTTTGGACTCTTTTAATTTTACTGTCTAACCTCTCTTGGTTAACTCTTGTTTTTCCGACCCCAACGCTATTAGGGCATCCGAGGGCTAGGGAGTCTTTCCTTTCTTCCATTTCTTCTTCCCTTTATTTTCTTTTCTTTTCCAGAAAAGCCTGACTAGAGGCTGTAAGATGGCAGCCCCATCACTGGTATTGCCTTCCTTTGGCCAGCAACCAATTGAAGGGACTATTATTACGCTTTCAAGTCTTATACGAGAATTTCCCGGAAGGAAGATCACTGGGCCGTCCAGTGAAACACTGGAGGGAAAATTTTCTATAGGATCGTAACAGGCTTTGGCCTAATACTTGGAAGGAAGAAGAAGAAGATGTTTTAGACGTTTCTAAAGACGAAATGAACTAAAATCCCACTCAAAGTGGATTTTATAAAGAGCACAAATGAAAATATCAAAAAATGAGGATTGAATTGGGTCACATTAACAAAATGCCTCAGTGTACTATCATTTGCTAGAAAAATATATACTTTATGACTCTTCTTGTCGAGTATTGTTTAATATAATACCTAATTACTCCAATAAAACTTTTAAAATAAAAGATAGTAAAAAATATGGTTCAAGGTCCCAAACATCAACAATAATAGAACATTAACAGTTATAAACGTCGATATAAGACTCTTTCCTATACATCTGTCTAGCAGAATTAATATATAATTATATATATATGTCACTTTCAGATTGCATTATAATATCTTAATTTTATCAAGAGTAGTGGGTAGCACCATTAAGATTTCTTGAGCACTTTCGGGATCCCAATAAATGTCTCAATAAAATTTCCATGTCTTTTTTTTTATATACGTCCAATATTTCATATATTTGTATTCATTTCTTATTTCGCTATTCACTGACGATATTAGCTCTCGTTTTATGAAACACCCTGTGTCATGACAATAATTATTAATAATTTTATTCACATGTTTCAATCAACCGTCTAAAATCGCATACCAACAACATATTGTGCATGATCGTATAACATTATTAAATGTAGCTTATTTAAATTGTCTATAATTACTAGACTTTGGACATAGAGCCTGTTCTCAGATAAAAAAAAATGTTAATTTAATTAATAGTTTTATTTAATAAATAAACATCATGACGAATAAAATTCATTGTTAAAACCGTTGAGGTGGAGAGTCATAAAATAAAATAAGTTAAAATATACCTTCTTAGGTAGAACAGTTGAATTTGATTATTTTAGAAGAAGCCTCCAAAAAAATAAGACAGGATAAAATAAGAAATGAATTCCTTTGGAGAGAAATGAATGTCACCACATCTGTTGTTAAGAGGATTGAAAACCAAACACTTAAATGGTATGGTCATGTACAAAGAATGGAAAATGAAAGATGGCCAAAAAATATATACCAATGGTCACCCCCTGGAAGAAATAAACGTGGCAGACCAAGATGGAAATGGAAAACCTACGTCAGAACTATAATGGATGATCGGAATTTGGAAGAGGGAGATTGGAATGATAGAGATAAATGGAAACTGAAGACGGCAAACCTATAAGTAAGTGGGGGAAAGCCGAAGAAGAAGAAGAAGGTAAAATCCGTCGTCCTCAACTTATAAAATATGTATTCTTTATGCCTGTAGGTCTTTCAGAACATCCGTTCCATCCTCAGACCTACAGGCATAAAGAATACATATTTTATAAGTTGAGGACGACGGATTTTACCTAAGAAGGTATATTTTAACTTATTTTATTTTATAAACATCATGAATTTTCATCAAGTAAACACCAAATCAATTGACTAAGAAAATATAATCTACAGAATGATGTGAAGAAAGTTTAAGATACTTGCTTTGACATAGTATGGGAGAAAAAAAAACAAAGTTCTTATAAACATATGTTCTAAAATTAATATATTCTAAGTTACTATCAGAGTGGGTGAAAGAAGAACAATGCTGGAACTCATAAAGAAGAGGAAAAGAAATTGGATTGGTCACTGGCTAAGAAGAAACTGCCTGCTGAAGGATGCCCCAGAAGGAATGGTCAACGTAAAGAAAGTTAGAGCAGAAAAATACATCAGATGATAGAGAATATTAAAATAAATGGTTTGTATGCAGATACAAAAAGGAAAGCTGAGTTAAGGAAAGAGTGGAGAATGCTGAGTTTGCAGTGAAAGACCTGATCTTGAGCAGAACACTATGAATGAATGAATGAATGAATGAAGTTATTATCTTATGGAACAATTTGTATTATGTGAGCAGATATTTTTGCTGTGAGCTAATTTCCCTGCTCTTTACAACAGTTGGTCCATACAAACCTCATTCATTGCATCACACTTCTGCCCTATGTCTAAGGGAGTCGGGCATTCTTCTAAATACTCCTGCTGATTGCCGAATTGACTGACAGGAAATGAACACACGTTCTCTAGTGTATGTACAGATAAGTTATGGAGAATGCATAAATCATGAATATCGACAAAACCAAAAAATCTAAAAGGAATGCTAATTTGTATCTTGGAAAAATGCTCTTACAATATAATATAACTGTGAATATATTAATTTTATCAGTTATAATATTTTTAGTATACGATTTCTATAAATATATTAACTTTTTTTTAGAATATTCTGTATATTCACGAAATTGGTTAGTAATCGTTCCCAATACATTAATTATTGTATTCTTCCCCCATCTCTTTTCAACTTCTTGAAAATATCAGAGTAATTTTTCTACAGCCTGTTAAATAATCCTTGATTTTAATGAAAACAATATGATTCAAAAGAAGAAACAAATAGTTATTTAAACTACTAGTTACAAAAGCTCCCATACAAAGGCTCCCATTCCAGAGATATCTATGAGCGTCTATTTCCCCTTTCTGGAAAGATCGATGGCTAGAAATTTTCATACTGGAAAAGTCTGTATCGTAAGCCTAGAATGTTCCCTGCTCGTGGGCTGAAAGCTAGTCAGTCGTGACAGCGATAAGTGAGCGGAGAGAGAACAGGAACTCTAGGGAGTGGACTCATCAGAGAGTAAAATAATTCACTCATCCCGGAAAAAACCAGACAAGTCATTTTTTTTTGTTTTCTTGCTGTTAATTTATAGTGCCCTTTGTGCTTCGTGTGGTAATAACAAGATTCCAGTTCTTCAATAGATTAGCTATAATATACCGTACAATTTTTGTTTTAGATAAAAGGGAGGAAGTTCACTGAGAAAAAACACATATTTTTTTGTCTAATGCCACCAGGTTATACTTTATGATATTTCTGGCTTTCTCACCTGGCATTGGCGGAATTGTAATCCATTTCTTAGGTTGGGACACCTGGAAGGCGGAGTTACGTTACCCCGATGATGTGATGGATGATAAATGATAATGAAGCGCCAGGATAGTTCTTAATCTAAACTTAACCTAAATTCCAGACCATTGGCAACCACAGGAATAATTCCCTTTAAGAAAAAAAATCCTATGGTATGACCGGGAATCAAACCCGGGACCCCATGAACAGTAATCAGTAACGCTGACCACAAGCCCATGAGGCTTGTAAAAAAAAAACAGATGTATTGACTTATCTTGTTTGTGCCAGTTTTCCACGTATCTGTTGTTTACAAGGGATGAGTGAATTGTGTAACAGATAAACATTAAAACAACAATAGAAATTAAACATAGACTCAATTCTGGAAATACGTGCTACTATGCATTACAGAGACTCTTGACGTCCCAACTCCTTTCAAAAAACGTTAAACCGAAAATATATAAAACTGTTATCTTATCAGTTATATTATATGGATGCGAAACATGGACTCTTACTTTAAGGCAGGGAAGGAGATTACGAGTATTTGAGAATAAAGTTATTAGAAAAATGTTTGGACCAAAGAGAGATGAACAGACAGACGAATGGAGAAGACTACATAACAGTGAACTACATAATCTTTACAGGAAGTCAGATATATTAAGAACAGTTAAGTATCGTAGACTGCGATGGGAAGGACATGCGGCACGAATGAGGAATGAAAGACATACATTGAAGCTTCTTGTAGGAAAACCAGAGGGCAACCGCCCAGTTGGTAGACAAAGAATGAGGTGAGAGAATAACATTAACTATGATTTGAAGGAAGTAGATTATACAGGGAATTATTGAGAAACATTAGCTCAGCATAGGGATGTATGGAAAGATTGTGTCCGCGCGGCCTTGAACCTACGGGTTCGATAGTGCCAGTGAGTTAGTTAGTTAGCAAATAGTGAGTGAACAGGCTGCTCCGTGGCGCAAGCGGTTAAACTTCGCCTCTCACCGCTGGGGGTCCCGAGGTCAAGTCTCGATCACTCCATGTGGGAAGCTTGGGCAGGTTTTTCTCCTGTTTTCCCCTGCCAAAAATTTCATTCCACCATTTCTCCATATTAATTTCAACCGCTTCATTTCGTTCGTCTGCCCCTGTGATGGTGCATCAGGCGTGGTCAGCCAGCACCCTTGTCGTTCACAGACCTATATAAATATAGGGGCTATAAATATAGACTGTGCCTGCCAACGGCGATGGCAGTGTTCCAACTCAAGGTAGCACCAGCGGCCACATACGGTATTCAGATAATTTGGATTCACCTAACAGCGAAAAACCTCAAGAAATTGGAGAATGTCAAAGCCAGATATCTCAAGAGGGCCTTGTCACTCTCAAAGTACACAAGAAACAGCTACGCCTACAGAATAGCACATGAATCCTACTTCCTTGAGGACATCAAGCTTCGCTTCAATCTACCAGAAACCCAGGCATATAAAGACGCCATCAAAGAGAGACAAAACAAAGCCAATGCAATACCGATGGAAATAATGGACACAGAAACGATGAAAACCGATGTGTGGAAAGGACCGAACTTCCAACTTCGCCACCTATACACACGCTTCGCCGCGCATGGTTTCCACTGGAAAATATGTCAGAATCCGTCATACCACGACCCGAAGGAGGACTGCAGATGTAAGCTTTGCGACGAGCCATGCTCCAGGTATCACCTAATGAAATGCCAAAGCAGAACTCAGCCTCTCACCAAAATTACAAAAGACTGGTGAAAACTCTAAATGTACACATTGTGTTTAATAAAATCAATTAAATAAATATAGGGGCTTCATCTCATCCCTCGACCCGACCCTGACTTGGACACAAGTTGAGGATATTTATGTATTTAGTGAGTGAACTGTAACTGATAGATTTTAGAATTAAATAAAGTTATTGTAAAATATTACATGATCATCTGTGTTTATTTACGCCAAAACGACGTGAAGATGATCCTATATGTTTATTTGGACTTTGTTTTTTACTTTGATGTACTCTTATATCTTCCTAAATACTAGATTTATATTAATATTTTGTAGAAATAATTTATATTACAAACTCGTACTGAAAACAAAGCCTAATAATTATTCATACTTCTACAGTACTACTTTCAGTGCTGCCAATATCGTCAGCGAATAGCGAAATGTCGTTTTGTGTCTTGCGGACTTAAAGCTATGTTGTTGTTGCTGTAAGGAACCAAGCAAGACTTGGACTGACTTAAGGGAATATTTTTTTTCACCATTATAATTTCACGTATAGCACAAAATATACCACTATATATACTTTTATACACTCTTTAAAAACTCTTGTTGAAAGTTGTACTTTGTCTAGTCAGTGGATGTCAGGATATACTTTATTACTACATAAGACGTGTGAGTCAACAGAAAGGTTGCCAACCTTCCACCATCACAGAACAGTTTCCATCTCCGCTATTTCTGTCCTGCAAGGCCTGAAAAACCAACAACATAATTGTAAACTATCATCAAATAAATAATATTTCATTTGATTATTTTTCTTACTACTGTCCATGTTGTCTGTTTAAATTATACAATACTTATTATTTTCTCTACTATACTGTAATTGCATTATCTTTATTAGCTTTAACCTATTATTATTATTATTATCATCATCATTATTTTTACTAGCACGGCTGTTATTATTTTCAGTTTTATCCATTACCATTTTTAAGATTATTTCTCATTGTAATGCTATTAACTTTATTATAATTAACACACTGTTAATATCATTGTTGTTATTATTATTATTATTATTACTATTGTTACTGTTATTATTGTTATAATTATTATTATTGTTGTTCTTATTGTTATTATTACTGTTATATTATTGTTGTTATTATTGTTATTATTACTGTTATATTATTGTTGTTATTATTATTATTATTATTATATTATTATTATTATTATTATTATTATTATTATTATTATTATTATTATTATTAGGGCTACGATTTTTATGTCTAAAACTTACGATTGCAACATAGCATAATGAGAAGTTAGACTTATGACTGTCTTTTGTTTTGGTTTCACATATAAACAGTTGAATAATATAATGCGAAGTAAGACTTTTGACTGTCTTTTGTCTTGTTTCACACATGAACAGTTGAATAATACATACTATCTGCATTGCAATCTTAAATTTTATTACATAAAAATCCTAGCCCTAATTATTATTATTATTATTATTATTATCATTATTATTGTTATTATTACTATTGTTATTACTTTTATTATTATTATTATTATTATTATATTTTGTATCCATTTTGTTAGTAGTTACTTTAACATGTAAGTTTAAAAATCTTTACATATATCCAGTAGTTTGATTTTTGTATTATATTTTTCGTGTTTTCTAATGAGCTTAATGATTTAAATTTAACGACAGGATTACTAAAACCTATCGTTAAGATTCAATTGATCCTAGTAACGAAATTCCAACTGAGCATTTACTCTGACGACTGAGAAAAACCAAGAAAAACCCCCAATTGGTCTTGGATCTCCAGAATGTTATGTAATAAACGTGATTATTTTTAATAATATTACTATTATTTATCGAAATAATAACAGTAAACATTTTCATTATAACAGTGAAGATTCTAATTTTTAATATTATCAATATTAACAATATTTAAAATAAGAATACAATGATAAAGATTAACGACAGGAGAATGGTTGGAAACTAAATATATATTATGTTATATTGTAGAATTTCGCGGATATAAGTATGGTTAAAAATGTTTTCTTGCGTTTTCCGTGTCATGGATTCAAGGTTGACCTCTGGCCACTGATTCCAACGTTTCGACATGATCCCACATGCCATTATCAAGGAATGAATTAGTGACGGAATCAGTGGCCAGAGGTCAACCTTGAATCCACGACGCGGAAAATCTAAGAAAACTTTCTTAACCATATATATATATATATATATATATATAACAATAATATTTGTGTTTTGTTTCATATTTTCTGAGTACGATAAAAAACAAGTGAAATGAAGATCTTTAGAATTATTCAGGGGAAACATTATTTGATAAAATAGACAACGAAGAAATTAGGGACAGATGTCATATTCAAGACATAACCAAATATATTACAGATAGACGAAAATATTGGAAGGGTCATATAGAAAGAATAGAAGACAACTGACTTGGAAACAAGTGCTAAAGAAGATAGACCAATGGACGAGGAATGACAAGAGGAAGACCAGCCAAGAGATGGATAGACAGTAAATGCACATCCAATACGTCTTCCTCGGAGGAGTGATTTTGGAAATAAACAGGATGAAAAAAATTTTTGATTAAGAAGAAGAAGAAGATAATAAATATAATATTATAGCAAAACAATTATAACAAAAAGTCAAAATGAATTTAAGTAAGGCAGATCCGACCTTGAATGTATATTCGTCGTAAACCGAGTAATAGAAAAAAGCATAGAATATATCAACGCAGTCATAAAAAAATTTTCGTAGATTATGAAATAGATTTTGAGAAAGTTTGCAGAAATACGTACATTTTGGATTACAATGAAGAAAGAAAGTATTTCACAACATTTCATATCAGCAATCTACATGTGGAGAATAAAATTACAATAGGAACTACATCAATAAATGAAACAATATAACAGCAACGATAAATAAACAAGTAAAACAAGAGTGTCCAATTTCACAGGAGCTTTTAATATCTATATTGATGAAACTGTGATGGAATTAAATGGACATTTTAAAATTAAAAGTATAATTTTAGATACTGCTCTTTGATGACGATATAATTTTAAATCTAATACTGAACAAGGGGTACACGGAAGTATTTATTCAAAATAAAAAATATATAAATAAACTTGTTAACTTGAATAATGCAAGTAACAAAACAAAAGTTGCATTTACAGGAGCAGAACCAATTAAAGCCAAAATAGTCTTGGAAGAACAATTATTGAACAGGTAAATTGTTAATACTAATAAAATTCATTGTTAAAACCGTTGAGGTGGACAGTCATAAAATAAAATAAGTTAAAATATACCTTCTTAGGTCATAGAATGAACTCAATAGAAGACACCCTTACAATAGTACACGAAGAGGGAAATCCAACTAGAATCAACATATTGAAAGACCTGGAAATTATCATAAGTAATGCCACGAGTGATTTCCAAATTATCGGTAAATTCACGACTCACGAAGTGAGGAGTGAATTTATCTAGAGAATTTGGAAATCAAGAGTGGCATTTGTTAGGACTATTTAACGAATAAAATTAAGCTGTTTACTCACAAATCATTATTTAAATATAGTTATTTTAAAATATTTATATATTTAATGTAAACGGCGATGTTTGAAAACAAATGAGAAACGATAGGTACGCTTCTACCGCTTCTTTTGTTTATCACTGCAACCAGATCATACTATTTATTGCCAAAGGAACGCAATATTGTAAGGAGGAGCTTTCTTTAATATGGTAATTATAACACTGATAAATATTTGGTGAAACACGACTCTGATTGGTTGTAAAACAGAAATCATTTAAACGTGATTGGTCATTGACTCCCATTTGGGGCATGAGTTAAATAGTCAAGGAAATAGACAACAAGCTTTTAATAAATGAAAGCACTCCCAGTCTAAACAACCCACTATACGATATCGTCAGGAAGAAGCTTTAGTCACGACAACACATTAGGACCAGCAGCATCAACCATCATACTGGATGTTGTAGCGAAGAGGGACCTGCTGAAGATGGAACGGATGTTCTGAAAGGCCTACAGGCATAAAGATTACATATTTTATAAGTTGAGGACGACGGATTTTATCTAAGAAGGTAAATTGTTTCAATTACTTAAGATGCAAAATTTATATGAGGAATGAAAATATTCAAAACAAATATCATAAAAGTAAAAAAACTTTATAAATCATCATCATCATCATCACTCCAAGGATTAGGCAATTGCCCGTTCCGACTTCATATTGCATCAGCCCAACGTCTTCTAGGTCTTCCAACATCACGCCTTCCTCTTGCTTGATAATTAAACTTTATAAATTAATGGTAATTCCATTGTTCTTTTATCATTCTGTGTTTTGGATTCTGACCAAGAAAGGGGGAAGAAGAATTGAAACAGCAGAAATGGGGTTCTTGAGATTGGTAGCAGGTTACGCTATACTGGAAAACAAAAGAAGTGAATATATATGGGGAGAACTATGCATCTTTAAAAATTAGACAAGAAAACAATACAGGAATAATTGGAAACACCATATAAAATGTCCGAAAGAAGAACGCATACAAGCACCGATTATATGCAACAACCCAAAGAGTAAAAGAAAAGTTTGGTAGACCAAAGACAAGAAGTGCTCAACGCTGTTAAAAGAATGAGACTGGAACGAGCCTCATGAAGTTTTATCCATGAAGCCAGTAATGGTTTCACATTTGTACTCCAGTCTTGAACTTTAAAAAATTAACAAAAATAACTCACTTTAAACATAGGAATATTTGTTCTTTCTTTCTAGCATAGCACGATCGATGGATTTTTTGAGGATGGAAAAATTCAAGGAGCAAGTCCTCTGGGAGAGACTTTAAGCAATGGGTCCCGAGTCTGAAGATTTTGAAGTTCGTAAAATATCCTTAAGCCTGAAAAAAGAGGCCTTTAAGAAAAAAATTGCCGATCTCAAACATCCTAGTAATACCTTAGTTGCCTGCTAGATGAGTCGGTGTGTTGACCACAAGTCACTCATGACATCTTTGAGCTAATAAGGTAACTAAAATTTACTTGGTCTATAAATTCCTTTCAAAGGAGATGCTATGGCTTAACAATGGGCTACCTCACTCTAGCATAGGTTATTAGAAAATCCTTTCGGTTTATGTCCCTACTCTAGGGTTTAGCCAATAAACGAGTATATAAACAATAATATTTAATATACAAAATTTATATAAAATTACACTGGTCAACATGATTTTTGCCATTTGTACTTAATGCAGTTTTTATCGTGTTTTCAAATATGTATTCTGAATTTCTCCATCACCCACAGTTTTTTTCTTTCAATTTCAATTAATGGGTTTAAATAATTATTTTCTAATAAACGTTTTTTCGCCCACTTGTCCATTGTAAAATAAAACCAAATGAGCTAACTCAGGAGATTTCAGCTATGGAAAAGAGAGATATCAAGGCAAATGGAATCCTAATATGCAGGCCGATTATTGTTAGACCATCTAGAGGGATGCTCCACAGGCGAAAAATAGCAGAAAGTCGACATTTCTTACTTTCTAGGTGAGACCGAATGTTCGAATATTGTGTAGTTACGAATGTAGAAAATATTAAAGTGTTTGAAATTATAAATTCCTGTCTCTCGGAAACCTTGCATGATGGAGAAAAACCGATATCATATTTTAATTCAGGAGAAACAATACTATCAGAATCACATATTTTTCTTTCTGAGACAAAAAAGAATGTTTTTCTTGCTCAGTGTTATAAATTTAATAATACCTGGGTATACTTATATTAATAATTTTATTAGAAACTTAGATTGGTTAAATATTTAATTGTTATTAACAAAATAAAATAGTGATAATAATCATAATAATAATTAATAGTGAATCGACGAGAAAATGAGCATCTCATTAATTCATGACGTTCAAATTTAATAATTATTATAGGTAATTAAATTTTTGTTTATAAGTCATACACTGCATTAAAATTTGTTGTTTAACACAATAAACTATAGTAAATTCATATAATTAATTTCACATTATACATTTTTATAACCAAGTTATTTAATTAGAAAACTTAAACTTTATAATAAAAAGAAAGTATTTATAGCAATAGTATTATTATTAGTAAATATTTATTACATTAAATAGCATTAATGTGTTATTACTTACCATTTTAAGATAATTATTATTTTAAATTACTTATTTTAGCAATTCTTCCTTCAGCAAATAACTTTTACTTCTTTCTTCAGTAATCAACATGTCCTAATATTGTTAGTACGCATGCGTATAATAAACAAAACAAAAAACGTGCAACGAAAATTCATGCATCTCATTTCTATTTGAAATCAACTCACCGATTCTTCATTATATTCAAATAAAATCTTCGTATTAATAAATAAGTCGCTTAAAATATATTATGAATATATGCTTGAATACAATTTAATATTCAGTATTTGAAAATAACACTTTAGCACCTTTATTGTAAAGTAATCTATTTACTTACCAAATATTGTAACATTACAATTAAATTATTATAAACAGAAAAATAATAAACACTAACACAAAAGTATACATTTAGACGATAAACACAAATGATATATATACAAATTAAAACACGAAAATTACCAAGTGCAAAAACGTGTATAAATACACATAAATATGACGTCACAGGGTTTCGACACAATTTTTACCACTATATGTCTTACAAAAAATGGTTTTAAAATATTATTAAAAAGAAGTAATGTTCCAAGCCTACAGTGTAAAACGTAAGAAAATTTAAAATCGATATTGTAATACAGTTGCTCCCATTAATGATCATTTTGCACTTAATGTTGATCTGTTTTCCATCTTTATTCTAAGAAAATTGTTTTTTTTTTCAACGAAAACATTACATTAGTAATAAAGAAAAATTAAAAAAATTAAAAATTAAAATAAATATTGTTGTATTGTTGCTTAGATCAGTTGGAACACAATTCATAATTTGTTAACATGTCTGAAGAAGGTACAGTGTACCGAAACAGCTGTCACTGAATTATATAATAAATATGAAAATCAAATAAAACTACGTTTTATTTTTATTTAATTAATAAAGAATTTTCTTTTAACTGCTGCTACTTATGATAAGCTACATAAATACAGTATAAAGACTCAGGCTTTCACGGCCGGAGTTATTATGAAGATCTTGAAGAAGATTTCCGGGCTGTTGGCCGTGGTCTAGAGGCTGGAATTTCCCCGACGTTGGGCCAGGGACTACGTCCGGCATCCTCAAGGATTGTCTTGAGTTGTCTATTTTTTCTTTGTTTCTCGTTTTATTTCGTTTACACTGTTCTTCCTTTTTGTTTTACCTTTGTTAACCTTTTTATCTTATTCACACATACAAACACAAGACAGGACACACACCCAGACACAAGATGGAGATTTAAAATCCCCTACCCCGCCGGGAATCAAACCCGGGTTGCCTGAGTAGAAGGTAGGGACTCTACCGACTACGCCACGGCGACGGACATTGTTACTGTTTTTCCTTTTTGTTTTACATTTTTTTCCCTTTTTGTTTTACCTGTTTTGTTCCGATTCCGATTGAGGGTCTTTCCACTTTTCAGCGGTTGCCCTTTTACCAGCCGACTGCTGGCCCTTCACATCCACATGTGTCAATCACAGAGGTAGATGATCAACAGCCAGTGTAGGGGTGACATGTGGTTAGCATGTCGAGTCCCCCAGCCGTTATAGCTGGTTCCTCAACCTGGAGCCGCTACTTATTGTAGCTACCCAATTGCCTCACGATGCTGGGTGGGCACCGGTCCCATACTGGCCAAAATACCATGAGAAAATTTCTTCCCGCATGGAGACTTGAACCAGCGCAAGTCCCGTAGCTCTGCGCCAAGGCTTCCTACCTTAACCGCTCGGCTACGGCGCCGGACCCTGTTTTGTTAACATCCTTTTATCCTCACATAGACACAAGGACAGAATACACGCACCCAGACCCAAGGTGGAGATTTAAACTCCCCTACCCCGCCGGGAATCGAACCCGGGTCGCCGGAGTGGAAGATAGGGACTCAACCGACTACGCCACGGCGACGGACTATCTTGAGACTCAGTCTCTCAAGACAACCCTTGAGGATGCCGAACGCAGTTTCTGGCGAAACGTTGGGGATCTTCAAGCCTCTAGATCACGGCCAACAGCCTGGAAATCTTCTTCAAGATCATCATAGTATAAAGACTTAAAGTAGATTATTTATAATTTATGAACAATGTATTTCTCGTTTCATTCTAGATCATTTTTTGCATTATTTTGAAATAAGTTGTATTTATTTCATTAACAGATTATAAAAACAGTGTAAAATGCGAATCTCTGATGGGCCGGATATTAATGGGAGCAACTTTATATAGGGTGTATTAAATCAACAGAGTGAACATTTTATAAATTATGACTATAGATGGAATAATTCCTTCGTAAACATGATATCAGCGTATGGTTCATGCGACCATTGTACATGACGTCAGAGGGAAGGAGGTTAGAACAGTTTTCTGTACCCTCTGGTTACAGCAACAATTTAGGGCCAGTTTCACCAAGAGAGGTAACTGTGTTACGACAGTTTAAGCTATGCATTATACATGGGAATAACTGGCGTAATACAGTTACCTCTGTTGGTGAAACTGACCCTTAGAACAACCACTTTACTTTTGTTAAACAGGGTGAACGGTAATTACACCGACGAACTTCAGGGACTGATTCCTAACTGGAAATGAAGGAAAAAAGGTCCTATAAACATATGTCTGGAAATGAACGATATGCATGCAACAAAAAATCGTCCTTGCACACAGTACATAGCATCCACATCACAACATATGTTCAACGTGGCTTCCATGGGATGAAATGCACGCATTAACACGTTGTATTGCCTCATTCTTTCGCATGTTCCGACCTCTCTCCGAATAGCGTCACAGACGACGTAGACACGCTGTTGAACGGTGGGCACATCAGGAAATGGTTCAGCATACACAACACTTTTCAGATGCTCCCAGAGGTAAAAATCCTGGGGGGGGGGTTTAAGTCCGATGATCTAGCAGGCCATGCAACAGGGCTTAGAGAATAATGCCATTCTTCAGTGGCATCTACCGTGGCAACGGTGCATTTATGGACACTTATTCATAGGACACTTTTTCCACAATTTACAGTCAGGAATCAATTCCTGTTCATAACAGTCAGTGCGCAACTTCCACCGAAGTGTACTTTGTAAGATTGAATACTACTCTTGTTTACATCTGACCGCTGTTCTGTCACCTCTACTGTAAGGTTGAAGTCAACCTCGCGTCATTGGAAGAGAGGTTTCATCTCTAATTATGACAGAGACTAACGTGCGCATTGTATGGCAGAAAACATGTGGTCGTATATACATATTTATAATTATTAATTAAATAAAAATTACACAGATAAGCCAGATTTCCTCACAAAAACTGAATTATGGCTAACTAACTCACTCACTGGCACAGACCCATGGCCGCGTGGATATAACTTTCCCATATCCAGAGCTAATATTTTCCAGTCATTTCCGATATAATTTACCTCCCTTCAATCATTGTTCATGTTATTCATTCACCTCATTCTTACCCTATCTAATAGGTGATTTCCACTTGTTTTCCTACAAGACATCCCAGTGTCTTATTTTATTCCCCATTCATAGAGATTCTATCCCCATTCTATGAGATTTAACTGTTCTCCTTACATCTGTTTTCCTGTCTCTATTCATAATTCTAATCTAAAAATCTTCTAAAATAATTTTTATATATAATAAAATAACTAACTAACAAACTCACTGGCTCCATCGAATCCGTAGGTTCATGGCAGCGACGACATAAGCTCTCTATACATCCCTATCCTGAGTTAATGTTTTTCAATAATCCCCTGTATAATCGACTTTCTTCAAATTATGGATAATAATGATCTCCCATCTCATTCTTGGTCTACTAACTAGGCGTTTTCCCTCTGGTTTTCCGCTTCCATGCGCCTCTTTCATGCTCCATATGTGCCACATGTCCTGCCCATCGCAGTCTACGAGACCTTACTATTCTTATTTTATCTGGCTTCCTATACATATCATGTAGTTTATACTATTATGTAGTTTTTTTTTTTCCATTCACCTGTCTGTTCATCTCTTTTTGGCCCAAAATATTTTCTAAGAACTTTATTCTTAAATACTCGTAATCTTCTTTCCTCCATTAAATTAAGAGTCCATGTTTCGCATCCATATAATATAATGTAATATAATATGTGATCAAAATTATTCCAGTATTAAGAAGGAGGAGAGGAAGACAACGAAACTCGTGGATGCAGGAAATAAGAACTGGAATGAGAGCAAGAGGGCTGGAGAACATGGATTGGATGGAGAGAGACGAGTGGAGAAGAAAAATAAAACTTTAGGCACAGAAAGATGTGTAAACTTTAAAATTATGTATATAAATAAACGTATAATATTTTGAGTGTCATTTGTTGTACTATATACTTCTATATATTAAATATACATTCTTATAGGCCAAATTTCTGTAATTTATAAAAATGGAAATGTCTTCTAGGAATCCCGCCTAGACTTCCACCTAAGATCATCCAGAGACTGCCGTTAAGAACATGGACATCATTTTCTTTGGCAAATTTCTACAATATAAAAGAAATCAAGGAAATTGAGTTCTACCACACTGGCTGACTACTACAATACCATAAAACAAGACTTAGCAATAAGAAAATAGAACTGAGTATGAAAAAGTATTCTTAAATTCAACCAATACATTTTTTTATATTTTGTGAAAGTATCCAACATTGCAAAAAAAAAAGGCTACATAAAATGAATTGGTTACATGTGCCAAATTAAGTAAATTAAGAACAACTGAGTAACATCAGACGGGAAACTACTAGGTTTTCAAGTGAGAGAAAAAAAAAAGGAATATTTGAGAGAGAAGATTAGTAATCTTGAAATTAATCTGAAAAATATGAACATCAGAGAATTAAGAGTAGGGGGAAACTATTTGAGGCTACAACAAATATAATTAAGAATGGAAATGAGGATATGAGTGCAGATTTCTGAAGTAGCCTATATTAAATATATGAAAATTACTTTAATCATATATTAATGAACATAGAGAACAGGATATTGAAGACGATGATTTACAGAAGCAGACATATTAGTCACACAAGCAAATGCATTAGAGGTTGAAATAGTGATAGAAAAATTAAAGATGTATAAAGTAACAGTTCAGATGGAATTCCTGCAGAATTTATAAAATCAGAGGGAGAAAAACTCATGGACAAGATACGTCGCTTGCTTAATATGATTTGGGAAAAGGAGCTCTTCTAAATGAATGGAAACAATCGATTATCTTACTAATCTATAAGAAAGGCGATAAAAATTACTTCAACAACTGCAGGGGCATCTCATTACTTTCAACTTCGTAAAAAATTAACATATTAGTACATAGAAGTTTAAATTCCGAGAATCAATGTTATAAATACTGTATTCAATTATTATTGTTGTAGGCCCTAATGTTAAGAACTGATAATAAATTAACCGCTTTAATCAGAAATGGCTTCAGTTCAGAGGGAAGGGAATTCCAGAGTCGGATAGCTGAAACAAGGAAGAAGTGAAGACTTTTCTCGATCTTCAATTGTGTATTTGATAGGATTGAGGCAGGGCGAGAAATAGTGAGACTTTAATTGTAGAGGTACAGCTAGAGTTAAATTTACTCTCGAACGTGTGTTCAAAGTATGGTGGGAAGATAGTGAATGGAAGCGAGAATAAATAAAAAGGTATAATGATGTCGACAAAGTGGTGTAAAAGAAGCAGAGGCAATGTATCTTACGTACTTAACTATCGATACACTCGCCAAATATTATCAAGGGAATAGTTAACCTAAAACCACTGTTTTGTACTGTTCGTTCCCCAACATTACATCATTAGTAATTTTAATGCTCTGTCATATAATTGTGTCACTGTTGATTTAATCACTCTATAAAAAAATAACAATAAAAAATAAAGAAAAATTGGATCCAACGGTGCATGATGACCTTGCCAAGGTGACGTACTTAACGGCGAAGACCAAAGAACAAGGTTACCTGTATAACTGGCCCGCACTGTGAAAACGGCCGGAGAATTCTGTAGATGTCACGTGATTTCTTGTCATATCACGCGGTTTGAGGACGTCATCTGCATTCAACAATCTGCCGATGGGATATAAAAGTAAAAATCCATGCCAAGCATACAACCTCAAGTTTATACCAAATAAAAAAAAAGTCTTCATTTGTTTGCCGAAATTGACAGGATTTCTGACACACGAGGTATTCGTACGTCTTACCTGAAATTTTTATATGTAAAAAAAAAATGTTACAATGCATGCGTACTCTAACTATACAAACGAACACATCAATAGCACATAAATTAAGCCGTTATGCGAAACAGTAACATAGCTACAGTATTATTTCAAAAAGTCAGTGCTTCGAGTTTATCTGAACTCGGATCGTTTTTCAACACACACAAAACAAACAACATTATCTTAGAAATAACATATTTCAGATTCAAATTATGCTGTTATGCGAAACAGTAACATATGCTTCAATATTAGTTCTCAAATTCATTGTTTCGAGTTTATCAAGACAACGTTATCTTAAACTTAGCGATTTTCAGATTCAATTTCTTCAATGTTGGTAATTATGTATTTATCAATTTTTAGTATTTTTTTATTTAATGACGCTCTTTAACATCTATGGTCATTATAATTGCAATTCAAATTTGTTCTCACTGCAGTTCGACACATTTTTTATTCCACTTGCTTACAAGCGCTTTAACATCTAAGGTCATAACGCATTAATTTATTTTTATTATGTTCTTAATGATATTGTTAAATAGAAATATAATGAAAATGGTAATGAAATTCGAACCCAGCATTTGCCTTGACGATTGAGGTAAACCAGATCGTGGGACCTTCCGAATACGAGTCTCAAACGCCAACGTTTGAGGCAACTCTCTCGATGCAAAACATTTAAATAAATTGTTATGAAAAATTTAACTATAATAATTGTCTAGTTATAAATATATTCTCATTTGGTAGAATTATTTTGATTAATCATAATTAATATATATCCATCCATAGTAATTCTGCCTGAAGGCAGGTTCTTCACTGCAATCATAGCATTTTCATGCTATGCTTGCAGCTTTACTAGGGAATTGTAGGTGTGGTAGCTTCCCGTTGCTTTCCACACCGGTGAAAAATGATGATAATGATAAGGATGATGATGATGGTCATATGATTTCGGGGACCTTTTGGGCCTTAAAGGTTTCGTGACATTTGTCTTACAGGTGAGAAAAAACCCCGATAAAAACCTCACCAAGAAAAACTGCCCCGACCGGGGATCGAACCCGGGCCCACTGCGTGACAAGGCAGCACGCTACCTCGAGACCACAGCGGTGGACAATATATGTAATGATTAAATTTAATATTTCCAGAACAATTAAATGCTGCATTAAAAAATAATGGTTTCAATGTAACAGTAGGCTATCAGCTAGCCTGAAAATTATCAGAATTGCTCTTCCCGGACACCTCCTATAAAGTGTCAAATAATGAGTCGTTTATCACCGTGATCTTCAAGCACGGAACCACAGTTTTGAGAGGCATCCCTCTCATCTTCAGTTATTTATTTATTTATATATTATATATATATATATATATATATATATATATATATATATAATTTTCCTCTTCATTGAGGGGTTTCTCCAATCAATCTTAGTAATTAATATGAACTAAAAAAATATATTTTTACAACCGTTAAATTTCGATATACACCTTCATCATTAAAGATGCCATCTGGTGTTGATTTGATGAACTTCGAAATCAAATCTTGTTCGCCGGGAATTTCAAAACCCCAACTGTCAAATTGAAGGGTTTTTCCTTATGACAACTTTTAAGATGAAGATGTAGACCGAAATTCAACAGTCGTAAAGATGGCTGAAGATGAGACGGATGTCTCTCGAAACAGCGGCTCTGTGTTTGAAGATCACTGATGAGATAGACACATTATTTAATTAGTTATTAACTTGAAAACTTCATGATGTTATTTCCTACAATTAATTTACGAAATAAAGTATGAAAATTTGCTCCAATGAAGGTAACATCTAAATATAAGCTTCCCAAATAATATAAAAATTAAGATTCCAATATTAACAAGTAAAGTTTTCAAAAGAAATTCGTGATCGGAGGTGTGCCATTTTGGCTTAAAACTCACGACAAGAATTAAGATTTCAAATTTTATCTCTTCAAGTTAGGCAATTCCCTTAACAGTCGGTCTGTGAACTCATTTGATGTCAGAAATTTTCTATTTACAATATGATGTATAGTTAAATAGGTCTCATGTGCATAAATATTTATTTCTCTCACATAATAATGAATATTCGCCAAGACGCGTCTCTGAAGTTCAATTGAATTGTTATCAGAGTTGAATATGAAAGTTTAAATTGAATGAGACGTATGCTCATTTAGAGAACTAGCTTCTATGGTCTTACCTACATTCCATAAACATAGCAGCGAGTTTTAAAAATGACAGAAATTTCATTTTCAAAGCAGACAAAAATGCTAAAAATGTTCTGTGAAATTAAAACAAATTAATATAAGCACTCATTTAACTTTTTCCAAGCACTTAAAAACGCAAGCCATGCTAGCGCATATCATTTGCTTTAACAATTAGCGTAGAAGCCAAATTCCCACAAAAGCCTTCATACAACAAACCATAAATCCTTTAGGCTATATGGCTCATAGGAAAGTTTGGAATTCAATCTTTTATATATTTTCTTCTTATTTATATACATCTTCACGTCTAATGTTATTATGCATCTATAATATTACCTTTTAGCCAATAAGTTGTTTTTCTACTTTTGTCATGGTTTTTCTATATAAGTTTGCTGATTTTATTTTTAATTGCCTTATATTATGACACTTTTATTAATGTACAAAATAGATCATAGTAATTCAATTCCAATCAAATATATGTCTTTATAGCTGAGAAGCCCCAAGAAAAAATAAACAATTTCATGCTCTGAAATATGAGTCTCAACTATCAGAGCCAACTCTTGTAGGAATATGAATTGTTTTAAAAATGATTTGCTTTGTTAATAAAGACTTATATTTTTTTTTTAGTTTAGAAAGGCTTCCTGAGCATAATATAACTCTATATATATGTGTGTGTGTGTGTGTGTGTGTGGACCATAGAATATGGTGAGAACTGTTGAGGATAGAGGTCAACATTAGCAGCCCTTATAAGTAAGGCTAGGATTTTTATGTAATAAAAGATAAGATTGCAATGCAGATAGTATATATTATTCAACTGTTTGTGTGTGAAACCAAAACAAAAGAAAGTCAGAAGTCTAACTTCTCATTATACTATTCAACTGTTTGTGCATGAAACAAAAACAAAAGATAGTCATAACGTCATAAGTCTAACTTCTCATTATACTACAGGTACATTAGGGTTATATTTTGTCAAATTTGCGTCATTATATAATTTTTTATCTAAAATTAATTTTTTTTATGAATTCTATTTATAAAAACATTAACAAGTCTGTAGTACTTTTCTGTCATAAGCACTTCTGTAATGGGTGGTTTACTTAAACAGGTGATGTTACGTAGAAGACATGTAATTTCGAATCTTTTGTTTCAGAACAATGGACAATCAAATATAATATGTTACAATTTGGTTGTTAATACCACAATTACGGCTTGCATTTTCTACTATGTTCAATCCTGTAGGTTTTGGCCAAATTTTCTGTGCCCAGTTAGGAATTGTGCTATTATAAAATTTGGAACAATGTGTTTGCATTTTATTGTGTCATAAATACTTGAAAAAAAAAACAGTTGTCGTGTTAATGTACCTGTGGTACCATTGAGCCACACATTGTTCCATCTTGCTATTATATGTTACTTTATTTGTGACTTCAGGAAATAAATATGACCGAGATCACACATTATACTATGTTGCAATTTTAACTTTTAGTACATAAAAATCCTAGCCCTACCTATAAGAGTTTAAATTAAATGTCCGAATCCTTACAACTCAAATTTTGTAAAATGTGTAATGAGTAGCTAAGGAAAGTCAATAATTGGAAAAACAGAAAATATTCACGAAGGTAAAGAAACAATGTCAATTAGCAGTGACTCTTATAAAATCTTCTAACTAACCAAATAACTCACTGGTACTATCGAACCTGTAGGTTCATAGCTGCGCGGACATAAGCTCTCCAATCCCTATCCTGAGCTAATGTTTTCCAATCATCCCCTGTATAATCAACTTCACCCAAACTTACTTACTTACTCACTGGCACTATCGAACCCGTAGGTTCATGGCCGCACGGACATAAGCTCTCCATACATCCCTATCCTGAGCTAATGCTTTCCAATCATTCCCTGTATAATCTACTTCCCTCAAATCATAGTTAATGTTGTTCTCCCACCTCATTCTTGGTCTACCAACTGGGCGTTTTCCTTCTGGCTTTCCTACAAGAAGTTTCCATGCACGTCTTTCATTCCCCATACGCGCAACATGTCCTGCCCATCGCAGTCTACGGGACTTAACTGTTCTTATTATATCTGGCTTCCTATAAAGACCATGTAGTTCATTGTTATGTAGTCTTCTCCATTCACCTGTCTGTTCATCTCTCTTTGGTCCAAAAATTTCCTAAGAACTTTATTCTCAAATACTCGTAATCTCCTTTCCTCCCTTAAAGTAAGAGTCCATGTTTCGCACCCATATAATATAACTGGTAGAATAATAGTTTTATATATTTTCTGCTTAACGTTTTTTGAAAGGAGTTGGGACATCAAAAGTCTCTGCAATGCATAATAGCATGCATTTCCAGAATTGAGCCTATGTTTAATTTCTTTGTGCATCTCATTACTATTTGTGATTATTGTTCCTAGGTATTTGAATTCAGCCAATTCCTCAAAATTTCCCTCATTTGTCATTAGCTGTCCATTTCCATTATATAATGTATTTCTACGTGTGACCATATATTTAGTTTTACTGATATTTACTTCCAGTCCTAATTTCTTAGTGTTACTCAATAGTGTGTGCGTGTTGGCCTTTAGTATCTCCTCGCTATCGGCCAGTAGTACTACATCATCAGCATAAACTAACAGCTTATTAATACCATTCAGTTGTAAGCCTTCTTCATTCTCTAAAGATTTAATGGCATGCTCTAGTACAAAATTAAATAGTAGAGGAGATAGTGCATCTCCTTGCTTCAACCCATTCTGGATTTCAAAGGTGTCTGAAAACTGTTTGCCTACACGCACCCTACTCGTTGAGCCATTTAGACACATTCGTATAAGTCTAACTAACTTTTTAGGAATTCCGAACTCCAGCAGGATACTATATAACTTCTCCCTCTTAATTGAATCATATGCTTTTTGGAAGTCTACGTATAGTTGATGTACAGTACCATTATATTCCCATTTCTTTTCTAAAATCTGTCTTATACTAAAAATCTGATCTGTTGTAGACCTGTTTCTTCTAAATGCACATTGATGATCTCCTAGAATGTCATCAATATAGGGAGTAAGTCTGCTTACTAATATATTTGTTAGAATTTTGTACGAAGTTGAAAGTAATGAGATGCCCCTATAGTTGTTGCAATCAGTTTTATCTCCTTTCTTATAAATTGGTACGATAATTGATTCCTTCCATTCATCTGGAAGAGCTTCTTTTTCCCAAATCATACTAAGCAAACAGCGTATCTTGTCGATCAATTTTTCTCCCCCTGATTTTATCAGTTCTGCTGGGATCTCATCTGAACCTGATGCTTTATATATCTTCAATTTTTCAATTGCCATTTCAACCTCTAATGCACTTGGCTCTGCGACTAGCATTTCTGCTGTCTGTAACTTATCCTCCTCAATGTCCTGTTCTGTATGTACATTTAATAGCTGATTAAAATAACTTTTCCATCTATTTAATATACTCTTGGAATCTGCAATCATATCCCCATTTTCATTCCGAATTATGTTTGTTCTAGCCTGAAACCCTTTCTTCTCTATACTAATTCCCTGATATAATTCTCTAATGTTCCTATTTTTTGCATTCATTTCAAGATCATTAATCTTCTCTCTCAAATATTCCCTCTTTTTACTCTTTAGTAACTTGGTGGTTTCCCGTCTAACACTACCCAATTGCTCTAAATTTACCTCATTTGGCTCGTGTAACCATTTCATATTTGCTAGCTTTCTTTTCTTTACAATGTCGGCACATTCCTCATCAAACCATTTCTTGTTTTGCCTCTTTTTTAAACAACCAATGCTTTCTGATGCTGACAATTTAATAGTATCTCTTATAGCCTCCCATTCTTTATTTATATCAGTTTCTTCTTCGTTTGCCACATTGTCATCTGAAGATTCCAGTACTTCAAATCTATTAGCAATTTTCATTTGGTATTCTTGCCGCATATCATCATTTTTCAAGTTTTTTAATTCATATTTTACAGAATCATCTTTAGCGTTCGTTCCTCTCATAAGCGATAGCCGTTGTCTGATTTTCACTCTGACCAGATGATGATCTGAATTGCAGTCTGTCCCTCTAACTGATCTAACATCAATGATGCTACTGTGCCAGCGTTTATCCACTAATACATGATCTATCTGGTTCCGAGTTTCTCCATCTGGGGACGTCCAGGTGTATTTATGAATATCCTTATGATGAAATGTTGTGCTCTTAACAATGAGATTCTTTGATGTGGCAAATGTGACTAATCTAACCCCGTTGTCGTTACTATCTTCATGAAGACTGAATTTGCCTATTGTTGGTTTGAATATATCTTCCCGCCCCACTTTTGCATTAAAATCTCCTAAGACAATTTTCATATGATATCGTGAAAGGCTATCAAATAAGCATTCTAATTCTTCATAGAACTCATCCTTGATGTTGTCATCTTTATCTTCTGTGGGGGCATGTAGATTTACAATTATAAAATCATGTCGTTTACCCTTTAGAATTATGTATGATATCCTATCACTAACAAACTTAATATCTCGGATAGCGGATAGGATCCTCCTTCTGACTAAAAACCCGTTCCAAATGCAGGTCTTTCTGCACCCCCATAGTATAATGCAAAGCTTCCTGATTCCTGACTACCTTCTCCTGGCCACCTAACTTCCTGTAAAGCAACTATATCCAAGGGCGATTTATCCAATTCCCGCGTTAATATCTCTAGTGCCCCGCTATTGTATAAAGTCCTAACATTCCATGTTCCTAGGAACATGTCCCTGTGTTTGAGCCTTTGGCATGGGTTCCCTGAAGTAGTCCCCGCCCGGAGAACCGAATGGGGGACTATTTGACCTCCGGAAAATTTTACCCCAGTAGAACCCATGTCCGCATTTCTTGACGGTTGTATTTTTACGGTGAAAGATCGTCACTCTTTCGACCAAGGTACTTATTCCAAACACCATGACTAATGACGATTTTATTATTAATTTAACACCTCTCATAGAAGGATAAATTATATTTGAAGAGAAAAATTTTCGCCTAGACCGGGACTCGAACCCGGGACCCTTGGCTTTCCGGGCCAAGTGCTCTACCAACTGAGCTACCAAGGCGAGTTACGATCTAGACGCAAATGTTTCTCTTATGTACGTAATTGTAATTCCCTCGCGCCAAATGCTTGAAACCATAGCTTCTATCTTTGCAAATGGCGGCTTCTTAGTTAAGAAGACATTTATTGGGAATTTAACACTACTTTATAGCCAGTAGGGCTTCTATTGACGATTTTATTATTAATTTAACACTTCTCATAGAAGGATAAATTATATTTGAAGAGAAAAAAATTACGTACATAAGAGAAAAATTTGCGTCTAGATCGTAACTCGCCTTGGTAGCTCAGTTGGTAGAGCACTTGGCCCGGAAAGCCAAGGGTCCCGGGTTCGAGTCCCGGTCTAGGCGAAAATTTTTCTCTTCAAATACCATGACTAATGTTATTGTCCCACCTCATTCTTGTCTAACAACCGGGCGTTTTCTTTCTTGAAAGCTTCCATTCCCTTCTTTCATTCCCCATTCGTGCTACATGTCCCTACCAATCGCAATCTATGTGACTACACTGTTCTTATTGTATCTGGTTTCCTATAAAGATCATGTTATGAAGTCTTCTCCATTCCCTTGTCTCTTCATCTGTCTTGTCCCTTAAAGTAAGAGTCCGTGTTTCGCATCCATATAATTGGGAGAATAACAGTATTATATATCTGAATTTAATGTTTTTGAAAGAAGTTGGGACGCCAACAAGAGTACCTGTAATGCATATTAGCATGCATATCCAGAATTGAGTCAATGTTTAATTTCCTTGTGCATTTAATTCTTAGATATTTGAATTCAACCATTTCTTTAAAATATTACCTCATTTGTCATTAACTGTCCATTTCCATTATATAACGTACTTCTATGTGTGAATATGTATTTAGTTTGATTGATATTTACTTCCAGTCCCAATTTCTTAGTATTGCTCAATAGAGTATGTGTGTTGGTCCTTGTTAATATTTACTCGCTATCGCCTAAAATTACTATCATCAGCCCATAAATATCTATAGAAATAAAATGCAAGAAACTGGTAAGTATACCATACTTGGAAGTTACTTTCAGACCCATCGAAAATGTTAAAAATATATATATATAAATTCTCTAAGATATTCATATCTCGAAGTCACAAGATATAGCCTAAATTTTTATTTCAATGTTTGTTTCTTCTAAGTTTTCTAACAAATTAAACCTGTCCATTAGATTAGGTTAATTTCTTCTAACAAATTGTGGACTTTGAACTATACAATTTTGTAGACTTTGATAATATATGTACATATATACAATTAACACTTTAAAACACGTGAATACATTAATAATTATAATGAAAGCTATGCTATCATTAAATTTTCTAGCTCTATAACATTCAAACAAAACATCAAATTTATATAATGTTTTTCAACAGTATTTTAGGGAAAATCTCCTAATACTGGACAGTTCTCAACATTGAACAATCCATATTATTATTAAATCCTATAGATTTAATTTTATTGCCATGAATTGCTATAGAGAAAAATTATTGTAATTAACATATGAGGGGTTCAGAGCAAAACTGGACCAAGTCCATATTTTACTCTTTTGAGAAAAATTCATATGGAGTTAAAGTAACGTGATGCATTGTAGTAGCGTCGTTTAAACTGCGTGGGCCGGCGAGAGAAACCTCGCATTGGTGGATTGGATTGGTGAATTGCCAATCGCGAGTCCAGGGTCCACCGAGATTTCTAGGTTAATGAGTCAGAGAGTTCTACGAACATCTATTCTCCCATTCGAGAAACATCGGAAGATGAGAGGGTTCCATGTTGAAACAACTCGTTCATGGACCTGGAAATTTCAGTCTACTCGCCTATAAATATGTGGTGAGAGCGGAACGACCCCCAGTCTTATGTTGGACAGCGAGAGGTTAAATTGTAAGTGAAACTGTGAGAAAGGACTGTGTCTGCAACTGTGTTACAAGTGATTGTTAAATAAACTTTCAAAGAAGAATACTTGTAAGAATAAATTGTGATTGAAGATTTAGTGATAATTGTGAGAAGAAAATAAAGCGAAAAGAAATATTTTACATAACAACTGTGTACTTGATGCTTTTATTATTGGTTAACACTTCTCACTGAAGGATCAATTATATTTGAAGAGAAACATTTTCGCCTAGACCGAGACTCGAACCCGGGACCTTTGGATTGGCGGCCTGAATGCTCTACCAACTGAGCTACCGAGGCGAGTTCCAATCTAGACGCAATTTTTTCCTTATATACGTTGTAATTCCCTCGCGCCAAATGCTTCGGAATTACAACGTATATAAGAGAAAAATTTGCGTCTAGATCGCAACTCACCTCGGTAGCTCAGGGGGTAGAGCATTTGGCCCGGCAAGCCAAAGGTCCCGGGTTCGAGTCTCGCTCTAGGCGAAAATGTTTCTCTTCAAATATAACTGTGTACTTATTTAAGTCCAAATAAGTTAAAGCAAAACACTGTGTCATCAGGGACAGTAATGTATTTATATGTAGATGAAGAATTACAAAATCATTTTTACAGTGAAGTAGAACAACTACAACCCTTGGTTCAACATTTATATGTATAATTATTCATATTTTGAACCCAAATTCACATATAATTAGGATTTTCAATTTTCTACTTGCTCCACTTTTGCTCTGAACCCCTCATATTGTTGAGATATTTTGAATGTTACAATGGATGTTACTAAGTTTGTCAGATGGTAAGGATTGTCGAATACCGGGAGATCTTCCCCACCACATTTAATTATGTACAGAGATGTCCATGCTTTATGGAGTATAACATTATGTTTTTCTTATATCACAACTGAAAATGTATTAATATTTTTTTTTAAAGATCAGAAATTTATTAAATGGAGTGTATTTGCTATGTGACCTGTTAGAAAATAATTACAATATTTTATACTGGGTGTTTTGACGGTAGTAATGAGATTGAATTCCAATATGGAGAGAGATGTGCATGCGGGAGAGATGAGGGGGCTAGTGTGCACTTACTGGGACGCCTGCTCTCCCGCGGGCTGGTTTCGTGTGAAGCAGGAGACCCAGCAGGACGGGACGCGTTTCTTCTTCTTCCTGTGTAACAACAGGTCAGGCAACAGGCACAAGAGCACGGACACACACAACCACTCTTCAATCATTCCCAATCTAACTCAAAAACTGCCTTGTTTCTGTGCTAAATATGGCTCCATTTTCTCTTACATTTTGACCAAAACATTTTATAAAACTATTGTTTCTTAATAAATTTATAAAATACTAGTTAATACCTGGCATGCGTTGCTACTCCTAAATAAATGTTAATGTGTTTTTACAACCAGCCTTCAGCTGTTATGCTTGCCTGGGAATCAGCTTATCCCTAACTTGACTATGAGGTCATGTATAAGGAATTTAAATTTAAATCTTAAATTAAACCTCATAGTGATATTTCCTATAAAAGTTCAACAATAGTTTGCAAGATCTAAATTAAAATGCTTTATACTTCACCTCATATCTAGTCTTCAAATTATACCAGTTTCAAAGCTTAGGCAGCTTCATCTAGAGTAATTTCTTGTCAACTGATGTTATACTAATAAAATTCATTATTAAAACCGTTGACGTGGATAGTCATAAAATAAAATAAGTTAAAATATACCTTCTAGGGTAAGATCCGTCGTCCTCAACTTATAAAATTTGTATTCTTTATGCCTGTAAGCCTTTCAGAACATCCGTCCCATCTTCAGCAGGTCCTTGTTCGCTACAATATCCAGTAAGATGGTATATGCTGCTGGTCGTAACGTGGTGTTGTCGTGACTAAAGCTTCTTTCTGATGGGTTGTTTAGTCTGGGAGTGCTTTCATTTATTAAAAGCTTGTTGTCTATTTCCTTGATAATTTCCAGGTCTTCCAATACGTTAATTTTTGTTGGATTTCACTCTGTGTGTACTATTTTAAGGGTGTCTTCTATTGAGTTCATTCTATGACCGGCCTTTATTATGTGCTTAGCATAATTAGACTTTTCATATGCGTATACGAAATCGTTACGATGTTCTTTAAACCTTATGTTGAAGCTACTTTTCGTTTTACCTATTTAGAACTTGTCACAGTCTTTGCATGTTAATTTATATACACCCTTGCCATTAAATTTATTGTGTTTTTCTATTTTGTTACTTATTATATTATTTAGAATATTATTAGTTTTGTAGGATATGTTTAAATTATTTATTAATTAAATAAAAATAAAACATAGTTTTATTTGATTTTCATATTTATTATATAATTCAGTGACAGCTGTTTCGGTACACTGTACCTTCTTCAGACATGTTAACAAATTATGAATTGTGTTCCAACTGATCTAAGCAACAATACAACAATATTTATTTAAATTTTTAAATTTAACAAAGGGGATTCATTCAAATCAAGTTGAGAATTTAACAGTTTTTTACTACTTTTAAATTTATTAATTTCTACAGCCTCCAAAAGATCTAACTTCTTACCCTTATCACAAATATGTAAAATTTCAAAATTTGGATCGAAATAATGATTAAATTGGAATAGGTGGTTAGCATATTTTGAATTTTCTAAATTTCTGTTATATGCTCTCATGTGTTCCTTTATCCGAGAGATAAAAGGTCTACCAGTTTGTCCTATATAGACATTGTCACATGTGCCACACTTCAATTTATATACACCTGATAATTTTTCTTTTTTTGTTTTGGTTTTATTGTTTTTTATTATATTTTGTAGAGTTCTATTAGTTTTAAATGCCACATTAATGTTCAACTTTTTAAAGTGTTTAGATATTTTATTTGAAAGTGGGCCTATGTATGACATTACAACATATTTCTTTATGTTTTCTTTGGGTAAAGGAAAAACTTTGTTAATTATTTAAATTATTTATTTTTCTCAATGTTTTTGCCTATTTTATGGTTTCGTGGCCTGTGTATGTTATAAAAGGCTTACAGGCATAAAGAATACAAATTTTATAAGTTGAGGACGATGGATCTTACCTAAGAAGGTATATTTTAACTTATTTTATTTTATAACTGATGTTATATCAACAAGAAAATACTGAAGATGAAGTTGCCTAAGCTTTGAAACAGGTATAATTAAAAGACTGCATATGAGGTGAGGTATAAAGCATTTTAATTTAAATCTTAAATTTAACCTCTTAGTGTTTTTTTCCTACAAAAGTTCAATAGATTGCAACTTCATTTCATTAATTAAATAAAAATAAAACATAGTTTTATTTGATTTTCATATTTATTATATAATTCAGTGACAGCTGTTTCGGTACACTGTACCTTCTTCAGACATGTTAACAAATTATGAATTGTGTTATCAGGTGTATATAAATTGAAGTGTGGCACATGTGACAATGTCTATATAGGACAAACTGGTAGACCTTTTATCTCTCGGATAAAGGAACACATGAGAGCATATAACAGAAATTTAGAAAATTCAAAATATGCTAACCACCTATTCCAATTTAATCATTGTTTCGATCCAAATTTTGAAATTTTACATATTTGTGATAAGGGTAAGAAGTTAGATCTTTTGGAGGCTGTAGAAATTAATAAATTTAAAAGTAGTAAAAAACTGTTAAATTCTCAACTTGATTTGAATGAATCCCCTTTGTTAAATTAAAAAATTTAAATAAATATTGCTGTATTGTTGCTTAGATCAGTTGGAACACAATTCATAATTTGTTAACATGTCTGAAGAAGGTACAGTGTACCGAAACAGCTGTCACTGAATTATATAATAAATATGAAAATCAAATAAAACTACGTTTTATTTTTATTTAATTAATAAATATGGATTTTCATCAAGTAAACACCAACTCAATTGATTACTTTATTTCATGTTTGAGTTTCTCTAACATTTCAAAATGAACAATGTTTTTCGTTTATTTTGGTCAATAAATGGTACAGAAAATGTTACCATCAAGGACAGATGTTACACAAGGCAGAAGTAAAAGTGTCACCATAGATATCAGTGATAAAGAAGCTAGAGATTAAATAAACATACATCATGCTGTAGAAGTATTTTAAAAAGTGTTGTGATAAATATTATAAAACATATAAAATTTGTTCCTTAAGTAAACATCAGTTTCCAAATTGTATCTGTATATCAAACAACTCTTTGTAAATAAGTTTTTGGTTTTAAACTACTTTTATTTGAGTCATGCTATGTATAACCTAAATGTCATATGTATATTTTACTGTTTGAAGAGGTAATATGGTTAAAGGTTTTGTACGGTTTCTAACTTAACTATAAAGATATAACCATTCTCTACCAATTCCTAGCTAAGTTCCAGTTGTACTGTAAACAAACTTGCACATAAGCTATAACTTCACCAACACCATATATTGGGGGAACTATGATGCTACGTATACCGACAATCGACTCTATTGTATATGGACATTGTCCTTAGGCAATATTATATTTACGGGATATAAGATTGAATAATTAAATATAGGAACGACTGGAAAGAACATATTGATTGAATGCCAGAAGGAAGATTTCCAAAATTATTGCTAAATTATAAACCACACAGAAGGAGAAATGTTGGATGCCCACACAGATGGTCTGAACAATTTTAACAATGGTGAAATTAAATGTTTCTTACCTCTCCTCATATATTTTTTTTAAGTTGATTGCAATTTCGAGACTATAACTGTCTCATCCTCAGAACTTTCTTGGTGGCTGGTGTTATGTCGATCAGAAGAGTTTCTTCCGATCGACATAACACCAGTCGCCAAGAAAGTTATGGGGATGAGAAGTTATAGTCTCGAAATCGCGATCAACTTAAAAGAATTATATGAGGAGAGGTAAGAAACATTTAATTTCACCATGAATTAAACCTCATAGTGATTAATTCCTATTAAAGTTAAAGTTTAACAATTCTAGCTTTCATGAAACCAGAATGAGCCAACAGGCTTAATCCCTGGATGATGATGATGATGAAGATTGAATACAAGGTAACATGATCCAATAATTAGGAACTTTCTCCATTTTTTATTTACTTGTGAGAAAAAAATTATATATGAGGGCTACCTAATCAATTTTTTTTTCATGATGTCAATAGATATTATTTATTTACAATTTCATTGTGAGCAGAATTTATGCTCCATTTGGACTCACCTGTAAATTTTGCTGTTATTTTCACTAAATCCTCAATGGTTAATGTAGGATTTTTTCACTAAACTATTTAAAAACATCCAAAATAATTTGCTTCTCTCCACTATTGAAAAACCAGTGTATGATATTCTGCATTGCATTTGCATAAGATTAAAACAACTTATTTAATGTATTAAAATTGTAATTATATATTTTAAGTTTCTCATATAATCAGGTGGTAACTTTAACAGTGGCAACTATTTATTTATTACTAGTATATAACTAACAGGCCTGTGAAACTTCCACAGTCCTTCAATATAGTACCCAGCATTGTCTACAACTCATTGCCAGTGATGTCGAAGTCATAATATCCCAGTAGCATCTCCTGATCTGTATAACTGTAGGCTTTCACGGCCGGCGTCTTGATCCCTATTAGGTTCGTCTTCCGGGCATATAGGCCGTGGTCCAGTCGTTCTTCTACTCGACGTTTCGTCTACTGCTGCGGTAGACATCTTCAGGAGCTACTGCGTGCTCTCTGTGAACTCCTCAACAGTCGGCTGCAGACTGTTGAGGAGTTCACAGAGAGCACGCAGTATCTCCTGAAGATGTCTACCGCAGCAGTAGACGAAACGTCGAGTAGAAGAACGACTGGACCACGGCCTATATGCCCGGAAGACGAACCTAATAGGGATCATCTCCTGATCTGTTGATGTTTCTGATGGACCGCGTTAATGCCAGCAGAATCTCGGGACCAGTCTTGAATAGAATGTCACGAAGTGGTTCCTTCATCTAAGGGACCAAATCATAATCATAGGGGCTTAAGTCCGGTGAATTTGGTGGGTGGAAAAGCACTTCCCACCCCCCAGATCAGCTACAGGGTGTGTCCTGTGCATCCGAGCATTATCCTGCAAAAATTATTGGAGGGTTCTACAAAAAATGTGGACGCTTCATTCGTAACGCTGGGCACATTACATTTTCAACCAAGATAGGTGATCCTGCTTTGTAAAAATAGCGAAACACAACAGCTTAGATTGGCAATTCAGGGGAGATAAACTTCCTCTCTCCAAAGCTCATGCGCTTTAAGACATATGGACGAGTCCATTTACTGTAGGAAAGGTGGGACATATATTAACATGTGACAGAAGTTACAACAATTAACTCCGTCTAATTTCAGTTCTACAGAAGTGTTGCCACTATTTTTGTTACAGCCCATGTATAACTTAATATAGACATGTGCTAGATAATACAGATTTAATTTTTTTGGTCCGAATGTTAGAAAGGGAATTAAATTGTCTTACATGCTCAAAGGCAAAATTGTTATTCAATCAACGAAAATACAGTCATACATCTCCTTTGTTTACATTACAACTGGAATTTAGTTCAGAAGAGGTACAATTGTCACAGTTAAGAGAACTATTAAAACAATACTACATTATAGTATAACTGTATCCCTACAGGATGAAATAATATTACATTTCTGAGATTATTATTAGATTTTACGATAGACTGGATACTGGAAAACTTTAATTTCTATTAAGTGTCCTCTCAAACATTCCCAAGAAAAGGTCAAAATAAAAATATACATGCAACAGTAAGATTCAAGAGGAATTGTGCACAAGCTCATGGTTGAAACAGTTTTATCCATTCATGTATAGTTTTAAAAACCGTACAGTTAAATTACTATACCTAATTATTGGAAAAGATAATGAATAATTCAAAGGAAGAAAAACAATCACGTAATAATCTGATAAATGATAACGTTTTACCAATTGGAACTAGTAAATTAATAAAAGGGAACATATTGTAATAATGTTGAAATTATATTGTAATTGCACAATCAAAACTTAAGTATCATACAAATTAAGAAAGGACCAGATAACGTCATGTTATTTATGTAAATAAAACTTAAGAAAAGTTAGCAATCGATAACACTATAGGCTAGTTGATCTACAGAGTGTCCACAAAGTCGTGCTACCAAAACAATGTAACTTAGCTCGTGAACTATTTGAGATAGGGACATGCGGTTTTTTGCAACATATTCTACATCTTTCAAAGTTTTGTTTACATTTGTTGCAGATTGTGATTTAAACGGCAATGACGACTCCAAAGGAAGAGGCCCAATGTGTATGGTTGTATGCCGAGTCTGATAAATCACCAGTAACTGTTCAGTGAAATTTCCGCCATAATATGGAAGAGATCCTCCATCCATATAATCCATAATTAGATGGGTCGATAAATTTCTAGTGACTGGCAGTGAAATGGACTTGTCACGGAGTGGATGAGCAGGTGTGAGCCAAGAAACTATCGACAATGTGCAACTTGCATTTCAGCTCAGACCTCGTTCGTCGCTCTTCACAGAAACTGCATTTACCAAAATCAATCATTCATAAAGTCCTCCATAAGCGGCTACATCTTCAGGCCCATAAAGTGCAAATTATGCAAGCGTCGCTGCCAACTGACTTCCCTTGGCATGCTGAATTTGCGGATTCCATGCTGAATACAATTGACGACAACAATGAGTACCTGCAGAGGGTGAAGTTCTTTGATGAAGCGACTTTAAACATGTTAACCGCCATAATGTTCGGATATTGTGGTACTGGTAATTTACCAGACTCAGCATACCACCATAAACTTTGGGCCTATTCCGGTGGTGTCGTCATTGTCGTTTAAATCACAATCTGCAACAAATGTAAACAAAACTTTGAGAGATGTAGAATTTGTTGCAAAAAATTACATGTCTCTATCTCAAATAGTTAATGAGCTAAGTTACAGTGTTTTGGTAGCAGGACTTTGTGGACACCCTGTATAACATTTTCCTCAAAAACTAATCTGATTTATGTAATAGGAACTGAAAACTTATCATAAATCATAGCTTAACTTATGCAATTAAAAACAGTAAATTATTGGTCTTTAACTTTTGGCAAATATGTCAGATGGGCAAAGAAGAAAAGATGGACATAGTGAATGCTAGATGGATAGGTCAATGTGAAGAAGATACATGTACTAATGATTAGAAAATCTTGGGAGAACTGATTGTGTTTGGTTGAAGAAAAATGATCATTTAATGAAATAATCCTTAAAAAACTACATTATTTCTCCTGTAAATATAAAAAGAGATATTAGTCAATACTACACATAATTATGTTCTTTAACAAAATAGGTCATTAGCATTGGAAATCAGATAATCTCGTTTTCAACTGATATTTTGAGAGGGATGTCCTCTTGAAAACTGCAGTTCCTGTGTTTAAGAAAACATAAAGTATGATGTAATATAAGAAGTGACTCATTCATTCATTCATTTATTTGTCTAATGCCACCAGGTTGTCTTTTATGACATATCTGGTTTTGTCCCCTGGCATTGGCGGAATTGTAATCCAGATTATGGGCAACCACAGGAAAAATTCCAATGATTGGACCCGGAATCAAACCTGGGACCTCATATAGTCAGAAATGCTAACCACTAGCCTGTGAGGCTGGACTCATTCATTAAATTAAGAACCTCATAATGTTATTTCCCATATTTAACTATGAATTCATGACATTTGTCTTACAGGTGAGGAGAAATCCCAAAAAATCTCACCCAGGAAACTTTTTCCCACTGAGGATAGAACTCGAGCCCACTGCGAACTCAAGGTAGCATGCTGCCTCAAGGCCACAGCATTAAAAACACTGAAAATTTTTTCATGTAATAAACATGTATTTTTTTATAATTTTAATACAATTTACATTTCAATATTCCCTACATTTGACTATTATTGTGCTTCATTGTTACAAGTAATAATGCAAATGTGTGACTACACATTCATAAATGTACGTTTATGCAATTATTTATTTTTGTTAGTATTTATTTTGGATGTATTACTTTCATTCATTTTTTTTTCTTCAAATAATCCTATCAACCTCAACATTCCATATTAGCAAGTTCATTGAGAGTGTATTAGGGTGTCATTTTATATCAGTTGTTGAATAAATTATGTACAGTATAAGTTAATATTTAATTATTTATTTAAAATAAAGAAATCTGACATCCATCATCATCATCATCATCACTCCAGGGATTAGGCAATTGCCCGTTCTGACTTCATATTGCATCAGCCCAACGTCTTCTAGGTCTTCCAACATCACGCCTTCCTCTTGCTTGATAATTTCTGGCTAACAATGGATATCTCTCCTTACTCATTCCATCCATGTGATCAATCCATTTCTGTCTGTAATTCGTGACTTTATCCAATGAAGGCTGTACTTTCAATTCTTCTCTTATATCCTCATTTCTTATTCTATCAAGTCTTGTACATCCTTTTACTTGTCTTAGGAACCGCATCTCTGCCGTCTGTATTCTATCCCTCTGTCTTTTCACTGGAGCCCAATTTCACATCCATACAATATTGTGGGAACCGCCATAACATTATACATTTTTATCTTGGTTTCTTTTCTAATTTTATTTTTGAATGTTCTCTGTATTGTTCCATACACCGTCTGAAATTTATTTATTTTGGAGTCAATATCTCTTTCCACATTGTAGCCAACATCACAGCCCAAATATTTGAAACTAGACACCTGTTCTATACTTTGATTTTCTAAAATAATTTTGGTTCTCACTGGATCTCTTCCTCTAAAAGCCATGGTCTTCGTTTTCTTTACAGAAATCTTTAGATCGTATAATTTACATATTTCATTTAATGCATGCATTGATTTCTGTAAGTCGTCTTCATTTTTCTGTATTATGATTACATCGTCAGCAAATAGAAGATTATTTATGCACATTTTATTATCCATTCTTATTCCTGGATTTACTAAAACTTTCCATTTATTAAAAATATCATCTATATATATATATATATATATATATATATATATATATATATTATTAAACAAAGTGGGTGATAAACTACATCCTTGTCGTAATCCAGTTTTTGTTTTGATTGCATCTGTTCTTTTGAATCCGGTATCTATAATTATATTTGTGTCTTCATATAATTTCTTTATTGTTTCAACAAGGCACAGCGGGTATCCTTTCATTCGTAATATATTTCCCATAATTTTTGTCTGTTTACTCGATCGAAGGCCATCCATAGTAATTCTGCCCAAAGGCAGGTCTTTCACTGCAATCATAGCATTTTCATGCTATGCTTTGCAGTTTTACTAGGGAATTGTAGGTGTGGTAGTTTCCCGTTGCTTTCCACATCAGTGAAGGATGATGATGATTTCGGGGACCGTTTGGGCCTTAAAGTTTTCCTGTAATGTGTCTTACAGGTGGGGAAAACCCCGATAAAAAACCTCATTCAGAAAAACTGTCCTGACCGGGGATCGAACTCGTGCCTGCCGTGTGACAAGGCAGCATGCTACCTCCAGACCACAGCGGTGGACAAAAAATCTGACATAATATGAAATAAAATCATGCAGTCTACATTGCAGATATTGAAATTGTTTTATGAACTTGTTCTGAAATTCACAACTTATACAGCTTCATTTTTAATACATGTAATGCATTATTATATTAGGATAAAGTATGGAAGACTATGCTTCACATATGAGTTGAAATGTTTATGCCCAAATCAATACATGAGGGCATAATTTTCAACAAATATCATACCATATTTATTTTTTGTACTTTTTGAAATTCTCACCATTGGTTTGAACATGGACAAAGAATTTCAAATGATTGTTTATCAAAACAGATATTTTATTAAATAATCAATTGAGTTGGTGTTTACTTGATGAAAATCCATATCTATTAATTAAATAAAAATAAAACATAGTTTTATTTGATTTTCATATTTATTATATAATTCAGTGACAGCGGTTTCGGTACACTGTACCTTCTTCAGACATGTTAACAAATTATGAATTGTGATCCAACTGATCTAAGCAACAATACAACAATATTTATTTAAATTTTTTAATTTAATAAAGGGGATTCATTCAAATCAAGTTGAAAATTTGACAGTTTGTTAGTACTTTTCGATTTATTTATTTCTACAGCCTCCAAAAGATCTAACTTCTTACCCTTATCACGAACTTGTAAAATTTCAAATTTGGATCAAAACAATGATTAAATTGGAATAGGTGGTTAGCATATTTTGAATATTCTAAATTTATGTTATATGTTCTCATGTGTTCCTTTATCCGAGAGATAAAAGGTCTACCAGTTTGTCCTATATAGACATTGTCACATGTGCCACACTTCAATTAAGAAAGTTCATTACAAAAAAGCAATTAACAGAGTTTTTCCTTTACCCAAAGAAAACATAAAGAAATATGTTGTAATGTCATACATAGGCCCACTTTCAAATAAAATATCTAAACACTTTAAAAAGTTGAACATTAATGTGGCATTTAAAACTAATAAAACTTTACAAAATATAATAAAGAACAATAAAACCAAAATAAAAAAATAAAAATTATCAGGTGTACATAAATTGAAGTATGGCACATGTGGCAATGTCTATATAGGACAAACTGGTAGACCTTTTATCTCTCGGATAAAGGAACACATGAGAGCATATAACAGAAATTTAGAATATTCAAAATATGCTAACCACCTATTCCAATTTAATCATTGTTTTGATCCAAATTTTGAAATTTTACATGTTTGTGATAAGGGTAAGAAGTTAGACCTTTTGGAGGCTGTAGAAATAAATAAATTTAAAAGTAGTAACAAACTGTTAAATTCTCAAATTGATTTGAATGAATCCCCTTTGTTAAATTAAAAAATTTAAATAAATATTGTTGTATTGTTGCTTAGATCAGTTGGAACACAATTCATAATTTGTTAACATGTCTGAAGAAGGTACGGAGTACCGAAACAGCTGTCACTGAATTATATAATAAATATGAAAATCAAATAAAACTACATTTTATTTTTATTTAATTAATAGATATTTTATTATAGACCTGAAGGCCAAAGAAATGTAGGAAGACTGAAATAATGTTGGAAGGATGATCTGTGCAACGGGGAGCAGAATGGGCCAATAGGCCCATGCCTTGAAGATAATGATGGTGATGACAAACTATAAACTTGTTTTCTTCCTTTGTTGTAAGTGACCATTATTTTCATTAAAAGAGTGCCATAGACAAGATTCTTGACTTGTACTTTCAAATCTTTGGATTCACAGACAAATGTTTGTGGGCGAGTATAACGGTCAAATGAAATTCAAAACAAAATTAGATTACATTTTTTAATTATTAAGAATTTCATCAGTCGGAGTTATGGCTGAGGATGAACACGACTGTGTTTGAAAACGTGGTATCATGGAAGCATGAATCCTATGGGGTGAGTTGTTCAAACAAAATGTTCTCCGATGAATTTTAATTTAATGATTATACCTCATAATGTTTACTTCCCAACATTAATTTAATATTAGATTAAATTATCTGATTTTTATTTTTCGTTTATTTATTTACAGAAATTAAATCAATGTTCCAGCATTTTTTACATTTTACTATTCCCATGAAAGCCTACATTCAACACATTAGAAACTTTCTAAAAATTTACTTTCTATTTTCAAGTTATGTATGTTCATTGAAGCATGTAAATGCAATTTTAAGCAGATAAGGACATGCTTTTGAATTTATTCTATATATAAATAAGCATCTTTTTATGGCAATGTTATGCAAGTTTATTTAACAAGCTTACAAGCCAATTTGTAATCAAGAAATTAATAATTATATTATCTTCTTCTTCTTCTTCTTCCTTCCAAGTATTAGGCCAAGGCCTGTTACGATCCTATAGAAAATTTTCCCTCCCCGGGAAATTCTCATATAAGACTTGAAAGCATAATAATAGTCCCTTCGATTGGTTGCTGGCCAAAGGAAGGCAAGACCAGTGATGGGGCTGCCATCTTATAGCCTCTGGTCAGGCTTTTCTGGAGAAGAAAAGAAAATAAAGGAAAGAAGAAATGGAAGAAAGGAAAGACTCCCTAGCCCTCGGATGCCCTAATAGCGTCGGGGTAAAAAAAAAACAAAAGTTAACCAAGAGAGGTTAGATAGTAAAGTTAAAAGAGTGCAAAACACAAGTAAGTGGAAGAAATGTTTTGCTCAGCTTGGGCACCTTGTGGTCGCCATCCACATATCCCCTAGATGAGGACCCCCTGAGTTATTAATTTAAATGATTACATTAATATATTTTGTTGTTGCTGATTGACTATATTATTTTAATGTTAGCTAATGATTGTTTCAATTAATATATTGTAAGGAAAAATAATATGAAAATTGTTACCGTTTAAGTTATAACAATTAAATGCCATTTTATTTTAAATAAATCAAATTATATTCTTTGGTAACTATATTTAATAAAACATAATTGATAAATGAATATTTTAAAAATAAATATACACAGTGTTATTGAAATGAATTCAGATTTTTGTATGGTGGTAGGAAACATCCATACAAGGATTTTAACATAATAAACCTTGGATTGGAAATGCATTGTCGTGGGTCTAGAGAATAAAAATGCATTTAAAATTGTTGAACACACTGTTGTTTGTTTATTAATTCTAAGAAAAATGGAAGGTATTACATGTTATTTTACAGCAATTGTTGGAAATGGCGAGCATTGACCTGGATGCACAGCTTTGCACATCTCACCTCGGACTGATGAACTCTAAGAAGCATATATGGATGCTCCCTGATTTCCGCAGCCGCTGCCACGATCCTTGCTACAAGCTCTGGAGCTGTGCATCCATTTCCAACAATTACTGTAAAATAACATGTAATACCTTCCATTTTTCTTAGAATTAATAAATAGACAACAATGTTTAACTTTTACAGGAATTAATCACTATAAGGTTTAATGTATGGTGAAATCAAATGTTTCCTACCTCTCCTCATATAAATCTTCTAAGTAGATCGCGATTTTGAGACCATAATGGTCTCATCTTCAGTACTATCTTGGCGACTCAACAATGTGTTCAACAATTTTAAATGCTGTTTTATTCTGTAGACCCACAAAAATGCATTTCCGACCTGATTCTGTTAAAATACTTGCACGGATGTTCCCTACCACCACACGAAAAATCTGCACTCATTTCAGTAACACCCTATAGAGAAAGATTTGCATTTAGATCAGTACTTGCTCTGGTACTCAGTCGGTAGAGCACTTGGTATAGAAAACCAAAGATCCCGGGTTCAAGTCCCGTTCTGAGCGTATAATTTTTCTCTCCAAATATGAAAAAAGAAAAACATATTAGAAACATAAAATAATATAAAATAAAAGCAATAAAAATTAAATTAAATCCAAGTTATTAAATAAAATAGCATACTAAAGGAGTAGAAGTAATAAATTTCTTTAAAGTGTTACTCCATTTAAATTATACCGAGTAAATCCAAAGTCTACTAACAAATGGTTTATTTTAGGAAGTAATATTTTGAGGTTCTTTTAAACAAGTTTTTTTTTTTTTTTTAGTCTGGAAACATCTTATCTCAAATTAATGTTCATTAATTTGAGGTAAGATGTTTCCAGCCTCAAAAAAAACTTGAATTACTAATATACTTTCACAAGTTGTTCAGGGATGTTTCCTGAGTGGTTTGATATAAGGTACTCATGATATCTGGTGGCTCATTATTACAGAGTAATTTCATTGTTTTCATTTGCATAACCCAACCCAATGACAAGTTCTGCTTCCTGTATTAAGTTCAATAGCATTTGTAATAGTAATTACTTATGGATTGATAAAGTATTGAAATACTGATATTTGAAGCTTTTATCAATTTATGCAGGGTTCATGGTGGTTAAATCAGAGCCAGGGCATTACTATCTCGAGATTTTTTTTTCACTTTTCTTCTTCTTCTTCTTCTTCTTCTTCACGGTTTTGGCTTATTTACTACCCTGTTCTGGCTCCAAATTGCTGCTCCTTCCATCTTTTCCTTGGTCTTCCCAAACTTCTTCTTCCTCGTGGTGAATAGCTGTATGCTGCTTTTGGTATTCTATTCTGTCATCCTTGCCAAGTGTTCTTTCCAGTTTGTTCTGTATTTCTCTATTGTTGTGTTTAATTCCTCTACTTTCAGTTGTTGTCTTATTTCTGTGTTATGTTTTTTGTCTGTTCTTTGATATCCTGCTATTGGTCTGAGGAATTTCATTTCAGCAGCTTGTATTCTGGCAGATTGTTGTGTTGTCACTGTCCATGTTTTGGATCCGTAAGTAATAATAGGCACTGCCATTGTCTTGTATAATTTCATGATAGAGTCTTTCCTGGCTTTACTTTTCAAAGTTCTTTTTTAGTGTTCCTGTTATATAATTAAACTTATTTATTTAGTTTGTTATTTATATCTGTTTCCGCTGTGTATGATATTTCGCAACCTAGGAAGTTATATCTTAACACTTGTTCTATTGGTTTATTTTCTAATATTATCTTTGTCCGAACTGGATGATCACCCTTGAAGGCCATTGTTTTTTATTTTTGTGAGGATATTTCCATGTTGTATTTTTTTTTATATTTCATTAGTTTAAATAGCATTCTTGTAGTTCGTCCTCTGTTTTTTTACTTTTAAAACATTATTTCCCACTTCTCCATACTCATCTTGTCCATTTTGTTTAATTTCATTTGCCCCTGTGATATTGTGGCAGACTATGTTGAAAGCAATCTCTTCTTCTTCTTCATCCATACATGTCTTAGGCCTAGAGGCCTGCTATGATCTTACTCATAAATTTTTGTATCCAACACTTCCTTGGACGGCCCAAAGATCTCTTCCCTGTTGGACAATAATGAACCATGGCTTAGGGAACCGTATCTGAACTCATTTGTTGCAAATGGTTCATCCAGTTGTTCAGGTTTTCATGAATGTACTTAATGACTGATTTGAAGTGTAGTTCCTTCAAGACATAATCATTGTGTTTGTAATTCCACTTGGTGTACTCTAGGGTGAATGCAAATACATTATTCTCTACTCAAATTACTTCCAATCACTGGTGAGCTGAGATCGAATTAACGGCCGCCTTAACCGGTCATGCATGAATGTTGACTTTTCGTAATATTGGCAACGAATTACCCAGAATTCTCAGCGATAAAACCACTTCCGTTATTTTCGTCTGCTATAGAGGAATGCATTTATGCTTGCATCCCGCAAATAATACCGTATACAAACACGTCTGCGACGCGCAATATTACGCCGATTCTCCTGTTCTTCCAGTTGAATTCTTTGGTAGACTCTATCAAATTCCTCTTCTCCGCGTATACCAAAAACATGATCGAAGTCTTCAAGGTCCGACATCTTGGATAAGTTTCAAACTACATCAGTTACCATCGGTTCCCTTCGGGATTTACACATAAGTTTATATCTTGAGCTACGATCTTAAGGTACCTTGTCAGGTAGCTTTACAATTATTACCGCGTGAATAGATTTCTGAGTAAGAAAAATGTGTTTGAATAAAACTTTATCATCAGAGAACGCCTTTTACTGTCTAATGCGTTCAAACATTCAACGCTAAATCCCATTTCACTAGAAGTTATCCTGCTCTTCTCTTCTTTCCTCAAAGTCCAAGCCTAAATGCCGTAGCAAGTGTATGTCTAGCTAAGATTTTGTAAAGAGATTCTTCTATAATAAAACACAGACTTTCAGTAGTAGTGGCTTCTGGAGAGCAAGACTGCTAATGACTGCAGTGTTAGACGCAGCACATTAGACCTAACCAACCAACCACCCAACCAAATATAGTGTATTAAAACAGCTGTTATGATTGTTTAATAAAATACATATTTATGAAAGCAGTATAAAGCTGTGATAGTTTTATTTAATAAATGTATCATGGTTTTCATCAACTTATCACCAAATCAATTGATTACTTTATACATTATGGATTTTCTTTCTTGCTATATGGAAATTCCCATCATTTAAGCAACTCACTAGAATGGCAGTAATTTTCCTTTACTTTATTTTGGCATAAATGAAGTCACAGAATTTGTTTCAACTCTCACTTAACACTTTATTTCTTTTCACAAATTGTCAGTGAACTTTTATTACAGTTTTCACATTCAATTGATCTTCTTTCAAATGTTTAGTCACAATTATTGCCACACTCACTGATGGATTTCTCGTATACAACACAAGTTGCTGTAAATATTGTCAAAACTAAAACTAAGAATGACTGGCCTCCTGCCCTTGCCCCATTTATAAAGAGGCAAGGAAATTTCCAAGCTCGGGTTTGAGACACTTCGAACTGTAGAAGCTTCTGGCCACAGAACCTTCCCGAAAAGGGATGGATATGCTGATAGGATCATCTGGGCTATGAACCCAGAAATATCAGAGGTTGACCAACAAGTCTTTTGACTTGCGATAGCAGAGATTCCCAAACCCATTCTAACCAATGTGAGAACCACCCACTCTCAATCACACATGCAACAAATTCAAAACGGCGTTGTGTGCAATGCATAACAATAAAGACTACTACTCATAAGTTTCTTCCATTACCCCTTAAATTTAAAATGTATGCTATAAGATATAATCAAATAAGGTTTCGTTAATTTAATAATTTTAAAAAAACATATGAAAAAACTAAGAAGAGAGGATATTATTTTTTTTTTTTATTTCCACAATTTATCTAATAATAACAGTTATGCGTTTTATTTCGTTTCCAATGCGGGTATTCTGCAATGTACAACAAAGTTTGAAAAGAAAACATAAAGTGTTTTGCCAATTTAAGATTTAATATTAAGTAGCTTTTGAATTAAATTATTTAATGTTATTCAAATTCAATTGGATCAATCTGTTTAATTCCATTAATGTCAGGAAAAGAATTCTTAAAGGGGATTTCTACAAAATTATTTTGAAAAAATAGTGGGTTTTCATAAATTCAGATTACAATAATTATGTAAATAAAAATGCACTTGGTTTGCTGTTAGCCGAGTGGTTAGGCAGGAGAAAAAGCCATGGCGTTAGACCTATGGGGGGGACTTCCGCTGGCCTAGAGTTCCCCATGGGGGAAGAAAATTTCTCATGGTATTTCGGCCCAGTATGGGACCGGTTTGCCCAACCAGCATCATGAGGGATTTGGGTAGCTACAATAATTAGCAGCTACAGGTTGGACAAAAAACCAGCTGTAACGGCTGAGGGGAATCCGACATGCTGACCACACCGTCACCCATTACACTGGGCTGGATGATAATCTATTTCTATCTGTGATGGACACATGGTGGGATGTGAGGCTAGCAGCTGGGTGGTTTAGGATAAGGGCCTTCTAGGCATGGTTCATGCCATGGGTATATGTAGTAATAAAATAACAAAAGGTGTAATTATATATGGTGTTCCAAAAAAACAAAAAGAAAAACAAAAAGGCAAACTTATAAAACTTAAATAAGCCAAATTCAATGTTAACTAAAGAAATTTCTAATGCCACCCACAGGAAAAAATTAATGTTGTAACCATTTCTACAGGTGTGTTTTAAAATACTTTAATTAAGTAAACACTGTTTAAAAACAGGCTTTCATGAAAATTAACAATTTTAACTTGTATATTATTATTACTAATCTTACTGACTCTTTGTCATTACAAACATATTACCTAGTACCAACATTCTGTAAGTCTGAAGACTGATAAATGAAAAAAATTAACATTTAAAAAAAATATCTCAATGAACTAGGTCCCAGTACTCAATTCATATCTAAAGTAGCACTGAGAAATTAACCAGTAATCAATGCATCTGCATTATATTATTCGGAACAATTGTATAGCACTAAATTATAACATTTCGATGGCCTAGAACCATATTGTTCTAAGCCCATCTCATAGAATAATTATTCTTGTTGTGAAATGAATATTTTATGTCCCATGTCCATGTGCATTGTGAGAATAAAACAGGAATATGATATTTTAATTAAATTATTTTTAGTCTGTTCATCTTGCCTCAATATTAAACTGGAAAGAACACTTGGCAAGGATGGCTGAGAATAGATTACCAAAAGCAGCATACAGCTATTCACCACAAGGAAAAAGAAGTTTGGGAAGACCAAAAGAAAAGATGGAAAGAGCAGCAATTTGGAGTCAGAACAGGCAAGTAAATAAGCCTAAACCGTGAAAAATAAGAAGAAGATTTGTTCTTGAACATGTTTCGATTATATTATAGTCATCATCAGCGTCTTGCCCAGACTGGTTGGATTTTATGTTGCACACCCTGGATGTCGATGTCAGCTCCATCCTGTGGTCCACAGGATAAAATCCAACCAGTCTGGGCAAGATGCTGATGATGACTATGATATAATCGAAACATGTTCAAGAACAAATCAACATTAATATTGAGGTAAGATGAATAGACTAAAAATAATTTAATTAAAATAACCACAAAATATCACTTCCTAAAATAAAATATATGATATTTTGTATAGCATTTTTAACCGAAATATCAAATTCCTGTTCATTTTTTCAATGTACATGGACTCAGGACATGAAACATAACAAGAATTCTACAAAATGGACTTAAAGCAGTATGGTTCTGGAACATCAATTTTCTAAAAGCAAGAGACGTATAATATAAAAAACATTGTAACAACAATGGAAGCTCTGAGTGTGAATCAAAAGCAGGGAGTGTCTAGAGACTGTATGAGTAAATTCAATAACTGCAAAAAGTGCTAAATAATAAAGAAAGCGACTTACCTTCTACTTGGCTTGATGCCGTGAGCTTCAAGTTCTTTCTGCAATTGTCGAATCTTCATACGGGCGAGATCCAACTCGTGTTTCACTTTCCATAAATGTGTATCACATATAGGATCCCGACAACGATGATGTCTTAATATATCTTGAGCTTCGAAAACTGCACCGCGGAACGTTAATGATTTGCCCATGCTCTGAAACATAAACATGTACTTTATAATTAGACCTCAGACTTCACACTAGGGCCGAATTTTTGAACGCATTAGACAGTAAAAGGCGTTCTCTGCTGATAAAGTTTTATCCAAACACATTTTTCTTACTCAGAAATCTATTCACGCGGTAATAATTGTAAGCTACCTGACAAGGTACCTTAAGATCGTAGTTCAAGATATAAACTTATGTGAAAATCCCGAAGGGAACCGATGGTAACCGATGTAGTTTGAAACTTATCCAAGATGTCGGACCTTGAAGACTTCGATCAGTTTTCGGTATACGCGGAGAAGAGGAATTTGATAGAGTCTATCAAAGAATTCAACTAGAAGAACAGGAGAATCGGCGTAATATTGCGCGTCGCAGACGTATTTGTATACGGTATTATTTGCAGGATGCAAACATAAATGCATTCCTCTATAGCGACGAAAATAACGGAAGTGGTTTCATTGCTGAGAATTCTGGGTAATTCGTTGCCAATATTACGAAAACCAGGGATTAATCCCTGACGAAAATGTCAACATTCATGCATGACCGGTAAGGCGGCCGATAATTCGATCTCAGCTCACCAGTGATTGGAAGTAATTTGAGTAGAGACTAATGTATTTGCATACGACCCTAAATATATATTTTCTTTCAATAGAGATAAACTGAAACTATTTTATCATCTACACTTTTATATAAAATTTGAACACTTTGGTGGCATTTTTCCGGTGCCTGAAATGTCTAATTTGTTTACTATGGTCTATTTTAATGATCTAGAACCTAAAAATGCCTATTCATGTTTTTATTTTTATTCTTCATTTCTTATTGTTAAACAATAATACATAGTTCATAGTTAAATATGGGAAATAACATTATGAGGTTCTTAATTCGTAAATTAATGAGTCATTTTTTTAACATCTTACCTCATATTTTATGTTTCTTCAAACATGGGAACTAGTTTTCAAGAGAAGGATCTCTCTCATTTTCAACCGACATTATGACTACTGGATTTTTGTTGAAATCGTTGCAATCTCCATCAATAACGTTGCCATCTGGTGTTGATTTGATGAACTTTGAGATGAGGTCATGTTCATCAGGAATCTCAGAATTCATGGATCTAAATTTGTTCTTCTGAATATATATCTTCTTCCAAATTGTCAATTCTAAAAGTTTAAGGAACACTTCAGAAATATTAAAAATGGTGAAATTGAAAAATCAGCTATTGCAGCACAGAGTTTATTGGAGAATCATAAAATTGAAAAAGAAGCCCTACTTTTAAAACATTTGGAAAAACCTTAGAACTGACAATTTGGGAGAAGATATATATTCAGAAGAACAAATTTAGATCCATGAATTTCGAGATTCCTGATGAATGTGACCTCATCTCAAAGTTCATCAAATCAACACCGGATGGCAACGTTTATTGATGGAGATTCCAACGAAAATCCGGTAGTCATAATGTCGGTTGAAAATGAGAGATATCCTTCTCTCGAAAACTAGTTCCCATGTTTGAAGAAACATAAAATATGAGGTAAGATGTTAAAAAATGACTCATTAATTATGAATAATACATAGATTAAGTAATGTATAATTTATCAGTTACCATATTCATAATGTGTGTTTTTACATGGATGTTTACTTTAAGGGAGGAGAAAAGATTACTAGTATATGAGAATAAATTTCTTAGGAAAACTTTTGGACCAAAGAGAGATGAACAGATAGGCAAATGGAGAAGACTTCATAACAGTGAACTACATGGTCTTTATTGGAAACCAGATATAATAAGAACAGTTAAGTCTTGTTGACTATGATGGGCAGGACATGTGGCACGAATGGGGAATGAAAGAAGGGCATGGAATCTTCTTGTAGGAAAACCAGAAGGAAAACACCCTGTTAGGAGACCAAGACTGAGATGGGAGAGTAATATTAAACATGATATGAGGGAATTAGATTGTACAGGGAATGATAAAAAAATATTAGCTCAGGATAGGGATATATGGAGAGCTTATGTCTGCGTGGCCATGAACTTAAGGGTTCAATAGAACCTGTGAGTTAATTTTATAAGGTGTGTATGGTTCAAGGCTTATGTATAATTCTCAGTGCAGGAATTATGAAACTCCAGGAAAAATCTGTATTTGAAAAGGAATAGAATGGTTTAATTTGTAATGTAGAAAGAGATGGCTTTTGATGGAAAACACTATATTTAAACTATTATAAACCTCGGTGAAACTAGGTTAGCCATAGGGTTACCAGATCCCTGGGTACTGTTTGGAATATCCTGGTAAGTGCAGAAAATGCAGTATAACTTTTGTGTGTAATATGACAGTAATTTTTTTATGTTTTATTTTTTATTTGATTTATTTTAATCAGTTGGTGGAGATGACAGCATTATTAGCTGATAATAGAAACAGTTGCAATAGTTAATGTTGTTATATTAGTAATAAATAATAGTTTTGAAAAACTAAAACAGCACGCTCCGAACTCAAAAATGAAAAATAATTTTAATTACCAACACGCTTGGGATTAATTTAAAGTGGTCAACAAAAAAATCTTCTCCAACACATATAGAATAAAACTAGAGTTATCAACAAAAAGAAAATAATTTTACTATCAAAAGCGAGGGGTGCTCTATATGAATTATTATATTTGGCAATAAACAGATATTGATAAAAGTAAAGTCTCTAAGAAGAAAATGTAAAAATCATAAAAAGCACCACACGCTTTTGATGGTAAAATTAGTTTCTTTATGTTGATAACTCTAGTTTTATTCTATATGAGTTGGAGATGATTTTTTTTGTTGACCACTTTAAATTTATCCCAGGCGTGTTGGAAATTAAAATTATTTTTCATTTTCGAGTTCGGTTTTCTAATAAAGCGTGCTGTTTTAGTTTTTTAAAACTATTATTTATTTTTTATTTTTTAGTTTTAATATTTTACAGAATAAGATAAAAATGTAAATATCTTTAAATTCGATACCATTGTAGTATGAGCTAAAAAAAAAAATCTCCCCAGCCGGATTTGAACCAGCCGGATTCTAACCAGATTACTGAAATTATATAACACTAGTTCACAGCTCTACCAACTGAGCTCTTACAACGATTGACTAAAAAGTCCAAGTCCGCAACCTATTAATATCAGTTTTAATGTTTTTGATTTTCTGATGATTCTGGACAGGATTTTAGGAACAAATATGAAAGTATTGTAGTGTCACGGGTCCTTTACAAGTATACAAAGTTGCAAGTCAATCCAATGCTTCTAAGTGGGTGAAAATCGTGGTCAAAAATTCCGTTACATAAATACAGAAACACTTTTTTTGATTTTACGATGATTCTGGCCAGGATTTTAGAAAATAAATATGAAATTATTGTATTGTCACGGGATCTTTACAAGTATACAAAGTTTCACGTCGGTCCAATGTCTCTAAGTGGGTGAAAATCGTGTTCAAAAATTCCGTTACATAAATACAAAAACACTTTTTTTGATTTTCTGATGATTCTGGCCAGGATTTTAGAAAATTAATATGAAATTATTGTATTGTCACGGGTCATTTACAAGTATACAAAGTTTCAAGTCTATCCTATGTTTCTAAGTGGGTGAAAATCGTGTTCAAAGATTCCGTTACATAAATACAAAGACACTTTTTTTGATTTTTTGATGATTCTGGCCAGGATTTTAGAAAATAAATATGAAATTATTGTATTTTCACAGGTCCTTTACAAGTATACAAAATTTCAAGTTGATCCAATTATTTTAAGTGGGTGAAAAACGCGATGAAAAATTCAGTTGCATAGATAGATAGATAGATAGATAGATACAGGTCAAGCTAATATAAAGCGTGTAAAAATAGTGATTGTTATAACTTGGGCTAGGATTTTTATATAATAAAGGATAAGATTGCAATGCAGATAGTAGGCTAAACGTATATAATTCAACTGTTTATGTGTGAAACAAGATAAAAGACAATCACAAGTCTAACTTCTCATTATACTATTCAACTGTTGGTATGCAAAATCAAAACAAAAGACAATCATATGTCTTACTTCACATTATACTAAGTTGCAATTTTAATTATTAATACATCGTAGCTCTACTAGTAACTCATAAAATCTTATATTTGAAGAGAAAATTTTTTGCCTAGACCGAGACTCGAACCCGGGACCTTTTGGCTTTCCGAGCCAAATGCTCTACCAACTGAGCTACAGAGGCGAGTCGCGATCTAGATGCAAATTTTTCTTTTATATACGTTGTAATTCCCTCGTGCCAAATGCTTGAAACCTTTGTTTCCATCTTTGCAAATGACGTCTTCTCAGTTAAGAAGACATTTATTGGGAATTTAACACTACTTTATAAGCCAGTAGGGCTTCTATTGAAGTTTTTATTATTAATTACAAGGGAATTACAACGTATATTTATTATTAATTGCAAGGAAATTATAATGTATATAAGAGAAAAATTTGCATCTAAATCGCGACTCGCCTCGGTAGCTCAGTTGGTAGAGCATTTGGTCCAGAAAGCCAAAGGTCCCAGGTTCGAGTTTTGGTCTAGGTGAAAATTTTTCACTTCAAATATAATTTATCCTTCGGTGAGAACTGTTAATTAATAATAAAAACACAAAAATCTGGTAGTAAAAGATTCCGAGCTATGTGGCCATGGTCTATAACTGGCGTTTCTTCCAGACGTTTCTCCCTCAACTGTGGAGGGCATCTTCAGTGGTGAGCGCTAGAAGCTGTTGTTTCCCTGTCGTAGACTCGACTCATTCGCAGTCGAGTCTACGACAGGGAAACAACAGCTTCTAGCGCTCACCACTGAAGATGCCCTCCACAGTTGAGGGAGAAACGTCTGGAAGAAACGCCAGTTATAGACCATGGCCACATAGCCCGGAATCTTTTACTACCATGATTACCGGCCGTGAAAGCCTGCATTCCATACAAAAATCTGTTTAACAATTTCCATCCCCAATTACAAAAATGCTGTTGGTCTCTAGGCCAGCCTGAAATGCATTCTGGCTTACCATATCTACCATATGTCCAGTTTTTATCTTAAAAATAAAATATTAATAAAAGTTTTTTTTAAAAATTAACAAATTTTGAGGGATTCTATGCCACAATGCCGCATAAATAAATATAAATAATAAAATGGAAAAACAACACAATTTATTGTTTCAATAAGTGAATAGTTAACTGAAAAAAATATATATGTGGATTTTTTTGCAGAAAATGTGAGAAATACCTTAAAAGAAGTGAGAAGTTAAGCTAAAAGTAATGTAAAATCACAATAATTACAAAGTAAAATATGTAGTAGTCATTGCTCAAACAATGTAGCCAACAAACACTAACAAACAAGTGAATTTAAAACACAAGTGATCTTCTTGGTGATATAATATTAAAATATATATGTAGTCAATATGCCCATTTCACCAATTAATGTTTTAAAATGGTCAACAAGTTTCTACAGCCAAGCTGTCATTCTCAAGACCAGATATTGACTGGTCAATATCTGGTCTTGAGAATGACAGCTTGGCTGTAGAAACTTGTTGACCATTTTAAAACATTAATTGGTGAAATGGGCATATTGACTACATATATATTTTAAACAAGTGAATGCTAAACTAATTTACTGTACACTAACTAACTCGTCATTTTCTTATCCTAACTTACACAAACCAAACTAACAATAACTTGCCCATTTTCTCACTAACTTGCCCACTAATATAGGTGAACTCCTGGGATAGAATCCCTTTTTATATGAGTAAACATGTTGTAATTGGTTCTAGGAGAACATGTGTTATTACATTGACCAAACTTATACTAGCAGTCACTTGTTCTTGGATTCAATATTCACAGGTAGCACGGTGAGATAGAATAGCCAAATTTTGAAATTCCTGGGGAATGTGATTTGATTTGGAGGTTTGTTAATCTACCAGTAGATGGAGGAAGAAACTGTGCACCACCATTACATTAACAACAGTCAAAAAAACATAAAATGGAGTAACTGCTATGAAAATGGTCACAAAAGAAGATAAAATATGAAGTGAGGTGAATTTTATTAATATTAGATTATTAAAACCTCATAGTGTTACTTCCCACTAAGTTTAATCAAAAGATTGTATAATTTTGTTGTAAGTCTTAGGAACATTTTTTCTTGCATTTAAAAATTGTTTTTAAATATTTTATATGTTACCAGTACTTTAATTCCGATCTATATTTAAAAAAAAAGTCAACTAATAGGTCTAGTGATGCCTTTTGAACCTAACATAGAGTTGGCTTAACATTAATCTAGGGTTAAACATGCTTTTTTGGTAATATTTTGAATTTTACACACCAGGAGCATTAATTAAAGATAGTATGACTTACCAGAAAGCCTATAGGCCTATATGTTTTACATAATTATTTTATGAAATATTATTACACAAAACATTGCCATCCATAACTCAGTAAACTGTTCAACTGAAACATAACTTCCCAGATCATACTAAGGATAGACACAGCCTACCAGATAGCTAGCCTGCATGTACTTATCATCTCAGCTATTCCATACAAGAGTGGCCTATCATTGCAATGTAAAAATTAATTTTAAACATTATAGTATGGTATATGGATGTGTTCTTTAAATTTGTATGAAAATAGGCAGGAGTGAAGAAACTGGGAATTGAGTTTATAGATATGCTATGGTATGCAAGGTTTTGATCTGAAATTTCATCATGAAAATCCATTTCTTTCTTTTTATATTATTTGTTTCTATGTATTCTGAGTCTTTTTCTTCTTCTTTTCCATTCAAAATATAAATGAAGTGGTAGCTCATGCATTGAGAATGTGGATGCTGTCAGTGACTTACATTTACTGACATGCAATACTCATAAATGTATAATATCTGAGCCATTTAGTAACCACTTTTTGGGTCAATGCAACTAATTTAAAAATTAATGGGCAATTGTTTGAAGGAGAAGGGAAATGTGCTATAAAATGCGTAAGTACTGAGTTCATAATAAGAGGATATTAATTTTTCAACATGTTATCATAGGAGCTAATTTCAAATGGCACAGAGAAGAATTTTCCAATTTTTTATCACAGTTTAATCATCATTGTTGGTTCTACAGCCCTTTGCAGGCCTTGACCGCCTCTACAATGCGCCTCCATTTGTCCCTCTATCCCTCTTCTCTGCCTTTCCTCTCCATCCTCGTACACCCAGTGTTCTCAGGTCCTATTCAATGCTGTCCAGCCATCTAATATTAGGACGTCCAACTCTTCGGTTTCAAATTATAGTTGTCAATGTGACTCTATGACATATGTCTGATTCCTCTTCCCTGTAAAGATGTCCCAGTCATCTAATTCTTGTCATCTTTATTTTTTAATGATCACAGTTTAATATATGTAGGAAAACACTCTGAGGTTTCTTTTAATTGTTAATGAGTTGGATATTTTGACTCACCTCATATTTCTTGATCGACAGTTTCTTGATTTTTAAGCAGACCTGGTTTCATCACTTTTGCGCAACATTGTCGATGCATTCGAAGAGTTGAAATGCATTGACAATGTCATGCAAAAGTGATGAAACCAGGTCTGCTTAAAAATTAAGAAATATGAGGTGAGTCAAAATAACCAACTCATTAATAATTTTTAACTCAGTTTCATTGTGAGTCCTAACGGAATCTGCATAGGCATTGCTTTTACTATTGGCGTCAAGGCACAGATTTTATTGTACCTTTTCTTCTTCTGTTACGATCCTATAGAAAATTTTCCCTCCAGCGTTTCATAGGATGGCCCAGAGATCTTCGTCCTCTTCGTATATAATTATAAACAGCTTTGGGGATCTCATTTGAACTCATTCTTTCAAGATGGTGTTTCCAATTTAGTTGGATATGTGGATGGCGACCAGAAGGTGCCCAAGCTGAGCAAAATATGCTTCCACTTACTTGTGTTTTGCTCCTTATTTTTATCTTTAACCGATCTGGTATTTCTTCCTTTCTTCCACTTACTTATACCAGACTCTTTTAACTTTACTATCTAACCTCTCTTGGATAACTCTTGTTTTTTTCAACCCCGACACTATTAGGGCTCAAGAAAATAAACAAGTTCTAAAGACAAAAATTTATTAATCAAAGCACTCTTCTAAAAGTAAAAGAAGAAAATGTAATATTTAGAAAATTCACATATCATCCATTAAAACACCACAAGTTTTAAATTTTTTTAAAAGATTTCAACATAAGGTTAGCACCCAAAAATGGCTACAGCATCAGTAGACTGATTAGACCTAATAATAATGAGAAAATTAAGGAAGAAAACAAATCAGGGATTTATCAAATTAAATGTGAAGAATGTGAGAAATTCTACATAGGAAAACTAAGAGAAACTTGAAAACTAGAGTGAAAGAACATCTCAGGAATGTCAAGAAAGGGGAAGTAGAAAAATCTGCAGTGGCTGACCATGCATGGTCTGAAAAACATCTTATCGAGAAAGAAGCTAAATTATTAAAACAAATAGAAAAACGAAAAGAACTTACTGTTTGGGAAAAGATCTACATTCAAAAGAGTGAAAAGAAGAAATTGATGAACTTTGAAATTCCCGGTGAGAATGACCTGGTTTCAAGGTTTTTCAGTCAGCCTATGGAAAGAGCGAAGGACAGCTCTTCAAGATGACAGAACAACAGTCATGACGATACTGAGGATGGAACAGAAACTATGTTCCGAAACTAGTTTATAGTCAAATAAGAAGAACAATATGAGGTGAGTGATAAAAAATTCTACCTTAATAAGTCGAAGATATGTTATTGTTAGGGATGTTCAAAGGATAAAATATTAAAAATATGCTGCTAGAAAACTTTTTATTGGACATAATATTGGTTAAATAAATTTGTGACAAACCTCCAAACAACATGATATAAAAGTAAGAACAAGTTAGGTTCATTTCAAATATACTTGAAATAGTTCACATTATCAACATTTATCCTATATTTTTAGCAAAATTATTCAAGAATATAACATTATTTAGTCTAAATAAGTTAAATAAATTAATTTATATTGGAAATATTTTCAAAATATACATCTTTAATAATGTAATGACTTCGGGCGCAATGAGCTTCTCTGAACAAAATATTTACAATCCGCCATAACTGAGTGGGGTGGTTGTTTACAGCAGGTAAAAAGAAACAGCTATTCGGATGCTTAGTCGTTAATGCTGTCTGATGGCAGTGGAATGGGACAAAATTGACAACCTGTGCCTCTCAGATCAGATGTGCCCGACGGAAGGTTAAAAGCCTAAAACATGCATTCAAGACCTAACTTTAGTCTCTTATTTTTTGATCCTAGACATCTAGAGATGGTTTATAAGTCATATATTTGTTTTCTCTGAAGAACCAAGGTTACTCACCAAACTTATTAGAGCACAGCAACCTCCTCTGTCTGTTTTGGCCAAATGTTTTCTAACATATTTGAAATACACATGTTCTAGTGCTAAGAGTACTGCAGCTAGTAGGATACCAGACATGAGCAGCAAAAATGCAGATAAAAACTGCTCCAGGGCTAGAGGGTCACTGGATTTATGTTCTTGTTTACCAGGCTTACATGTCCCGGTCATCCAATACCTCCGTAGTCTCTCCAAGTCCCCTGCAAACATTATAATTACACTGGTCAACATGATTTTTGTCTCATGAGTACCAATAGTTGTACTTAATAGAGTTTTTTATCGTGTTTTCAAATATGTATTCAGAATTTCTCCATCACCCACATTTTTTTTATTACAATTTCAATTAATGGATTTAAATAATTATTTTTTTAATAAACTTTTTTCGTCCATTTGTCCATTGTAAAATAAAACCAAATGAGCTAACTCAGGAGATTTCAGCTATGGAAAAGAGATATCAAGGCAAATGGAATCCTAATATGCTGGCCGATTATTGTTGGACCATCAAGAGGGATGCTCCACAGGCAAAATATAGCAGAAAATCGTAATTTCTTACTTTCTAGGTGAGTCTGAATGTTTGAATATTGTGTAGTTACGAATGTAGAAAATATTAAAGTGTTTGAAATGATAAATTCTCTCAAAAACCTTTCGTGATGGAGAAAAACTGATATCATATTTGAATTCAGAAGAAAAAATACCATCAGAATCACATATTTTTCTTTCTGAGTAAAAAAAAGTTTATTTTTTGTTGCTTGGTGTTATTAGTATTATTAATCAACTTTTGTAAGATTCATGATGTGTTCCATTGTGGTATCATTCAAAATTAAAATATAAAATTATGGAATATTCGTGAAAGGTCCGTCTCCTCAACTTAATTAATTATTTAACTGTAGAGCTTTCGGGACGTGTCCCATCATCGGCAGAATTCTTCAGTGAAACACCAGTTTTGAATCCTGCCGATGATGGGACAAGTCCCAAAAGTGCTACAGTTAAATAATTAATTAAGTTGAAGAGACGGACCTTTCACGTGAATATTCCATAATTTTATATTTTAATTTAGTATTATTAGTGGTATAAATTATTGAATAATAGTGGACATCATCCATTTAAATTATAACTATAATTACTATATCAGACCTGGATCTATGTGTGTGTTACCAGTAGTTAATTTAAGTAGATCTGGTTTGGAAAAGAGATTAGATGAGTGTTATGTTTATACCCTCTTACTAATAATCCATATATAACTTTTATACAAGGTTTATACACATCTCAGTTGAAAATTCTTACTAATAAACACTGTATTAGCTGTTCAGTGTAGAAGAGGTGTACAACTTTACATGGGAATCGTTATACATGCCTCCACCCTTGTTTAAGGATTCTATAACTAGACAAAATGTCGGACATCAAGATCAACTGATTGTTTTCTTATGATATTGATGAAAGTTTCCTCAAATTTAACCCAAAAAGCAACACTTTAACGACTGTTTGATGGATGCACAGGGCATAAATAATATTAATAAAGCTCTGGGTAGGAAAATAATGGCATCATAAAATGCCTTTCGTTACACTCATTCTCGATTAGGCCTAAAAATATTTTAAAATTGAACATTGAATCACAAAAGGATATGTTCTACAATAATTGCTGTAGACAAGATTTAACCTGAATGTAGTTTAAATGCTTCATAATATTATTTTAAGAAAACTTTCTTGCATCTTTAATACATAACACACACGCCGATATAAAAATATATTTAAGTATAGAGGTACTATTATTGCAGCATGTTGCATGTTAACTTGGTAGTCTTGTGGTTAGAGCTTCTGACTACGATGCGTGAGGTCGTAGGTTCGGTTCCCGGTCAAACTATAGTGATTTTTTTTTTCGCTTGAAATGATATTTTGTTGTCGGTAACATTTCCTACTATTTGGAACGTTTTCTAACGCATCTTAGAACACTGCATATAATTCATAAGTAATGGGGAAAGCTTTTATTAGTTTCCAAGAATTGGTCGAAATTCTTGACGTTAGATGGCAGCACATTATCTGTGAAACCAATTCTACGTTTTATTTGACATTGCGTGAAGTGAAATGTATATAAATTAAAACACACTTATTTTTTCCGTACCTCCTCAATTAGGGAATCTCTATTAATTCTTATCCATATTCATTTCTTACACAATAATCACTAGTTGATGTTGTTTTATTTCTGTTACAAACTGCGAGTAATATTGTTCTGACGTCATTATGATGACGAATATGTGACGTATTGTGTATAACTGCTGTTTTGTTATATAGCTCCGGCACAACGTTTATTAGTAAGGAAATTATACGTGATCTACATAAGGCTTATATATTGTATAATTAAACAACTGATGAAAGCCTGTATTAGAGATTTTTATTAGTAAGACTGATAGAGTATAGTGCAGGGTTGTTGGTATATTATACAATCATGCCGTAGCCGAGTGGTTAAGACAAGAGACCTTGGTGCAGAGCTATAAGATTGCACTGGTTTGGGTCTCTATGTAGGAAGAAATTTTCTCATAGAATTTTGGGCAGTATGGGACCGATGTCCACCCTACATTGTAAGGAATTTGGGTAGCTGCAATAAGTAGTGGCTTTAACGGCTTTGGTTTTTAAGTTGTCAGCCCTGAATGTAGACTCCTACTCCATCTTTTGGATATGTTTCTTTCCTTTGCTAAAATTGTTGTAAATGTCAAGCTAGGTGTCATTTCAGTTTCTAACATCGGGTGACACAAATGGAGAGGATCAAAATTATTGCCACTTTTTCCCTTGACTGTATGTGCATATCCCGCATATATCAGCCATATATCCTTATAGAAACTTTGTTTTGGTTATTTTGAGATGACTATTTAACTCATGCCCCAAATGGGAGTCAATGATCAATCACATTTCAATGATTTTTTATTTACAACCAATCATAGTCATTTATCACCTAAAATTTTATCAGTTTAATTTAATCACTTTAAAATCAAGCTCCTCCTATTTAACATTTTGAATAGATCATAGCATTTTTTGCAGCAACTGGATGCGGCTACCAGACTGTGTATATAGTGCATGAATGTCAGCAGTTAGCACTTGCAGGAGATAATATAAAAACATTTGTAGCAATTGACTATACCACCAAAAAATAAACCACTGTTTTCACTTTCTTAAACAAATTATTTTCTAGGAAATAACTTTGCAGAAAAATATAATTGACATATTTACATCATACGACATCAGAAATGAATTAATACATATAATGCTGGTTATAAATTTTTCCACTAGGGTGCATTCTTACAATATTGCGATCCTTTGGCAACAAATAATATGATCTGGTTGCAGTAATGAACAAAAGAAGCAAATGAAGTGTACCGATCATTTCTCATTTGTTTTCAAACATTGCCATTTACATTAAATATGTACATATTTAAAAATAACTATAGTTAAATAATGATTTGTGAGTAAACAGCTTAATTTTATTCGTTAAATAGTCCTAACAAATGCCACTCTTGATTTCCAAAATCTCTAGAAAAATTCACTCCTCACTTCGCGGGTCGTGAATTTATTGATAATTTGGAAATCACTCGTGGCATTACTTATGATAAACTATGATACTGCTTTCCTGATCATCTTCCACTAGTGATATTGCTTTATCCTTTAACATCGTGGAATTACTGTTCTCTTCAGCCCATGCTTCTTCATCAATTAAAGGTGTATTAATCTTGTCAATAATAAAATATCCGGTCAATGTACCCAATTCACCAATTGATAATTAAAAGAAGCAACATGTTTCAACAGTGAAGCTGTCATTTTTAAAACTAAATATTGACTCAGTAATATTTTCTTCTTTAGACAGCTGTTTATTTATATTTTAAAAAGAAAAATTACGTTTGAACCGGGAGTCGAACTCTGGATATCTTACTCTGTATGTCAGTGCGATATCTGTTAATCCATTTGAACTTCTAATAGGAACGTCAAATTTTTTTTCCACTTATACAATTCTCCTTTCATCCGAGGTTTAACTCCGGTTCAAACATGATTTTTCTTTCTAAAATAAAACTATATCCAATTCTGGAAATTGTTAATTTAAAATGTAACATCATAAAAAAATGCTGTTAATTTGTTAGAAAACAACAAGATGTTTTCATGCAGATGCATCTTCAGAAATTCCATTGTAATTCACCGACAGTTTTACAGTTACTGCCCATCTCAGTGTAGTAGGTGGCTGTCATCATCATCATCATCATCATCCCCATATCATGTCCTCCTTTCGGAAAGTTCATTCCAAATATACCTCCAATCATCTCTATCTTCCCATGCTTTGCTTCTTTTTAGTTCTTCCCAGTCATATCCTCTCTCTTGTAAACTTTTCTTCACTTGGTTAATGCATCTTTCTCGTGGTCTACCTCATAATCGTTTTTGTTTTATCTTGAGATTTAACAGTCTTTGTGGTAGTCTTTCCTTTTCCATTCTTTTTTAAATGTCTAAACCATTTTAGTCTATTTTTTCTACATCTGTTGTTAATTTTTCAACACTTAGGGTCGTATGTTAGAACATTACTCTCTACTCAAATTACTTCCAATCACTAGTGAGCTGATTCACCGTGAGCAATTGCTGAGAACGAATTAACGGCCGACTTAACGGTCATGCACGAGAGTCGACGTTTTCGTAATATTGGCAACGAATTACCCAGAATTCTCAGCGATAAAACCACTTCCGTTATTTTCGTCTGCTATAGAGGAATGCATTTATGCTTGCATCCCGCAAATAATACCGTATACAAACACATCTGCGACACACAATATTACGCCGATTCTCCTGTTCTTCCAGTTGAATTCTTTGGTAGACTCTATCAAATTCCTCTTCTCCGTGTATACCGAAAACATGATTGAAGTCTTCAAGGTCCAACATCTTGGATAAATGTTGGATAAAGCAGCAAAGTACATCGATTACCATCGGTTCCCGTTCGGTTCCCTTCGGGATTTTAATTTGAGTTGCTCATGTAAGGTACCTCCGCAGGTAGCTTACAAATTTAACCAATTATTATCGCATGAACAGATTTCTGAGTAAGCAAAATCGTATTAGCATACAACTTGCTCAGCAGAGAAGGCATTTTACTGTCTAATGCGTCCAAACATGCGACCCTTTAATGTTATTTCCTTACATTCTTTGTGTCTTTCTTATTTTCACTCAATTTCTCTAGGATTCTGATTAGAATTCAGGGAACTGTGGTGGAATGAATTTTCACAAGTGTAAGAATTGTTTTTCTGCACTACTATTAATCTATACTTCTTAAGTTGATAATTGTTTTTTATACAGTTGAGGTTATAACAATGTTAAATAATATTTTTTTTTACCTTGTATACTACCATCTTCCTCATAATGTAATAATGATATTGTGAAAAGAAAAATTATGTCTGAACCAGGAATCGAACTGTGGACTTCTAGTTCTCCAAACTAGTGTACAGCCACTACACCATTCAAGACTTGGCACAAACATTAACAATTCTTTTCACATATACAAATCTATAATTGTCATTTCGTCCGCTGTCAAGTAGGTGTCACTACCATCGCCAGCGGCTGAATTCGTTTAGAAGTATCTATATTTGAGAATTTACACCACCACTTTTATGAGTCTCGAATGGTGTAGTGGGCTGCACACTAGTCTCGAGAACTAAATGTCCACGGTTCGATTCCTAGTTTAGACAATTTTTCTTTCACAATATCATTATAATATTATAATATGATTCATTATTGGAACTGTGTTAAAATAACAGTATTGGAAAATGTTAAATAGCATCTTGCTCAACTATAATGTTTCTATTTAAAATTTTCATTGATTTCACTCCAGGCCTTTCGAGGCATGCTTCATCTTCTGGAGTTGTTGTTGTAGTGTTAAATTGAGGGGGTCAGTGGAATAAGGGCCCATTCCAACTGCACTAAGTTTGGAGAAAAATTGCATTTTATTAAATTTTACATTGAGTAAAATATATAGAACACACATTGATAATATTTGGTACATGTCTTGTACATAAAATAAGCTTTCTGCCTGCAAATGTATAGATCATTATATTGTTTCTTATGTCTAATCAAAGAAAAATAAAATTGAGAATATAAAAAGCACCATAAATAAACAAATTAAAATAATTTAATTAGATAAAAATAAAACTTAAAATAACACTTTTTAACTTGGATATTGCATTAATCTACGTATTCTACGTTTGCAGCATTTGTATCATTATGTGACTTAAGGCTGCTGTGTACAGGTGGTACAAATATCATGAGAGTCATGTTGTCTTCTTTATCATCCTACCATTAGAATATTTTGTTGTGAATATTACATATCGCAATACAGGACACTTTCCTTTCCCTTTTTTTTTTAAGGCTTATTACTTCCTCTAAAGCCAAGTCACCGAAACCGGATTTTACGTACATTAAATGTCTATTTTCCACAAAAGGAAACTCAGATGCTTTTCTGATGTCTACCTTACGCTTTCCAGCGTCACATTTCTCTTTGTGAACATTTTATCTAAGTTATCCAATTTTTTAAATCTGCATTTATCTCAATTACTCTTTTCTTAGATTTTATTACACTATTTCCATTCGCACAAGAACCTGCCGCATTAGCCATTCTGCATCTACTGATATTTGCCGGCAATGCTAGTCAGTACTGCAGCGGACCACAGAGTAGCGGACAATATACGGTCACGTGTCAGCAGTTGGGATGGGCCTTTATTTCCCGCGCGCGTGAAGAAGTCAGAAATTTTTCTTACACATAAAGTCACATTTACCATCTTTTGAGCAAAGTTAGAATTATCTCTATCTATCTTCGGGTTTTTACAGCTGCTGCCGTCTTCCCGTGCCAAACCTCCAAAGCCTACGGTCTTGGGCATCTTCGATGCTTAGCCCTCTAGCTTGCATTACTGTCTTCATGTTTTCCTTCCATGTTAACCTTGGTCTTCCTCTTTTCTTCTTTCTGTTAGGATGCCATTCATATAGTTCCTTCGGCCATCGCTCATCTTCCATTCTTAAAACATGTCCTAACCACTTTAATTCCTTTTCCTCAATTCTTTCAATTATGCTTTCTTCTGCTTCCATTTTGTTTCTAATTTCCTTATTTGTGACACGTTCTAATTTAGACTTTCTGGCACTTCTTCGTAAATAATCCATTTCTAGAGCTATTAGTCTATTCTTGTAGTACTTATTGATTGTCCATACCTCACTTCCGTACATTGCAACAGATTCCACCAATGTTTTACCAATATATTTTTTTGTTGTCTTTCCAAATACGCTTATCCCACCATATGGAATTTAATGATGATATTATTTTGCTACTCAAAAAGTTAGAATTATGAACTTCTAAAGATTAACAGAAGATGACCAGAGGATACATAATCTGCAAATAACTAAAAATCAACCATTGGTTGGGATGGGCCCTTATTCCACTGAGCCCCTCAATTAATGACTATTAATTACTATTAATGACTTGACTAACTGCTCCGCCATTTTGTTACATATAGATCACTATGCGCTTCAAAGCCAACTCTTAATAATAAATAAAACAGGTCTGGAAAAGAACATGGGACATGTCACATGCACCATGCCATAGTACTCTCCGGAGATAAATCACTAATTCACTGAAAACTCAACTTTCAAATTTTTGTGGGTTAGATCTCTATTTGGAGCAACTATTCAAATGTAATTAGGATTATTCATATTAATTTTAGAGATAGAATTCACTTAATGAAAAACATACCATTTTCCCGAAAATCAAGCATTTGCTTGTTGAACATTTGAACATATTTAGAGTTGCGGCTAAAGGCGATACCATATCCTGTCATGGCATACCATGATCCCACAGTGAGCAGACGGCAGTCCTCATCCTGGGCCACTAGGAAATCCAAAACTGTGCCATCATAAATGAAAGCATCCAGTTCACTAAATAAACAAAATATGCAACTTTAATTAGACAAAACATCATCATCAAATTTTAAAATGACAATATCTATATCATTTGGGATTTATATAAGTAAGAACAATAATCACAAATATGAATGAGATGCAAAAAGAAATTAAACATAGGCTCAATCTGGAAATGCGTGCTATTATGCATTACAGGGACTCTTGATGGTCCCAACTCCTTTTAAAAAAACATTAAACTGAAAATATATAAAACTGTTATAATATATGGATGCAGAACATGGACTTAAAGCAGGATTTTAAAATCATAATAAATATGATAGTTAAAGTTAATAATCTTATACTTTAAAATTCTTTTAATATTTAAATATAATTTAAATAAAGAAAAACATCTAAATAATTCATTGTTGTTCATTGTTGAATACAAATGTCTCAGTAACAATTAAAGAAATTGTATTACATTACAGTCTTTCTAAAGAATGCTTTTAAAATTGTTTTAAGTCATTGTTGTCAGAATTATAAAGTTTTCTGTTATAACTGTAATAAGAACAATTAACGTTTTGATTTAACAAATCAAATTTAAACATTATATTAACCAATAGAATTTAAACCTAACATCATGTGATGTAATAATGTTCTTTAAAATTATAAAAGAATTATACTGGTCATTCAACATACAACTTTCATCAAGGATAGAAGCAATAACAGCTCTCCTAATGAAATGTGATATTTAATACAAGAAGAATAGTTAACTCAAGAAAAGAAAATAATTTAATTTTAATTGACGGTGAAGAATAACACCACCTATATTTACTTGATCTGCTGGGAAATTAAATTGTAAATAAATTTACAATTATTTCTACAAGAAACAGTTTTCAGTGATTGTGAAGTGTTTTCCTATCAAGTGTACCAACTTCCAACTCTAAGAACAGAATCCAGCTCTACTGAAAATTAAACCCAATCTGAATCAGTAATTCTTTTTCTTTTGGGACACCAATCCTTCAAAATGTTACTACAACATCGGGCATGAAGAGAGTTAGCTGCTTCAAAACATCGCTACAACATGGGAAAAGAATTACTTCTTCAGACTCTTACTTTAAGGAAGTATTTGAGAATCAAGTTCTTAGGAAAATTTTTGGACCAAAGAGAGTTGAACAGACAGGCAAATGGAGAAGACTGCATAATAGTGAACTACATGGTCTTTATAGGAACCAACGGGTTCGTTAGTGCCAGTGAGTTAGTTAATAGTTACATGAAACGTTCCATCAACCTGAGAAATACTATAAGTCTATATTTTGAAAAATAATTTTAATTCTCTTAAGATAGCAACAGTTATTATAAGTCAATATTTATTATAAGTCAATATTTTGAAAAGTAATTTTCTCTTAAGATAGCAACAGTTTTATTATAAGTCAATATTTTGAAAAGTAATTTTCTCTTAAGATAGCAACAGTTTTATTATAAGTCAATATTTTGAAAAGTAATTTTCTCTTAAGATAGCAACATGTTATTATAAGTCAATATTTTGAAAAGTAATTTTCTCTTAAGATAGCAACAGTTTTATTATAAGTCAATATTTTGAAAAGTAATTTTCTCTTAAGATAGCAACAGTTTTATTATAAGTCAATATTTTGAAAAGTAATTTTCTCTTAAGATAGCAACAGTTTTATTATAAGTCAATATTTTGAAAAGTAATTTTCTCTTAAGATAGCAACAGTTTTATTATAAGTCAATATTTTGAAAAGTAATTTTCTCTTAAGATAGCAACAGTTTTAGGTTTCTATTTTATGTCATAAATAAGGAAAAACATTAAGTGTATTTTGTATTTTTGTTAAAATTCAAAAATGTAATTGAAAATCACCAGGAAGTTTTTTTTTTCAATTTCCCAAAAGTAGTAATTCTCGACTTACGTTGTTTCTCAAATGACCAATTCAATTGTTAAAAAACAGAGACGATCACCTATGTAAACATATGTAAATTGAAAATGTACCACATAAAAATATATCTACTGATTCTAGATGTAAAGCCTGGAACATGCCATAGATGACATTAAAGAAAACAAGCACAGTGATTCTGAAAAGAGAATTGTCAAGCATTGGATGCTAAAATTTAGCTTATGATGATGATGATGATGATAATAATAATAATAATAATAATAATAATAATAATAATAATAATAATAAAACATGGAAATATCCTCACAAAAATAAAAAACAATGGCCTTCAAGGGCGCTCATCCATTTCGGACAAAGATAATATTAGAAAATAAACCAATAAAACAAGTAGTAAGATATAACTTCCTAGGTTGCGAAATATCATACACAGCGGAAACAGATATAAATAACAAACTAAATAAGTTTAATTATATAACAGGAACACTAAAAAGAACTTTGAAAAATAAAGCCAGGAAAGACTCTATAGTGAAATTATACAAGACAATGGCAGTGCCTATTATTACTTATGCATCTGAAACATGGACATTGACAACACAACAGTCTGCCAGAATACAAGCTGCTGAAATGAGATTCCTCAGACCAATAGCACGATATCAAACAGCCAAAAAACACAACTCAGAAATAAGACATCAACTAAAAGTAGAGGAATTAAACTCAACAATAGAGAAATACAGAACAAACTGGAAAGAACACTTGGCAAGGATGACTGAGAATAGAATGCCAAAAGCAGCATACAACTATTCACCACGAGGAAGAAGAAGTTTGGGAAGACCAAGGAAAATATAGAAAGAGCAGCAATTTGGAGCCGGAACAGGCTAGTAAATAAGCCTAAACCGTGAAGAAGAAGAAGAATGCTTTATTTTAGCTGGCAGAGTTAAGGCCATTAAGGCCTTCTCTTCCACTCAACCAGCAAATAGTAAAATTATACAAAAATTACATATTTATTACAATTTTAAGATATTATTAAATTACAGACTAAATAAAAGACAATGGTGATGTGATCTAACACTAGCTAATACTAACAAAAACAAGGACATGTCCAAAAAATTATCTTCTGCTTTTAACTGAAGAGCACTAAATTCCAGCACCAAATCTCTCATTTAAAACTACAGAATGATAATAAAACTCCTGATTTTGTAGATTGGATAATCTTGACAACCTGCCGACTGCTCGCACATTGAGTGGGGAGAGAAGGCTGAGTGATGCGAATGAGATATCAACTGCTTGCTTATTTATGCTGCATCTTCTTGTGCAGTCAATCAAACCTTGCGCTGTGTCCCGCCTAACTCCAATTCACTTTACTCAAGCAGGGACATTCACCTGCTTTGCATAGTAGGTTACCATTACTGGATTCTGTTTTCGATTTCTGCTCCCTTGCAGTTAAAAGTAGAAGATAAATTTTTGGACATAGTCTTGATATATCACAATACACCTCTAGAAGAAGTTTCAAGGTAGGCATCACCTGTAGAGTCCGGATGTTAGGCACTTAAAACATTTTTAAAAAGGCAGGCAAAAAGGCACTAAAATTCATTAATATAGGCACTAAAAAAATTCAAAATAAGTCTTTACAAAAAATGGACTACAACATAACTTTTCACAGTCTTACGTTAAGAATATAAACATATGCTATCAATAGCATGCCAAGATATCATAGATGCTTTTGGAATTTGTTTTGCCTTTTTACAATGAGCAGAGCCCTCTTTGTCACTCAGCAATGTTTGTATTGAAAAGAAGCAAGTAACTTTTCTCCAAGCCTTAAAATAGAGTCGGAGCATAATACAACGGGACATAACTTAGGGCTATTTCGCTTAATGGGAATGCATGAGGTGGAAAAATACAACGGGGTGCATTGAGGGGGGTACCATCTACCTTCTAGGTTATTGGGTTATTGCCACCCTTACCCTAAAATATTCCAAGGGAATTTATAAAAAGAACATTTGAAAAGTCTATGAAATGATTTGTGCCATGAAGTTTGTCTCTCCATTTCAATTGATTTAATTGAAATACTGAGTTAAGTTCGAGAAAAAATTGCAAATAGGCATTTATAAGCATTATAAACTGAAATACGCATTTATAGGCAAAATGAACTTCATGGAAAATAACTATAGGGTTATTATATTGACTTAGCCTTTCACGGCCGGAGTTACTATGATGATCTTGCAGAAGATTTCCGGGCTGTTGGCCATGGTCTTGAGGCTTGTAATTCCCCAACGTTTCGCCAGAGACTGTGTCCGGCATCCTCAAGGGTTGTCTTGAGACTGACCCTTGAGGACGCCGGACGCAGTCTCTGGCGAAACGTTGGGGAACTACAAGCCTCAAGACCACGGCCAACAGCCCGGAAATCTTCTGCAAGATCATCATAACTATAGGGTTGTTTACATGAACTTATACGAAGTCACTTTTACAATATCTGTAATAAACATTTTCCATAACATCCGGTCTCTAGGTATCAGCATGCAGTGGTTGACTTTTCTCTTGTGAAATACCAATTGGAATACATACCCACTAAGAACAGCTTCTATTCCCTCTGCTACAGTGGATCGGTTCTGGTTCTTCATGTAGGCATGCATGGGGGCAAAATATTTACTAAGAGTTGAGTCGGTGTGGCTCCATGGGATAGTACCAAACCTGTACATGGGTTTGTGACTGAATGGTTTTGACAGCTGAAACGCAAAATTAAAACAATATTCAGACATGGCTGCAAACACAACACATTTATAGCTTTCAAAACTTAATTCGGCGTCTTACATAAAAGGAACCATGCATCTTGTTTCGAATTTAAGTTATTGTTATTTCTAGAGCCATTTTTTAACAATAAAATTGGTAGATATTATGCATCAACCGGCTAAGCGCCATTTAAAAAAATATATTTTGATGCCATCTGTTGCACTGGCTCATTACGTAAGGGTATACAAACCTTTAGCGCCAAATCTTTAAATATTGCCTTATTATTAATTTTTTTTTTAAATACCCCAGGTTTGTCTTTCGACATTCCTCGTTTCTCTCCTGGCATGGCGTACTTGTAACCCACTTCTGAGGTTGGGGAGCCTGGAAGGCGGGGTTACGTTGCCCCGATGATATGATGGGTGATGATGATGATGATAATGGTGCGCCAGGAGAGTCCTTAAACCTAAGCTTAACCTAAGATGAATATGAATGATGATGATTGCGATGGCCATATGATTTCGGGGACCGTTTGGGCCTTAAAGTTTTCCTGACATTTGTCTTACAGGTGAGGAAAAACCCCGATAAAAACTTCACCCAGAAAAACTGTCCCAACCGGGGATCGAACCCGGGCCCGCTGCGTGACAAGGCAGCACGCTACCCCGAGACCACAGCGGTGGACTTTAAAGAAAAATGTAAATGCCGTCAATCCTATCAGAGATTCTATGTTTTCCAACAAACGGCTATGAAACCAGATCTTCATATATGCTAATATAAATTCTGTATCATGCAGCTACGCGCCAAATGTTCATGCTCTTAGATTGTTGCTACATAAAACAAATAACTTGCAACATCCAGTATTGTTAGTAAGACGCTACTATAAATAGTGAAGATTAACTTAAACTTTAAATATATTTTCTAGAAACTTAGATGGTGGTGCATAGCTGGTTGATGCATAACGCCGTCCAAATAATGAAACCTTTGTATATGACACATATTATTGATTAATTAAATAGAAATAAAACTTAGTTTTATTTGATTTTCATATTTATTAGGATATAATTCAGTGACAGCTGTTTCGGTACACTGTACCTTCTTCAGACATGTTAAATTATGAATATATAATAACACTATTCGTAATTTAACATGTCTGAAGAAGTTACAGTGTACCGAAACAGCTGTCACTGAATTATATCTTAATAAATATGAAAATCAAATAAAACTAAGTTTTATTTTTATTTAAGTACTAAATATGGATTTTCATCAAGTAAACACCATCTCAATTGATTACATATTATTCAATGTATTAATATATACTTATGCTACTGTAATTTCGTTTTAAAAAATGCTTAATTTCTTTAATGAAGATATATTAGAAAAGCTTTCTTCTCAGTTTCACTTGTTTAGTACTTGGTTCCTTTTATATAAAAGTCATCCAATTTATCTTTGTATACAGTTAAGTGAACATGAGTAAAGTGGAAGAGAATGTGAATAGGTAAATTATTTAGAATATAAAGTTTTAAATTCGAGAAGAAATCATATATACAAGGTTCTTCATTTATAACCTAACGGGCACACAGCATTCTGCCAGTGCGTGGTTGGGTGTGCCACAGCCAGCTTTATGTAGGACATAAACTCAGTGCGTAAAGCATGTATAAAAATCGTATCTTATAGATACTGGTTACCTTGTTTTAAACAATGGACACGTGTACACTTACAAGGTTTTAGTTTTAATAATTTCCTTGCCCTATGTACAGAAGACTGTGAAATTTCCACCTGTTGTGCTAATTTTGGTATGTATTTTGTTGGTATACGTTCAAAACTTGCGCCTAAATTGTCTAACGTTACCTCTGTTAAAACTGTACATTTCTCCGTCATCCAGAAAAATGATCATTTCTTCATTAGTGGAACATATGATGATGATTATGATGATGATGATGATAATGATAATGATAATATAATAATAATAATAATCATAATATAATCATAACAAGAATAATCATAATAATAATCGTAACAATAATAATAATAATGATAAAAATAATAATAAATTATAGGGTCAGCAATAAGTTAAATAACTTCACAACAATAACAGAGGTAATAAACAATGTATTTAAATAAGAAACAAAGTTAAAGAAAAGAAGAATAACATACAAATATTATAACTGTAGGCTTTCACGGCCGGCGTCTTGATCCCTATTAGGTTCGTCTTCCGGGCATATAGGCCGTGGTCCAGTCGTTCTTCTACTCGACGTTTCGTCTACTGCTGCGGTAGACATCTTCAGGAGATACTGCGTGCTCTCTGTGAACTCCTCAACAGTCGGCTGCAGACTGGCTGGTCGTTGGAAACTCCCTCCCTATTTATAGGCACGCCCCTGGTGGAGAGGCGGTTTTCTGCGCGGTCCGTGTTGCGTGCTGTTTTGTCCAGGCTGTCGCTAGCAGAAGTCATAGGCTTCGTTGTCGTATTGTGCAATGCCGGGATCCAGATTTTGTTTATCTTCATGGTTTCTTCTTTTTTGTTAAGGAATTTTTGTGTTTATATATTTCGATGGCTTCTCTGTACAGTCTGGTGTAATAATGTGATGTTTGGGACAATACCTGTGTTTCTTCGAATCTTATTATATGTCCTTGGTTGTTCATCCAGTGTTCCGCTACGGCTGATTTTTCCTTTTGTTTTAGTCTGCAATGCCTCTTGTGTTCTTGCAATCTTGTGGTAACCATTCTTTTTGTTGTGCCGATATAAACTTCTCCACAACTGCAAGGGATGCGATATATACCGGCAGTACTTAACGGATCTATTGTATCTTTGGCTGGGCGCAGTATATTGCTGATTTTTTGTGTTGGCTTGTAGGTTGTAGATATGTTATATTTATTTAATATTCGACCAATTCTCTCCGTTATTGTCTTGATATATGGTAGGTACACCTTACCCTTAGCCTCCTCCTTGTTCCCGTTTTCGGATTTGTATTTATTGGGATTTATGGCTCGGCGAAAATCTGTTTTGCTGTATCCATTGGATTGAAACGCTGCTTGGAGATGATTAATTTCTTCTTGTAGATACTGTGGTTCCGAAATCCTTTTGGCTCGTTCCACCAGGGTTTTAATTATTCCGCGTTTTTGTCTGGGATGATGGTTGGACTGCTTATGTAGGTATCTGTCTGTGTGAGTCTTTTTCCTGTATACCTTGTGTCCAAGTGTCATGTCTTGGTTTCGAATTACTAAAACATCCAAAAACGGTAGTAGACTGTTGTTCTCTTCTCTTTCCAGGGTGAATTGGATGCTGGGACAAATACCATTTAAATGTTGCCTGAAGTTAACAAGTTCTTCTTCACCATGCTCCCAAATGACGAATGTGTCGTCCACATATCTCAGCCAAACTGAAGGTCTTAATGTAGCATTCTCCAAGGCCTGTTTTTCAAATTGTTCCATGTAAAAATTGGCTATTACGGGGCTTAATGGACTTCCCATGGCCACGCCATCTATTTGCTCGTAGAATATTCCTCCCCATTGGAAATACGTTTCTGTGAGGCATATGTTATACAGCGCTACTATATCTGGGGGAAAGAGTTCTTGCAAGTATGTCATAGTGTCTGTGATAGGTATCTTAGTAAATAAAGAAACCACATCGAAGCTTATTATTTTATCGTTTGGCTTGAGTTTCAGAGTGTCTATTTTTTCTATGAAGTGCGTGGAGTTTTTTACAAACGTGTCAGTTTTTCCAATATACGGTTTCAATAGTGAGGCGAGAAACTTGGCGAGTTCATATGTAGGTGATCCAATGGCCGAAACATAAATCCCAATAAATACAAATCCGAAAACGGGAACAAGGAGGAGGCTAAGGGTAAGGTGTACCTACCATATATCAAGACAATAACGGAGAGAATTGGTCGAATATTAAATAAATATAACATATCTACAACCTACAAGCCAACACAAAAAATCAGCAATATACTGCGCCCAGCCAAAGATACAAGAGATCCGTTAAGTACTGCCGGTATATATCGCATCCCTTGCAGTTGTGGAGAAGTTTATATCGGCACAACAAAAAGAATGGTTACCACAAGATTGCAAGAACACAAGAGGCATTGCAGACTAAAACAAAAGGAAAAATCAGCCGTAGCGGAACACTGGATGAACAACCAAGGACATATAATAAGATTCGAAGAAACACAGGTATTGTCCCAAACATCACATTATTACACCAGACTGTACAGAGAAGCCATCGAAATATATAAACACAAAAATTCCTTTAACAAAAAAGAAGAAACCATGAAGATAAACAAAATCTGGATCCCGGCATTGCACAATACGACAACGAAGCCTATGACTTCTGCTAGCGACAGCCTGGACAAAACAGCACGCAACACGGACCGCGCAGAAAAACGCCTCTCCACCAGGGGCGTGCCTATAAATAGGGAGGGAGTTTCCAACAACCAGCCAGTCTGCAGCCGACTGTTGAGGAGTTCACAGAGAGCACGCAGTATCTCCTGAAGATGTCTACCGCAGCAGTAGACGAAACGTCGAGTAGAAGAACGACTGGACCACGGCCTATATGCCCGGAAGACGAACCTAATAGGGATCAAGACGCCGGCCGTGAAAGCCTACAGTTATATATAAGCAACCTTTACGGGAAGGATGTATTTCTTTCTATTCGGAAATTTGAAGAATTAAGAAAGAAAAAAGGACGCTTTCTGTGCAATTTAAGCTTTCTTCTACGGTGCAGAGACACGGGAACTATCCCTCAATTTCTACGATGCAAACAGATCTTCAAAACGACAAAGGCTAAGAGGATATATGGACGAACGGAACGGGCTCTTCTTAGAGAACGAATTCATGATACAAGACGAACCCTAGGGATGAATGATCAAGAACTTTTTTACTTACATCTGAAGATTAGCAATATTCTCAGTAAGAGAGACTGGGAGAAGGTGGACAACATCACATACCACAGCTTTTGCCGAACCATAGAGAAAAACACGGAACGACAGAAACAAAAATACATAAAAAATCATCAAGAAAACAGAAATAAACCACCCAACTCAAGAGCGGTAGTAAATTTGACAGACCGGCAACTCAACGAAGAAGAAATATCGGTACTTGCCAAAGGAGGAAATTTTGCCGTAACACCTAAAACAGTACCTATTGAAGACATCATAGCCAATGTAGAAGCCGGAATAAGGCAGCTGCCTATTCATCAGAGTGAGGAAATAAGGGGCGAAGTGTCTCGCATTCTCCGTAAAACCAAACCACCGGTGAGTAATTTATCACGAAAAGAAAAAGTAGCTTTACATAATCTAAACGAAGACAAAGACATCATCGTTCTTCCTGCAGATAAAGGAAATGCTACCGTCATCATGGAAAACAGAACAATACAACCAGAAAATGCAACAGCTTTTAGATCCAGAGACATACAAGATTCTTAAAACTGATCCTACATCAAGAGTTCTACGTAAATCCAATAAACTTATCAAGAGCTCCACACTTGATGAAGACACTAAACGAGGATTGTACAAATCAGAAGCACTGCCACCAAGATTGTATGGATTACCAAAGATACACAAGGAAGGAACACCGCTCAGACCTATTGTTTCGGCCATTGGATCACCTACATATGAACTCGCCAAGTTTCTCGCCTCACTATTGAAACCGTATATTGGAAAAACTGACACGTTTGTAAAAAACTCCACGCACTTCATAGAAAAAATAGACACTCTGAAACTCAAGCCAAACGATAAAATAATAAGCTTCGATGTGGTTTCTTTATTTACTAAGATACCTATCACAGACACTATGACATACTTGCAAGAACTCTTTCCCCCAGATATAGTAGCGCTGTATAACATATGCCTCACAGAAACGTATTTCCAATGGGGAGGAATATTCTACGAGCAAATAGATGGCGTGGCCATGGGAAGTCCATTAAGCCCCGTAATAGCCAATTTTTACATGGAACAATTTGAAAAACAGGCCTTGGAGAATGCTACATTAAGACCTTCAGTTTGGCTGAGATATGTGGACGACACATTCGTCATTTGGGAGCATGGTGAAGAAGAACTTGTTAACTTCAGGCAACATTTAAATGGTATTTGTCCCAGCATCCAATTCACCCTGGAAAGAGAAGAGAACAACAGTCTACCGTTTTTGGATGTTTTAGTAATTCGAAACCAAGACATGACACTTGGACACAAGGTATACAGGAAAAAGACTCACACAGACAGATACCTACATAAGCAGTCCAACCATCATCCCAGACAAAAACGCGGAATAATTAAAACCCTGGTGGAACGAGCCAAAAGGATTTCGGAACCACAGTATCTACAAGAAGAAATTAATCATCTCCAAGCAGCGTTTCAATCCAATGGATACAGCAAAACAGATTTTCGCCGAGCCATAAATCCCAATAAATACAAATCCGAAAACGGGAACAAGGAGGAGGCTAAGGGTAAGGTGTACCTACCATATATCAAGACAATAACGGAGAGAATTGGTCGAATATTAAATAAATATAACATATCTACAACCTACAAGCCAACACAAAAAATCAGCAATATACTGCGCCCAGCCAAAGATACAATAGATCCGTTAAGTACTGCCGGTATATATCGCATCCCTTGCAGTTGTGGAGAAGTTTATATCGGCACAACAAAAAGAATGGTTACCACAAGATTGCAAGAACACAAGAGGCATTGCAGACTAAAACAAAAGGAAAAATCAGCCGTAGCGGAACACTGGATGAACAACCAAGGACATATAATAAGATTCGAAGAAACACAGGTATTGTCCCAAACATCACATTATTACACCAGACTGTACAGAGAAGCCATCGAAATATATAAACACAAAAATTCCTTTAACAAAAAAGAAGAAACCATGAAGATAAACAAAATCTGGATCCCGGCATTGCACAATACGACAACGAAGCCTATGACTTCTGCTAGCGACAGCCTGGACAAAACAGCACGCAACACGGACCGCGCAGAAACCGCCTCTCCACCAGGGGCGTGCCTATAAATAGGGAGGGAGTTTCCAACGACCAGCCAGTCTGCAGCCGACTGTTGAGGAGTTCAGAGAGAGCACGCAGTATCTCCTGAAGATGTCTACCGCAGCAGTAGACGAAACGTCGAGTAGAAGAACGACTGGACCACGGCCTATATGCCCGGAAGACGAACCTAATAGGGATACAAATATTACCTTGGAGACTCATACTCTTCTATAAATCATGGACTATCAAAGTATCTCGATTTTTATACATGCTTTACACGTGGAGTTTATGTAGGAGCAAAGCTGGCTGTGGCACACCCAACCGCGCACAGGCAAAACGCCACGTGCCCGTTAGGTTATAAATGAAGAACCACGTAGAAAAGGAATGGGTGCTGTTTTTGTAACATAGTCATGTCAATTTTATGGAATGGTTTGAAAGAAAATAAAACAGTGCTCCACGTTCACATGATTACAAATGTTGCTAAAACTTGCACATTGGCAAGCAGTTTAAATTACATATTTTGAAAAGAAAATAAAGCATAAATGAGGCAAAAACATATAATTCATAAATGTAATAAAGAAAATGAGATAAGATTGAATCAGGCATTTGAAATGGATGAAATAAGGAAGTATAACATCAAAAGCTATGGAAATGAATTTGAAAAGTAAGATAATCTGGGACTAGATGGATGAACTAAGTAAAAATGAACCTAGAAGAGAAAGTTTATAATTGGGAATGAATCCAAGAGGAAGAACCATGTTAACTTTATGATGCAGGCTATTTTCTGATACATTGCACAAATAAGTGAAGATGTCTTAAGACAAATATGATGAAATAAATTAAGTTCAGAGAATCACATACAAAAATATCAGTCTACGTTTATATTAAAAAAACATAAAAAAAATTGGAATAAATCTCCTGATATTGGTGTCCTCAAATACAAAAGTATGACAATTTTTTCTATTTTCTTATAATGTATAAGAAATATGTGGCATATTAATTCAGGCTTTTTTTTGTTTCCTTAAATTTCTAATATGGAATCTACAACTATAGCCAGAATTTATCATAAGTAATGTCACGAATGGTTTCCTAATCGTTGATAAATTCACGAGTCACTTTGTGACTTATGAATTTATCCAGAGGATTTGGAAATCAAGAGTGGCATTTGTTAGGACTATTTAACGAATAAAATTAAGTTGTTTATTCAAAAATATTTTTTTTAAATATAGTTATTTTAAATTATTTACATATTTTTTGTAAATGGTGATGTTTGAAAACAAATTAAAAAAGTGAGGATATGTTTGTTGTTTCATTTGTTTATTCACTGCTATAGATAATTACTGATTCACTGCAACTTGATCAAATAGGTTCGCAATATTGTAAGAATGCGCCCTAGTGAAGAAAAAATGAAACATCAGTCTGTATATTATAGTCAACATTCTAAGTTATTAATTAATTTATTTAGTAAACAACTCAGTAAAATCATTATTTAAAACACAATTATTGAACACAGAATTAGCAATTGTGTAGTTCGAAGAAATCTGTTCACTATTTGCTATATTCAATGTATTAGTTGGAGAGTAGTCACTGCAAAATAATGCTCTGACCTGTTCATAATATTAAAAAGGAGAAACTTTCTTTATCATAAAACAGGAAGCAATAATGATAATTCGATAAGTAGAGAGGTGAAACACGACTGTCATTGGTTGTAAATCAAAATTCATTGAAACATTATTGGTCATTAACTCCCATTTGAGCGATGAGTTAAATAGTCAATAACATTGCATTCATTACTATTTGAAAATTTTCCTTGACTAAGCATAATGCCATTAACCAGTCAAGTAAGAAAAATTACTATTACAACAAAATTTCAATTGTAAATCATTTCACTAACCCTAGAATCGTCGAGGCCAGAAAATTCATGAAATTCTTCTCTTGTGATCATGAAGGCAGCCAGGTTGGCAGTGTAAATAGCAAGGAACACCACTGCAAACATGGCCCACACATTGGTCATGAACCTGAAATTTCAAAACATTGTAAATTGAATGGTAAACAATCTTACTGATAACATTTTATAGTTTAATGTTCAATTATGCATACCATAAATATAGTTAAACATTATATGAGTATTTGATAATTATAAAATATTGGACATGTTATTTATGTTATACATATATGTATTATAACTTTTAAAAGTTTTAAAGTTTTTATTTCCTTTGGCATATCATGTATTCCCAGGGATTGCATTTTTAAATTTGCTATTGAAATACTTAAGAATTATAAATACAGTTCTCATGATTTTTTATTATTAATTTAACACTTCTTACTGAAGGATACATTATATTTGAAGAGAAAAATTATATGCTCAGACTGGGATTTGAACCCTGAATCTTTGACTTTCTAGGCCAAAGCTCAGTGGTACAGCATTGGCCTAGAAAGCCAAAGGTCCTGGGTACAGCATTGGCCTAGAAAGCCAAAGGTCCTGGGTTCAAACCTCAGTCTGAGTGTATAATTTTTTTCTTCAAATATAATTTATCCTTCACAAAGAAGTGTTAAATTAATAATATAAACGTGAACAGGAGCCCTACTGGCTTTATAAAGGAGTGTTTAAATTCGCAATAAATGTCTTCTTAGCCCTTTAGGTGCCATGACTTGATTAGATTGGCTCTGATGCTCCTATGTATTACCTGCCAGATAGTATACTTAAACTACTTGCAAAGCCAATCACATCAGCGGATGCAATTAAAACTCTGACACAAGAAATTTTACTAATGGCATTCAGAGGTTTAATTGCAGCATAGAAAAGTTCTGGTGTAAACATTCCAAAAAAAAAAAATTATTGCATTTAATTGGAACACAGAAAATTTCTGGTGTAAACATTCCAAAAAACATAACAAAAGTTCTGGCATTTTAATAGCAGCATAGAAAAGTTCTGGTGTAAACATTTCAAAAAACATAACAAAAGTTTTAGCATTTACACCAGAACTTTTCTATGCTGCAATTAAATGCCAGAACTTTAGTTATTTTTTTGAATGTGTAATATAACAAACTATCTAACTTGTTATAAAGTTCAGTCGATTCTATCTATATTCCATTCTCCCATCTTTATTGTTTAAAAACAAAAAAATCCAGGAACTGCTGATTATAAATATATTACATATCTCATACAAGCCATCCATAACTGCAGCTTTTTCCATTATTTTAAATGGATTATATTTGAAATCCTTAGAAGCCAAGAGGTACAAGTGACAAATTGCTAATTTTGGAGTTGAGTGTAGATTTTAGTAGTTAAAGCAAGATACTAATCTGAGTGACCAATGGATACAAGTAGAAATATGTATGGTGCTGAAATCTTGAGGCTGAGAATACAACTGCTAAGACAATCATATATGTAGTGCCTCAACTTTGAACATAATTTACTCAAAACTGTTCTTTTGTTACTTATACGCTTTGGCTTCTTAGATATTAGGCCTATATACAGGATGTTGCAAAAACCGACAACGGAGGTGAGGTAGTATATTGATATATGATGATAATTTTTAATAAGGTATAAATGTCCGGAAATGATGTGTTTTAACACTATGACTAATTCATTATGTCTCAAGATCAGTGTTAATTTGAAGGATTTGAAGACTTATTACTTGACAAAACCTCACAGGTACTGAACCTATGATACTTGGCATTGTAAAGGAATGTGACTGCACACTTCCAATGCTAATGTGAGGAAACATTTGAATTCCACGTATCCAGGTCGAGGAATTGGCAGAGGGGGACAGTCCCATGACCTCCGAGGTCACCTGATCTTAACCCTCTCTACTATTTTTTGTGGGGCGACATGAAAGAGTCTATTAAGTTTATTAGACTCCAGTAGAGTCACGTATGGATCTAATAGCCCGAATCCACGCTGCTACAGAAACAATTCAAACGAGGCTAGGCGCATTTGAACGTGGCGCCAATCACTACACCACCGATGTATGCAATGAGATGGGAGGTGGATATTTTGAAACCTTAATGTGATTGTAACAGTATTGTCAAGTATTGAGTCTTGAAATCCAACTAAGTGAACTCTTGAGAAGTTAGCTACTCATAGTGTGAAAACGCATAATTTCCGTACATTGGTACCTTACTAAAAAGTGATAAACTTATCTCAGTATATCACCACACCTCTGTTGACGGTGTGTTTTGCAACACCTGAATATATATAAGCATTTTATTTTGTAAAGTTCATAATTTGAAAAGCTTGAATTACACTGTAAAATGGGCGGTGCCCCACTTTGCTGGACAATAAAAATAATTAATTTACCTGGCAGTGAAGCCTCTTGGGGAATCTACATGTACGGCTGCTTGGAAGAGGACAGCCCACACTAACCAATAGGTCCTGAACAATGAAAACCGGTGATTTGGGGACGGAGACACTTGCTGGAAACCATCCACATTCTATTAGCAGTACTTAGACACTGTACAACCTGAAGATGCTGGTGTGAACTCCCTGTAAATATCTTGTGTTTATTCAATATCGGGGATCAATTTTTATTAAAATTAATGCCAAATAAATTGTCCACATGCTGCAAGAACAGGCACAATGGAGGGTCGAGCTTTGAAGTGTGTAAGGTAGGACGAATCAATCAAACAGTATTATTTTCATTAACGAGACTTTTGAATCAATTTCTAGTTTAGATTTACAGAGAGTTCACCATTTTAACTTAACTTATATATAATAACCAACATATCTTAAGAGAAAATATTTCACGTGAACTGGGATTTAAATAATTTTCTTATAAGAGCTGATATTTTACCAATGAACTACTAAGACACGTCTCTCGAACCGGGTTCCTTTTTCTCTTAAGATATATTAAAATAACTAACTATCTGACGCTATCGTAGTCTTTGGTTCACGGTTATGAGGACATAAGCTCTCTATATATACCTTTTCTGAGCTAATATTTTTCACTCAATCACTGTATGAATCACCTCCCTCAAATATTGGTTAATGATATTCTCCCACCTCATTCTTGGGCTTCCTAGCGGATGATTTTCCTCTAGTTTTCCTAGAACAAATGTCCCTTATTCATTTTCGTGTTACATGTTCTGTATATCACAGTCTGTATGTTCCTCTTTTGTTTAAACAATTCTTAAGCACTTAATTACATAGTAAAGTAAAGTGATCCCACAACAGACCCGGAGGTCCTTGGGGTAGTAGGAGGTTAAGGCTCCCACTTTTTCTAGACAATCGGCACTTTACGTCAGCCGGGTTGTCAGCCCTGCGTGACGGCCGCCTTTACCCCCAGAACAAGCGTCTGGTACTCATTTCCGTTAGAGGCTGAGTCGACCCCAGGGCCATAGTGCCGCCAGAGGGTTTGGGTCAGTTTAAAAATCCTGACCCCAACGGGACTTGAACCCTCGACCCTCCGGCTTGTAGCTCAGTGCCTTAACCACTACGTTACGGGCACTTAATTACATACAATGGAAAATTTAGTTGAAAACAGTATTTTATTATAATAAAAAATTAAATACTAAATATAAATTAATTCATGAACAATAAATTCTGTAGGAGTTTATTTTATAGAAGTGAAAGCAGGGTGGATCCAATGCTATGGTGTAAGGGGGAAAAAAAATGTTCCCTCGGACACAGCGATCAGGGTCTATCCCCACTCACGACATATTTTTTTTTGGTGAATTATTTTTCAGGCTACTTCCTCAGCTAATAAAACATTAAACAAATAAAGTAAGTATGTGATACTTCACTCGTCCTCAACTAAAAGTTCTGTTTTCAAAACTTCCACAAGTAGTTAAAAATATGAAGACCTTTCAAAACCATGTTTCATCTTCTTCATTTCAACTGATATCCGATACATTAATAATAATAATAATAATAATAATAATAGCTTTATTTTACCTGGTAGAGTTAAGGCATTAAGGCCTTGTCTACCACTCAACCAGGTTTAAAAAAAATACAAAAAAAAATAGTCTTAAATCTAAATTACAATATATATATATATATATATATATATATATATATATATATATATAAACGATTACAAGTTATGAATACAATACAATTAATATTTATAATGTATTTTGATTTACTCTAGATTTAACGAATTAAATATATAATATGTACAATATATATAAAAAACAAAAACGAGGAAAAGATTAATGACATAGTATAAAATTATATAAATAGAGAAAAATTAATTATTAGACAACAGGTAACTGTATAAGCGTGACTTAAAGGTTCCAAGTGTGCGGCAACCCCTGATATCTTGAGGAAGGAGATTCCAGGAGCGGGCAGAGGCTACTGTGAAGGAAGTAGAATAGGAGGAAGTGCTATGAAGAGGAATTGTTAGCAGACTGCTATCTTGTGATCTAGTGTCAATATTGTGGTAAGATGATAACTTCTCAAATCTGGACGCCAGGTAAGTAGGGATGTAGGAATTCAGAAGCTTGAAAAGTAGTGAAAGGGAGTGCAATTTACGTCTGTCAGTAAGACGGAGCCAAGAGAGGTTATTAAAGTGTTCGGAAATATGGTCATAACGGCGGATATTGAAAATGAATCGAACGCAAGCATTATGAACACGCTGCAGTCTCTGCGACAAGTCATAGTTTAGATCATTATATATAATGTCAATTGGTACCAGTTAAAATGCAGCAGATGGAACATGGTACTGAAAGACCATTATAGTATGAACTACTTGAAGTTTTTAAAACAGAAATCGATTTTAGTTTAGGACGACTTATAAATCAGGTACTTATTTTATATTTTTAATTTTTTACGCAACATCAACGGTGCTTTAAATTGAATTTTAGAAGTATTGATTTCCTCACCTGTAAGACGAAAGTCGGGGAACTTAAAAACCCAAATAGATTCTAGACACCATCTGTTCTTCATAATCATTATATTCACCTTTTTTGGTACGAATCCATGAGTGAATGCGTGCTATGTTTGATCTTAAATGTGGTATTATCTCGGAAGTAGTCGCGGCACCGATCTGATCACTCATCCAGGAGGTCTTTCATGTCCTTATGTGGTCAAAAAATATTATTTGATCTAGAGTAATGAATCCTCTCCCTACAAATGAAGTTTCTCCAAGGCCTTAGATTGGCCGGGAAATTAAGGGAGAGGTTAAAGAAAGGAAGAAATAAACGTGTGTGGGAAATGAAATTAAAGAGATAAAAGCGGCATAAATTAGACGAAGTAATTGTGCCATTGTTTCAATTCAGAAAGTTCGTAATTATAGAAACAGACTTATAGAAATCAACAAATAAATATTATACTGAAAGTTACCATAAAATGGATTAAAAAAAAAAAGAAATGAAATAAATACTTCTTCTACTACAAGGTTTAGGCTATGCAGCCTGTTCCGGCGAAGTTAAAAGTGGAGTCCATCTTCTGCGTGGTCAGCCATCTCTTGTTCCTCTGGGATTATACAGGAAGGTTCTTTTTGGTATTCTTTCGTTGTTCATTCTCATTAAGTGTTCTGTCCATTTCTTATTATTTTCGCTAATTTTATCTTCAATTATATATATATATATATATATAATTCTCGTATAGTTTCATTCCTTATTCTATCCGCTCTTGTGCATCCTTTCACATTACGTAAAAACAGCATTTCCGCAGTCTGTATCCTGCTTTTATCCCTTGATTTCATTATCCAATTTTCACTTCCATACAACAACAAAGGAACAGCCATTGTTTTATATAATTTAAGTTTCGTATCTTTCCTTGTTTTCCGACCTAAGGTCCTTTTAGCTATTTTTTTTTCATTTCTGAAGGCTGTAACTCGCAGTTATCCGTAGACATTTTATCTCTGCAGCTGTGATACGACGTTCTTCCTGAGTTCAAATGGTCCATGCTTCACTGCTATAACAGAGGTTGGATCTAGTGAGATTTTGTATAATTTCATTCTCTGTGTCCCTGAATTTTTTTATGGTTTCTTCTTATTATTCTTCTTCTTCTTCACGGTTTAGGCTTATTTACTAGTCTGTTCCGGCTCCAAATTGCTGCTCTTTCCATCTTTTCTTTAGTCTTCCAAAACTTCTTCTTCCTCGTGTTGAATAGCTGTATGCTGCTTTTGGTATTCTATTCTCAGTTTTTGATGGTTTGAAAACTTAATTGACGATTCTTAAAATTGTATTATAATTTTGAAATTTTAAAGATACTAGCGGAGACGGTAGACGTTGTCTTGCTCGAATGATAAAACTACAAGTTACTTTTTTACCATAAAATTCGCTAATTAATAAGTTCGCAAGAAAACTCCTCACTGCCATTTGTTCAGGCTGAAGAAACGTGCATTATGACGTGATATTGTCGTCGCGCGGAATAGGTCGGTAATGCAGATGACTACATATCTGGCATAAAATATCCTCTAACCCTATCGCAGCGCCACATACCGGATCCAATTGTGAATATAAACCATCCAGAAACCCACTCAAACATACACAAACATTTAATTAAAATCGTTCCAGTCGTTTACTGAGTTTTTAATTTCGGATTTCAAGTAAACCTCCGTCCCGCGCCGTAGCCGAGCGGTTAAGGTAGGCAGCCTTGGCGTAGAGCTACGGGACTTGCGCTGGTTCGAATCTCCATGGGGGAAGAAATTTTCTCATGGTATTTCGGCCAGTATTGGGACCGGTGCCCACCCAGCATCGTGAGGCAATTGGGTAGCTACAATAAGTAGCGGCTCCAGGTTGAGGAACCAGCTATAACGGCTGGGGGACTCGACATGCTAACCACATGTCACCCCTACACTGGCTGTTGATCATCTACCTTTGTGATTGACACATGTGGATGTGAAGGGCCAGCAGCCGGCAGGGCAACCGCTGAAAAGTGGAAAGACCCTCAATCAATCGGAAAGTAAACCTCCACTTCTAATTGTCGAATTTCGCTGATTTTTTGACAATACCTACCTCGGTTTATTGTAATAGGATATACTAAATGTCGTTGGGAAACATCTAAAAATGTGAGCGCTAGAGCGATTTGTAAATTTTTATTTCAGGGGAATTCTTACACCTAATGCTTTTAGAGGGTCCAATTGTGAATATAGCATCGAGGGGCTCAATCAGACACACATAAAAAATTCAACATTTTCGGTCCAGTCGTTTAGGAGGAGTATAGTGACACACGTACAGAAGAAGTGTGTGTGTGTGTGTGTATATATATATCCATAAGACATTCACTTCCACTCAACCAGCACAATTGTACAAAATACAGAATGTAATCAAATATATATAAATAACTAATCAACTAACTTACTGGCACTATAGAACCCAAAGGTTCACGATCGTGCGGACATTAGCTTTCCATATATCCCCATCCTCAGCTACTGTTTTTCAAATTATCCCTAGTAAAGCTGCAAGCATAGCATGAAAATGCTATGATTGCAGTGAAGGACCTGCCTTCGGGCAGAATTACTATGGATGGATGGATCTATCTATGTATATTTGTACAAAAGTTATAAAATTTAATTAGTGAAGGTAAAATGGGACAGCAGATTAAATTATATATATATATATATATATATATATATATAGGCCTATATAAAAGCGACAAGCGACTGGAAGCTTTTGAGATGTGGATATGGAGAAGAATGGAACGTATAAAATGGACAGACAAAGTAAGAAATAAAGATGTGCTAGACAGAGTGGGTGAAAGAAGAATAATGCTGGAACTCATAAAGAAGAGGAAAAGAAATTGGATTGGCCATTGGCTAAGAAGAAACTGCCTGCTGAAGGAAGCTCTAGAAGGAATGGTCAACGGAAAGAAAGTTAGAGGCAGAAAAAGGCATCAGATGATAGACAATATTAAAATAAATGGTTTGTATGCAGATACAAAAAGGAAAGCTAAGTTAAGGAAAGAGTGGAGAATGCTGAGTTTGCAGTGAAAGACCTGCTCTTGAGCAGAACACTTTGAATGAATGAAAAAAAAAATATATATACATGACATGAAAAAAAAATTAATGCCTGAGTCGGGATTAAACCCGAGTTCCTAAACTCGGTACGTTTAGCGCTCTAACCATCTGAGCTATTCAGGAATTCAAACATAAACATTTATTTTTCTTATGTAGGCCAATATAGTATTCTCAATTTACATGAGAGGTAGCGGGATATTGTTCCAACTGCCATCTTGTGGCCACTATAACAAGTTAGCATTTTTTAAAGAGAATGTTTACATTTTAGAAGTAATGCTTGTATATTTAAATGTTATAACTATACTTTTGGCATTTAGCAATGAAGGTAAATATGACACGAAAAAAAAAACAAATGCCTGAGTCGGGATTTGAACCACAGTTTCCAAACTCTGTATATTTAGCGCTCTAACCATCTGAGCTACTCAGATATATATCTATATTAAGATATCACAGTTCTCATTAAAGGTTAAATGATTTATTGCACGCAAAGAACCTTAATCCTAAAATAAGAGCTTCTGAGCAAAATATGTCGGTCCTCCCACACACAGCTTTGAATTGCGATGCTAATTACCTTAACTGTTAAAGATGCGTTAAATATAGCACTATATACAGTCCCAAGGGTTAAGAAAGACTCATGTTCCATGGAAGTTGACAGTAGATACGATGTATTGAAATTCTCAAGTAACCACGGGGTGAAGGAGGGGCAAAACTTGTGATAAGAGATGCAAACTCCATGAATTGAATAACTTGACATCGTCAGCACTAGGATGATTGATCGATTACTCTTATTTTTTTAAAAAAAGAAAGCTTTTACTTCGACCTCAATGTTAAGCTGTCGGCTAGGTCAGAATAGTCGATAGTGAATATCGTGTCAAGTGATTTATACATTACATCAAATTACAGGCACGTCTAGGTCCCCTGATAACATCATACTTTCTTCAATCTATGCAAGCGGAATCAGAAACGTCACAAAAAACATACATGTAACTAAATTATTGACACGATCAAACCCAAAGGTTCATAGGCTCTCAAATATAAATCTTCTTCTTCTTCCTTTCCAGGATTAGGTCAATGCGACCTGTAAAGTAAAGTAAAGTGATCCCACAATAGACCCGGAGGCCCTTGGGGTAATAGGAGGTTAAGGCTCCCACTTTTTCTAGACAATCGGCACTTTATGTCAGCCAGGTTGTCAGCCCTGCGTGACGGCCGCCTTTACCCCCAGAACAATCGTCTGGTACTCATTTCCGTTAGAGGCTGAGTCGACCCCAGGGCCATAGTGCCGCCAGAGGGTTTGGGTCAGTTTAAAAATCCTGACCCCAACGGGACTTGAACCCTCGACCCTCCGGCTTGTAGCTCAGTGCGTTAACCACTACGCTACGGCGTGCCCCCCAAAAGTAAAGTGATCCCACAACAGGCCCGGAGGCCCTTGGAGTAGTAGGAGGTTAAGGCTCCCACTTTTTCTAGACAATCGGCACTTTATGTCAGCCGGGTTGTCAACCCTGCGTGACAGCCGTCTTTACCCCCAGAACAAGCGTCTGGTACTCATTTCCGTTAGAGGCTGAGTCGACCCCAGGGCCATAGTGCCGCCAGAGGGTTTGGGTCAGTTTAAAAATCCTGACCCCAACGGGACTTGAACCCTCGACCCTCCAGCTTGTAGCTCAGTGCCCCATAAATAATATTTTCAAGCCAAACACAGTACAGCAACACACACGAATTAGAATTTATAAAACCCTGGCCAGACCCATATTATGTTACGGCAGTGAGGCCTGGACAATTCGCAGTGTAGATGAACAAAGGCTAACTGCGGCTGAAATGAAATTTATGAGACGTACTGCAGGTTACTCAAGAATAAACCATAAAAGGAATTCTCAGATTCTCAAATAATTACAAACGGAAACAATCATGGAATATATGTAAAAATAGAGAAACAACTGGAAATCTCACGTAAGAAGAATGAGCAGAACAAGAATACCACGTCAAATCTTAAATTACCAGCCACCAGGCAAGAGATCATTGGGCAGACTCTTCAAACGTTGGATTGAGACCGTAATAAACCACTAGGTCTATCACATGAAAGGAGGAAGAAGAAGAATTGTATAATAATAAATTCAGTAACGAAACCTTCGCTAGTTCAGAGAGATACCAGTATATATATTTACGGTTATACAAAACATTAGCAAGACCTGCACTTTGCTACGGCAGTGAGACATGGACTTTGAGGAAAGGAGAAGAGAGCAGGATAACTTCTAGTGAAATTACATTCATGACGTATACAGCAGGATACACCAAATGGGATCACAAACGCAATGATGATATCTTGAAGAAACTACGTTTAGAACCGGTCATTGAATACGTACATAGATACCAGAACAACTGGATGAATCATTTGTGACGAATGAGTTCAGATAGAGTTCCCAAGGCCATGCTTCGTTATTGTTCAACAGGGAAGAGATCTCTGGACCGTCCAAAGAAACTCTGAATACAAAATTCATCAGTGAGATAGTATCAGGCCTATAGGCCTAAGACTTGGTTGGATGAAGAAGAATAATTATATTCGTCATGGTATGAAATAAAATGTTGTACAGCCTTTGAAATAATTGATGGCGCACAGACAATTTTTAAGTCTCAGAACGAGCCACTGCGCATGGTGAGAGTTCAGTAATTTAGTTCACAAGTATTCAACTATTTGAGAAACTGAATCCGGTCTATTTCCTTGTGTATCGTGCAATGGTGTGCGGCAAGTGAACCACACTACTGCTACCATTTGTAGCTCTTTAGAATAAACCACGCTATTACTACCATTTGTGGGGGTTGCGATTCTGACTACCATTAGTGCGCACGCGGAGCGGAACTTGACCAAAATAATAAACCACAATAACTGCTACCTTTAATCCGGGATCGGGTTTTGTAATTGCTGTTTCTATTAATGTGGATCTGATTTCCAAAGAAGTTATCTATCAGGAAGTAGCTTGCCTTGGGCCCATAGAAGGCAGCCGTTGATTCATCTTTCTTTCTCTGATATATATATATATTAACATAGAAGAATACTGATTTTTAAATACATACAGTGAGTGAACAAGATAATAATTGTGTTTCAGGAACGCTAAACAGCATAATAGTTAAGGAGCTCGGAATAGTTTCCTACTTGAGTGATTTTCCGTACAGGATAGTAAACAACTACGTATACTTGAATGATGAAACAGGGGCGTTGTTTAAAAGATAACATTTAATATAAACAAGTTGGCTGAGTAAAAATAAATTAACAAAAATAATAATACTGATCATACGATCAAAATAGCCATACAAATAAATAAATGAACAACATACCATACATCACGCAATACTCATACTTGCGTCCGAGTTTCAGGGACCACCTCTTCCCTGGACTGCCGGACTAACTCAAACAGGCCCCTTCTTGGCCTCAGATCAGCTTGTCTATTTAGAATTCCAGTCGCATCGCGACCTGGAATCGGATTCCAATCTTGAATCCGTTTAAACAACAAAACGATGACTGCTAGGATGATCGAATGATACTGTTCTGTTAGTGCACCACGTATATGAAGGTTCCGAGGTAGAGGGGAGATGCGCCGTAGACATTGCGCGGCAGGAAGGGTGAAGAGGGAGGGGGTAGCTACAAGGAGAACAGGATATTGGCATAGTTCGTAAATATTCCAGTGTAGGGAGGAGAACGAAGCTACCATACTGAGCCGAAAAATGCACTTTCGGTTCAATGGAAAATAATTTCGTGTAAATAAGTAGTGCGGTAAATACTGAAAATAAAACAAAGCAAAAGAAATTATACAAAATAAAGAAAATTAATTGAAATAAGGGCGAGAGAGAAAAAAAGCATGACAGCAGGATCGAACATTCGACCTCATGCACGGGATACAGAAACTCTCTCCACAAGACCACAACCATCTCTCCAAGAATTTGTTTGTATGAAGCGATGCAGTACCTCAGGACTTACTTGTATAATGAAATTAGATATTAACTTACTTTAAATCAATCAGTCGCATTTTGTATTAGTGATTGAAATAAATAATTATATACCCATCAATAGGAACCTCAAACTCGATGCTATTCTTTTTGCAGACGATTTAGCTCTCCTGGCACTTTCCGAAAATGATTTGCAACGATCAATTTATAATTTACAAAAAATAGGTGCCAAATTTAATATGGAAATATCAATTAACAAAACTAAAATTATGGCATTTCATGGGAAGGACCCCATACAAAGTAAAATCTGTCTCCAGAATAAAATTTTAGAGAGATCTAATCAATTTAAATATCTTGGATATTATCTCTCTATCTGGGATGAAAAGGATATCCCTGAAAAAGTTACTAGTTATAATAAAAGTTTAGGAATTATTAATCAAGTTATGAAACCATCCCTTGTACAAAAAAAAACACCAGATTACGTTTATATAACACTTTGGCTAGACCAGTGTTGACCTATGGTAGTGAAGCATGGACACTAAAAAAACAACATGAAAGCAGAATAACGGCTTGTGAAATGAGATTCATGCGCAGAACAGCGGGTTACACCAGATGGGATCGGAAAAGGAACACCGATATCTTAAAAGAATTGAAGACTACGCCAATTTTGGAATATATTAAACAGTACCAACTAAATTGGAAACACCATCTTGAAAGAATGAGTTCAAATCGGATCCCCAAAGCTGTTTATAATTATATACCAAGAGGACGAAGATCACTGTGCCGTCCTATGAAACGCTGGAGGGAAAATTTTCTATAGGATCGTAACAGGCCTTGGCCTAATACTTGGAAGGAAGAAGAAGAAGAAGAAGAAGAATAAATGATTTTATTATGGCATCTATTTTGTAAACAAAGTAATGAGACGTTATAATCGTTATTCATTGTCTTTCAACAATCATAGCATTTTCATGTTATGCTTTACAGCTTTACTAGGGAATTGTAGGTGTGATAGCTTCCCATTTCTTTCCACACCGGTGAAGGATGATGATGATAATGATAAGGATGATGATGATGGCCGGATGATTTTCGGGGACCGTTGGGCCCTACGCTTCCTGACATTTATCTTACAGGTGAGGAAAAACCCCGAAAAAATCTCACAAAGGAAATGGTCCCGACCGGGAATATTTCCATATATATACAAATTTATTTTTGAAACGAAGCCTGGCAACATGTAGGCATTATGAAAATTAACGACGTTATTAAATACTAATAAAGAATACCTGACCAGAATCAAACGTGAGCCCGCTTCGTCGAAAAAACAGCATCTTACCGACTGCTCCACTGAAGCGAACGATACGAATGCTGCATGAAGAGCGACTTGCGCAGTCCGCTTTATACTCAAACGTGTCAGAACATGTAACAACGTACTGGTGTGACTCGCTCTTCAATACTCTAACTTTCCATTATCAAGAGTTGCGCCATTATTTTTTTCAAAGCTGTACATTACAGTGTTTTATGAATTCGTTTTATAATTGACAGAGTTAGAAACCATCCATGCCAGGAGGAAGATATTAATATTAAATTAAATAGATTTTACAGAATGTGTGGCACTATAAGACGGACACTGAAAAATAAAACTTTGAGGAGCACACAACTAAAATTTAAAAAAATATGGCAGTGCCTGTCTTAACATATGCAAGTGAAAATTGGACTCTTAACCGTTCAGACAGAAGGAAAATAGAAACTGCAGAAATGAAGTTCCTACGTTCAGTAGCAAGTGTGACAATTTTGGACAAGAAAAGAAGTGAGGATATTAGAAATGACTTAAATATTCTCAATTTAACAAATAGAATTGACAACAAGAGAAACAACTGGTGTGAACATGTCAAGAGAATGCCTACAGATAGAATCCCTCAGCTGTTACTAAAGTACAAACCAGTAGGACATAGAAATGTTGGACGCCCATTTACTAGATGGGAGGATTCATTAAATCCCACTTGATGTGAAAACAGGTCAAAAGGCCTAATTTCATGAAGCAGAAGAAGAAACCATCCTCAAGATATGGAATGAGTTGTAATCATTGACACATAGTATGTGTAAATAAACAGGAATGTGCATGTAGAAAAGAAGAAGAAGTTTTAAAATTCCAAACAACTTAACTCAGTTGTAAAATCACTTCTTCAATCGTTGTGACACAACTATTGCCGGTGTAAGACCGTAGGGTACTCATATGAGGCACACTATAAAATAAATAAATAAATAAATAAATAAATAAATAAATAAATAATAGTTTAAAAAACTAATACAACACGCTTTATTAGAAAACAAAACTAGAAAATGTCTAATAAAGTCCTACTACTACTAGAAAACAAAACTAGAAAATAAAAAAATAAAAATAGTTTGAAAAACTAAAACAACACGCTTTATTAGAAAACCGAACTAAAAAAGGAAACTAACTAACTCACTGGCACTATCGAACCCGTAGGTTCATGGCCGTGCGGACATAAAGCTCTCCATGTATCCCTATCCTGAGCCAATGTTTTCCAATCTGTATAATCTACTTCCCTCAAATCATAGTTAATGTTATTCTCCCACCTCATTCTTGGTCTACCGACCTGGCGTTATTCCCTCTGGTTTTCCTACAAGAAGCTTCCATAAACGTCTTTCATTCCCCATTCGTGCCATATGTCCTGCCCATCGCAGTCTACGAGACTTATGTGTTCTCATTATATCTGGCTTCCTATAAAGACCATGCAATTCATTGTTATGCAGTCTTCTCCATTCACCTGTCTGCTCATCTCTCTTTGGTCCAAACATTTTCCTAAAAACTTTATTCTCAAATACCCGTAATCTACTTTCCTCCCTTAAAGTAAGAGTCCATGTACTAACAAATGAAAAATAGTTTTAATTTCCAACACGCTTGGAATAAAATTAATGTGGTCAACAAAAAAATCATTTCCAACACATCTAAAATAAAACTAGAGTTATCTACAAAAAAAATAATTTTACCATCAAAAGCGTGGGGTGCTCTTTATCAATATATTTGATAATGACCAGATATTGGTAAAAGTAAAGTCTCTAAGAAGAAAACGTAAAAACCATAAAAAGCACCCCACGCTGGATTTGAACCAGCGACCTATGCATTACTGAAATTATATAACACTTCAGTCCACCACTCTACTAACTGAGTTACCAGAAGATATAATATTCATTTCTTACAACGATGGACAAAAAAAGTCGACAAGTCTGCAACCTATTATATATTATATATTATTTATGAAATTATTGTATTGTCATTGGTCCTTTGAAGTATACAAAGTTTCAAGTCGATCCAATGTTTTTAAGTTGGTGAAAATCGTGTTGAAATATTCCGTTACATAGATAGATAAAGATCAAGCTAATATAAAGCGTGTAAAAAGCACTGATGAACTATCGGCAATGCATTCATTTTGATAGAACATTCTCAATATTTGAAGAAACACGTGATATGGGAACACCACAGTTGTCATGACGACCAAACAGTTGACTGGAGACGTCTTGCCTGTTGCTGATATAACAGGATTTCAATAAAACCCATTTATTTGTTCCGTTGCTATAGTAACATATCCATTTATGAAAAGAGCACAATTCTATAATACTTTTGAAAGCTACCGCAATATCATATAGGTCTAGTAGCTGCGACCGGGGATAAGACTCAACGAAAAACTTATGTGAATTACAAGAGTTATAAGATTATATCTCACAATTTATTATGAAGAGGTAAACTTGCTACCCAGTAGAGAACGTTCGGCAGTGGATTCATTTACAACAAAACCATAAAAATATGATTTAATATATACATTTCTCATAAGTAATGCCACGAGTGATTTCCAAATTATCGATAAATTCACGACTCACGAAGTGAGGAGTGAATTTATCTAGAAAATTTGGAAATCGAGAGTGGCATTTGTAAGGACTATTTAACGAATAAAATTAAGCTGTTTACTCACAAATCATTATTTAACTATAGTTATTTAAAAATATTTATATATTTAATGTAAACGGCGATGTTTGAAAACAAATGAGAAACGATTGGTACGCTTCATTTGCTTCTTTTGTTCATCACTGCAACCAGATCATATTACTTATTGCCAAAGGATCGGAATATTGTAAGAATGCACCCTAGTGGAGAAATTTATAACCAACATTATACAAACTTACAGACCGAATAATTAAATATAGGAACGACTGCAAAGAACATATTGATAGAATGCCAGAAGGACGATTTCCAAAATAGTTGCTAAATTATAAATCGCACGGAAGGAGAAGAGTTGGACGCCCACAAAGAAGATGGTCTGAACAATTTTAACAATTCTAGCTTTCATGAAACCGGAACGAGCCAACAGGCTTAAAACTGATGACAAATCAAGAGCTTCAGAACATTTGAATACTACTACTACTACTTATGGGTATTAATTAATTTCTGATGTTCTATGATGTAAATATGCCAATTATATTTTTCTGCAACGTCATTTCCTGGAAAATAATACGTTTAAGAAAGTGCAAAAAGTGGTTTCTTTTTTCTTGTGTTATAATAAATTGCTACAAATGTTTTTATATTATCTCCCGCATGCTCTATATGTTGACATTCATGCACAATATACACAATCTAGTAGCCGCATTTTTTTGGGGGTCAGTCACTGCAAAATAATGCTGTGACCTATACAGAATGTTTAAAAGGAGGTGTTCTCTTTAATATGATAAATTCAGTTGATAAATTCGAGGCGAAACACGACTGTGATTGGTCGTAAATAAAAAAATCATTGAAATGTGATTGGTCATAGATTCCCATTTGGGGCACGAGTTAAATAGTCTTTACAAATTTGCATAAGGAAACAATCATTTGTGAAACAGAAGTAAATATTTGGGGATTCTCTGCCAGCTTGTCACCTACATACATTCAAAGAAAAACTAAAAAAAAAATGAACGCAAAAACCACGATTTATTGTTGCATTATGTAAATAATTAACTAACTAACTCACTGGCACTATCGAATCCATAGATTCATGGCCGAGCGGACATAAGTTCTCCATATATCCCTATCCTGAGCTAATGTTTTCCAATCAGCCCCTGTATAATCTACTTCCCTCAAATCATAGTTAATGTTATTCTCCCACCTCATTATTGCTCTACCAAGGCGTTTTCCCTCTGGTTTTCTTATAAGAAGCTTCCATGCAAGTCTTTCACTCCCCATTCGTGCCACATGTCCTGCCCATCAATGTAATTGTTCTTATTATATCTGGCTTCCTATAAAGACCATGTACTTAACTGTTATGTAGTTTTCTCCATTCACCTGTCTGTTCATCTCTCTCTGGTACAAAAAGTTTCGTAAGAACTTTATTCTCAAATACTCGTAATATCCTTAATTACGTAAAAGAAACATATATGTTGATTTTTTTTTCAAATAAATGTAAGAAATGCCTTAAAATGAAGTGAGAAGTAGAGCTCAAAGCAATCTAAAATCACTATATTTATAATGTAAAATATGTATTAGACATTGCTCAGACAGTGTAGCCGACTTAACGCAAAAAAACCGCTAACAAACAAGTGAAAGCTAAACTAATATGGTGTACACTAATTCACTCATTTGCTCTCTCGAACTTGTCAAACTAACATTAACTTGACCATCTTATCATAAGTAATGCCACGAGTGATTTCCAAATTATCGATAAATTCACGACTCACGAAGTGAGGAGTGAATTTATCTAGAGAATTTGGAAATCAAGAGTGGCATTTGTTAGGACTATTTAACGAATAAAATTAAGCTGTTTACTCACAAATCATTATTTAACTATAGTTATTTTAAAATATTTATATATTTAATGTAAACGGCGATGTTTGAAAACAAATGAGAAACGATAGGTACGCTTCTACTGCTTCTTTTGTTTATCACTGCAACGAGATCATACTATTTATTGCCAAAGGAACGCAATATTGTAAGGAGGAGCTTTCTTTAATATGGTAATTATAACACTGATAAATATTTGGTGAAACACGACTCTGATTGGTTGTAAAACAGAAATCATTGAAACGTGATTGGTCATTGACTCCCATTTGGGGCATGAGTTAAATAGTCACCGTAACTGGGCCACTAATGTAGGTGGACTCCTGGAATAGAATCCCCCTTATATGTGTGTAAACACGCTTGTAATTGGCTGTAGCGGGAACATGTGTTATCACATTGGCCAACATGACGCTACAGTCACTTTTATCCGATTGAACATTCACAGGTGGTACGATAGCATATAATAGCCAAATATTCACTAAGAATGGATGTGTTAGGAATTATACTTTATCAATCCAGGTAAGACGTCGTTGGGTAGACCTTATATCATGTATAAGACAGGACAGCTATTTTATATTTCAATATCACACTATTAATCCAATAATTATTAAAGTACATGATACATAGAGCAGTACTGCCGTGTTAAGGAATAAAATGCAACAAGTAGGCCTACACGAACATCAAAAGTGACAACATTTAGTTCAAAGTTAAATAATGTTTTATTGTTTTATATAACATGAATGAGTTGAAATGAATACATTATATATATATATATATATATATATATACATTGTAATTCTGTCTGAAGGTAGGTCTTCCACTGCAATCATAGCATTTTCATGCTATGCTTTGCAGCTTTACTAGGGAATTGTAGGTGTGGTAGCTTCTCGTTGTTTTCCACACCGGTGAAGGATGATAATGACGATGATAATGATAAGGATGATGATGATGGCCGGATGATTTTCGGGGACCGTTAGGCCCTAAGCTTCCTGACATTTGTCTTACAAGTGAGGAAAAACCACGAAGAAAACCTCACCCAGGAGGCTGTCCCGACCGGGAATCGAACCCGGCCCGCTGCGTGACAAGGCTGCAGCTACCTCGAGACCACAGCGGTGGATATATATATTTTTTTTGGTATTGTAAGCCTATATTTTCCCTTTACAGAGATTTTGGCGCTCTCCCCCTACAGGAAAGAATTTGAACCACACTAATTCAGTTACACTTGTTTTCGTATAGATGTCATTTTGAGTGGTCCGTGGTCAGCGTTCCGCCTCATACTGACATCTAGGAAACCAAGGTAGTACTAGGACGGGAAAATTCCGTAAATTTTGCTTAGAGGCATTTTCATTCAGACTTAAGGATTTTTTACGAGCCTGAAAATCTTTAGACTCGGCACCCACAGCTTAAAGTCCCTCCCGGAGGACTTGCTCCTTGGGTTTTTCCATCCTAAAAAATCCATCGACCCCGGCTGGGTTTGAACCCGCGACCCTCGGGACCAGAGGCAAGGAGCATAACCACTAGTCCAATAAATGAAGTTAGAAAAAAATGGGATGTGGAGCAGAAACCGAAGATTTATTATTAGAAAATCACAAGGGGTATATTAGAGGATGTGCAGAATTTGAGTATTTGGGGGTAAAATTAGGTAAAGAGGATAGACAAGAAAGTGAAATTAAGAACAGAATAAATAAAGGTACAGCAATAACAGCAATGTTAAATGGTGCCCTATGGAACAAACATATAATCAGGAAAAATAAGTTACAAATATATAATACAACAGTGAGATGTACTGTCACATATGGAGCTGAAATATGGAAATTCAACAAAAACTTCGAACAAAACCTATGTCGATAGAAATGGTTTCCTGAGGAAGGCTGCAAGGTGTTCAAAATTAAAAACAAATAGTCATACAAAAAAAATAAATATAAATATTCAATAGTAGATTATATAAGTTACGTCCACCGCTGTAGTCTCGAGGTAGCGTGCTGCCTTGCCACGTAGCGGGCCCGGGTTCAATCCCCGGTCGGGGCAGTTTTTCTGGGTGAGGTTTTTATCGGGGTTTTTCCTCACCTGTAAGATAAATGTCAGGAAAACTTTAAGGCTTATACGGTCCCCGAAATCATATGGCCATCATCATCATCATCCACCGGTGTGGGAAGCTACCACACCTACAATTCCCTAGTAAAGCTGCAAGCATAGCATGAAAATTCTATGATTGCAGTGAAGGACCTGCCTTCGGGCAGAATTACTATGGATGGATATAAAACACAATCAAATTGGTATGGGCACGTTCGGCGAATGCAAGAAGAAAGTTGCCCAGAAAACATTGGAATGGTGTCCACTTGGAAAAATAAAGAAAGGAAGACCTCCAAACTCGTGGATGCAAGAAATAAGAACTGGAATGAGAACAAGAGGACTGGAAGATACGGAGTGGATGGATAGAGACGAGTAGAGAAGGAAAATAAAATTTTAGACATAGAAAGAAGGGTAAACATTAAAGATTTTTACATAAACAAATAAAAATATATAAATAAAATGAATAAAAACAGTGTTAAATTGTATCCTATGGAACAAACATAGAACCAGAAAAAAAATTTAGAAATACATAGGGTAATTTAGTAGTGAGAAGCCATGTCACATAAGGAGCTGGAGCATGGAAATTTAACACAAACTAATATTTACTTACTTACTCACTGGCACTACCGAACCCGTAGGTTAATGGCCGCGCGGACATAAGCTTTCCATACATCCCTATCCTGAGCTAATGCTTTCCAATCATTCCCTGTATAATCTACTTCCCTCAAATCATAGTTAATGTTATTCTCCCACCTCATTCTTGGTCTACCAACCGGGCGTTTTCCCTCTGGCTTTCCTACAAGAAGCTTCCATGCAAGTCTTTCATTCCCCATACATGCAACATGTCCTGTCCATCGTATTCTACGAGACTTAACTGTTGTTATCATATTTGGCTTCCTCTAAAGACCATGTAGTTCATTGTTATGTAGTCTTCTCCATTCACCTGTCTGTTCATCTCTCTTTGGTCCAAAAAATTTCCTAAGTACTTTATTCTCAAATACTTGTAATATATTTTCCTCCCTTAAAGTAAGAGTCTATGTTTGGCACCCATATAATATAACTGGTAGAATACATTTTTATATATTTTCAGTTTAACGTTTTTTGAAAGGAGTTGGGATATCAGGAGTCTCTGCAATGCATAATAGCACGCATTTCCAGAATTGAGCCTATGTTTAATTTCTTTGTGCATCTCATTCCTATTTGTAATTATTGTTCCTAGGTATTTGAATTCAGCCACTTCCTCAAAATTTCCCTCATTCGTTATTAGCTGTCCATTTCCATTATATAATGTATTTCTACGTTTGACCATATATTCAGTTTTATTGATATTTACTTCCAGTCCTAATTTCTTAGTGTTACTCAGTCAGTAGTGTGTGCGTGTTGTCCTTTAGTATTTCCTCGCTATCGGCCAATAATACTACATCATCAGCATAAACTAACAGCTTATTAATACCATTGAGTTGTAAGCCTTCCTCATTCTCTAAAGATTTAATGGCATGCTCTAGTACAAAATTAAATAGTAGAGGAGATAGTGCATCTCCTTGCTTAAACCTATTCTGGATTTCAAAAGTGTCCGAAAACTGTTCGCCTACACGCACCCTACTCTTTGTGCCATTTAGACACATTCGTATAAGTCTAACTAACTTTTTAGGAATTCCGAACTCAAGCAGGATACTATATAACTACTCCCTCTTAATTGAAACTAATGTAGATGGAAATATATTTCTTCAGGAGAGCAGCAAGATGCTCAAAATTTAAAAAAATCGTGAAGTCATACGATAAAAAATGAATATTAAATATTCAATAATAGATTGTTTGAGATATAAGTAATTAAAACGATATTGACATGTATGAAATGTGTTAAATATCTATCCGTCATTAAATATCACGTCACTTGGAGTCTTACATATGATGGTAAAGCCATATTGTATCTGTGGGTTGGATATTTCATCTCGCCCTTGCAGATGGTAAATAGTAATGTTTTATGACAGTTTACTTCGACAATCTGTTGTTCACTTTTGAATCAGATGACAGTTGTCTTCACTAAATTTCTTATGAATATTGCAGCGGTTGCGTAGGGTTCGTCCTCATTTAGTTTCAGCGTAAAATTACACTCAGATGTCATATAATATTCTCACAACCACTATATTTAATTCTATAAAATATCGGTAACAGTTTGTTCACGATTTCTACTAACAATTAATCTTTGGTTTAAAGTTTATCTGTTTCAAAATATCATTTTAGTCTCTGATGGGTCTACTCTCTGCAGCTCTCTCTCGCTACAAAACACGAGACTGGCTTCCGTCCGCGCCACATATTATATAGGTGGGGAGAAAATTTATTATTCGAGCTATAGAAACATGGAAGCCTCTGGCCACCGACCTTTCCCAATATGTGGGATAGAGACTCGTAGATATCTCTGGAATGACAGCCTAGACATCTCGATAGTCTGCGCGGGGTTTTTGACTGACAAACGTATACATTTAAATTACGACACGTCGCAATATAATTGAATATAATTATGAGAACAATAAGTTTTGATCCTAAATTTTATGAAATTTACCTCACAATTGGGAACAACTCTGGAAGAAGATAAGTAGGAAATTTATCCCGACTGGGAATCAAGTTCAGACTGACTGCATGAGCCACAGGTATTATTCCTAGACGATTGCGGTGTTCTTACTTATACTTTATGTGTAGTAATTGTACGAAAACTTGTTTCGAAATATCGTAGTATAGCCTAACGGATTAATATGCGTTGACATCGATCCAACGTCAATGTTAGAATAAACTGGCTTCTAAAGAATCCAGAATGGTCCTTTCATACTGCGCAAGACGTTCACTTCAAGCTACAAGAAAAGAACAGACCAGCGCACATCAAGAACAACCCAAATATAGTGCTAAGAAAAGTTATCAAAATGCCACAAACAATCAAATACATAATTGAAATATTCCAGACACTGAAATAATCCATATTAATTGTAATCCATTAATTGTAAAACCATATAAAGTGTAAACTAAAGATCCTGCGATATACCCACAGGGCAAAACGCAGGTTGGAAAAACTTGTTCAAATAAAAAAAAAAGACGTTGAGCAACGTGGAAATGACGAAGATGAAATGTAGGCCTAACCCATGTTCCAATTTACAGCAAATTTTTAGAAAAATCACCTTAATTCTGGGACTTTTCGTCTCCGATCACTACTCACTCCGGTACTAAACTAACTCACTGGCTCTATCGAATCCATAGGTTCATGGCCGCCCGGACATAAGTTCTCTATACACTCCTATCCTGAGATAATGTTTTTCTATAATCCCCTGTATAATCTACATCCCTGAAATCATAATAATACTGTTCTCCCACTTCATTCTTGGTCTACAACCTGGCGCTTTCCCTCTGGTTTTCCTACAAGAAGCTTCTATTCTTCACTTTCATTCTCAATTCGTGTTACATGTCCTGCACATCGCAATCTAGGTGACTTGATTGTCATTATATATGGTTTCCTATATATAAGTTACCCTAGTCTTCTCCATACGCTTGTCTGTTCATCTCTCTACGGTCCAAAACATTTGCTATGAACTTGTATTCTCAAATCACTCCAATAATGTTAATGTTTATTTACATTTAAATTCTCGATTTATTTATTTATTTTATTTTTTGGTCGAACGTATTATTAAAATAGTAGAGTGGACGTTATTCCGATTTCCTGATTGTAACTAAATGGACGTTAAATTGTCAGTACATATCTTTACATGTCAAAACTTTGCATTGGAATTGCTGTTGTATTGTTTCTCTAACTTAGTAAGTGACCCAATTTCTAAGTACTCCTTCCCTATCTAACCTAATCAACATTAATTTAATGTAACTTAACTTTAAATAAAATGTCAAATATTATAATAATTAGGTCTACCTGATATACCAGTCGTTCTCAATAAAATGGATTTCTGTTTTAAAAATCTCGTCAAGTAGTTGAAATATGTAGACCTTTTAGAAACATGTTCTATCTTCTGCATTTGTTACTAATGATTTTAAAGGTATTGTTAACTTTAAGGGGGTACCTATACCTTTAGCCATTAAAAATATGGCATATTTTAATTTTTTTCTCAGCAACAATGCTAGTTACAGAAATGAAATTTGATATGTGATATCTATATTACAATGTGAGTATGTTTGTGTACTTAAGTACAATCTAACCACAGTCGTTATGGTTAATTAAATATTCAAAATGTTAGCTGAAAATGTTGCATTATCTTGCCGTTTCTCAGATAATTTTCCTAAATTTCAATATAATTTAATGATTCTTGTTTTATTTTACTCGTTTATGTTGTAGCTACAAAATATACTACATTTTTCTTAATTTAGAGTGTAAATATTTTATGTTTCATTTTAAATTTATGCATACTATCTTCTGCATTTGTTACTAATGATTTTAAAGGTATTGTTAACTTTAAGGGGGTACCTACACCTTTAGCCATTAAAAATAAGGCATATTTCAATTTTTTTTCTCAGCAACAATGCTAGTTACAGAAATGAAATTTGATATGTGATATCTATATTACAACGTGAGTATGTTTGTGTACTTAAGTACAATCTAACCACAGTCGTTATGATTAATTAAATATTCAAAATGTTAGCTGAAAATGTTGCATTATCTTGCCGTTTCTCAGATAATTTTCCTAAATTTCAATATAATTTAATGATTCTTGTTTTATTTTACTCGTTTATGTTGTAGCTACAAAATATACTACATTTTTCTTAATTTAGAGTGTAAATATTTTATGTTTCATTTTAAATTTATGCATACTATCTTCTGCATTTGTTACTAATGATTTTAAAGGTATTGTTAACTTTAAGGGGGTACCTACACCTTTAGCCATTAAAAATAAGGCATATTTCAATTTTTTTTCTCAGCAACAATGCTAGTTACAGAAATGAAATTTGATATGTGATATCTATATTACAACGTGAGTATGTTTGTGTACTTAAGTACAATCTAACTTCAGTCGTTATGGTTAATTAAATATTCAAAATGTCAGCTGAAAATTTTACATTATCTTGCCGTTTCTCTCATAATTTTCCTAAATTTCAATATAATTTAATGATTCTTGTTTAATTTTACTCGTTTATGTTGTAGCTACAAAATATACTTACTTACTTACTTACTTACTCACTGGCACTATCGAACCCGTAGGTTCATGGCCGCACGGACATAAGCTCTCCATACATCCCTACCCTGAGCTAATGCTTTCCAATCATTCCCTGTATAATTTACTTCCCTCAAATCATAGTTAATGTTATTCTCCCACCTCATTCTTGTTCTACCAACTGGGCGTTTTCCCTCTGGCTTTCCTACAAGAAGCTTCAATGCAAGTCTTTCATTCCCAATACGTGCAACATGTCCTGCCCATCGCAGTCTACGAGACTTAACTGTTCTTATTATATCTGGCTTCCTATAAAGACCATGTAGTTCATTGTTATGTAGTCTTCTCCATTCACCTGTCTGTTCATCTCTCTTTGGTCCAAAAAATTTCCTAAGTACTTTATTCTCAAATACTTGTAATCTCCTTTCCTCCTTTAAAGTAAGAGTCCACGTTTCGCATCCATATAATATAACTGGTAGAATAATAGTTTTATATATTTTCGGTTTAACGTTTTTCTACAAAATATACTAAAATTTTTAAATTTATATTGTAAATATTTTATTTTTATTTTAAATTGATGCATACTCATTTTTGTTAAAATTTGTATTAAAATATATTTTTAAATAAAATATAATAGGTACATTACTAATTGTAGTATAGTTGAATGCAGGCTTTCACGGCCGGTAATCATAATGTTGAGTGATTCCGGGTTATGTGGCCGTGGTCCATAGTTGGTGTTGATACCAGACGTTTCGCCCTCAACTGCGGAGGGCATCTTCAGTGGCGAGTGCTTCTAGGCGTGTTTCCTGGTCGGAAGATCTACTTAGAGTAACTCTAAGTAACCCTAAGTAGATCTTCCGACCAGGAAACACGCCTAGAAGCACTCGCCACTGAAGATGCCCTCCGCAGTTGTGGGCGAAACGTCTGGTATCAACACCAACTATGGACCACGGCCACATAACCCGGAATCACTCAACATTAATAATTGTAGTATATTTTATTCATCTCTGTAAATTACATATACGTTAAAATTTCATCTCAATATCTTGAAAACTTTGACGTTATCAGGGAAACCGTATTGAAAAAATTAAGTTACGGAAATCAAGCGACGAACTTAACGAAGATGTAGGTACCTTCTAAAATTAAAGGGCTCACTCGAGTGACAGCATTGCACATTTTTAAACATAACTCGCAAATTAATAGACATATCAATGAAAGTCCTTCACTAACGTAAAGATGAAGTTTCAATCCATATGAAAATAGTGAAAAATAACTTTTGTTGATCCTCAAACGTGTAGCCCCCTTAAATATTCTAACATACAAAATATAACGTTTTGCAGATTAATTATCAATATATGCATAGTGCTGTAACATAAATTAATTGTTTATAATATATCAATTATATTCGGGATTAGATTTTGGGAAAGCGTAGTCGGGAAAATGGATTCGGAATAATCTACTCGAGAGAAGTTTCATTCTGAAAAATAGGTTTTTCTGGATGGTGGGTTGAGATGAGTGGGACGGATATAGATTCAGACGTATTGTACAAAATGGGAAACGAGATAAGGAAATATAAATGCGTACCAAACTTAAGAAATTTGTCATCCATCCATCCATAGTAATTCTGCCCGAGCACAGGCCCTTCACTGCAATCATGGCATTTTCATGCTATGCTTGCAGCTTTACTAGGGAATTGTAGGTGCGGTAGCTTCCCGTTGCTTTCCACACCGGTGAAGGATGTTGATGGTAATGATAAGGATGATGATGATGGCCATATGATTTCGGGGACCGTTTGGGCCTTAAAGTTTTCCTGACATTTGTCTTACAGGTGGCAAAAAACCCCGATAAAACTGCCCCGACCGGGGATCGAACCCGGGCTCGCTGCGTGACAAGACAGCACGCTACCTCGAGATCACAGAGGTGAACAAATTTGTCATGTCTATTTTGAAATTGATTTTATGACAAAAACATACAGTCTTTACTGTGAAACTAAACTGAAACATCGAATACAGTATTTATTTCAAGTTTTAAATTACCATTGGGAGTATATTATTAATTCGATGTAGCTAATAATTTTTATTATTATTATTGAATCTCCAAATATCTTGAAACGCTATTTCACCACAAAGATATATAATTTATAGCCTACTATAACAATATTTTTTTTTTTTGCAAATGCCCCAGGTTTGTCTTTCGACATTCCTGGTTTCTCTCCTGGCATGGAGTACTTGTAACCCACTTCTGAGGATGGGGCGCCTGGAAGGCGGGGTTACGTAGCCCCGATGATATGATGGGTGATGATGATGATAGTGGTGCGTCAGGAGAGTCCCTAATCCTAAGCTTAACCTAAGATGAATATGAATGATGATGATTGCGATGGCCATATGATTTCGGGGGCCGTTTGGGCCTTAAAGTTTTCCTGACATTTGTCTTATAGGTGAGGAAAAACCCCGATAAAAACCTCACCCAGACTATAACAATATTATACTATACATTGTAAAATATAAATATTACCTCATGGTTTTGAATGAGTGTTACGAATTACATAAACCGTCTATAAGTGTCTTAGAAAATACTACATATTGGTATGAATGTATGTTATGAATTTTATAAAATGTTTATAATAATTTTGGTTCTTAAAAATCACTTCTTTGGATTTAAAAAAAAAGAAACGCTCATAAACTTCAAGTAAGCCAAATGCGCTTCTTACGATCATTGTTAGGAGTTAATAGACTCGATCACCAAAGGAACACTATTATCAGAGGAAAACTTGGAGTAACAAGTTTAAATGAAGATATACAAAGATACTAACAAGAATGGAAAAATCATCTGAGAAGAATGGCAAGAAATAGACTTCCAAAATTGGCATTCCAATATACCCCAACTGGACATAGGGACCAAGGAAGACCAAAACATCGGTGGAAAGATCAAGACCATCTTCGCTAGGTTTACCGTACAGGCCACATTGCCTAAAACGAATTTGTTCATGATGATGATGATGAAAAATCACTTCATACATTGAGGCAGAAGCCTCATCATCATTTAATAGTAAGTTTAACCAGAATCGTTGTTAATCATTGTTAATTATTTAGTGATTAAAAAATATGCTTCTTTTAATTATCAGCCTTTAATGCAATTAATTAAGATTAAAATTAAGATGTATTCTGAATTTAAATTAATGTTAATAGCTCAATTACTAGAAACGCTAGGACAGACAATTACAAACGAAATTATAAGAAAAATAGATAATTTTTTTTTCTATTTTACTCAAGAAATACAATTAATTATAACCTACTAAAATAATTGCGGATAAAATATAGGCCTATGTATACCCAATTAGTCCCGCGGGGGATAATAAATAGAATTGCAATGGATATTGCGAGCGTAATAACTTCTGTTAGTACGGGCGCTCCCTAGCCGGAGTTTCTTAACCGAACAAATTTACTTACCCTTATTTACCTACAGATGTGAACGAGTAGCATCTGATTATTGTATATCTGGCTTAATTTAGCAAAGAGAGAGATGGGGATAAAAGGGTAGATCCTTGACCGCTTTCGCCCAGTTACAAAAGAAAGAACCCACCCTGTTGTCAGTTTTCGTCTTCCCCCTTATCCCTATTAACATCTGGTGAAGAAACACCGACAACACTGGTGAGAGTGAGAGAGGTGAGCACAGCTGTCTCTTTCTACACATTTTTTTGCAAAGTTAAGCCAGACGAACTACACGCCTTCGCCTCATTGAGACATCTAGTGTGCAAATAAGGTTTTACTTGGATGGTTGGATGAAGTTCGGTTATTTTTGCACAGAGGCCTTTTATTCAGGTTTGCAAACTTGTAACTTGGGTTTTTCAATCCAAAAGATCATTGACCAGCCGGTTTTGAACCCGTGACCTTGGAACTAGAGGCAAGGAACATAACCACTAGGCCACCGCGGTTGATATCGCGGATAAAATATTGTCCAAAATGTAATAAAATGGAAGGGGGAAAAAAGGAAAACCGCTCCTCATCTGAGTAAAATAATGGGAACTGAAATAAGACCAAGACATAAATTATATGATAAAATTAAGGGATAAAAGAAAGAGGAGACTAAAAATTGTATTCATTGGTGCCGGAAAAATTGTGTAGCACTAAACAATACAATAATAATAATATTAATAATAATAATAATAATAATAGTAATAGCAATAATAATAATAATAATAATAATAATAATAATAATAATAATAATAATAATAATAATAATTTTGTCGAATGCCAGCAGGTTGTCTTTTATGACATTTCTGATTTTGTTCCCTGACATTGGAGTAATTGCAACCCACTTCCGAAGTTTGGGCGCCTACAAGGCGGGGTTACGTTACCCGGATGATATGATGGGTGTTAAATGATAATAAAGCGTCAGATGAGTTCTTAACCCAAACTTAACCTAAATTTCAGACCATGCACAAGCACTGGAATAATTCCCTTTAAGGAAAAATTCCTATGGTTTGGCAGGAATCGAACCCGGGACCTCATGAACATTAGTCAGCAATGCTGACCACTAGCCCATGAGGCTGGTCATAATAATAATAATAAATAATAATAATAATAATAATAATAATAATAATAATAATAATAATAATAATAATAATAATAATAATAATAATAATAACAATAGTAATAATAACAATTTATTTAAGGTGAGAAAGTTAAGACCATAAGGCTTTCTCTTCCACTCAACCAGCGAATAATAAAATCATACAAAAATATAACAGTAATGGCGCATTAATAAAAGTTTAAAAAATACAAAAATTACGCTGAATAATCCAGTGAAACATAAAAGGGATAATCAAACTTATAAAAATAACTATTAAGATTGTAACATTCTGTAGGAATTAAAGAATTCTTCGAGATGAAAATAGATCTTCTGGGATTTTAGGTTCAGAAAAATAGAATCAGAAAAATGTGCATTGTTGAAAATAGGACTTGGTTTTTTTTTGTTTGGAAAAGGGTTCGGGATAAAGAATTCGAGAATATGTCCAGTATACTTCATTACATCCAGATTTTGAGTTCGGATTTTTTTTTGTTCAATGTCACCACTAATACATATCGACATTCTGGTATTCTTTCCTGGCATTGGCGTACTGTAACCTACTACATAGGGAAGGCTGGGTTACGTTGCCCCAATGATATGGATGATGATGATAATGATGCACCAGAGAGGACTTGATATTAAAATTAATCTAATTAGTTAAATATGCTAATGATGACCAGATGATGTTCGGGTCTTAAAGTTTCCTAACATTTGTCTTACAGATGAAAACCCCAAAATAGCCCTCACTCAGGAATCTTGTCCCAATCGGGGATCGAATGCAAATCCGCTGCGTAACAAGGCAGCACGCTACCTCGAGACCACAGCGGTGGACTGAATTCGGAAATTGTATTCTTGAAAATGGTCGGGAACGGTAATTACGTAATCGTCTGTAAAATGGATCGAATTTTTAGAAACAAGTTTAATATATACAGAAAGAGTGAGATAGTGTGTTGTGGTATGCTATATAGGGGATGTCTATTGTATTAGTAATACGGTAAGCGAATCAACTGCACTAGGAGTTAACAACTTAACTCGATACGTGAGTGGAATGAATAGATACAGAGGTCTTACCTTCATGTCGAATCCTGAAGGACTCAGCCATTCGAAAAGGAAAATAGTAAAAGTGGCTGCCTGGATCGCTACTACACCTACCAGCATCCAGGAGGCCGTGTCAAACGGTTCTGTAACAAAACAAATTATATTTATTACAAACATTTGTAAAAAAATGGAGGTAATAGTGTCCTGATTGATTATTATTTTTGTTAAATATGCACAGAGTCCCATTCAAACCTCCCACACTTTAATTAATCACAATTCACAAATTGTGCAGAATTATGAAATGAGGTTGATATTAAAGAAAGAGACTCAAAGAATTTTGTTTCCATTGTTTGCAGTTAATTCTATCTGTCGCATGTTGAAGAACAATGCCATTAAACAAAATGAGGACTCCTCACAAACGCTCACGCGCACGAAGAAATTTAACATAGGCTCAATTCTGAAAATGCGTACTATTATGCATTACAGGGACTCTTGATATCCCAACTCCATTAAAAAAACGTTAAACAGAAAATATATAAAACTATTATTCTACCAGTTATATTATATGGATGCGAAACATGGACTCTTACTTTAAGAGAGGAAAGGGGATTACGAGTAATTGAGAATAAAGTTCTTAGGAAAATGTTTGGATCCAAGAGAGATGAACAGACAGCTGAATGGAGAAGACTACTCAACAGTGTACTAAATGGTCTTTATAGAAAGTCAGATATAATAAGAACAGTTAAGTCTGCGATGGGCAGGACATGTGGCACGAATGGGGAATGAAAGATGTGCGTGGAAGCTTCTCGTAAGGAAACCAGAGGGAAAATTCCCTGTTGGTAGGCCAAGAATGAGGTGGGGAGAAATATATTTGAGGGAAGTAAGTTATACAGGGAATGATTGGAAAACATTAGCTCAGGATAGGGATGTATGGAGAGCTGATGTCCGCACGGCCATGTACCTACGGATTCAATAATACCAGTGAGTTAGTTAATGTCGCGTGAGTGTGCAATCTAGTTCTAGTGAAGAGGTTAAAGACAACAATTTCAGACTAAGAACCCACTGTACCGGACAAATACTTAATTTTCCGTTAATAAGTGTGTTTTAATTTGAGGGGTATAGGAGAAAACCAGAGAAGTCATTATTTACTTGAAACTAGAAAACGTACCTTGTGTGTAGAACATACATACTAGGTAGTTTCTACTGACAATCGTCCGTAACGATAAAATACGTTAAAAATTGTAAAGCTGGACCACTGAGATTTCAGGTACCAACAAGATTTTTTGACTCATGAGTACCAATGCAGTTTTTAAATGCAGTGTTTTATCGTGTTTTCAAATATGTATTCGGACTTTCTGTGAGACAAGGCTGCCTCCTATTCCCAACACTCTTTGCAATTTATATCAATGAAGTAATGTGTTGCTGGAACAAGAAATATACATTTGGAATAAGAATATCAGAAAATAGAAAATTAAACACCATATTGTTTGCAGATGACCAAATAATAATAGCAAATTTCGAAGATAATCTACAGAAAGGTCTGTATGAAGTTAACAAAATTACACAAGAATATGGATTAAAGATATCTACAGAAAAAAAACAAAAATTATGGCATTTCAAGGTGTAGATCCTGTCAGAAGTAAAATTGTACTGGACAATAAAATTTTGGAGCAGGTGAATACTTTTACATATCTAGGATGCAATATCTCATATGAAGAAGAAAAGGATGTAAATGCAAAAATATCTAAATTTTTTAAAAATTTTAGGGTTAATAAATTCTATCTTCAAGCCACAGTTAGTCCAAAAGCATTCAAGACTGAAAGTGTATAAAACACTGGCTCTTCCAACTCTTTTGTATGGTAGCGAAGTATGGACGTTGAAACAGAAGGATATACAGAGACTTAGATCTGCTGAAATGAGATATCTTCGGAGGACTGCAGGATACACACTACTAGATCACAACAAAAAATGAAGACATCTTAGAAGAATTACACATGGAATCTTTAGAAAACAAAATTTCTGATTATAAGTCAAGATGGATGCAACATGTTCATGGAATGGAAGATCATAGAATACCCAAACAAATGCTAAGATATCAACCTGCAGGAAGAAGAAGACCAGGACGTCCACTCAAAAGACTTTTGGATGGCGTTTCTCTTGAGGCCGAAACAGATCAACAAATGGCCTAAATTCGTGAATGTACTATGATGATGATGATGACTTTCTCCATCACCCAAAGTTTTTTTATTTCAATTTCAATTAATGGATTTAAATAATTATTTTTTTAATAAACTTTTTTCGTCCATATGCCCATTGTAAAATGTAAAACGGGGAACACTTTGATCAGGATATTTCAGCTATGGAAAAGAGATATCAAGGCAAATGGAATCTTATTATGCTGGCCGTTTATTGTTGGACCATCAAGAGGGATGCTCCACAGGCGAAATATAGCAGAAAATCGTAATTTATTACTTTGTAGGTGAGTCCGAATGTTTGAATATTGTGTAGTTACGAATGTAGAAAATATTAAAGTGTTTGAAATTATAAATTCCTGTCTCTCGGAAACCTTGCATGATGGAGAAAAACCGCTATCATATTTGAATTCAGGAGAAAAAAAATACTATCAGAATCACATATTTTTCTTTCTGAAACAAAAAAAAAAGTATCTTTTTTTGTTGCTCAGTGTAAGTTTAACCATATATTTCAACCTTAACGGTGGTTCAATATGTATTTTATAAGTATTGACATACATACCATGGAGAAGAACTAAAACCAGTTTTGAATGCACTTATTTAGGAACAAAATTAGACCATTCAGGCGATAACACAATGGAAATTAAATATAGAATCACACAAACAAAACAAGCAATAAATGATCTGAACTCTGTTTGGTGGAGCAAGAATATTACAAAAAATAGAAAATTACAAATAGGCTATATCAAACCATAATTCAGAGCATTTTAACACATAGTGCTGAAGTTTGGCAAATTCCTACCAGGGAAGTGAAAAGAATTTTAAGTACAGAAATGGATGTTTTAAGAAGATCAGCTGGAAAAACTAGAATGGATAGAATACGAAATAAAGAAATAAGGGAAATTATGGGTGTACAAGAGGTGCCGAACATCATAAACATTATAGAAAAGAAAAGATTACAGTGGTATGACCATCTCAAAAGAATGCCAGAGCAAAGATTGCCTAAAAGTGTTATGGAATGGATCCCAATGGAAAGAAGGAAGAGAGGGAGACCAAAGAAAACTTGGATAGAAGGAATACAAGAAGCTATGAATATCAGACCATTGGAGGATGATCAATGGATGGACAGAGAGGAGTGGTGTTTGGTTTCCGGAAGATGGCGGCAGCTGTCATGATACCGTAGGATGATGTTGATGACATACCTTCCTTACTTACTTAAATTCCAAACTTTGGAAGTATGTTAACCCATCATTAAACTGCATATTTTACTGTTTCACACTTCTGAATGTTAGTGTTTTCCATAACCAACTAGCTAACTAACTCATTGGCACTATCGAACCCGTAGGTTCATGGCCGCGCGGACATAAGATCTCCATACATCCATATCCTGCGCTAATGTCTTCCAATCATTCCCAGTTTAATAAACTTCCCTCAAATCATAGTTAATATTATTCTCCCACCTGATTCTTGGTCTATCAACTGGGCTTATTCCTACTGGTTTTCCTATAAGAAGCTTCCATGCACGTCTTCCATTACCCATTCGTGCCACATATCCTGTCCATCCCAGTCTACGAGACCAACTGTTCTTATTATATCTGGCTTCATATAAAGACTTCCCTCAAATTATAGTTAACTTTATTCTCCCATTCTTGGTCTACCAACTGGGCGTTTTCCCTCTGGTTTTCCTATAAGAAGCTTCCATGCACGTCTTCCATTACCCATTCGTGCCACATGTCCTGCCCATCGCAGTCTACGAGGCATAGCTGTTCTTATTATATCTGGCTTCCTATAAAGACCATGTAGTTCATTGTTTAATAGAATTCTCCATTCATTCTTAAATACTCGTAATTTCCTTTCCTCCCTTAAAGTAAGAGTCCATGTTTCGCATCCATATAATATAACTGGTATAGAGAATCTGGTTTACTAGTTGAACAAGGAATTTATTAGACCAAAATGAAGATACATACAATGCTATTTACAAATATGGGTCGCACGGGCAGTAAGCCGTATGTGCTGTTGACAGAATGTTACAATGAGTTGATGTTTGGTAATAATATACTTAAAACAAAAAAGAAAACACAATAATATTACAATTAGATAATAATACAATTACATTATACATTAACTTAGTTAATTAGAATTATTAAGAAGTAATGTTATTGCAATTTGTTAACATATTTATTTATTCATGAATGAGCGTTGTTCTTATTTTCCGCGTTTTGTCCAGAAATCTACCCATGTTTATCCAATTTTCTGGGCTTACCAATAACACGTAGCATGCCAATCTTTCACGATTTAAATTTAGAAATCTTTCCGGTAATAACTGACGCCTCCAATGTTCCAAATCGTTACATTTTCCTAATATATGTATCTCGTCTTTAATGCTCCCGCACATTGGACATAGTCTCATATCGTGATCGTCGCTAATTTAAAAAAAAATCCATGCCCCTAATCTGAACCAAGCAAGCCCTGATCTCTCTTTAAATCCTAGATTGAGTATATAAGATTCTTTTCCGCAAACTTGTTTTAGGTCTCTTTGTAAAAGCAGTGATCGTTTTCCCGCACATTCGGCCAAAATATTTTGTCGGTTTATATCTATGTACCTCCTTCTTATTTTACTCCACACATTTTTGCGATTTTAGTCCCTTTTCCCCAACCCATCCCAATCTTTTGGAGTTCTCTCCTAACCTCGTCTGCCCAGAATTTCATATTTGCGTTCCTAATTTGGTGATCGTAACAAATTGCTCTGAGCATTGTTAGTTCGCCTTTAACTAGGCCTAGGATTTTTATGTACTAAAAGTTAAAATTACATTATTGTATAATTAAAAGTTAGACTTACGACTGTCTTTTGTTTTGGTTTCACAAACAAACAGTTGAATAGTATAATGAGAATAAGAAATTTTACTTTCTTTTATCTTGGCTTCACACACAAACAGCTGACAAAAAAAAGTGATTTAGTTTCAAACGCTACCGTCTGAGTAAATTCGCCCGTATTTTGTTTGTATAAGTATCGATACATTTAAACGCATCCATAGTCATAATGAAGTTACCAAGCTTTCCATGCACGCTATACAGTCTTGTAGTTCTGCCTTAATCACATTCTAGCTAAAGCAGTTATATAGGAATAACTTTTTTTTACCCCTCATTTTAATTTATGATCTCGCCGCTATGACGTGATTGGCCCTGAAAACCAATTTGCATTGGGGATGATTTAAATGACAAAGAAACCGCGCTGTGACGCAACAAGTAAACCTAGATCCTGATTTACACAGTCATATGTTTGTCTGTTGTAAACAGAGCTTTACAACGTTCGCCATTCAGATGTATGGGTATTTGGATTTCCTCTTAGTGTTGACAGGGCCAATTAATCCGATAAACATATTCAAAATAGGGCTTCTTACACACATGCGATTTTCTAACATTCCTATATGTTACGATTAATCGAGCAATGGACATTCAACTATAGTTTATCCTCTCATTTTAACCACAAAGGGCTATATATTTATGTTTAAATTAAATTATTGTGCAATTTAAATATTATTATTAATAATTCATCTCATTTATTGATATAATTTTATTCCGAACTAGCTAATATCCGGTATGCGCTGCTCCGCCTGAATAATTGAGGATTATTTTTAAATTTTCGTTTCAGCTGTACTCCTACACCTAACAGTTCTTCTTCTTCTTCACTTCACGTGCTAGGCAAAATGCCTGTTCCGCCTCACAGTTGTTTTGTCGATCTTTTCACTGGCCTTCCTACATTCCTTGAACCTCTTGGCTTGTAGTTAAATGCTGCTTTTGGTAATCTTGTTTCGTTCATTCTTTCTACATGTCTAAACCATTTTTCTCGATATTCTTTGATTTTATCATTTAATGGATAATGGATATATATTTAACTCTGTTCTTATATCTTCATTCTTTAACCGATCCATTCTTGTGCTGCCTTTTGTTCTTCTAAGGAAATTTATTTCTACGCTTAGTATTCTACTTTGTAACTTTTTTGTCATTACCGAAGTTTCACTCTCATAAAGTAATGCAGGATCTGCCAATGTTTTATAAAACTTCAATCTAGTATCTCTTCATGTTTTGTTCTTTAATGTTCTATGTATATTTCCACATATAATTTGAAATCTTGAGAGTTTCACATTTATGCCTCTTTAAGTTTTTGTGTTTATAGTAAAATTACAACTCAAATAATTAAAATTTGTTACTTGTCTATTATGATTTTTGATCTTATATGTTTACTTCCCCAAAACGCCATTATTTTCGTTTTTTTCCTTTGATAATTTAAAATTATATTCTTGGCATAACTAATTTAATTAATATAATGAGTCCTGCAAATTATTTTCATTTCTTGAATAATCACCACTTCGTCAGCATACATTAAAACAATTAATATTTTAAAACTGTCCATTCTTATACCTACATTAACATTACTTTTCCAATTTTAGAATATGTCATTAATATATAAAGTAAAAAAAAGGGTAGGAGATAAACTACACTTGCCTTACACCTCTATTTATTAAAATTGGTTCGGTCTTTGACACCTAACAGTTTTGAAATATAATAGATAGCAGATAAACACTCGCCGTACCTGAAAACCTGTAGGTATGTAAAAAGGTATACATTAAAACGAACCAAACACGGCGGGTGCTACAGTCATTTTTTAACTTCTAATTTCTGGTAAACCCCTATTTCGAAGGGTCGGATTTCGCTTCTTTTTTAAAAATATATACTTCAGTTTATTTCAGTACGATATTCTGGGTTTCGATGTGAAACATCGAAAACTGCGACTGCTAGAGCTATTTTTAAATTTTCGTTTCAGGTGAACTCATGCACTTAATAGTTTTAGAACATAATACATAGTGTAGAAGCCGTCTCCACGAAAAAAAATACATATAAGTGTCAACTGTGAAAGCAATCGGTGAAGAAATTTCAGAGATTTAAGATTTTAAACAAACTAATATTTACATTTTTATTTACGTAGGGTAACATAGTGGTACCCTTGAAAGAGGTAATCCATTCCAGGGAGTAGGCGCCCCTGCCCTTTTGTGAGCTCCAGGTCCCACTCGCCCAGAGGGTAGTACCTGGGTAGGGCCCCGTCCACAGGGTTACGTGGGGAGAAGAGAAGTCCCCAAAGCCGTAGTGAAGGCAACTTCTCTAGGAGAACGAACACTCCGAAATTGCAGTTCCCTGTCCTCCAGGAAGAGGGGTTTGGCTAGAGGCTGGTAACCTCTACTAGTAAAAAATAACTTACTCATAAATTTCAGCAGAAGAAAAGCCATCCAAAACAATAACAAAATACAAACCTAAAGGCACTCGAGATGTGGGCAGATCTAGAAAGAGATGGGCTGAAGTCGGAACGGGTCAACAGACCTAATCCATGAAAGCAGATGATGATGATGATGATTTATGTAGAGATAATTAGTTTATGTTCTATGATTTGATGTAAGAAATTCATTTCTTCAGTGGAATTTCAATTTCTTTATCTGTATTTGCATAATTAAATACTTTCGGTGTGAAAAGTGTCTTCTAATTTCCTTCCATAATTGACATAAAGGGGCACGACTGGGAGTTCCTGTGACGCAGCTTTGGATCTTAAGTGGTGAAGGTAAAAGTATGTTCTTGCCACTCTATTGTGAGTCTAGGATCCTTTTGAATATCTATTAAATTAGAACAACAATTTTATAAATTCCATATTAATATCTGTTACGAATGCATAGAGTATTTGCATATATATTTAAATGTTTCCTATAAAAACCACAAAGGGATTGAAACAAGGGTGCAACTAAAGAAGAAATAAAAAATACAAATCCCATAAATATTAATGATATTCAGTCAAATAAAAAGGTTATTACAATACTACTTGTATTAATAATACATACCTCCCATTCAATAAAATAGATTAATTCATTTGCAGTCTTTCACCAATTTTATTTAATATTTATGTAGAATCCATATTAATGAAATGGAAACAAAGCTGCAAAGGTATGGGGATCCCAATAGGTAACAGATTTTTGCTGACATTACAATTTGCCGATGATCAACTGGTTTTAGCGCAAGACAAATTTGATATGGAATTCATGATAAAAAGGTTGAAAAGCACATATGAATCATGGGGTCTCACAGTAAATTTACAAAAAAACAGAATATCTGGCAATAAATAGCAATGAACGAGAAAATTTAATATTGTAAGAAAGAATCCAAATAAAGCAAGTGAAACAAACTAAATATTTGGGAATAATTATGGATAACATTGAAGGTATAGGCAAAGAGAACATAAAACACAGAATTGAATTGAGTAGCAAAATAATATCATCGTTAAATTCCATATGGTGGGATAAGCATATTTGGAAAGACACAAAAAAATATATTGGTAAAACATTGGTGGAATCTGTTGCAATGTATGAAAGTGAGGTATGGACAACCAATAAGTACTATAAGAATACACTAATAGCACTAGAAATGGATTATTTACGGAGAAGTGCCAGAAAGTCTAGATTAGAACATGTCACAAATAAGGAAATTAGAAACATAATGGGATCAGAAGAAAACATAATTGAAAGAATTGAGGAGAAGGAATTAAAGTGGTTAGGACATGTCTTAAGAATGGAAGATGAGCGATGGCCAAAGCAACCATATGAATGGCATCCGAACAGAAAGAAGAAAAGAGGGAGACCAAGGTTAACATGGAAGGAAAACATGAAGACAGTAATGCAAGCTAGAGGGCTAAGCATCGAAGATGCCCAAGACCGTAGGCTTTGGAGGTTTGGCACGGGAAGTCGGCAGCAGCTGTAAAAACCCGAAGATAGATAGATAGATTATTTTGATTATTCCAAATAAAAACAGCTGTTGAAATAAAGCACTTAGACATATTATATTTCAGGACAGAATTTTGACTTATGTCAGGAACAAAGTTTTCAAGGCTAACTGTAAAATCTCTGCATTTAGACTAATGGAATGGGTAATACAGTTAGTTGGAGATGTAGGTAAAAAGCTTAGTATATAACCCTGGTAAATAGGGGGCCTCGGGTCTGTCTGTGGAAGAGTAGCTGATGGGTAAGTCTACATACTATTTTTCTTAATAAATTCGCTAGAAACAGTTAGAAATGTAGTCAAGTATTTTGAATAGTTCAATATTTTATGTCTAAGTGTCGGAGTTACCAGATAATTATTAAAATGTAATTTTGGATAGATTTATAAACCCCTATCTCCCTCTCTGGATTCCCAAGAAAGTTCGAATGTAGGTTTTCTTAAAATAAGCTTAGATTAGTTATTTAGGGTTAGAATACTTAGGGTTATTGTAATCATTATTCTCTAGAAATAAAATAATTTAAATTAAGAATCCATTTATTTATGTTCGAAAACACGTATGCCTTTATAACTTATACATCCACATACTAACGATCGGCTAGAACCTCATGCTACCAAAATTCCAAGTCCCGAAGGTCCTTTAAGCCCTAAGTAAACCTACAGTTTGTAATAATATCACATTTATTTGAATTTAATTATTTATTTAGTTTCGTTTTTATTCATTACTAGCGTACCCGGCAGATGTTGTCCTGCCCGAATGTTCGGTTGTCATGTCATGGGACGGTGCGATAAAAATGTTACTTTTTACCACAAAATTCAGAAATTAAGACATAATTAGATATTATAAAAACGTTCGCAAGAAAACCTCTTACAGCCTTCTGTTGTGGCTCAAGAAGTGTGAATGATGACGTCACATAGTCATGAACATTAGAATTGTAACCTCCTTTGCAGATAAGCTAAGAACCGCCATATAACAATTATATTAGAGTGAAAAAAAAAAAGATAAATTGATGAGAGTGAGTCAAAACAGTTCCCCCCCCCCAGCTAGATTTCATTTCTGACCCATACTGGCCGACATTCCATAAGAATTTCCCCCCCCCCCGTAGAGACTCGAACTGTAGTTCTGCGCCAAGACTTCTTGCCTTAACCACTCGGCTACGGCGCGAGACTCGTGGTATCAATGAAAGACAAAAATGATTATTATGAGTTATCCGTAAGAGATTAGGGACTCTTGGTATCAATGAAAGACAAAAATGGTTTTTGTGATTTATCCGTAAGAGATAAACATAAACATATGCTGTCGCGGACTTTTTTGTAGAGCTTTTTGAGATATTCAATTCTGTGTACATTAATTTTCTGTATTTTTTTATGGTTTAGGCAGCGTAAGCCATTTAAGCCTCCAAAGAGCTACTTTTTCACGTTTTTCACTACAAAGGGCAATTTTTAAGACTGTAGAAGTTGCGTATCACAACACTCTTATTGCCTATGTTCATCCCGGGAATCTCCTGAACATTTTGCAAAAAACCCCATCACAATCGGATCAACGGTATGGCCGCGCATAAAGTATGAACAAACAAATATACAAACAAACAAACATTAATTTTTATATAAATAAGATGTTGTAAAGATACCTTTTTTCAATATTGCATTCTAATTTATTAGATTAGGCTTGGGAAATATAGAGAATTAAACGGAAATAGACTGGAAACATTTTAGAAAACTAAGGTTCTTAACTAGATAGCGGAAAATAAATCAACCGTACGTGAAGGTAAATAGGCTACTACTAAACTAGTTTTTATCGTAAGAGGGTTGTTGTGTACGTAATCACAGTACTTGGGAGGCATACAAACCTCATGCTACAGTCAGATTTAACCCAGGAAGTTACTGTGTGTTTGGAATAGGGAACTGGGTTGCCATTTTAACGGTATTTTCTTGAGAGAAATCCTTAAATAAAACTGAAGTATGCAACACGGCAGGTACAGAGTTGTAAGTTGTTGCCGTCCGAACCACCCTCACTTAAAGAAAAAAAATAGTTACCACTGTCATTGAGCTAGTGCGGACCTGTACTATCCTGCATGAAAGTGTCGAATCTTATATTTACTAGAAAACTAGTCTGTATGCCGTAAAAGTAAAACTATATTTTTTAAATGTTTAGTACATACATTTGGAAAAAGTACAGCTAACCTTGCCTCTCCAGCCCTCCTTAAACCAATACCGCTATTATGAGTTTGCTAACATCTACCCCCTGTACGTAGGAGAAAACTGGTTTAGCCCATAAGATCTGTAGTAACTTCCTAGGTTGAATTAGAGTGTAGTCTATGCGTAGGCGTACAGCATGTGATATTATGTATTAGGTTTAAAGATATATACAAAATTTTCATGTGTCCAATATTAAGACTCCTAACTGGCAATCTATCATCATTCATCCTCTTCAAGTGTCTAAACAATAAATTGTAATGTTTTATTTCCCACAAATTGTACAATTGTTTTGTTAAAGTTAATTTTTTTCTCGGTAATGCTGTATCACATCCTGTCTAGCATCGTGCAGATCTTAAAAACTCAATTTCTGTAGATTGCTTACAGCACTTGTAAACCGTAAAAATTGCTTTTATTTTATTTTTTCCGTTGCCTATTAATGATATATTCTTCAGAGATAGATGTCCTGTTGCAAGTCTGTGCCGGCAAATTTTGTCACAAAAATGTAATTATTCTACATTTATTTCGAAAATTTTATCGCATTTTGTTATCTTTGAGAACGGGTTGGTCTAATCACAACTGGACACAGAACTTATTTTAAAGTTCTAAAATAGTATTCATGTTATAATCGACCTAATAATAATAATAATAATAATAATAATAATAATAATAATAATAATAATAATAATAATAATAATAATAATAATAATAATAATAATAATAATAATAATTATAATAATAATAATACTGATGATAATAATAATTACTTTAATAATAATGACAATAATAACAATAATAATAATAATAATAATAATAATAATAATAATTTTATTTATTTTTATACAGATTTTCAATGTTTACACATCTTTCTATGCCTGAAGTTTTATTTTTCTTTTCTACTCGTCCCTATCCATGCACACCATGTCCTCCAGTCCTCTTGTTCTCATTCCAATTCTTATTTCTTGTATCTACAAGTTTCGAGGATTTTCTTTACTTCTTCTTCCAGGTAGGACACCAATCCAATGTTCTTCTGGATAACCTTCATTCTTGCATTCGTCGTACATGTCCATACCAATTTAATTGCTTATATCATATAATGTCCACCGCTGTGGTCTCGAGGTAGCGTGCTGCCTTGTCACGCAGCGGGCTCGGGTTCAATCCCCGGTCGGGGCAGTTTTTCTGGGAGAGGTTTTTATCGGGGTTTTTACTCACCTGTAAGACAAATGTCAGGAAAACTTTAACGCCCAAACGGTCCCCGAAATCATATGACCATCATCACCATCATTATCATCATCATCATCCTTATCATGATCATCGTCCTTCACCGATGTGGAAAGCAACGGGAAGCTACCACACCTACAATTCCCTAGTAAAGCTGCAAGCATAGAATGAAAATGCTATGATTGCAGTGAAGGACCTGCCTTCGGGCAAAACTACGATGGATGGATATCATATAATATAATAATAATAATAATAATAATAATAATAATAATAATAATAATAATAATAATAATAATAATAATTTGGATAGTTTGTGTCCATAAAAATCAGTAATACAGATATATGTTAAATATTTTCTACATGTCTAAGATTTATTAAGTGAAAATTAGGGTTATTTTTATTATAACTTGAGTAACATCATTCAAACAGTCGAGTTTGTATGTACTTTTACATTAAATTAACTGAATGTTACTTTATTCATTATTATATCCTGCGTGTTCCAAAGTTATTTTGGAATGTAATGTTATAATTTATCATTGAAAACAACACTTTATTGTTATGGCTTCTTTATCACGAGTTTTCCGCTTAACCATATACAAAGTGACAATTTAACATACTAGGCTACATTCGGTCAACTGCAGAAACAGTTTGTAATGCTATAAATTGATTCATATGGTTTCTTTCATACGGGCATGTTTCGTGCTACAAATACTGTGTGTTTAAAATCCATTATTTGAGAGTAAATATCTTAAATCATAGGATATATTTATAATCCTAATCTATTTATTTGATTTTATAGTTTCATATTTCCAATTTTGAAGATTTTACACAAACGTATATTCATCGAAATAAGAAATTAAATAAGCTAACTAACTCACTGGCTCTATCGAACCCGTAGGTTCATGGCCACGCGGACATAAGCTCTCCATACATCCATAATCTGAGCTAATGTTTTCCAATCATCCCCTGTATAATCTTCTTCCCTCAAATCATGGTTAATGTTATTCTCCCACCTCATTCTTGGTCTACCAACTGGGCGTTTTCCTTCTGGTTTTCCTACAAGAAGCTTCCATGCACTTCTTTCATTCCCCATTCGTGATATATGTCCTGCCCATCGCAGTTTACGGGACATAACTGATCTTATTATATCTGGCTTCCTATAACGGACATGAAATTTCCTATATCAGTCATATTTTATCAGAATTATGAGAAAACATTTTTTAATATTCTAATCAGTACTATAGCATTAAGTAAATATGATTTTTTATGCTACAAATAATTAAAATATGCATTTCTTTTAAAATCTATTTTAAAGTAAATTAAATTTTATAAATTTTTAAAGAAATTCGCTAAGGAAGTACGAAGTGAGTTTCTTTTAAAGTTAATCTCACAATTGTTACAATGCTAATGACCAGAGATCTCCATACATTCCAATCCTGAGCTAATGCTTTCCAATTACCCCTGTGTAATCTACTTCCCTCATATCATGGTTAATATTATTCGCCCACCTCATTTAGGTCGCTTTCTCCCTGGTTTCCTACAAGGAACTTCTATGCCCTTGTTCATTATGTCATGCCTATCGCAGTCTACGAGACTTAACTCTTCTTACTATATCTGGTTTATCATGAAGATAATGTAGCTCGCTGTTAATTAGTCTTCCCTATTCACATGTTTGTTCGTCTCTCTTTAGTCCAAACATTTCCAAAGAACTTTATTATCAAATACCCGTAATGTTTTCTCCTCCCTTAAAATAAGAATCCACGTTTCGTAGCCATATAATGTAATTGGGAGAATAACGGTACCATATATTTTCAGTTTAATGCTTTTCTGAGAGAAATTAGAACAATAATCTCTACAATGCATAATAGCATGGACTGCCATAATTAGTATGTTTTTAATTATTGTTCCTAGGTATTTTAATTCTATTATATGGGTGCGAAACATGGACTCTTACTTTAAGGGAGGAAAGGAGATTACGAGTATTTGAGAATAAAGTTCTTAGGAAAATTTTTGGACCAAAGAGAGATGAACAGACAGGTGAATGGAGAAGACTACATAACACTGAACTACATGGTCTTTATAGGAAGCCAGATATAATAAGAACAGTTAAGTCCCGTAGACTGCGATGGGCAGGACATGTTGCGCGTATGGGGAATGAAAGACGTGCATGGAAACTTCTTGTAGGAAAGCCAGAAGGAAAACGCCCAGTTGGTAGACCAAGAATGAGGTGGGAGAACAACATTAACTATGATTTGAGGGAAGTAGATTGTACAGGAAATGATTGGAAAGCATTAGCTCAGGATAGGGATGTATGGAGAGCTTATGTCCGCGCGGCCATGAACCTACGGGTTCGATAGTGCCAGTGAGTAAGTAAGTAAGTAAGGCATTTTAATTCAGCCACTTCAAAATTTCCCTCATTTGTCGTTATCTGTCAATTTCCATTGTATTTCTACGTATGACCATATATTTAGTTTTATTGATGTTAAGTTCCAGCTCTATTGCTAATAACACTGAATAACAAAAAAATAAACTTTTTTTTTGTCTCAGAAAGAAAAATATGTGATTCTGATAGTATTTGTTCTCCTAAATTCAAATATTATATCGGTTTTTCTCCATCACGCAAGGTTTCCGAGAGACAGGAATTTATAATTTCAAACACTTTAATATTTTCTACATTCGTAACTACACAAAATTCGAACATTCGGGCTCACCTAGAAAGTAAGAAATGACGATTTTCTGCTATATTTCGCCTATGGAGTATCCCTCTTGATGGTCCAACAATAATCGGCCAGCATATTAGGATTCCATTTGCCTTGATATCTCTTTTCCATAGCTGAATTCTCCTGAGTTAGCTCATTTGTTTTTGTTTTAAAATGGACAAATGGACAAAAAACGTTTATTAAAATATAAATATTTAAATCCATTCATTAAAACTGAAATAAAAAAACTGTGGGTGATGGAGAAATTGCGAATAGATATTTGAAAACACGATACGAAACTGCATTAAGTAAAACTATTAGTACTCATGAGACGAAAATCATGTTGGCCAGTTTAATATTATCTATCTCCTTAATATTTATCTCTCTCTCTCTCTGAGATATGGCAAAATTGAGTATTTCTTTGTCTCATTGGTTTCATTAAAATTTTGCTTTGAGATTTTTAAATATAACTTATTAGCTCAAATCGATTATAGTGTCTGTGTGTTTACAACTAGAGGGTGTACGTCTTGTCATATGTGCTAAGAAAATCTCAGAATATTAATATTTAATAAATATAAAATAATTTTTGTATTAATTTTAATAATGTTTTCATTTATGGCCTCCCAACTAGTTACACATTTTTCAAATTCCTTCTGTGCTCGGTTAAGTTTCTCGACTCCACTGAAAAAAAAATGTATGTATGGCCCTTTAACTTCTGAATCTTTTCCTTTCTTTTTAGTTTCTGTTAACATAATTATGTATTGGTTAAGTGTTTTCATTTCCCGTATGATGTCAACCATTTTATTTTCAATCCCCCGAATATTCCATGTTCCAACAAGAAATGTCCTTTTCCTTTGCTTTCGTCGTCTTCGTTTATTTCCGTGCGGCTTTTTAGCATTGTTGTGTTTGTTGTAACGACTAGGGAGCTGGCTTGATGCATCAACCCCCAATCTGGAGGACCAGGTAATTTTTGTCAAAGTTTTCTTCCTCTAGCCTTTATCAAAACCAATGACGAACTGCTAGGCTGCAGTATCTGTACTCTAGATAAAGGGGCACTTCACAGGATACTATCAGCCGGGAGTACTGAATCCTGGTTTTAACGAGGTTGTTACTCCTCCCCCTCACACATTTCTAACCTGGCTTGGGACATGCTTTGACGAATGCAAGAAGAAAGTTTACCCAGAAAAACATTGAAATGGTGTTCACCTGGAAGAAGAAGAAGAAGAAGAAGAAGAAGAAGAAGGAAAGGAAGACCTCGAAACTCGTTGATGCAAGAAACAAGAACTGGAAATAGAATAAGAGGACTGGAGGAAATGGAATGGATGGATATAGACGAGTGGAGAAAAAATAAATAAAACTTCAGGCAGAGAAAGTCGTGTAAACATTGAAAATCTGTTATATAAATAAAATCATACTCTTACTTACTTACTCACTGGCACTATCGAACCCGAAGGTTCATAGTAAAATTAATCAATAAATTATTAAATATATCATGATAATGACATTTCAACTCGTCCTGAGAACAACCTCGAAAAAAAATATATTGTGTCATATTTGTAGCAAAATGTTATAAATAATAATATAGCAACTTTTATTCTATCCGTCTTCCTCAATTAGAATTGATTTTAATAAAAAATGCCTTGTTAAATTATAAATCATGAAGGCCTTTCAAAAATATGTTTCATCCTCGGCATGCTAATTGGTACTGAAGTAGGTGAATAATTTATACATTACGAAGATTAATCAGATATGTAGGTAAAGAGCCAAACTATGTTTGTCGAATATGTAAATGGATAATCTATAATATGCATTGTAATACAAAATGAAAAAGTGTTTGAAATGGCAGGGATTCGAACCGAATTTTTACTTACCAAGAAAAGCTGTGGGAGATATGATACCAGTTCTCTTGGCCACCAAAATGGCAATGCCAGTCTCCATAAAGGGCACAGTGAAGTCCACAACTGCTTCCCTCTCCGAGTTTATCATCAGTGACGTCATCACCATGTCTGTCTTCCGGTTGACGAGATCCGCTATCAATCCGTTCCACTTCCCGTTCTGTAACCAAGAAAATAATCCGTCAACTTAATCCAGATTCCTAACGATATTTTAGCTTGACAGCGAATAAAATTCAGTTATTAATTATCTAATACCCAGGGTGCGCTGCTACGCCTAAATAAATCAAATATTGAGGGTTAATTAATTACATGGTATAACCTGCGACGAATCCAACATGGCGGTTGCTAGAGTCAATTTTTAATTTCAAATTTCAGATAAAACTTCCACTTCTAAAGGTGGATTTCGCTGGTTTTTGGATAATACATACCTCGGTTTATTCTAAGACGATATTCCTACTTTTGTTGTGAACGATTTTTAAATTTTCGTTTCAGGTGATCTCTTACACCTAATGATTTTAGAACATAAGGAATACCTGCTGAACATTCGCCGCATTCGAAACCCTGTATATACAAATTTTCACGAAGATCGGTTAAACGGTTTAGAAGGACAAACAGACATACATTTGTTTATCTAATAAAAATATAACAATGACTGTTTATTTGTTTGTTTTTCATACTTTATGCGCTGCCATACCGTCCATCCGATTTTGTAGTGCTTTTTGTAAAATGTTCAGGAGATTCCCGGGATGAACATAGGCTATAAGAGAGTTGTGATACTCATTTCCTACATCTTTAAAACGCTCTTTGTTGTGAAAACGTGAAAAAAGTATATTTTTGGGCGCTTAAATGACTTGACTTGATCCGACCTATACTGACCCAACCTAACCGAATATGACCTGACCGAAACTAATGTAACCTAACATAACTGAACATAACCTAACATAACCTGAAACTAACTTGAACCTAACCTAACCTCAACCTAAATTGAATCTAACCTGAACCTTACCAGACGTATCCTGAACCAAACCTAAACCTAACCTAAATCCAACATGCACATAATCTGAATCTAACTTGAACCTAAATTCAACCTAACATGTATCTAACCTGACCTAACCTGAACTTAAACTAATTTGAGCCTAATCTGAACCTAACCTGAACCTAGACTTAACTAAACCTGAACCTGACCTGAACCGAACCTAACCCGAACCTAAATTTAACCTAAATTGTACCTAACCTGAACCTAATTTTAACCTAACCTCAACCTAACTTGAACCTAACCAGAACCAAACCTCAACCTAAATTGAATCTAATCGGCACCAAACCGAACCTGAACCGAATCTAAACCGAAACAAACCGAACCTAAATTAAATCTAAACTGAACGTACAAAGAACTTACACTGACCCTAAACTGAAGCTAACATGAACCTAACACGAACCTAACCCGGAACTAAACCAACCGAGCTTAATCCAACCTTAAACGAACCTGAACCGAACCAAAACCGAACCTATACTGAACCTAAACTGAACCTACACTGAACCTAAACTGAAGCTAACACGGACCTAAGCCGAAACTAATCGGAACCTAACCCAACCGAGCTTAACCCAACCGTGCCTAACCTATCCTAACCTGAACCTAGCCCGAACCTAACCTGAATTCAAACCCGAAACCAAACTCGAACCCAGAACAAAAAACTCTACAAAAAAGTGCGCGACAGCATATGTTTATCTTTTAAGGATAACTCACGATAGCGATTTGTGTCTTTCATAGATGCCAAGAAGATCGGGGCAAGCACGTGCTGCCATACCGTTCATCCGATTGTGAAAGGGCTTTTTGCAAAATGTTCAAGATTTTCCTGGGAAGTTTATAGGCTAATAGAGAGTTTTAATGCCCAAGCCCTTCACCTTAAAAATCACTATTTGAAATGACAAACGTGAAAAAAAGTAGCTTCTTATATACTTAAAAGGCTTACACTGCTTTAAGCATAAAAAAACACAAAATTAATGTACACAGAATTGAATATCTCAAATATTCTACAAAAAAATTTGCGACAGCGTGTATTTATATTTTACTCACAATAGCGATTAATGTGTTTCATTGATGCCAAGAAGATCGGGTAAGTAGATGCCCGGGCAAGTACTGTAGCGCACGGCGGGTATTCTTTTACGGATAACTCAAAATAACGAGTTTTGTCTCCCAGCTCATTTATGCCAAATACATCGGGATAAGTAAATTCCCGGATAATACCGTGTAATCAGCACGGGGTATCTAAAAATAATTGCGATATGGCTTTAAGTATAGTGATTGCCTGAATATTAAATTTTGGAAGATGAAACTTTATTTACTTTTTTGGATTGTATGAGGGGTAGTTTGGAAATATAATTAATTAGTTTGTTGGGCGTTTTATCTGCAATAACGAAGAAAACAGATTTATAATTATTATTTTTCCATTTACTTATTCAAGTCAACATAAAAACACAATTTTCGACTTTCAGCTAATTTTTGCCAAGAAGATCGGGATAAGTAGATACTTGGGTAATCAGCACAGGGTATATAAAAATAATAACGATATCTATCCATAGCAATTCTGCCCGAGGGCTGGTCATTCACTGATAGCATAGCATTTTCATGCTATGTTTTGCAGTTTTACTAAGGAATTATAGGTGTGGTAGCTTCCCGTTGCTTTCCCCACCGGTGAAGGATGGATATGATGATAATGATTATGGTGATGGCCGGATGATTTTCGGGGAACGTTGGGCCCTAAGATTCCTGACATTTGTCTTACAGGTGAGGAAAAACCCCAAAAGAAATCTCATCCAGGAAGCTTGTCCCGACCGGGAATCGAGCCCGTGCTGACTACCCGGCATTGCCCGGGAATCTGCTCATCCCAATCTACTTGGCATAAGTGGGCTGAAGGACGAAAATTAATGTGTTTTTATGTATAGTTGAATAAGTAGAAGGAACAGTTTATATTACAATTATTTTTATATACTCCGTGCTGATTACCCGACGTTACCTGGGAATCTACTCATCCCAATCTTCTTGGCATAAATGAGCTGAAAGACGAAAATTAATGCGTTTTTATGTTTAGTTGAATATGTGAAGGGAAAAATGATTATACATGTTTATTGTAACTATTTTAAGATACCCCGTGCTGATTACCCTGCGATGTCCGGTAATCTATTTATCATCCCGAACTTCCTGGCATAAATGAGCTGAACGACAAAATTCGTTTACTCTGAGTTATCCATAAAAGAATTACGCGCCTTGCGCTTCTGCGCATGCCCAGTATTTTACTTATCCCGATATTTTTGGCAAATACAAAGATGTTTATTCCGAGTTTCCGCAAAAGATGAACATATGCTGTCGCGGAAATTTTTGTAGAGTTTTTTTTTTAATATTCTGTACATTAATTGTTAGTATTTGTTATGGTGTATTCAGCTTAAGGCATTAAAGAGTCGAAAAAAAAATTTTTACAAAGGGCGATTTTTAAGTATGAAGGAGTTGAAAATTACAACTGCTTTATTCATGTTAAGAAACTTTTATGAGCTTGAAAATCTTCGGACTCGGGACACACGGCTTAAAGTCCCTCCCGGAGGCATTGCTCCTACATTTTTTGTCCTAAAAAAATTCTTCGACCCCGGCCGGATTTGAACCTGCAAACCTCGGGACCAGAGGCTAAAACGTAACCAGTAGTCCACCACGGCCGACTGAACATATATATATATAACTAAGTCACTGACACTATCGAACCCTTAGGTTCATGGCCGCGCGGATACAAGCTCTCAATATATCCCTATCATGAGCTAATATTTTCCAATCATTTCCTGTATAATCTACTTCCCTCAAATCATAGTTAATGTTATTCTCCCACCTCATTCTTGGACTATCAACTGAGCGTTTTCCCTCTGGTTTCCCTACAAGTAGCCTCCATGCACGTCTTTCATTCCCCATTCGTGCCACATGTCCTGCCCATCGCAGTCTACGAGACTTAACTGTTCTTAGTATATCTGGATTCCTATAAAGACCATGTAGTTCACTGTTATGTAGTTTTCTCCATTCACGTGTCTGTTCATCTCTCTTTGGTCCAAAAATGGTTGAAGATCGAGAAAAATCCTCCCCCTTCGAGTGTGGACTTGACTCTAAAAATTCTGCTCAACTACCATTTTCGCTTCGATTCTTCCTAATCTAGTTACCTTCTTAATTTTTTTGTTTATTCTCAAATACTCGTAATCTGCTTTCCTACCTTATAATGAGAATCCATGTTTCGCATCAGTATAATATAACTGGTGGAACAATACCTATATACATTTTCACATTAATTCTTAATAATTATATATAAATTAATTAATGTATAATGCAATTGTGTTATTATTTAATTGTAATATTACTGTGTTTTCTTTACGTAATTGTAATTTTATGCTTTTTTTAGTGTATAATGCTATTATGTTATTATTTAATTGTAATATTATTGCGTTTTCTTTATGTAATTGTAATGTTATTGCTTTTTTTGTTGTTGTTTATTTTTCTTCACACTAGTAGCAATTATTACTTTATTGTAACGGACTGTCAACAGCACGTACGGCTTACTGCCCGTGCGACCCATATTTGTAAATAATATTGTAAATATCTTACTTTTTGTCTAATAAAGTCCTACTACTACTACTACTACTACATTTTCAGTTTAACATTTTTTGAAAGGAGTTAGGACGTCAAGAGTAATGCATAATACGCAGCACGCATTTCCAGAATTGAGTGATGTTTAATTTCCTTGTGCATTTCATTCCTATTTGTGATTATTGTTTCTAGATATTTCAATGCAACCACTTCCTCAAAATTTACTTGGACAAAATACTATAATATTTACTATGCGTTTTAGATTTCCTTTAGCTTTAAACATGTTTACTTTGTATTGAGTTTGTTAAAGAAGCGATCTCTTTTTTTTTCTTTCACATTTAAGTTGAAGGAGGATTGTGTGTGCCACTTCTTGGTAAATGTAATTCTATGTGGTTCTTTGTTCATTTAGTAGCCATAGTCCAGTTCGTGGCGAGATTTACAAGAACATCGTGCCGTCTTATTCTTTAATATACCAACTGTGTTTCTCTTCACATACAGAGAAAATGGTTTTATAACAAATATGTCTGCGGATGTCCTCCTCTTGGCTTTGAGTAAGGACCCATCCGACGAACTTTCTCACTGCTTGATATGGCTGTTTTTCTGTCCAAAACCGTAGAGGAGGCGGCCAGTTCATATCACCATTTAGTGCAGCCTCATTTAAGTCTCTTCGTCTGAATATATATATATATATATTCTTTTTGAAAATTTATGTTAATTACTAAGAAAACCCTCACTGATGAGGAAAATTCCAAAAATGAATGAATTAATATAATAAATTATATAATTCCCCCCATGGATTATCGCCTCATCATGGTGGAAGGGCCCAGTACTCAATGATCCACATGTTAATTGATAATGGAATGTATTGCCCTTTTTTTTAGAAGAAAGAAAATACATGTGCATTTACATTGCGCAAGGGCCTGCTTGGCCGTACGTGCATTATTTTTCCATGAAAAAATAAAAATCATAATATAAACAATTACGTACAAATACATCTGTATCAAAAACAATAATGCGCCATAGATAAGTAAAATCATTGTCTACACTATATCACAATAATACATATCTACACTCATCCATGAAAAGACCGTGTGTATAAATAAAAAAAAGTCTCATTCTGTACATCCGATTCGATTGAGGGTATTTCCACTTTACAGCGGTTGCCCTTTTACCAGCCGGCTGCTGGCCCTTCACATCCACATGTGTCAATCACAGAGGTAGATGATCAACAGCCAGTGTAGGGGTGACATGTGGTTAGCATGTCGAGTCCCCCAGCCGTTATAGCTAGTTCCTCAACCTGGAACCGCTACTTATTGTAGCTACCCAATTGCCTTACGATGCTGGGTGGGCACCGGTCCCATACTGGCCGAAATACCATGAGAAAATTTCTTCCCCCATGGAGACTCGAACCAGAGCAAGTCCCGTAGCTCTGCGCCAAGGCTTCCTACCTTAACCGCTCGGCTACGGCGCGGGACATTCTGTACATTAATAATTAAAAAAATAGCTAGAAAACAAATTAGAAAAAACACACACATACACCCACACACAACCGCACACATATACACACGCGCACGCTCATACCCCCCTCCCCCCGGCCCTGCAGACATCAAATGTACTATCAGACTATTCAATTTATCAAACCTACTTATTATAAAACATAATTAAAGATCGGAAACAAAGGCCATATTTAGATTCTTCTTATTATATATATATATATATATATATATATATATATATATATATCCTTATTGATCTACAATCTCCTCATCTCTTCCTGCATTTTCTTCATGTCCTGCATTTTATACAATTTGACAACACCGCACTGTTCTCGAGAACTAGAAACACGTCTGCACACTACCACGTACAAGACTCGAAGCCAGGAAGCGTTAGCTGGACTCTAGGAAGAGAGGGGAAGCAAAGAATAATGCACAACGGGTGGATGCAGTTCATTAGTTCTGCAACACAACTCATCTAGGAGAGACTACCTTCTCACACCTAGTGAGCAATTATCAACAGCCCTGTTTTATAGTTATACCACCGGGCATAAAATCAATTAATTATGTAATTTTAATTACAATATTTCACATATGTAACAACATAAGTGATTGTGTTTTGGAAATATCATATAGGAAAGCCAGAGGGAAAGTACCAAATAGGCAGACCAACAGGAATGAGGTGCACAAAGAAATCAAACGTAGCCTTAGGTCTAATTCTAGAAATTCATGCTATTATGCATTACAGGGACTCTTTTCATCCCAACTTCTCTCAAACAGTTAAAATTAAATTATATAAAACCGTTATACACCCAGTAGTGTTATATGTATGCGAAACATAGACACTTACTTTAAGGAAGGAGAAAGATTACGAGTATTTGAGAATAAAGTTCTTAGCATTTTTTTTCTTTTCGATCAAAGAGAGATTGAATAACAGTGAGATACATGATATTTATGGGACACCAGATATAATAATAACAATTAAGTCTCGAAGACCACGATGGGTAGGAATGTGGAACGAATGCAGAATAACAGAGGGTCTTGGAAACGCCTTGTAGGAAAACCAGAGGGAAATCTCCAAGGTAGGCGAGAATGAGGTGGGAGAATTACACTAATATTATTTGAGGAATGATTTAAAAACTTTAGTGCAAGATAGGAATATACACAGAGCTTATTTCCCCACGGCAGTGAACCTCCGGGTTCGATGGTGTCCGTCGGTTAGTTAATTATTTAGGTGAACAGGAATGATTAAGTAACACGATTAAATATTTTATGGAAGAGGTATATGTTCATACATAAAAACACTATTTTTATATTTAACATTGTTACATTACTATGGAAATGATCTAAAATACACTGAAGAAAATAATGTCAGACTGGGAAGAAAATAACTTATAATATATTTTCCCACCATACAATTCTTATATTGTTATTATATATAATAAGTCTTTCACTGAAATCATAGCATTTTCGTGCTATGCTTTGTAGCTTTACTAGGGAATCATAGTTGTGCGTTGCTTTTCACCCCGTGGATTATAAGGATGATGATGATGTTCGGGAACCGTATGGGCCTAAAAAGCTTCCTGGCATTTGTCTTACTGGCAAGTAAAAATCCAGAAAAAAAAACTCACCGAGGAAGCTTTTCCAAACTCGGAATAAATTTTATTATAAGTAGGCCAACAGTTGTTTTAATGTAAACGTTTGATTTGAATTAATCTGTTTAATTTTAACAATTTTAATTAAATTTTTAAGAATTTTAGGGTTAATAAATTCTATCTTCAAGCCACAGTTAGTCCAAAAGCATTCAAGACTGAAAGTGTATAAAACACTGGCTCTTCCAACTCTTTTGTATGGTAGCGAAGTATGGACGTTGAAACAGAAGGATATACAGAGACTTAGATCTGCTGAAATGAGATATCTTCGGAGGACTGCAGGATACACACTACTAGATCACAAAAAAAATGAAGACATCTTAGAAGAATTACACATGGAATCTTTAGAAAACAAAATTTCTGATTATAAGTCAAGATGGATACAACATGTTCATCGAATGGAAGATCACAGAATACCCAAACTAATGTTAAGATATGAACCCGCAGGAAGAAGAAGACCAGGACGTCCACTCAAAAGACTTCTGGATGGTGTTTCTCTTGAGGTCGAAACAGGTCAACAAATGGCCTAAATTTGTGAATGTACTGTGATGATGATGATGATGATACTTTTGTGTGTGTTAATACAATCTGAAACACTAAACATTAAAACGATTAATATGCATTAATTTATCGGCTTGTAACAAGCATCTGACGGAGTTCGTATATCGTTATGTTATCGCCTCTCTATGATTGTTGTCCATTTATATAAGATCGGGTGCCACGCGACGATACTTAGCAATGAATAACATGAGGAATTATTATAGTGGCGGTAGTCGACATCTTTGTATTTAATTACAACTTATATAGCAGCTGCTGGGAAACAAACCGAGCCGCTGGACAACTATCATTGTGAGGCTACAATACAGGTGGTGCGCGGAGTAATACTTTCGGAAGTTAAATGTCAAAGGTCAAAGTGTGTTTCTTAGGCTGGAGAGACTATAGGAATTATTAGGAATCATTAAGTACCAGGATTACATATTTATCGAAGAGGTATATGTTCATACATAACACTAGTCTAATATTTAGCATTGTTACGTTGCCATGGAAATTATTTAAAAGACGTTGAAGAAGGTGATATGGCTGACATTTGGAGAAGAGAATTTATAATGCAGTAAGGGCCTACCGTAATAATGCAATTTTTTCTAGCTCTTTATTTCTTTCGCACAATTTTCATTCTCTCGTTTTCCTCGCTTTAACATGTAGGCCTATTCTTACTTAATGAGAACATTAGTGGAGAAATCGATGAAACCGTGTGATTTTCCTCGTATTCTGGAGTCCCTAGCTTAAATCCAGATCTGTTTATATGGTACTATCTAATTAACTATCTCTCTGCCACTATAGAATACGGAAGCTCATGGCCGCGCAGATATGGGCATTCCATATGTCCCTACTCGGAGCCATATTTCCCAATATGTCCCTCTCTCATAGAACGGATAACATTTTAATTCTCCCATCTCATTGTTGGTCTACCTACGGACACTATCCCTGGGTTTCCTATTAAAGGTTTGTTTCATTCCTATTCCAAGTAATACATCTAGCCCTTCACATCCTATAAGACTTAGCGTTTTTGTCTATATATATATATATATATATATATATATATAATATATATATATATATATATATGGTTCCCCACATATATGTACCCAATAGGCAGACCAACAGAAATGAGGCGCACATAGAAATTAAACATAGGCTTGGGTCTAATTCTAGAAATTCATGCTATTATGCATTACAGGGATTCTTGTCATCCCAATCTCTCTCAAAATAGTTAAACTGAAAATATATAAAACAGTTATACACCCAGTGATATTATATGGATGCGAAACATAGGCTCAAATATTATAATAAGGAAACTTAGGTCCCGTAGACTACTCGAAACGAATGGAGAATGATTGGCTTGGAAACTCTTTGTAGGAAAACCAGAGGGAATCGCCGAAGGTAGGCGAAGAATGAGTTGGGAGAATTTTTTTTATTTAATGAATGTTTCTGTTATTTTCATAGAGATCCTGAACTAAAATATACAATTTTTTTCTTCCGCACATCCCGGTCTTGCGTGTCTGCTTCTGAGATATTTCTCTTCTTTAGGTTGTCTTGAATTCCCTTTATCCATGATAGCTTTTTTCTACCACGTTTCTCTTTTCCTGGAGTTATCCATTTCAATACTTCTTTGTTTGTTATAATGAGAACAAGGGACACAGAAACAAACAAAGATGGGAGAATTGCATTAATATTATTTGAGGAGGGATCTGAAAACATTAGTGCAAAATAGTAATGTATGGAGAGGTTATTTCCCCGCGGCCATGAACCTCCGTGTTCGATGGTGTTCGTCAATTGGTTAAATAGTTAGGTTAACAGGAATGATTAAGTAGCACCATTACATATTTTTGAAAGAGCTATACCGTATATGTTCATACATGAAAACACTATTCTTGTATTTAGCATTGTTACGTTACCATGGAAATGATCTAAAAGACGCTGAAGAAAATTATATGGCTGACTAGGAAGAAAATAACTTAGAATGTATTTTCCCACCATAAAATTCTTCTATTCTATAGTGTTCTGCCCTAGGGCAGGTCTTTCACTGAAATTATAGTATTTTCATGCTATGCTTTGCTGCTTTCCTAGAGAACCATTGTTGTGGTAGCTTCCCCTTGCTTTCCACAAAGTGGATTATAAGGATGATGATGTCTAGATGATGTTCGGTGACCGTTTTAGCCTCAAAGCCACCTGACATTTGTCCTACAGGCGAGGAAAAACCCAGTAATGTACTCACCTAGGACAATTATCCTGACCGGGAATAGGTGTTACTGTAAGGAGGCCTAGAGTTGTCTTAATATAAATGTTTGATTTGAATTAATCCGTTTAATATTAACAATAATTTAATTCGTTCTCAGTGTGTTAATACAATTTACAACATTAAGAATTAAAAACGATTTTTGTGCATTAATTTATCGGCTTGTAACAAGCAGCTGACAGAGGTCGTATATCCTTATGTTATCGCCTCACTATGATTGTTGTATATAAAAGCGGTTGCCGGGCAACATTTCTTGACAATCATTAACATGCGCGATTATTAAAGTGGCGGTAGTCAGCATCTCTGTATTTAATTATATATAAACGCTGCAGGACAAAGCGAGTCGCTGGGCAACCATCATAGTGACGTTATAATACACGTGCTGCACGGAGTAATACATTCGGAAGTTAAATGTGTTTCTTAGGCTGGAGGGACTATAGGAATTATTAGGAATCATTAAGTACCAGGATTACATATTTATCGAAGAGGTATATGTTCATACATAGAAACACTAGCCTAATATTTATTGTTTACGTTACCATGGGAATGATCTAAAAGACGTTGAAAAAGAAGATATGGCTGACACTTGGAGAAGAGAATCTATAATGCAGTAGGAGCCTAGACCCATAATGCAATTCTTTCTAGCTCTTTATATATTTCGCAGAATTTTCAATATCTCTTTTATCCTCGCTTTAACATGTAAGCCTATTCTTACTTAATGAGAACGTTGGTGGAGAAATCGCTGAAACCGAGTGAGTTTCCTCGTATTTTGGAGTCCCTAGCTTAAATGCAGATCTGTTTATATGGTACTATCTAATTAACTATCTCTCTGCCACTATAGAATACGGAGGCTCATGGTCACAAAGACATAGTCTTTCCATTCATCCCTACTCGAAGCCATATTTTCCAATATTTCCCTCTCTCAAAGAACAGATAATATTTTAATTCTCCCACCTCATTTTTGGCCAACCTGTCGCATTCCCTGTGGATTTCTTATAAATGTTTCCACGCCTCTCTTTCATTCCCATTCATAGTAATACATCCAGCACTTCGCATTCTACGATACTTAATATTTTGTTCTTATATATGATTTCCCATATAGATCCATAAGTGACCATTGGTATTATAATAGAATGAAACATCTACAGATTTAAATTTTGCTCAATAATTTAGCCTTCATTATGTGATTATAAATATAATAATGTAATTGTACGGAACTGACGTCCGTTGTAATCGATTACATATCGGTTTAAACGTTTTATACCACAGGGCCTAAAATAAATTAATTTTGTAATTTTAGAGAATAATTACAAAGAGTAATGAGATGCCGAAAGGAATTAAACATAGACTCAATTCTGAATAACATGCTATTTAGGCATTGCAGGGACTTTCCTCGTTACAACTTCTGTATGAAAAAATAACTAAATAAAATGCTGTTAAACAGGAAATATAAAAACAGTTAATGTCCCGTTATATTATGTAGATGCGAAACTTTAAAGAAAGGAAAAAAAAAAAAACATTAGGAGATTTAGAGAATATTTATTAGGATATTTTTAGACGAAACAGAATTTATCAGACAGGCGAATAGAGGAGACTACTTAACAGAGAGCTACATGAGTTTTGTAAGAACCAATTAAGCCTCGTATATTGCGATGGGCAGGTCAGAGGCACGGATTGGATTGAAAAACGAACATGGAAGATTTTGTAGGAAAACCAGAGAGAAAACGCCTTTTCTAGTTTTATTCAATAAAGTACGTTTAATTGTGCCACATAGATAATTGAATCGTTGTATTATTCGAAACGTATAATAAAAATTATTTGGGTTTGCAAAAATCTTGTAATAATACAGAGGCAAATCGTCCAGTAGGTGGTAGCCTACAGGAACTATGTGTGAGAATAGCATTAAACATAAATTGAGGACAGTAAATTATACAGGGAATGTTTAGAAATTAGGTCAGGACGGGTATGTATTGGGTGCTTATATCTGATAGGCCATGAAACATTGGGTTCGATAGTGTCCGTTATTGTCTGTCCAGCCTAAGAAACACACTTTAAAATTTAACTTTCGAATGTATTACTCCGCGCAACAAGTGTTCATGGACCTATCAGCTGTTTGTAATAAGCCGACAAGTTAATGAACAAAAATCGTTTTAATTTTTAATGTTGCAGGTTGTATTAACACATACAATGGTTACGTCGAAAACGAATTAAATTATAAACATTAATATTAAACAAATTATTTCAAATCAAACATATAAACTAAAATAAATGTACTTACTGCAATAAAATAAATAGTATATTTCAATGCGAGGTTGGGAAGTTGTTTTTACACAAGGAAGGAAAATGTTTAAAATCCGGGCGATAGCGAGGTTTTTAATTTCGCGAGAGTGTGTAAAACATTTCACTAACGTGCGTTGTACATTATTTTTTGCGCAATGGTGTTTTTAAAAATAATAAATAATAGTAAAAATAGTAATATCTTTGTTGGAAATATTTGCGTTCATTATAAACAACTGTCTGTTCTTAACAGTGTGGGCAATGTTCATTAGTTGAAAGTACAGGAGGCATTGATATAAATTCAGTAAGAAAATGGCGGTAAGTACGTATTTATTGCTTTATATTGTTCCAAATAAAGTTCAGTCAATTTAAAATGCAGTCATTTGTTTCGTGTAATGTATATTAACACTACATTTTGGATATTTTTTTGTGTATATATTGTATGTAGTATACATAGAGGACAGTGGTTTTATTTACCACACGCGATTTGAAAATGTAAAATTACAGTATATTTACTTTATTCAGTATAATTATTTATGTTGAAAACCTCGAAATGTAGGAAATTGAACTTTAATTATGGTCGTCATTGCTGTAAGTACGACAAAACCATCTATCGCGCAAAAAAAAAAAAAAAGATGTATATATCACAATTAAATTCGTCCACCACTATTAAAACAGGTTAGGCCTTTTTCTTACCTTGTTGGACGTTTTCATATTATTTAGCACGTCACTATGGTTGTTGTACATTTATATAAATGAGGGTGACGCGCGACAATGCTTAACACGCGGAATTATTATAGTGGCGGTAGTCGGAATCTTTGTATTTAATTATATATAACAGCTGCGGTGAAACAAAGCAAGCCGCTGGACAACTATCATAGTGAGGCTATTATCCCATTGAGGGTCTTTCCACTTTTCAGCGGTTGCCCTTTTACCAGCCGGCTGCTGGCCCTTCACATCCACATGTGTCAATCACAGAGGTAGATGATCAACAGTGAGGCTATTATACCAGTTCAATTCCCTGCGAACTCTACTTTCAGACACACTGCAGTTAATTTAACTATAGGGTTTCCAGTATAAAAACCGGACACTCTGCGGCTGGCAGAGTGAAATGCGGACGAGGAGAGAGCGCTGCCTGACGGGTGAAACCCCGTGAGGCGTGTCCGGTTTTATATTGGAAGCCCTGTATATCGTTCAATGCAGTGCCAGGATTATATTTCTTAAACTGAAAATTAAACACTATAATTTTTCTCACCACACTTTAACAATTTCCCCTTAGAATGCATTTGATAATAATTTTGATCACACATTTTTATCATCGAGTTAAATTACTAAAAACTCTACGAGAGCCGCCATATTTGTAATGGACATTCAACTTCCTCTCATAGAATCAGTTTAAACAAATGAGAATTTTTAGTTACTCTCCGATCTTCTAAGAAACATGTAGGTATATACTGTATTCTGATCAACTATAGTTAACATAAATAGCTTTGAATATGTAATTCTATTAATCGAGTGTATGATCTATATTCACGCTTCCTCTGAACTATGATTTGGTCATGAACGGATCGCAGTAACTGCGGCAGTTTTGTGCTTCATGGATTACCCGCCCATTTATTTCCCTCAAGTGTGTTTATAGCTTTGACAGAGTATAGTTAGTTAGTTAGTGAAGTTAACAGAAATGATTACGGAACAGGTTTATAATAATAATAATAATAATAATAATAATAATAATAATAATAATAATAATAATAATAATAATAGCTTTATTTTACCTGGCAGAGTTAAGGCCTTAAGGCCTTGTCTACCACTCAACCAGGTTTAAAAAAAAATACAAAAGAAAAGTCTTAAATCTAAATTACAATATATATATATATATATATATATATATATATATATATATATATATATAAACGATTAAACGATTACAAGTTATGAATACAATACAATTAATATTTATAATGTATTTTGATTTACTCTAAATTTAACGAATTAAATATATAATATGTACAAGATATATAAAAAAACGAGGAAAAGATTAATGACATAGTATAAAATTAAATAAATAGAGAAAAATTAATTATTAGACAACAGGTAACTGTATAAGCGTGACTTAAAGGTGCCAAGTGTGCGGCAACCCCTGATATCTTGAGGAAGGAGATTCCAGGAGCGGGCGGAGGCTACTGTGAAGGAAGTAGAATAGGAGGAAGTGCTATGAAGAGGAATTGTTAGCAGACTGCTATCTTGTGACCTAGTGTCAATATTGTGGTAGGAGGATAACTTCTCAAATCTGGACGCCAGGTAAGTAGGAATGTAGGAATTCAGAAGCTTGAAAAGTAGCGAAAGAGAGTGCAATTTACGTCTGTCAGTAAGACGGAGCCAAGAGAGGTTATTAAAGTGTTCGGAAATATGGTCATAACGGCGGATATTGAAAATAAATCGAATGCAAGCAATATGAACACGCTGCAGTCTCTGCGACAAGGCATAGTTTAGATCATTATATATAATGTCACATAAATCGAAGTGTGGTAACACAAGATTCTGCACTAGGGATTTTGTTTTAACGAAACTGGGAGAAAATTCTTTAAACGTCTAAGATAATGTAAGATGGAGAAAGTCTTTTTACATATGTGTTTCACTTGTGTTTATATACATTTATATGAGATATATTCTCACATATACTAGGCCTAACACCATGTTAATATTTTTATTTGTCATGTTACCATGGTAATGATCCACTGGAACCTGATGAAGACAATATATCCGACTCGCGAAGAAAATATTCCTGATTGCAATTCTCAATCAATGCAATTCATTCCACTTCTATTTATTTCGACCCATATTCTCATCTATTCTCACTCTCACATTTCTCCTCGCGCAGCATATTTTCCAAACATTAACAGCGAATCACTGTGGGAATATTGTTGGAAATGAGTGAATTATTTACGTTTTATAGCAGGAATTTCTAATAAGTGATCACTTGATGTTAGATGACTGTCCGTTCCTCCTATTCCACTCCGCCACCTCTATTGAACCCTATGCAGTATAGGCTAACAATGTTAGACAGTGTAACGCACTTGTCAGTTGAGTTGATTAATTGGGATTGCACCTGTATTCGGGTAGGAGGGAGATCACCTTCTCATCACTTCCATAACTGAGCAATTATTAACAGCTCTGTTTTATAGTTATACCACCGGGAAAAAATAAAATAAATTATATAATTTTAATTACAATATTTGAAATTATAACATACATGATTGTGTTTTGAAAATATCAAGTGGGAGAGCCAGAGGGAAAGTACCCAATAGGCAGACCAATAGGAATGAGGTGCACAAAGAAAATTAAACGTAGGCTTAGGTCTAATTCTGGAAATGCATGCTATTATGCATTGCAGGGACACTTGTCATCCCAACTTCTCTCTAAATAGTTAAACTAAAAATATATAAAACAGTTATACACCCAGTAGTATTATATGGATGCGAAACACAGACTCTTACTTTAAGGAAGGAGAAAGATTACGAGTATTTGAGAATCAAGTTCTTATGATTTTTTTATCAAAGAGTAATGGACAGACAGGCGAATGGAGGTGATTGTTAACAGTAAGATACATGATCTTTATGGGACATCAGATATAATAAAAACACTTAAATCTCGTACACTACGATGGGTAGGACATGTGGAACGAAATGCGTAATGACAGATGTGCTTGGAAACTCCTTGTAGGAAAACGAGAAGGAAATCGTTCAAGGTAGGCGAAGAATAGGGTGGGAGAATAACATTAGTATTATTTGAGGAATTATTTAAAAATTTTAGTGTAAGATAGGATTGTATGGAGAGTATAATTTCCCGAGGCAATGAACCTCCGAGTTCGATGGTGTCCGTCAGTTAGTTAATTAATCGTGTTAACAAGAATGATTAAGATGCTCGATTACATATTTTTGGAAGAGGTATATGTTCATACATAAAAACAATATTCTTGTATTTAGCATTGTTACATTACCATGGGAATGATATAAAATACTCTGAAGACAATTATATGGCTGACTGGGAAGAAAGTAACTTATAATACATTTTCCCACCATACAATTCTTTTTTTCTATAGTGTTCTGCCCTAGGACAGTTATTTCATTGAAATCATGGAAATTAAATGCTATGTTTTGCAGTCATACAAAGGAACTATTGTTTCGTAGCTTCCCGTTGCTTTTCGCAAAGTGGATGTTGATGATGATGATGAAGATGTCCAGATGATATTCGGGGACCGTATGGGCCTCAAAGCGACCTGACATTTTTCTTATAGGTGAGAAAAAATCCGAAAAAAAAACTCGCCCAGGAAGCTTGTACTTACTGGGAATAGGTTTTACTATAAGTAGGCCTTCAGTTATTTTAATGTAAATGTTTAAGTTACTCGATTTAATATTAATAATTATAATTTAATTCGTTTTGTTAGTGCTAATGCAATCTGCACCCTTAAAAATTAGAACGAATATTGGGTATTAATTTATCGGCTTGTAATATGCAGTTGACAGAGGTTGTATATCTTTATGTTAGCGCCTTACTATGATTGTTGTCCGTTTATATAAAAGCGGTCGCCGGGCAACATTTCTTTACAATGATTAACATGCGGAATTGTTAAAGTGGCGGTAGTCGGCATCTTGTATATAAATATATACAAACGCTGCGAGAAAAAGCGGGTCGCTGGACAACCATCATAGTGACGTTATAATACACGTGCGTGGAGTAATACATTCGGAATTTAAATGCCAAAGGTCAAAGTGTGTTTCTTAGGCTGGAGAGACTATAGGAATTATTAGGCATCATTAAGTACCAGGATTACATATTTATCGAAGAGGTATATGTTCATACATAACACTAGTGTAATATTTAGCATTGTTACGTTACCATGGGAGTGATCTAAAAGACGTTGAAAAAGAAGAAATGGCTGACACTTGGAGAAGAGAATCTGTAATGCAGTAGGGGCCTAGCTCCATAATGCAATTCTTTCTAGCTCTTTATTTCTTTAGCCCCATTTTCAGACTCCCTTTTCCTCGCTTTAACATTTAGGCCTATTCTTACTTAATGAGAACCTTGTGGTGGAGAAATCGATGAAACCTTGTGATTTTACTCATATTCTGGAGTCTCTGGTTAAATCCAGATCTGTTTATGTGGTACTATCTAATTAACTATCTCTGTGTCTATAGAATACGGAGGCTTGTGGGCGCGCAGATACCATATCCGTACACGCAGCCTTATTTTTCAATACTTCTCTCTCTCAAAGAACGGATAATATTTTAATTCTCCCACCTCATCCTTGTCAACCTACGGGCGCACTCCCTGGGTTTCCTACTAAAGGTTTGTTTTAGTCCTATTCCATGTAATAAGTAATAGGCCTACATCCGGCCCTGCACTTTTTACAAGACTTAACACTTTTTGTCTATATATATATATATATATATATCCCTATATACATGGTTTTCCACATGTATGTCCTTATGTAACCATTGGTGTTATTATAGAATGATACAACTAAAGATTTAAATTTTTCTCAATCATTTATCATTGATTATCTGATTATATAATAATAATATAATTGTACGAAAGTGACGTCCGTTTTAATGAATTATATTCGCTAAATGTTTTTAAACAGCGGGGCGTAAAATAAATTAATTTTCTAATTGTAAAGAATAATTACAAGTAGTAATGGGATGCAGAAAGAAATTAAACATGGACTCAATTCTATAAAAGCTTGCTGTTATGCATTAGAGGGACTTTACAACTTGCCCCACCCTCTCACTATCTCGAAAAAACCGTTAAACAGAAAATATATCATGCCGTTTTTCTACCAGTTTTACTATGTAGATGCAAAACAACGACTCTTACTTGAAAGGTGGCAAAAAGATTAACGAATATAAGCGAATACGTAGTTATTAAGAGTGTTTTTTGATCAAACAGATGTGAATAGACAGGTGAATGGAGAGACTACTAAACAGTGAACTACGTGATTTTTATAAGGAACCAGATATAATGAGAACAGGTAAGTGACGTATACTTAATAGGACAGGACATGTGGCTTGAATGGGAATGAAAATAAGACATGGTAGATTTGGTACGAAAACCCGAGAGAAAACACCTAGAACGAGATGGGATAATAACATGAATCACAGTTTAAGGGAAGTAGATTAAACAGTAAGGGAATTATTGGAAAACATTAGCTCAGGATAGAAATGTATGGAGAACTTATGACCGTGCGACCATGAATCCTTTTTTTCGATTGTCCCAGTAGTTAACTAGTTGGTTTTATTTGTAAACAGAGTATCTGAAAGGCATAAGAAAAATTATTTGGGTTTGGAAACATCTTGTGCAAATACAAAGGGAAATTGCCGTAGAAGTAGGACAGGTGGGAGAATAACATTATATATAAATTGAAGGCATTATATTATACGGAGAATGTTTATAAATTAGCGGAGGATGGTATCTATTGGGTGCTTATATCTCCGAGTCCATGAACCTTTGGGTTCGATATTGTCCGCTATTGTCTGTACAGCCTAAGAAACACACTTCGACATTTCACTTCCGAATGCATTACTCCGCGCCGCATGTGTTCATTCGACCCGTCAGCTGCTTGTTACAAGCCGATATTTTAATGCACAATTCTAACTAACTAACTAAAACTGACTCACTGGCACTATCGAACCCGTAGGTTAATGGCCGCGCGGACATAAGCTCTCCATACATTCCTATCCTGAGCCAATGTTTTCAAATCATCCCCTGTATAATCTACTTCCCTCAAATCATAGTTAATGTTATTCTCCCATCTCATTCTTGGTCTACCAAATGGGCGTTTTGCCACTGGTTTTCCTACAAGAAGCTTCCATGTTCGTATTTCATTCCCTATTCGTGCCACATGTCCTGCCCATCGCACTCTACGAGACTTAACTGTTCTCATTAAATCTGGCTTCCTATAAAGACCTTGGAATTCACTGTTAAGCTGTCTTCTCCATTCACCTGTCTGTTGATTTCTCTTTGGTCCAAAAATTTTCCTAAGATCTTTATTCTCAAATGCTCGTAATCTCCTTTCCTCCCTTAAAGTAAGAGTCCGTGATTTGCATCCATACAATATAACTGGTAGAATAATAATTTTATATTTTTTCAGTTTATCGTTTTTTTTGAAAGGAGTTGGGAAGTCAATCGTCTCTGCAGTGCATATAATAGCACGCATTTCTAGAATTGAGACTATGTTTAATTTCTTATTTGCATCTCATTCCTGCTTGTGATTATTGTTCCTAGGTATTTGAATTCTGCCACTTCATCAAAATTACTCTCATTTGTCATAAGCCGTCCATTTCCATTATATAATGCATTTCCATGTGTGACCATATATTTAGTTTTATTCATATTTACTTCAAGTTCTAATTTCTTAGTATTACTCAGTAGTGTGTGCATGTTGGCCCTTAATATCTCCTCGCTATCGCCCAATACTACTACAGCATCAGCGTAAAGTAACAGGTTATTAATAGGATTCAGTTGTAGGCCTTCTTCACCCTCTACAGATTTGATGGCATGCTCTACGGAAGTACAAAATTAAATAGTGGAGGAGATAGTGCATCTCCTTGCTTCAACCCATTGTGGATTACATTGTATACGAAAACTGTTTGCATACACCCACTCTACTCTTTCTGCCATTTTAATTTTTATTGTTGGAGGTTGTATTAACACATACACAATGGTATGTCGAAAATGAATTAAATTACAATTATTAATATTAAACAAATTAATTCAAATCATTAGTATTAAAATTATTGTACTACAGTAATAAAATAAATAGAGATTGGCAAGGGTTTTTTTACAGAAGCGAGGAGAATGTTTAAAAATCGACTGATAGTAAGGTTTTTAATTTCCGAGATTGTGAAAACACTTTACAAATGTTCGTTGTACATTAGGTTTTGCGCGATGGTGTTTTCAAAATAATAAATAATTTTGTAAAATAATAACACCTTTGTTGGCAATATTTGCTTTCATTATAAACAAGTGACTAACGTTAACAGTGTGAGCAATGTTTATTAGTTGCGACTGCAGGAAGCCGTGACACGAAACATTGGTAAAATGGCGACAAGTACGTATTTATTGATTTATATTGTTTCAAAAATGCAGTTATTTACTTCGTATAATGTTTTTTAACTCTACCTTTAGATTTTTTGTATATATATATATATATATATATATATATACATATTGTATGTAGTATAAATAAAGGCAGTGGTTTTATTTTCTATACGCGTTTTGTATTATTTAATATTACAGAAGATTTATTTTATTACTGTAGGTATTTAGGTCGGCAACCGCGAAATGTAGAAAATAGTCCACCTCTCTTAAAATAAGTTAGGATTTTTCCTCACTTTGTTGCACGTTTTGATATTATTTATCGCCTCACTATGATGGCTGTCCGTTTATGTAAGAGCGGGTGCCGCGAGACAATGCTAGACAATGATTAACATGCGGAATAATTAAAATGGCGGTAGTCGGTATCATTATATTTAATTATATATAACGGCTAAGGGGAAAAAAGGCGAGCCGCTGGCAACAATCATAATGAGGCTATAATACCAGTTTGTTTTAATTCCCTGCGAACACTACTTTCAGACACACTGCAGTTAATACAACTATATCATTCAATGCAGTGCCAGGATTATACTCCATAAACTTAACATTTAACATCATCATCATCATCATCATCACTTCAGGGATTAGGCAATTGCCCGTTCCGACTTCATAATGCATCAGCCCAACGTCTTCTAGGTCTTTCAACATCACACCTTCCTCTTGCTTGATAATTTCTTGCTAACAATGGATATCTCTCCTTACTCATTCCATCCATGTGATCAATCCATTTCTGTCTGTAATTCGTGACTTTATCCAATAAAGGCTGTACTTTCAATTCTTCTCTTATATCCTCATTTCTTATTCTATCAAGTCTTGTACATCCTTTTACCTGTCTTAGGAACCGCATCTCTGCCGTCTGTATTCTATCCTTCTGTCTTTTCACTTGAGGCCAAGTTTCACATCCATACAATATTGTGGGAACAGCCATAACATTATACATTTTTATCTTGGTTTCTTTTCTAATTTTATTTTTGACAACATTTAACACCATCCTTTTTTCTCACTGCTCTTAACAATTTTCCTTTGGAGTGTTTTTATAATTTTGATCAGGCATTTTTATCACCAAGTTAAATTACTATAAACTCTACGAGAGCCGCCATATTTGTAATGGGCATTCAACTTCCTCTCAACATTGAATCAGTTTAAACAAATGCGATTTTTTAGTTACTCTCTGATCTTCCAAGAAACATGCAGGTATATACTGTACTCTGACCAACTATATTTAACATAAATATCTTTTAATACGTAATTATATTAATCGATTGCACATTCGATTTTTACGCTCCCGCTGAACTGTGAGTTGGCCAAGAACGAATCGCAGCAACTGCTGCAATTATTTGTTTCATGGATTACCCGCCTACCTATTTTCCTCAAGTGTGTTTCATAGCTTGCACAGAGTACGGTTAATTAGCTAACAGAAATCATTAGCAAACAGGTTTATATATATTTATACAAGGTATATTTTCATATTTACTAAGACCAATTTAATATTTAGAATTGTCCTTTTACCATGGTAATGATCCGTTGGAACCTTGAGGAAGAAGATCCATTGTGGGATGATCGTTGGAAATGTGTGATTTGTTTACATATTAGAGCAGGCACTATTAATAAATGTAATTGTAATGTTATTGCTGTTTTTGTTTATTTTTCTTTACACTAGTACCAATTATTACTTTATTGTAACGGACTGTCAACAGCACGTACGGCTTACTGCCCGTGCGACCCATATTTGTAAATAATATTGTAAATATCTTACTTTTTGTCTAATAAAGTCCTACTACTACTAATAAATGCTCAATTGGTGTTAAAAGACTGCTCCCGCAACTTCTATTGAATTCCATGCAGTATAGGCTAACAATGTAAGACACTGCTACTCACTTGTCAGTTGGGTTAATTCATTGTGAGTGCACCTGTATGAGGATAGGAGGGGGATCACCTTCTCATACCTAGTGAATAATTATTAACAGCCCTGTTTTATAGTTAAACAATCGGGCCTAAATAAATAAATAATGTAATTTTAATTACAATATTTGAAATTATTAACATAAATGATTGTGTTTTGGAAATATCATGTAGGAAAGCCAGAGGGAAAGTACCAAATCGGTAGACCAACAGGAATTAGGCGCATAAAGAAATTAAACGTACGCTTATTTCTAATTCTGGAAATGCATGCCATTTGTATTACAGGGACTCTTCTCATCCCAACTTCTCTGAAAATAGTTAAGCTGAAATTATATAAAACAGTTAGGAATGTTGGACGCCCATTTACTAGATGGGAGGATTCATTACATCCCACTTGATGAGAAAACAGGTCAAAAGGCATAATTTCATGATGCAGAAGCAGAAGAAGAAGAAGTTATAAACCCAGTAGTATTATATGGATGTGAAACACAGACTCTTACTTTAAGGAAGGAGAAGGATTACTAGTATTAGGGAATAAAGTTCGTAGGATTTTATTTTATCAAAGAGAAATGGACAGGCGAATGGAGGAGATTGCGTTACAGTGAGATACATGAACTTTATGGGACATCAGATATAATAATCGTGGTCTCGTAGACTACAATAGGTACGACATGTGGAACGAATGCGAAATGACAGATATGCTTTGGAAACTCCTTGAAGGAAAACCAGATGGAAATCGTTCAAGGTAGGCGAAGAATGGGGTAGGAGAATAACATTAATATAATGACTTAAAAACTTTAGTGTAAGATAGGAATGTATGGAGAGCTTAATTCCCCTAGGCCATGAACCTCCGGGTTCGATGGTGTCCGTCAGTTAGTTAATTAATCGGGTTAACAGGAATGATTAAGTAGCACGATTATATATTTTTGGAAGAGGTATATGTTCATACATAAAAACACTATTCTTGTATTTAGCATTGTTACATTACCATGGAAATTATCTAAAAGAGGCCGAAGAAAAATATATGGCGGACTTGAAAAAAAACTTATAATGTATTTTTCCAATATAAAAGTTTTCTATTCTATAACTCTTCTGCCCTAGGGCAGGTCTTTCACTAAAATCATAGCATTTTCATGATATGCTTTGCAGCTTATATCCTTATGTTATCGCCTCACTATGGTTATTGTCCATTTACATAAAACCGGTTGCCGGGTAACAATTCTTGACAATGATTAAAATGCGGAATTATTATAATGGCGGTAGTCGGCATCTTTGTATTTAATTATATATATAAACGCTGCGGGGAAACAAAGCGAGTCGCTGGACAACCATCATTGTGACGTTATAATACACGTGCTGCGAGAAGTAATACATTCGGAAGTTAAATGTCAAAGGTCAAAGAGTGTTTCATAGGCAGGAGGGACTATAGGAATTATTAGGAATCATTAAGTACCAGGATTACATATTTTTCGAAGAGGTATATGTTCATACATAGAAACACTAGCAAATATTTAGCATTGTTACGTTACCATGGGAATGTTCTAAAAGACGATGAAAAAGAAGATATGGCTGACACTTGAAGAAGAGAATCTATAATGCAGTAGGGGCCTAGCCCCATAATGCAATTCTTTCTAGCTCTTTATTTACTTCGTCCAATTTTCATTACCTCTCTTTTACTCGCTTTAACATGTAGCCCTAGTCTTACTTAATGAGAAGCTTAGTGGAGAAATCGCTGAACCCGAGTGGGTTTCCTCGTATTCTGGAGTCCCTAGCTTAAATTTAGACTTGTTTATATGTTATTATCTAATTAACTATCTCTCTGCCACTATAGAATACGGAGGCTCATATTAAAGCAGACATTGTCTTTCCATTCATCCCTACTCGGAGCCATACTTTCCAATATTTTCCACTCTCAAAGAACGAATAACATTCTTATTATCGCACCACATTTTTCGTCAACCTGGCGCTTCCCTTGTGGATTTATTATAAAATTTTCCATGCCTCTCTTTCATTCCCATTCAAAGTTATATGTCCAGCCCTTGGCATTCTACGATACTTAATATTTTGTTCTTATATATGATTTCCCATATAGATCCATAAGTAACCATTGGTATTATAATAGAATGAAACAATTACAAATTTAAATTTTGCCCAATAATTTAGCCTTCATTATGTGATTATAAATACAATAATGTAATTGTGCGGAACTGACTTCCGTTGTAATCGATTATATCCGTTTAAACGTTTTATACAATAGGGCATAAAATAAATTAATTTTCTAATTGTAAAGCATAATTACAAAGAGAAATGTGATGACGAAAGAAATTAAACATAAACTCAATTCTGAAAAAAAACATGCTATATATGCATTGCAGGTACTTTTGTCGTTACAACTTCTCTATAAAAAATAACTAAATAAATAAAATGCAATTAAACAGGAAATAGAAAAACAGTTATTGTCCCGTTATATTATGCAGATGCGAAACTTTAAAGGAAGGAAAAAACGTTAGGAGTTTTAGAGAATAGTTCATAGGATATTTTTTGAACGAAACTGATTTTATCAGAGAGGAGAATGGAGGAGACTACTTAACAGAAAGCTATATGACTTTTCAAAGAAACCAGATATAGTAAGAACAGTTAAGCCTCGTATATTGCAATGGGCAGGTCATGCGGCATGGATGGGATTGAAAAACCGCCTTGGAAGATTTTGTAGGAAAACCAGAGAGAAAACGCCTTGGCGAAGATGGGATAATAAAATAAAACACAGTTTGAGGGAAGTAGATTATATAGTAAGGGGATTGTTGGAAAATATTAGCTCAGGATAGAAATGTATGACCGCGCGGCCATGAACCTGCGAGTTCGATAGTGCCAGTAGTTAACTAGTTAATTTAATTTTAAACTGAGTATTTGAAATGTAGAAAATAAATTATTTGGGTTTGCAAACGTCTGGTAGAAATACAGATGTATATCGCCAAGCAGGTGATGGCCTACAAAATTTATTGGGAGAATAACATTAAACATAATTTTAGGACAGTAAATTATACAGGGAATGTTTAGAAATTTGCTCACGATGGGTATTTATTGGGTGCTTATATCTGCTTCTCCATGTGCTTATATCTGCTTCTCCATGAAGCTTTGGGTTCGATAGTGTCCGTTATTGTCTGTCCAGCCTAAGAAACACACTTCGATATTTAACTTCCGAATGTATTACTCAGCGCAACAAGTGTTCACGGACCCATCAGCTGCTTGTCACAAGCCGACAAATTAATGAGAAACAATCGTTTTAATTTTTAATGTTGCAGGTTGTATTAACACATACAATGTTATGTCGAAAACGAATTAAATTATAATTGTTAATATCAAAGAAATTGATTCAAATCAAACATATAAATTAAAATAAATGTACTTACAGTAATAAAATTAATACTCTACTACAATCCGAGATTAGGAAGTGGTTTATGCAGAAGGGAGGAATATGTTTAAAATCCGGGCGTTCGGGAGGATTTTAATTTCGCGAGGTTGTGTAAAACACTTCACAAACATACGTTGTACATTATTTTTTGCGCAATGGTGTTTTCAAAATAATAAATAATAGTAAAATAATAATTATCTTTGCTGGAAATATTTGTGTACATTTTAATCTACTGACTAACGTAAACAGTGTGGTCAATTTTCATTAGTTGAAAGAACTGGAGGCACTGAGATTAATTCAGTAATAAAATGGCGGTAAGTACGTATTTATTGCTTTATATTGTTTCAAATAAAGTTCAGTTAATCTAAAATACAATGACTTGTTTCATAATATGTATATTAACGCTACTTTTTGGATATTGTTTTGTGTATACACTGTATATAGTATACATGGAGGACAGTGGTTTTATTTACCACACGCGATTTGTAACATGTAATATTACAATATAGTTACTTTATTAAAGTATAGTTTTTTACTTCTAATAAGTGTTCACTTGATGTTAGATGTTTTTATCCGGGTTTTTCCTCACCTGTAAGACAAATGTCAGAAAAACTTTAAGGCCCCAACGGCGCCGAAATCATATGGCCATCATAATCCTCCTCCTTCTCATCATCAACATCATCAGTATTATCATCATCCTTCACCGGTGTGGAAAGGAACGGTAAGCTACCACACTTACAATTCCCTAGTGAAGCTGCGAGCATAGCATTGCAGTGAAAGACCAGCCTTCGGCCAGAATTACTATGGATGGATGTTGTCTTGAATTCCCTTTATCCACAATGGCTTTGGTCTAACACGTTTCTCGTGTCATGGAGGTATCCATTTCAATACTTCTTTGTTTGTTATAATGAGAACAAGGGAACAGATACAAACAAAGGCGGGAGAATTGCATTATTATTATTTTAGGAATGATTTGAAAACATTAGTGCAACATAGTAATGTATGGAGAGTTTATTTCCCCGCGGCCATGAACCTCCTTGTTTGATGTTGTTCGTCAATTGGTTAAATAGTTAGGTTAACAGGAATGATTAAGTAGCACCATTACATACTTTTGAAAGAGCTATACCGTATATGTTCATACATGAAAACACTATTCTTGTATTTAGCATTGTTACGTTGAAAATTTGTGATTGATCTACTTTAGTATTTATTCACTTTTAACCCTTGCAATCATCCTAATTATAAATTCTCTACAAATCTCTTTTATTAATCAAACCTTTTTAATTAATAATGAAAAAAAATAATAAAAATTTTACTATTTTTATCCCTTCTATCCTTAGGAGGTCTACCTCCCTTCCTAGGGTTTCTACCAAAATGAATAGTAATTCAATCTATATTATTTAACTGTTACGTTACCATGGAAATGATCTAAAAGACGCTGAAGAAAATTATATGGCTGACTGGGAAGAAAATAACTTAGAATGTATTTTCCCACCATACAATTCTTCTATTCTTTAGTGTTCTGCCCTAGGGCAGGTCTTTCACTGAAATTATAGTATTTTCATGCTATGCTTTGCTACTTTACTAGGGAACCATAGTTGTGGTAGCTTCCCGTTGCTTTCCACATCGTGGATTATAAGGATGATGATGTCAAGATGATGTTCGGTGACCGTTTTGGCCTCAAAGCGACCTGACATTTGTCCTACAGGCGAGGAAAAACCCAGTAATGTACTCACCTAGTACAATTATCCTGACCGGAAATAGGTGTTACTGTAAGAAGGCCTACAGTTGTCTTAATGTAAATGTTTGATTTGAATTAATATGTTTAATATTAACAATAATTTAATTCGTTTTGTGTGTTAATACAATTTACAACATTAAAAATTAAAACCATTTGTGTGCATTAATTTATCGGCTTGTAACAAGCAGCAGACAGAGGTCGTATATCCTTATGTTATCGCCTCACTATGATTGTTGTCCGTTTATATAAAAGAGGTTGCCGGGCAACTTTTCTTGACAATCATTAACATGCGCAATTATTAAAGTGGCGGTAGTCAGCATCTCTGTATTTAATTATATATAAACGCTGCAGGACAAAGCGAGTTCCTGGACAACCATCATAGTGACGTTATAATACAGGTGCTGCACGGAGTAATACATTCGGAAGTTAAATGTCAAAGGTCAAAGCGTGTTTCTTAGGCTGGAGGGACTATAGGAATTATTAGGAATCATTAAGTATCAGGATTACATATTTATCGAAGAGGTATATGTTCTAGCATAAGATTTAGCATTGTTACGTTACCATGGGAGTGATCTAAAATACGTTGAAAAAGAAGATATGGCTGACACTTGGAGAAGAGAATCTATAATGCAGTAGGAGCCTAGACCCATAATGCAATTCGTTCCAGCTCTTTATATATTTCGCACAATTTTCATTATCTCTTTAACATGTAGGCCTATTCTTACTTAATGAGGACCTTGGTGGAAAAATCGCTGAACCCGAGTGGGTTTCCTTTTATTCTGGAGTCCCTAGCATAATCCAGATCTGTTTATAAGGTGCTATCTAATTAACTATATCCCTGCCACTATAGAATACGGAGGCTCATGGTCACGTAGTCATGGACTTTCGATTCATCCCTACTCGGAACCATATTTTCCAATATTTCTCTCTCTCTCAAAGAACGAATAATATTTTAATTCTCCCACCTCATTTTTGGTCAACCTGGCGCTTTCCCTGTGGATTTCCTATAACGGTTTCCATGCCTCTCTTTCATTCCCATTCAAAGTAATACGTCCAGCCCTTCGCATTCTACGAGACTTTATATTTTATTCTTATATGTGGTTTCCCATGATCCATAAGTAACCGTTGGTATTATAATAGAATGGTACAACTACAGATTTAAATTTTGCCCAATAATTTAGTCTTCATTATGTGATTATATAATAATAATGTAATTGTACGGAAAAATTTTTCTCTTCAAATATGTTATCCATCATTGAGATGTACGAAATCAATAATAAAAAAATAGATATTATCTTTTTTATCAAATTTTTATTTATTATTTAATATTAGAGTTCATTGTGATTGTTATATTCTGATGTAATATATGTTTGCCCTGGTGAGTAGAAGAGAAGGCCACATGGCCTTAACTCCACCAGGCTAAATAAATAAATCTAAAATCTAAAAATCTAAAATCTAAAATTAAATTATGTAAAACAGTTATACACCCAGTAGTATTATATGGGTGCGAAACATGGACTCTAACTTTAAGGAAACTGAAAGATTCGAGTATTTGAGAATAAAGTTCTTAGGATTATTTACCGAAGAGTAATGGACGGACAGGCGAATGTAGAAGATTGCGTAACAGTGAGATACATGACCTTTATCGGGCATCATATATAATAATAACATGTGGAACGAATGCGAAATGACGGAGGTGCTTGGAAAATCCTTGTACGAAACCAGATGGAAATCGTTCGAGGTAGGCAAAAATGGGGTGGGAGTATAACATTAATATTATTTGAGGAATCCTTTAAAAACTTTAGTGTAAGATAGGAACGTATGGAGAGTTTAATTCCACAAGGCCTGAACCTTGGGTTTCGATGGTCCGCCCGTTAATTAATTAAATTAACAGGAATGATTAAAAAGCACGATTACATATTTTTGGAAGAGCTATATATGTTCATACATGAAAACACTATTCTTTCATTTAGCATTGTTACGTTACCATGGAAATGATTTAAAAGAAAATTATATGGTTGACTGGGAAGAAAATAACTCATAATGTATTATCCAACCATACAATTTTTCTATTGTATATTGCTCTGCCCTAGGGCAGGAATTTCACTGAAATCGTAGTATTTTCATGCAATGCTTTGCAGTTTTACTAGGGAATTATAGTTGTGGTAGCTTCCCGTTGCTTTCCACACCGTGGATTATAAGGATGATAATGTCCAAATGATATTAGGAGACCTTTGGGTCTCAAAGCCTCCTGACATTTGTCTTACACGTGAGGAAAACCCCAGTAAAAATACTCACGCAGGAAGTTTGTCCTGATCGGGAATATGTTTTACCGTAAGAAGGCCTACAGTTATCTTAATGTAAATGTTTGATTTGAATCAATCTGTTTAATATTAACTATAATTTAATTCGTTTTGTGTGTGTTAATACAATCTACAGCATTAAAAATTAAAACGATTTTTTTGCATTAATTTATCGGCTTGTAACAAGCAGCATACAGAGGTCGTATATCCTTACGTTATCGTCTCACTATGATTGTTGTCCGTTTATATAAAAACGGTTGCTGGGCAACATTTGTTGACAATGATTAACATGCTGAATTATTGAAGTGGCGGTAGTCGGCATCTTTATATTTAATTATATATAAACGCTGTGGGAAAAAGCGAGTTGCTGGACAACCATCATAGTGACGTTATAATACAGGTGCGCGCAGTAATACATTCGGAAGTTAAATGTCAAAAGTCAAAGTGTGTTTCTTAGGCTGGAGAGACTATAGGAATTATTAGGCATCATTAAGTATCAGGATTACATATTTATCGAAGAGGTATATGTTCATACATAACACTAGTGTAATATTTAGCATTGTTACGTTACCATGGGAGTGATCTTAAAGACGTTGAAAAAAAGATATGGCTGACACTTGGAGAAGAGAATCTATAATTCAGTAGGGGCCTAGCTCCATAATGCAATTCTTTGTAGCTCTTTATTTCTTTAGCCCCATTTTCAGACTCCCTTTCCTCGCTTTAACATGTAGGCCTATTCTTACTTAATGAGAACCATGGTAGAGAAATTGATGAACCCGTGTGATTTTCCTCGTATTCTGGAGTCCCTAGCTTAAATCCAGATCTGTTTATTTGGTACTATCTAATTAACTATCTCTGTCTGTCTATAGAATACGGAGGCTCATGGGCGCGCTGATACCATATCCCTACTCGGAGCCGTATTTTCCAATATTTCTCTCTCTCAAAGAACGGATAACATTTTAATTCTCCCACCTCATGCTGGGTCTACCCACGGGCGCTATCCCTGGGTTTCCTACTAAAGGTTTATTTTATTCCTATTCCAAGTAGTAGGCCTACATCCAGCCCTTCACTTCTTACAAGACTTAACATTTTTTGTCTATATATGTACGGCTTCCCACAGGTATGTCCGTGAGTAACCATTGGTATTATTATAGAATGTTACATCTACAGATTTAAATTTTGCTCCATAATTTAGTCTTTATTATATTATTATATAATAATAATAATATAATTTAAGGAAGTGACATCCTTTTTAACCGATTATATTGGTTAAATGTTTTTAAACAACGTGGCCTAAAATAAATTAATTTTCTAATTGTAATTAATATTTACAAAAAGTAATTGGATACAGAAATAAACTAAACATATACTCAATTCCCTAAAACCATGTTATTTAGGGATTGCAGGGACTTTTATCCTTGCAACTCTTCTATCAAAAAATAACTAAATAAATAAATAAATAAATTGCAATTAAACGGGAAATATAAAAACATTTATTGTCCCATTATATTATGTAGATGAGAAACATTAAATGTAGGAGAGACATTAGGAGTTTTAGAGAATAGTTCATAAGATATTTTAAGATGAAATTGAATTTATCAGACAGGCGAATGGAGGAGACTACTTAAGAGAGAGATAAATCAGTTTTATAAGAAACCAGATATAGTAAGAACAGTTAAAACTCGTATATTGCGATGGGCAGGGCACGCGGCATGGATGGGATTGACAAATGTGCAAGGAAGATTTTGTAGGAAAACCAGAGAGAAAACGCCTTGAACGAGACGGGCTAATAAAAGAATCACAATTTGAGGGAAGTAGATTATACAGTAAGGGGATTATTGGAAAGCATTAGCTCAGGATAGAAATATATGACCGCATTGCCATGAACAAGCGGGTTCGATAGTGCAAGTAGTTTACCAGTTAATTTAATTGTAAACAGAGTATTTGAAACATATAAGATAAATTATTTGTGTTTGCAAATGTCTGGTAGACATATGGAAGGAAATTGCCAAGCAGGGAGTTCAGAAATGATGTGGGAGAATAACATTAAACATAATTTGAGAACAGTAAATTAAACAGAGAATATTAAGAAATTAGCTCAGAGTGGGAATGTACAGGGTGCTTATATCTGCGAGTCCATGAAGCTTTGGGTTCGATACTGTCCGTTATTGTCTGTCCAGCCTAAGAAACACACTCCGACATTTTACTTCTTAATGTGTTACGCCGCGCAACAAGTGTTCATGGACCTATCAGCTGCTTGTTACAAACCGACAAATTAATGAAAACAATCGTTAATTTTTAATGTTGCAGGTTGTATTAACACATACAATGGTACGTAGAACACGAATTAAATTATAATTGTTAATATTAAACAAATTTATTCAAATCAAACATATAAATTAAAACAAATGTACTTACAATAATACAATAAATAGTATATTACAATGCGAGGTTCGGAAGTTGTTTTTACAGAAGAGGGAAAAAGTTTAAAATCCGGGCGATAGCGAGGTTTTTAATTTCGCGAGATTGTGTAAAACATTACAAAATCTGCGTTGTACATATTTTTTTTACGCGATGGTGTTTTCAAAATAATAAATAATATTAAAATAATAATATCTTTGTTGGAAATATTTGCGGTCTTTATAAAGAACTGTCTAACGTTAACAGTGTGGGCAATGTTCATTAGTTGAAAGTACAGGAGGCACTGATAATAATAATAATAATAATAATAATAATAATAATAATAATAATAATAATAATAATAATAATAGCTTTAATTTACCTGGCAGAGTTAAGGCTTTAAGGCCTTGTCTACCAGCACTCAACCACGTTTAAAAAAAATAAAATACAAAAAAAATTGTCTTAAATCTAATATATATATATATATATATATATATATATATATAAACGATTACAAGTTATGAATACACAATACAATTAATATATAATGTATTCCGATTTACTCTAAATTTAACGAATTAAATATATAATATGTACAAGATATATAAAAAACTAGGAAAAGATTACTGACATAGTATAAAATTAAATAAATAGATAAAAATTAATTATTAGACAACAGGTAACTGTATAAGCGTGACTAAAAGGTGTCAAATGTGCGGCAACCCCTGATATATTGAGGAAGGCGATTCCAGGAGCGGGCAGAGGCTACTGTGAAGGAAGTAGAATAGAAGGAAGTGCTATGGAGAGGAATTGTTAGCAGACTGATATCTTGTGACCTAGTGTCAATATTGTGGTAAGAGGATAACTTCTCAAATCTGGACGCCAGGTAAGTAGGGATGTAGGAATTCAGAAGCTTGAAAAGTAGTGAAAGAGAATGCAATTTACATCTGTCAGTAAGACGGAGCCAAGAGAGGTTATTAAAGTGTTCGGAAATATGGTCATAACGGCGGATATTGAAAATTAATGGAACGCAAGCATTATGAACACGCTGCATTCTCTGCCACAAGTTATAGTTTAGATTATTATATATATAATGCCACAAAAACCGAAGTGTGGTAACACAAGATTCTGCACAAGGATTTGTTCTAACGAAACTGGGAGAAAATTCTTTAAAAGTCTAAGATAATGTAAAATGGAGAGAGTCTTTTTACATATGTGTTTCACTTGTGTTTGCCAGGTTAAATTTGCGTCTAGATGTAGTCCAAGATCTATTACTGAAGAAGAATAAGGGATAATTATCACTATGATTGTTGTCCGTTTATATAAAGCGGGTGTCGTGCAACTATACTGGACAATGATTAATATGCGGAATTATTATAGTGGCGGTAGTCGGCATCTTTGTATTTGATTATATGTAACAGCTGTGGGGAAACAAAGCGAACCGCTGGACAACCATCATAGTGAGCTTGTAATACCAGTTTGTTTTAATTCCCTGCGAACTCTACTTTCCGACACACTCTAGTTAATTCAACTATATCGTTCAATGCAGTGCCAGGATTATATTCCATAAACTTAACATTTAACACCATCCTTTTCTCTCACCACTCTTTAACAATTTCCCATTAGAATTCATTTGATAATAATTTTGATCACACATTTATATCGCCAAGTTAAATTACTATAAACTCTAACACAGCCAGCATATTTGTAATGGGCATTCAACTTCCTCTCAAGAATCAATCAGTTTCAACAAATACGAATTTTTAGTTACTCTCAGTTTTCGAAGACACATGCAGGTATATACTGTATTCTGATCAACTATAGTTAACATAAATAGCTTTAAATACGTAATTATATTCATCGATTCCATGATCTATTTTTACGCTTCCGCTGAATTGTGCTTTGGTCATGAACGAATCGCATTAACTACAGCAGTCATGTGCTTCATAGATTACCCGCTCATCTATTTTCCTCAAGTGTGTTTCATAGGTTGGACAGAGTATAGTTAATTAGTTAAGTTAACAGAAATGATTAGAAAACAGGTTTATATATATATTTATGGGAAGTATATTCTCACAATTGCTACCACCATCTTAATATTTATCATTGTCATGTTACTATGGTAATGATCCACTGGATCCTGAAGAAGACGAATCATTGTGGGAACATCGTTCGAAATGAGTGAACGATTTACGTTTTACTGTTAATAACGGCTCACTTGGTGTTAAAAGTCTGCCCGGCCCTCCAATTAAACCCCGCTACTTCTATTGAATTCTATGCAGTATAAGCTAACAATGTAAGACACTGCTAGTCACTTGTCAGTTGAGTCTATTTATTGTGAGTGCACTTGTATCCAGGTAGGAGGTGAACCACCTTCTCATACCTAGTGAGCAATTATTAACACCCAGTTTTATAGTTATACCACCGGACATAAAATCAATTAATTCTGTACTTTTATTTACAATATTTGAAATATATAACATAAATGATTGTGTTCTGGAAATATCATGTAAGAAAGTCAGAGGGAAAGTACCCAATAGGCAGACCAACAGTAATGAGGTGCACAAAGAAATTAGGGTTATGTCTAATTCTAGAAATTCATGCTATTATGCAATACAAGGACTCTTGTCATCCCAACTTCTCCCAAATAGTTAAACTTAAATTATAGAAAACAGTTATACACCCAGTAGTATTATATGGATATGAAACATAGACACCTACTTTAAAGATGGAGAAAAAGATTACAAGTATTAGAGTACAGTTCTTGGGATTTTTTTTATCGAAGGGTACTGTTGAGGCGAATGGACTAGATTGCGAAACAGTGAGATACATGAACTTTATAGGACATCAGATATAATAAGAACACTTAAGTCTCGTACATTACGATGGGTAAGACATGTGGAACGAATGCAGAAAGACAGAGGTGCTTGGAAACTACTTGTATGAAAACGAGACTGATATGGTTGAAGTTAGGCGAATAATAGGGTGGGAGAATTACATAAATATTATTTGAGGAATGATTTAAAATCTTCAGTGTATGATATTATTGTATGGAGAGCTTACTTTCGCGAGGCCATGAACCTGCGGGTTCGATGGTGTCCGTCAGTTAGTTAATTAATCGGGGTAACAGGAATGATTAAGAAGCTCGATTTCATATTTTTGGAAGAGGTATATGTTCATACATAAAAACAATATTCTTTTATTTAGCATTGTTATGTTACCATGGAAATGATCTAAAAGAAAATTAAATGGCTGACTGGGAAGAAAATAACTTATAATGCTTTTTCCCACCGTACAATTCTTCTACTGTATATTGTTCTGCCCTAGGGCAGGCATTTCACTGAAAACATGGAAATTAAATTATATGTTTTGTAGTCATACAAGGGAAATATTGTTTCGTAGCTTCCCGTTGCTTTTCGCAAAGTGGATGATGATAACGTCCAGATGATGTTTGTGGATCGTATGGGCCTCAAAGCGACCTGACATTTTTCTTATAGGTTAGGAAAATCCGAAAAAAAAACTCGCCCAGGAAGCTTGTACATACTGGGAATAGGTTTTACTATAATTGGGCCTACAGTTATTTTAATGTAAATGTTTAATTTGAATTAATCTGTTTAATATTAACAATCATAATTTAATTAGTTTTGTGTGTGTTAATACATTCTACAATATTAAAAATTATAAATAATGTTGAGCATTAATTTATCGGCTTGTAACAAGCATCAGACAGAGGTCGTATATCCTTATGTTATCGTCTCACCATGATTGTTGTTCGTTTATATAAAAAATGGTTGCCGGGCAACATTTCTTGACAATGATTAACATGTGGAATTATTAAAGTGGCGGTAGTCCGCATCTCTGTATTTAATTATATATTAACGATGTGGCAAAAAGCGAGTTGCTGGACAACCATCATAGTGACGTTATAATACAGGTGCACGGAGTAATACATTCGGAACTTAAATGTCAAAGGTCAGAGTGTGTTTCTTAGGCTGGAGAGACTATAGGAATTATTAGGCATCATTAAGTACCAGGATTACATATTTATCGAAGAGGTATATGTTGATACAAACAGTAGTGTAATATTTAGCATTGTTACGTTACCATGGGAGTGATCTAAAACACGTTGAAAAAGATGATATGGCTGATATTTGGAGAAGAGAACCTATAATGCATTAGGGGCCCAGCTCCATGATGCAATTATTTCTCTCTCTTTATTTGTTTAGCCCCATTTGCTGATTCTCTTTTCCTCGCTTTAACATGTAGGCCTGAACTTACTTAATGCGAAACTTGATGGTGAAATCGCTGAACACGAGTGGGTTTCCTCGTATTCTGGAGTCCCTAGCTTAAATCCAGATCTGTCTATATGTTACTATCTAATGAGCTATTTCCCTGCCACTATAGAATAAGGAGGCTCGTGGTCACGCAGACATGGCCTTTCGATTCATCCCTATTCCGAACCATATTTTCCAATATCTCTCTCCCTCAAAGAATGGATAATATTTTAATTCTCCCACCTCATTTCTGGTAAACTTGGCGCTTTCCTTGTGGATTTCCTATAAACGTTTCCACGCCTCTCTTTCATTCCCATTCCAAGTAATACGTCCAGCACTTCGCATTCTAGGATACTTAATATTTCGTTCTTATATATGATTTCCCACATAGATCCATAAGTGACCATTGGTATTATAATAGAATGAAACATCTACAGATTTAAATTTTGCACAATAATTTAGCCTTCATTATGTGATTATAAATATAGTAAAGTAATTGTGCGGCACTGAATTCCGCTGTAATACATTATATCGGTTGAAACGTTTTATACAGCAGGGCCTAAAATATATTAATTTTTTAATTGTAGAGAATAATAACAAAGAGGAATGAGATGAAAAAATTAAACAAAGACTCCATTCTCTAAAAACAAGCTACTTAGGCATTGCAGGGACTTTTATCGTTACAACTTTTTATAAAAGGTAACTAAATAAATAAATAAAATACAATTAAACAGGAAATATAAAAACAGTTATTCTCCCCTTATATTATGTAGATGCGATACTTTAAAGAAATAATAAAATATTAGGTGTTATAGAGAATAGTTCTTAGGATATATTTAGACGAAACTGAGTTTATAAGATAGGCGAATGGAGGAGACTACTTAACAGAGAGCTATATCAGTTTTATAAGAAGCCAGATATAGTAAAAACAGTTATGTCTCGTATATTGCGATGAGCAGGGCATGCGGAATGGACGGGATTGAAAAACGGGCATGGAATATTTTGTAGAAAAACCATATAGAAAACGCCTTGGACGAGAAGGGATAATAAAACGAATCATATTTTGAGGGAAGTAGACTATATAGTAAAGGGATTATTCGAAACTATTAGCTCAGGATTGAAATATATTACCGCGCGGCCATGGACCTGCGGGTTCGATAGAGCCAGTAGTTAACTAGTTAGTTTAATTGTATACAGAGTACTTGAAACGTATAAGATAAATTATTTCGGTTGCAAACATCTGGTATAAATACAGAGGCAAATCGTCCAGTAGGTAGTAGCTTAGAGGAATTATGTGGGAGAATTTGAGGACAGTAAGTTATAGAGGGAATGTTTAGAAATTACCTAGGGATGGGTATGTATTGGGTGCTTATATCTGCGAGGCCATGAACCTTTGGTTTCGATACTGACCGTTATTGTCCATCCAGCCTAAGAAACACACTTCGACATTTAACTTCTTAATGTATTACTCCGCGTAACAAGTGTTCATGGACCTATCAGCTGCTAGTAATAAGCCGACAAATTAATGAACAACAATAGTTTTAATTTTTAATGTTGCAGGTTGAATTCACACACACAATTGTACGTCTAAAACGAATTAAATTATAAATATTAATATTAAACAAATTGAATCGAAACAAACGTATAAATTAAAATAAGTGCCCTTGCTGTAATAAGTCCAACGCTGTGGTCTCGAGGTAGCGTGCTGCCTTGTCACGCAGTGGGCCCGGGTTCGATCCTCGGTCGGGACATTTTTTCTGGGTGAGGTTTTTATCGGCGTTTTTCCTCACCTGTGAGACAAATGTCAGGAAAACTTTAAGGCCCAAACGGTCCCCGAAATCATATGGCCATCATCATCATCATCATCAACACCCTTATCATTATCATCATCATCATCTTTCACATGTGTGGAAAGCAACGGGAAGCTACCACATCTACACAATTCCCTAGTAAAGATGTAAGCATAGCATGAAAATGCTATGATTGCAGTGAAGGACCTGCCTTCGGGCAGAATTACTATGATGATGACAGTAACAAAATAAATAGTGTATTACAAAGTCAGTGATTGGGAGTGGTTTTTACAGAAGGGAGGAAAATGTTTAAAATCCGAGCGAAAGCTATGTATTTTAATTTCCCGAGATTGTGAAAAACATTTCAGAACCGTGCGTTGTACATTATGTTTTGCGCGATGGTGTTTTGCAATATAATAAATAATAGTAAAACAATAATATATTTTTTGGAAAGATTTGCGTTTCATTATAAACAACTGACTAACGTTAACAGTGTGGGCAATGTTCATTAGTTGAAAGTACAGGAGGCATTGATATCAATTCAGTGAAGAAATGGCGGTAGGTACGTATTTATTGCTTTATATTGTTTCAAATAAAGTTCAGTTAATTTAAAATGCAGTGATTTGTTTCGTGTAATGTATATTAACACTATCTTTTGGATATTTTTTGTGTATAACATTGTATGTAGTTTACATGGAGGACAGTGGTTTTGTTTACCACACGCTTATTTGTAATATGTAATATTACAGTATATTTAAACCTTATTACAGTATAGTTATTTATGTTGACATCCCCGAAATGTAGGAAATTGAACTTTAATTAAGGTCGTCACTGCTGTAAGTACGACAATACGATCTACCGCACAAAAAAAATATAATGCACACTTAAATTCGTCCACCATTCTTAAAACAGGTTAGGCTTTTTCTTCACTTTGTTGGATATTTTCATATTATTTATCGCCTCACTATTTTTGTTGTCCGTTTATATAAAAGCAGGTGACGCGCGACAATGCTTGACAATGATTAACATGCGGAATTATTATAGTGGCGGTAGTCAGGCATCTTTGTATTTAATTATATATAGCCGCTCCTGGAGAAAAAAAGCGAGCCGCTGGACAACCATCATAGTGAGGCTATAATAGCAGTTTGTTTTAATTCCCTGCGAACACTACTCTCCAACACACTGCAGAGAATTTAACTATATCGTTCAATGCAGTGCCAGGATTATATTTCATAAACTTGGCAAAATCAACACTATCCGTTTTTTCTCACCCCTCTTTAATGATTTCCTTTTAGAATGGATTTTATAATAATATTGATCACACATTTTGTCACCGAGTTAAATTACTATAAACTCCAACACAGCCGCCATATCTGTAACGGACATTCATATTCCTCTCAGGATTGAATCAGTTTCAAACAAATGCCAATTTTTGTCACTCTCCGATCTTCCAAGAAACATGTAGGTGTAACATATACTATATTCTGATCAACTGTAGTTAACATAAATAGCTTTAAATACTTAACTAAATTAATTGATTGCATGATCTATTTTCACGCTACCGCTTAACTGTTCTTTGACCGTGAGAAATCGCAGTAACTGCAGCAGTTTTATGCTTCATGGATTACCGTCCCATCCATTTTCCGCAGGTGTATTTCATAGGTTGGACAGAGTATAGTTAATTAGTTAAGTTAACAGAAATGAATAGGGGACAGGTTTGTATACATTTATAGGTTACTAACACCATCATAATATTTAGTATTGTCATGTTACCACGGTAATGATCCACAGGAACCGGTAGAAGACAATATATCCGACTCACGGAGAAAATAATCCTGATTACAGTTCTCACATAATGCAAATAATTCCACTTCTATTTCTTTCGGCCCATTTTCTCTCTCAACTTTTCCCTCGCTCTGCATGTTTTTTTATTAATATTAACTGCGAATCATTGTAGGAACAACATTGGAAATGTGAGAATTGTTTACGTCTTATAGAAGGCACTGTTAATAAGTGTTCACTTGGTGTTAAAAGACTGCCCGTCCCTCCTATTCAACCACGCCACTTCCATTGAACCCTATGCAGTATAGGCTAACAATGTAAGACACTGCTACTCACTTGTCAGTTGAGTTTATTCATTGGGAGTGCATCTGTATCCGGGTAGGAGGGAGATCACTTTCTCATACCTAGTGAGCGATTATTAACAGCCCTGTTTTATAGTTATACCACCGGGCATAAAATCAATTAATTGTGTTTTTAATTATAATATTCGAAATATATAACATAAACGATTGTGTTTTGGAAATATCACGTAGGAAAGCCAGAGGAAAAGTACCGAATAGGCAGACCAACAGGAATGAGGTGCACAAAATAATTAAACGAATGCTTACGTCAAATTCTGGAAATACATGTTATTATGCATTACAGGGACTCTTCTCATCCCAACGTCTCTCAAAGTAGTTAAACTGAAAATATATAAAATACTTATACACTCAGGGGTATTATATGGATGCGAAACACAGACTCTTACATTAAGGAAGGAGAAAGATTACGAGTATGTGAGAATAACGTCCTTGGGATTTTTTCATCCAGAATAATGGACAGACGAATGGACTAGATTACGTAACAGTGAGATACATGACCTTAATGGGACATCAGAAATAACAAGAACACTTAAGTCTCGTATACAACGATGGGAAGGACATGTGGAACGAATGCGAAATGATAGAGGTGCTTGGAAACTCCTGGTAGGAAAACCAGATCGATATCGTTCAAATTAGGCGAAGAATGGGTTGGGAGAATAACATATATATTATAACAATATATTTTAACAATGAATTTTATTAGTATTGAATATATATTGTTTGAGGAATGGCTTAAAAAGTTTAGTGTAAGATAGGAATGTATGGAGAGCTTTTTACACCGAGGCCATGAACCTCCGGGTTCGATGGTCTCCGTCAGTTTGTTAATTAATTTGGTTAACAGGAATGATTAAGTAGCACGATTGCATATTTTTTGGAAGAGGTAGCCTATATGTTCATACATAAAAACACTTATTTTGCATTGTCACATTACCATGGAAATGATGTAAAAGACGCTGAAGAAAAATATATGGATGACTGGGAAGAAAATAACATATAATGTATTATCCCACCGCACAATTCTTCTATTCTATGGTGCTCTGCCGTACGGCAGGTATTTGACTGAAATCATAGCTTCCCGATGGTTTTTGCAACGTGGATGATGATGATGTCCGGATTATATTCGGGGACCGTATAGGCCACAGAGCGAGCTGACATTTTTCTTATCGGTGAGGAAACCCCGAAAAAAAAACTCGCCCAGGAGGCTTGTCCTGACCGGGAATAGGTTCTATTATAAGTAGGCATACAGTTATTTTAATGTAAATGTTGGATTTGAATTAATCTGTTGCCTGGCAACATTACTTGACAATGATTAACATACGGAATTATTAAAGTGGCGGTAGTCGGCATCTCTGTATTTAATTTCATATAAACGCTGCGGGAAAAAGCGAGTCGCTGGGTAACCATCATAATGAGGTTATAATACACGTGCTGCGCGGAATTTAAATGTCAAAGGTCAAAGTGTGTTTCTTAGGCTGGAGAGACTATAGGAATTATTAGGAATGATTAATTACCAGGATTATATATTTATCGAAGAGGTATATGTTCTTACATAACACTAGTGTAATATTTAGCATTGTTACGTTTCCATGGGAATGATTTAAAACACGTTCAAAAAGATGATATGGCTGACACTTGGAGAAGAGAATCTATAATGCAGTAGGAGCCTAGACCTATAATGCAATTGTTTCTAGCTCTTTATATATTTCGCACAATTTTCATTATCTCTTTTTTTCCTCGCTTTTACATGTAGGCCTATTCTTACTTAATGAGAATCTTGGTGGAAAAATCACTGAACCCGAGTGGGTTTCCTCGTATTCTGGAGTCCCTGGTTTAAATACAGAACTGTTTATATGGTACTTTCTAAGTAACTATCTCTCTGCCACTATAGAATACTAACGTTCATGGCTGCGCAGATACGGGTTTTCCATACATCCCTACTCGGAGCCATATTTTCCAATATTTTCTCTCTCAAAGAACCGTTAACATTTTAATTCTCCCACCTCATTCTTGGGTTTCCTACTAAATGTTTTCATGCCCCTCTTTCATTCCAATTTCAAGTAATACATCCAGCCCTTCACATTCTACGAGACTTAATATGTTTGTCTTATATACATGGTTTCCCATGTATATCCATAAGTAACCTTTGATAATATTGTAGAATGACACAACTATAAATTTAAATTATGCTCAATAATTTAGCCTTCATTATGTGATCATAAGTATAAAAATATAATTGTACAGAACTGACGTCCATTATAATCGATTATATCCGTTCAAACGTTTTACACAATGGGGCCTAAAATAAGTTAATTTTCTAATTGTAAAGAATAATTACAATTAAGAATGGGATGCAGAAAGAAATTAAACATAGACTCAATTCTGAAAAAGCATGCTGTTATAGGTTACACTGACTTTTATCCTTACTACTTCTCTCCCCTCCCCCCCTCTCTCTCTCTCTCTCTCTGAAACCACCGTTAAATAGGAAATATATAAAACAGTTACTCTCCCAGTTACATTAAGTAGCAGCAAAATTTGATGTAACATAAACACACAGAGGACAGAGAACGATGGAGGACTTTAATTAAGGGACATTTATGAATTACTGTTTGCAAACAATAGTCTATAAGTATATAGTCATTTATATATATTTTTTTAAATCCATGAAATTACTTAGATTCATTGGAGAAAACCCTCAATGATGAGGTAAATTCTCAAAATGAATGAATAATATCATAAATTATATATAATAATTCCCCCCATGGATTATCGCCTCTCGTGGCGGAGGGGCCCAGTACCCAATGATGCAGATGATAGAGCTGGGAAGTGTTAGCTGGCCTGTAAGAAGAGAGGAGAAGCGAAGAATACTCAACGATGGGTGGATGCGGTTTGTTAATCGTGCAACACAAACCATCTTCGAGACACAACTACGAAATAAAATGGGGAAGCTTTGCTCTGGAGCTGGGTGGAGGCAATCGTCCTTGGGAGGAAATGGCAAATTATAAACAGACCACCATGTATCAAGATGTATATTACACATTGCTCGCAGTCCCGAGGATCAAGCCTCGGATCAAAGAAAGAGGAAGACCAGCCAAGCGATGGACAGAAAGTGGCTGCACACCCAATACGTCTTCCTCCGAGGAGTTATATAGGAAATAAACAGGATGAAAATATTGCAAATAAATAACAAAAAAGATTTCCTTAGGGTAAAGGTAAATCCTACTACAGGCCATGAGAGACCATTGGCGTAGTAGGAGGTTAGGGCTCCCACATTCTCTAGATAATCGGCACTTGATGAGAGCCGAGTTGTCAGCCCTGCGTGACGGCCGTCTTTATATCCAGAACAAATATATGATACTCATTTCTGTTAGAGGTGTGTCGATACCCAAGGTCATGGTGCCATTTGAAGATTTTGGGCCAGTTAAAAAATCTTGACCTCACCGGTACTCGAACCCTCGACCTTCCGTTTTGTAGCGTATTATCTTAAACCAACTACACTATTGCGTGCCCCCAACTTCTTAGAGTATTCCCATATATGTTATTTATGTATAGTCTATTTAACTAAAATTATAATATTTAGTTTTTGAATCTTAGTGCGTTCTGTCGTACATACAGGGATGGCGACCATGATTGAAAATTCAATTTCGTAAATTTTGGGGTTGCCAACGTATAATAATTAAATAACTGTACTGTAATATAACAAATTACCTACCTAGTGCGGGAAGTAAAACTACTGCCCTTAATGTATGCTAGAGTCCAGCCACTGAGACTCCGGCTCTGACGTTTTGACGACAGTGTTGCCGATATGGATATTCAGTGGAAGGGGCCGCTTTATGTACCACGCGGAATATAAAATCATGGCGGTTAGCAGAAATACAGCCGACAACATGGCAGCAATTTCAAATCTTATTAGCGGCGTCAAGAACAGTGATTGGTTGTTGCAGACGTTCGCTCCCACTCAACTATATCCTTATTGACAGTAGAGAGAGAGTTTGCCCGTTTACCCCTCGTACAACCTAAATGTCGGAGCGAGAAACTTAGCGGCTGGACTGTATGTACAATGTAGCCTATAGGCCTATATAAAAATATACTCAGAAGGTAGTGTTAATATACATTATATGAAACAAATCACTGCATTATAAATTAACTGAACTTTATTTGAAACAATACATAACAATAAATTCGTATTTGTCGCTATTTTATGGCTGATTGGTGTCACAGCCTGCTGTAGTTCAAGTGAATTATTTACCGTATAAACATTGGCCAGACCGTCAACGTTAGTCAGTTGTTTATAATGAATGCAAATAATTCCAACAAAGATATTATTTTCCTAAGATTTATTATTTTGAAAACACCATCGTGTAAAAAATAATGTACAGCGCACGTTACTTGAAATATTTTACAAAAATCTCGAAAATTAAAACCTTACTATCTTTCGGTTTTTAATCATTTCCTCCCTTCTGTAAAAACTATTCCCAAACCTCGCATTGTAATGTACTATTTTTCGTAGTTATGGGATCAATTATGCAGTGAAAATGTGTAAATATTCCTACTTCCGATTATAAACAAAAATAACGTAAATATTTTGCAATAACTATATTCGAATTTGTGTTTTGTGAATTTCTTTTAGCAAACCATGCAATTTTTTACAGAAAATATAACAAAGGTTTTCATTTTTTTTTTTGAGATTATGTCCAAAATGAACAAAAAAAATAGTAGTCATGAATCAACATATTGAAAAATTATCATTCATATTGATCATTTGACATTCTGCAATATAATTTATTTGTCATACACTGGCTGAGACTGTATACAACTATAGGTGTTATACTGAACTGCGCATCGTGAAAATCTGTCTGTTGTCTCCCGAGTAGCTCCATCCCGTTTTCCTACTTCCCTGGTGTGACCTCCTTCCTTACGTTATTTCCACGTCTCTCCTTGCGTCTCTGGTGAACCTTATGCTATATATACGAGGACGTTTGCACGGACTTCGAACATACAGATACAAACTACGGAGAAGTAACGGGAACAGTTCGCTTTGTACAGATCAGGGAGCCAGATCGCCTCTCTGTACATTTTTCTCTATAGCATTCGTGCGTCGGGGAAGATGTTATGTTAGTATGACTGTATTATATGTGTGAGTGGGTATTATCTATTTTCTTTACTCATGTAGACTTTTGGATTGTCTACATTTATTTTCTCTTACTTTTCATAGCCACGACTACATTCCATGTTAAATAATTTATACTAGTGGTCGCCTAGTGGTCGAAATTCGAACACAGTTCATTAAATGTTTGAGTTTGTCACAAATAAGTCATTATGCATTAATTTTCGATTTACTTTAAAAATACGGAAAATAGGAAATATGTGGTATAACTTGGCTAAGTTACATATAAAAAAACATTAACGCGTCATTTGATATTTGTATAATATTTATACTATTTACATTTGCATTTGGCCTATTATTATGTGTACGGGCATATATATATATATATATATATATATATATATATATATATATATATCCCTTCTCTTTGTTTCTGACAACTGACCCGCCAATGTTCTATGTCGAGGCATAATGAAAGTAGATGCAAATATGTAAATATATTTATGTGTAATGAAATTATTGAAATCAAGATTAGGCAGGATTTAATTTAAATTTAAATAATCAAATGTACTCACTTTTTTAAATCACTAATAATAAACCACAAATAACAAATACGCAAAAGTAAGTCAATTCACATTGCTGCTGCACGATTTTATTTTTACAACAATGCGCTTTCAGCTATGAACAACTGAATGAGTACAAAAATGAATAATACATATAAATTCCTTAGAAAAAATTAGTTTGTTTAATTTAGTGTATATGTAATACATATTATAAATATATTTTACTTTTCTGCACTCCTTCCCTATATAAACTTTAATTATGCCAAATTTCACACTCCTCCGTGCACACAATATGCTTAAAAAGTGGTGCAAATTGTTTCGTTCACGTATCAATATATAGATTATTATTATGTTTAAACGAATTACAGTTATTACACGCTTTATATCAGCTTGACCTGTATCTATCTATGTAACGGAATTTTTCAACGCGATTTTCACCCACTTAAAATCATTGGATCGACTTGAAACTTTGTATACTTGTAGAGGATCCGTGACAATACAATAATGGCATATTTATTTTCTAAAATCCTGGCCATAATCATCAGAAAATCAAAATAAATAATAGTTTTAAAAAACTAAAAGAACACGCTTTATTAGAAAACTAAAAAATGAAAAATAATTTTAATTTCCAATACGCTTGGGATAAAATAAAGTAGTCAACAAAAAAATCATCTCCAACACATGTAGAATAAAATTAAAGTTATCAAGAAAAATAAAATAATTTTACCATCAAAAGCGTGGGGTGCTTTTTATGATTTTTACATTTTCTTCTTAGAGAGCTTAGTTTTACCAATATCTGTTTATTATCAAATATATTAATTGATATAGAGCACCCCACGCTTTTGATGGTAAAATTATTTTATTTTTCTTGCTAACTCTAATTTTATTCTATATGTGTTGGAGATGATTTTTTGTTGACCACTTTATTTTATCTCAAGCGTATTGGAAATTAAAATTATTTTTTCATTTTTTAGTTTTCTAATAAAGCGTGTTCTTTTAGTTTTTTTTATAGCTATTATTTATTTTTATTTAAACATAGTAATGTTGTTTGTATTGAGTGACGTAGAAATCCTGTCAGACATTACGTTAGTTTCCAATCTCACTCTCACCGTACGTTACGCAAATTAGTATAGTACACTTAATGCCTATTCGAAGAGGTACTATTATTCCAATTATCTCTATCGTCATTTAAGTATAACATTAGCTTTATCATTAGTATAGCCAAGGTAATGTTATTTGACTATGTAAGATTATTTAATTCTGTGGTCCATAACACCTTTTAAATATAAGCAAGTATAACCATCAAAACCCACGGGTCCACGCTTCAATACTCTCGCTGACACTACTTTTTTTTATTTAATTATTGACTGCATGTCCCATTAGAATAAGCAGTGATACAACATGCATTATAATACGGTAGTATATTACGATGCGAAGTTGGGAAGTGTATTTTACAGAAGCGAAGAAAATATTTAAAAACCGAGCGATACCGAGATTTTTAATTTCCGAGATGCTGTAAAACACTTCACAAACGTGCGTTGTACATTAGTTTTTGCGCGATGGTGTTTCCAAAATAATAAATAATAGTAAAATAATAATATATTTGATGTAAATATTTCCGTTCATTATAAACAGCTGACTATCGTTAGCAGTGTGGACAATTTTCATTATTTGAAAGTAGAGGAGGCACTGACATCAATTCAGTATCAAACCTGTATCCGGGTAGGACGGGGATCATCTTTTCGTACCTAGTGAGCAATTATTAACAGCCCTGTTTTATAGTTATACCACCGGGCATAAAATCAATTAATTATGTAATTGTAATTACAATATTTCAAATATATAGTATTAATGATTGTGTTTTGGAAATATCATGTAGGAAAGCTAGAGGGTAAGTACTCAATAGGCAGACCAACAGGAATGAGATGCACAAAGAAATTAAACGTAGGCTTAGGTCTAATCCTGGAAATGCATGCTATTATGCATTACAGGGACTCTTGTCATCCCAACGTCCCTCAATGTAGTTAAACTGAAAATATATAAAACAGTTATACACCCAGTGGTATTATATGGGTGCGAAACACAGTCTCTTACTTTAAGGAAGGAGAAAGATTACGAGTATTTGGGAATCAAGTTCTTGATAATTTGTTTCTTCTTTATCAAAGAGAGATTGCGTAACAGTGAGATACGTGATATTTATGGGACATCAGATATAATAAGAACACTTAAGTCTCGTACACTACGATGGGTAGGACATGTGGAACTAATGCGAAGTGAGAGGTGCTTGGAAACTCCTTGTAGGAAAACCAGATGGAAATCATTCAAGGTAGGCGCAGAATGAGGTGGGAGAATAACATCAATATAATTTGAGGAATGATTTAAAAACTTTAGTGTAAGATATAAATGTATGGAGTGCATAATTCCCGAGGCCATGAACCTCCGAGTTCGATTGTGTCCGTCAGATTCTCAATTAATTAACTGGGTTAACAGCAATAATTAAATGGCACGATTACATATTTTTGGAAGAGGTATATGTTCATACATAAAAACACTATTCTCTTATACTGCATTGTCACGTTACCATGGAAATGATCTAAAAGATGCTGAAGAAAAGTATATGGCTGACTGGGAAGAAAATAACTTATAATGTATTATCCCACCACACAATTCTCTCTATTCTATAGTGCTCTGCCCTATGGCAGGTATTTCACTGAAATCATAGCAAATTAAATGCTATGGTATTCGGGGAACGTATGGGCCTCATAGCGACCTGTTATTTTCCTTATGGGTGAGGAAAAATCCGAAAAAAACTCGTCCAGGAAACTTGTCCTGCTCGGGAATAGGTTTTACTATAAGTAGGCCTACAATTATTTTAATGTAAATGTTTGATTTGAATTAATCTGTTTAATATTAATAATTACAATTTAATTCGTTTTGTGTGCGTTAATACAATCTGCAACATTAAAAATTATAAAGAATGTTGTGCATTAATTTATCGGCTTGCAACAAGCAGCTGAAAGAGGCCATATATCCTTATGTTATCGTCTCACTATGATTGTTGTTCGTTTATATAAAAGCGGTTGCCGGGCAACATTTCTTGACAATGATTAAACATACAGAATTATTAAAGTGGCGGTAGTCGACATCATTATATTTAATTATATATAAACGCTGCGGGATAAAGCGAGTTGCTGGACAACCATCTTAGTGACGTAATACACGTGCTGCGCGAAGTAATATACTCGGAAGTTAAATGTCAAAGGTCAAAGTGTGTTTCTTAGGCTGGAGAGACTATAGGAATTATTAGGAATCATTAAGTACCAGGACTACATATTTATCGAAGAGGTATATGTTCATACATAGAAACACTAGCCTAATATTTATTGTTAGGTTACCATGGGAATGATCTAAATGACGTTGAAGAAGATGATATGGCTGACACTTGGAGAAGAGAATCTATAATGCAGTAGGGGCGCTACCTCCATTACGCAATTCTTTCTAGCTCTTTATTTCTTTCGCAATATTATCATTCTCTCTTTTCCTCGCTTTAACATTTAGGCATATTCTTACTTAATGAGAATCTTTGTGGAGAAATCGCTGAAACCGAGTGACTTTCCTCGTATTCTGGAGTCCCTAGCTTAAATACAGATCTGTTTATATGTTACTATCTAATTAACTAACTCTTAGCCACTATAGAATACTGAGCTTCATGGCAGGGGAGAGATGGGCTTTCCATACATCCCTACTCGGATCCATACTTTCCAATATTTACCTCTCTCAAAAACGGTTAACATTTTAATTGTCTCACCCCATTCTTGGATTTGCTATTAAATGTTTTCGTGCCCCTCTTACATTCCAATTTCAAATAATACATCCAGCCCTTCACATTCTACGAGACTTAATATGTTTTTCTTATATACATATCCATAAGTAGTCCACCGTTGTGGTCTCGAGGTAGCGGCCTTGTCACGCAGCGGGCCCGGGTTCGATCCCCGGTCGGGGAAGTTTTTCTGGGTGAGGTTTTTATCGGGGTTTTTCCTCACGTGTAAGACAAATGTCAGGAAAACGTTAAGGCCCAAACGGTCCCCGAAATCATATGACCATCATCCTTATCATTATCATCCTTATCATTATCATCATCATCCTTCACCGGTGTGGAAAGCAACTGGAAGCTAGCACACCTACACAATTCCCTAGTAAAGCTGCAAACATAGCATGAAAATGCTATGATTGCAGTGAAGGACCTGCCTTCGGGCAGAATTACTATGGATATCCATAAGTAAGCTTTGATAATATTGTAGAATGACACAACTATAAATTTAAATTTTGCTCAATAATTGAGCCTTCATTATGTGATCATAAATATAAAAATATAATTGTATAGGACTGACGTCCATTATAATCGATTATATCGTTTCAAACGTTTTATAAAACGGGGCCTAACATAAATTAATGTTCTAATTGTAAATAATAATTACAAATAGGAATAGGATGCAGAAAGAAATAATTAAACATAGAGTTAATTCTGTAAAAGCATGTTGTTGTTATGGGCTACACTGACTTTTGTCTTTACTACTTCTCTCTCCCTCTCTCTCTCTCTCTCTCTCTCTCTCTCTCAAACCACCGTTAAATAGGAAATATATAAAACAGTTACTCTCCCAGTTATATTAAGTAGCAGCGAACTTTGGTGTAACATGTAGATACAGAGGACAGAGAACGACGGAGAACTTTAATTAAGGGACATTTATGAATTACTGTTGCAAAGTGATATTCTATATGTTTGTAGTTATATATATATATATATATATATATATATATTAATCCATATTAATAATTTAGATTGATTGGAGAAACCCTCAATGATGAGGAAAATTCTCAAAATGAATGAATAAATATCATAAATTATATTAAATAATTCCCCCCATGGATTATCGCCTCTCGTGGTGGAGGGGTCCAGTACCCAATGATGGAGACGATAAAGCTTTAAAAGAGGCAATTTGTATATATTACAATGAAGGAAGAGCAGAAATGTGTATGTTGTCTATTTACCGCCAATCACTAAATTTCAGGTATGCCAATCCAAATTTTTTCGTAGAATTGTCGGACTCGTTGGCAGAAATAAAATATAGGTTTCCGGAAGCGGGAATAATAATTTTAGGGGACTTTAACTGTAGGATTGGGGAGGAAAATATCATTATCAAATCAGATGACAATGAAACGCGAGGTGAGGGTAGGGGAAGTAAATATAAAATTATAAATTCAGAAGGAAACTAATTGTTACCTTTTTGCGATGCATTTGAACGTGAAATTTTGAATGGGAAATATGGGGAAGATAAAAATGGAGAACTGATATTTATTAATAAAAATGGAAGGAGCGTAATCGATTATTCAATATGCACACAAGACATCATTCCAGTCCTAGGTAATTTCTCTATAGTTTCCAGAATCGAATCTCACCGCTTTCCAAATAAACTTATTTTAAATATGAAAGGTATTAGTGAGACAGTTAATGATGAGGTGGCAACAATATCACGGCCAATTACACGTTTCAGGTGGATCGAGGATCGGAGAGAACAATTTATCAGGTGTTTGGAAACTCTAATACAGGATTTGCAATTAAGTGATCTTAGCGGGGATGAAATTATTAAAACTTTGACAGACTCTTTTTAAAAAAGCAGGGGAAAAATTCAAGGTTAAATACGCAATGAATATAGAAGGGCAAAGGGTGGTACAATAATGCATGTAGAAAGAAGAAGTAGTTTGTCGAAAGTAGTCTTTTAAAGTTTAGAAAAGATAGCACAGATGAAAACAGAAGAAATTATGCGCAAGAGAGAAAGGAATATAAAGAATTATTGGGAGAAACAGAACTAGCATGGCAAAATAAGAAATCAGAAGAAATGAGAATCGCGACTGAAAGTGGGAACATTGCGAAGATATGAAAGGCGATAAGGGAACTCAAAGTAAAGTCCATAAATCGGACAAGAATAACGCCCGGGGAATGGAAAAGCTACATAGATAGGTTGCTGGGAAATGAGAGGTTAAGATACAATCAAGGAAATATAGTTGAGATCCCTGACCCAATTTATATTCAATTACTGGATGAGGATATTTTGAAAAATGAAGTGGTTTCTTCCATTAAATGTTTAAAGAACGGTAAAGCACCTGGAATTGATGGAATTCCAGGGGAATTCTTGAAAAATATGATATCATCCAATAACTTAATAGACGTTTTAAAAACTGCTTTCAACAAACTTTTTAATGGAGGAGATTATCCGCAAGTCTGGGCGACAGGTGGCATCAACCGCTATACAAGGGAAAGGTGGGACACAGGTACCAGAAAGTTATAGGGGAATTTGCCTCTTGTCAGGGTTTGGAAAAATTGTTGTAAACTACTTTACGAACGAATGAGACAATGGGCTAAAGAGAACATAGGATCTCAAATAACAGGCAGGTTTTAGAGAAAGGTACTCCACAGTAGACAACGTATTTGTTCTGAGGACAAAATGAAGAGGGGTAAATTATGTTGTGCATTCATTGGCTTTAGGATGGCATTTGATACTGTGGACAGAAGCGCATTTGAGAAAAATTAAATCGGAAAAGATTGTCTCATAAAATGATACATGCTTTGATGTCAGTTTATAAATATGTTAAATTTTTTTATAAAAGTAGACCAAGGGCACATCACAGAGAGCAGTGAAGCCAATCGGGGAGTGAGACAAGGTTGCATTTTATCACCAATGCTATTTAATCTATTCATTGATGATATTGTAGACGTAATGCTAGAAGGAGAAATTGAGGCTCCGGAGATAAGAAATGTTAAAGTCCCAGTCCTGTTGTATGCAGATGATTTAATTATCTGTTCCAAGACAATCAAGGGATTGCAAAGAGGTCTTGACCGACTGGAAATATACTGTAGGAATTGGGGATTGACTGTAAATGTTATGTAAGACAAAAACAATTACTTTTAAAAATGGGACGGTTTATGGTAGAGCAGAGGAATGGAAATACAGAGATCAAATACTTCAAAACGTGAAACATTTTGAATATCTTGGTACGACGTTGAAAATGAACGGAAAGTGGAAAAAACATATTGATATAGCATTATTTAAAGGGAGGGGACAACTTAACAGTGTACTCGGTATTCTGGGTCGAGTGCCTGATATTCCAGTCAGCACATTAGAAAAAAATGTATGGAGAGATGGTGCGGCCAGTAATGCACTATGGTAGTGAAATTTGGGGTTTCCAAAGAACGGAAATACTAAATAAGGTATATACGCATTTTCTAAAATATATTACAGGACTTAGTAAGGCCGTTTCTAACTGTGGAATTTTATATGAATTTGGGTCATTCCAGGACGACATAAACTGCAAAATTCGTGTACTCAAATACTGGTTGCGGGTAATCCAAGGTGAACAAACAATGCTTAGAGCAATTTGTTACGACCACCAAATTAGAAACATAGATGTGAAATTTTGGGCAGACGAGGTTAGGAGAGAACTCCAAAAGATTGGGATGGGTTGGATATGGGAAAAAAGGACTGAAAATCGCAAGAACGTGTGGAGAAAAATAAGGAGGAGGTACTTAGATATAAACCAACAAGATATTTTCGCCGAATGTACGGGAAAACGCTCACTGTGTTTACAAAGAGACCTAAAACACGTTTGGGGAAAAGAATCTTATATACTCAACCTAGGATTTAAAGAGAGATCAGGGCTTGCTTGGTTTAGGCTAGGGGCATGGAAATTTCTAAAAATTAGCGACAATCACGATATGCGAATATGTCCAATGTGCGGGAACTTTGAAGACGAGATACATATATTAGGAAAATGTGATGATTTAGAATATTGGAGACGTCAGTTATTACCGGAAAGATTTCTAAATTCAAATCGGGAAAGATTGGCATGCTACGAGTTAATGGTAAATCCAGAAAATTGGATAAACTTGGGTAAATTTCTGGATAAAACGCGGAAAATAAGAACAACACTCATTCATGAATAAATATATGTTATCAAAATGCAATACCATTAATTCTTCATAATTATACATAACTTAATTAATGTATAATGCTATTGTATTATTATGTAATTGTAATATTATTGTGTTTTCTTTATGTAATTGTAATGTTATTGTTTTCTTTTTTTTTTTTTCTTTATACTATTACCAATTATTACTTTATTGTAACGGACTGTCAACAGCACGTACGGCTTACTGCCCGTGCGACCCATATTTGTAAATAATATTGTAAATATCTTACTTTTTGTCTAATAAAGTCCTACTACTACTACATAGAGACAGTGGTTTTATTTTCTATACGCGTTGAGTAAAATGTAACATTACAGAAGAGTTATTTTATTACATTACAGTTATTTAGGTCCGCAACCGCGAAATTAGAAATTCGTCCACCTCTATTAAAACAGGTTAGGCTTTTTCCTCATTTTGTTGGACGTTTTGGTATTATTTATCGAATCACTATGATGGATGTCCGTTTATTTAAAAGCGGATGACGGGCGACAATGATTCACAATGATTAACATGCGGAATTATTATAGTGGCGGTAGTCGGCATCTTTATATTTAATTACTATAACAACTAAGGGAAAAAAAGCGAGCCGCTGGCAACCATTATATAGAGACGAAAATACGAGTTTGTTTTAATTCCCTGCGAGCACTACTTTCCGACACACTGCAGTTAATTTAACTCTATCGTTCAATGCAGCGCCAGGATTATACTCCATAAACTTAACATATAGCACCATCCTTTTTTTCTCACCGCTCTTTAACAATTTCCTTTTAGAGTGTTTTTTATAATATAGATCACACATTTTAACCACCGAGTTAAATTACCATAAACTCTACGAGAGCCGCCATTTTTGTAATCGACATTCAACTTCCTCTCAACAATGAATCAGTTTTAAACACATGCGAATTTTTAGTTACTGTCTGATCTTCCAAGAAACATGTAGGTATATACTCTATTCTGATCAACTATAGTTACTTACTTACTTACTCACTGGCACTATCGAACCCGTAGGTTCATGGCCACGCGGACATAAGCTCTCCATACATCCCTATCCTGAGCTAATACTTTTCAATCATTTCCTGTGTAATCTACTTCCCTTAAATCATAGTTAATGTTATTCTCCCACCTCATTCTTGGTCTACCAACTGGGCGTTTTCCCTCTGGCTTTCCTACAAGAAGCTTCCATGCAAGTCTTTCATTCCCCATACGTGCAACATGTCCTGCCCATCGCAGTCTACGAGACTTAACTGTTCTTATTATATCCGGCTTCCCATAAAGACCATGTAGTTCATTATTATGTAGTCTTCTCCATTCACCTATCTGTTCATCTCTCTTTCGTCCAAAAAATTTCCTAAGTACTTTATTCTCAAATACCTGTAATCTCCTTTCCTCCCTTAAAGTAAGAGTCCATTTTTCGCACCCATATAGTATAACTGGTAGAATAATAGTTTTATATATATTCAGTTTAACGTTTTTTGAAAGGAATTGGGACATCAAGTGTCTCTGCAATGCATAATAGCACGCATTTCCAGAATTGAGCCTATGTTTAATTTCTTTGTGCATCTCATTCCTATTTGTGATTATTGTTCCTAGGTATTTGAATTCAGCCACTTCCTCAAAATTTCCCTCATTTGTCATTAGCTGTCCATTTCCATTATATAATGTATTTCTACGTGTTACCATATATTTAGTTTTATTGATATTTACTTCCAGTCCTAATTTTTTAGTGTTACTCAATAGTGTGTGCGTGTTGTCCTTTAGTATCTCCTCGCTATCAGCCAATAATACTACATCATCAGCATAAACTAACAGCTTATTAATACCATTGAATTGTAAGCCTTCCTCATTCTCCAAAGATTTAATGGCATGCTTAGTACAAAATTAAACAGTAGAGGAGATAGTGCATCTCCTTGCTTCAATCCATTCCGGATTTCAAAAGTGTCCGAAAACTGTTTGCCTACACGCACCCTACTCGTTCTGTCATTTAGACACATTCGTATAAGTATAACTAACTTTTTAGGAATTCCGAACTCCAGCAGGGTACTATATAACTTCTCCCTCTTAATTGAATCATATGCTTTTTTGAAGTCTACGTACAGTTGATGTACAGTACCATTATGTTCCCATTTCTTTTCTAAAATTTGTCTTATACTAAAAATCTGATCTGTTGTAGACCTGTTTCTTCTAAATGCACATTGACTGTCATCAATATAGGGAGTAAGTCTGCTGAGTACGGAGTTGAAAGTAATGAGATGCCCCTGTAGTTGTTGCAATCAGTTTTATCTCCTTTCTTATAAATTGGTACGATAATTGATTCCTTCCATTCATCTGGGAGAGCTTCTTTTTCCCAAATCATACTAAGCAACCAGCGTATCTTGTCCATCAATTTTTCTCCCCCTGATTTTATCAGTTCTGCTGGGATCTCATCTGAACCTGATGCTTTATACATCTTCAATTTTTCAATCGCCATTTCAACCTCTAATGCACTTGGTTCTGCTACTAGCATTTTTGCTGTCTGTAAATTATCCTTATCAATGTCCTGCTCTGTATGTACATTTAATAGCTGATTAAAGTAACTTTTCCATCTATTTAACATACTCCTGGAATCTGCAATCATATCCCCATTTTCATTCCGAATTATGTTTGTTCTAGCCTGCAACCCTTTCTTCTCTATACTAATTCCCTGATATAATTCTCTAATGTTCCTATTTTTTGCATTCAATTCAACATCATTAATCTTCTCTCTCAGATATTCCCTCTTTTTTTGCTCTTTAGTAACTTGGTGGTTTCCCGTCTAATACTACCCAATTGTTCTAAATTTACCTCATTTGGCTCGTGTAACCATTTAATTTTTGCTAGCTTTCTTTTCTTTACAATGTCGGCACATTCCTCATCAAACCATTTCTTGTTTTGCCTCTTTTTTAAACAACCAATGCTTTCTGATGCTGACAATTTAATAGTATCTCTTATAGCCTCCCATTCTTTCTTTATATCAGTTTCTTCTTCGTTTGCCACATTGTCATCTGAAGATTTTAGTACTTACATAAATAAATTTAAATACGTAATTATATAATTCGATTTTTACGCTCCCGCTGAACTGTGATTTGGCCGTGAACGATTCATAGCAATTGGTGCACTTATCTGCATCCTGGATTACCCGCCTATCTATTTTACTCAAGTGTGTTCAATAGGTTGGACAGAGTATAGGTAATTAGTTAAGTTAACAGAAATGATTAGCAAACAGGTTTATATATTTTTTTATTATTGATTTCGTGCATCTCATTGATGGATAAATCATATTTGAAGAGAAAAATTATACGCTCAGACCGGGACTTGAACCCGGGACCCTTGGTTCTCTAGACCAAGTGCTCTACCAACTGAGCTACCTGAGCAAGTACCGATCTAAACGCAAATCTTTCTCTATATACATTGTAATTCCCATCCACCAAATGCTGTGAAGCCATGCTTCTATCTTGCAAATGGCGGCTCCTTTATTAAGAAGACATATTTGGGAATTATACATTACAGCCAGTACGGCTTTTTCCAAGGTTATATTATTGATTTCGTACATCTCAATGATGGATAAATCATATTTGAAGAGAAAAATTATACGCTCATACCGGGACTTGAACCCGGGACCCTTGGTTCTCTAGACCAAGTGTTCTACCAACTGAGCTACCTGAGCAAGTACCGATCTAAACGCAAATCTTTCTCTATATACATTGTAATTCCCATCCACCAAATGCTGTGAAGCCATGCTTCTATCTTGCAAATGGCGGCTCCTTTATTAAGAAGACATATTTGGGAATTATACATTACAGCCAGTACGGCTTTTTCCAAGTTTTTATTATTGATTTCGTACATCTCTTCAAATATGATTTATCCATCAATGAGATGCACGAAATCAATAATAAAAACTTGGAAAAAGCCGTACTGGCTGTAATGTATAATTTCCAAATATGTCTTCTTAATAAAGGAGCCGCCATTTGCAAGATAGAAGCATGGCTTCACAGCATTTGGTGGATGGGAATTACAATATATATAGAGAAAGATTTGCGTTTAGATCGGTACTTGCTCAGGTAGCTCAGTTGGTAGAGCACTTGGTCTAGAGAACCAAGGGTCCCGGGTTCAAGTCCCGGTCTGAGCGTATAATTTTTCTCTTCAAATAAGGTTTATATATATTTATAGAAGGTATATTCTCACATTTACCAACAGCAGCTTAATGTTTAGCATTGTCCTTTTACCATGGTAATGATCCACTGGAACCTGGAGAAGACGAATCATTGTGGGATGATCGTTGGAGATGTGTGAAATGTTTACGTTTTATAACAGGCACTATTAATAAGTGTTCAGTTGGTGTTAAAAGACTGCCCGTTCCTCCTATTTAACCCCACCACTTCTACTGAACCCTATGCAGTATAGGCTAACAATAAGGCACTGCTACTCACTTGTCAGTTGAGTTGATTCACTGGGAGTACACCTGTATCCGGATACGATAGGGATCACCTTCTCATACCTAGAGAGCAATTATTAACAGTCCTGTTTTATAGTTACACCACCGGGCTTAAAATCAATTAATTATATAATTTTAACTACAATATTTGAAATAATTAATATAAATGATTGTGTTATGGAAATATCATGTACGAAAACCAGAGGATAAGTGCCCAAAAGGCAGACCAACAGGAATGAGGTGCACAAAGAAATTTAACGCAGGCTTGGGTCTAATTCTGGAAATGCATGCTATTATGCATTAAAACCTCTCTCAAAATGGTTAAACTGAAATTACATAAAACAGTTACACAGCCAGTAGTATTATATGAGTGCGAAACACAGATTCTTACTTTTAGGATTTTTTATCAAAGAGTAATGGACAGCCAGGCGAATGGAGAATATTGCGTAACAGTGAGATACATGATCTTAATGTGACATGAGAAAAAAATAAGAACATCCAAGTCACGTAGACTACGAGGGCATGACATGTGGAATGAATGCAGAGTGACAGAGGTGCTTGTAAACTCCTTGTAGGAAAACCAGATGGAAATCGTTCAAGGTAGGCGAAGAAATGTGTGGGAGAATAACTTCAATATTATTTGAGGAATGATTTAAAAACTTCAGTGTAAGATAGGAATATATGGAGAGCTTAATTCCACGAGGCCATGAACCACCGGGTTCGATGGTGTCCGTCAGTTAGTTAATTAATCGGGTTAACATGAATGATTAAGTAGCACGATTATATATTTTTGGAAGAGGTATATGTTCATACATAAAAACACTATTCTCGTATTTTACATTGTCACGTTACCATGGAAATGATCTAAAAGACGCTGAAGAAAAATATATGGCTGACTGGGAAGAAAAATAACTTATAATGTATTACCCCCCACACAATTCTTCTATTCTATAGTGGTCTTCCCTATGGCAGGTATTTCACTGAAATCATAGCAGTTAAATGCTATGTTTTGCAGCCATACAAGGGAACTATAGTTGTGGTAGCTTCCCGTTGATTTTCGCAACGTGGCTGATGATGATGATTTACCCGGTTGATATTCTGGGGACGTATGTGCCTCAAAAGGACCTGACTTTTTTTATGAGTGAGGAAACCCCGAAAAAAAAAAAACTCTCCCAAGAGGCTTGTCCTGACCGGGAATAAGCTTTATTATGATTAGGCCTACAGTTATTTTAATGGAAAAGTTTGATTTAAATTCATCTTTTTAATATTAACAATTACAATTTAATTCGTTTTGTGTGTGTTAATACAATCTGCAACATTAAAAATTAGAAATAATGTTGGGCATTAATTTATCGGCTTGTAACAAGCAGCAGACAGAGGTTGTATATCCTTATGTTATCGTCTCACTATGATTGTTGTTCGTTTATATAAAAGCGGTTGCCGCGCAACATATCATGACAATGATTAATATGCGGGATTATTAAAGTGGCGGTAGTCTGCATCTTTATATTTAATTATACATAAACGCTGTGGGAAAAAGCGAGTTGCTGGACAACCATCATAGTGACGTTATAATACAGGTGGTGCACGGAGTAATACATTCGGAAGTTAAATGTCAAAGGTCAAAGTGTGTTTCTTAGGCTGGAGAGACTATAGGAATTATTAGGCATCATTAAGTATCAGGATTACATATTTATCGAAGAGGCATATGTTCATACATAACACTAGTGTAATATTTAGCATTGTTACGTTACCATGGGAGTGATCTATAAGACGTTGAAAAAGAAGATATGGCTGACACTTGGAGAAAAGAATCTATTATGCAGAAGGACTCTACCTCCATAACGCAATTCCTTGTAATTCTTTATTTCTTTCACCATATTATCGTTCTCTCTTTTCCCCGCTTTAACATGTAGGCCTATTCTTACTTAATGAGAACCTTTATGGAGAAATCGCTTAAACCGAGTGATTTTTCTCGTATTCTTGAGTTTCGAGCATAAATCCAGATATGTTTATATAGTACTCTGTAATTAATTATCTCTCTGCCCACTATAGAATACTGAGGGTCATGGCCGCGCACACATGGGCTTTCCATACTACCCTACTCGGAGCCATATTTTTCAATATCTCCCTCTCTCAAAGAACGGTTAACATTTTAATTCTCTCACCCCACCCATTCTTGGACAACCTACGGGTGCTTTCCCCTTGGGTTTCCTACTAAATGTTTCCATGACCCTCTTTCATTCCCATTTCAATAATACATCCAGCCCATCACATTCTACGAGACAATTGTTTTTTCTTATATAGATGTGTTCCCATATAGATCCATAAGTAACCTTTGCTATGATAAAATAATGATACCAATACAGATTAAACTTTGCACTATAATTTAGTCTAAATTATGTGATCTTAAATATAATGATGTAATTGTATCGAACAGATGACCGTTTTAATCGATTATATCGGTTCAAAGGTTTTATACAACGGGGCCTGGAAGAAATTTATTTTATTTTAAAGAATAATTACAAATAAGAACAGGATGCAGAAAGAAATTAAACATAGACTCAATTCTGTAAAAGCATGCTGTTATGAGTTACACTGACTTTTGTCTTTACTCCTTCTCTCTCTCTCTTTCTCTTTCTCTCTCTCTCTCTCTCTCTCTCTCTCTCTCTCTCTCTCTCTCTCAAATTACCGTTAAACAGGAAATATATAAAACAGTTACTCTCCCATGTTATCTGACCAATTCTCTAAGCGCGGCTTGCGGATGGAGCTCCAACAATCAGGACGGCGTACTATTGAACCAATGTTCATGGGTGTGTCCTCAGGACAACCAGGGAACATCAGACCACAGATACCTCCGGTGAAAAGACTATGGAGCTTGATACAGCGATCATAAGAAACTCATGAATGATTAACCTGCCTATATTTCTATCCTAGGACAAAGAGGGCAAACAAATAAGGCCCTATAATGTCAGGGACATTTCGTCCCATACTTTCGTCGTCGTCGTTATATTATGTAGATGCGAAATTCGGTGCAACAGGAAGATACAGAGGACAGAGAACGATGGAGAACTTTAATGAAGGGAAATTTATGAATTATTATTTCAAACCGATATTTATACGTTTTATCACCTTGTAGGCGATGCCCAGAGTAACATGTATGTCCCACTCTGCCCAAAAGTTTAGTCCACGATTCGTCATGTAGTTTTTCGTTACATTCTTAACTTTATTTATTCATCTTCTATACGTTCCTGTTTTTCTATAGTTATAACTATAATTAGCTGGATCCATTGTTATAAATTATATTTTTTGTCTAAATTTTATTCCTTACGAATATTATTAATGACTATTTAACTCATGTCTCAAATGGGAGTCAATGACCAATTACGTTTCAATAAATTTTGTTTTACAGCCAGTTACAGTCGCATTTCACCTCGATAATTATCGAATTTTGATTACTAAAATAAAGAAAGCTCCCCCTTTTTAATATTCTGAACAAGTCACAGCATTATTTTGCAGTGACTGACTCTGTAACAAATACGTTGAATATAGCAAATAATGAACAGATTCCTCCGACCTACACATTTGATAATTGTGTATTCAATAATTGTGTTTTAAATTATGATTTTACTGAATTGTTTCCGAAAAAATGAATTAATAACCTATAATGTTGGTTATAATATACAGTCTGATGTGTTTCACTTTTTCTCCACTAGGGTGCATTCTTACAATATTGCGATCCTATTTGCCAATAAATAATATTATCAAGTTGCAGTGGATGAACAAATTAAACATACCTACACATTTCTCATTTGTTTTCAAACATCACCGTTTACATTAAATATATTAAATATTTTAAAATAACATTATTTAAATAATTATTTGTGAGTAATCAGCTTAATTTTATTCGTTAAATAGTCCTAACAAATGCCACTCCTGATTTCCAAATCCCCTAGATAAATCCTCCATGACTAGTGAATTTATCGATAATTTGCAAATCGCTCGTGGCATTACTTATGACTATTTAACTCATGCCCCAAATGGGAGTCAATGACCAATCACATTTCAATGATTTTTGCTTTACAACCAATCACAGTCGTGTTTCACCTCGAATTTATCAACTAAAGTTTATCATATTAAAGAGAGCATCTCCTTTTTTAACATTCTAAATAGGTCATAGCATTATTTTGCAGTGACTGACTCACTAAGAAATACGGCTACCAAATTGTATGTATAGTGCATGAATGTCAACACATACCGCATGTGGGAGTTAATATAAAAACATTTGTAGCAATTGATTATACCACCAAACAAAAAGAAAACACTCACTGCACTTTCTTAAATGTATTATTTTCCTGGAAATGACGTTGCAGATAAATATAATTGTCATATTTACATCATACGACATCAGAAATGAATTAATACCTATTAGGTTGGTTATACATTTCTCCACTAGGGTGCATTCTTACAACATTGCGATCCTTTGGCAATAAATAATTAGATCTGGTTGCAGTGAGAACAATATAAGCAAATGAAGGGTAACAATCTTACACATTTGTTTTCAAACATCGCCGTTTATATTAAATATATACATATTTTCAAATAACTATAGATAATAATGATTTGTGAGTAAACAGCTTAATTTTATTCGTTAAATATTCCTAACAAATGTTCTTAAATTTGTCTCATAAAATTGTAAAAAAAAAAACCCAAAGCACTTAACGAAAATTTGAGCGACCTGGAATCGAATCCGGGCCAGCTGCAAGAGACGAAATGATACTCATAGACCGCAGGGATGGTTAAAAATGAATGAGAGAATAGTTCTGTAACTCAAATGAGAGAATACTCACCTCCAGAGTCCCCCATTTTCCATCTTCCACCCTCACGAGTTCGTATGTGAACCCAAGTTCTTCTGCGAATTTTTCTAGCAGGTCTATGCAGAACCCAGAGCAGCATTGGTAGAAACTGCCGTTTTTATGTGCCATCGGTACATCCACCCTGAAAAAAAAAAGAAAAAACTTTCTTAACATTCCAATAATGTGGCATAATATTCTCATGAGACATCCTTCAAAAACAAATTAAAGAATTATTTAATAACAAACTAACTTATACACCTCACTGATAGTATTCTTTTAACAATTAATAAATTTAATTATCTATGAAAATAATATTAAGATTAACAAATATTTTCTTTTTGTTTTGTTTTAAATATTGTACAAACGTAAAATTAGTTTTCTATATCTCATTATTTTTCTTTGTTTTTTATAAACATTAGACAGGGACAATTTAATATGTCTTGCTTGTATACACTTTATTATTAGTTTTAGTCTTAATTTTAACTAGCATTAACTTGTTGCATTGTAGATCGTAATATAATAGATATTATCTTTTTGGTCAAATTTTTATTTAGTATTTAATATTAGAGTTGATTGTGATTGTTATATTCTGATGTAATATATGTTTGTCCTGGTGAGTGGAAGAGAAGGTCATATGGCCTTAACTCCACCAGGCTAAATAAATGTAATGTAATGTAAAATATAAAAAAATTATAACGTTGAAACGCTAATTAATTTTCATACTATAATGATTTAATTTTTACCAGAGATTTCAAGATTAGGTTATTGCATTTCCCACATATACTCATCGTCAACTCCGTGAAGCTGCACAGCATTGTTCATATATTCAAACCAACTCTGCAAAGACGATTGGCTGTCACTTGAGCAGTTCATGCAATATGTAACTTCATGTCACTGCAAAAATCTTATGTGGCATGTAAAATATTTATAAGTTGAGAGGTAAAACTATGATGGAGAAGACGAAGAAGTATTTCATTTATCAAGTCAATTATTTAATCAGGTTCTAGGTTATAATTACTATTATTTTAATTTTTTTGCTTATCAGCTATTTAACTCATGCTCTAAATGGCAGTCAGTGACCAGTCACATTTCATGAATTTTGATTTACAATGAATAACAGTTCTTTTTTCACCTCGATTTTATCAGTTTAATTTTATCACTTTAAAATCAAGTTCCTCCTTTTTAACATTCTGAATAGGTCAGAGCATTATTTTGCAGTGATTGACTCTATTAAGAAATATGTTGAATATAACAATATATATATATATATATATATATGGGCAGACGAGGTTAGGAGAGAACTCCAAAAGATTGGGATGGGTTGGATATGGGGAAAAAGGGACTGAAAATCGCAAGAACGTGTGGAGAAAAATAAGGAGGAGGTACTTAGATATAAACCAACAAGATATTTTCGCCGAATATACAGGAAAACGCTCACTGTGTTTACAAAGAGACCTAAAACACGTCTGGGGAAAATAATCGTATATACTCAACCTAGGATTTAAGGAGAGATCAGGGCTTGCTTGGTTTAGGCTAGGGCCATGGAAATTTCTAAAAATTAGCGACGATCACGATATGCGAATATGTCCAATGTGCGGGAACTTTGAAGATGAGATACATATATTAGGAAAATGTAATGATTTAGAATATTGGAGACGTCAGTTATTTCCGGAAAGATTTCTAAATTAAAATCGGGAAAGGTTGGCATGCTACGAGTTATTGGTAAATCCAGAAAATTGGATAAACCTCGGTAAATGTCTGGACAAAACGCGGAAAATAAGGACAATACTCATTCATGAATCAATATATGTTATCAAAATGCAATACCATTAATTCTTAACAATTATATATAAATTAATTAGTGTATCATGCTATTATGTTATTATTTAATTGTAATATTATTGTGTTTCCTTTATGTAAGTTATGTTAATCCTTTTTAGTGTATAATGCTATTGTTTTATTATTTAATTGTAATGTTATTGTGTTTTATTTATGTAATTGTAATGTTACTGCTTTTTTTGTTGTTTATTTTTCTTTACACTAGTACCAATTATTACTTTATTGTAACGGACTGTCAACAGCACGTACGGCTTACTGCCCGTGCGACCCATATTTGTAAATAATATTGTAAATATCTTACTTTTTGTCTAATAATGTCCTACTATATATATATATATATATATATATATATATATATATATATATATATATATATTAAGGTGTAAGAATACTAGGCTGAAAGTGGATCCTATGTTGTATATATAGTTCAGGAATGTAATCAGATACTGCATGCCAAATATAATAGAGAAACATTTGTAGTAATTGATTATACCACAAAACCACTGTTTGCACTATCTTAAACGTATTATTTCCCAGGAATTTAGGTTCCAGAAGAATATAATTGACATATTTACATCATAGAACACATACATTAATTAATAACTTATAATGTTGTTATAAAAGTTTAATGTGTTTCATTTTTTTCTCCACTAGGGTGCATTCTTACAATATTGTGAATATATTTGTCAATAAATATGATCTGGTTGCAGTGATGAACAAATGAAATATAATAAACGTTTTTCATTTGTTTGCAAACATCGCCGTTTACATTAAATTTATAAATATTTTTAAATAGCTGTATTTAAATAATGATTTGCGAGTAAACAGCTTAATTTTATTCTTTAAATAGTCCAACAAATGCCACTCTTGATTTCCAAATTCTCTAGATAAATTGATCCCTCACTTGTCACGCAGCGGGCCCGAGTTCGATCCCCGGTCGGGACAGTTTTTCTGGGTGAGGTTTTTATCGGGGTTTTTCCTCACCTGTAAGACAAATGTCAGGAAAACTTTAAAGCCCGAACGGTCCCCGAAATCATATGGCCATCGCAACCATCATTCATATTCATCTTACGTTTAGCTTAGGATTAGGGACTCTCCTGGCGCACCATTATCATCATCATCACCCATCATATTATCGGGGCAACGTAACCCTGCGTTTCAGGCGCCCCAAACTCAGAAGTGGGTTACAAGTACGCCATACCAGGAGAGAAACCAGGAATGTCGAAAGACAAACCTGGAGCATTTGAAAAAAAAAAAATATATATAAATACAATGAAATTGAAAGATACGATTTTACGGTCTTAAATTTACCATGGAAAATATTATTTTATTTATTTATCATCAGGGTGTAGCCTTTCCACAACGCTTGTACTTTATATATATATATATATAACTTATATATATATATAGAGAGAGAGAGAGAGAGAGAGAGAGAGAGAGAGAGAGAGAGAGAGAGAGAGAGACGACATTCTTGATGAATGGAAACAATTAGTTCATAAGGAATTAAAAATTGGATGAAATAAAACAAAACATTGAATGCATTATGTTTTGCAGATGATATATTATTAATTTTTGACAGAGAGGGCAATTTTTAAATCATGAATCACATGCATAGTTCTGATTACACAGGGACATGGAGGGCCTCCCCTAATGAGGAATCAGCTCAATGTCAGAGCTCCTCCGAGACAACACAACATTGAGACGAAACACACAAATCATATTAAAAATGGCGTGATAATGATGATTATGATTGCTAGATGATTTTCGGGGAACGTTTGGGCCTTAAAGTTTCCTGAGGTTAGGAAAAACCCCAAAAAATCTTCACCCACAAAACTTTTCCCGACTGGGTTTCGAATTCGGGCCCCAATATTAAAGTTCACAAACATTGTTACATTATCAATATAATAAAAAAATATTCAATATTTACACAAAGACACCTTTCCATCCTGGAATCCTTCTTAATAGGCCTATGTCACGAACCGAAAGAACTAACAATTGAAGATCGAGTTTCGTTTAGAAGTTAGTGGAAAATTGGTTGAAATTGGTGGGACTCATTTTGTGAAACGGAGATGGAGCTAGTGTGCTTTTATATCGTCAATAAAATAGAAATGTCTAGAAGCGAGGGCAACGTGAGCTCTATATGTAATACAGTTTTAACCCCACCCCAGGGACATGTAATTTTGTACTGCAGTAGCCTACATCTGCTTATCATTCAATTATATTGCTTATTTACGAATAATAATATTATTATTATTGTTATTATTACATATTATTATTATTAATATTATTGTTAATAATATTATATAATGGAAATGGACAGCTAATGACAAATAAGGGAAATTTTGAGGAAGTGGCTGAATTCAAATACCTAGGAACAATAATCACAAATAGGAATGAGGTGCACAAAGAAATTAAACATAGGCTCAATTCTGGAAATGCCTGCTATTATGCATTGCAGAGACTTTTGATGTCCCAACTCCTTTCAAAAAACGTTAAGCTGAAAATATATAAAACTATTATTCTACCAGTTATATTATATGGGTGCGAAATATGGACCCTTACTTTAAGGGAGGAAAGGAGATTACGAGTATTTGAGAATAAAATTCTTAGGAAAATTTTTGGACCAAAGAGAGATGAACAGACAGGTGAATGGAGAAGACTACATAACAATGAATTACATGGTCTTTATAGGAAGCCAGATATAATAAGAACAGTTAAGTCTCGAAGACTGCGATGGGCAGAACATGTTGCACGTATGGGGAATGAAAGACGTGCATGGAAACTTCTTGTAGGAAAGCCAGAAGGAAAACGCCCAGTTGGTAGACCAAGAATGAGGTGGGAGAACAACATTAACTATGATTTGAGGGAAGTAGATTATACAGGGAATGACTGGAAAGCATTGGCTCAGGATAGGGATCTATGGAGAGCTTATGTCCGCGCGGCCATGAACCTACGGGTTCGATAGTGCCAGTGAGTAAGTAAGTAAGTAAGTAATATTATATAATAATATTATTGTTATTATTATTATTGTTATTATTATTATTATTATTATTATTATTATTAAATTTTATTTAGCAGGTTTGATAATGTTATCCAACATCTTCCTGCTCCCAATTAATGTACTGTAATTCTCCCCTGCATCTGTCTGTCATTCCAATTGCTATTATCCAATCCTTTTTCCCTCAATCTTCTTGAAACACCATATCAATCCACGTCATTTTTGGCCTTCTTCTTCTTCTACCAAGTGGCAACCATTCTAGTATTCTTCTTGGGAAACTATCTTATGTCATTCTTTTTATATAACCATACCATGTTAATTGTTTTTTTTATGAAATCCACAATTGAAATTTCAACAGTCATTTTGTGTAAATATGCTGTTTCTTATTTTAAATCTTCTAGAAATTCCAGCTACACGCCTCCAAAAATCCATTTCTGCAGAATTCAATTTACTTATTCTAGATTTTAATTCCCAGTTTTCTATGCCATATGTCATTTTACTCATTATTGTATTAAAAATGTATGTTTTTGTTTTAGAACTTATATTATTACCCCATAAAACACTATTTAATTTGCATATTATATATTTACCTTTATTTATTCTCTCATTAATTTCAGCATCATGAGTTCCATCTGCACTAATTGTTGTTCCCTAACATATACACATATTCGTCACATTGTTTATTTTTCCGCGTCCATATTTTAAAATCTGGTCTTTTGATTTATCTGCTGTTGTCATATACTTCATTTTGTCCATATTTATCTGTAATTCCGATTTGTCTTATTCCTCCTTCAGTTTTCTTGTCATGTAATCTAAATCTTCGTAATCTTCTGCTATCTGTAGCTGATCATCAGCAAATAGCAACGAATAAATAGCATTTTCTTTTACCTTTACTGCGAGGTGAAGATTTATTTTTGCATTGTATAAAGGCGTTTTGTAGATATATTTTGAATAAGATTGGCGAAAAACAACATCATCCTTGTCTTAAACCTTATTTTCATTAGGAATATTCCGCAATACACTGTTTCTCCTTCAACCCAAAGTGATTTGTCGCCTGAGCTTCCCGTCTAAAGCATCTTCTTTCCTCAAATCTCTAGCTTCCATACTTATCCTCATTTCATCTATCCAACGTTCTCTAGGTCTGCCTCTTCCATTTCTTCCTTTAGCTTTCCCATCAAGGATTTTCTTTCGTATTTTATCTTCCATTCTCATGAAGTGTGCATACATTATAAACTTTTTTCTTCTATTTTTCTAATATATTTTTTTTATTCAACCTGTATAATTTCCCATATTCTGGTGTTTCTGACTTTATCCCTTGTTGAAAATCTTGTCGATCGCCTCCAAAAATTCATTTCTACTGCTAATAGCATGTTGGCTTGGTTTCCAGGTTTCGGACCCGTATAATACTGTATACCGTTAATAATTCAAAAACCTGATGTAATATAATAATAATAATAATAATAATAATAATAATAATAATAATAATAATAATAATAATAATAATAATAATAATAAAATAAAGGACATCAATTGACGGGAGAGCGAATAAAGGACGCTTACAATTTATTTAACGACGTTCATTAAGAATTCAGGCCATCATTGGTAGCGCGCTGCCTTGTCACGTAGCGTGCCCGGGTTCGATCCCCGGTCGAGACAACCCTCCTGAGTGAGGTTTCTCTTCTGGGAATTTTCCTCACCTGTAAGACAAATGTCAGGTAGCTTTAAGGCCCGAAAGATCCCAAATATCATCACCATCACCATCATCATCCTTCACCGGTGTGGAAAGCAACGGGAATCTACCAGACCTACAATTCCCTATGCAAAGCATAGCATGAAAAAGCTATGATTGCGGTGAAAGATCTGCCCTAGGGCACAGATAAATAATTTTTATAATAATAATTATAACACTATTTATTATTACTTTATCTATAGAATAGAGTGCGTCATATTTAAAATTTGGATGTGAAATGACAAAGGTAGTATCCTCAGAATTCTCTTCTTTCAAGCTTGATGTTCTTTCACATCCCATATATTTATGACACAAAACCCACCGATTTGATTTCCTACTGAAGAACAACATACACAGAATTTTCCCCTTTAAAAAAGTATTTGATTTGAACCTGTGAATCTCGACACCATAGGCGAGCCTGGTGAGCAGTATTGAATGTGAGATTCTTTCAAAAGTGTGAAGGAAGGTTGAATTACAATGGATGGAGGTCATGCGGAGTATTAGTTGCGAAGAATAGGTCAAACAGCTCACAGTGCTGTATTTTCTGCTCGCACAATGTAAATTGATAGTGGTTATAAAATATAGAATCTAACTCATAAGATATTAATTTTAGGATCCATATTAATAGCTACTTTCCTTCCCCTGCATAATATTTCCTGAATGACAGAAAATGAGGCGTGCTAGGAAATCTAATAGATTTTCGCAACTGCTCAAACCTATACGACCGATTTATTTCACTATCAATTATTTATAATTGAGGTCCATATAAGCCAAGAGATACAAGTGACAAATTGCTAATTTTGGAGCTATGTGTAGATTTTAGTAGTTAAAGTTGTCCATCGCTGTGGCGTAGTCGGTAGAGTCCCTAATTCCACTCCGGCGAACCGGGTCCGATTCCCGGAGGGGTAGGGGATTTTAAATCTCCGCCTTGGGACTGGGTGTGTGTCGTGTCCTTGTGTTTATATGTGTGAATCTGGAGAAACGGTTAAAGAAGTAAAGCAAGAATGAGAAACAGTGTGAACGGAAAAAAAATTCTCAGCATTAATGGAGAAACGAAAAGTATAGAAACCATAAATTATAAAAAAAATTCGTCGCCATGGCGTAGTTCGTAGAGTCCCTACCTTCCACTCCGGCAACCCGGGTTCGATTCGCGGCGGGGTAGGGGATTTTAAATCCCCACTTTGGTCTGGGTGTGTGTCCTGTCCTTGTGTCTATATGTTAGAATAAAAAAAGTTAACAAAAAAGGTAAAAGAAAAGGTAAAACAAGAAGGAAAAACAGTGTAAACGAAGAGGAAGAGAGAGAGAGAGAGAGAGAGAGAGAGAGAGAGAGAGAGAGATAGAGAGAGAGAGAGAGAGAGAGTAGACACTAATGTGAGTGGCCAATGGATGCAAGTAAAAATATGCCTGGTGCTGAAATCTAGCGGCTGAAAATAAAACTACTAAGACAATCACACATGGAGTGTCTCAACTTTGATTATCATTTACTCAAAACTGACCTTTGTTACTTATACCCCTTTGCTTCTAAGGACCTCAATTAAGATTGTATGTAATGTTGGGGACAAATTAAAAATATAGCAGTACATATATAAACTTTTGACTACGAGCTTTTGGTATAAGAGTAGCAAGGTTAATGAGACTGTAAATTAAGCGATTAGGTAGTAATAGCACGGTGAACAGGGTCATCCCGTTTTTTACTCGTTTTACTGTTTATCCCCCTTTTCTGTTATATACTTTTTATTTTACATCTTTATGACACCTATAAACATAAGCACAGAAACTCACACCCATAAATAACTGACTCACTGGCGGTTTCGAAACCTAAGGTTCATGGTTGCGCTGATATCTCTCCATACATTCCTATCCTGTGATTTGTTTCAATCATACCCTGTGAAATCTACTTCCCTCAAATAATAGATGTTACTCTCCCACCCAATTTTTGGTCGACCAACTGGCGTTTCTCACTGTTTTTTCTGAACGAAGCTTCCATACTCCTCTTTCATTTCCCATCCGTGCCACATGTCCTATCCATCGCAGTCTACGAGACTTAATTGATCTTATTATATCTGGTTTCCTATAAAGATCATGTAGCTCACTGTTATATAGTCTTCTCCAATTGCATGTCTTTTCACCTGTCTTTGGTCCAAAAATGTTCCTAAGAAATCTATTCTCAGACACTCGTATCTTTTCTCCTCCATTAAAGTAATATCTCACATACAATACTAGTGCGAGAATAACAGTTTTATATATTTTCAGTTTAAAGTTTATAATATAACTAAGTTTATAATATAACTGGGAGAATAACAGTTATATATATTTTCAGTTTAAAGTTTATAATATAACTACGAGAATAACAGTTTAATATATTTTCAGTTTAAAATTTATAATATAACTGGGAGAATAACAGTTTTATACATTTTCAGTTTGAAGTTTAGTATATATCTGAGAGAATAACAGTTTTATATATATTTAGTTTAAAGTTTATAATATAACTACGAGAATAACAGTTTAATATATTTTCAGTTTAAAATGTATAATATATCTGAGAGAATAACAGTTTTATATACATTCAGTTTAAAGTTTATAATATAACTGGGAGAATAACAGTTTCATATAATTTCAGTTTAAAGTTTATAATATAACTGGGAGAATAACAGTTTCACATATTTTAAGTTTAAAGTTTATAATATAACTGGGAGAATAACAGTTTTATATATTTTTAGTTTAAAGTATATAATATAACTTGGAGAATAACAGTTTCATATATTTTCAGTTTAAAGTTTATAATATAACTGGGAGAATAACAGTTTTATATATTTTCTGTTTAAAGTTTATAATATAACTGGGAGAATAACAGTTTTATATATTTTCAGTTTAAAGTTTATAATATAACTGGGAGATTAACAGTTTTATATATTTTTTATAATATAACTGCGGGAATAACAGTTTTATATATTTTTAGTTTAAAATTTATAATATAACTTGGAGAATATCAGTTTCATGTATTTTCAGTTTAAAGTTTGTAATATAACTTGGAGAATAACTGTTTTATATATTTTCAGTTTAAAGTTTATAATATAACTGGGATAACAGTAACTGGGAATAATATAACTGAAATAACAGTTTTTATATAACAGTTTAACTGCGATAACATAACTGCGAATAACAGTTTTATATATTTTTAGTTTAAAGTTTATAATATAACTTGGAGAATAACTGTTTAATGTATTTCAGTTTAAAGTTTATAATATAACTGGGGAGAATAACAGTCTTATATATTTTCAGTTTAAAGTTTATAATATAACTGGGAGAATAACAGTTTTTTATATTTTCAGTTTAATTTTTTTTTCTGAGAAGCTGGAACGACAAGAATCCCTGTACCACCTACTGTATACCAAACGTAAATATTTAAAATCCTTGAATTCCGCCGGGAATCGAACACAATTCACCGGAGGGAAAGTCGGGATACTACGATTACGCCAGTAAAGGATTAAGAGAACGGTTAAATCTGAAGTAATATAGCTAAACACCAGATATATTCAACTTTGTTTTAACATAAAAAAGTCTCTACATGACTGAGTTAGAATTCGTTTCATAATCCGATGCGAGTTCCCAGGACCAAATTGGCAAAGTGCCTAGTTATCCTTATTCCTGCAGCCACGAGTTCGATATCTTCCCAGGGGTTTCATATACAATACTGCAACCTAAAGCTAACAGAGTAATAATGGACAATGTAAGAACTTGTTCGGTGAATGTTGAACTTCCATTGGTCTACTGATATGTGCACGAAACAAATTCATATCTGGTGATGGATTCTTTCTTTAGAGGTCAGAATTATTATTTTATTTTCCAAATTCATCATCCTGTGTATGTTTTGCTCGCAAAACTCGAAAAATATTCTGTCGATTGACTTGAATTTTTGACACAAAGTTGCATTCAAATACGCGCGTGCTTTGATAGCAAAACCATTAGATCTAGATGTTCACTTTAAACGAAAATTAAAAAAAACCTATAGATACGATTTTTTTATGTTTCACAACTAAACTCAGTATATATTATTAGAAAAAAAAACCGAGTTGGGTATTTCCGAACGTCAATGAAATCCGACCAGTAGAAATGGGGTTTTCCCTGAAATTCGAAATAAAAAATTGACTCCAGCAAGTGCGATATACATCATATAATTTAATTAACCCATAATTTTCTTTAAACTTTACGAGCTAGGCAAAACTGCCTGTTCGTCTTTTCACTGGCTTTCCTACATTCATTGATACTCTTAGATCAAACATATTTAATTTATTTAGGCGTAGAAGCTCCGCCAGGTATTCGCCAGATATATATATATATATATATATATATATATATATATATATACTCTGTTATATTTTAAACTATAAATACATATATAACTGCTATTCTCTCAGTTATATTATAAACTATAAACACACATTTTATATATATCTGTGTGTGTTTATAGTTTAAAATATAACAGAGAATAACAGTTATATATACATATAGGCCTATATAAACCTGAAATAAAACGAAATAAGCGCATAATAGGCCTATACATGCGTTCATAGTGTTCTGCCGAAGAGCAAGGTATTTCACTGTACATTCAGCATTATCCACTCTTTTCCTTAACTCAGCCTTCCTTTTTTTGTATCCGCATACAAACCATTCATTTTAGTATTGTCTATCTTCTGATGTCTTTTACTGCTACTAACCTTCTTTCTGTTGACCATTCCTTCTAGGGCATCCGTCAGCAGGCAGTTTCTTCTTAGGCAGTGGCCAAACCAATTTCTTTTCCTCTTCTATATGAGTTCCAGCATTGTTGTTCTTTCACCCACTCTGTTTACAGCACATTTTTATTTATTATTTTATCTGTCCATTTTATACGCTCCATACTTCTACATATTCACGTCTCAATAGCCTCCAGTCGCTTTTCCTTATTTCGTCGCAATGCCCAAGTCTCTGCACCATACAATGCTAAAGTCCACACAAAGCACTTCACTAGCCTCTTTCGTTTTACTTTTGCCAGAGATTCGCAGTTATGCTTCTCTTCTTGTTGAAAGCCTATTTTGTCATTGCTATCCTCTGCATTACTTCTTTACCGCAGTTCATGTTACTACTGATAGAACAACCCAGGTATTTGAAGCTCTCCACATGCCCAATGGCCTCATCTTTAATTCTCATGTCTATCTTCCTTGGTTTCCTTCCTATAATCATGGCCTCCGACTTATTTACATTTATCTTCATCCCATAATCCTCGCATCTGTCATTAAACTCCATCAGCATGTTCCTCAGTGTCATTGCATTTTCTGCTAGCTAAGCCATATCATCAGCAAATCGTATGCTCTTAATGCTTCTTCCTCCCATATTTACACCTCCCGTATTCCTGAAGCAATTCTTCATTAGGTCTTCCAGGTAGACGTAGAAAAGATTAAGTCATAGAGGACATTCTTACCGTACCTCTTTCCAATTTCTCTTAGTGTATTTGTAACTACATAACAGTCAACTACATGGTCTTTATATGAAACCAGATATAATAAGAACAGTTAAGTCTCGTGGACTGAGATGGGCAGGACATATGGCACGAGTGGCGAATGAAAGAGGTGCATGGAAACTTCTTGTAGAAAAGCCAGAGGGAAAATGGTCAGTTGGTAGACCATTCTGAATTTTTTATTATTACTCAATAGATATATATGTACATATTTATTTATTTATATATTTATATATAAATGAAGATCTGTGTTTCTATCTGTCCTTTATACACTCAAAAACTACTTGACCGATTTGAATTGGGATTTTACCATTATTTAGAGTTTTTGGACAATTTACGTATATAAAATAGGTTATTACCGTATGTAAAAGATAAAGTTGCATCGGTGCACCAATGAAGTCACTTTTGGACGCTTAAATGGCGTAAGATGCTTAAACTATATCAAATACACCAAATTAATTGAATATTTCAAAAACGTATAATGCCCTTCTTCTGCGGATAACTTACAACAGTCAATTTTCATCTCATTGATGCCAAGAGGATTGGGATAAGTAGATTCCCGGGCAACGCCGGGGTTATTAGCGCTGTGTATATAAAATAATTACGATATACATTTATAATTACTTTTTCTTTTATTTATCCAATTAGACGTAAAAACATATTAACTGACATTTATTTAAGCGTAGCAGCGCACGCCGGGTATTGGCTAGTGTACAATAATAACTTTCAGTTTTACATGATTTTGTTCTCTTTTCGGTCCGAAACATTTAAATAAGTGGCGGAGAAATTATTGTTTCGTTAATTTAAGGTGTTCTATTTAACAAGTTATTAAACAATGCATTGAATAAGACAGCGATGGTTTTGTTAGAATTAGCACTTCCTCTCAGCGAGTGCCAAACAGTAAAATTGACGTTACCAGGGATGATCTATATATATTACTTCATAACCGATTAATTTATGGTCTCATGATTAATGGGACCAAATAAACATAATAATACCCTGGAAGAAATAAATAAAAGAATACAAAATGCTAAGGAATTCTATTTAAAAAATAAAGTATTTAAATTCAAAATGTATATATATATATATATATATTTTCAAATGCCCTAGGTTTGTCTTTCGACATCCCTGGTTTCTCTCCTGGCATGGCGTACTTGTAACCCACTTCTGAGGTTGGGGCGCCTGGAAGTCGGGGTTACGTTGCCCCGATGATATGATGGGTGATGATGATGATAATGGTGCGCCAGGAGAGTCCCTAATACTAAGCTAAACCTAAGATGAATATGAATCATGATGATTGCGATGGTCATATGATTTCCGGGACCGTTTGGGCCTTAAAGTTTTCCTGGCATTTGTCTTACAGGTGAGGAAAAACCCCGATAAAAACCTCACCCAGAAAAACTGTCCCGACCGGGGATCGACCCGGGCCCGCCGCGTGACAAGGCAGCACGCTACCTCGAGACCACAGCGGTGGACACAATAATAAACTTTTGAGTTTTACATTATTTTGTTTTCTTTGCGGTCCGGAACATTTAAATAAGTGGCGTAGAAATAATTGTTTCTTCAATTTAAGGTATTCTATTTAATATGTCATCTGGGGTTGCTTTGAATAAGACAGCAATGGTTTTGTTAGAATGAGAACTTCCTATCAGCGAGTGCCAAACAGTAAAATTGACGTTAGCAGGGAAAATCTATGAATATTACTTCTTCTTCTTCTTCTACTACAAGGTTTAGGCTATGTAGCCTGTTCCGCGAAGTTAAAAGTGGAGTCCATCTTCTACGTGGTCGGCCAACATCTCTTGTTCATCTGGGATTATACAGGAAGGTTCTTTTTGGTATTCTTTCGTTGTTCATTCTCATTAAGTGTTCTGTCCATTTCTTATTATTTTCGCTGATTTTATCTTCAATTTTATATATATTTCATTCTTCTCGTATAGTTTCATTCCTTATTCTATCCGTTCTTGTGCATCCTTTCACATTATGTAAAAACAGCATTTCCGCAGTCTGTATCCTGCTTTTATCCCTTCATAACCGATTAATTATGGTCTCATGGTTAATGGGACTAAATAAACATAATAATACCCAGGGAGAAATAAATAAAAATATACAAAATGCTAAGGAATTCTATTTTAAAAAAAAGTAATTAAATTCAAAATATTTGACATGAAATAAAGAACTAGGTTGTATGAAACACTAATTAAATCAGTGTTAACTTACAGGAGTGAAACCTGGGTTCTGATTGAACATTACAAATCTCAACTGGCTGATTTTGAAAGTAAAGATACTATGAAAGATTTATTATTGATTTCGTACATCTCAATGATGGATAAATCATATTTGAAGGGAAAAATTATACGCTCAGACCGGGACCTGAACCCGGGACCCTTGGTTCTTAGACCAAGTGCTCTACCAACTGAGCTACCTGAGCAAGTACCGATCTAAACGCAAATCTTTCTCTATAGGCCTATACATTGTAATTCCCATCCACCAAATGCTGTGAAGCCATGCTTCTATCTTGCAAATGGCGGCTCCTTTATTAAGAAGACATATTTGGGAATTATACATTACAGCCAGTACGGCTTTTTCCAAGTTTTTATTATTGATTTCGTACATCTCAATGATGGATAAATCATATTTGAAGAGAAAAATTATACGCTCTGGGATTATACGCTCTTAATAAAGGAGCCGCCATTTGCAAGATAGAAGCATGACTTCACAGCATTTGGTGGATGGGAATTACAATGTATATAGAGAAAGATTTGCGTTTAAATCGGTACTTGCTCAGGTAGCTCAGTTGGTAGAGCACTTGGTCTAGAGAACCAAGGGTCCCGGGTTCAAGTCCCGGTCTGAGCGTATAATTTTTCTCTTCAAATATGAAAGATATGTTGACCTATTAGGGAAAATGCGTTATATAATGTAAATAACACAAATAAATTGGGCCTGGAAGTAAACGTTAATAAAACTAGATACGTATAGGCCTATTTTTACATACAGAAGTACATTTAGTTTCCTATTTTTCTTATTCAACTCATAAACATAAAAAAAACACATTTCATTTTTTTAGGCGTAGCAGCGCACGCCGAGTACTAGCTAGTAGATCATTAAATGTATTTCCTTTATATAAAATCACATCCGATATTATGCGAAAATAGCTTAAAGTTAAGATAGAGGGCATTGATTGAAAACACAATGGATAAAAAAAAATATGTCCGGATGTTTGCCGGATTTACCCGGGGTATATTCTATTATTATAATGCCCAACATAGTTCCGGGAAGGTTATGCAACATTTTCTAATTTCCAGGCAAATGGATATCCCATCCCAACCACTCCTCCTGCACACCGATCACCCCGCTAAAGCGGTTCCATCCCACTATTATATTCCTGTCATTATATTCTACTGTAACACCATTCGTGTTTTCATACATTTAACCCCTTCTATGATAAATTAACAATCTCTCAGGGGGAGGATATTGTCTTTCACAGAGCGGGCTTCAATTACCAAATATACAATTCACATTTGCAGATATAGGCTTATTCATAATTTCACTAGAGACCAGATGTTAGGGAAAATGCCTATAGCTATTTATTATAGATATTGTAAAAGTGACTTCATATAGGCTAAGTTCATACCAACGACCCTAGACTTGTTTTTCCTGATGTTCATTTTGCTATAAATGCCTATTTCAGCTTTTATTGCTTATAAATGCCTATTTCCAATTTTTTCTCCAACTTCAATGAAATCAATTGAAATGGACAAACTTTATGGTACAAATCATTTCATAGAAGTTTTCTTTTTATAAATTCCCTTAGAATATTTTAGGATAAGGGTGGCAATGACCCAATAAGCTAACAGGTAGATGGTTTTCCCCTCAATGCACTCCCGTTAGGTAAATATTGTATTTTCCACCTCATGCATTCCCGTTAAGCGAAAGAGCCCTATGCTATGTCCCATTGTATTATGCTCCGGAGAAAAGTTCTTTGCTTCTTTTCAATGCAAACAATGCTGAGTGACAAAGAGGGTAGATGGCTCGAGCTTTAGTTCTCTGTCTCACACCTGGCGCACAAACCGGCAATATATTTTTGATGTTGTAACACTGAATTCAGTCTGCAGTCCTCAATCACAGACAGGTGATTCAAAGACAAAGTGGTGCGGCAAGTGTATGTGTTTTTTTTTTACCTTTAGAATAGTTTTTTTTAAAGATAGACCTACCTAAAGAGCAGACAACAGTTAACATACAAACTGACCAATTTCGTGAAAGAATTTGGCGCGGACATATTCTCATGTGGCGGTTCTGCTCTTTGTTAAGAGGCAAAACAAATTCCAAAATATCTCTGATATCTTCGTATCTATTTATAGCATATGTTTATATTTTTAACGTAAGACTGTAAAAAGTTATGTTGTAGTCCATTTTTTGTAAGAGACTATTTTAAATTTTTAGTGTCTATATTAATGATTTATTGCCTTTTTGCCTGCCTATTTTGAATTTTTAAGTGACTAACATCCGGACTCCAGTCATCACTATCATGCCGTTGGCCTATTCGTCCGTTCCTCCCCTATTGCAACATGTAGTAGGCAACCTTTTAAGCGTCTAACTAACTAACTTACTGGCACTATCGAACTCGTAGGTTCATGGAAGCGCGGACATAAATTCTCTATACATTCCTATACTGAGCTAATGTTTTCCAATCATTATCATACGTCCGGCACGAGCGATTTCAAATTTATCTACAGGTTTTGGAAATCAAGGGTGGTACTTGTTAGGACTATTTCTTCATCATCATCCAGGGATTAAGCCCGTTGGCTCGTTCCCGTTTCATGAAAGCTAGAATTTCAGACCAGGATTATTTAACGAATAAAATTAACTGATTACTCACTAACCATTATTTATAAATAGTTATTTTAAAATATTTATATATTTAATGTAAACGGCTATGTTTGAAAACAAATGAGAAATGATTGGTTATGTTTTCATTTGTTCATCCACTGTGATTAGATCATACTCTTTGTTGCCAAATAGGATTGCAATATTGTAAGAATGCACCCTAGTGGAGAAAAATGAAACAACATCAAACTGTGTATTATAACCTATATTCTACGTTATTAATTTTTTTACGAAACAACTCAATAAAAACAATTATTGAACACACACTTATCAAATGTGTAGTTTGAAAGAATATGTTCATTATTTGCTATATTCAATATATTTGTTGGAGAGTCACTCACTGCAAATAATATTCTGGCCTGTTCAGAATATTATAAACGAGAAGCTTTCTTTATTTTGGTAAACAGAATTCGATAAAGAATAATGTGAAACACCACTATCATATGTTGTAAAATAAAATTCATTGAAACGTGACTGATCATTAACTCCCATTTGGGGCACGAGTTAAATAGTCTCAGTAATCTACTTACCTCAAATCATGGTAAATGTTATTCTCCCACCTCATTCATAGTCTACCAATTGAGCGTTTTCCCTCTGGTTTTCCTACAAAAAGCTTCCATGCACGTCTTTCATTCCCCATTCGTGCTACTTGTCCTGCCCATCGCATTCTACGAGACTTAACTTTTCTTATTATATCTGGCTTCCTTAAAGACCATGTAGTTCACTGTTATGTAGTCTTCTACATTCACCTGTCTGTTCATCTCTTTTTGGTCCAAACATTTTCCTAAGAACTTCATTCTCAAATACTCGTAATCTCCTTTCCTCGCATAAAGTAAGAGTCTGTTTCGCATCTATATTATATAATAGGTAGAATAACATTTTTATATATTTTCAGTTTAACGTTTTTTTCAAAGAAGTTCGGAAGACAGTTGAGGGGTCTAGTGAGAGAGGGAGCTATGCCACTTTGAGAAGAAATGGAAATAAATTGGGTTTTATAAAGCATTATATTATGAAATTATTTGGACAACAAACGGGTAACTTTTTTCTTTGACTTACTGGTATGTAAACTATGAAAAAGGAAAAAAATATATAAATTGTAATACGAGTATAAATAGCACTGATTATTTCCAATTGTTTTGAAAGTGGCATACGTCCCTCTCTCAATAGAGCCCTCAATTGTCCCTGTAATACATACTAGCATGGCATTTCCATAATTGAGTCTATATTTAATTTCTTTGTGAATCTAATTGTCTTCTATATTTATTTTATTTGAGATCTGTAGCATAGCTCTATTTTTTTAGATATGCGGTCTTTCATCCATTCTTTGAATGTGTTGATACCAATAACTATTATTCCTATAATTTATTTAAATTATACATTTGTAGTGTGTTTTTGCAAAACGTAATGGACTTATCTTCTTACAGGGTATAATTTAATAATTAATGTATTATATCTGTCTAAATGGCACAAATAATAGAGTGCGCGTGAGATACTTTTGAAATTCACAATAGGTTAAAGCATGGATATCCAATATCTCCTCACTATTCAATTTTTTACTAGAGCATGCTGTCAAATCTTTAGAGGATAAAGAAAGCCTACAACTCAATGGTATTAATAAGCTGTAGTTGATGCTGATGATGTATTAATAAGGGATAGCGAGGAGATACTAAGGGACAACACGCACGCTATATTAGTCATTCAAAATATCTCTGCAGGCGGAAGAATCAGGAAGCTCTGTTTGTTGGTACACGTGACGTCATATAAGGCAGTGTACACTGTCAGCGTCCCACGTCCCATTCCCCTCCGCACTCATAGATAGCAGTGTCACGTGTTCTATTCCTGCATAAACACGACTGCAGTGCCCTCCGTTAACAACTGCGCTTACTCCTTAAACGGGTAATACTGAGCAACACTAAGAAATTATGACAGGAAGTAAATATCAATAAAAGTAAATATATGTTCACACATAGAAATGCATTATACAGGGTGTTTCAGAATAAGAATTATATACTTATAGGGGTTGCAGAGGGACTTAGTAATAATGATTTGATAAGGAACTCATGTCCGGAAACATAAAATTTCGATGTAAAGTAAGTTTGAAGATCGAAAAACAATTGGCTGATATCGTGTGTCTTGTGTTTCAGAATAAGCATTACAGACTTCTAGGGGTTACAGAGGGTATTGATAAGGAACTCATGTCCGGAAACATACCATTTCGATGTAAAGTAAGTTTGAAGATCGAAACAAAATGTGCTGTTATTGTGTGTCTTGTGCTTCAGAGTAAATATTACAGATTTCTAGGGCTTGTACTACAACTGTCGAGTCGGAGGAACATCTTCTTCCACGAATTATGGCGGCAGCTTAAATTATTGAGCACACACCAGGACTTATTTGGGCGTGTGTATGAAAACTTGCGTCGCGTGCACATTTTGTGCAAAGACAATAGGGTCGCCAAGTGGAACCAGACTTCTAGTACAACGTTTAGAAGTCTATAATAATTATTCTGAAACACAAGACATGCGATAACAGCCCATTGTGTCTCGATCTTCAAACCTATTTTGCACCAAAATTATACATTTCCGAACATGGGTTCCTTACCAAAATTTTATCTACTATGCCTCCTCTACAACTCCTAGAAGCTTTAATACTCATTCTGAAACAGCCTATATAATGGGAATGGACTTTTAATGACAAATGATGGAAATGTTGAAGTAACTGGATTCAAATACCTAAGAACAATACTTACAAATAGGAATGAGATGCACAAAAAATTAAACCTAATCTCAATTCTGGAAATGTGTGCTATTATGCGTTGCAGGGTCTCTAGTAAACCCAACGTCTATTAAAAAACGTGTTAAACTGAATACAATTAACCATGATTTGAGGGAAGTGGATTATACAGGGGATGATTGGACAACATTAGCTCAGGATAGGGAGGGTGGTGGAGGAGAGCTTATGTCCATGCAGCCACGATCCTAAGATTTCGATAGAGCCAGTGATTTAGTTAGTTTGTACTCAAATACTGGTTGCGAGTAATCCAAGGTGAACAAACAATGCTTAGAGCAATTTGTTACGACCACCAAATTAAAAACATAGATGTTAAATTTTGGGCAGACGAGGTTAGGAGAGAACTCCAAAAGATTGGGATGGGCTGGATATGGGAAAAAGGGACTGAAAATCGCAAGAACGTGTGGAGAAAAATAATGAGGAGGTACTTAGATATAAACCAACAGATACTTTCGCCGAATGTACAGGAAAACGCTCCCTGTGTTTACAAGAGACCTAAAACACGTCTGGGGGAAAGAATCGTATATACTCAACCTAGGATTTAAGGAGAGATCAGGCTTGCTTGGTTTAGGCTAGGGGCATGGAAATTTCTAAAAATTAGCGACGATCACGATATGCGAATATGTCCAATGTGCGGGAACTTTGAAGATGAGATACATATATTAGGAAAATGTAATGATTTAGAATATCGGAGACGTCAGTTATTACCGGAAAGATTTCTAAATTCAAATCGGGAAAGATTGGCATGCTGCGAGTTATTGGTAAATCCAGAAAATTGGATAAACCTCGGTAAATTTCTGGACAAAACGCGAAAAATAAGGACAACACTCATTCATGAATAAATATATGTTATCAAAATGCAATACCATTAATTATTAACAATTATATATAAATTAATTAGTGTATAATGCTATTGTGTTATTATTTAATTGTAATATTATTGTGTTTTCTTTATGTAATTGTAATGTTAATGTTTTTCTAGTGTATAATGCTATTGTGTTATTATTTAATTGTAATATTATTATTGTGTTTTCTTTATGTAATTGTAATGTTATTGCTGTTTTTGTTGTTTATTTTTCTTTACACTAGTACCAATTATTACTTTATTGTAACGGACTGTCAACAGCACGTACGGCTTACTGCCCGTGCGACCCATATTTGTAAATAATATTGTAAATATCTTACTTTTTGTCTAATAAAGTCCTACTACTACTAGTTAGTTTGTAGATTCTCGTGACACCATAGATACAACATTTTCTTTAAGTTTGTCATATAACCATGTTATCATCTACTGTTTTACCTTTTTACAGCAAATATTAGATCAATTGCAGTGATTGTAAGTTAAATAGATACAGTTGAAAAAACATACCAGGAAGTTCAAAGAGAAATTGAGCCAAATGACGATTTCCATCTATAACGCCAAAGAAGCAGATATCTACAAAATTTTGTATTGTGGAAAGAACAAATGTTTGTGGCGACAGAAAAGTAGAAGACACGATAAATGTACTTTCTTATATTACTCCTTTGTATAGGCCTAATTCATATATAAAAAAAATGTTTCTACTTGTCTGACAGTGAGTAGATAAGAGTAATTTTTTTAAGTTTGTAGCTGATGAACCTAGGTTGTGTTGATGTTCTGCACACTTCATTACTGTAAATGAAGTATTATTTAGATCTGACTGTATTAAAATTACCTTCTGTAGTGAAAAAAACGTGAAAAAATCGCTGTTTGTAAGCTGAAATGGCTTACGCTGCTTAAACCATAACAAATACACAAAATTATTGTACACAGAATTGAATATCTCAACAAACTCTACAGCAAAGTCCGCGAAGCACATGCTTATCTTTTAAGGATTTTTGTCTTTCGTTTATGCCAAGAAGATCGGGATAAGTAGATTCCCGGGCAAGCATAGTCGCAGCGTGTATTCTTTTACAGATAACTCAAAATAACGTATTTTGTCTTTCAGCTCATTCATGTCAAGTACAACGGGATGCGTAGATTCCCGGGCAACGCCGGGTAATCAGCACGGGGTATCTAAAAGTAATAACGATATCAATTTTTATTTATTTTTGCTTTTACTTATAACAACTAAATGCAAAAACATATTATTATTTATTTAGGTCAAGCAGTGCACGCCGGGTATTTGCTAGTATAATATTCAAAAGCCTACAGTGAATCAATTGTAACTATTTTGTGGAAGTAAAAATACCATTAAAGTCTGGCTTAAAACAAACTGTATATTAATAAAAAAAAGTGAAGAGACTAAATTTTTGTTAAGTATCTATGTTCAATGGATTTTGTATAACTGACGATAGTTATTCTCGCTGAGCAAGTAAATGTAACTTGTTTAGGACTGATGGGAAGGAAGCAGACCTTAGTAAAAGATGAAATCAGGTAATTCGAAATCTACAGTGAACCATAGATCTGCATATCAGCTGGTGGAGTCGAAACATTTGCCTTTCTTAATGATGAAGTGAATCCATTTGTGTACATAAACGTGCAGAAGTAATATTTGAAGTTAAATTTTAAATATATTAAATATATCAATAATAAAATTTAGAAACAAATGATATGAATATTCAGATGACGATTGTAGGCAAATGAAGGACAGATCGAAATAGAAATAAAGAAATAAGCAAGCAGCTGAATATTCAGGCAATAGGCGAACGGGTGGAAAACATAAGACTTGTACACGAAATCAACATATATTCGGCATGACACCAGATAGAATTGAGCGCATAGCAAGAGATAAGTTACCAGAGGATGGGAGGACACCTGGAAGACACAAAATAGGTGGCGGGACTCGTAATAATGGATGGAACAGGTCACGGACCTGAAAAAAGAGAAGAAGAAGAAATCAATAATGTACATTGATATAATATCTGAAGTTTTTTAATGTAGCGACCTTATGATACTCCCATGTCACAAGACCTTAATGCAATTAAAAATTTATACCAGTGTAAGAAAATTCGATTCGAAAACATGATGTATCTAACATAATTGAGGCGATTCATTCGTGCAAGATAAATGAAATATATTGTGAATATTTGATCACGTCTGAGATTTCGTAGATTAAAGAAGTTAAGAAATTTGTATCCTAAAAATGATATTTCTTTTCAGTAATATTCTGTTTTGGAAAATAATTCACATTAAAATAAGAGCATCAGTTTTAATTTAGGCACAGAATATGTACATATTACTCATTTTAAAATTTTTGTTCAGCCTTTCTAAAAAATAGGATAAATAACTTCTATCACAGTAACAATTATTTTCCAGTCACTGCTGAATAAGTTAGTCACAATTTCTGGTTCACTTATTTTATCACTGTCCAATGCGAGACCAACTATCGCACACCGACTGACTGACTGACCGGCCTCCTGCCTCCGCCCTTTTATAAGCGCGAGGAAATTTCTAGAAATAGTTCCGAGATATTTCGAAACCTAGAAGCCTCTGGCTACCGATCTTTCTGAAAGAAGGGAGACGCAGAAACGTCTGGCAGAACACTCCAAATCTTCGGCCGGTTTGTGCGGGTCCTCTAAGTCAAGATAGGCGACTAGACTGCACAATTCAAACGTCATTATGCGACACGTAACAATAGTTACATGTGTTGATTCATTCTGTGAATATCACAATCCTATCAGGTATTAGTCCTAGAAGTAAGGTTACTCAAAAACCAAAACTTTAGTTTTTTCGGGAGTATGAACCACCAAGAGTAAAAATCTTCTTCTTCCTTTTCAGGATTAGGTCAATGCGACCTGTTCCGGTCTTAAGTGCATCGTTTCCTTGGCCGACCCAAAGATCTTTTTCCATGTGGTTTGTAGGTGTTGATCTTTTTGGATAATCTTGCATTGCCCATTCTGTCTAAATGTTCTTTCCATTGGTATTTGTGCTCTTCAAGTTTATCGACTATTGAAAATATCTCCAGTTAATTTCTTATTGATTCATTTTGTAATCTATCCATGCATATACATCCTTTTACGGATCTTAAAAATTTCATTTCAGTGGCCTGAATGTGTGAGATATCTTTTTTTTGTAAGTACCCAAGATTCAGTTCCATATAAAAGAACAGGAACAGCCATATTTGTATAAAACCTGAGCTGAGTTTCTCTTCGAGTCTTTCGGAGGGTTCTTCACATTTTCTATGTGACACATTGTATTCCAGATAATTAAAATTGCTCACCTGTTCTATTTTTTTATTCACTTTTGAGATTTTTATTGTCCGGGTTTCGTAGTGCGAATACGAAAGCCGGAAGGTTAAAAAATCTCAAAAGATAATAAAACAATAGAACAAGTGAGCAATTTTATTTATCTGGAATACAATGTGTCATATAGAACAAGTGAAGAAAATACAAACAAAATAAATACATTTATGTGTGTGACACTATAAAACGAAGTCACATGGGAACAATAATGGAGACACTTTTAAAATTTTATAAAACAATGGCGGTTTCAGCATTACTGTAGCCTATAGATTGGAACACTGGGTCTTTACGAAAAACCATTAACAAAGAAAGAGACTTCAGAAATGAGGTTTCGAGGGGTGTTTGCTGGCTATAAAATAGCAGTTTAAATCGAAATTAAGATATACCAACAGAAATAAATATATTTAAGCTCTTAGAAGGGATGATTGGAAAACATTGGCTCATGATAAGGATGTATGGAGAAGGTATATCCTCGCGGCCATGAACCTACGGGTTCGATAGAGTATGGATTGGAACACTGGGTCTTAACCAAAACCAATAACAAAGAATAAAGACTTCAGAAATTAGGTTTTTGAGGGGCGTGTGCAGGTTATACAATAGCAATTGGAAACGAAATGAAGATATACCAACAAAAATGAATATATTTAAGCTCTAAGAAGAGATGATTGAAAAACATAGGCTCATGATAAGGATGTATGGAGAAGATATGTCCTCGAGGCCATGAACCTTCTTCTTGTTCCTTCCAAGTATTAGGCCAAGGCCTGTTACGATCCTAAAGAAAATTTTCCCTCCAGCGTTTGAGGGAAATTTTCGTACAAGACTTGAAAGCATAATAATAGTCCTTTCGATTGGTTGCTGGCCAAAGGAAGGCAAGACCAGTGATGGGGCTGCCATCTTATAGCCTCTGGTCAGGCTTTTCTGGAGAAGAAAAGAAATAAAGGAAAGAAGAAATGGAAGAAAGGAAAGACTCCCTAGCCCTCGGATGCCCTAATAGCGTCGGCGTCAAAAAACAAGAGTTAACCAAGAGAGGTTAGATAGTAAAGTTAAAAGAGTGCAAAACATGAACCTACGGGTTCAATAGAGCCAATGAGCGAGTAATACAGAGACAAATGAATTGACCTCGTCAATATAATGAATAAGAACAGAACCCCGAAACAGATTCTTCACTAAGGATTCTTCTTCCGACAAAGAAAAATAGGACGACCCGGTAAAAAATGGACATACCAATTCTAATATAAGAACGGGACAGACCTTAGGGTCTAATCCTTGATGCTGATGAGGATGATGAAGTACGGTTACATCATGAAAAACGGATTTTAATTCCAAACTTTCTGTAATGGAGCCACTCGTTGAATTATTTTCATTTAGCCGGTGTTTTAAAATTGCCTTAGGGAACCTGAACGAATTCCTTTATAAATCTGTGATAAAATTACAAAAAAATAATAAACTGTTCATTTTTATTTGAGAAATAAACACATTTTATATTAATATACAAGTTTTGAGTTTAAGTTACTATAGCTAAGTTGAAATACTAAGAGCAGAAATAAAATTATTTCTCTCTAAGAATATTTTGATGGAAGATATTAGTGAAGAAAATAAAAGAAAAAACTGATGGAACATTTAATACTTAAAGAAAATATAAGAAAAGAAACAAAGTATGAGAATAAAAGAGCTGTAAAAACTATGCGGAAAACTTTATTCTTTTTTGTTTGTGTCAGTAAAGTACACAAACTAAAATAGAAGAAGCACGCAACTGGGCGATATGCTATTGTGTCTATGGGAATCAGTGACATATGGAACTGTAATTTTCCAGAGATGATATTTAATGGCGAAAAGAACACACATCCTGATGGTTAAAAACTGTGCCGAGGTGAATAAACTAGAAATTTCTCAGAAATCATAAATCATAGACTTCAATATTTTTAATAATATATGCTCTAAAGTGTGATGAAATATTTCAAAACAGAACTAAGTTTATATCTACTTCTTATTTATCTATACAATGCGTTTCATTAAATATAACACTGGTCAGTATGTTTTTTGTCTCTTGAGTACAATAATTGTACTTAATCCAGTTTTTATATCGTGTTTTCAAATATGTATTCGGAATTTCTCCATCACACACAGTTTTTTTTTATTTCAACTTCAATTAATGGATTTAAATAATAAACATTTTTTCGTCCATTTGTCTACTGTAAAACAAAACGGGGAACACTTTCATCAGGAGATTTCAGCTATGGAAAAGAGATATGAAGGCAAATGGAATCCTAATATGCTGGCCGATTATTGTTGGACCATCAAGAGGGATGCTCCATAGGCAAAATATAGCAGAGAATCGTCATTTCTTACTTTAGATTAGATTAGATTAGATTTACAGGTGAATCCGAATGTTCGAAAATTCTGTAGTTACGAATGTAGAAAATATTAGTGTTTGAAATTATAATAAATGCATGTCTCTCGGAAATCTTGAGTGATGGAGAAAAACCCATATCATATTTGAATTCAGGAGAACAATTACTATCAGAATCACATATTTTTCTTTCTGAGACAAAAAAAAAGTTTATTTTTTATTGCTCAGTGTAATTTATGTTTTTTTATTAAAATTGTTATCATATTTACCATTACATTTATAATAATTATCATTATTAGTATCGTGATTATCATTATTATTACCATTATTATTTTTATATTGAGGATTTACTCTACAATACACTAGTCATCATTCTGAAAAAAGTATTTTGCTCCGCTATAACCATTATTATTATTATTATTATTATTATTATTTTTATATTATTATTATAATTATTATTATTGTTATTATTATTACTATTATTATTATTATTACTATTATTATTATTATTATTACTATTATAACTATTATTATTATTAATTATTATTATTATTATTATTATTATTATTATTATTATTATAACAAAGTTGTACATTTTGTGATACATATTTCAAGAAATTAATTTAAATGTGGTCAAAAAATAACAAACTTTTATATATTCATATGTTATATATTTACAACATATAATATTCTTGTTTGTAAACACTAGAGTAACTAACTAACTCACTGGCACTACCGAACCCGCAGGTTCATGGCTGGGCGGATATAAGCTTTCCATACATCTCTATCCTGAGATAATTTCCAATCATCCCCTGTTCAATCTTCTTCCCTCAATTCATGGTTAATGTTTTTTTTCTCACCTCATTCATGGTCTACCAACTGGGCGTTTTCCTTCTGGTTTTCCTACAAGAAGCTTCCATGCACCTCTCTCATATCCCATTCGTGTCACATGTCTGCTCATCGCAGTGTACGAAACACTACAAACAATACTTTTTTTTTTATTTTAAGAATAAATTTTAATCTACTGGAAGATCATATATTGACAATATTTTTACATTACAAGAATTAGAGAAATATCAAGAAAAATCAAAATACATTGTCCAGATATGCAATGGATAGTTCTGTTTATAGGACCTGGAAAGAGTAATAAGAACAATAATGAATGAAGTAACAAGTAACAAAATGCAGTTAATGAAACTGAGAATAAATTTGAGGTATTTGGTCACGATAAACACGTGATTGGTACGTTCTGCCACTTTTTAATCTCTAACAGGAACCACTTCAGACGACCTTGACTCTTTGGACATGATTTGCCACCGATTTACTTTAAATAGTATTAGGAACAATCAATTGTGCTTCACTCAGGCTTGAAATCAGATTATATCTCTATTATCAGTAATTTGGTCTGAGACTTCTAATAGCCAAGAAGAAGTAGATATTAAGATTAGCCTCTTGCAACAAGTATACGAAGTAACATATTCATAAGAAAATATACGAAGACACTAAATAACCAGGTACAAACATTTCTATGACATCACCAACATGAGAGCATCAGCTTTAATTCATTTGTTAAGTGGTGGCTGCATCGTCTGACAATAAAATTCCCTCGGAGGGAAATATTGGTTTTTAAAACGAGCATCAGGATAGGGTTGGCTATGTATAATTTGGTTTTACTGCTTGTAAAGGTTTTTATATATCTCCTACAGACCTAGGAGAGACTTCCTACAAAATGGATCCCTTTGTTTCATAGCCCGTAAATGTAATTATTTACATTCTGAACTACAATTTATTCCTTGTGGCTCTCAGAAAGCTTTATATCATGAACAGAATAAGTTGAATAATATTTTATTTGTTTTTAAATCCTGTTGGATTTTTTTTGAAACGGAAAGACGTATTACATTACACCCATACAAATATTTCTCAAGTAATAATAATAATAAAATAATAATAATAATAATAATAATATAATAATAATAATAATAATAATAATAATAATATAAATAATAATCACTCCAGGGATTAGGCAATTCCCGTTCCGACTTCATAATGCATCAGCCCAACGTCTTCTAGGTCTTCCAACATCACGTCTTCCTCTTGCTTTATAATTTCTTGCTAACAATAGATATCTCTCCTTACTCATTCCATCCATATGATCAATCCATTTCTGTCTGTAATTCGTGACCTTATAATAATAGTAATAATAATAGTAATAATAGTAATAATAATAATATAACTAATTCACTGGCACTATCGAACCCGTACGTTCATGGCCGCGCGGACATAATCTCCGCATACATCCATATCCTGGACTAATGTTTTCCACTCATCTTTTAAATATTGTATAAACGTAATATTAGTTTTCTAAATCTCATCATTTTTCTTTGTTTTTTATAAACATTAGACAGGGACAATTTAATATGTCTTGCTTGTATACACTTCATTATTAGTTTTAATCTTAATTTTAACCAACATTAACTAGTTGCATTATAGATCGTAATATAATAGATACTAACTTTTTGATAAAATTTTTATTTAGTATTTAATATTAGAGTTAATTGAGATTGTTATATTCTGATGTAATATATGTTTGTCCTGGTGAGTGGAAGAGAAGGGCACATGGCCTTAACTCCACCAGGCTAAATAAATAAATCAAATCAAAATCCTGTATAACTTAATCTCTTTCCTTCAAGTCATGGTTCATGTTATTCTGTTTCAATCTTGATCTACCTACTGTTTTTCTCTGGTTTTCCTACACTGGTACTACTACTACTACTACTACTACTACTACTACTACTACTACTACTAATAATAATAATAATAATTAATATCTTTAACTCGTGTCCAACTCAGGGTCCGGTCGAGGGGTGAGATGAGATAAAGACACTTATATAGAGGTCTGTGAATGACAAGGGTGCAGGTCGACCACGCCTGATGTACTATCACAGGGACAGATGAATGAAATGAGGGTGGAGAAATGGTGGAATGAAATTGTGGCAGAGGAAAACGGGAGAAAACTCCGAGAAAAATCTGCTCAAGCTCCGTTTCGTCTACCACGAAACCCACTTGGAGTGACCGAGTATCGATCTCGGGACCCCAGCGGTGAGGGGCAGATTTCCAAAATTATTGCTAAATTATAAACCGCATGGAAGGAGATATGTTAGTCGCCCACACAGAAGATGGTGTGAACAATTTTAACAATTCTAGCTTTCATGAAACCGGAACGAGCCACCAGGCTTAATCCCTGGATGATGATTGTGATTATTCATTTTGTTAATTAATAAGAGTATATAACATACACAAAATACAAAAATTAATAAATTACAGAAGATGTAACGTATATTTAAATTTGATCCCCGTACTCACTAGTGATTGTGATATCATCATCATCATTCCAGGGATTAGGCAATTGCCCGTTCCGACTTCATAATGCATCAGCCCAACGTCTTCTAGGTCTTCCAACAACACGTCTTCCTCTTGCTTGATAATTTCTTGTTAACAATGGATATCTCTCCTTACTCATTCCATCCATATGATCAATCCATTTCTGTCTGTAATTCGTGACTTTATCCAATAAAGGCTGTACTTTCAATTCTTCTCTTGTATCCTCATTTCTTATTCTATCAAGTCTTGTACATCCTTTTACTTGTCTTAGGAACCTCATCTCTGCCGTCTCTATTCTATCCTTCTGTTTTTTCACTGGAGCCCAAGTTTCACATCCATATAATATTGTGGGAACCGCCATAACATTATACATTTTTATCTTGGTTTATTTTATAATTTTATTTTTGAATGTTCTCTGTATTGTTTCCACACACACCGTCTGAAATTTATTTATTTTGGAGTCAATATCTCTTTCCACTTTGTAGCCAACATCACAGCCAAAATATTTGAAACTAGACACCTGTTCTATACTTTGATTTTCTAAAATAATTTTGGATCTCACTGGATCTCTTCCTCTAAAAGCCATGGTTTCGTTTTCCTAACAGAAATCTTTAGATCATATCATTTACATATTTCATTTAATGCATGCATAGCTATCTGTAAGTCGTCTTCATTGTGATTGGGATAAATGATGTAAATATATTTGTAGAAATATGCAGACATTTTGCAGGTTTCAGTAATCCCAGTATGTAAACATTGAGATAACAATGGAGACTTCCTTGGTGTAAACATGCACGTGCTAATGGCCTGTTACACTAGCGATTGATTGTTATTCAAGTGTTTACTAACTTGATAACATTCAAATTGCTTATGGAATAACGCGTCAGTACTATTGACAAACAATTTAGATAATCTACTTTCAACTATTTCCATATAGAGTACAATAATTTGATCTTTTTATATTTTTTTTAAAGCTTCAACTCTTGTATTTATATGGCTTTTAATAGCTAGAATTACCGAGCGAGTTGACTGAAGCGGTAGCGTTTGGGACTCATATTCGAGAGGTCCCGGGTTGGAATTTCATTTCCAGGACATTTCATCATTTTCACCATTTCATGATATATTTAAATAGAATTAAAAGTATAAGCCCATTAAATAAATAGACCTAGAATGTTAAATGCATCTAAAAAATGATCTAGATATTGTCTCCATATGGATGGCATTACCACAGGAAATAATCTAATAAATAAAAATGAAAGTTTGTTTGATTGTACTTTATGCGCGGCCATACCGCTGATCCGATTGTGAAGAGGCTTTCTGCAAAATGTTCAGGAGATTCCCGGGATGAACATAGGCTATAAGGGAGTTGTGATACTCAACTCTTACACCCTTAAAAATCGTTCTTTATAGTAGAAAACGTGAAAAAAAAGTAGCTCGTTGGACGCTTAAATGGCTTACGCTGCCTAAACCATAACAAATACACAACATTAATGTACACAGAATTGAATATCTCAAAACGTTCTACAATACAGTCCGCGACAGCATATGTTTATCTCTTACGGATAACTCACAATAACTATTTTTGTTTTTCATTGATGCCAAGAAGATCGAGACAAATACGTAGATTCTTGTTCAAGAAACCCCCGCAAAAGAGGGGATGAGAGGGAGAGAAGATGGAGAAAAAGCAGTAGAAAGGGGAAGGAAAAAAAAGAGAAACCAGCCCCCAGCACATGGCGTGTTATTCCTGTACGGATAAGTCCCAGTAACGAATTTTGTCTTTTAGCTCATTTATGCCAAGAAGATCGAGATGAATAGATTCCCGGACAACGCCGGATAATCTTAAAATAATTACCATATATATTTATAAATATTTTTAATTTTACTTATTCAAATAATCACAAGAACTACATTAATTTTTGTCTTTCAGCTCATTTATGCCAAGAAGATGAATAGATTCACGGACAACGCCGGGTAAACAGCACGGGGTATCTAAAATAATTACGATATAAATGTTTCCTTTTACTTTTTTAACTAAACAAAAACACATTAATCTTCGTATTTTAGCTCATTTATGTCCAGAAGATCGGATAAGTGGATTCCCGGGCAACGCCGGGTAATCAGCACGGGGTATCTAAAAAATTTAATTTTTGGTGGAACTTGAAGGAGATTTTCGGGCTGTTGGCCGTGGTCGTGAGGCTTGTAGTTCTGCGACGTTTCGCCAGAGACTGCATCTGGCATCCTCAAGGGTTGTCTTGAGACTGTTTGAATTTTGGGATTGTCTTAATACTTCCGTGACGTAGAAGAAATGTATGGGACGAGAGCAGTCGTGCCTTATTCTTGCGCAGTTTCTTAAATTGTCTTATATATCTGTAGATTTACTCCCCGTAGAGGTGACTAATGTATTGAAGTAGACTTTCACGGCTTTAGTTGCTATGATGATCTTGAAGAAGATTTTCGGGCTGTAGGCCGGGTCTCGAGGCTTGAGACAACCCTTGAGGATGCCAGACGCAGTCTCTGGCGAAACGTCGAGAAACTACAAGCCTCACGACCACGGCCTACAGCCCGAAAATCTTCTTCAAGACATCATAGCAACTCCGGCCGTGAAAGTCTACGTGAATACATATAAATTTATAACTATTTTTCCTCTTACTTATTCAACTAAACATAAAAGCACATTAATTTTCATTTATTTTGGCGTAGCAGTGCATGCCGGGCATTAGCTAGTTACCTATGAAATGCGCACATATTAAGTTAATTGATAGTATTTTATGGGCCTAATACGGAGTAATTGAAATTTATTATTATTAATATATTAATTCATTATTATCTCCATTGTAATTGTTATCATTAACTACAGTGTTCTGTGTATGTTATGTGACATAGGCCTATGTATTGTGATATAGGCCTATATAAAAATAATCTATATACTCCCTTCTTCCCCGAGTAGGGATTATGGAGCTCCCTAGTGGGAGTATTTCAACCAAGTTAAATTAGTTATGCTAATTTTCTCATATATGCCAACGAGTGATATGGGATCAGCATATCCCCTCAGTGAGATATCTAGCGGTTATCCAAGCTATTAAAGTAGGAATTAAACTTCTTTCAAAAAAGTAAAAAAAAATATTCTTCTAAAAGTACAAACTAATAGTAATAATAAAATAATAATTATAGATACAAAAATATTATGAAAATAACTTGCCCGAAAAGACCATGAAAGCCTGTAGCTATAAAGAAGGTTGAACCATAAACTGAATCTGCAATTGTAAATGGAGCCTCAAGGTATGGATGGATAATGGTCGGTACGTTTTTCACAGAGCTCTTGTTTTCCAGGCTTGAAGTCATTTTACAAGCCTGAAAATCTCGGACTTGGGACCCACGGTTTAAAGTCCCACCAATAGGACTTGTAGCTTGGATTGTTGCATCCTAAAAATTAATAGACCCCGGTCGGGTTTCCAATTCACGTCCCTCGGAACTAGAGGCAAGGAACATAACCAATAGGCCTCCGCGGCCGACTACACACATTATAATTAGGAATATATAATTAATCGTATCTTTACTTATACTGTGTTCAAATGAACGGTTTTTTGTATTTCTGTGCATCACTATAGTTTTTTTATCTTTGTATACTTGTGCTCGGCGAGTGCAACATTAGCAACTCTGCTGAAGAAAATCAAACATTATTAACCCTTATATTGGCAAAACAATAATTTATAATAATAATAATAATAATATTAATAATAATAATAATAATAATAATAATCCTCTTCTTCACTTCCTGGTTTAGGCAAGAGTTGCCTGTTCCGTCTTCACTAATAGATCTAAGACCATCTCTTCCGAGGACGTCCGACATCTCTTCTTCCTCTTGGAAAATAATGGAAGATTTTATTTGGTAATCTACTTTCTTCCATTCTTTCTACATGTTCTTTCCACTGAGTCTTGTTGTTAAATATCTTTTCTTTTATGGAGTAGATCTGCAGTTCTTCACGGATATCCTCGTTTGTTATCTGGTCCATTCTAGTGCAGCCTTTTACTCTTCTTAAAAATTTTATCTCGGCTGCTTGGATTTTACTTTCTTGTTTGGTAGTGGTAATCCAAGATTCACTCCCATACAAAAGGACAGGGACAGCCATTGTTTTATAAAATTTTAATTTTGTTTGTTTATGGGCTTTATTATTCAATAATAACAATAATAATAATAATAATAATAATAATAATAATAATAATAATAATAATAATAATAATAATCATCCGGTATCATGGCAGCTGCCGCCGTCTTCCGGAAACCAAACGCCATTCCTCTTTGCTCATCCATTGATTTTCCTCCATTCCTCTGATATTCATAGCTGCTTGTACCCCTTCTATCCAAGTTTTCTCCGGTCTTCTTCTCTTTCTCCTTTCCATTGGGATCCATTCCATAACAATTTTTGGCAATCTTTGCTCTGGCATTCTTTTTATATGGCCATACCACTGCAATATTTTCTTTTTTATAATGTTTATGATGTCCGGCTCCTCTTGTACACCTAGAATTTTCCTTATTTCTTAATTTCATATTCTATCCATTCTAGATTTTCCAGCTGATCTTCTTAAAACATCCATTTCTATACATAAAATTCTTTTCATTTCCTTGGTAGGAGTTTTTTCAGCACCATATGTTAAAATGCTCTGAATTATGGTTTGATATATTTGTAATGTTCTATCTTTTGTAATATTTTTGCTCCACCAAACAGAGTTTAAAGCATTTATTGCTTTATATATCCATAGTAATTCTGCCCGAAGGCAGGTCCTTCACTGCAATGCTATGCTTGCAGCTTTACTAGGGAATTGTAGGTGTGGTAGCTTCCCGTTGCTTTCCACACAGTGAAGGATGATGATGATGATGATGATAATGAGAAGGATTATAATGGTAAGGATGATGATGGCCATATGATTTCGGGGACCGTTTGGGCCTTAAAGTTTTCCTGACATTTGTCTTACAGGGGAGGAAAAACCCCGATAAAAAACTTACCCAGAAAAACTGCCCCGACCGGGGATCGAACCCGGGCCCGCTGCGTGACAAGGCAGCACGAGACCACAGCGGTGGACGCTTTATATATAATACTGTTTTATTTAATTGGCAGAGTTAATGCCATAAGGCCTAGTCTTCCACTCAACCAGCGAATAGTGGAATTATACAATAAATACATACTTATTAAAATTTTAAGATATTATTAGAATACAGACTAAACAAAATACAATGATGATGTGATCTACTTGTAATACTAGCTAATACTAACAAAAACATGGAATATCCATCCATTCATAGTAATTCTGCCCGAAGGCAGGTCCTTCACTGCAATCATAGCATTTTCATGCTATGCTTTGCAGCTTTACTAGGGAATTGTAGGTGTGGTAGCTTCCCGTTGCTTTCCACACCGGTGAAGGATGACGATCATGATGAAATGATAAAGATGATGATGATGGTCATATGATTTCGGGGACCGTTTGGGCCTTAAAGTTTTCCTGACATTTGTCTTACAGGTGAGGAAAAACCCCGAGAAAAACCTCACCCAGAAAAACTGCCCCGACCGGGGATCGAACCCGGGCCCGCTGCGTGACAGGGCAGCACGCTTTCTCGAGACCACAGCGGTGGACACATGGAATATAATAAAAATAATATAAAATAAAGTAAGTAGCTTCCTAAATTATTATGAATGCTCTATATAGTTGTTAAGCTGTTAATGTTTTCATTGTGTCCAAGTTACGATATCAGTTAATTTGGATTTAAATAATGATAGCGATTGACACTCCCTGACATGACTGAGAAATCAGTTCCATGCTCTAGTCATATATATTGTGTACGATTCAGAATATAGACATATCCTGTGCTGTGGTATCAAAAGTAATGAAGAGTCTCGTGATTTTGTTCCTAAATTGTGATGAGCCGATACATTTTGAAAACGTGTTGATAAATAACTTGGTAAATATGTGTGCAGGATTTGGAATAGTAGAGCATATGAATGTAAAGTTCTTCTGTCATTTAGGCGTAGCCATGAAAAGGCCTGAAATGAAGGAGATACATGGTCGTAACGACGGAGATTGAATATTGACTGACTGACTGACTGAGTGATGACAATGCCCAGTGTGCCGTTTTTCTGGGAACCTGTAGTGGTCCCTTTGGCGGCCGAATTCCATTGAGCTGTTCATTATGGAGTTTAACCACTTAGCCTTCGCGTGTCTTGCGGCATAGATGTTTAGTTGCAACACTGTAGCAAGTATGGATGACATGAGGATGGCTCCCCACAGCATCATAAACCACACAGCCGGGCAAGCAGAGAGTCCGAAAGCCGGCGGCGCGGATTGAGCCACACTACTCTAGCTGGAAGCCAGCACTCAAATCATTGTGATGGACCATCATCGGGGGTCTGGTAAATATGTTTCGGTGTACAGAACGTCGCTGTAGCATACGCCCTATATTGCGAAAAATTGGGTTATCATGGTTCATAATAACATTGAGCATTCAATTGTTTCACCAATAATATAAATCGAATGAAGTTATTTAAATGTGACGGACCGCACTGAAAACGAAATCATGCATAACTGTTATTATTAGGTATATTGTGGAATTCCACGTACATTGCGAATTTGTGGGTTAAACCTATTAATAATTATTAATATTACTTGCAGCGGTAAATCGTCGGCGATCTTTCGATTTTACTATATTAGCACGCCGTAGCTTAGTGGTTAAGGCACTGAGCTACAAGCCGGAGGGTCGAGGGTTCAAGTCCCGTTGGGGTTAGGATTTTTAAACTGACCCAAACCCTCTGGCGGCACTATGGTCCTCGGGTCTACTCAGCCTCTAACTGAAATGAGTACCGGACGCTTGTTCTGGGGGTAAAGACGGCCGTCACGCAGGGCTGACAACCCGGCTCACAAAGTACCGATTGTCTAGAAAAAGTGGGAGCCTTAACCAAGGGCCTCCGGGCCTGTTGTGGGATCACTTTACTTATATTACTTTAATATTCACCAATATAGATGGCGATTAATTCATTTTTTTAATATTGGTAGACACGCAATCCATTTTCTTATTAGAAAATTAATTTTTTTTTTTTTGCAAATGTCCAGGTTTCCAGGTTGTCTTTCGACATTCCTGGCGTTCTCTCCTGGTATGGCGTACTTGTAACCCACTTCTGAGTTTGGGGCGCCTGGAAGGCGGGGTTACGTTTCCCCGATGATATGATGAGTGATGTTGATGATAGTGGTGCGCCAGGAGAGTCCTTAATCCTAAGCTTAATCTAAGATGAATATGAATGATGATGATTGCGATGGCCATATGATTTCGGAGACTGTTTGGACCTTAAAGTTCTCCTGACATTTGTCTTACAGATGAGGAAAATCTCCGATAAAATCCTCACCCAGAAAAACTGTCCCGACAGGTGATCGAATGCGGGTCTGCTGCGTGACAAGGCAGCACCTTGAGACCACAGCTGTGGACAAAATCAATTTTAATACTGCTAATTTTATCTCTGGAGACTAATTTAGACGCCAGGGGGTATGCTATTACACACCGGGAGTTAGGCAGGGTTTGTCTTTTTATCACTGACGGGTGTTTGTCATATGAAGAAGAATTCACATCATTTAGGCCTACTATTTATCTTCTTCTTCTTTTTGTTGTAGGCGACTACAACTTCAGTGAAGTTTTGACCTCCTTAACTACTCTTCTCCATATTAATATATTCTGGATATAGACTGGCTAATTTTTAATTTCCATTTCTGTTAGGCTATATCTCTTTTTTGGGCATCTAGCTGTTCTCTTGCATATTCCTTTCCGTTTGTACATACTCTTTACAAGTTTGTCTTGCATTATATTCACATGTCCAAACAAGCCTTGACTTTTAATTTTAATAATTGGTTTACTATATTTTTATTTTGTACTCTTCTTCTTCTTCTATTCTGTAGGCACTTGCCTGTTTATTTACACACACTATGTCAATGATGATTGCATCTCATTCCATTTCTTGAGGGGTCTGCCAACTTCTCTTTTTCCTCTAGGACGTAGGTTCTTCGCTGCTTTAATAAACCTCGTATCGTCAACTCTGTTCACTTGTTCATTCCATTCCTTGCTCCTTGTTGCAATAAATGTCTCAACGTCTATAGTATTACATTCCTCCCTCGTATCATGGTTCCTGACTCTGTCAAGTTTTGTTTTGTTCACTGTGCCTCCTAGAGTAGTATTCATTTCTGCTGCTATCAAGAGTTGTTTCGTTTGGCTAATATCTGCTCTTGTATCCGCACAATATGTCATTATTGGTCGTACATATCTAATATATAAACATGATTTTTTTGTTCGTTAGTTAGTTGTTTGTTTGTACTTTATGCACAGTCATACCATTGATGCGATTGTGATGGGGCGTTTTGCAAAATCTTCAGGGGATTCCGGGGATGAACATAGGCTATAAGAGAGTTGTGATACTCAACTCCTACACCCTTAAAAATCACCCTTGGTAGTGGAAAAGTGAGAAAAGTAGCTCTTTAGATACTGAAATGGCTTATTCTGCTTAAACCATAACAAATACACAAAATTAATGTACACAGAATTGAATATCTCAAAAAGCTCTACAAGAAAGTCATGACAGCATATGTTTATCTCTTATGGATAACTCACAATAACCATTTTTGTCTTTCATTGATGCCAAGAAGATCGAGACAAGTACGTAGATTCCTGTGCAAGCATAGCAGCATATATGGCGGTTATTCTTTTACGGATAACTCACAATAACGAATTTTGTCTTTTAGCTCATTTATGCCAAGAAGCTCGAGATAAGTAGATTCCCGGGCAACATCAGCACGGGCAATTTTAAAATAATTACGATATACATGTATAATTATTTTTCATTTTACTTATTCAACTAATCATAAGAAGTACATTCATTTTTGTCTTTCAGCTCATTTATGCCAAGAATATTGGGATGAGTAGATTTCCTGACAACGCCGGGTAAATAGCACGGGGTATCTATAAATAATTACGATATACATTTTTTCCTTTCACTTATTCAACTAAACATAAAAACACATACATTTTCATTTATTTAGGCGTAGAAGCGTACGCCGGGTATTAGCTAGTGTTTTATAAACTTTACTTCACGTTACCTCGTGTTTTTGAATATTTGTTTTTCAATCTTAAAATTCTCGATGTTTTGAAAACCTAAAATCTTACTTTATCAATCAATCTAAGAGAACTAAGATGTGTATTCCAAGATGTTTAAAATCCATAACTTATATAATTTTTCCATTAATTTAATTGTATTAAATTATTTAATTCGGTGTTCATTCTAATACGCTATGTATCATCCCTTTTTCTAATTAGCCCAAAAATTCTCGTCTGATTTTCCTTTCAAAGATTAATAGTTTTTTTATAAGATTCTTTCAGTACCCATGTTTCACAGTCATACATTTTACAACTTGTTTTATTACTGTATTATACAGCTGCATTGTAGCTTGTCTGGAGACAAGTTTACTTTTACAGATAGCGCTGGTCAATATGATTTTTGTCTCATGAGTACCAATAGCTGTACTTAATGCAGCTTTTATCGTGTTTTCAAATATGTATTCGAAATTTCTCCATCACCCACAGTTTTTTTTTAAATTTAAATTTAAATTAATGGATTTTAATAACTATTTTATATAAACGTTCTTTCGTCCATTTGTCAATTGTAAAATAAAACCGTATGAGCTAACTCAGGAGATTTCAGCTATGGAAAAGAGACATCAATGCATATGGAATCCTAATATGCTGGCCGATTAATGTTGGACCATCAAGAGGGATGCTCCACAGGCGATATATAGCAGAAAATCGTCATTTCTTACTTTCTAGGTGAGTCCGAATGTTCGAATATTGTGTAGTTACGAATGTAGAAAATATTAATGTGTTTTAAATTATAAATTCCTGTCTCTCGGAAACCTTGCGTGATGGAGAAAAACCGATATCATGTTTGAATTCAGGAGAAAAAATACTATCAGAATCACATATTTGTCTTTCTGAGACAAAAAAGTTTATTTTTTTGTTGCTCAGTGTAATTCTGTTTGCATAGCTATTTATCCTCTAGGCCTACCTATGACAACTTCACTCTATAATTATGTTACTTTTGAAACAGCCTGTAAAACAATAAACTATACGTTAAATGCAGGAAATAGAAAAAATAGTGCTGAATAAAATCCCATGGTGATTAAAAAAAATAAAACAGTTTAATGGGAAATGATTAATGGACCAGATAAACCCCTGTGGCACAGATCAAACACAGAAATTCAATTCATTTCAGCTAATTGGTTGTCACAATTCATACAAATTGTGTACCCAAGCATCCACCCCCTTGGCGTGGTCGTTAAAATCCATAATTTAAGCAATCTGATCGGTGTTCTATTCCCGAGGCAGATACGGAAATTTTAATACATGCATTGGGTCTGGGTGATGTGTTCCTTGCCCTGGCGTATCTTTGGCGGTAGAACAAGCATCTTGGTGACCATATATTCAGGAGGGTCCAAGCATCTGAGTAATAGTTGGTCAAGAGATCCACTCCTTTCATCTTCGCTTTTTTATTTATTTATTTTGCAGACAGATATATTAACAGACAAAAAATACAACACAGAAATAAGAGAACAACTAAAAATAGAGGAATTAAACACAACAATAGTAAAATACAGAACAAACTGGAAAGAACAGAATGACTGAGAATAGAATACCAAAAGCAGCATACAAATATTCACCACGAGGAAGAAGAAGCTTGGGAAGACCAAAGAAAAGATAAAAGTAGCAGCAATTTTGAGTCGGAACAGGCTAGCCTAACCGTGACGAAGAAGAGGAAACATATATCCCATAAGATCTCAGAAATCTCAGTTTAATTGCTTCAATTCACTTTTCCTCTTTCCGTGTCAATACCAAAACTCTGAGCCTAAAATATTCACACTGACATTAATTTATAAATTTAATTTCGGTTTACTTCCTGGTGTTTTCAGGGAATATATATATATATATATATATATATATATATTTTTTTCAGTTTTAACAATATTGATACATGTTTCCGGCACCAATGATTTCTGTCCAATTTCGCTTCATAATTTTCCTCCATTCGTCTCTATTGTAACACATATCTTCCTCTATTTCCCAGTTCCTTCAAAGTTTCTCTAATCTCTTGGATCCACGTAAGATTTGATCGTCCTTTCCGTCTCGTTCCTGATGGTGTCCATTCCATTATTTTCTTCGGTAATCTTTCGTCCTCCATTCGCCTAATATGTCCGTACCATAGCAGTTGTTTTTCTTGGATACATTCTAAAATTGAGTTTTGCACATTCATGTTCTTTTTTATAATTTCATTTATAATTTTCTCTCTCCTTGATATCCTAGCAGATCTTCTCCAACATTTCTGCTACAATTAATTTTCTTTTCATCTGTTATTTATAGTCCAAACCTCTGAACCATAAGTCATAATACTTCTAACTATTGTTTTATAATTTTTGACTTTAGTTTCTTTTTTATATGTTAATCCCATAATATTTCAATCAGGGCAGATATCGCATATTTTCCTGAGTTTATCTTTGATCTTATTTTCTTTTCCTGCTTCCCATCTTCTGTAACTATTACTCCCGTTATCAGGCAATTATTTAGTTAATTATAACACAAAGTATAATGTAAGTCTACAAAATATTTTTATATAATACTAGCTAATATCCGACGTGCGCAGCTACGCGTAAACAAATGAAACACCAAGGGTTAATTAAATTATATTATTTAAACTGCAACAAACCAAACATGGCGATTGCTAAAGTTAATTTTTAATTTCGAATTTCAAGTAAACTCCACTCTAATGGCCAGATTTCTCTGATATTTGGACATTACCTACCACGGTTTACTTCAGCAGAATATACTGAGTTTCATTGTGAAACATTCAATATTGCGAGCATAGTGTGATTTTAAATTTTCGTTTCAAGTGAACTCGTACACCTAACGGTTTTAGAACATAACAGATAGCATAAAAATTAATTAAACGAAAAATGACATATCTATGCCAATTTTCATGGTGATCTATTAAACGGTATCGAAGTCTATGTCTCAGATATACCAAAATCAATTTATATATAATTAGAAAAGTATAATACTGTCAAACTGTACAATAATAGGAATAATAATAATAATAATAAAATAATATAATAATAATAATAATAATAATAATAATACATTATTAGCACTTCCTCTTATTCTTCTTTTTTCACAGTAGCCTCTGCTCGCTGCTGGAATTTCCTTCCTCAAGATATCAGGGGTTACCGCACACTTGGACGCTAATACAGTTACTTGTTGTCAAATAATTATTTTTTCTCGAAAGTTACATTTTTTATGTCATTAATATATTTTCTCTCTTTTTTTTATCTTTTGTATTTCATATTTCATTCGTTAAATCTACAATAAACCAAATGTTTTGTAAATGATAATTATATTGAAGACATGCTATGTAATACTTATTTGTATTGTAATTAGATGTAAGAATCATTATATATATATATATATAATATATATATATATATATATATATATCCTCTTATATAGCACTTCCTCTTATTCTACTCCTTTCACAGTAGCCTCTACCCGCTCCTGGAGTTTCCTCCCTCAAGATATCAGGGTTTGCCACACACTTGGACGCTAATACATAATACAGTTACTTGTGGTCAAATAATTATATTTTCTCGAAAGATTAATTTTTTATATGTCATTAATATGTTTCTCTCTTTTATCTTTTATATTTCATTCGTTAAATCTACATTGAATCAAATATTTTGTAAATAATAATTATATTGAAGACATACTATGTAATATTTATTTTTATTGTAATTAGATGTAAGAATCGTTTTTGTTTTTTTTACCTGGTTTAGTGGTAGACAAGCCCTTAAGGCTTTAACTCTGCCAGGTAAAATAAAGCTGCTATTATTATTATTATTATTATTATTACTATATTATTATTATTATTATTATTATTATTTTGTATTATATTCATATGACAGTATTACTTATGTGCAGTTCTAAAGGCTATCCGCTCTTAAAATGATCCTCATCAAAACAAAACCATGTGACCTGCTCGCTTTTCATTGGTTATAGACACCGACATACGATGTAGAAGCAATAAGTACGCAACAAAGTAGTTCCCTTCATTAAATTAAAGATATGTCTTCTGAATATACCGATTACTCTTTGTGAATTAAAATAATAAAATTCAAAAAATAGAAAATATTCTAAAATATACCTAATCAATAATTACAGCTTAAAATACTTTATTACGTATGGTTGATGCATTTGAGTCAAGCTTCAGTCGATTCTCATGAAACAAAATGGCTGAAAGTGTCGAGTCTTCTGTTGCTGTGTCGCCATCTCCCTGTCAAAATGTGATAGTAATTGGGGCGCGAATGGCGGAAGGATAAAAATGGCGTTTGTTTATGTTAGAATCACTCTCTAAGAGCAGATAAGGTATAGGAGCCGACACTGTCTTCAGGTACCTTGTTTGTTGCTCATCCTATGTCATGTCTCTCGCTGATGAGAGCAGAGAAACTCTAGCTAGTTCCCTCATGCAACGAGACGATTACGATTAGTTTAGATAAAACACAGAAAAAAAGTTCATAGAAATGCTGCGTGATCGAAAATATAACAGATTTACGCTTTTACATTGGACGGTTTTGTACGTACAGTAAAATAAATAAATAAAAAATAATACATCTACATATTTTAGTGTACGCCATCACTGCTGCCGGTTACTGCGAGGTTTGTCCGCTTTACAGCCGGTGCGTGTCACACGTCTCATTTCAATTTGTTTTGGCTCTTCTTGTGAGGCAGAATAAGTTTTCATTGCTAATTTCCCCATTAGCTAGAACTACATAATGGACTGGAAGTAAATATCAATAAAACTAAATACATGGTCACACCCTATAAATACATTATAATATAACGTAAATGGACCGCTAATGACATATGAGGGAAAATTTGAGGAAGTGGCTGAATTCAAATACCTAGGAACAATAATCACAAATAGGAATGAGATACACAAAGAAATTAAACATAGGCTCAATTCTTGAAATGCGTGCTATTATGCATTGCAGAGACTCTTGATGTCCCAACTCCTTTCAAAAAACTTTAAACTGAAAATATATAAAACTATTATTCTACCAGTTATATTATATGGATGCGAAACATGGACTCTTACTTTAAGGGAGGAAAGAAGATTACGAGAATTTGAGAATAAAGTTCTTAGGAAAATTGTTGGACCAAAGAGAAATGAACAGACAGGTGAATGGAGAAAACTGCATCACAGTGAACTACATGGTCTTTATAGGAAGCTAGATTTAATAAGAACAGTTAAGTCTCGTAAACTGCTATGGGCAGGACATGTGACACGAATGGGGAATGAAAGAGGTGCATGGAAGATTCTTGTAGTGAAACCAGAGGGAAAACGTCCAGTTATAAGATCAAGAATGAGGTGGGAGAATAATATTAACTGTGATTTAAGGAAAGTAGATTATACAGGGAATGATTGGAAAACATTATCTCAGGATAGGTATGTATGGAGAGCTTATGCCCGCGCGGCCATGAACTTATGGGTTCGATAGTGCTAGTGAATTTGTTAGTTAGAACCGCATAGTGAATACCTCTTGTCCCAGTAGCAGTTTTGAGCCGGATTTGCATTAATGTTTTTGGCTAAGTGCAGGAGAATTCTTTTTATAGGCATATTACTTTGTGTAATTTTCTTTGGGTGAGATGTGTCTTCTATATTTTTCTATTTGAAATTAAGATTAATTTATTTTTCATTTGTTTGAGTTCGTCGAACTTTACCGTCGGTACCGTTATGACAAATTAATATACTTAGCGTGAAAAAGTTTCTTGCCTTTATCTTTAAATTATTTATTATTCTTTGTGGGATTTAAGCTTTTTATTTCGCTTATTATTTAGTGAACACATTTATATAGTTATATAAAAGAGAAGTTAAAAGATGAATTAAACCTCTAATTAGTACTTTCAAAAAACAGTTCTTTTTAAGATTTAAAATTTAGAATTGTAACTACTTAATCGTATTCTTCAGTGCATGTGAGTGCTACAGTTATACTCTTTATGTTACATTTTCCCGCCTCTATTTGTAATGTTTTTCATTCACTTGTTGCTTTACCGGTCTCGTTCTTTATTTAAGCGTTTTCATTCACTTCAATTTTTGAAATCTCAAAGTGACGGCGATCTATCACTAAATACGGAACATTTTCAAACATATTTATTAATACTTTTAAAAATTCATTATAGCCTATAACATTGTTAAGGTCACCACAAAAAAAATTAAAGTATAAAGTTGGTACCTGAGATCTCAATCGTGCACAAGTACAAGAAATGCTGTAACTATTCTGGAGGCCTTTCGGAAACATATGTTCAATCTTCTGCGCAATAAATGGTACCATTTTGTACGCATATTTCATCTAGTTGAGAACGACTGAGATATGAGGTACCGATTATATAATTTTATTTTTTTTATTATTTTTATAATATTTCCAATGTTATATTTAAAATTTGCAATTGCTTGCCTCAATGGAATATTGTGGGATAAAAATATAAGCAATAAAAATAAAATGAATATATATCATACAATTGTTAAAAGCATCATTACTTATGGAGCAGAACTTTGGCCATTAACAACAAAAACAAATAAGTATCTTTTGGCAACGGTAATGGATTTTATACGAAGGGCAGCAAGAATTTCAAAAAGAGAAAAAATTAGGAACTCAGTTATAAAGGAGAAAATGAAGATTGAAGACACTATTTTAGATTATATAAAACTCAGCAATTAAGATGGTACGGACATGTCCAGCGAATGGAAGAGGATCGACTACCAAAATCTGTTTTGGAATGTAAACCCGAGGGACGACGAGGCAGAGGAAGACCTAAAACCTCCTGGAGTCAAGGAATATGTTTATACATGAAGGAGAAACATCAACAACCAGGAGATTGGATGAACCGATAAAATTGGCTATTATGAATCAGATGATGTCAAAGACATTAATCAACCGATGATCTATCTATTTCCAATTTTATAATTTTAATTTTTATATAACGTGTTACTTTTCTTTTACGAATTTATGAGGAATGTTTTTCAATTCCAAGTGATTTTTACATATTTTTCCCGTTTTTCGTCTTTACTTTAGGCTTATTAAACGTTTTAAATTACTATAATAGCATAGAAAACCCTTCAGTTCCCTAGAATGGTGTTCACTAATATCATCACAGGGGGAAAAAAAAACTCCCGTGTTAATAACTTTCGTATTAAGCAGCTGGGATATGTGTCATATCGCTAAACAAGTGGGTGGTCTCTCGTCAGCGTGTAAAATCACTTGCACCCGAATTTCAACCTTAACAACAATTTCTATTCTTGCTTAATTAATATTTCCGTAACGTTTAGAGGTTCTGTCATGAAAATTGTGATAGATTAACAAATTATTTATCTCACTGTAAAAATTTTAGACAGAAAAATGTTTGGTTTAAAACTATTAACATTTATTTATTTATTTGTTTACTGTAAGTTTGGTCGAAAATAGAATAAAAGAATAAGTGCCATTTAATATATTTAGGAAGTAATATTTCATTATATGATTACCAAAACGACATGTATACAAATTTAATAAACTACTATTGCTTGAATGGGGGTATGAGAAGAAAATTGGAAAATCAATGCGAGAAGGTATTAAACTCAGATTCCATTCATAATATGCTATTATATCTCAACCGTCTCTTTTATAAATGGCAATGAATGTTAGTACGACAAACTAATAAAAGCAGATTCAACACATCACAAATGACATTTCTGGGGACAATAAAAGTGGTGTTACATTGAGAGGCCAAATTTGGAGTGAAGATATTAAAACTCAATAGGACGTTGACGAAATGACGGCGAAAATCCAGCTTCATCACATAAATGGAGACAACATGTTCTTGGATGTCAGAAAATCGTTTAACAAAAATTTATAAAATTATCAGCCTGCCGGAAGAAGAGATTTAGGTCGACCTAATCGCCGTTGGACATATCAGATCCAGTTGTAGTTCACACACAGGAATAAACACAAACCTGTGTTTTTTTTTTTTTCAATGCCACCACATTGTCATTTCCACATTCTGGTATTCTCTCCTAGCATTACGTTAATGTTGGGGCGCCTGTAAAGCTGCCCCGATGATGTATGATAGGTGACGATGCGCCAGGAGAGGCCTTAATCCTAAACTTAATGAATAATTTAATTATCATAATAATGACCAGATGATGTTCGGCACCGTTTGGGCTTTAAAGGTCTTCTTCTTCTTCCTTCCAAGTATTAGGCCAAGGCCTGTTACGATCCTATAGAAAATTTTCCCTCCAGCGTTTCATAGGACGGCCCAGTGATCTTCGTCCTCTTGGTATATAATTATAAACAGCTTTGGGGATCCGATTTGAACTCATTCTTTCAAGATGGTGTTTCCAATTTAGTTGGTACTGTTTAATATATTCCAAAATTGGCGTAGTCTTCAATTCTTTTAAGATATCGGTGTTCCTTTTCCGATCCCATCTGGTGTAACCCGCTGTTCTGCGCATGAATCTCATTTCACAAGCCGTTATTCTGCTTTCATGTTGTTTTAAGGTTCCTGACATTAATCTTACAGGTGAGGAAAAACCCGGAAAAAATCATCACCCAGGAAACTTCTCCCGACCGGAGATCGAACCCGGACCCGTTGCGTGACAAGGCAGCACGCTACCTCGAGACCACAGAGGTGGACTACCCAAACCTTTGTTTTTGGCAGAAAAAGGAGGAGAAGAAGAAGACTATTTTAATACATACCCGAGGTAAAAAAAAAAAACCTTCAAATATAGGCCTATATGTATATGTATTCACCAAATCATTGGCACAATTTTTACGTTGAGACAACATAGCAAGTGATATTTAATATATACTGTGTTTGGGGCCAAGAATACCAATTACAAATTGTTACAAACAAAAAACTAATGAAATTATTGTAATGTCATTTGTTGATAAACTTGGGTAAATTCAAAAAGCTGGTTGGTGAAAACAATAAAATTACGTAATTTTGATTTACAGGGGTTTTCCTCATCTGTAAGATAAATATGAGGAAACTTTAAGGTCCAAGCGATCCCCGGACATCATCTGACCATCATTATCATCATCATATTCACTCATTAGATTAAGTTTAGTATTAAGACCTCTCCTGGCGCATCATTATCACCATTATTAACCATCATATCATCGGGGCAGCTTAACCCCGCCTTCCAGGCGCCCCAACCTCAGGAGTAGGTTACAATACGCCAATACCAGGAGATAATACCAGAAATGTCGAAAAGATAAACTGGCGACAGTCAATAAAAAAACGTTTTATGGTGACAAAAATCAGATTACGTAAATTCTCATTTTTATTCGATTTATTGTTTATTTTGACCACTTCCAACAATATTGAGAATATATTTACACTATTAAATAATTAGAGGAGACACAGTGGCCAATTTCACATACATAATAATAATAATAATAATAATAATAATAATATTAATGTTTTATTTATCCTGGCACTCAACCAGCACAAATTACAAATGCATGTTTACAATATAGCTTGTCAAGACTATGCTAATTACAAAGAATTGAAAATATATTAAAAGTTGCAATGGAAGTAATAATAATAATGTGATATTCAAAAGTAGAAAAAAAAATTCTGTCATACAAAAAAATGAATATTAGACATTCAATAGTAGATTATATGAGATATAAGCAATTAAATTGATATGGACACGAAGAACAAATGCAAGAAGAAAGGTTATCCAGGAAAACATTGGAATGGTGTCCACCTGGAAGAAGAAGGAAAGGAAGGCCTCGAAACTCGCGGATGCGAGAAATAACAACTGGAATGAGAACACGAGGACTGGAGAACATGGAGTGGATGGAAAGAGACGAGTGGAGAAAGATGTGTAAACATTTAAAAATCTGTATATAAATAAAAAATAAATAATAACAACAAAAAGGCAAATCAGTAATATCAAAATTAAATGGTGTTTTATGGGATAAGAATATAATTTCTAAAAAAAGAAACATTTTTATACAGGAATAAGGAGTACACTGACGTACGGTGCAGAAACTTGGGAGTTAACATATAGAAAAAAAAATTAAAATCTGCAGAAATGGAGACGTTCAGCTGAAATTTGTAGAAGCGATAACTTGAGAAACAGCGAAATTAAACAAAAAATAAACGTTCAAACTTCAGTTGTGGATTTCATAATAAACAATTATAATAATGGTCATGTAAAAGAATGGCAGAAGACAGTTTCCCAAGAAGAATACTAGAAAGGGCGCCAAAAATAACGTGGATTGATGGTATTGTTTTGAGCTGTATGAGGGGAAAAATGATTGGACGATGGAATGACAGAGATATGGAGGAGGAAGTCAGTAGATTAATTGGGCGCAGGAAGATGTTGTGAATCAATGTGAAACCTGCTACATAATAATAATAATAATAATAATAATAATAATAATAATAATAATAATAATAATAATAATAATAATAATAATAATAATATATAATAATAATAATATTTTTATTTAGGAATATTCCCACAATACAGTGTTTCTGCTTCAACCCAAAGTAATTTGTCGCCAGAGGTTCCTGTCTAAAGCATTTTCTTCCCTCAAATCTCTAGCTTCCACACTTCTCTTCACTCCATCCATCTATCGTTCTCTTGGCCTGCCTCTTCCACTTCTTCCATTAGCTTTCCAATTAAGGATCTTCTTTGGTATTCTGTCTTCTTCCATTCTTATGAAGTGTCCATACAATTTCAAACGTTTTTCTTCTATTTTTCCTAATATTTTTTTTCAAGTTGCATAATTTCCCTTATTGTTCTAATAAATAAATAAATAAATAATAATAATAATAATATAATTAATAATAATATAAACAATAATAAGCAAAACGATGGGTGGATCATTATATGAATAAAAATAAATAACGTTTGACTTGTATTTTAAAACCGTTGGCGCACAAATTTTTGTGCTTATCTGTGGAAATGTGTCCACATCAGAAAATTACTGTGCACCCTCCCGCTGAAATGCCACGCCCCTCTGCTGTGCTCGGGTCGGCTACCCGCAACACTCTATGTACGATCGATACATGATCTTCGCTTGTTTTGGTTTCCAGTCCTCATTCCGGGGCTACATTAATCATTTGATGATCATTTTCATTACGGACTAACAAAATCATTCCATCACTCGTCTATCGCTTCTATTCCCTGTGCACACTGTTTAATTAATGCTCCACGTATTAATCACGCTGATTGAGGAAAATTATCAGTTTACTTTTATTATAGAGTGTATTTTAGTATTATTATCATCATCGTCATCATTTTTGTTTCTTTTGAGAACCATCGCTTACATATTTGAAAAATTAATAGGTAAAAACTACATTATAAGCTATAAAAGTAAAAATTTAATTATAACATCTACATGTGTGTAGTATAATAATAATAATAATAATAATAATAATAATAATAATAATAATAATAATAATAATAACAACAATACTCACAACACTTATAATAAAAAATGCATATCTTTACATACAAAATTACGACACTATAACACTGTAATTAAACCAGAGTGCCTCTATGGAGCAGAAACATTAATTTTGAACAGAAAAAAATATATCGAAAATATAGTGAAAAAAGAATGCAAAATTATAAGAAAAGTTTTAGGTCCACAAGACATAGGTGAAGTATTTAGATCCAGAAGTGAAAAGGAAATAAAAATATATACAGACATTCATAGTGATATTAGAAAACGAAGGTTACAATGTTATGGCCATATTAAACGAATGAACTCAAATAGGCTTACAAAACAGATAATGGAATTCTACGAAAACAGAAGTAAAGTTCCAGTGGATACTATGAAGTGGATTGATGAAGTCAAAAAGGACTTAAAATTGGCAAGAATTACTAAAGAAGATATCCCAAACAGAGATATATTTAGAATTAAGGTGAATAAGTGATAAGTTCACCAAGATGACACACCGAAGGAAAAAACTGAACCAACTTGGACAGATGATAGGAAACAAGCTCATAGCAAACGAATGAAAGAAATTTGAGCTCAAAGTAAACGCCTCTAAGTACTTTGCGTAGTCCTACATGGGCTCATCCGCAATAAAAAAAAATAATAATGTTTTATTCATTCTGGCAGATTTAAGGCCATAAGGCCTTCTCTTCCACTCAACCAGCACAAATACAAATAAATATTTGACATTATAGATATACACTATACTAATTATAAAGAGTTAAAAATATATTAAATATGGCAAAGTAAATCCCATATGGAAACAATATTTTATACGATAATAACAATAATAATTCTTACGATAATAATAATAATAAATAATAATAATAATAATAATAATAATAATAATAATAATAATAATCCATCCACAGTAATTCTGCCCGAGGGCAGGTCTTTCACTGCAACCATAGCATTTTCATAGTATGCTTTGCAGCATTACTAGGAATTTATAAGGTGTGGTAGCTTCCCGTTGAAGGATGATGATGATAATGATAAGGATGATGATGGCCGGATGATTTTCGGGGACCGTTGGGCCCTAAGCTTCCTGACATTTGTCTTACAGATGAGGAAACCCCCGAGAAAAACCTCACCCAGGAACCTGTCCCGACCGGGAATCGAACCGGGGCCCGCTGCGTGACAAGGCAGCACGCTACCTCGAGACCACAGCGGTGGACATAATAATAATAATAATAATAATAATAATAATAATAATAATAATAATAATAATAATAATAATAATAATAATAATAATAACAATAATAATAATACTTACTTACTCACTGGCACTATCGAACCCGTAGGTTCATGGCCGCGCGGACATACGCTCTATATACATCCCTATCCTGAGCTAATACTTTCCAATCATTCCCTGTATAATCTACTTCCCTCAAATCATAGTAAATGTTGTTCTCCCACCTCATTCTTGGTCTACCAACTGGGCGTTTTCCTTCTGGCTTTCCTACAAGAAGTTTCCATGCACGTCTTTCATTCCCCATACGCGCAACATGTCCTGCCCATCGCAGTCTACGGGACTTAACTGTTCTTATTATATCTGGCTTCCTATAAAGACCATGTAGTTCATTGTTATGAAGTCTTCTCCATTCACCTGTCTGTTCATCTCTCTTTGGTCCAAAAATTTTCCTAAGAACTTTATTCTCAAATACTCGTAATCTCCTTTCCTCCCTTAAAGTAAGAGTCCATGTTTCGCACCCATATAATATAACTGGTAGAATAATAGTTTTATATATTTTCAGCTTAACGTTTTTTGAAAGGAGTTGGGACATCAAAAGTCTCTGCAATGCATAATAGCATGCATTTCCAGAATTGAGCCTATGTTTAATTTCTTTGTGCATCTCATTCCTATTTGTGATTATTGTTCCTAGGTATTTGAATTCAGCCAATAATAATAATAATAATAATAATAATAATAATAATAATAATAATAATAATAATAATAATAATAATAATAATAATGATAATGATAATGATAATAATAATAATAATAATAATAATAATAATAATAATATATAATAATATAATAATAATTTATTATAAATATGATAAATTACACGAGAAACACCAATTAATATATGTACCTTACACTGGGAAATAATGAAGTTGAGGTTAGAGCAAATATAAATTTAGATTTATTTTAAAAGATGCCAATGTCCGGCAACCCCTTATTTCTTGTGGTCGGGAATTCCAGTTGCGAGAAGTGAAGATAGTATATGACATGGAGTGATGTGATGTCCTATGTTGAGGTATTTTAAACAGCTATGTTGCGATCGTAGTTTATATTTCACAAGAAAAAAAATAAATGCCTGAATCGGTATTTGAACTCAAGACTTATTAAGTCTACACTATGCCGTTCAATTTATAATTTTATATACGCTTTACAATTTGAGGTCATGTTATAACTGTAATCTTTGTTTGTATCTACGAACATGCATGTCTGTATTGCTTCATTCGTCATTTTCTGTAGAATTTCGATGATTTATTTTATTAATGCTACGAAACAGGCGCTGGTAATTATTAAAAAAAAACTTAAAGGGTGAGGAAAAATCACACTAAAATTCCGGTCAGGTAGGTTGACATAGGGACTTGAACCCGAAGCTTTCATGTAACTCACCCATTATTTTCGTGGACTCCTCGTAAAGTTCCTAGGATATGCCTTCTTGTGTTTTTAAAATGTTCCCACGGACCCAAACTGTCAGTCGTTCTCCAAGTTTTCTTTTCCCTTCTGCCACCTATTTCTGACTTAGTCTAGGTATCCTCTCTGACCCAATTTCATACCAACTCGGACTTATTTGTTAATTAACTTCTTCTTCTCAATTATTCTCCCATGCTGTGTTTTTTTAACTTCTCCATCTACCAACCCCATAACTATCATCTTCTATATATTTATTCTGAATTCTGACCGAAGCATAGCTCAAGAAATTCGTAAAACTTTATTTTCGACTATTTAACTCATGCCCCAAATGGGAGTCAATGACCAATCACATTTCAATGATTTTCGATGTACAACCAATCACAGTCGTGTTTCGCCTAGAATTTACCAACTAAAGTTTATCATAAGTAATGTCACGAGTGATTTCCAAATTATCGATAAATTCACGACTCACGAAGTGAGGAGTGAATTTATCTAGAGAATTTGAAAATCAAGAGTGGCATTTGTTAGGACTATTTAACGAATAAAATTAAGCTGTTTACTCACAAATCATTATTTAACTGTAGTTATTTTAAAATATTTATATATCTAATGTAAACGGCGACGTTTGAAAACAAATGAGAAACGATAGGTACGCTTCATCTGCTTCTTTTGTTTATCACTGCAACTAGATCATACTATTTCAGAATATTAAAGAGGAGGAGCTTTCTTTAATATGGTAATTATAACACTGATAAATATTTCGTGAAACACGACTCTGATTGGTTGTAAAACAGAAATCATTGAAACATGATTGGTCATTGACTCCCATTTGGGGCATGAGTTAAATAGTCATAATAAAGAAAGCACTTCTATTTTTAACATTCTTAATAGGTCATAGCATTATTTTGCAGTGACTGACTCACTAAGAAATATGGCTACCAGATTGTATATGTATATACATATATACATATATATATATATATATATATATATATATATATAGTGCATGAATGTCAACACATACCGCATGCGAGAATTAATATAAAAACATTTGTAGCAATTGATTATACCACAAAAAAAAAAAAAGAAACCACTGTTTGCACTTTCTTAAATGTATTTTTTCCCAGAAAAATATAATAGTCATATTTACATCATAGGACATCAGAAATTAATTAATATACAGTTTGATGTGTTTCATTTTTTCTCCGCTAGAGTGCATTCTTACAATATTGCGTTTCTTTGGCAATAAATAATATGATCTGGTTGCAGCGACGAACAAAAGAAGCAAATGAATCGTTTCTCATCTGTTTTCAAACATATCTGTTTACATTAAACATATAAACATTTTAAAATAAATATATTTAAATAATGATTTGTGAGTAAACAGCTTAATTTTATTCGGTAAACATTCCTAACAAATGCCACTCTTGATTTCCAAATTCTGTAAATAAATTCCCTCTCACTTCGTGAGTCGTGGATTTATCGTTAATTTGGAAATCACTCGTGGCATTACTTACAATAATTGGTCAATATGCAAAATTACTTGGCTTATTACTTAGGCTCCACGGATCAAAACTTTATGAACTATAGGTGACATAGGAGGCCAACTATACAATTTTGCCGTTTCGTGTGCACATGCAGCAAATTTATCAGCATCTATGTTGTGTCCACTATAAATAACTTCGAGGATTGCCCGAAATCGTTTGATTAGGTTGACATTAGCACCAGTAATTCGGGAAGACGTATCCGGATCCTTGATATGTTACCATCATTGGTGTTCCCGAATCTTGCACGATTTAAAAAAAAAAACATTTATTCCTAGGACACTGAATAAATTCAGCAAGTGTTTTCACTAAAGAGTCACATTTTTCATAAGTAATGCCACGAGTGATTTCCAAATTATCGATAAACTCACGACTCACGAAGTGAGGAGTGAATTTATCTAGAGAACTATTTAACGAATAAAATTAAGCTGTTTACTCACAAATCATTATTTACCCATAGTTATTTTAAAATATTTATATATTTAATGTAAACGGCGATGTATGAAAACAAATGAGAAACGATTGGTACGCTTCATTTGCTTCTTTTGTTTGATCACTGTAACCAGATCATAATATTGTTTATTGTCAAATGATCGCAATGTTATAAGAATACACCCTAGTGGAGAAATTTATACCCAACATTATAGGTATTAATTAATTTCTGATGTCCTATGATGTAAATATGCCAATTGTATTTTTCTGAGTCATTTCCTAGAAAATAATTCGTTTAAGAAAGTGCAAACAGTTGTTCCTTTTTTTTGTGGTATAATCAATTTTTACAGAAGTTTTTATGTTATCTCTCGTATGCGCTATGTGTTAACATTCGTGCATTATATACACAATCTGGTAGCCGTATTTCTTGGAGAGTCAGTCACTGCAAAATAATGATCTATTAAGAATGTTAAAAACGAGGTCCTTTCTTTATTATGATAAACTTTAGTTGGTAAATTTTAGGCGAAACACAATTGTGATTGGTTGTAAATAAAAAATCATTGAAATGTGATTGGTTGTTGACTCCCATTTGGGGAATGAGTTAAATAGTCATTAATATTCTTTCCTTTGCGTTCTCTCATAATATCGTACAAAGCTCTCCTCGTGAGAGTTATAGCTGGTTCTGCAGTATCTAAAAAAATATAAAAAATCTATTGACTTCAACGCATCACAAATCCAAATGGCGCACGAAAGCGCACATTTTTTGTTTTATTTGGTAAAGGTTATCCTTAAGTACAAGCTTGTCAAAAAGGAAAGGCTTGACAAGCTTTGACAAGTAAACAAAAACACGATTGTTTAAGCATTTCATACAAATAAATCCCAATTTAGAGTTCATATTTATTCATCTCATATATACATTATTTAAACTGCAAATTAATAAATTACTGGATTAAAATAACATTCTTACCTTCTACTGGCATATTCATGACACTTTTTTCTCCACAGACGAACACCCGAAAACACAATTTCAACTGTAGTCCAGTAAACTATACAAGCGCAGAACTCAGACGTGAAGTTTCGACAATGACTGGGTTTCGACTAAACATTGGGAGTGAAGCATGCACGTGGGTGACCTTGGTACTTATAGATAGATGTATCGAATATTAAGGTTGAAAATTCAGGGACCCTTGCAGGTTAATAATTCACTTCATGTTTTAGACTCTTGACCAGTTTTTTAACGTGTTTACTCCTCTGTGCGTCGACTTAATAATAGTATATTACGATGCGAGGTTGGGAAGTGGTTTTTACAGAATCGAGGAAAAATGTTTAAAAACCGAGCGATAGCGACGTTTTTAATTTACGAGATTCTGTAAAACACTTCACAAACGTGCGTTGTACGTTATTTTTTCGTGATGGTGTTTTAAAAATAATAAATAATAGTAAAATAATAACATCTCTGTTGGAAATATTTGCGTTCATTATAGACAATTGACTAACGTTAACAGTGTGGGCAATGTTTATTAGTTGAAACAACAGGAGGCCTTGAGAACAATTATTAATAACATGACCGCAAGTACGTATTTATTGTTTTATATTGTTTCAAATAAAGTTCAGTTCATCTAAAATGCAGTGATTTGTTTTGTATAATGTATATTAACACTATCTTTTGGATAGCCTATATTTTGTATATACATTGTATGTAATATACATAGAGGGCAGTAGTTTTACTTCCCGCACGTGGGTGTCAATGTAATGTTACAGTATAGTTATTTAGGTTTGCAATCCCGAAATGTAGGAAGATTAACTTTTAATAATGGTCGCTAATGCTGTAAGTACGACGAAACGCACTATCGCGCAAAAACATTTCTTTTTTGACTGAGATAACGATTAGTTCTTGTAATTATTATTATTATTATTATTATTATTATTATTATTATTATTATTATTATTATTATTATTATTATTAACGTAATTCTCCCTTCCAGGTGTCCCAATCTAAGATATGTATTACAATTCCGCCAATGCCAGTAGAGAAAGCCAGAAATCTCATAAAAGACAAACTGGTGGCATTGTAAAACTATATACCAGCATTTATTATTTAATTGTTGAGTTTAGAATACCTAGGAACAATAATCACAAATAGGAATGAGATGCACAAAGAAATTAAACATAGGCTCAATTCTGGAAATGCATGCTATTATGCATTGCAGAGACTTTTGATGTCCCAACTCCTTTCAAAAAATGTTAAACTGAAAATATATAAAACTATTATTCTACCAGTTATATTATATGGGTGCGAAACACGGACTCTTACTTTAAGGGAGGAAAGGAGATTACAAGTATTTGAGAATAAAGTTCTTAGGAAAATTTTTGGACCGAAGAGAGATGAACAGACAGGAGAATGGAGAAACTACGTACAACGAACTACATGGTCTTTATAGGAAGCCAGATATAATAAAAACAGTTAAATCTCGTAGACTGCGATGGGCAGGACATGTTGCGCGTATGGGGAATGAGAGACGTGCATCGGAACGTCTTGTAGGAAAGCCAGAAGGAAAACGCCCAGTTGGTAGACCAAGAATGAGGTGGGAGAACAACATTAACTATGATTTGAGGGAAGTAGATTATACAGGGAATGATTGGAAAGCATTAGCTAAGGATAGGGATGTATGGAGAGCTTATGTCCGCGCGGCCATGAACCTACGGGTTCGATAGTACCAGTGAGTAAGTAAGTAAGGTTTTTAAGCCTTATTTTCCGCTCAGAGTGATCTAATCACTTTAATCTTCTACCTTAAACTAAAGTTTAAGATATATTTATTTTTAGTCAACTCTTTTTCGCTGTGTAAAAAAACTCGTTATGAACTCTAAAAGATTCAATCATCCTTGCATCCGGTTCTCCTTACCGCTTCCTTTTCTAATATTTCCGTGCAATTTGACAGAAAAATGTCGCTCAGGAAACCACATTCAGAATCAATGACATCTCCTCTATACATTTATATAAAATCATGCACTTCACTTTATATTTTTTTATTTTTATTTCTGTTGTTATTTTTTATGTTCTTTTTGCTTTCATTAAAATTTTATACGAATAATAAAGCTGAAAGATCTGTTTCCGCGATATTCAATTGACAGTTTAAATTCGATGAGAAGATCTTTCTCTCCACATTCCATGGAATATCACGTCACCTGGATTCTTAAACCTGTCGGTGAGATCAATTTGTATCTCTTGATCGGACAGTTCTATTTTCAATTGACAGACGAAAATGCTACAGCGTGTTTTTAGTTGCAATTACTATGATCTGGTTCTACTCTTATAAAACTTACGTTTCTATTATTGTTAATCGTTTCTCTTGTTCGTGTACTACATCACATTAATCTTCTTCTTCTTCTTCACGGTATAGGCTTATTTACTAACCTTTTCCGGCTCCACATTGCTGCTTTTCCAGCTTTTCTTTGGTCTTCCTAAACTTCTTCTTCCTCGTGGTGAATAGTTGTATGCTGCTTTTGGTATTCTATTCTCAGTCATCCTTGCCAAGTGTTCGTTCCAGTTTGTTCTGTATTTCTCTACTGTTGTGTTTAATTCCTCTACTTTTAGTTGTTGTCTTATTTCTGTGTTATGTTTTTTTGTCTGTTCTTTGATATCCTGCTATTGGTCTGAAGAATTTCATTTCAGCAGCTTGTATTCTGGCAGATTGTTATGTTTTCACCTTCCATGTTTCGGATCCATAACTAATAATAGACACTACCATTGTCTAGTATAATTTCATTATAGAGTCTTTCCTGGCTTTATTTTTCAAAGTTCTTTTTAGTGTTCCTGTTATATAATTAAACATATTTAGTTTGTTATTTATATCTGTTTTCGATGTGTACGATTTTCGCAACCTAGGAAGTTATATTTGACCACTTGTTCTATTGGTATCACATTAATAAAATATATTTTTACCAATGCCACAACATTGTCTTTATGACATTGTATACCCTTAGACAAAAACAAAAAAATGAATCATCCGCAGATTCAATCAACCGATCGGGGAACTTGTGAGCGCTCGCAGAAGTCGTATTGACATCAACACGTTTTCAGTAATTGTACTGTGTTGTTTGCTAATTAATGCAGTGCACACTCAAGCAACATGGAAGAGAGAGCTTGGCTTAGTGTGTTTCCGTGGTCGAGAGGTTTAACAGACATCATCTGCGTTCGTAACCTCGCTGGTTCGATTCCCGTTCTACTTTTTTTTAAACTGAATGTTAGAATATCATTTCGCCTGTAATATAGTTTCATATTTAATTTTATAATTGAGTTTTATGGCTTTAGTGCACACACAAAACACACAAAAACATACAGTAAAACTTCTTCTAATAAATAAATGAGGAAAGAAAATAATATCTTCTAAAATTAAAACTTTAACACAAACCCTCAGCATCTATTACCGCTCTCAATCTGCAGGACATTAAGATTGCCTTGTGCCTATGTCCTTGTGTGTGCGCTGAGCCATGGTAAAACTGAATGTGATTCATTAAAAACAAACTTGTTAGAGGCTGTTGCTTTTGCGCAGACGTCTGCGCATCACAATCTATTGAACGCAATATATTGAAATTACCTAGAAAAAACCCTGAATGTGCTAAATATAATTGTTACAATAGCGACATTAACATTGATTTAATTCAAATGTCAAAATAAAATGTTATATTTAATTCATAAAACATTTTAATAAAAATATCACGAGAAAAAAAAACCTGCATAATTGAGGACGCGAACATGCGACCTTCATTAAGACAAACAGTGACTGCATGCTTTTCCGCTGACCTAACAGGGCACGTAGGAGTGTCTTTATTTCATGCCACATAACACAGTAGCTTAGGGACTGAACAATTGTGACAAGTTCCCTAGTTTGATCCCAGCGTTGTGCCGAGTAGGACTTAGAAGAAATGTTCATTCAAGAGATGACTCATTTTTTTGTCGAAGGGTGTACAGCCCCTTTCTTTATTTTAAGTATCGTGATACCAAGAAGTCAATTAGGACCTGAAAATAAAGGACCGAGGCAAAAAACAGTGGCAAGAATATATGATAAAGGAAATAAATACCGTTGTGGGAAAATAAAAACAACAAATGAAGTGTTTCGATATGCCTGAAGCTACTCTCTGCAGAAAGGCCAAGAAAGATGTAGATCCAAATATTTTGGTGGTGAATGCAACAATGAAAAGTAATAGTCTGTTCTATCGTCCGTGCCAAAGAAGCATGAAAGAGACCGCAGTGAGGTGAACTATGGGTCCAAAAAATACGCGTTTCATATTACAACTCCAGTTCCCAGAATCCACATTTCATCGATTGTTAGGAAAAAATGTGAAAACTCAAAAGTCTTAAAGATTTGTTAGAAAAAGTATTGGTATTTGTATATTATAGTCATATACTAATACTACTGAAGATATGTAACGTACTATAAGAAATTAGAGTTGAAAATGTTATCGTAAGTAATGCCACGAGTGATTTCCAATTTATCTAGAGAATTTGAAAATCAAGGGTGGCATTTGTTAGGACTATTTAACGAGTAAAATCAAGCTATTTACTCACAAATCATTATTTGAATATAGTTATTTTAAAATATTTATATATTTAATGTAAACGGCGATGTTTGAAAACAAATGAGAAACGTTATGTTTTATTTGTTCATCAATGCAACCAGATCATATTTATTGCCAAATAAAATCGCAATATTGTAAGAATGCATCCAATAGAGAAAATATGAAACGCATCATTACACGTTATTAATTAATTTCTGATATCCTATGATGTAAATATGTCAATTATACTTTTCTGCAACGTTATTTCCTGGGAAATAATACGTTTAAGAAAGTGCAAACAGTAGTTTATTTTTTTATGGTATAATCAATTGCTACGAATGTTTTTCTATTATATCTCGCAAGCAAAATCTGGTTACATTCGTGCATTATATATACAATCTCGGAGCCACTTGACTAGCACGAAAGTGATAAAATAAAAGTGATAAAATCGAGGTGAAAAAGACTGTGATTAGTTGTAAATCAAAATTCATTAAAATGTGATTGGTCATTGACTACCATTTGGGGCATGAGTTAAATAGTCACAAATAAAAAAGTCCATATTACCACCTATCCGCTACCAAATAACACACTATCTTTGACAAAAATCCATCCTTATTGCAACGGAAAAGTACATGAATTGTTATGGCAGAAGAGAATCATGACTTCTCCAATGGGTGTTACAGTCCTCAAAGCATAGTGGTATGACGAACATTGCTGGAATTTGGTTAGTGCGATGGGATTGTTAATAGAATGGTTTAAAGAACTGAGTGGATTTCCAACTCGGTTACAAAGTAAATGTACATATGCTTGTGAGGTACATTGGTGGATGAAATCTGACAAGCAGATCCAGATACAGAGGTTGAAAGCTCTCACATATTTTTTTTCTGCCAATCAAATGAGAAATAATTTAGACGCAAAAAAAAAAAACGGAAATATTAATAGTTTATTTATTGCAAAAGGTTACTTAGAATTCTCATTTCATATTGCTGGGGTTTTTAGAAGTGTACAAAATTTGGCTATTCTAAGCCACCGTGCCATCTGTGAATATTCGATCGGAGAACAAGTGACTTTTAGCGTGGTGTTGGCCAATGTGATAACACATGTTCCCGCTACAGCCAATTGTCAATATGTTTGTTCACTTATAAAGGGATTAAATGCCAAGAGTCCACCTATAATAGTGAACAAATTAGAGTGAGAAAATGGTGTTAGTTTGAGCAAGTTAGGGTGAGAAAATAGGCGAGTTAGTACACCAGATTAGTTTAGCGTTCACTTGTTTGTTAGCGATAATTAGTGATACGTTGGCTACACTGTCTGAGCAATGATTAATACCCATTTTACATTATAAATATGCTGATTTTAGGTTGTTTAAGCTCAACTTCTATTTTGTAATTTTCTTTTAAGTAATTTTCCATATTAAAAAAACCAACATTAACGAAAGAATAATGACAATGCGATTTAAGCATAATAGAGGACATATGAAAATTATAGCAATATATGCACCGGAGGAAGGGAGAGATGAAGAAACAAAAACATTTTATACTACTCTACAAAAGGAAATAAATAAGATAAACAAGAACGACATAATAATATTATTAGGAGACTTTAATGCTAGAGTGGGGAATCAACCAGTGGCAAATGTAATTGGGATCCATGGAGAAAATGTTATAAATAAAAATGGACAAGAATTAAAACAATTTGCAATTTTTAATGATTTTAAAATAACAAATACATTTTATAAGAATAAAGATATTCATAAATACACATGGTCAGCACGAGGTTATAGTTCACTGATAGATTATGTGTTAATAAATAAGAAAGCATCGTCATTATTAACAGATACGAGAGTATTTAGAGGAAGTGACATCTATTCAGATCATTATTTAGTAATCTCAAAAATAAATATATTAGCGAGATGGAAGAAAACTAAAAACAAATATAGAAAAAAAGAGACCACATTCAAAGTACATTTATTACAAGATAAAAGTATACAAAATCTTTATCAGAATAGGCTAAATGAACAATTAATATTAAAATCTACTTCCGAAGAAATAAACTGAGAATGGGATAATATAAAAGAAAGCATTCATAAAGCAGCATATGAGGCATTAGGAACAAAATATAAAATATATAACAAGAAGGGTTTAAGAATATGGAATGAAGAATTAGAGAGGATAATAAAAGATAAAAAAGAGGCTTATCACAAATATTTACAGAATAGAACACTAGAATTAAGAGCTGAATACAAACATCAAAGTGCAATAGCCAAAAGAGAAATTAAAAAAAGCACACAAAGTCAGTTTGGATAGATATATAAGCAGACTAGAATACGATATACATGGGCAGCAAAAAATAGCCTATAAAGTAATGAAACATCTAAATAAACAAGAAAAAGATACAATACAGATCAATGTAATTGAGGAGAAACAATGGGAAGAACATTATAAAAAACTATGGTATAATGAAAATAAAATAATTGAAGATAACATATATGAGTGTGAGATAGGAATAGATATGATAACAATGGAAGAATTAGAAGAAGTACTGAAAACAACAAAGAACAGAAAGGCAGCTGGAATAGACGGAATTAATATGGAATTAATAAAATATGGAGGATTTTTTTTTAAACTGAGATTATTAATTTTTTTAAATTTATGTTGGAAGCAAGCAACAATACCAGAAACCTGGACAACAGCAATAGTACAATATATTTTTAAGAAAGGAGAACGTAACGACTGCAACAACTACAGAAGAATAAGTATTTTGACTGCAAGTTATAAAATGTACTCAAGAATCTTAACATTTATGTTAAAACAAATAGCAGAGGTAATATTAACAGAAGAACAAAGTGGATTCAGACCAGGGCGTTCATGTATGGATAATATACTTACGATAAAAGAATTTATAAACAAAAGAAGAGAATATAACAAGGAAACACACAGGAAACACACATAGCTTTTATTGATTTTGTCAAGGCATTTTATAAAGTAGACAGAGGAAAACTCTGGACAATTTTAAAAGAAAAAGGAATTCCGAAACACTTAATAGCAGCTATAAAGAGTTTGTACTGGAACACAAATTTTGTTATAAAAACTAGAAATGAAGTAAGTAAAAATAAAATTCATACTAATCAAGGAGTTAAACAAGGATGCAGTATCTCTCCAGTTTTATTTAACCTATACATCAATGATATAATAAAAAAATGGAACGAAGAAACAAATAAAGGAATAAAATTAGATAAAACACACTACTTGAAAACATTATTATACGCTGATGACCAGGTAATAATAGCAAATACAGAAGACGAACTTCAGAGGAATATTTTTAAACTACATAATATATGTGAACAATATAATCTCAAAATATCCATAGAAAAAACTAAGGTAATGGCATTCCAAGGGAAAAATCAAATCAGATCGAAAATAGTAATAGGAAACAAAATCATAGAACAGGTGAACCATCTCAATTATCTAGGATGTGACATTTCATTTAATTATGATAATGATATAAATAATAAAATAGCAAAATTCCAGGGAATATGTGGTACGATAAAACGAACACTAAATAACAAAACAACAAGAGAGACCCAATTGAAATTTTACAAAATGTTGGCAGTACCGGTACTGCTCTATGGTTCAGAAGCCTGGATACATAAAAAACAAGATCTAAGTAGGATAACGGCGGCAGAAATGAAATTTTTGAGATCTGTTAAAGGGTGCACTAAGGAAGACAGAATCAAGAACACAGAAATAAGACAGGAACTTGAAATATTTGCAATAACTGATAAAATAGATACATATAGACAAAAATGGAAGCAACACATAGACAGAATGAATGAAGATAGATATCCAAAACAAATAACAAAATACAAACCTAAAGGCACCCGAGATGTGGGCAGACCTAGAAAGAGATGGGCTGAAGTCGGAACGGGTCAACAGACCTAATCCATGAATGAAGATGATGATGATGATGAAAAAAACCAACATAAACATGGTGCAGCATAAGTCAATTAACCGAAAATGCAAATATACTATTTTCTGTAGCTTACAACATCTATAAAAAAAACTACCGAAATTATTCTAAGTGACCTCCATTATTGTTTAAGTAGTAGTGTTTGAGATTACATTCTGAAGGTCCCGTTTCTACCAATCTGATTTTTTTCTCTTGCAACCATGTGCAGTGGTAAACTGACTTTTGTCGCACCCTGTATGTTTCCCTCAGGAAATTATTCACATACTGCAACGAAAAATTATTTTTTCCGTTTTTTGTTTTAATTTATATATTTTTAACTTTTGTTTATTTATTTATTTATTTTACCTGATGTAGTTAAGACCGTAAGGTCTTCTCTCCCACTTCACCGGAGTTAAATATAGGTGGCATAATCCATCCATCCGTAGTAATTCTGCCCGAAGGCAGGTCCTTCACTGTAATCATAGCATTTTCATGCTATGCTTGCAGCTTTACTAGGGAATCGTAGGTGTGGTAGCTTTCGTTCCTTTCCACACCGGTGAAGGATGATGATGATGATAATGATAAGGATGATGATGAAGAAGATGGCCATATGATTTCGGGGACCGTTTGGGCCTTAAAGTTTTCCAGACATTTGTCTTACAGGTGAGGAAAAACCCCAATAAAAACCTCACCCAGAAAACTGTCCCGACCGGGGATCGAACCCAGGCCGCGCTACCTCGAGATCACAGCGGTGGACAGGTGGCATAAAATCCCCTAAATGTTAATGAAGGACCCACGTGGGCCTAGGTAAAGGACAAAGGAATTTTTTCGGTGTTAAAAAGATGATAAGTATGAATATTTCAAATATTTTATTTCGCAATACACAGCACACATTACCAATCGGCGACGTTTGAAGTCACCTAATTTCGTGTCTTCTGTTTATTACTCGACCACATTAACTTTCAATGCGGAAAAAAATGAACTGAACTAAATTAGGGTGAATTGGGGTTGGAGGTAGTAGACCCTTGTCTCAGGTTGCAGTGACAGTGTTTATTATCCGTCAGTCGTGTACAGTCAGTTGTTAATGACAATTTCAAGTGCGAAAGTTAGACCCTATATTCACATTAAATCCACATTTAAGTCTGTCTGACAATAATCGGAAATCAGTGCCGATTTAATTTCGCTGTACGTCAAATTATCCAGAAACCAGTATGCATTCAAACTCCGAAGATCTTTCATTAACTTCATCTCCTGTTTCAAGTTAGTCAACCATCATATCTTGCCACTGATTATACCACTTTCCCAGTTATTCGCTTGTACCAACGATGGAAGGAGACACTTCCCCCCCTCTTCAACACTAGCGTCATTACTTCCCCTCTCCAGATAAAAAGTTAACGCGATCGAGTAATACAAACTGATCTAACTGATCATAGAGTACTCGACAGTCCTGCAGGTAGTACTGCTTAGAAGATTTGTCACTGATTATTCTTGAGAAATATGATTGCACTAACAAACTTCTTATTTGATAGTCGTTGAACTCTCACTTCAAATTTTCAGAAAATGAGGAATGACAGACATAGGTAATTGCAAATTGCAGGGTTCATTAGATCTCCATGAAATAAGAGATTTTGTTCGATATTTTTACCATTGAATTATTAGAACAGTACTTTCTCCGGATTCAAGGGCGCTCATCCAGTTCGGACAAAGTTAATATTAGAAAATAAACCAATAGAACAAGTGGTAAGATATAACTTCCTAGGTTGCGAAATGTCATACACAGCGGAAACAGATATAAATAACAAACTAAATAAGTTTAATTATATAACAGGAACACTAAAAAGAACTTTGAAAGATGAAGCCAAGAAAGACTCTTTAATGAAATTATACAAGACAATGGCAGTGCCTATTATTACTTATGGATCCGAAACATGGACAGTGGCAACACAACAATCAGCCAGAATATAAGCTGCTGAAATGAGATTCCTCACACCAATAGCAGGATATTAAAGAACAGACAAAAAATATAACACAGAAATAAGACAGCAACTAAAAGTAGAGGAATTAAACACAACAATAGAAACATACAGAACAAACTGGTAAGAACACTTGGCAAGGGTGACTTAGAATAGAATACCAAAAGCAGCATACAGCTATTCACCACGAGGAAGAAGAAGTTTGGGAAGACCAAAGAAAAGATGGAAAGAGCAGCAATTTGGAGCCCGAACAGACTAGTAAATAAGCCTAAACAGTGAAGAAGAAGAACACTTTTTCCGGATATGGGTTCTTCATCAATACTTCATCAGCTAAGTAGGACCTTTTTTTTTAATTTTATTACATTATAATTTCAACCCGTGTTTTACCATGGGCATATCACGGGATATTTACAGTTATTTACATACATTTACATTTTGTTTTGTTGTAGTTTGATTGTTCAAGAGTTTATTCTTGAAGTGAGCGGAAGATGTTGCTGATGAAGTTCGTTACTGTGACGGTGTTGATGTGGAGCTGTAGTATCTGAGGTAGTGTTTGGGTTGTTAGAACAGGAGGCCGGTCTCTTGAGTACAGTGAACATTCTGCCAGAAGATGTATTGCTGTCTGTGGCGGACTTTCCGGGCAGTTACAAAGTAGGACCTTCAAAAACCTTCAAAAAGTGTGCAGTAGGAGGCCGCGTAGTGAAAAGCCCTTCGCCCAACTATTAGAATAGCAGGTGGTGAGCATTTCTTCGGCCCACTGGTGTTGTGGAGCCCCGGCTTCCAAGACACAGTCCATTTGTCCCGGCTAGTTAGCAATAGTCGTTGGTTGTAATGATGATGGCTGGCTTTGAATGACTAGGAGCAGCAAATACCCGTCCACAGTTTTGATTTTGATAATGTGTATTATTATTATTATTTTCGTTTGCCGTATGATAATTATTTTAAATTAATTTATCTATGTTGTTCTTGAATTTCGCGTAGGTGAGCAGTTATTTTTCGTCAAGTAGCATGCGAGGCTAGCTTGATTCTGATTGGTCGAAACAATTGGCCGGTTTTTTAATGTTTTTAATTACTAAATTATTGTTTTTTATGGGATTTTAATACATGTTTTTTGATTACTGAAGTTAAATACAGGTGTAAGACAAGGGTGTAGTTTATCATCTACACTTTTTAATCTATATATTAATGACATCATCCAAAATTGGAAAAGTATTGTTAATATAGGTATAAGAATGAACCGTTTTAAAATATTAAACGTTTTAATGTATGCTGATGATGTGGTAATTATTTAAGAAGATGAAAATAATTTGCAGTACTCTTTACATCAATTAAATCAGTTATGCCAAGAATATAATTACAGAATATCAAAAGAAAAAAAATGGCATTTTGGGGAAACGATCACATAAGATCAAACATCGTAATAGACAACAAACCTCTGGAACAAGTAACAAATTTTAATTGTTTGGGTAGTAATTTTACTATAAACACAAAAACTGAAAGAGACATACATATTAAACTGTCGAAATTTCAAAAGATATGCGGAACTATACATAAAACATTAAAGAATAAAACAAAACGAGATACTAGATTGAAACAAGAAGAGATACTAGATTGAAGTTTAGAAAACATTGACAGTTCCAGCATAACTTTATGGGAGCGAAACTTGGGTAATGACCAAAAAATTGCAAAGTAGAATACAAAGCACAGAAATGAACTTCCTTAGAAGAACAAAAGGCTGCACAAGATTGGATCGGATAAGGAATGAAGATATAAGAACAGAGTTAAATATATATATCCATTGGATTAGAAAATCAGATAATATAGAGAGGAATGGTTAACACATGTGGAAAGAATCAATGTAACAAGATTACCAAGAGCAGCATTCAACTACAAGCCAAGAGGTTCAAGGAATGTAGGAAGGCCAGTGAAAAGATGGACAGAACAACTGTGAGGCGGAAGAGGAAATTTGTCTAGCCCGTGATATGAAGAAGATTTTTAATTTCGATTGTGTTGTAATTTTAAGCTGTTTTTGTGGGGTATCCCGTGAGCCAATCATAGAGCCGCATTGGTCACAGCGATGGATACTGTATTTTCACGATCGATTTTTTCTTATTTTTACTTTTAAGATTAGTGTTTTATGTATTTTAGATGGAGAGATTTTGTTGTTAGAATTGATTAGTACTGCGTTTCGGTTTGTTAAGTGTTGTTAATATTGTTAATTTTAGTTAATTGTGAAGTATCCCGTGAGCCAATCAGAGAGCTGAATTGGTCTCACCTCGGTGGATGCTGTAATGGCGCGGATTTGAATTTGGTGATTGTGTAATAGAAATTCGAATCACTCTTTAAATGAGATGAACTTATCCAAAAGCTTTTCTATACCTTCTGAGAAAGGAATTTCTCAGAGAATATAGAAAATAATCCGACAAAGGAAACGTATAATTTATCCTTGATGCATAACAAATAAGCCAACAAAATACTCCTGCGCAGGTTCGTTTGAAAATATAATGGATCCTTGAAAAGGTACCATCCAATTACTGAATGTGTAGGCCTACTTCTTCCGTCCTTATAAGAATTTCATCAAATGCAACAGACTTCTCAGTAAATGTAGCCCCTTAATACGAAATATGAAAATGAGCCAAATTTTTGAAACTGAAAGACGCAGAATATTTTGGCATCTGGGAACGAATATTCACCATTCTCTCCATCATATGTTGATTAATGATTTTCTTTCACACATAATTTTTAATATAAATTTGTATCGGTATCATTTATAATTGTATGCAGTGAAAACGGTCGAAAATATACAATATTAATTATTATTATTATAAATAAACATGGAAATATCCTCACAAAAATAAAAAACAATGGCCTTCAAGGGCGCTCATCCAGTTCGGACAAAGATAATATTAGAAAATAAACCAATAGAACAAGTGATAAGATATAACTTCCTAGGTTGCGAAATACCATACATAGTGGAAACAGATATAAATAACAAACTAAATAAGTTTAATTATATAACAGGCACACTAAAAAGAAATTTGAAAAATAAAGCCAGGAAAGACTCTTTAATGAAATTATACAAAGCAATGGCAGTGCCTATTATTACTTATTACTTATGGATCCGAAACATGGACAGTGACAACACAAAAATCTGCCAGAATACAAGCTGCTGAAATGAGATTCCTCAAACCAATAGCAGGATATCAAAGAACAGACATAAAACATAACACAGAAATAAGACAACAACTAAAAATAGAAGAATTAAACTCAACAATAGAGACATACAGAACAAACTGGAAAGAACACTTGGCAAGGATGACTGAGAATAGAATACCAAAAGCAGCATACAACTATTCACCACGAGGAAGAAGAAGTTTGGGAAGACCAAGGAAAAGATGGAAAGAGCAGCAATTTGGAGCCGGAACAGGCTAGTAAATTAGCCTAAACCGTGAAGAAGAAGAAGAGGAAGAAGATTATAAATATTATTATTATTATTATTATTATTATTATTATTTTTATTATTATTATTAGACGCTCAACCAGATATTATAAATTGGAATATATCAGAAATACAAAAATCATCAGACAACAAATGAAAGTCCAAAATTCAATAACTAAAATGGTATGATCATATACCTAGGATGCCAGAGAAAAGATTACCCAGACAAGCGTTGGAAAGGATCCCACCTGGGTTAGGTCAAAGAGGTCGACCTAGATTTAAATGGATGGGTAATGTAGGAAGAGGTATGAGGGAGCTAGGTCTGGAAGAATTGTAATGGGATGATAGAGAAGAATGGAGAAAGAAGATAAAAATTTAAAAAAGTTTTGGGAATAGGAAGATGTTTCATTGCATTGTAAACATGTTTGTAAATAAAATATTATTGTTATTATTATTATTGTCGTTTTAATATTCTTGTTCTTCCCTTGTCATCTGCATATTAAGTAGCATATACCTATCATCATCATCATCTGCATTCATGGATTAGGTCTGTTGACCCGTTCCGACTTCAGCCCATCTCTTTCTAGGTCTGCCCACATCTCGGGTGCCTTTAGGTTTGTATTTTATTTGTTTTGGATATCTATCTTCATTCATTCTATGTGTTGCTTCCATTTTTGTCTATATGTATCTATTTTATCAGTTATTGCAAATATTTCAAGTTCCTGTCTTATTTCTGTGTTCTATCATATATATATATATATATATATATATATATATATATATATATATCATATATTATTAATCAAGTTGTAGATAATTCGTAATTGTTACTATCTGTATAATTTAACCCTGGTGAAGTGGAAAAGAAGACATTACGGCCTAAACTCCATCAGGTTAAATAAATAAATCATTAAACTCATATTATCTTTGTCCAAAGATATTCTACCTATATAATATCAGTAGCACATTTCTCTGTAACGAGCCACTGTTAGACCATAACTTCCTTATATCAAAACACTCATCCAACATTCCTAAACAACTAGTGAAAGTTCGTTGGTAGAGTTCTGTTTTACCCCGTATAAATTTCCATTGGTTATATCGGCACCCTGGAGCCAATATCTTTGGTGGAGCAATATCCTACCATGTTTTTGCTTTATATCTGTCACGTTTGTTCGGCATCTGTGTCTGACACAAATAGACTGTACATCCGCATAGTTTCCATTGTCAGTTCTAAGAGAAAGGAAAGAACGCGCCCGATTACATCATAATGACATTTAGGTGCGTGAGATTAAAATATTTGATTGATATTTATAAATCTCAATGACTACGTCTTGCTTTCAATCTCCAAAATATTTCTCACTATGTCCAAAACTTAGTGACATCCAACCACTACAAATGTGGATTTTACAGAAATCAGAAATTAAAAATTGACTCTAGCAACGTACGTATTTGGTTCTTCGCAATTTATACCTCACAATTTATATTAACATCTAATTTTCTACTTATTTATTCAACTAAAAATAAAAAAAAATAGTTGTAGCACTGCATGTCGAGCATTAACTAACTAACTAACTAACTAACTAACTAACTAACTCACTGGCACTATCTAACCCGTAGGTTCATGGCCGCGTGGATATATGCTCAACATACATCTATATCCTGAGGAAATGATTCCCATCGTTTTCTGTATAATCTACTTCCATCAAATCATAATTAATGTATTCTCCCACCTCATTCTTGTTCTACCAACTAGGCGTTTTCCCTCTGGTTTTCCTACAAGACGTTTCCATGCGCGTCTTTCACTCCCCATTCGTGCCACATGTCCTGCCCATCGCAATCTACGAGACTTAAGTGTTCTTATTATATCTGGCTTCATATAAACACCATGCAGTTCACTGTTATGCAGTCTTCCCACTGATCTGCCAGTTCATTTCTCTTTGGTCCAAAAATGTTCCTACGAACTTTATTCCAAAATACTCGTAACCTCCGTTACTCCCTTAAAGTAAGAGTCCGTTTTGCATCAATATAATATAACTGGTAGAATAATAGTTTTATATATTTTCAGTTTAACTTTTTTTTTTCAAGGAATTGGGACGTCAAGAATCTCTGCAATGCATAATAGCACGCATTTCAAGAATTGAGCATATGTTTAATTTATTTGTGCATCTCATTCCCATTTGTGAATATGCTTCCTAGGTATTTGAATTCAGACACTTCCTCAAAATTTCCCTCATTTTTCATTAGCTTTACATGTCCATTAATAATGCATTTCTATGTGTGACCATATATTTAGTTTTATTGATATTTACTTCCAGTCCCAATTTTTTCTTGTTTTTTCTATAAAAATAAAAAAAATAATAAAGCATTAAAATAGGCCTATAATTAAAATTAGTAGCTGATAATTCAGTCGTCCTCAACTAAAACACAGTTCTGATATAAAACATCGTCAAGTAGATAAAACATGAAGGCCTTTCAAAACAATGTTCATCTTCTGCATTTTAACTGCATTTCAACTCGAATACCAGCTGAACTGCAGAAAATGAAACATTGTTTTGAAGGGCCTTCATATGTTAACTACATACCGAAATTTTATAACAGAACTTTATTTTGGTTGAGGACGACTCAATTGTCAGGTACTAAATTTATATTTTAATTTTGAAAAAAGAAAATACTCAGGAAAATATTTGGACCGATAAATATTAATGGTCAGTGGAGAATACGATATAACAAAGAACTGTATGACAAATACAATGAACCTGACCTTGTCAATTTTATTAAGTTAAAGAAATTGGAATGGGGTGGCCATGTACAAAAGCTTTCAAGTGACCGAACACCAAAAAAGGTGCTTACAGCAAGTTTTATGGGGAGTTGGAAGACCGAAAAAGCGATGGGAGGATGGTATTAAGGAAGATGCTGCAAATCTACTTAAATGTCACAACTAGAGGCTTGCTGCGCAAAATAGAAATTATTTGAGGCTGAAGTTACGGGAGGCCAAAGCTCGAATTTGAGGCAATCAGCCATTGGATGGATGGAATTTTATATTTAATATTATATTACATAACCTCAACGGTGCTTTAAAATTAATTTTAGAAGTAATGAACGATAATGCCATCAAAACATATGAGAAAATTGAGACATAGTTAAAGCAACAGCAACATATATTGCGCGTAGTAATATTATTTGGTTAGGAGCATGTCTTCTTTTAGTTACACAATAGTATTGTTTTGCTATAGTTGCCAACTGTATGTAAGAAAACAGACATACTTTATGAGATGTGACGCGAGAAACGTTTCTAAGTTCCAATCATACACCACGCGCATGCGCCAACATTTACACGATATTTAACAAACCTAAAAGCTAACCTAATGCAATTTAAGTACTCTAACCTGCGAAAGACCAATCTAATAGCTAACCTAACGCAATTTAAGCACTGTAACGGGTGAAATAATGCAACGCGCAAAAATAAACATTAAGTTCTGAAATTCTGAACTATACGTGTACAGGTAATTAATACATACTCTATGTTGGCTGCACTGAACTTTGTTGTAGCATAGAATATTCGTTAAAATCAATATGGCTGCCACGTGTTCATGCTACATATGTAGTTAAATATCATAGAAAGATACATTGAAATAATCATCAGAAAAATGTAAAATGTAAAGTTTATGGTTGGAAATAATTTGAAAATGAAACCCTAAGAATAAAATTCGAAAGGAGTTTATGAAGAAATTAAAAAAAGTCGCGTCACAGGTTGTAAAGTTAGTCAAATCGTAAAAATCATTGTATAAAATGAAAGTTAGTCAGCCTAATATTTGACTAAAAAAGTGTTTTAAAATACTTTTAGTCAGAATTCTTTTCTGACGTCACACGTTATTGCAGAAAGTCTCTAAATCATATCATTACTCAACTTTTTATTTATCTTTTACAAAAACAAAGAAATATCGTCTTGAATTTATCCAACAAACGAATGTTTTTACAACTCTTATGAATTGAGAAAGGATGTTACATCACATTTTGTATTCCAATGTTGGCATGAATGGAAAAAAATTGAAGAGGTTTCTGTTTTTAAAGCCGATTGCTATCAACAATTCACCACAGTCGAAGCAATAAATAATGTTTACGATGTCATCAATTTTATAACAAAGCACACAATCTTGCCAACACACAAAAATGCCCTACCAAAAAGTAGACGTTAAATCCTAAATGTATACATATTACTTGAAGCCTTCTCGAATACGTGACTTTGCGCCTGTAAAACTAAGTTAGCGGAAATTTGAATTTATATGCAACAGTGTTATGAGTGAAAAACAGGCATATAGCATAATGAAAGAATATTACGTCAGATATTTAGAACTACCCTTGAGAAAAAAATTTAGGACAGCTCCGTTCTAGTATGTAACTAACTAACTCATTGCATTATCAAATCCATAGGTTCAATGCCACGCGGACATAAGCTCTCCAGGCATCCATAACCCGAGCTACTGTTTTCCAAACTTTCCCTGTATAATCTACTTCCCTCAAATCATGGTTAATGTTATTCTCCCACCCTAATTCTTGGTCTACCAACTGGGCGTTTTCCCTCTGGTTTTCCTTCATGAAGCTTCTATGCACGTCTTTCATTCCCCATTCGTGCCACATGTCCTGTCCATCACAATCTACGAGACTTAACTGTTCTCATTATATGTGGCTTCCTATAAACACCATGTAGTTCACTGTTATGTAGTCTTCTCCATTCCTTAAAGTAAGAGTCCATGTTTCGCGTCCACCATTTTGGTATGTAGCCTTAAAAATTATAAAGACTAACTAAATAACATATTTACTGACACTATCGAAGCCGTAGGTTCAAGGTCAGACGAACGTAAGCTCTCCATAGATCCCTATCCTGAGCAAACATTTTCAAATCATATACTGTATAATTCACTTCTCCAGTTCCCTCAAACCACGGTTAATGTTATTCTCCCACATCATCTTTCGTCTACCAATTGGGCGTTGTCCCTCTAGTTTTCCTGAAAGAAGTTTCCATGTCCCTCTTCCAATCCCCACTTTTGCAACGATAATACAAGGTATTATTTGCAAGAAAATACAAGTTGTTCGGAAATTCCCATTACAAAATTCTAGGGCTTGATATAGAAGGGACTGAATAAATAATGTTTGGAATAGAAATATTTATCCGAAACGTACCGTTGTCTTCAGCATTTAGCGTTTAAATCTCCCGCGTTAGGTAGGGATACATTGATAGTAATTTAATTATTTATAACACAATTACATTCACACAACCCAACTTTCACTGATTTCATGACAATATCCAAACTCAAGGCAATGATAAAGAAACTTTACTTTGTTACTGTAAGAACAATTGAAGAGCTTAGGGCAATAACATGATAAGCCACATATTGTTCTTTCTGAGATCCATCCATAGTGATTCTGCCCGAGGGCAGGCCTTTCACTGCAATCATAGCATTTTCATGCTTTGCTTTGCAGCTTTACTAGCGAATTATAGATGTGGTAGCTTTCCGTTGCTTTCCACTGCGTTAAAGAATGATGATAATGATAAGGATGATTTTAGGTTACCGTTGGGGCTTAGCTTCCTGACATTTGTCTTACAGGTGAGGAAAAACCCCGAAAAATCTCAGCCAGGAGCCTGTTCCGGCCGGGAATCGAACCCGGCCCGCTGCGTGACAAGGCAGCACGCTACCTCGAGACCACAGCGCTGGACCTTTCTGAGATGTAAGATTTTTAATATTTCAAATTTATAAATACTAATTTGGCAGTATTCTTACTAATACATTGTGTGTCTGTATGTTTTAACTCATCATTGGCGCACTAACAAATGGTTATATGGATATGTTAATACATTTATTTGCTATCATTGTAATAAATGACATGTCTTAACAGACTGTGGCTTATCGTGTTTCTGCCCTATGTCCTTCAATTGTATATATGCAATTCTCCACTACTTAGTAGTTAGTACTTATCCACTAAAATAACGGTTCGATGTGGCGACCACCAAGCTCGAACCGAATCTGATCAGCCGTATCCAAGGTAACTATGTTATCACTACATCACAGTGATGAACATTCCAAATCATATATTAACTTAGGCTTTCACGGCCGGAGTTCCTATGATGATCTTGTAGAAGCTTTCCGGGCTGTTAGCCGTGGTCTTGAGGCTTGTAGTTCCCCGAGGTTTAGCCAGAGACTGCGCCCGGCATCCTCAAGGCTTGAGGATGCCGGACACAGTCTCTGGCGAAACGTCGAGGAACTACAAGCCTCAAGACCACGGCCAACTGAGGATGCCGGACGCAGTCTGACGAAACGTCGGGGAACTACAAGCCTAAAGACCACGGCCAACTGAGGATGCCGGACGCAGTCTCTGGCGAAACATCGGGGAACTACAAGCCTCAAGACCATGGCCAACAGCCCGGAAATCTTCTACAAGATCATCATGTTCCAAATCATATACACAAACAATTTATATTGCATGATATAATCGAAAATCAAACACAAATCCTTGAGATGCCAGTTAGAAATTCTAACCCTTACCAAAGAAGTGAATTCGCTCTGACATTTAACAAGAAAGAGGGAGATAGAGAGAGAAAAATATAGAGTAAAATTGTAACATTTCTAAAGCAAGAAGTTTGCTGTTCTGCAACTTGTAACAATTTTGCCTAATGATCTTCATTAATATTTAAATAGATGTTTGAAGATACGTGAAGACAGTACTTTGATGAAAGTGTGCTATGAATTATTACGAACTAAATTCACTAAAAGTTCCAACTTGCAACGTTGAAATAAACTTATCACATCGTATTTTTAAAGTGCATTTCGAACAGAATACTACCAATAACAATGGTTGAGATCTATAGCTGGTTACATCTTCATTAGATGAGACAAGTAGTGAAGTTATAAAGAGTTACTAAAAACATTTAAACTAACACAATGCGTCTCACTGAATCCTGTGGACCTCTAGCGGGAAAAATGACTGCGGGCTATGAGTCATCAACTCGCGCCGGCCAGGCATATCAAGAACACAGCACATTTCTCACTTTGTCGGTGCATGATAATGAAGAGTGAAAATAAATTCGTACCTTATGACAGCAGGCGCTGGAAATATTTTCAAGTATGTAAGTCAATAGAACAGTTTTCCCCTAGAAAATAGTATATTACAATACGAGGTTGGGAAGTGGTTTTTACAAAAGTGGGGAAATGATTAAAAACCGAGCGACAGTAAGGTATTTAATTTCCCAGATTCTGTAAAACACTTCACAAATGTGGATTCTACATTATAATTTGCAAGATTATGTTCTCAAAATAATTCCGATTGAGGGTCTTTCCACTTTTCAGCGGTTGCCCTTTTACCAGCCGGCTGCTGGCCCTTCACATCCACATGTGTCAATCACAGAGGTAGATGATCAACAGCCAGTGTAGGGGTGACATGTGGTTAGCATGTCGAGTCCCCCAGCCGTTATAGCTGGTTCCTCAACCTGGAGCCGCTACTTATTGTAGCTACCCAATTGCCTCACGATGCTGGGTGGGCACCGGTCCCATACTGGCCGAAATACCATGAGAAAATTTCTTCCCCCATGGAGACTCGAACCAGCGCAAGTCCCGTAGCTCTGCGCCAAGGCTTCCTACCTTAACCGCTCGGCTACGGCGCGAGACCTCAAAATAATTAATAATAGTAAAATAATGGCATATTTGTTGGAATATTTGCATTCATTATAAACACCTCACTGACGATAGCAGTCTGGCCAATGTATATTGTGTAAATGTCGAAAAAAATTTAGTTGAAACTACAGCAGGCCATGACACCATTCACACTCAAAATGGCGGCAAACACCAATTTATTGTTTTATATTGTTTCAAATAAAGTTCAATTCACTAAAATGCAGTGATTTGTTTCGCATAATCTATATTAACACTACCTTTTGGACATAATTTTGTGTACACATAGTCCATAGTATACATAAAGGGCATTTATAGGATGGCAACCCTAAAATTTAGAAATTGAACTTTCAATCATGGTCGCTGTTCCTGTAAATACGACTGAGCGCACTATCGTGGAAATACATTTTTTTATGTAAATATAAAATTGTATTCTAATATTTTCCTCCTACATCAACACATCTCAGGATCACGTGGTCGAATTTCATGAAATATTGTTATTCTGTATGGTGTAATATGTCACAGTTTCGTACCTCACCATGCTGTACTCTTCGAAATGTCGGTTCTTTGGCTAAGTCTCCTTATATATTTTGTTGGCGTATGCTCGTATACCTTTCTCCAATTATGTCTAATTTATCCGACGTCAGAACATGTTACGAGTATGTTACCTTTCGTTTCTTATCGAGAACTGAAACCGATTGTTTTACATGTCATCGAACGGTCCCTCTATTTGTTGGATTTACACCTGGGAATTGTGTTTTGAATCGTCTAACGTTAATATTAGTTTTTTATCATTTTTTAGATCAGCTTACACATTATATATAAATTTTCTTATAGACAACATGGGCAGATTTATTCTGGTCTTTATTCTTGTTCTTTAGGATATACGACTCCTCTGCAAGACTCTGTTTCCACATAATTACCCATAGTAATTCTGCCCGAAGGCATGTCCTTCACTGCAATCGTAGCATTTTCATGCTTATGCTTGCAGCTTTACTAGCGAATTGTGTAGGTGTGGTAGCTTCCCGTTGCATTCCATACCGATGAAGGATGATGATAATGGTAAGGATGATAATGATCAGGATGATGGCCATATGATTTCGGGGACCGTTTGGGCCTTAAAGTTTTCCTGACATTTGTCTTACAGGTGAGGAAAAACCCCGATAAAAACCTCACCCCAGAAAAACTGCCCCGACTAGGATCGAACCCGGGCCCGCTGCGTGACAAGGCAGCACGCTACCTCGAGACCACAGCGGTGGACTATAATTACCCTATGAAGATAAACTACTTGAGACAATAAAAAACACTCCTAAGGGGGTGATGGGTGAAATTTCTATTTTCTACATTTTTCTGAGCTGGAGACTTGATTTTTGTCAAATATTCGCTGCATGATACATAATGATATGTTTAAGTTTTATTCTTGTGACACATTTATTTTATGAGTTATTAAATATTATATTTAAGAAAAATTGCATATATTATAATTAAATGGGTTCCACAATTTTTTAGTAAAATTGTCTGATTTTTTTACAAATGCCTAAAACATTTAGAAAAACATCATACATTAGAATTCTTATAATGTGAATACAAAGGGAGAAAAAATAATGCTGTACCTCACGCGTGGAATTACAAAAAAAAAATAATAATTGCATACATTTTATTTTTTATTTCTTAAAATACTACTTCAATCATGACATGTTTTTAGGGCATGCAGTATAAATTTTAACCTTCTAGGACAACATTTCTGAATTCCATTCCATTTTGAATGTACAAAAATGCAGTGGAAATAAAAGTATAGTAAAACAAATATAAAGATTTGCATGCAGGTGGCATTTAACTGGCGCAGCCTTTTAACTCTGACCTAATTTAGGGCACTTAGAAGAGGCTTAGGCCTCTGAAACTTTGCCAACATATACATTAGAGTATAAGCTACATTTTAGTACAAACAAATGCCAATTTTGATCTCAAATGGTCAATTTTTCATCCATTACCCCCCTTAAATATTCGTTGTTGTTTGTGAAAGGAAAAAAAATCTATGAGCAAGATTGATCTGACTGTTTCGAATTATCAATTTAAGAATATGAAGGATGAAATTAACTATTTACTTTAAGTTATAACAGTATCTTAATTAAAGTGATAGTTTAAGTTAATACTATTATGAATATGTAGGCCTACATGTATTAAGTTTTAAATTTATAGTCTTTGTTCGATTAATTGACACAAATTAATTAAACTTTGTATTTTTATGTGATAAATTATTCTTGCTGCATTATGCCAATATATTTTTCTACGTTTTTTATCCTAATGCCAGTGCATTTGTCTGAATGTACAGAATGTTTAAATATATTTAAAATGCACTCCTCCAAAAATAAATTAAATTTAGTGGTTCTGTGGTGGCATTTTTAGTTTGAATTACATATGAACAAGTTAAAATGTATTTATTTTAACACATTCAGTACCGTAAACCAGTTAAGGCGTTTAAAGAGACTATCGTGTATGCGGCCGTCGGTCAGTTAACTCGTTTTAGAGCGGGCGCGAACAAACCGCGTTTATATTCGGCGCCTAATTATTGTGTTGGCTTAGTATGTCTTGGATATCATAGATGGCATGTAAATGTACATTTTCTATTCCCGTTTGACACGTTTAACCGTGGTGAATCCCCTTTTATTTTTTAAAACAAAAAAACACATGGAATTCATTCACACAAACTTGCCTCCAGGCTCCAATGCAGTCGTATATGTTTCTCGTTATCGCGCTGTTGTTTGTGCATGATTGAAACCATGGCGAAAGAAAAATATCTCACTGAAGAAGAATTTGTGAATATTTTGTATAATGATGATTCAGGTGATGAACTGATTCCTGAATTAGAAGATTCACAAAGTGAAAGTGAAGATGAACTTCCACTTCCTGAAATTGATACGCCGATACCATGTGATGTCAATCACCCATGTTATTTCACCATCAAATACTACTAGGATATCTCCTTTAGGTATGTACAAAATTTGAATTTTCTAGGACTAATAGTTTGTGAATAATGGCCCATTTTCTGAAGTGCCACGAAAAGGGTAGCTGGGGTATTTAAATGGCTGGCCGGTGGTTTTAAATGCCCTGCTTAGTACCTGGTACTGAATGTGTTAAGTAATGTGACGAGTGGTTTCCAAATCATCGATAAATTCACGACTCACGAAGAGACTCGTGAATTTATCTAGAGGATTTTGAAATCATGAGTGACATTTGTTAGAACTATTTAACGAATAAAATTAAGCTGTTTACTCAAAAATCATTATTTGAATATAGTTACTGGCATTTTAAAATATTTATATATTTAATGAAAACGGGGATGTTTGAAAAAATCATAAAAGTGAGGCTATGTATGTTTTCACTGCAACTTGATCATTTTATTTATTGCCAAATAGGATCGCAATATTGTAAGAATGCACCCAAGCGGAGAAATAATGGAACACATCAAACTGTATATTATAACATTATAGGTTATTCACTAATTTTTTTTAGTAAACAACTCAATAAAATCACGGAATCTGTTAATTATTTGCTATGTTAAATGCTTTTGTTGGAGAAAAATAATACTCTGACCTGTTCAGAATATTAAAAAGGGGGAACGTTCTTTATCGCAAAAACAGGAGCTGATGAAGAGAAATCGATAAAGAGCGAAGTGAAACACGACTGTGATTGGTTGTAAAACATAATTAATTGCAACATGATTGGTCACTGACTACCAACTGGGGTATGAGTTAAATAGTCAATGTAATGTACAGAGTAATAGCCAAATAATGAAATCTAAAGTAGCTTCAATATTTTGATGGAGGAGTATATTGATGGAAATATTGATCGTCTAGGAACATATTGAAGCGTCTTATTAATATTGACGGACATTAATAGAAAATTCGGACAGGTTGAAGGCGATAATCCAGACGTAAAGAGTGACGATCTTTCACCGTAAAAACCACAGCAATCAAGAAACGCGGACATGGGTTCCACCAGGATATGAATAGAGAGCGTATATCCACGCGGCCATGAACCTACGTATTCGTAACAGCTAGTGAGTTAGTTAATTATTGATATAAAATTATATTTTACGTCAATATTGAAGAACCGTTTGATCGTCTAGGAAGTTTACTGTTAATATTTCCTTCAATATCGCGATCGGGATTTCAGAACCGATTATTGATGAGAATATTGATGCGTTTTGAAGCATAGGCCCTATTGATGCGCGCTTCAGTATAGAGCGTCAATATTGAAGGAAATATTGGCAATATAATCGATCGTACAGGGCCTGCTTAAAATGAACTATCAGTTATACAGGTTGTTCGGAACTTCATATTACAAACTTCTAGGGCTAGTAAAGGGGACTGAGTAGAAAATATTTTGAAAAGGAACCCATGTCCGGAAACGTGTCGTTCCCGTGCTACAGCCATTACAATATGTCGGATTTGCAGGTTTTGTTTTAGCAACCGGATAGGCAGTATTTGACGTCACACGTTATGGTCACTGCACAAGAAATTATTGGACACTATGTGTGATGGAACGAGTGTACCGCAATATGATTCGTCCGTACAATGTGTGCAATGAGGTTGGTGGTCGTCACATCAAGTCTCTGTTGTAGTGAGCAGTTTCGTATGGAACATATCCATTACAGAAGACAGAAACAAATTTGTTTTTTTCCACTGTTGATACAAGTGTTATTGTGATCAATGAAAGTGTTTTTGTTACTTTAGTATTTTGTACCAAATAAATTTTACTTTCTTCCGTAATGAATTAACGTCATTTAAATCTGTACCTTACGTCACACCTCAATTGATATGGGGCTCTTCTGACGTCATATTCTACCTATTCGGTTGTAAAACAACACCGGCAAATCCGACACATTTTAATGGTTGTACCACGGAAATGGTACGTTTCCGGATATGGGTTCTTATTCAAAATATTGTCTATTAGTCCCCTATACTAGCCCTAGAAAATTTTAATATTAATTTCCGAATATCCTGTATACTTACGTACCTTTGTTTGTTAGAATACTGACGTCAGTACGCCCGGAGTTATCTAACAAGAAAGTTTTGTTTGGTAAAAACCTAGTATTGTGGTCCACCCGCATGTTTCGGACAAAGTGTTTTTGACTAATGCATGTCTTTGATCTTTGTATTTTTAAGTTCTGGTAATGAGGGCGCTTAAAAAACACAAATAAGCTCTTGAGTTTGGTGTAGGATGATTGTACATTATTTTCTAAATTTATTCATATCGCAAAGTGATGCGGACGCAGACATCTTTATTCTCCTTCACGTGATGATATTGAAGAACGTATTTATCGACTCTTCGCTGCATAACGCAGCAGTCAGACCAATATTTGCCTCATACACAAAAGAACCTCTCTCGATAATCAATTCTTTTGTGTTCTGCAAAATAAATGTTTCATAATGAAATATAGACTTCAATTTTTTTTACTACTTTTATTTATGTAATCACTCGTACAGGAATCCATTGTGTTATATTTTCCACGAGGACCTGTTAAGTATTACCTAAATATTTAGAAAATCTATTAGGGTTAATTTATCATGAGAAATATGTAGGCCAACTTTATATTTTTTTCACGATAATTAAGTATAACTTCCAGTACTGATATATAAGAAAAAATATAATAATAGATCTATATTAATTTTTAAGTAAAGTATAGATATTTTAAAATATCAACATTAATCCCGAAATTGTTATACAATAAAAAGATTGACAGGTGAACAGAGAAGACTACATAACAGTGAGACACATTATCTATGGGAAACAAGATTAATAATAACAGCTGTTAAGTCTCGTAGACTGCGATGGGCAGCAGAGACACATTATCTATGGGAAACAAGATTAATAATAACAGCTGTTAAGTCTCGTAGACTGCGATGGGCAGCACATGTTGCAAAAATGGGAAATGAAAGAGGGGCATAGAAACTTCTGTATGAAAACTAGAAGGAGAGCGTTAATAGGTAGTCCAAGAATGTGGTGGGAGAATAATATTAACCATGGTTTGAGTGAAGTAAATTATACAGGGATGATTGGAAAACATTATCCCAGGATAGGAATGAATAGAGACCTTACATTCGCGCGGCCATAGGTTCGATAGTGCTAGCGAGTTAGTTAGTTGGTTAAATATGAATAACTAGGTGTTATGTAAAAACTGGATTTCGTTAAGAGAAAAATTCGTAAAGAATATATTAAAATACTGTCATAATGTAAGAGTTTTGACCTTGTGCGAGATGTCGTGTGAAGAGACGAAATCTCATCAAAGTGTTTGAGCTGAACATATCAACCCATGTATTGTACACAGCAATGTTTGGAATTCAGGACAACAATGTAGTTTAGTAAAAAAAAAAAAAGACGCATGGATGCAGCACTTGACTGACATTGAAAAATCTTAACTGGAAGGTTATCACAATGTGTTAGCTTTCCGAGCCGTATACTCTGGGTTCAAATGCATCAAATTTAATTTTTCTTGGAGACATTTTTTTTTCGCGGTCATAATTTATAGACGCTTTCATTGCTAAAACTGAAATACAAAAAGTTTATTAGACTTTATTTGTTATTTTAATGTATATTACCTCCTTCAAAATAATATGAAAATTGTCTTAAAAGAAACAGATGAATGCTTCAGAGTGACTATTTAACTCATGCCCCAAATGGGAGTCAATGACCAATCGCTTTTCAATGATTTTTAATTTACAACCAATCACAGTCGTTTTGCACCTCGATTTTATCAATTTAATTTTATCACTTTAAAATCAAGCCCCCTCCTTTTTAACATTCTGAATAGGTCATAGCGTTATTTTGAGTGACTGCATGTGGCTACCAGATTGTATATATAGTGCACTAAATGTTAGCCGATAGTGCTTGCGGAATATAATATAAAACATTTATAGCAATTGATAATATCACAAAAAAAGAAACCACTGTTTGCACATTTCTCAGAAATGTACGTTCCAGAAAAATATAATTGGCATATTTACATCATAGGACATCAGAAATTAATTAATAACCTATAATGTTGGTTATAAATTTCTCCACTAGGGCGCGTTCTTATAATATTACGATCCTTTGACAATAAATAATATGATCTGGTTGCAGTGATGGACAAATGAAGCATAACAAACGTTTCTCATTTGTTTTCAAACATCGCCGTTTACATTAAATATATAAACATTTTTAAATAACTATATTTAAATAATGATTTGTGAGTAAGCAGCTTAATTTTATTAATTAAATAGTCCTAACAAATGCAACTCTTGATTTACAAATACTATAGATAAATTTACTCCTCACTTCGTGAGTCGTGAATTTATCGATGATTTGGAAATTGCTCGAGGCATTACGTATGAATAAACTCTACATTATGCATCTCCTATTACTGTGTAAGTACTGGTCTGATGAAAATGTGCTTATTTATCAGATAATATTAATTGTGGAATTTATGTTCGTTAGATTTTTGTTCCCTGTTTTGATGTATACTTCTTCTTCGTCCAATGGCGCAACAGCCCATAGCGGGCCCGGGCCCTCTTGATGCGATACCTCCAATCTTCTCTATCCAATGCTCTCTGTTGCCAGTTCCTACAGTTCAGCATTTGATGACAATCTTCCTTCACAGAGTCCATTCATATTTTCCTAGGTTTTTCCACAGTTCGCTTCCCAAACATTTCCTCCGTCATTACTTTCTTAGGTATGCATTCTTTGTCCATTCTTTGAACGTGTCCGGTCCACTGCATTTTTTTTTATTTCACAAATCAGGTTCTTTAAAAAGGTCATGGATTTCCTCATTATACCTCACTCTCCATTTTCCATTATCTATTACTGGTCCATATATCCTTCTCAAAATCTTTCTTTCAAAAGTGTTAATTAAATTCTCAGAGCTCTTTGTCATCGTTCAGGTTTCACTTCCATATACCAATATTGGACGTATGCAGGTTTTATATAATCTCATTTTAACTTTCCTAAAGATAATTTTGGATTTTAGGATTGTATACAGTCCATAATATGCCTTATTTGCTCTTTTATTCTATTTCGTTTTTTCTTGTAATTCATCATTGTCTATAGTAATAATTTTGCCTAAATATGATAAACTCTTTACTACTTCAAAAGTGTTTGTGTCTATTATTAACTGTCGATCTCTATTAAAATTTGTTTGTGATTGTGTCATAAGCTTTTTTTTTTTGACCCATTAACCTTGAGACCAACTTCTATTGCCGCTTGTCCACTTTTTTATGTATACTACCTCTTACTAAAATATTGCAACACTTTTAGTGCAAAAGAATGATTGCACCATACACTGTGCATCTCCTATTAGTGCTGATGAAAATATGCTCTTATCACAGAAGATTTTAATTTTAGAACCCTTGTTAATTTTACTTTTTTATACAGTGCCATTTTTATAAACAGAAGGATCAAATGCAGTCAATGATTTCACATTTAGTTCTGATGAATATACGCTCGAATCTCATAAGACAGTTTTAAAACCCATTTACAGCTAAGAGGTGACGAGATGGGGAGCGTACGGAATACGTGAAGTGATACAAGAGTCATAACATTTCTAGTACTACGTGTCCTGGAAATATTAATCACGTTTATGGACGAATAAAACACAATATTTATAAAAAAAACTGTGATGAAAATTAAATAGTTTTAGTAACAGTAACATATGGACGATTAAAACACAACATTTATAAACAGAGTAATGGAAATTAAACAATATTAGGAATCGCAATACTTGGGTTCATAAAAAGAAGGAAAGAGCACAAGGTTTGTGAATGATTAATACAGTTCAATGTGTAGAACCACGTTCACCGGGGATTAACAGCGACTATTTAACTCATGCCCCAAATGGGAGTCAATGACCAATCACGTTTCAATGATTTCTGTTTTACAACCAATCAGAGTCGTGTTTCACCAAATATTTATCAGTGTTATAATTACCATATTAAAGAAAGCTCCTCCTTACAATATTGCGTTCCTTTGGCAATAAATAGTATGATCTGGTTGCAGTGATAAACAAAAGAAGCAGTAGAAGCGTACCTATCGTTTCTCATTTGTTTTCAAACATCGCCGTTTACATTAAATATATACATATTTTAAAATAGCTATAGTTAAATAATGATTTGTGAGTAAACAGCTTAATTTTATTCGTTAAATAGTCCTAACAAATGCCACTCTTGATTTCCAAATTCTCTAGATAAAATTCACTCCTCACTTCGTGAGTCGTGAATTTATCGATAATTTGGAAATCACTCGTGGCATTACTTATGATAATATTATCCCTCTCTTCATGCCCCGCTCGCCTTCTTGTGAGTTCCTAGCTGTATGTTACACAATTATTTCTTGCTTTTGACCCGTACTGCAGTCTCAAAATACTAACCTAACATACTTTTAAACATAAGGATTAATTGTAAAATGAACTTCATATCGTACATCGCTTAAAAGTGCTGATGAAAAATTGTATGCTCACATCTATCTAACAATATATCAATTTCTTTAATCTTATTTATTATACGTTTATTTCTTGTTTGGGTGCAACTGCATCCTAGATATGATTTTTTATAATTATAAAGAATGTTTTACAATGAAAAAAACTTAACATGTAACACTTCCTATAGGCCTAAGCCTAATGAAAATGTGCTGAATTCTTAGAATATATTAATTTTACAATATGATTCACCGCTCAACAGCATTTTTGTCTCACGAGTACAATAGTTGTACATAATACAATTTTTCATCATCATAATCATCATCTACCGTCACGGTTTAGACCATTTCTAATCTGTTCCGGCTCCATATTATAGTTGCTCGCTCCATCATTTAAATGGTCGACCACGACTTCTATGTCCTTGTGGATTGTAATTTAACATCTTATAAGGTAACCTCTCTTCACTCATTCTACTAACATGTTCAAACCATGTATTTCTATATTCTTCTATTTTTGTTATCACACTAGTTATTTGTAATTCCTCACGAATATCTTCACTCCTCTGTTTGTCCAAAAGAGTACTTCTTGTCACATATCGTAGGAATTTCATCTCGGCTGCTTCCAGTCTTTTTATTATTATTATTTCTATTACATATTTTATCGTGTTTTAAAATATGTATTCGAAATTTCTCTATCGCCCACAGTTTATATTTAATTTAATTATTTTATATAAACTTTTCCAGAATAGGCAACTCTTGCCTAAACCAGGAAGTGAAGAAGAAGAAGAAGAAGAAGAAGAAGATATAAACTTTTTTTCGTTCTTGACTCACTCAACTAGTGTGAAAGGACGATATGAAGATTTTAAATTTATATTGAAAATCTTCAGAAAACGAGTGGACTATTTGAGGTGATGTGAAGGTAAATACAATTATTCTTAGTCTGCAGCTTGGTTTTTTAAGTCATTGGGATATTAGTGTCAGAAAAAAACTATTATGTCACAAAAGAATGAACCAAATGCGAATCATTTATTCCTTGAGAGAAACAATTGAAACATGACGAGTTGTGTAATTCTAAAATTATATTTCTACCTCCATTCCATACCAAATTCAGATTTATGACGAATTTTATTAAAGCCATGGGCAATACGTCTAGTTTCATATACTTAAAACACAAGTTTCATAAAATTAGTGAAACAAAATTTAAAGAAATGTCCACAAACTCTACCACTAATGCATGATGAAAAGTTTGAGGAACTATTATCCACTGGAAGAAAGTAGCTTGGCAAGCATTAAAAAATTACAGTTTTTTTGGGGAAATCAAAGGTGGATAATTACCGTGATATTGTCAAAGATCTTATACCATTTTATAAAAAATTGTGTTGTAATGTGTCCTTAAAAGAACATTTCCTCGATTCGCACCTAGATTTCTTCCATGAAAATCTTGGCGCATTCAGCGATGAGCATGGGGAACACTTTCATCAAGAGATTTCAGCTGTGGAATAGAAGTACCAAGGTAAATAGAATCCTAATACGCTGGATGATTATTGTTAGACTATCAAGAGAATGCTCAACGGGAGAAACATGGCACAAAATCGTAATTTCTTACTGTATAGGTAAGTTAGAATAATGATGATGAATATTGTGTAGTTAAGAAAGTAGATTGTTTTAAAGTGTTTGAAATTATACATGCCCGTCTATCGGAAAGCTTGCATGATGGGTGAAAAACCGATATCATATTTGAAATCAGGAGAATAATTACTATCAGAATCACAAACATGTTGTTCTTTCGGAGATAAAACAATTATGTTTTGTTGCTAAGTGACTATTAGACTTCTGTTTCTTACTTGGGTGCAAGGTGCCTTCCTTCAAAATATTACTTTTTTTTTAAACCGAAAGGATACTTTACAACGAATGGACTTGATAACACTGGTCGACAAGGTTTTCTTCACAAGAAATCTGATTAGTGAATCTAGTGCATTTTTTCATACTGAATTCAGATATGTACTCGTTGTCAGAATTTTTCCATCAAGCACAATTTTTTTGTGACAGCTACTTTTTTAAAAATTGATTTTAGCACTCTCATTGACCTGCATAGGAACCTTTACCTTATATGTAGCGATTTTATTCAAGCTGTATTTAAGCTGATGAACGGTGAGAGTTTTCATCAGCAAATTTCCACAATGGGAAAGAGGTACCAAGGCAAGTGGAGTTCTAATATGCTGGCTGACTACTGTTGGACCAAGAAGAGAGATGTTCCATATGCAAAATATGCCCGAAAATCACTATCTGCCACTTTCTAGGAATGAGTTAGAGTTAGATGAATTTTATTAAAAATTATAAAAAGTGTAAATGAATGTCACAGAAAATTCTTACCTGATAGGAACAAAATGAAATTACATATAAATTCAGGATGAAAAATACTTCTAAAATCACATACTTTTATTCTTGTGAAAGAAAAATGTTTATTTTTGTCGACCAAATGTGCTGATTAATATGTGCTCATATATCAGACGCTATAATTTTAGATCCTATGCTTATTAGACTTTTGTATGTTGTTTTGATGCTACTACATCCTCTTAAAATATTGAAGAATTTTAGTCCCCTGAACACTTAGTTAAACTGTGGATAAATGTAATATCACTTGATATAAATTAATATCTAGAAAAGAGATCTCGAATATAAATGATTCTAAGAATAAAAGTGTGTTTACAACATTGCGCTCTGTGATGCTCAACTTTACCATTTTCAGAACAAACACTTTTGTAAATTCAAAACTTTCTCGTCTTCTCCTCAACTTGAAAATGTTAAGGAATGGTTGGGGGATGAAATTCCAGCCCCTTCTCTTGTTTAAACAAACAACTTCTGAGGAATTCTGATATTACTCCAAATATGCAACACAAGTCTTCTGTATTTATTATTTTAACTGGAAACTAAGCAATTTACGAGAATTTCAAAGCATAATCGTCTTTTAAACGAATTTAAACTTTCTTCCGAAAGAAATTGGATTCTGTTCGTAATCTCAACAAAAAAACGCTCGTAACTTCGGCTTGAATATCATATATTATTTATCATTATTGTTGTTGTTGTTATTATTATTAATATTATTATTATTATTACTTTCGAATATTTTACAAATAATCATTTTTATCGATTGCTTTGCTTCAACTTTTCCACTAATCTCTCATTCGTGCCCTATGTGTTTAATTTCTGCCCTCTGTTCACAAACTGCTTATTTTCTTTTAGGTTCCTTCTTGAATTTCCGAAATGTTGCGACTTTCATCCGGAGTTTTTTGTTTTTAAAAGTACTTTTGGACTATTCCTATTTACTGCATATATTTTTCCATCTTGCGACTTAAGCTCCCATTATTTTATTTCCCAAATCTCTCGTTTTTTTTATTCTGACCATAACTTATATTCCAGAAGGCAATTCTTTTTTTTTTTTTGTGCTGCCCACTCATCAATCCATATTCATATGTCATGAAAAGAAAAATAAATGCCTGAACCGGTTCTCTGAACTGATACTTCAGTGGAATTGTTGAAATATTATGAATTTATAATTGGTTAATGATTTAAGTATGTCATAATTTTACTTAAAATATTTCACATTTTTTTATTTTGAAGTTTTACTATAATGTTTTAATTACTTTTTCCTTTATATATAGTCTTGTCGGCCGTGGTGGACTAGTGGTTATGCTCCTTGCCTCTGGTCCCGAGGGTCGATGGATTTTTTAGGATGGAAAAATCCAAGGAGCAAGTCCTCGGGGAGGGACTTTAAGCCGTGGATGCCGAGTCTGAAGATTTTCAGGCTCGTAAAAAATCCTTAAGCCTGAATGAAAAGGCCTCTAAGCAAAATTTACCGAATTTTCCCGTCCTAGTAGGCTACTACCTTGGTTTCCTAGATGTCAGTATGAGGCGGAACGCTGACCACGTACCACTCAAAATGATATCTATACAAAAACAAGTGTAACTAAATTAGTATGGTTCAAATTCTTCCCTATAGGGGAAGAGCGCCTAAATCTCTGTAAAGGGAAAACATAGGCTTACAATACAATACAATATATAGTCTCTATCATGAGAGTTAGCGGGTCTCACTGCCCTCTAGAGGCTACTACAACAAGTAAGCAATACCCGGTTCAGGCGTTTATTTTTGTTTTCATGGCATATTAGGCCAGAATTGCTTAATATCAGTATTTAATTGTAACATCGGTATATATATATATATATATATATATATATATATATATATATATATATATATATCATGCAGAGATATTATATTTTGCATAATGCAAATGATAGAATTTACTTTTCGTCAATTTAACTAAGGCATATGATAATATTCCTCTAACACTTTTATGGTAAACTTTAGTAAAATGATTATAAAATTGCCAAAATATTAATAGAAGCTATAAATCATTATACAAAGGATGGATCAATTTCGAAAATAAAAATTGGAAATCATATAACACAGGGATTTACTATTACAAAAGGTTTAAGGCAAGGTTGCAGTTTATTTCCAACACTCTTCAAAATGTATCTCGAAAGAGTACTAAGAGACTGGAGAAAAATTGCAAAAAAATGGGCATACCAATCCAAAATACACATGCATATTCATTCAATTTTGCATATTACGATACTAATAGCACAAGACCACAATGACACAGAATACATGGCAGAAAAAAAAACTAAAAGAAGAATATGAAAAATGGGGACTTTATATAAACATTGAGAAAACTAAATACCTGTGTATAGGAGAAGAAATAGAAAATTTAAATTTCAACAATGGAGAAGAACTAAAATCTAGTAATGAATGAACTTATTTAGGAAAAAAATAGACCATTCAGGCGACAGCACAGTGGAAATTAAAAATAGAATCACACAAACAAAACAAGCAATAAATGCTTTAAACTCTGTTTGGTGGAGCAAAAATATTACAAAACATAGAAAATTACAAATATATCAAACCATAATTCAGAGCATTTTAACATATGATGCTGAAGTTTGGTAAATTCCTACCAGGGAAATGAAAAGAATTTTAAGTACAGAAATGGATGTTTTATGAAGATCAGCTGGAAAATCTAGAATGGATAGAATACGAAATAAATAAATAAGGGAAAATAGGGCTGTACAAGAGGAGCCGGACATCATAGACATTATAGAAAAGAAAATATTTGGTGGTATGGCCATGTCAAAAGAATGCCAGAGCAAAGATTGCCTAAAATTTTTATGGAATGGATTCCAATGGAAAGGAGGAAGACCGAACAAAACTTGGATAGAAGGGGTACAAGCGGCTAGGAATATCAGAGGATTGGAGGAAGATCAATGGATGAACAGAGAGGAATGGCGTTTGGTTTCCGGAAGACGGCGGCAGCTGCTATGATACCGGATGATGATGATGATGATGATGGTATACGCGTTAATTAATTAATATATTTAACAGGTTTCACAACATCTTCCTGCGTTCAATTAATCTACTGTCATTCTCCTGCACATCTCTCTGTCATTCCAATCTCCATCATCCAATTATTTTTACTCATGCTGCTCAACACACCATCAATCCACTTTAGTTTTGCCGTCCTCTTCTTCTTCTTCTTCTTCTTCTACCACGAGACGCCAATTCTAGTATTCTTCTTGGAAATTTTTCTTCTGTCATTCTTTTTACATATCCATATATTTTTTAAATGAAATCCACAATTGAATTTTGAACATTCGTCTGACTGTTTCTTATTTTATCTCTTCTAGAAATACCAACTTAACGGCTCCAAAAATCCATTTCTACAGATTTTTTTTTCCCCAAATGTCCCAAGTTTGTCTTTCGACATTCCTGGTTTCTCCTGGCATGGCGTACTTGTAACCCACTTCTGAGGGTGGGGCGCCTGGAAGGCGGGGTTACGTTACCCCGATGATATGATGGGTGATGATGATAATGGTGCGTCAGGAGAGTCCCTAATCCTAAGCTTAACCTGAGATGAATATGAATGATGATGATTGCGATTGCCATATGATTTCGGGGACTGTTTGGGCCTTAAAGTTTTCCTGACATTTGTCTTGCAGGTGAGGAAAAACCCCGATAAAACCTCACCCAGAAAAACTGTCCCGACCAGGGACAGCGTTACTAGAGAATTATAGGTGTGGTAGTTTCCCGTTGCTTTTCACACCGGTGAAGGATTATCATAATGATAATGATGATGATGGTGATGACCGGATGATTTTCGGGAACCGTTGGGCTCTACGCTTTCTGACATTTGTCTTACAGGTGAGGAAAAACCCCGAAAAAACCTCAACCAGGAGCCTGTTCCGATCGGGATCGAACCCGGGCCCGCTGCGTGACAAGGCAGCACGTTACCTCGAGACCACAGGGTGGACTATATATATTGCGCGATAGTGCGCTTTGTCGTACGTACAGCAATGGCGACATGATTGAAAGTTCATCTTCCTACATTTCGGGGTTGCCAACCTATATAACTATACTGTGATAAAAATAACTATACTGTAATATTACATATTACAACCACGAGTGTGGGAAATAAAACCACTGTACTCTATTACATAGGATGTATGCAAAAAAAATATCCAAAAGGTAGTGTTTATATACATTATACGAAACATCACTGCATTTTAAATTAAATCAACTTTATTTGAAACAATATAAATACGTACTTGCCGCCATTTATAACTAGTAGGTCTCACGGCCTCCTGTTGTTTCAACTAACAAACATTACCCACACTGTTAACGTTGGTCAAACGTTTATAACGAACACAAATATTTCCAATAAAGCTGTTATTGTTTTACTATTATTTATTATTTTGAAAACACCATCGCGCAAAATATAATGCACAGAGCACGGTTGTGAAGTGTTTTACAGAATCTCTGAAATTAAAAACTTCGCTACCGCTCGGTTTTTAAACATTTTCCTCGATTCCGTAAAAACCACTTCCCAACCTCGCATCGTAGTATAATAACCTTGACCCTTATCTTCATCTTCGCATATCAAGAACCAATTGATGGACAGAAGACAACAGCGAACATGGCAGCAACATTACGAAGTGTAATATCATGTTTTAAAATTGTACGTAGTCTCCAAATATTCAGCAAATAAAATAAAATTAGATATAATTGCATGCATTATTCAAATAATGTCCACCGCTGTGGTCTCAAGGTAGCGTGCTGCCTTGTCACGCAGCGGGCCCGGGTTCGATCCCCGGTCGGGGCAGTTTTTCTGGGTGAGGTTTTTATCGGGGTTTTTCCTCACCTGTAAGACATTGATCAGGAAAACTTTAAGGCTCAAACGGTCCCCGAAATCATATGGCCATCATCCTTATCATTATCATCCTTCCCATTATCATTATCATCATCATCCATCACCGGTGTGGAAACAACGGGAAGCTACCACACCTACACAATTCCCTAGTAAAGCTGCAAGCATAGCATGAAAATGCTATGATTGCAGTGAAGGACCTGCCTTCGGGCAGAATTACTATGGATGGATGGATTCAAATAATATATCCAAGTTGTAATGAAAAAAAAATGTTATTTTAAGAGTTTTAGAGTTAATAAATTGGTAGCAATCACTCTGCACCTAGGGAAAACAGGCCCTCACTTCTACGTTTTAATAAAAAAAAGTTGTAAAAATCAATTTTAATTACATGGAGTTTGATGAGAATAAATAAACTTTATATTGACTACCATCCGCAGGCCTTCACTTTATTACAAAGCACTTCATCATCCTAAAATAATATAAAACAATAGGTTCAATTGAAATCACTACATGCAATCAGAAAAGTATTGTGAAGTATTCACCTGTATTATTCAATATTCTTCGTCACTTCATTATTTTTCTCTTCAATAATTTTAATAAAACTACATGTTTATTGATTGCATTCATCAGGTTATCATTGTTTTCAACACAGATATGAATGCAACCAGAATTCTGCTTTTGGTATAATAAGAAACATGTGTCCATTAGAGTTTCACATTTTGTTAATCAACTGTTATATCTAGGGGCAAGGGTTTTAATGCAGTAAAAGTTAAGATTGTAACATAGTATAATTATAAGTAAGACTTCTATATTTGGTCTTGTTTTCACACACAAACAGTTGAATAATATAATGAGAAGATAGACTTCTGATTGTATTTTGTCTTGGTTTCACATACAAACAGTTGAATAATATAATGAGAAGTTAGACTTCTGATTATATTTTGTCTTGGTTTCACTTACAAACAGTTGAATAATATAATGAAAAGTTAGATTTCTGACTGTATTTGGTCTTGGTTTCACATACAAACAGTTGAATAACATAATGAGAAGTTGGTCTTCTGATTGTATTTTGTCTTGGTTTCACATACAAACAGTTGAATAATATAATGAAAAGTTAGATTTCTGACTGTATTTTGTCTTGGTTTCACATACAAACAGTTGAATAATATAATGAGAAGTTGGTCTTCTGATTGTATTTTGTCTTGGTTTCACATACAAACAGTTGAATAATATAATGAGAAGTTAGACCTCTGATTGCATTTTGTCTTGGTTTCACATACAAACAGTTGAATAATATAATGAGAAGTTAAACTTCTGATTGTATTTTGTCTTGGTTTCACATACAAACTGTTGAATAATATAATGAGAAGTTAAATTTCTGATTGTATTTTGTCTTGGTTTTACATACAAACAGTTGAATAATATAATGAGATGTACTTCTGATTGTATTTTGTCTTGGTTTCACATACAAACACTTGGATAATATAATGAGAAGATAGACTTCTGATTGCATTTTGTCTTGGTTTCACATACAAACTGTTGAATAATATAATGAGAAGTTAGATTTCTGATTGTATTTTGTCTTGGTTTTACATACAAACAGTTGAACAATATAATGAGAAGATGTACTTCTGATTGCATTTTGTCTTGGTTTCACATACAAACAGTTGAATAATATAATGAGAAGTTAGATTTCTGATTGTATTTTCTCTTGGTTTCACATACAAAAAGTTGAATTTTATAAAGACAAGTTAGACTTCTGATTGTATTTTGCCTTGATTTCACATACAAACAGTTGAATATTATAATGAGAAGATAGACATCTGATTGTATTTTGTCTTGGTTTCACATACAAAAAGTTGAATATTATAATGACAAGTTAGACTTCTGATTGTATTTTGCCTTGATTTCACATACAAACAGTTGAATATTATAATGAGAAGATAGACATCTGATTGTATTTTCTCTTGGTTTCACATACAAAAAGTTGAATATTATAATGACAAGTTAGACTTCTGATTGTATTTTGCCTTGATTTCACATACAAACAGTTGAATATTATAATGAGAAGATAGACATCTGATTGTATTTTCTCTTGGTTTCACATACAAAAAGTTGAATATTATAATGACAAGTTAGACTTCTGATGGTATTTTGTTGATTTCACATACAAACAGTTGAATATTATAATGAGAAGATAGACATCTGATTGTATTTTGTCTTGGTTTCACATACAAAAAGTTGAATATTATAATGACAATTTAGACTTCTGATTGTATTTTGTCTTAATTTCACATACAAACAGTTGAATATTATAATGAGAAGATAGACATCTGATTGTATTTTGTCTTGGTTTCACATACAAAAAGTTGAATATTATAATGACATGTAAGACTTCTGATTGTATTTTGCCTTGATTTCACAAACAAACAGTTGAATATTATAATGAGAGGTTAGACTTCTGATTGTATTTTGTCTTGGTTTCACATACAAACAGTTGAATAATGTAATGAGAAGTTAGACTTCTGACTGTTTAACTGCCATAGCCTAATAGCAATTATTCGGCCGCGGTGGAATAGTTGTTATGGGATGCTCTTTGCCTCTAGTTCCGTGGGTGGCGGGTTCAACTCGGCCGGTGTCGACGGATTTTTTTTTTTGGGACGGAAAATCCAAGGAGCAAGTCCTCCGGGAGGGACTTCATGCCATAGGTCCCGAGTCTGAAGATTTTAATGCTCGTAAAAGATCCTTAAGTTTGAATAAAAAGGCCTCTTAGCAAAATATATCGACCTCAACACCCTAGTAATACCTCAGTTGCCTGTTGGACGTCTCACTGAGTCGGTGTGTTGACCGCATGTCATTCATGATATATATGAGCAAATTAGGTAACTAAATAATAACTTGGTCTAGTACTAGAAACATAACTCATTAAAATGGAGTGGCTATGGCTTAACAATGGGCTACACCATAATAGATAGATAACGGCAATAAAGTGTAAACTGAATTAGTACATTTTCTATTAAACACGATTGATTGAGGGTCTTTCCACTTTTCAGCGGTTGTCCTTTTACCAGCCGGCTGCTGGCCCTTCACATCCACATGTGTCAATCACAGAGGTAGATGATCAACAACCAGTGTAGGGGTGACATGTGGTTAGCATGTCGAGTCCCCCAACCGTTATAGCTGGTTCCTCAACCTGGAGCCGCTACTTATTGTAGCTACCCAATTGCCTCACGATGCTGGGTGGGCACCGGTCCCATACTGGCCAAATACCATGAGAAAATTTCTTCCCCCATGGAGACTCGAACCAGCGCAAGTCCCGTAGCTCTGCGCCAAGGCTTCCTACCTTAACCGCTCGGCTACGGCTACACACAAATGTAAAATTGTAGACCCAACTATAAATAAGGTCACGATTTCCAACACAAAGCCAGTTTGCAGCTGACATTTGAAGAGATAAGAGGTCACAGAACACGCAGATTCTCCTGAGGATGTCTACCGCAGTAGTAGACGAAACGTCGAGTGTTAATAAAACCGACCATGGCCATTTAGGCCGAAAGACATAAAATACATGAATCAAAACACGCAAATGTTATAAACAGAAGTTATAGGAATACAAATAATCGTTTCATTATTTCCTACTTAATATTTATCGTAAGGATATTTTATGTCCGAAAGTATAATCAAATTTCTCCTTATTACCATAAAATGTCATGGTTTCAAGACAGAAGAAAATTACACTGTCTAGTTCTGTTATTTAAAAATCAACATGCTTTGACTTCCAATTATTTATGTCTCGTTTCCAGTATCTATCTTTCAATCATAACTTAAACACACGATCACATCTTAATATTTTGCTTAATATACCGCAACATAGGACATCCCATCATATAGGCCTATATCTCCACTTCTCGCGACATCCATTTAAATCTAGGTCAACTTGTCTTTCCTTTCCCAAGTTAAATCCATTCCAAAGCATTTCTCGGCAATCTTGTCTCTGGCATTCTATATATATAACCATACCATTCTAATCAGTAGGCGTATCTCACAAAATCTAATATTGAATTTTGGACTTTCATTTGTTGTATGATGATTGTAAATTTGTTTTTTTTTTTTTTTAATTTAGAATGTCTAGTTGAGGATCTAAAACAATTCATTTCAGTACACATAAGTTTTAAACTCAAATTTGTATTCAACTGCCACGTTTCTGCACCGTATGTTAGCGTGCTTCGAATTATAGATTTATAAATTTCTAATATGATATATATTCTTATATTTTTATTCCACAAAACTCCATTTAACATTGTTCAAGGATTTAGTAATGAGTGAATAAATAGATAAAAAATACAATCTGATTATAGAAATTGGATAAACGTTTAATTTATATTTCCCAATAAATTTTCCAAGCCGCGTGTGTGTGTGTGTTTTTTATAATATTTTGTACCTATTTTTTTAATTATTGGTATACAAATTGAGAGACATATATATATATATATATATATATGTTATAATTAAATGTTTAACATTGAGCAATGCAAGCTATGGAATGATAAGAAAAATAAATGCCTGGACGGGATTCAGAGATCCGGGTTCGAATCCCGTCCAGGCATTTATTTTTCTTATCATGCCATATATATATACAGATATATATATATATATATATATATATATAATATATATATATATATATATATATAGTCCACCGCTGTGGTCTCGAGGTAGCGTGCTGCCTTGTCACGCAGCGGGCCGGGGTTCGATCTCCGGTCGGGGCAGTTTTTCTGGGTGAGCTTTTATCGGGGGTTTTCCTCACCTGTAAGACAAATGTCAGGAAAACTTTAAGGCCCAAACGATCCCTGAAATCATATGGCCATCATCCTTATCATTATCATCCTTCCCATAATCATTATCATCATCATCCTTCACCGGTGTGGAAAGCAACGGGAAACAACCACACCTACACAATTCCCTAGTAAAGCTGGAAGCATAGCATGAAAATGCTATGATTGCAGTGAAGGACCTGCCTTCGGGCAGAATTACTATGGATGGATATATACATATATATATATATATACACATTGTCTTTTTATGTTTGAGTATAGATGCATATTATTGCGTATGTACTGTAGACGTAGACTTTATATATATATATATATATATTCATTGTTTTAATATATTCTTTATGCATTAGTGTAGGTGTGTAGCAATGTATACATTTGTTTATATCTTCTTCTTCTTCGGCTTTCCCCCACTTATAGGTTTGCAGTCTTCAGTTTCCATTTATCTCTATCATTCCAATCTCCCTCTTTCAAATTCCTAACATCCATTATAATTCTGGCGTAGGTTTTCCATTTCCATCTTGGTCTGCCACGTTTATTTCTTCCAGAGGGTGACCATTGGTATATATTTTTTGGCCATCTTTAATTTTCCATTCTTTGTACATGGCCATACCATTTAAGCGTTTGATTTTCAATCCTCTTAACAACAGATGTGGTGACATTCATTTCTCTCCAAAGGAATTCATTTCTTATTTTATCCTGTCTTGTTTTTTGGAGGCTTCTTCTAAAATAATAAAATTCAACTGTTCTAATTTTATTCTTTTGTAATTCCGTCAAAGACCAAGTTTCACTTCCATATGACAAAATATTCTGTATTATGCTCTTATAAATTTTCATTTTATTTTCCTTTGTAATATTTTTGTTTCAAATTGTTCCATGTAATGTCTTAGTTGCATTTTTTTCCATTGCATTTTTAGTCTGTACATCTCTCTAACAGGTACCTAAACTTGTAATTATTGACCCAAGATATTTAAAAAAATCCACATTTTTTTATTTTCCCTGTTTCGAGTATGAGGTCATCCACATCCTTTCCCAAACACATATATTCTGTTTTCTGTAAATTTATATTCAGTCCCTATTTTTTATATTCTTCCACTAGTTTATTTATCATATATTTCATATCATCTTCATCCCCTGCAAAAATTATTTGATCATCTTATGTTTATTTTATTCATGAAAAAAATGCACGTACTATCAAACTGGTCCTTGCGCAATGTAAATAAAAATGTGTTTTCTTTATTTCGAAATGTTAATAAATTACATTACCAGGCCTATTATCAATAGACACAGCTGTACAACTCTTCAATGCAAAAATAGTGCCAATAATCGCATGAGATAGAGATAGTTTAGGAAAATCTGCAGAAAAGCGACTTAAAAATCTGGGAAAGCGTCGAGGCCTCCTTTCTAAAGAAAATTCTAGCAGTCTCTAGATTCACTCCCTCGAAACTGGCTATGTACTAACAAGAGAATAGTTCTTCCTGGAAGAAGTCAGAATGCGCTAATACGTGACATCCACTAAAACATACGAGCATCTGATACAAGAGAGAAGACAGAAGCGGGACGACATTCCTGACGAAATCTATGGTACGCCTGCCATAATAAAGATAGGAGCTGGTCTGGACCAAAAGAGGAACTAAGGCACCAGATAAACTAATATGCAGTCAACGGCTTTCATAACAAAATGTGTGTGATTGTGTCTTACCATCAAATCTAAGGCAAGTCCATCCATCCATAGTAATTCTGTCCGAAAGTAGGTCCTTCACTGCAATCGTAGCAATTTATGCTATGCTTGCAGCTTTAATAGGGAGTTCTAGGTGTGGTAGCTTCCCGTTGCTTTCCACACCGGTGAAGGGTGATGATGATGATAAAGGATGATGATGATGGCCACATGATTACTGGGACCGTTTGGGCCTTAGAGTTTTCCTGACATTTGTCTTACAGTGAGGATAAACCCCGATAAAAACCTGACCCAGAAAAACTGCCCCGACCGGGGATCGAACCCGGGCCCGCTGCGTGACAAGGCAGCACACTACCTCGAGATCACAGCGGTGGACTCGAAGGCAGTTGAAGATGTAAATTATGCAGACTAAAGTGTACAAGATGCCATCTGGAATCGTGTTCAAAAGTGACGATGCCTTTAGCGCAATATTCCCATTAATTAATTTTGCACGATTGTGCGCAATTATTATTATTATTAACGTAATCAGGTCTGTAATTTTATTTGTGCAGTTGTTTTAGTAATGGAATACATCATTTGTTTACAATGTTAATACCCAACGATGTTGGTTGTGAAATTAAGGTTCTATCCATAGTAATTCTACCCGAGGGAATTTTCATGCTATGCTTTGCGGCTTTACTAGAGAATTGTAGGTGTGGTAGCTTCCCGTAGCTTTCCACACCTGTGATCGATGATTATAATGACTATTTAACTCATGCCCCAAATGGGAGTCAATGACCAATCACGTTTCAATGATTTCTGTTTTACAACCAATCACAGTCTTGTTTCACCAAATATTTATCAATATTAAATTTACCATATTAAAGAAAGCTCCTCCTTTTTAATATTCTGAACAGATCTGACCATTATTTTGTAGTGATTGACTCTGTAAGAAATACGGCTACCAAATTGTATATAGTGCATGGATGTCAACACATAGTGCATGCAGGAGTAAATGTAAAAACATTTGTAGCAATTGATTATACCACCAAAAAAAGAAACCACTGTTTGCACTTTCTTAAATGTATTTTTTCCCAGGTAATAATCCAGAAAAATATAATTGTCATATTTACATCGTGCGACATCAGAAATTAATTAATATACAGTTTGATGTGTTTCATTTTTTCTCCACTAGAAAGCATTCTTACAATATTGCGTTCCTTTGGCAATAAATAGTATGATTTCGTTGCAGTGATAAACAGAAGAAGCAGATGAAGCGTACCTATGGTTTCTCATTTGTTTTCAAACATCACCGTTTACATTAAATATATAAATATTTTAAAATAATTATGGTTAATAATGATTTGTGAGTAAACAGCTTAATTTTATTCGTTAAATAGTCCTAACAAATGCCACTCTTGATTTCCAAATTCTCTAGATAAATTCACTCCTCACTTCGTGAGTCGTGAATTAATCGATAATTTGGAAATCACTCGTGGCATTACTTATGACTATTTAACTCATGCCCCAAATGGGAGTCAATGACCAATCACATTTCAATGATTTTTTATTTACAACCAATCACAGTCGTGTTTCGCCTTGAATTTATCAACCCAACTTTATCATATTAAAGAAAGCTCCTCCTTTTAAACATTCTGAATAGGTCATAGCATTATTTTACAGTGACCGACTCTCTAAGAAATACGGCTACCGGATTGTATATATAGTGCATGGATGTCAGCAGATAGTGCATGCGGGAGATAATATAAAACATTTGTAGCAATCGATTATACCATAAAAAAAAGAAACCACTGTTTACACTTTCTTAAACGAATTATTTTCCAGTAAATGGCGTTGCAGAAAAATATAATTGACGTATTTTCATCATAGGACAACAGAAATTAATTAATACCTATAACTTTGGTTATAAATGTCTCCACTAGGGTGCATTCTTACAATACTGCGATCCTCTGACAATAAATTATACGATCTGGTTGCAGTGATGAACAAAAGAAACAAAAGAAGCGTACCAATCGTTTCTCATTTGTTTTCAAACATCGCCGTTTTCATTAAATATATAAATATTTTAAAACAACTATATTTAAATAATGATTTGTGCGTAATGAGCTGAATTTTATTCGTTAAATAGTCCTAACAAATGCCACTCTTGATTTCCAAATTCTCTAGATAAATTCACTCCTCACTTCGTGAGTCGTGAATTCATCGATAATTTGGAAATCACTCGTGGCATTACTTATGATAAAGGTGATGATGATGGCCGGATGATTTTCGGTGACCGTTGGGTCCTAAGCTTCCTAACATTAGTCTTACAGGTGAGGATAAACCCCGAAAGAAACCTCACCCAGGAGCCTGTCGCGACGGGGAATCGAACCCGGACCCACTGCGTGATAAGGTAGCACGCTACCTCGAGGCCATTGCGGTGTACAATTGAAGGTTACTCATAGGAATTTATGTAGAGGATTTGGAAATCAAGAGTGGTATTTGTTATGACTATTTAACGAATAAAATTAAGCTATTTACTCAAAAATTATTATTTTAAATATAGTTATTTTAAAATGTGTATATATTTAATATAAACGGCAATGTTTGAAAACAAATCACAAATGTGTGGTTATGTTTGATTTGTTTATCCAGTGTAACTTTATATTATATTTATTGTCATCTGGCGTGAGAAACATCAAATAAGATGGCAATATTGTAAGAATTCACCCTAGTGGAGGAAAAAAAATGAAACAGATCAAGCTGTATATTATAACCAACATTAAAGGTTATTAATTTTTTAGTAAACAACTCAGTAAAATTATTATTTAAAACACAATTATTGAACACACAGTTATAAAATGTTTGTATATTCAAACTTGGCGGCTTTCTGGAGAGTTAGTCACTCCAAAATAATGCTCTGACCTGTTCAGAATATTAAAAAAAAAACAGGTTTCTTTATTACAAAAGCAGGGGGTGGTTAAGAGAAATTGGTAAATAGTAAGGTGAAACACAACTGTCATTGGTTATAAAACTAAATTCATTGAAACGTGATTGGTCATCAATTCCCACTTCAGGCAATAGTAAAATATTCACAATAGGATCTCATGGCATTATGTAAATAGAAGTATTGTACAGGGTAATTAAATTATTACAATTCGGAAATGCTATAAGTTAAAAATAAATAAAATAAAAATTAACAGTGTGCATAGGAATAAATAAAAAAGGTAAAGACAATATATAAAGTGGAACAAGATTTGACTGACGTATTGTGATTAATATCTGTTATTGTCTTGTGCTGATCTAATGGACCCCCGAGACCAGAATGAATCTCTCCAGTTGTTTGCATATTTTATGACATAACATCAATCTTGCCAGAGAACGGACCTTGTTGTGTTTTTGCTTCAAGAGCGTTGGACATGGTCCATGTTTCATGAGTGTAGAAAGGAAATTAGATGCAGTACCATCCCTGCTCTTATCACGGACTTTACTGTTCTAACTCGCATTATCTAGCAAAATATATCACGTTTCCATGGTAACCTAATAAACAAGCCATTACTATGGCAACGCATTCCGATGTTTAACAATAATTTATGATAAGTAATGTCACGAGTGAATTTTTCTAGAGAATTTGGAAATCAAGAGTGACATTTCTTAGGACTATTTAACGAAAAAATTAAGCTGTTTACTCAAAAATCATTATTTAAATATAGTTAAGAGGTGTTTTAAAAATATTTATATAGTTACTGGGTTACTGCAAACGGCGATGTTTGAAAACAATTCGGAAATGTGAGGTTATGTACACCGTGTCCCATTCAAACTTCCCACATTTTAATTAATCATAACTCTCAAAGTATGCGGAATTATGAAACGAGGTTGGTATTAAAAGAAAGAGAAACTCAAAGAAGTTTTGTGTTTATTGTTGCAGTTAATTCATCTGTTGCATGTTGGACAATAATGACATAAAACAAAATGGCGAACACTAACTGTTTTCTGGTATGAAGAGACGAAGTCAATAATTAAATTAGCGGAGAAATCCCCGAATTAGCGGAGAAATTACCGGAGAAAATATGGAGGAAATGCATCTGATGGGAAGACCATTATGGGCCGGCTTGAGAAGTTTCTGGCGACTGCAAGCGTTAAAAAAGAATCAGGAGGTGCTCGTACACGTGTTTCAGAAGGAAATATTGAAGAAATGGTGCACATAAATAGGTGTTTTAATATGTGGCGATGAAAATTCTTTGAGTTTCTGTTTCATTTAATACCAGCCTCATTTCATAATTCCGCATAATTTGTTAGTTATGATTAATTAAAATATGGGAGTTTTTAATGGGACACCTGTATATTCACTGCAACTTGATCATGTTATTTATTGCCTAATATGATCGAAATATCGTAGGAATCCATCGTAGTGGAGAAATAATTAAATATATCAGACTGTATATTATAATCAACATTATAGGTTATTCATTAATTTTTTTAGTAAACAGCTCAGTAAAATCAAGGAATCTGTTCATTATTTACTATATTCAATATATTTCATCATCATAATCCTAGTACAGTCACGAATTTAGGACATTTGTGACCTGTTTCGGGCCTCAAGAGAAACACCATCCAGAAGTCTTTTGAGTGGACGTCCTGGTCTTTTCTTCCTGCAGGTTGATATCTTAACATTAGTTTGGGTATTCTTGATCTTCCATTCGATGAACATGTTGTATCCATCTTGACTTATAATCAGAAATTTTGTTTTCTAAAGATTCCATGTGTAATTCTTCTAAGAGTCTTCATTTTTTTTGTGATTAGTAGTGTGTATCCTGCAGTCCTCCGAAGATATCTCATTTCAGCAGATCTAAGTCTCTGTATATCCTTTCGTTTCAACGTCCATACTTCGCTACCATACAAAAGAGTTGGAAGAGCCAGTTGTTTATACACTTTCAGTCTTGAATGCTTTTGGACTAACTGTGGCTGAAGATAGAATTTATTAACCCTAAAATCTTTAAAAATTTAGATATTTTTGCATTTACATCCTTTCTTCTTCATATGAGATATTGCATCCTAGATATGTAAAATTATTCACCTGCTCCAAAATTTTATTGTCCAGTACAAATTTACTTCTGACAGGATCTACACCTTGAAATGCCATAATTTTTGTTTTTTCTGTAGATATCTTTAATCCATATTCTTCTGTAATTTTGTTAAGTTCATACAGACCTTTCTGTAGATTATCTTCGGAATTTGCTATTATTATTTGGTTCAATATATTTGTTGGAGGAAAATAATGCTCCGAACTGTTCAGAATATTAAAAAGGAGGAGCTTTCTTTATCACAAAAGCAGGAGATGATAAAGAGAAATCGATAAAGAGCGAAGGTGAAACACGACTGTCATTGGCTGTAAACAAAATTCACTGAAAAGTGTTTGGTCATTGACTCCCATTTGGGGCATGAGTTAAATAGTAGTTGTTAAAAATATGTGGTACTGAATAACAGATCATCGTTGTTGTGTACCGGTAACATCAGAGCAAACCTTGGTTCCATTACACGTCTGCTTGAATTTCCCAGTTGAAGTTTTGCAAAGTCAACTGTAAGGAAAATTCCAAGACATCCGGCTAGAATTTTCCAGAAAAATCACCATACTCTTCATTAGCATCTATAATACATGGCGTTTCTAAAGTCACTATTCATTTCAATGAAGGAAAGAAATGATTGAAAAATCAATGTTATTGTGAAGTCATCATCATCATCATAATCATCATGCACCGTCACGTGTTTAGACCATTTCTGATCTGTTTCAGCTCCATATTCCTTTTGGATTGTAATTAAACATCTTATAAGGTAATGGTCCCGCGCCGTAGCCGAGCGGTTAAGGTAGGAAGCCTTGGCGCAGAGCTACGGGACTTGCGCTGGTTCGAGTCTCCATGGGGGAAGAAATTTTCTCAAGGTATTTCGGCCAGTATGGGACCGGTGCCCACCCAGCATCGTGAGGCAATTGGGTAGCTACAATAAGTAGCGGCTCCAGGTTGAGGAACCAGCTATAACGACTGGGGGACTCGACATGCTAACCACATGTCACCCCTAGACTGGCTGTTGATCATCTACCTCTGTGATTGACACATGTGGATGTGAAGGGCCAGCAGCCGGCTGGTAAAAGGGCAACCGCTGAAAAGTGGAAAGACCCTCAAACGGAATAAGGTAATGTACAACGGATGTCGGAAGACCAGTGGCCTAAACAGGTGTTGGATTGGATGGTACCAGGGAGAAGGAAGAGGAGGAGAAGTAGAAGAGCATGGTATGAGGGAATATATGATGCCATGATGAAGAGTGGTATGGAAGATGGTCAATGGGAAGAGGAATCTCTGGAAAGCAGGAATCAAGAGCAAATTGCTGTAAAGTGGAAAGCCTGTATTAAGTAAGTAAGTAAATAAGGTGTCCTCTCTTCACTCATTCTACTAACATGTTCAAACCATTGTTATTATGAAGTTTTACGTGTACAATATTCTACTCCATTTCTACATGACTGCTTTATAGGTAAAAACACGTACGCCTACTTTATCTTTGAACTGTGAAAATAATGTACACCTTAACATTTAAATCGTATAAAAACCCCGTTGCTTTTGTGATACGATTCCGTAAACCAAGCAGACGTGATAAGGACATTTTCGTAGAGTTATCGTAGAATTTTCCACACTGCGTTGCGAGGGGAATTGAGTTCATGTGCTCGGACTTTCACTGGCAATTTGAAACTGCTGCACTGTTTCTGCTGATACCCATGGTCGTCCATGACGTGCCTCATCACACACACTCCTGATACGCTTAAATTTGTTTATAAGGAGACGAATTTGTTCCTTTGTTGAGGCTGGTCTACGGAATTTATGAGTAAATTCGAAAGAAAAGATTAGAGTGGTATCGCCACGTCAAAAAAATGCCAGAGCAAAGATTGCCTAAAATTGTAATGGAATGGATCCCAATGGAATCGAGGAAGAGAGGAAGATCGAAGAAAACTTGGATAGAAGGGGTACAAGCAGCTATAGATATCAGAGGATTGGAGGAAGATCAATGAATGGACAGAGAGGAATGGCGATTGGTTTCCGGAAGACGGCGGCAGCTGCCATGATACCGGATGATGATGATATGGGTAAATTCATCTCTGGCGTCTTCACATGACAATTCGCGTACTCGTTCACAATCAATGGCAACCCGTTCTTCCGTGCTAAACATGTTTCACTAAGCTAACAGCGTACGTAAAGAAAATTTAAAAAGTGTAATGTTTTCATGGAAATGGATAATGACTTTAGAGACACCCTGTATTCATAAGAAGTAAAACAAACAGCAGATCCCTCTAGTTCACAATAACTGAATCTGACTATAATCATGACAATAGTAGTATTTAATTTAACAAGTGACTATAAGAGATCAGGTGATAAGCGTTGCAATTCGAAGTTGGGTGTAAAAGAACCGATAAATTTTACTACAAGACTCTTTCTTCGGGCTTGAGGTGATTCTACGTGATCTATGACACAATACCCTGGCTTTACTTCTTCCTGAAATTCAGGACTTTTACACTCTGAAAAAATTAACCGGATCGCCCTAGTTCGCACCGGTACGTGCGATCATGTCAAACAATAGTCCGTCAGGACCGACCATTATCATAGTTTACTGAAGGATAAACTCAGAAAACAATGTGGGTTTTCTTTTATGAATTTAGACGATATGACATTTGCGGCATATGGATAGAGAGCATCTCTCATTGAAGTATACTTGCCTTTAATTACATCTGAAAACGTGATACGGAAAGATCTCTACGATCTCTACTGCATATTTCTTCAGGATGAGAAGAAGACAGAGAATTACCATGCAACTAAGTAACTATCTTTACGGCTTATGGAATCCGCGTATTCAATGGCACTTTCACTAAGACCCATCACTCCACACTGGAGTGTACCCGACTCTAGAATTATCTCCCCTCGTATATCAAGGCTTGCCCAACTCAAAAAGAGTTACAAAATGTAATAAATATTTCCTTAGATAATAATGTATAACCATGTTCTAGATATACGCTTATTACTCTTTTATGTTTTACACTTCATTTATCAAGCCAAATACTTAATCAAATTATAACTTATTATTATTATTATTATTATTATTAATAACATTTGTTGTTCTTTCCTTGTAACCTGAATATTAAATAGCCTATGTCTATTATGCATTAATCAAATTGTAGATAATTAATAGTTATTAAATGTATAATTTAATCCTGGTGAAGTGGAAGAGAAGTCCTTACGTCTTAAATCCATTAGGGAAAATAAATAAATAAATAGATAAATTAAAATAAAATAAAATAAATTCAGAAGCCTTATTTCCAGTCACGTAAGATTCATCCGAATAATAGTCTCCCATCTACGCCTAGGACTTTTAATCTCTTTAATTCATGGGTTACTCAATAATTTCTGAACTAATGTATATTATAATATTAGAATATTAAAATAGGTACCTGATTGTAGCAGTCGTCCTCAACTATACCAACTTCTGTTAAAAAAACTTTCATCTTCTGCATTCTATTTGGTACTCTTATCTAAGGTGCCAAATTGAATGCAGAAGATGAAACTTGATTTTGAAAGGCCTACATAGTTTTAACCACTTGAAGTTTTTTTTTTAAAACTGAAGTTGATTTAGTTGAGGACGACTGCTATATCAGGTATGCCTATTTTAATGTTTTAATATTATATTACATAACCTCAACGGTGTTTTACAATGCATTTTAGAATTATTGATAATTTCTATTGTCGCCCATTCAAAATATAAAAACTACCCATCTAAATCTCCTAAACCTAGCAACACTGACAATATGAAAACAACATATACATTGTGGAGGTCCTTGTGTAAAAAATCTTTATTTATGCATTCTCATCTATTCTGTGACCGAACATTCATACCAGGAAATTATTTGCGAACACTTCTCTGCAAATAACAACAGTTAAAAATATTCAAAACAAACTATGGTACAATAATGAAAATAAAAAATATGAATGAAAATTATGTTTATTTTAAGGCTTCTCTCACGAGTTGCTATGGTAACAGAGTAGACATAATTTCAGAACGAAGCCTTTTGCGTTGCATTGGAATTCTTTTGTTTTCATTTAATGAAACTCAAACTTTTTTTCTCTTTTTATTGAAGAAGTTTTTCTCGTCTCCGGTTGTCTTTCATTATCAAACTTTTTTTAATGAAATAAGTAGTCCGAGAATTTAACATCCAGTTCTCATTTATATTTAGATAACTTATGGAAAATTAAAGATGTAACGTAGATGGATATGATAAAGAAAAAGTTCTGAACAAAAATAATAGCAATTTTCAGGGTGAAAATGGTATTAATGAAAAGTTTAAGATACCGGCTGTAAAAAATGCCTAGATACAATCAAAGGTGTCGGTCACCTTGGGCTAGTTGTTACGTTCCTTGCCTCTAATACCGAAGGACGCAGTTTCATACCCGGTAGGGGTCGATGGATTATCACTGGTCAACAGTGATTTTGTTACATAAAATATTTTGGGTGATTCTTATGTATTTCCATCTGCTGATTCCAAAAATGAAGTCAGAGATTTTCCATCACCCACCATTTTTTTGTAATTTTGAAAATAATTATTTTCCTATTTATTAGCATTTTTGGTACATAACATGATGATTAGAAGGATTATTTTACATTTATATTTAATTTCATTGTGCCAACAATGGACTTATAATGTTTTGCGATTGTTGCCTTGAATGCATAACTTACAACAATGACATTCTCCTACAAAACTGCGATTGTATGTTTTAAGTTCGCAGTTGAATAGAAGCTTTCTTAAAAGAAAGAAGCTAATTCTGTGCTCACTTCCGTAGTGAAGTGAATTGTGATAGGAATGTATTGTAAAGACTAAGTAGTGTATTGTATTGTAGTGTATTGTAAAGAGAAGAGTAAAATTGTATTTGTATAAGAAATATGTCTCGAAAGTGTGTTAACGATAGAAACAACTTCTGTTTCGTGTGTGGTGAGCTCACTTTCAAAGCGCAGAAGCGAAAGTTTACTCCGCTAATAAGAAGAGCTTATCACTATTATTTTAACAACAAAATAGGCCAGAACAAGATATGGGCCCCGGAAATCTGTTGTACCAAATGTGTAACACTATTAACTGGCTGGTTGAAAGGATCCCGTCATATGCCTTTCGCAGTACCAATGATATGGTGCGAACCTAAGGATCATTTGACAGACTGCTACTTCTGCTTGACAAATATATCTGGAATAACTTCCAAGTCAAGACACACCGTTAAATATCCAATGTTAGATTCAGCAATTCGACCGGTATTTCATGGGCCAGGTTTACCCATATCAATTCCACCACATCACATAACAATGATTGAAGAACTTTATGATGTTCAGGATTTACAGAATGATTCAGAGTTTGCGGAAGATGATGCTATAAATAAAACTCACTTTCTAACACAGGAGGATTTAAATGATTTGGTTCGGGATCTTGGTTTAAGTAAAAGCAAGGCAGAATTACTTGCTTTCAAGATAGAAGGGATGGAAGCTACTGCAGGATGACACCAAAGGAACTTCTTTCCGCAATCGCCAAAAGGAATTTGAGGATTTCTTTTCTAAAGAGAAGGACCTCGTTTTATTCAATGATGTTGAGAATTTGTTCCAGTCACTGGGTGTTGAGCATAAATCTGAGGATTGGCGTTTATTCATAGACTCCTCGTAAACAAGTTTGAAAGGAGTGTTACTACATAATGGAAACATATATCCATCCATTCCTTTAGCCCATGCAGTTGTTATGAAGGACAATTACGAGAATATGAAACTCTTACTATCCGATATAAAGTATGACAATTTTTCTTGGCAGATATGTGGGGATTTGAAAGTTATAGCCATCTTACTTGGGTTACAGCTTGGCTATACTAAATTTTGCTGTTTCTTGTGCAAGTGGAATAGCAGAGATAGAAGTAATCATTATATTAAAAAGAAGTGGCCAAAGAGAGAGTCACTTAATCCAGGACACGAAGATGTTCTTCACCAACCACTTGTACGTTCTGAAAAAATCTTATTGCCTCCACTACATATTAAACTAAGCTTGATTAAACATTTTGTGAAAGCAATGGATCGTGATGGCAGTGCATTTCTCTTCCTCAAAAATAAATTTCCAAGGATCAGTGAAGCTAAATTGAAAGAAGGGATATTTGTTGGCCCTCAAATAAAGGAACTGATGAAAGATGCGCAGTTTCAGAACAAGTTAAATATGCAAGAAGCAGCTGCATGACAATCTTTCAAAAATGTTGTATCAAATTTTCTGGGGAACTTCAGGTCTGATAACTACAGAGAACTTGTCAATGAGATGATTGAGAACTACAAGATAATGGGATGTAATATGTCTTTGAAAATTCACTTTATGCACTCCTATCTTGATTTCTTCCCTGAAAATCTAGGGGCTGTGAGCGACGAACACGGGGATCGCTTCCACCAGGACATCGCGGAAATGGAAAGGCGCTATCAGGGTAAATGGTGTCCAAATGTGTTAGCAGACTACTGCTGGACACTGAAGAGGGATATTCCTAAAGCGACGTACAGCCGAAAATCCAATTCACATACATTTTGGGTGAGCAAATATAATTTCAGCTAAGATATAATAAATTGTAATGTATAGACACGAAAAATGTTTTTCATGTGATTACTCGGAAACCCTGGGTGATGGAAAAGTTCCGTAAAAAGATTTGAAATCAGCACAAAAAAGTAGGTCAGAAACACACATTTTCTTCCTTGTAACATAAAAAAGTTCAAATTTTGTTGACCAGTGTCTATTTAGGATGGAAAAGTATAAGGGGCAAGTCCTCCGGGAGAGATTTCAAGCCGTGGGTCCCAAGTCTGACAATTTTCAGGCTCGTAACAGAACCGCAAGTCCGAATGAAGAGGCCTCTGTGCACATTTTACCGACCGTTATCTGTCCAAATAATATCTTGGTTGTCCAGTAGGCGTTTAAATGAGGCGATATACCAACCTCATATCACTCGCTGACATCTATGGGTAACTAAGCCTAACTTAATTAGCTTGTTAAAACGCTCCCACTAAGGAGTACCCTAATTCCCATACGGGGTATATATATATATATAAAATGTAAAACTGCGTTTTAAATGGTCTTCGAACTAAGATTTACTTGGAGATTACTTTGTTAGTCTGATATTCACACATTACATGGAGGAAGTAAATGCCAAGTAGGATGAAGGAGGTCAGTAAATTTTGAACAGATACCTTTTTATTCAGGCTTATGGTTCTTCTACTAACTTCAAAATCTTCAGGCTCGGGACTCACGGCCCAAAATCCTTCCCGGAGGACTTGCTTTTTGGATTTTTTAATTCTAAAAAAATAATCGATCCCGGCCGGATTTGAACCTGCGACCTTCTGGACAGAGGCAAATAACATAACCACTAGTCCACCATGGTTCACTAGGATAAGTAATAGAACACACGTATTGATGTCATAATGTTGCAAGTGTAAGAAATCACAAGAAACTAAAATCCAGGCGGCCGAGATGAATATTTCAATAAGAGTAAAAGGGTGCACTAGAATAGACCAGATAAGAAACGATGATATTCGTGAAGAAGTGCAGATCTACCCCATAAACGAAAATATATTTAATAACAAAGAGTGCCCGTGAGGGGTTGCTGATCCCCCATCGGGCGTCTCCCCAGGTAGTGGATAGGAGAATGCCTCCTAAATATAGGTGGTACCGGGGAAATGAAATACCCGGGGTGAACCAAAATCAGCATAGCGTCTGTTCCAGATTGGACGGGTATAATTGGCTGGTAGAGCTCAGAGCCGAAGAGAAGGCAATCTACCTAAGGGAAGGCACCCTAAAAACAAAGCTGAAGCAAGTTGGGAGGCTGTAAGGTGGCAATCCCACCACCCAACTATATCTGCGCAGCCCTTGTAAGGCGGCCAGATGAATTTTCTATTACTAAAAAGCGAAGGAGAAAGCCGGACGGAAAAGATGGACTCCACTTTTAACTTCGCCGGAACAGGCTGCATAGCCTAAACCTTGTAGTAGAAGAAGAACAAAGAGTGGAAAGAAAATGTAGATAGAATGGAAGATAGTGCATTACCAAAGAAAAGCTTATGATATTTTCCGAAAGGAAGAAGAGATATCGGACATCCTCGGAAGAGATATTCTTAGATACATTATATTAGATGGTATTATTAGGCAATCAATACCTAAACCAGGAAGTAAAGAAGAAGAAGCCTAAGAAATTATAGATAGATAGATCATCGGTTGATTAATGTCTTTGACATCGTCCGATTCCCAATAGACAATTTTGTCGGTCCATTTTTTAAAGAAGCACTATTTATTATGTATGATTGATAAATAATTTAATCATAGACTAATGTTAGCCAGAAGGAGATATTTTGGATTTAAAAAAAATAACTCAGTTCCCGATATCTAAGTCACAAACAAAAATAAAAATATATAAAACTTTATTGAGTCTTGTTGCCATCAATGGCTGTGAAAGGTGGGCCCTAACAAAAACTCAAGAAAACAAAATTAGAATATTTGAATATAAAACATTAAGGAAAATTAGACAAGGGTGTAGTCTATCGCCCACTCTTTTTAATATATATATATATCGACGACATTATGAAACAATGGAAAATTATAATGGACAAAGACCTTAGATTGAACAATAAATCAAGTATTAATAACTTACTTTTCGCCGATGATTTAGTCTTACTACACCATGATGAAGATCTGTTACAATTGGCTGCTTACAAACTAAATGCAATATGTAGCGATTATAATTTTAAAATTTCAATAAGTTAAACAAAAGTAATGGCATTTTGTGGAAGAAATACTCTGCGTGCAAAAATAGTAATTCGAGACGAAATTATTGAACAAGTATCCCACTTTAAATATTTAGGATGTGACATCAGCTATGGGTATGATAAAGATATTGAACACAAAACACATCAGTTTCAAGCTATTTGTGGTACAATAAATAGAACATTGAATAATAAAGCCCATAAACAAACAAAATTAAAATTTTATAAAACAATGGCTGTCCCTGTCCTTTTGTATGGGAGTGAATCTTGGATTACCACTACCAAACAAGAAAGTAAAATCCAAGCAGCCGAGATGAAATTTTTAAGAAGAGTAAAAGACTGCACTAGAATGGACCAGATAAGAAAGGAGGATATCCGTGAAGAACTGCAGATCTACTCCATAAAAGAAAATATATTTAACAACAAGTTACAGTGGAAAGAACATGTAGAAAGAATGGAAGAAAAGTACGGAGGGTTCTTTCCAATCTCTGATAACGATTTGCCAAGTAGATTGTGACGTTGGAGTGTGAGTCATCAGGACAGGAGCGTGCGAGGTGATCAAACCAGTCAGTGTGCTGCTTCTGTTACACTCGCACGCGTGTTGCTCTCATAATGCCTAAGAAGATAGACCCGTTTTGGGAAGGGTACATTACTGCTCTTTCCGACGCTAATGATAGTTATTCCGCGATTATTGAGGCTTGCAAAAACGTTATTTTATGGTATCAAAGTGTGGAATTAGCTTAGTGTTTAATAAAAAGGGAAAGGGTCGCTTGAGATTAATTCCAAAGGGGAAAAAAACGGGCAAATCCACGACCTGCTACTACCCGCACCCCAGATTTAATCAGAAAGGTCAAGGTCCTTATCTCTGGTGGTAACCCTGCCACACAAAGGGTGATTGCGAACAGATTGGGAATATCCCATAAAACTGTAAACATCATAATAAACAAAGATTTAAACATTGAGAAGCGCCACAAAAGAAGGGTTCATAATTTGTTGCCACGTCACAATGCCGAATGCCGCACCAACAGCAGGAAACTATGAAAAACACATGGTAGGAGAAAAATGGGAATTTTTGGTCACACTTGATGAAGCATATGTTTATCTAGGAGACTGCAACAAACTCCGGGCAATTTACTATAGAGAAAGGGGTGGGAAAAAAATCAAAAGTGGTATGCCGAATGCAGAGAACGTTTCTCCAATGGATTTATGGTCATCGCGGGATATTGTTACAATGAAAAACTGACCATTCGTAAAGTAGCTAAAAAGGCCAAAATCAACTTCCAGTACTACCAGGAAGACGTTCTCACCCCATTTACCCGACTGAAAACCCAGCTCTCTATGGTACAGACAAAAACCAAGTCTGGGTGCACCATGACAAGGCCTCCAGTCACACTTTGGGTTCAACCCTGACATTCCTGGAGAAATGGAGCAGGAAACTGGAATACATGCTATTCCATTCAGAAACATCCCAGTGAAGTCTCCTGATGCATCACCGATGGAATTTGAGTCTTTGGACTCAAATAAATAAAAATGAAATAAAACTTAATTTAAAATAAAATAATAAAGAAGACACGCACTGGGAAACAGGCGTCTTCGAACAATAGACGGTCTCTGGAAAGCATATAAAGAGGAGTGGGAACATCTAGACGTGGCTTGCTGCGTAAGAGTCTTCTGCAGCAGCAGAAACTCCGATGCCGAACCATAGCTCGGGTGAAGAGCATAAAAATCATTTGTTATGAGAGATCAGAAACAACCCTCCGTAGATTACCAAATAAAATCTTCCATTATTTTCCAAGAGAAAGAAGAGATGTCGGACGTCCTCGGAAGAGATGGTCTTAGATCTATTAGTGAAGACGGAACAGGCAAATCTTGCCTAAACCAGGGCATGAAGAAGAAGAAGAAGAAGAAGACATTAAGGAAAATGTTTGGCCCAATATGTGAGAGTGGAAACTGCTGAATTAGATATAATGATGAATTATATAAACTATATGGTGATGTTGATATCATTAAAACAATAAAGATGTCTAGAATTAGATGGCTGGGACATCTCTACAGGGAAGAGGGATGAGACACATGTCGTAAAGTCATATTGACAACTATAATTGGAAACCGAAGAGTTGGACGTATTAATATTAGATGGCTGGACAGCGTTGAACAGGACCTGAGGACACTCTGGGTGCACGAGGATGGAGAATGAAGGCGGAGAAGGGGGACGAATAGAGGCGCATTGTTGGGACTGTCATGGCCTGCAACGTGCTGTAGAACCAATAATGATGATGATGTATTATGTACTTTTTTATAAAATAGAAGATCTTAGTAGTAATGGTTGGCAATAATAAAACCAATGTGAAACGCTATACGATTGATAACGACAGTAACTAATATACTGAATCAGAGCAGACATAAAATTGTTTGGAGGATGAGATGCGTGACACTGTGAACAGAGCTACTGATTATAATTTGATAGAGGATGTCTGTTTAAACAAACGCATCACTATGAATCCAGTCTTGAATATTAATGGTGTCAGGTTTACAAGGGATGCATATTTGTATTTGGGGAACATGAAGAGATCTCATCCCTTCAGATGTTGGGCACAAATAATGGGATTTACAAGCGAGTGCTTGGCAGGCTTAGATAGATTCACACTATGACAAGTGACTGCATCCCCTTTCAACTGTTTTCAGCATAATATCGCGAGTACTTTAAAGATCGAAAATATTGCAGTAATATTAATATTAACATTAATAAATTACACTGTCAACTTTCATAAGATTCATTATGTGTTCCGTTGAGGTATTATTCAAAATTAAAATATTCAATAATTTTATATTTTAATTTTTAATTACACTGGTCAACTTTATTTTTGTATAATGAGTAATAATAGTTGTACTTAATGTAGTTTGTATCGTATTTTCAAATATGTATTCGAAATTTATCCACCACCCACAGTTTTTTATTTGAATTTCAATTAATGGGTTTAAATAATTATTTTTTTAATGACGGTTTTTCGTCCATTTGTCCATTGTAAAATAAAACCAAACGAGCTTACTCAAATGGTTTGAGCTATGGAAAAGAGATATCAAGTCAAATAGAATCTTAGTATGCTGGCCGATTATTGTTGGACCATCAAGAGGGATACTCCACAGGCGAAATATAACAGAAAATCGTCATTTCTTACTTTCTAGGTGAGTCCGAATGTTCGAATATTGTGTAGTTACAAATGTAGAAAATAATAAAGTGTTTGAAATTATAAATGCCTGTGTCTCAGAAACGTACGTGATAGAGAAACACCGATATCATATTTGAATGCAGGAGAAAACATACTATCAGAATCGCATATTTTTCTTTGTGAGACAAAAAAACAGTTTATTTTTTGTTGCTCAGTGTTATTTATTTATACACATATTTTCAACGTTTACTCATCTTACTGAGTCTAAAGATTTATTTTTCTTCTCCACTCTTTCCTATCCATCCACTTCATGTCTTCCAGTCCTCTTGTTCTCATTCCAGTTCTTAATTATTGCATCCATGGATTTCAAGTAGGCCTACTTCTCTTCTTCCTAGTAGACACCATTCAAACGTTCTTCTCGGTAACTTTTCTTATTGCATTCGTAGTAGGTGCCCATACCAATTTATTTTCTTATATATAATCTACGTTAGAATACTTAATGCTCTTTTTTTCTCGTATAACTTAATTTCTTATTTTTTCCATTTTTGAAAATATTGCTGCTGTCCTCAAGAAATCCATTTCCATCGACATAAGTTTTTGTTCTAAGTTTTTGTTGAATTTCCACGCTTCAGCTCCATATGTGACAGTACCTCTCACTTTCGAATTATATATTTGTAATTTATTTTTCTTGGTTATATGTTCTGTTCCATAGGACACCGTTTAACATTGCTCTACCTTTATTTGTTCAGTTCGTATTCTCACTTCCTTGCCTATCCTCTTTATCTAACTTTACCCGCAAACACTCAAATTCTTCACGTCCTATAATGTATCCCTTCTGGACTTCTAATATTAAATCTTCGGTTTCTATTCCACATCCCATATGAAATGTTTTTGAGAATTTATTTTGAACCCCAATTATTCTAATATCGAATAATAATAATAATAATAATAATAAATAATAATAATAATAATAATAATAATAATAAAAATAATAATAATATCATTTAAATAAAGAGAATAATTAGTCTGCATGCTTAACACTAAAACATAACTAAAAATAAAATATATTCCTTAAAAAATAGCCGTGATAATTATATTATAAGGACCTTATTGAATACTTCAATAATAAAATTAAAATAATCTGATAGTTATAGAAGTGGGTTAGGCCTATCTAAGAAGATAAGTTACAAGAAGGAAAAAAAAATACTGCGATGAGATAAAATGAAAGTTTGTGGATGCATTTCAAATTATATCAGTAATAACATAAATGAAACCTACAAGGAAAGTACGCGCTCCGTATATCACGGATTTTGAATGAAATTTTGTGAAATGAAAGCATATGAACTATAGCCTATTTTAAAGTCATACTGTATTTGGTTTATTGGCCAGTAACGACTATTTTTCAAAATACAGATTATTTACTTTACATTACCATTTCATTCCTTTGAAAGAAGCATTTTACTTCATGTTGATTTAACTTATACAAACTGTTACGATAAATTCTGGTATTTCATATTAACGCAATCGGGGTTCGAGTTCTAGTCAGCACACGTTTTATAGCGTAATTATTTATTATTATTAATATTACTATTATTACTTTTGTCGTATATGGTTAATTCGACCTATATTCGTCATATTGTTTTTTTATCATTGTTCATTTACTCCATAAGACGTGGGGCTGGTCCATCGTTATAACAGCCAATCTGGAGGGCATTAAGTTCGAAAAGGTGTTCTACAAGTTATTGAAGAAAGATTACTAAAATTATTTGGCCACGTAATGAATAAGTCAGATGGCAGTATATTAGATATTACATTTTAAAGCGGAGGACAAGAGTAGAAAGGGAAACCGAAAGAAAAATGGGTTCAAAGAGAGCATATGAGTATGGTGTCGAGAGGATTAACAGAGTGTGATGCAGAGAATAGGCATGTAAGGGGAAACAAATTACAATGGGTTGTAAGAAAGCTACTTTATTGTAGAGAAATTCCTAATACAAATTATTATTGCATTTATTGTTATCGCCATTAATGTAATTGTAGTCAGTCCTGAAGAAAATACTATATGTCTATTGAAATCCATAGGAGTGTGTATATTTCTGAACACTGCATGAACCTATATTATTATATAAATGTTGAACTTGAGTTTTATCGACGTATGGAGTTCCAAAGATAACAAAGTAATGTCTTCTTAATTAATATTCCTGAATAAATTAAAAGGGTTTAGTTTATATTGCTAATTGGAAAGCTCTGGTAGTGCTATCGTTGAGTAAAATCTAAGCTGCGTATCCTTTCTAACTTTATTCCTCAGTGTTCTCCTGATTGTTTCACAAATTTGGATATAAGAGACGACAACCTTCTAAGGGAAAGGGATCCAACAGAAAACCTCTGGTTCTCCAGGTAGGGGGTTGTGCGTCGGGCTGGAATCTCACCACATAAAAATATCTATCTCAGCAATCTCACATGATTAATCATGACGAAATTATTTTCAATTATTGCATTTAACAATTTTTAAGATTATTCCCGTACGTTTGGTACAAATCATGAGAGAATAATCTGGTAGGCCGGACCCGGAAAACTACCTACAGCTCTCAGAACAGTGTAAAGCAGACTTCATTCCATTCTTCATCCATAAAATACTGTGATATGGCAATGGATCTTCCAAGTTGCGTTGAGAACATTCATTCAAGATTAATTGATCCAATTATTTTAACTCCATCCATAGTAATTATGCCTGAAGGCAGGTCCTTCACTGCAATCATAACATTTTCATGCTATGCTTGCGGCTTTACTAGGGAATTGTAGGTGTGGTAGCTTCCCGTTGCTTTCCACACCGGTGAAGGATGATGATGATGACCATATGATTTCGGGGACAGTTTGGGCCTTAAAGTTTTCCTGACGTTTGTCTTACAGGTGAGGCAAAACCCCGATAAAAACCTCACTCAGCAAAACTGCCCCGACCGGGGATCGAACTCGGGCCCGCTGCGTAACAAGGCAGCACGCTACCTCGGGACCACAGCGGTGGACTTCATTTTAACTAAAATACCAAATTATATTAAGGATAACAGTTTAATTTCAATTCGCTGAGGGCAGTCTACACGCCCAGTTCGAATAAAGAACTAACGACTAAAGGTTACAACCTGTGACGCGACTTTTTCTTTCCCCCATAAACTCCTGTCAAATTGTATTCTTAGGGCTTCATTTTCCTAATGTTTTCCCATCATTTATAATTATTTTTACATGTTTTCTAACGGTTTTTAATTTTTTACGCTATTGAATACATGAAGACGTGACAGCCATATTGATTTTAACGATTATTCTGTGTTCCAGTGCAGCCAACACAGAGTCTATACTAATTAACTTACACTAAATAAATCAGCGTGAATTCTTTCACAGGTTATAGAGTACTTGAATCGTGTTAGGTTAACTTTTAAGTTGATCTTTCACAGGTTAGAGTATTTAAATTGCGATAGATTAGATTTTAGGTTAGTTGACAATGCGAGTTCAAATATCATGTATATGTTGGCTGCATCCTGTGATTCCATAGTGTAAACCTCTGCCTGTTGGTGCATGCGCATGGTGTATGATTGGAACTTAGAAACATTTTTCGCATCACCTTAGATTAAGTTTCAACTAGCTGCACTCTGTAAAAGTATGATGAATTAAATCATGAAATCACGCTAGATAATAAATAGGGACAAGAGCAGACCTGGGGATATGGACATTAAGCCCGAGGAAACCCAGGGGGATGGTGGTGGGACACTTAAATAAAACAAATCACATGTTGTAAATTATTCCGAACTAACTGAAGTATTTTTTCTTCTTCTTCATTCAACGATTAAACCTTTTTGGTTTATTCCGGCTCCAAGTATTATAGCTGCTGTGTCCATCTCTTTCGTGGGCGTCCCCGATTTCTTTTTCCTCCTCTTGGTTGATAGTTCAGACTTTTCCTAGGCAATCTGTTGGTATCCATTCTGCAGACATATTCATACCATTTTCTCCTATAATTTTCTATTTTAACTGTCAAACTAAATATTTGTAGTTCTTTACGGACATCTACACTTCGTTTTTTATCCATTAAAGTATATCCAGCCACAAATCGTAAATATTTCATTTCTGCTGCTTCTATTCTTTTAATTGACTGTTTATTTGAAATCCATATTTCTGAGCCATACAATATTGCAGGTACAGCCAATACTTTATAACATTTTAAATGTGTTTCTTTTCTTAGTTTCTTTCCCAGTGTTCTTTTATGGGTGCCACATAAATATTGAAACATTTGTAATGTATTATGTATGTGTCAACCGCTGTGGTCTCGAGGTAAAGTGCTGCCTTGTCACGCAGCGGGCCCGGGTTCGATCCCCGGTCGGGGCAATTTTTCTGGGTGAGGTTTTTCCTCACCTGTAAGACAAATGTCAGGAAAACTTTAAGGCCCAAACGGTCCCCGAAATCATATGGCCATCATTATCATCACCATCATCCTTCACCGGTGTGGAAAGCAACGGGAAGCTACCACACCTACAATTCCCTAGCATAAAAATGCTATGACTGCAGTGAAGGACCTGCCCTCGGGCAGAATTACTATTGATGGATTGTTTATGTCTTTTTCTCTATCATATCCTAAAGATATTGTTTTAAGAATACTGTTTTACTTTCTATAAAACTAAGAAACGGAACTCCTATACGTTTATGTCTTCTCTAAAAAAATCATAGGCCTACATATATATTTTTTACTCTTGTAAAATCTATCAATGGACTGTGTTTAAACCCGCAAAACTCGGGTGAAGATGAGCACATAGCAGTTTACCAGACTACCTGATTATTCAGTTGCATGTCTAAAGTTTTGTTAGAAAATAGCTTTTAAACAGTTCACTGCTCGTGGTTGTAATATTGAATATTCAATGATCCAGTAGGCCATGGACAAAGTTACGTTAGATAAGTTAGAATAGAAATTGTGTTTGGTAAAACAGAAGAGGATCGTGAACAGTTGATTGTGAGAGGATTGCAGTTGCTCTTTATGACGAGGTTGTGAACTGAATAAAGAAATGCGCGACATGGAAACCGCTTGCTCCGGGATCTGGGGGTGGTTGTTCTGATCTTAAATCTGGGTCACAGTGAATGGCGCTTCCAGCTCTGGGACTTGCTCATCACCCAAAACAAACGCGTCTTTCTCCTCCTACATTCACAAGGTATTCATTGTCACTAGAGGTCATATGATATCGATTCGATATCATGCATTCAATGCATTTAGATATCAAACTCTAGATATGTTTTATCTTTATCCAAGCTTTGTCACTTTAAATTATATTTTTGTGTACAAAGTATTACATTTTGACATTTCGTTTCGATTGTTAAAAAAAATTAGCCTTAATCTCTCAGTAGTCTAAAAGTCTCCTAAGGCATGTAATGGATCACTTTATTTACATATTACTGAACTATACAGGGTGTTTCTAAATTAGACCGACAAATTTTGAGACCCGATAGATTACCTTCATTGAGAATATTTTATTAAGGAACGTGTGGGCTGAGACGCTTCGTTTCAGTGTTAGAGGGACTTACAGGAAGGAATGAAGGAAATGGGTAAACACTCTTTTCAGTCCAAAAATCATTAGGCGTACTACTATCGCTTTGTTTATTTACTTCCGGAGCTCAGTAGCATTCGCAAAACATTATAGCAAGTTTGTTTACATGCATTGGTACGATCTGTAGGATAGGTAGGGTGGGCCTACTGCCTGGCCGACATGCCCGCCTGACCTGACCTGTCTAGATTTATATTTGTGGGGCTACATGAAGGAAATGGTTTATTAAACCGATATTGACTCTGAAGAAGATCTTGTAGCACGTATTGTCAGCGCAGCAACTGAAATAAGGGAAGTTCCTAGCATATTTGGAAGGGTATTTCTCGAGCCAAGCAACTTCTGCTAAACTATTACATCAACATATGGAATGCAACATATACCAACTCCGAGGTATCATTTCACACCAAACAGTTCATCCCTTCTATTCACCACCGGCTCTCTATATCCCTATGGCAAAACTTCATCCTTACACAATTTCTAACCAACCACGGACGCTTCCGCACATATCTTCACAGGATCAAAAAGTCACCATCTCCCCTATGCAACTGCCCCGAAAGTCCACCACAGACAGCAATACATCTTCTGACAGAATGCTCACTGTACTCAAGAGACCGGCCTCCTGTTCTAACAACCCAAACACTACCTCAGATACTACAGCTCCACATCAACACCGTCACAGTGACGAACTTCATCAGCAAGATCTTCCGGTCACTTCAAGAATAAACTCTTGAACAATCAAACTGCAGCAAAACAATATGTAAATGTATGTAAATAACTGTAAATATCCCGTGATATGCCCATGGTGAAACACGGGTTGAAATTATAATGTAATAAAAAAGAGGGTAATACAAAGTATGGCACGTAGATGCTCATTTGTCTGGATGCCAATGGACGTGTGTTCCAGCACTTGTGTTTGGACAATAAACTGGACCCATCCGCACAATGCAACACTGGAGTGTTTATTTTTAGAATTAAGTACGTTTTGTTTCTGCTTGTCTGTAAAGTATTTGGATTAACACACAAAATTATGTGACACAGAATGACTTGATATTTGCCTTCTATCAATTCCTCTAAGACCCCTCTAGCACTGAAACGAAGCGTCATAGCCTATAGGTTGCTTAACAAAATATGCTTCAATGAAGATTAACTATCTGCTTCCAAAGTTTGTCGGTCTAATTTAGAAACACTGCATATGATAGAAATACTGTACAATAATATTAATTAACAAGTATCCTACATACAATATCACAAATGGGAAACTAGATACTAGTATTATATTTAAATTTCAATTCCTTATATTAAACTCGGTCCACCGCTGTGGTCTCGAGATAGCGTGCTGCCTTGTCACGCAGCGGGCCCGGGTTCGATCCAAGGTCGGGGCAGTTTTTCTGGGTGAGGTTTTTATCGGGGTTTTCCTCACCTGTAAGACAAATGTTAGGAAAACGTTAAGGCCCAAACGGTCCCCGAAATCATATGACCATCATCCTTATCATTATCAGCCTTACCATTATCATAATTATCATCATCCTTCACCGGTGTGGAAAGCAACGGGAAGCTACCACACCTACACAATTCCCTAGTAAAGCTGCAAGCATAGCATGAAAATGCTATGATTGCAGTGAAGGACCTGCCTTCGGGCAGAATTACTATGGATGGATATTAAAATCATACAAGAATGGGATAAATTAAAAAAATAAGTACCGGTAGTATTTTTTTAACTATATAAATGTAATATGGTTTATTATTACCCGGGATACACGTTAAATTATTTTTTTGCGCGATAGTGTGTTTTGTCGTACTTACCAGTAATGGCATTCAACTTCCTACATTTCGGGGTTGCCAAATTAAATAACTATACTGTAATATTACATTTACACCCTCGTGCGGGAAGTAAAACCACTGCCTTCTATGTATACTACGTACAATGTATTTACAAAAAATATACAAAAGGTAGTGGTTAATATACATTATACGAAACAAATCACTGCATTTTAAATTAACTGAACTTTATTTGAAACAATTTAAAGCAATTAACACGTACTTGCGGCCACGTTATCAATAATTGTTCTCAAGGCCTCCTGTAGTTTCAACTATTAACATTGCCCACATTGTTAACGTTAGTCAATTGTTTATAATGAACGCAAATATTTCCAACAAAGATGTCATTTTCACGTAGACTTTCACGGCCGGAGTTGCTATGATGATCTTGAAGAATATTTTCGGACTGTAGGCCGTGGTCGTGAGGCTTGTAGTTCCCCGACGTTTCGCCAGAGACTGCGTCTGGCATCCTCAAGGATTGTCTTGAGGATGCCAGACGTAGTCTGGCGAAACGTCGGGGAACTACAAGCCTCGCGACCACGGCCTACAGATCTTGGGGATGCCAGACGCAGTCTCTGGCGAAACGTCGGGGAACTACAAGCCTCACGACCACGGCCTACAGCCCGAAAATCTTCTTCAAGATCATCATAAAGATGTCATTATTTTACTATTATTTATTATTTTGAAAACACCATCGCGCAAAAAATAATGTACAATGCACGTTTGTGAAGTGTTTCACAGAATCGAGGAAATTAAAAACCTCGATTTTTCCTCGATTCTGTAAAAACCACTTCCCAACCTCGCATCGTAGTATACTATTTACTATGCTTTATGGTGGACTACGAGACCTTTTATGTTAAATTATAGTGATTGAAATATTTGAAGAATATATGATAATAATAATAACAACAATAAAATATAAGACGATTTAGCTCTTCTGGCACTTTCCGAAAATGATTTGCAACGATCAATTTATAATTTACAAAAAATAGGTGCCAAATTTAATATGGAAATATCAATTAACAAAACTAAAAGTATGGCATTTCATGGGAAGGACCCCATACAAAGTAAAATCCGTCTCCAGAATAAAATTTTAGACAGATCTAATCAATTTAAATACCTTGGATATTATCTCTCTATCTGGGATGAAAAAGATATCTTTGAAAAAGTTACTAGTTATAATAAAAGTTTAGGAATTATTAATCAAGTTATGAAACCATCCCTTGTACAAAAAAAAACAGATTACGTTTATATAACACTTTGGCTAGACCAGTGTTGACCTATGGTAGTGAAGCATGGACACTAAAAAGACAACATGAAAGCAGAATAACGGCTTGTTAAATGAGATTCATGCGCAGGACAGCGGGTTACACCAGATGGGATCGGAAAAGGAACACCGATATCTTAAAAGAATTGAAGACTACGCCAATTTTGGAATATATTAAACAGTACCAACTAAATTGGAAACACCATCTTGAAAGAATGAGTTCAAATCGGATCCCCAAAGCTGTTTATAATTATATACCAAGAGGACGAAGATCACTGGGCCGTCCTATGAAACGCTGGAGGGAAAATTTTCTATAGGATCGTAACAGGCCTTGGCCTAATACTTGGAAGGAAGAAGAAGAAGAATGTAAAATATAATAATACTAATCAACATCTACAGTGGCGTAACAGACCAATGTTGGGTCATAGCCACTCCTTTGTTAGGAGTTACTAGACCAATTTATATTAGTTACTCTTATTTCCCTAAAGATGTTATTACTATTATTCCGTCAACATAACGACGCAATGATATATCTAGTAGGGAACTAAGGTGTTATTAGTATGAAGGAGATGGGTAAATTTTGCTTAGTGACCTCTTTATTCAGGCTAAAGGATATTTTACGAGGTAGAAAATTTTCAGACTCGGGACCCACGGCTTACAGTCCCTCCTGGATGACTTTTTCTTTGGATTTTTGCATTCTAAAAAATTGATAGACCCAGGCCAGGGTTGAACCCGCGACCCTGATGACCAGAGGCAAGGAACATAACCACTAGTTCATCGCGGCCAACAACAATGATGATGATGATTATGATAATATAATTATTATTTTATGTTCATTTTACACAAATTTTCTGAGCTTAAAGTTTTATTTTGCCGGACATTGGCAACTTTTAAAAGAAATCTAAATTTATATTTGCTCTAAACTCGACTTCATTATTATCCAGTGTAAGATATGTATATTAATTGGTGTTTCCCGTATAATGTATCATATTTATATTATTATTACTATTATTATTATTGTTATAGTATCATTATTGTTATTACCCTATAAAATGTTGTTTGTACATGACATTTACATTGCTACATTTATTGTATCTTTAACTGTTTATAATTAGTATAGTGTATATCTATATTTGTCGAATATTTATTTGTATATGACATTTACATTGCTACATTTATTGTATCTTTAACTGTTTATAATTAGTATAGTGTATATCTATATTTGTCGAATATTTATTTGTATAACTAAGATTACATAACGTCACATCAAAAGCTGCTCTAAAATACGGAAGTGAAATTTGGATTTTAAATAAAAGAAACTCTCATAAACTTCAAGTAAGCCAAATGCGCTTCTTACGATCATTGTTAGGAGTTAATAGACTGGATCACCAAAGGAACACTACTATCAGAGGAAAACTAGGAGTAGCAAGTTTAAATGAAGATATCCAAAGATACCAACAAGAATGGAAAAATCATCTGAGAAGAATGGCAAGAAATAGACTTCCAAAATTGGCATTCCAATATACCCCAACTGGACATAGGGACCAAGGAAGACCAAAACATCGGTGGAAAGATCAAGACCATCTTCGCTAGGTTTACCGTACAGGCCACATGGCCTAAAACGAATTTGTTCATGATGATGATGATGATTATTTGTATTTGTGCTGGTTGAGTGGAAGAGAGGGCCTTATGGCCTTAACTCTGCCAGAATAAATAAAGTATTATTATTATTATTATTATTATTATTATTATTATATCTACTCGTCCCTATCCTTCCACTACATGTCCTACAGTCCTCTTGTTCTCATTCCAGTTCTTGTATCTTGCATCGACGAGTTTCGAGGTCTTCCTTTCTTTCATCTTCTAGGTGTATACCATTTCAATGTTTTTCTGGGTAACCTTTATTTTCGCATTCTTCGTACATACCCATACCAACTTAATTGCTTGTATCATATATAATCTACTATTTTATGTTTTATATCCATACCAATTTAATAGCTTGTATCTTATACAATTTACCATTGTATATTTAATATCCATTTTTCTTGTATTACTTTATAATAAATAATAATAATAATAATAATAATAATAATAATAATAATAATCCATCCATAGTAATTCTGCCCGAAGGCAGTTCCTTCACTGCAATCATACCATTTTCATGCTATGCTTGCAGCTTTACTAGGGAATTGTGTAGGTGTGGTAGCTTCCCGTTGCTTTCCACACCGGTGAAGGATGATGATGATAATGATAATGGTAAGGATGATAATGATAAGGATGATGACCATATGAATTCGGGGACCGTTTGGGCCTTAAAGTTTTCCTGACATTTGTCTTACAGGTGAGGAAAACCCCGATAAAAACCTCACCCAGAAAAACTGCCCCGACCGGGGATCGAACCCGGGCCCTCTGCGTGACAAGGCAGCACGCTACCTCGAGACCACAGCGGTGGACATAATAATAATAATAATAATAATAATAATAATAATAATAATGTCCACCGCTGTGGTCTCGGGGTAGCGTGCTGCCTTGCCACGCAGCGGGCCCGGGTTCGATCCCCGGTCGGGACAGTTTTTTCTGGGTAAGGTTTTTATCGGGGTTTTTCCTCATCTGTAAGACAAATGTCAGGAAAACTTTAAGGCCCAAACGGTCCCGAAATCATTATGGCCATCACAATCATCATCATTCATATTCATCTTAGGTTAAGCTTAGGATTAGGGATTCTCCTGGCGCACCATTATCATCATCATCACCCATCATATCATCGGGGCAACGTAACTCCGCCTTCCAGGCGCCCCAACCTCAGAAGTGGGTTACAAGTACGCCATGTCAGGAGAGAAACCAGGAATGTCGAAAAGACAAACCTGGGGCGTTTGAAAAAAAAGAAAAATAATAATAATAAAAACATTATTACTATTATTATTATTATTATTATTATTATTATTATTATTATTATTATATTATTATTATTATTATTATTAATTTATTTTACCAACAAAGTTAGTATAAAGGTCTTCACTTACAATTCTCCAGAAACAAATTACAAAATAAATACTAGGAATTAAGAATAAGCTTCATAAATAATATAATAAAACTTAGTATGTAATATAAAGACAATAATGAAAGATCATGTAAAAGTATAAGAAATTAGCTTAATGAACGTCGCATTTGTATGTTATACATCTGGAATTTGAATCAATTTTGTAATTTTAAAAAAAAGTTCTTTTTTCTCAGGTAAATGAATTTAGACATTTATTTTCTTCTCTGCTATAGCTTCCTCATTTAAGAATGATTATAACTTATTTGGTAACAATGCCTATATTTTCTGTTCATTTAGACATTTTGCTACCTTCATTCTGGAACAGCCATTATATAGCAATGCTTTACAGAAGTTAAAAATTCCAACACATTACTTTCGAATAAACTTTCTCAAACTAAAATATCCAACACAAATACCCATCGCTTGGATCTCTCAATAGACACCGAAACTCGTTCAAAGAGAATCATTACTACTTTCATCTATAATGAGGGAAGTGTGCTTAAAATGATCTCAATAGGTTAGTGGGTCCGGACGGTTTTCTCAGTAGTTAGGATAAAATATATGTGAATACAGAAGCAAGCTGAGTGTTTGAAGATTCTTGATACAACTGTCCGTATTGGAGTTTATACCATGTCTGATCCGTGTCCACTTGACTGTATGCATCTACTTTCACATGTAACAAATCCTCTTCCAAAACCTACATATCGATTCTTTGTGTCGAGATAAAACTCTATGTAAGTGATCTTATAAGACATTCAAAAAACCCACAACATTCTTTTATCCATACAAAGGACAAAGTAGATTTACAATTTTCCGATAATTTTCGGTAACATCAATAGAAACAATTTCAAATAAAATATAATAGGTGTATTATTAAATAAATACTTGAACTTTTATAGGAAGAAATCACTGTGAGGTTTAATTTAAGATAAAATTAAATGCTTCATACCTCTCCTTTAATCCAGTCTTTTAAGTAGACCGCGGTTTCAAATCCTTGGTGGATTCATCTTCAGTACCCTCTCGATTAGTCTACCCAGAAGACTGGACATGAGGTGAGGTATGAAGCATTTAATTTTATCTTAGATAAATAATTATTTTTAGATTATTGGCTTGATATTTATGTTCACAGAACATAAAACATTGGAAATAATGAAGGCAAGAGGGTACCCGGCTCAACGTATAGAAGGAAAAAAAAAGTCTTTATAATGACACGAAGATTATCCTTAATTTAGATAATTATTCCAGAGAAGAAATTATAATAAACCAATGAGTTCGACAAGGGGGTACATTATCACTTCATCATCATCATCATCACCCACAACAAGGAATAGGCCCAATGGCCTGTTCCGATCTCATTATAGGTCGAATTGGTCCTTCCATCTCTTCAATGGTCTTCCCAACATTCTTCTCCCTTTTGGTTTATAATTATACAGTATTATACAAAACAATGGCAGTGCCTATTATTACTTATGGATCCGAAGCATGGACAGTGACAACACAAAAATCTACAAGGATACAAGCTGCTGAAATGAGATTCCTCAGACCAATAGCAGGATATCAAAGAACAGACAAAAAACATAACACAGAAATAAGACAACTAAAAATAGAGGAATTAAACTCAACAATAGTGAAATACAGAACAAACTGGAAAGAACACTTGGCAAGGATGACTGAGAATAGAATACCAAAAGCAGCATACAACTATTTACCACGAGGAAGAAGTTTGGGAAGACCATGGAAAAGATGGAAAAAGCAGCAATTTGGAGCCGGAACAGGCTAATAAATAAGCCTAAACCGTGAAGAAGATGAAGAATTATACAGTCTTCTTGGTAAGCGCTGTTCATTTATTCGTAATGCATGCTGAAGATAAGCATTTTGATAATATTTTATTCTTTGACAGAGATTAAATATATTAAGTTCTGTTCTTATATCTTCATTTTTCTTTTATCGGTCCTTTGGTATCCTGCTATTGCTCTCAACATATTCACTTCAGCAGCCTCTATTTGTTTACTATCTGCCTTTGTTAATGTCTTACATTTTTTAATATATATTTTGACGAGTTTATACGAAAATGGAAAAAATCAAGTCCAATAGAAATACAAATTAATAAGGAAATGTATATAAATATTTTAATGTATGCAGACGATCTGGTAATTATACAGAAGTCAGAGGATGATTTCCAAAGAGCTATTTACACGTTGAATCAATTAGGACTCTATTATAATCTCAAAGTCTCAACTTCAAAAAATTAAAATTATGGCTTTTCTTGGCAAAGTGCCAGTCAGAGCAAAAATAGTAATCAATCATGAAATAATAGAAGAGATAGCACACTTTAACTATCTTGGTTCAGACATAACATATAGCTAGGATTGGGATATATATATTAAATTAAACCGATATCAAATGATATGTGGCACCATAAGATGAACCCTCCGAAAGACTCGAAGAGAAACTCAGCTCAGGTTTTATAAAATTATGGCTGTTCCTGTTCGTTTATATGGATCTGAATTTTGGGTACTTACAAAAAAAAGATATCTCACACATCAAGCAACTGAAATGAGATGTTTAAGATCCGTAAAAGGATGTACACGCATGGATAAATTACACAATGAATCAATAAGAAATGAACTGGAGATATTTTCAATACTTGATAAACTAGAAGAGCACAAATACCGATGGAAAGAACATGGACAATACAAGATTATCCAACACGATCAACACCTACAAACCACATGGAAAAAGATGTTTGGGACGGGCAAGGAAACGATGGACTTGAGACCTAATCCTGGAAAGGAAGAAGAAGAAGAATAAGAAGAACATAAAACATAAATTATTAAAAAAACATTTTATTAGACTGTGTTGTAATTATATAAATTGCCCTTAAGAGTAATTATCTAATCTACTCCAAGAAAAGATTATCCATCCATAACCGTAGATTGATCTGTCACATTATAGGTTGACCTACGTTTACGTGGCAAAAGCCATGCGGGCCTTACAGTGACACCACCTATCGGAAAAGGATCACACATACTTTTTTTACCATGTAAGGACATGAAGGGCATCCCCGAGTGAGTGATCAGCTCAATGTTAGGGCCTCCTCCGAGACAACACAACATTAAGACGAAACGCACCATTCACATACACATATATACTAAACGTAGCGAATATTACAGCTATCATTGTTACGTGTCACGCATAGCTACGTTTGAGTTGCGCGGGCGAGTCGCCTACGGCGAATTAGATTACCCGCACATGCGGCAGAATTATCTGGAGTGTGTTGCCACATGGTTCTAGCGGTATCTCTCCTCTTTGGAGAAAGATCTAGCTAAATTTATAGGTTATGGAACTCGTATGATAAAGTAGATTATTTTAAGTCTGGTATGGAGAATATTCTAATGCACTCGAAAATCCGAAAAAATGCACGAATTTTCCGAAAAATGGCTTAAAAAATCGAAAATTGGCAGAGAATTCTGGGAATCGAACTGCTAGAAGCTGTTTCTCGAAATTTCCTCGCGCCTTATAAAAAGTGCGTACGCAGGAGACCGCAGTGAGTCTGCGTTAGCGAGGTTAGTGGTGAACTGTGTGACGATAAGTTGTGGATAAATTAATTATCAGTGAGTGGAAAATTGTTCTGAGATAACAATTTAAAAATTATTAGTGAGTTGTATCTGTGAACAGTAGTTTGTTGATAATTGAACTAAATATAGTGATGGGTGAAATATTTAATAAATTCATTGTGCTTAATATACGGCTAAATAACCTAGAAGGAAAATTAAGGCTATAGTGTCACAATATTTTTTTCCTATAAATCTCGGGGCTGTGACTGATGAACATGGTGACAGGTTCCATAAGGACATATCAACGATGAAATCCAGGTACCAGGGTTAATATGGCCCGAATATGATTGGGTGATTTCTGCTGGTTTCAATAGCGAACAACTACATTCCAACATAAGCGAAAAAGTAAAGGCCCTAAGCACTTGATAGATGTTTTAGTGCTTACAACTAACTGTAAGTTTATATATTCTTCTAGATTTATTTAAAGTAATGTAATTTAACAAAAACAAATATATGTATATTTGTTTTGTAAGCCCATGTTTTCCCTTTACAGAGATTTAGTTGCTCTTCCCCTACAGGGAGGTATTTGAACCATATTAATTTAGTTACACTTGTTTTCGTATAGATGTCATTTTGAGTGGTCCGTGGTCAGCGTTCCGCTTCATACTGACATCTAGGAAACCAAGGTAGTACTAGGACGGGAAAATTCGATAAATTTTGCTTAGAGGCCTTTTCATTCAGGCTTAAGGATTTTTTACGAGCCTGAAAATCTTCAGACTCGGGACCCACGGCTTAAAGTCCCTCCCGGAGGACTTGCTCCTAAAAAATCCATCGACCCCGGCCGGGTTTGAACCCGCGATCCTTGGGACCAGAGGCAAGGAGCATAACCACTAGTCCACCGCGGCCGATTATATATATATATATATATATATATAAATAAAAGATAAACTCAATTTAAACCCCTGACTTTACGATAAATTACTATAACTGTATAACTATTAAACAGTAAGATTTCCGATTATTTTTAGAGTCCCATAACTCTAAAATCTGACATGCTAAGATAAATCGGGTTACAGATCTGGAATGAGTGCATCGCTTTCAGTACAAAACAGCCAGAATTTTCTCCGTAGGAGACAAAAAGTATTTTTTGTAAACCAGTGTAATGATTACGATGGCCAGATGATGTTCTGGGACCATTTGGACCTTAGCGTTTCCTGACATGTGTCTTAACAATGAGGAAGAAAGCCGAAAAAAACCATCACCCAGGAAACTTGTCTCCACCGGGGTACAAACATATATAATTTGTTTTTGCAGTGTGCATGCATTATTTAGGTAGTACATTTTAGGGTGACTACATGCACAATGGACTAGAAATGTTCCCAGAGCAAAAAATCTTAATAGTTAACGCCAGGAGGAAGAGGAGGCAGGGATAATGGTCGTTGTTATCAATCTTATAATACATAATTATTAACGCAGAAAATAACTTCCGAACACGTGGATTAGAGAAGAGAGCCTCTTCCTCTGTAAATGGGGGTTGAACCCATTCGCTTGACTTAGCTTACTTTTCCTCTATAATTACGTTTTAGTGTATGATTACAGGAATATATATATATATATATATATATATATATATATATATATATATAAGTTTTGTTGCATACTGCCTACTCTATAACTATTGGAAACCTTTTCGAAACACCTTGTATATCTAAATTCTCCTATAGCTCAAGTAATCTGTTTTCTTAACACTACTTCTGAATTTATCATCGATATACTGGCTCAATCAGCCTATGATGTCTAGGGGTTAAGTTTCTTTGCCTCTGATACTGGGGTTCGAATTTAACGCGACCAAGGTCGGTGGGTTTTTATAGGGATTTCCCTACAGTACAGTAGTTTTCCTACAACCAATTGTAAATTTTACTCCTCCTTATATCTCTGCCTCGTTCTGTTATTCCTCTTCACACCATTCTTCTATGCACTCCTTGAACCCACTATTTATTGGTCTCCCATTTTTATGTTGTCTCCCATTTTTTATGTTGCCATACGCTTCAAAATTTAATATCATCTTAGGTATCCTGCCATCTGACATCCTCTTTACGTAGCCAAAGAATCTCAGTCGTCTTTCTTCAATAACGTCTAGAACATATTTTTTAAACATTAATTATTTCTTTGATTTCAGCTTTTCTAATTCAGCTCTTCTTGAATTTCTAGAAGCCCTCCTCCATGAATCCATCTCTGTCACCAGTAGTTTATGTGCTTGCTCTCTGCTTAATGTCCATTCGCCTCAAAAGACAAGGCACACTCGTCGGCAGTCAAATGGCCTTGACCTCAGAAGACGAGGTATACTCGCTTAATTCTGCTTTTATACATTTTGCAATATTTTGTACATCCCTCGGCAGGATAATCTATTGTTAACATTTATGAATAATAGAGGAATGCGTTTTGGCCTTCACCCTTATTGTGATCCTAAATACCGTTATATTTTGCTTGTTTGAATGCCTGAAAATAATATAATTTACGATAACTTAAATCCGGTTTCTGGGGAAATGCATTGAACATTTAAACCCGAAGCGAATGCATTAATATCCACGTTTCCGCAACATACAATAGTGTACTTTACTCTCCGCCAATCAACTAAAACTAATACTTTAATTTTGTTCAGAATGTTTCTACTCCACAGCATCGAGTTTAACAATACAATTGTTTTCCTTCTGTGACGTATTATTATATTTTTGGGGGAAGGTTGAAAAGTCAAAGGAAATTCTCCGGGAGAAACTTTAAACGTCGGTCTCCCTGTTCAGAATATTTTCGGGCTCGTAAAAGAACTCAAACAAAAATTACAGCACTGAACAAAATTTAATAGGCCTTTTTGATCCAAGTAATACTTTTGTTGCCTACTACGTGTCTCTTTGTGGTGAACTGCTAACCACTTATCACTCGCTTACATCTGTAGGAAAATAATCTAACTAAATTACTTTGGTTAAGAAAATCTCGCAAGAGAGCACTCTTTCCCCACGTGAGGATGTACCAATATAGATTTACAGGATAGCTTATCTCATCCATTCAATAAAATAAATTAATTCATTCATAATAAAATAAATACTTAAAAAAACTAATCTAATTCTAGATAAGCCTAAGAAAATGAATCTTAAATAACAAATAGATATGAACTTCATAATCTAGAATAACTAATTATATCTCTAATGCCACAAATTAGAATTTTACTATTAAACTATCTAGACATCGATTTGGTATGTCTGATTTCTTTACCATCTATGAGCAATCAGTTGGTTCAATTTGTTTTCCTATAGTTTGAAATTTTAAAATAATACTTTTAAACATTATGTGCTGTGCAAATTACATTTTTATATGATACGGTTTTTGACAGGAAAATCCTGTGGGAAATACCCAGAACATAGAATTCAGTAGAGCATGCCCTGCAGCGCCAAGCTAAGAGAGTGGCTATTCTTTGTACTACATCACTACCACATCCCTCATTACACACCGAACCCTTTGTAGAAAGTTTGAAAATTCGATTACAAAGAGAAATTGATATACTCTGAATGAAAGTTCAGTTCTCTATGTTAATAACAAAAAGGGTAGAGATACACTTGAAAGCTATCGCTACCATCTCCCCATATGCGCATTTCTATATTACTCCCTACAGCTATCATAATCGTTTTTATTGTCAATCTAGAGAAGACCCCGGTATTCTGATGTTATCAAGGTAGCGACATATTAATGCATTCGTTTGTTCCAAATTAAATTCTGTCATTTATTGAAATTCTGATGAATTATCTAGCACCATTATTTACAATAAAAAACTACACTTTAACACATTTTTACACACTTTAATACGAGAAATTTCTTTTAATATTTAGAGTAATACTACTAGTCTGGGAGCACGCCGTGGCGTAGTGGTTAAGGCACTGCGCTACACGCCGGAAGATCAAGAGTTCAAGTCCCGGTGGGGTCAGAATTTTTAAACTGACCCAAACCTTCTGGCAGCACTATGACCCTGGAATCGACTCAGCCTCTAACGGAAATGAGTACCAGACGCTTGTTCTGGGGGTAAAGGCGGCCGTCACGCAGAGCTGACAACCCGGCTGACATCAAGTGCTGATTGTCCAGAAAAAGTGGGAGCCTTAACCTCCTACTACCCAAAGGGCCTCCCGAGGTCTGTAGTGGGACTAATTTACTTTACTACCAGTCTAAGAAACTGTACCTTCATCAATATAAAATTGGGCTTTTCTCTGCCCCGTGCCATCAGTGAACATTAGATCGGAGAATGAGTGACTTTTTGTGTCGTTTTGACTAATGTGATAACACACGTTCAATTGCCAACATTTTTGCTCACATATAAGGGGATATTATCCCAAGAGTCCATTTACATTAGTGAGCAAGTCAGGATGAGTGAATGGGCAAGTTAGGGTCAGAAAATATTGTAATTATGGTGATTTTAGGTTGCTTTGAGCTAAACTTTTCACTTAAATTTAAGATATTTTTCACATGTTTTGGTGGAAAAAATCAACATATATATTTCTAAGAGGTTAATTATTATTAACAGGCTGCAAAAAAATTGTAAGGTTTTCGTTTTTTTTTTAAATTTATTTTGGTGGAATGGTGGCTTTACTGTCAATCCACAGTTGGATTTTCGATTTAGGGCGGCTCCGTGGCGCAAGCGGTTAGACTCTCGCCCTCAACGCTGGGGTCCAGAGATCGAGTCTTAATCATTCCTTATGGGTTTCGTGGTGGACGAAACTGAGTTTGGGCAGGTTTTTCTCGGTTTTTTTTTTCGTTTTTCCCTGCCACAATTTCATTCCACCATTTCTCCAAACTCAGCCATTTCGTTTCATTTCATTCATCCGCCTGTGACGACGCGTAGGTGTAGTCGGCCGGCAGACTTGTCGTTCACATACCTCTATAAGTATAGAGGGCTTCATCTCATCTCATTCCTCGACCCGACCCTGAATTGGACACGAGTTGAGGATATTCAGTATTTATTTCTTAATATGTTTGCGGCAAGATAATATCGATTTCAAGTTACTTTAACACGAGTTCTATTGATTCAAAATGCTTGGCTTAGAGTAATAATCACGAGGAGAAATTATTTCAGTGAGCCTGAAGATTTTTATCCCGAATCATATTGAAGGGTTAAAAACACAGTGGTGTAAGTCTCATTTGTTTTCCAGAAATTATTATACCTCAAAATGTACCGACACTAAATAGAAGACAACATGAAAACAGAATAACGGCTTGTGAAATGAGATTCATGCGCAGAACAGCGGGTTACACCAAATGGGATCGGAAAAGGAACACCGATATCTAAAAAGAATTGAAGACTACGCCAATTTTGGAATATATTAAACAGTACCAACTAAATTGGAAACACCATCTTGAAAGAATGAGTTCAAATCGGATCCCCAAAGCTGTTTAGAATTATATACCAAGAGGACCAAGATCTCTGGACCGTACTATGAAACGCTGGAGTGAAATTTTTCTATAGGATCGTAACAGGCCTTGGCCTAATACCTGGAAGGAAGAAGAAGTACTGTAATAAATTCAGGAACAAAAATTGTATACCGTGTTGTTACAATTTTAGGAGCCAATACTAATAAAATTCATATCAAATTCCGTACAGGTGAATAGTCATAAGATAAAATTGAAATTAAATACCTTTTTGCAGGTGCCGTCGTCCTCAACTATGTATAAATATTGTATTGAAAGTATTAAGTGTAGGCCTTTCGGAAGACAACTTCCATCATCAGCAGGATGAGTATGTGCTACTAGCTGTTATTGTTTTACAACGTGTAAACGTTGATGGTCTTGAAGTGTCGTTGGTAACAACTGACTGGTTTTTAACGATCTCATATAATGCGTTGTATGATTGGGGTGTGTTCTTATTTAATAGTAAGATGGTGACTTCTTTTACAATTTAAAGATCTAATAAATTTCGCTTAGCAGGAAAATTTTCATTTGTGAACTATCGTGAGGATATTTTCTATTATGCTCATTCGATGACCAGCGTTAGTGATGTGTGTTTGGCATAGCTTGATTTTCCAGCCGCGTACATAAAACTCTTTAAGGTGTTCCTTGTATCTTGTATTAAAGCTTCTTCTTGTCCTGCCTATATAAAACCTATTGCAATCCTTTAATGTTAATTTGTACACTCCTTTAGTGTTAGGAGTGTCACCTAATTTAAATGTATCGTCATCTTCATCATCTTCCAAATACGTTTCGGTTTCAATGAAGCAGTCTCGGTCAATCTTATTCTAGGACGTCCCAAAAATCTCTTCCCTTGAGGACGGAATTGAAGTCTGACTTTTGGAAGTCTGTTATGATTCACGAGTTTTCCATTGTAGCAGCTATTTATTTATAAATTGTGAAATTGTTTGTAATTAAAGTGTTTGCATTATATCTTCATTTCATTGTGGTCCATGCGATTATATTCTAGTGTTTCTGTAAATAATCTCATTTCAATATTCTGCTGATATCAATACTCCTCTGGCCTATCATTAGCTTCTGTAACATAGTGCGGTTTATCTAAATTTTATATAAACACTAGCGGACACGGCGGACGTTGTCCTACCCGAAGGTTCAATTCCCGAACGAAAAAAAGTTACTTTTTTACCATAAAATTCACTAATTAAGACATAATTAGATATTATTAAATAAGTTTGAAAGAGAACTTCTCACTGTCAACTCCTGTGGCTCAAGAAGGCGTATGATGCCACATTGTATTCGCGCGGAATATGTCGATAATGCAGATGACTACACATCTGACATAAAAAAATCCTATCACCCGATCGCAGCGCCACCTACCGAGTCCAGTTGTGAATCTAAACAATCCAGGGACTCACCCAAACACGAATATAAAATTTCATCAAAATCGGTCCAATCGTGTAGGCAATTTTTAATTTCGGGTTTCAGGTAACCTCCACTTATAATTGTCGGATTTCACTCATTTTTTGATAATACCTACCTCGGTTTATTTTAATAGGGTATATTGAGTTTAGTTGTGAAACATAAAAAATGTGACAGCTAGAGCGATTTTTAAATTTTTACTTCAGGTGAACTCCTACACCTAATATGTGTAGAGGGTCCAATTGTAAATTTCAACCATCGAGGGACCCAATCAGACACACATAATTTTTTTTATCAAAATCGATCCAGTCTAGGAGCAGTTCAATAACAAACACACATACAAAGAATTATATATATATAGGCTATATATAGGCCTATATATTCTTGTGTGTCGATGTACTAAGGAAGTTTTCACGATTTTGTTAATTACCCGTATAGTTTTATTGTGTATATAAATATACCATATTATCTATATAAAAATATAGGTTACCATAAATATGCATTTTCTCCTCTCTTTATAAACAGTTTTTTTCTGGTAGTTATTGACGAGCTTTATTAGATAGAGCATCGGTTGAATAATGTCTTTGACATCGTCCGATTCCTAATAGCCAATTTTGTCGGTCCATCCATACTCCAGGTTGTAGATGTTTCTCATTCATATATAAACATATTCCCTGACTCCAGGAGGTTTTAGGTTTTCCTCTGCCTCGTATTCCCTCAGGTTTCCATTACAAAACACATTTTGGATTTTGATAGCCGATCCTCTTCCATTCGCTGGACATGTCCGTACCATCTTAATTGCCGAGTTTTAATATAATCTAAAATAGTATTTTCGATCTTCACTTTTTTCCCTTATAACTGAGTTAACAATTTTTTTCTCTTCTTGGAATTTAAGATTTAACATCAGCTTGTTTTAAAACTTGGGAAAAATTACTCCAGTTTATTTAATTAGTGTCTAAACTAACTCACTGGCACTATTGAAACAATAGGTTCATGGCCGCGCGGACGAGCTTTAATGTTATCAACAAAAAAATTGAAAACGGTTATTTGTGCCAATTTTAACTGCAAGGTAGCGTTTACGATTAAATTTGTTCCACAGAAGAATGTGATGTACAAAACTGTGTCCAAACAAAAATCTGCCGTTTTTAACAGCAAGGCACTAAAATCCAGCACCAAAGCTCCTATTTAAACTATAGGATAGTAATACATCTACACATTTTTAATCACTGAGATAGACAAGTGTAGGGATGGCATGATGTCAGCATGTCGGGCCCATCAGCTGTTATAGCTGATTTATTGTAGCTACCCAAATTCCTCATGATTCTGGGTGCTAATTTAGAATACTCTCACCCCTATCATCAGTTATACTTCAACATAAATTTAGGCTACATATTTTGCGAGGTATAACTATCTTCTTCTTCTTCCTTCCAAGTATTAGGCCAAGGCCTGTTACGATCCTATAGAAAATTTTCCCTCCAGCGTTTCATAGGACGGCCCAGTGATCTTCGTCCTCTTGGTATATAATTATAAACAGCTTTGGGGATCCGATTTGAACTCATTCTTTCAAGATGGAGGTATAACTATTTCTGATTCAATTATGATTATGGTCGAATTTCGATCACTTTGCGAACACTAGTATACATTTTAGAAGTTATGTCTGTTTCACCAAGATATGTAAACTCATTAACCCTTTCTATGATATTTAATATCGCCCGATTTAAAATTGATACATTTATGATGTGATAATTTTACGTTATAACAAGTGAAATACTGTGCGACTTTAATTAAGAATTCTGTAGTACTGTGAACATAAATAACGAATTATCTAACTCGCTGGCACTATATGAACCCGTAGGTTCATGGTAGCGCGGATATAAGCTCTCCATACATCCCTATCCTGAGCTAATGTTTTACAAACGTTCCCTGTATAATCTACTTCCCACAAATCATAGTTAATGTTGTTCTTCCACCTCATTCTTGGTCTACCAACTAGGCATTTTCCCTCTGGTTTTCCTACAAGAAGCTACCATGCACTTCTTTCATTCCCCATTCGTGCCACATGTCTTGCCCACCTCACTTTACGAGACTTAACTGTTATTATATCTGACTTCCTATAAAGACCATGCAGGTCACTGTTATGTAGTCTTCTCCATTCACTTGTCGGTTCATCTCTCTTTTGTCCAAACATTTTCCTAAGAACTTTATTCTCAAATACTCGTAATCTCCTTTCCTCCCTTAAAGTAAGAGTCCACGTTTCGCACCCATATAATATAACTGGTAGAACAATAGTTTTATATATTTTCAGTTTAACGTTTTTTGAAAGGAGTTGGGACATCAAAAGTCTCAGTAATGCACAATAGCACGCATTTACAGAATTGAGCCTATGTTTAATTTCTTTGTGCATCTCATTCCTATTTGTAATTATTGTTTCTAGGTATTTGAAATACCGTGAATATAGTGAAATTATTCGTAGAGTTCCGGTTATACAATATATGTGTGTTTGTAGAATAACACACACCGTAATTTATATGTTGCCCGCTACGTCAGGTTAAGTTAGACATAAGACTGACGTTTACTTACGACATGTGGGAATAAGAAAAAAAGAAACCAAAATCCCATTTCTGCTGTAAGAGATACCATGTCCAGTGTTGCGGCGACGGAAATGCCATGTGACACACAAAGTGTAAAAAACAAACTGAGGTTGTACTTTTATAAGATTTATTTTTCTTAATAACGACATTTTTATTCCATTGTTTTAGTTTCTACCCGTATTCACGTAGATATAATTGTATTATTACGGCCGACTGATTCAGTGCATAGCTTATGCATCGTTCCAGAAACCAGCAATGCATAATTTAATACATTACAATGTAGTATCACATATAAACGTCACTTACATTTATTAATTAGTACATTACAATGCGAGGTTCGGGAGCCTGGAAATTATTTAAAAAACCAAGCAATAGCGAGATTCTGTAAACCACTTCACAAACGTCGGTTGTACATTATTTTTTGCACGTGGTGTTTTCAAAAAAATAATAGTAAAATAATATGTTCTTTGTTGGAAATATATATAATGGAAATGGACAGCTAATGACAAATGAGGGAAATTTTGAGGAAGTGGCTGAATTCAAATACCTAGGAACAATAATCACAAATAGGAATGAGATGCACAAAGAAATTAAACATAGGCTCAATTCTGGAAATGTATGCTATTATGCATTGCAGAAATTTTTGATGTCCCAACTCCTTTCAAAAAACGTTAAGCTGAAAATATATAAAACTATTATTCTACCAGTTATATTATATGGGTGCGAAACATGGACTCTTACTTTAAGGGAGGAAAGGAGATTACAAATATTTGAGAATAAAGTTCTTAGGAAAATGTTTGGACTAAAGATAGATGAACAGACAGGTGAATGGAGAAGACTTCATAACAATGAACTACATGGTCTTTATAGGAAGCCACATATAATAAGAACAGTTAAGTCTCGTACACTGCGATGGGCAGGACATGTTGCGAGTATGGGGAATGAAAGACGTGCATGGAAACTTCTTCTAGGAAAGCCAGAAGGAAAACGCCCATATGGTAGACCAAGAATGAGGTGGGAGAACAACATTAACTATGATTTGAGGGAAGTAGATTATACAGGGAATGATTGGAAAGCATTAGCTCAGGATAGGAATGTATGGACAGCTTATGTCCGCGCGGCCATGAACCTACCGGTTCGATAGTGCCACTGAGTAAGTAAGTAAGTAAGTAAGTTTGTTGGAAATATCTGCGTTCACTGTAAACAACTGACTGTCGTTAGCAGCCTAGCCAATGTACGGTAAATATAGAAAATAATTTAGTTGAGACCGCAGCAGGCCGTGACACCAATCATACATAAAATGGCGGTAAGTACGAATTTATTGTTCATATTGTTTCAAATAGAGTTTAGTTCTTTTAAAGTGCAGTGATTTGTTTCGAATAATGTATATTTGCATTTTAAATGAACTGAACTTTATTTAAAACAAGACCATCTTCGTTAGGTTCACCGCCACAGCTCACATGGCATAAAATTGATTTGTTGATAATGATGTGATGGTGAATGTATATTAACACTACTTTTGGATATATATTTTTTGTACATACATTGTACGTAGTATATATATAAAGGGCAGTAGTTTTACTTCGAGTCCTAGTTAGGCAATTTGTAATATTACAGTATAGTCATTTAGCTATTTATAGGTTGGTAACCCAGAAATTTAGAAAATAGAACTTTCAATCATTGTCTCCATTCCTGTAAGCACGATAAAACGCAGTAATGTAAAAAAAAAAAACTTTATTGAAATATTATTTCGGAAGTAGCAGAATTAAACTCAATAAATTTGGCTAAAAACGGGAGTTTCATACTAGGAATTCTTAATAATCCAAGGTCTGAGGAGAAAAAAAAAAGGCTATCGTATTTTATTGATGTACTAATATATCAATAAATCAATCTATAAATTCTGTAGAAATGGATTTTTGGAGGCGCTCAGCTGGAATTTCTAGTAAAGATTCCTTGGTGCAGAGCTACGGGATTTTCGCTGGTTTGAGTCTCCATTGTGAGGAATTTGGGTAGCTACAATAAGTAGCGACAGGTTGAAAAAACCAGATATAACGCCTGGGGACCTCTTATGCTGACCACATATCATCTTTACACTGGCTGGATGATCGTCTACTTCTTTGATTAACGCATGCGGATGTGAGTCCAGCAGTCGGCTGGTAGGCTAAGGGTCTTATAGGCGTGTTGCGCCATGGAGTTTTGCAATTAAACAAACTATGAATATTCAAACATCAATTATGGATTTCATAAAACCTTAATGCTATGATCATATAAAAATAATAACAGAAGACAGATTCCCAAGAATAATACTAGAATGGGTGCCACTTGATAGAAGGAGAAGAATACGGCCAAAAATTGGTGGTGCATGATGAAAAAATGATTGGACGATGGAGATTGGAATGGCAAGGAGATGAGGAGGAGAATGACTGTAGATTAATTTGGTGCAGGAAGGTGATGTGGAACCTGCTAAGTAAATAAATCGCACACTATATTGAAAATCGTCAACAAAATTTTAAATTGAATATGTTCAAATGCATCAAATGATTAGGTAGTAAACGTTTAAATAAATACCCCAGATTTTTTCGTTATATTGAATGCTGCAATGTGTGTGTATGTGTGTACTATATATATATGTTATAATTAAATGTTTAACATTGAGCAATGCAAGCTTAATATGGAATGATAAGAAAAATAAATGCCTGGACGGGATTCGAACCCGGATCTCTCGAATCCCGTCCAGGCATTTATTTTTCTTATCATTCCATATATATATATATGTATACACACACACGAGTATAAGTGTCCGAAAAGGGAGGTGATTATTATAGGAATAATATAAAATTTTGAAACTTGTACATTATTCAAAATTGAAATTAAATCTTCAGGTACAAACTAGACATAGTCTAGTTTGTACGCATTCAACCGCACATGGGAAAAGGTTGCTCCCCAGCTGGAATTTCTTAACAAGCAAATTTATGATTATTTTCTTATAGATGTCAGCGAGTGGCACGTGGTTAACACATCGTCTCAAAGAGACATCTAATAGGCAACTAAGGTATTAATATTTAATTTTAGGAAGTTATATTTTGAGGTTATTTTAATTATATTATTTTTGGTCTGGACATCTTACCTCAATATTAATGTTGATTTGTTCTTGGACATGTTTCAAAACAATTCTGTTTTATCGTCAGCTTTCCCAGTCTGGGAATTTTGAGAATATTGAGGTAAGATGTCCAGACCAAAAATAATATAACTAAGGTATTGCTTGGATGTGAAAGGCCGAATAAATATAGCTTTAATGTTTGGGGCGGCCGATGCTGATCAAACATCACCCCTTATGCAGTCTGGCTGATCGTCTATTTCCGTTAATGTGAAGACAGAAATTGGCCGATAAGATAAGAGTTGTCTAGACCAGCCTCTTCTTGGAATAGTGGAATTATAACTAAAAATCCGAGATATTGTACCACAATCTTGGACATGTTTCAAAACAATTCTGTTTTATCGTCAGCTTTCCCAGTCTGGGAATTTTGAGAATATTGAGGTAAGATGTCCAGACCAAAAATAATATAACTAAGGTAATGCTTGGATGTGAAAGGCCGAATAAATATAGCTTTAATGTTTGGGGCGGCCGATGCTGATCAAACATCACCCCTTATGCAGTCTGGCTGATCGTCTATTTCCGTTAATGTGAAGACAGAAATTGGCCGATAAGATAAGAGTTGTCTAGACCAGCCTCTTCTTGGAATAGTGGAATTATAACTAAAAATCCGAGATATTGTACCACAATCTTCAAAACGCATGAAAATGAAACATATGCCACTCTTCTTCTATAGCTAGTGCTATTAATACATGTAAGACAAGACACAGGGATAAAATGAAATTTATTCTTTTTCTCAGTGTGTGCACGTCAAGGGAAAACAATGTAGGTAAATTTACTTATAGAGCGGGAAATTTGCGTGAGACAGACAAACATGAGGGAGTTGGTAATGGAACCGCAACACACCAGAGCAAATATATACAGCATTGCCACAAATCTAACTCCAGTCCTACCACCTTTTGACACGCTAATCCCCGGTGTAATAAAGTGACTTTCTTAGTGTGACACTGTATGTCAACTCCACGTAAAATTTGACATGACATATGAAAATTAAAGTTTCTTTCCTAATTCCAAAGTAGTATACGGACTATTAACACTATTTTCAAGTTCCTACATCTCAAAATATTGTTGAATATGAACAAACTCAACTGAAACAAAGAATTATTTGTTTTAATTAAAACTTTTACACCGGGCAGAAGTATTAGTTGTTACGTACGTCCGTTACTTTTATTTCTTATAATTTGTGACTAAAAGCTTATTAGAAAATGAAACTCAAAACATGTATTTTCTTATTCCTCATTTACAAACCCTTCTAAATATTCGAAAGTTTGGAGAGCTGTAAAATATAAACTGGAGTCTATGGAATTTTTAGGATGGAAAAATCCAAGGAGCAAGTTCTCTGGGAAGAACGTTAAGCCATGGGTCCCGAGTCTGAAGATTTTCAGGCTTGTACAAGAATTAAGCCTGAATAAAATGCCTCTAAGCAAATTTACCGAATTTTCACGTCCTAGCACTACCTTGGTTTCCTAGATGTCAGTATGATGCGGAACGCTGACCACGGGCCACTCCAATGACAACAAGTATAACTAAATTAGTATGGTTCAATTTCTTCCCTGTAGGTGGAGAGCGCCTAAATCTCGTTGAGGGATACAAGGGCTTACAAGAAGACAGGCCCTATACTTTTTTTTTTCAAAATTTCTTGTTGAGATAAAATTCAAAATTTCACACAGATTATTATGATATTTACTCTTACTCTGTAAAACATGATGTCATTCTACAGTTACGCTGGCTTGCGATAAAAAAAAACTGTAGGATTTAAGTACAATTATTAAATACAGAAATTCCATATTTTCTCTCAGAGAGATTGAAACCTATATATATATATATATGTTTCAATCCTACCAGGGAAACGAAAAGAATTTTAAGTACAGAAATGGATGTTTTAAGACGATCAGCTGGAAAACCTAGAATGGATAGAATACGAAATAAAGAAATAAGGGAAATTATGGGTGTACAAGAGGAGCCGGACACCATAGACATTATAGAAAAGAAAAGATTACAGTGGTATGGTCATGTGAACAGAATGCCAGAACAAAAATTGCCAAAAATTGGAATGGATCCCAATGGAAAGGAGGAAGAGAGGAAGACCGAAGAAAACTTGGATAGAAGGGGTACAAGCAGATATGAATATCAGAGGAATGGAGGAAGATCAAAGGATGGACAGAGAGGAATGACGTTTGGTTTCAGGAAGAGACGGCGGCAGCTGCCATGATACCGGATGATGATGATATATATATATGTTTTAAAGTGAAGTAAATACTGTCCTACCATCTGAAGGCTAAAAAAAAGTAATTGTGTCTTGTTGCAATTGAGGGTTTCCGTGGACTAACAACCTAAGTGACCTTAAGTCGTTATTCCACAGATCACATTTTCCGAAATCTTGTTGGGTGCTCTATCATCATCATCATCATCATCATCATCATCATCATCATCATCTAGGGATTAAGCCTATTGGCTCGTTCCGGTTTCATGAAAGCTTGAATTGTTAAAATTGTTCAGACCATCTCCTGTGTGAGCGACCAACATTTCTCCTTCCATGCGGTTTATAATTTAGCAATAATTTTGGAAATCTTCCTTCTGGCATTCTATCAATATGTATATGGGTGCTTTATATTGTCATAAAATATTGTTCATCTAGCATATTTCTGTAGGGCAGCAGAGGCAGATTTGTATGAGGATGCGGGAGATCTGTCATCCTGCAGCTGGTTCTTACTGACTGTCTAGCGGCCCGTCTGTCAACGTGCGTTGTGTTCGTTCGGCGAATTTTGGAGTATTGGAGAAAAACAACTACAGGACACCATGTTGTTAGCTTACAATAAAATAAAAAAACTACATATAGAAGAAATCATGAGTATTCATTTGTATGCAACGTGAAATTAGAGGGCACTAATTTCACTATATCTAAAATATCTTACTAAAAGTGTTGGAAATTACAGAAACCAATATGAAATCAGGTCAACAAGCTTTTAATTTGGGGACTACAAATGAAAATAGTGAAAGTATTAATAAGCTGTTAGTTTATGCTGATGATGTAGTACTATTTGCCGATAGCGAGGAGATACTAAAGGCCAACACGCACACACTATTGAGTAACACTAAGAAATTAGGACTGGAAGTAAATATCAGTAAAACTAAATATATGGTCACAGGTAGAAATTCAGTATATAATGGAAATGGACAGCTAATGACAAATGAGGGAAATTTTGAGGAAGTGGCTGAATTCAAATACCTAGGAACAATAATCACAAATAGGAATGAGACGCACAAAGAAATTAAACATAGGCTCAATTCTGGAAATGCATGCTATTATGCATTGCAGAGACTTTTGATGTCCCAACTCCTTTCAAAAAACGTTAAGCTGAAAATATATAAAACTATTATTCTACCAGTTATATTATATGGGTGCGAAACATGGACTCTTACTTTAAGGGAGGAAAGGAGATTACGAGTATTTGAGAATAAAGTTCTTAGGAAAATTTTTGGACCAAAGAGAGATGAACAGACAGGTGAATGGAGAAGACTACATAACAATGAACTACATGGTCTTTATAGGAAGCCAGATATAATAAGAACAGTTAAGTCTCGTAGACTGCGATGGGCAGGACATGTTGCACGTATGGGGAATGAAAGACGTGCATGGAAGCTTCTTGTAGGAAAGCCAGAGGGAAAACGCCCAGTTGGTAGACCAAGAATGAGGTGGGAGAACAACATTAACTTTGATTTGAGGGAAGTAGATTATACAGGGAATGATTGGAAAGCATTAGCTCAGGATAGGGATGTATGGAGAGCTTATGTCCGCGCGGCCATGAACCTACGGGTTCGATAGTGCCAGTGAGTAAGTAAGTAAGTAAGTAAGTAAGTAAGAAAAACACTCAATTCGACCAAGGAAGATTGATCAAGAAATAAGGATTACAATGCTGTGTGGCTAGAGAGAATTCTGGCAGATATACGCCTACTAAGATTAAAACAAGCGATGATGAAAATGAATAATTTTTTACATTAAATTTCAGTTTAAAAAGGACAGAAAATTTTACTTAATGTAATACGTATGTATGAACAACGATAAACTTAATTCAAATATTAATTTTTCTCTAATTTAACTTATACAGAATTAATTAATTATTTTACTGTATCATATTTGTTATTATCGGAGTACGGTACAAGAGCATAAAGTTCATTTTTTCATTTTTATTATTGTGCAGTAAAGCAAGAAATTAACAAAAGTGTCCGTATTCTTATTTTACATAATATTCTCCAATAAAAACTATTTATTGATGTTCTATGGACTAACAACTTAAAATAAGGTAGCTATTAACAATTTTTAAAATATTATATTTCCATAATAGCCATTCATTTATTTCATTTTTGTGTTTAAGGAATGCTATATTGACACTTTTGAAATCCAGAATGGGTTGAAGCAAGGAGATGCACTATCTCCTCTACTATTTAATTTTGTACTAGAGCATGCCATTAAATCTTTAGAGAATGCGGAAGGCTTACAGCTGAATGGTATTAATAAACTGTTAGTTTATGCTGATGATGTAGTACAGGGTGGACCGCTCGAAAGGACCTAATTTCAATTGCTTGTTACTGGCAAACGGTTGAAGATAGAAACTTAAAACAACGTTCATATTACAGAAAAACTCACCAAGTTTTGATATCCAGATCACCACATCTCTATATGAGCCCCAGCAGTCACTGTGACGATATCAAAGCGATGAACAATTTCTTGCCAAGTACGTTGGAGTATGTCTTCTGGAATGTTCTCAATAGCCTATATGATGCGCTCACGAAGATCACGAAGGTCTTTGACTGGGGTGGTGTAAACTTTATCTTTGACATAGCCCCAGAGAAAGAAATCCAGTGGTGTTAAATCGGGAGATCTCGGGGGCCACGCGATTGGTCCTCCCCTACCAATCCAACGGCCAGGGAAAATGTTGTCCAAAGTCGTACGAACTTCATTGGACCAGTGGGGAGGAGCACCATCTTGCTGGAAAACGATGTTAGGCTGCAGTTGTTCAATTTGTGGAAAGAAGAACTGCTCCAGCATGTCAAGATATGTGGTACCACGAACAGTTTTCTCGGCGAAGAAAAACGGTCCAATGACCTTATTATGTGACAACTGCACCAAACATTCATCTTCGGACTATCACGAACATGCTCTTGAATAGCGTGAGGATTCTCCGATCCCCAGATCCGCACATTATGCCGGTTTACCTTGCCTGACAAATGGAAAGTGGCTTCGTCCGAGAAGAAAATCTTGGTCATGAAGTCAGGATCAGCGCCGAGACGGTCCAGCATCGTATTGGCGAATTCCACTCGTTTCGGCATGTCATTCGGCTCCAGACGTTGCACTAACTGCACTTTATATGCGTGCAGTTTGAGGCGTTTGTGGACAATCCGTTGTAATGTCGATTTTGGTATTTGAAGTTCCCGCGAAGCTCTTCTTAATGACTTCCGGGGCTTCGCTCAAATGCGGCTTGAACATTTGCTACCATTTCATCGGATGCTCTGCGACCACCACCATGCTTCTTCAACACAGATCCTGTAGCTAATAATGTATCACGCCACTTCTTTATGCTTCTAGCAGTTGGAGCATCACGGTTAAACACACGCCGGTACTCCCTTTGAACTCTAATGATTGATTTAAACTCCGCATACCACAAAACAGCTTGCGCTTTCATCTGCGGAGTCGCCATTTTCACAAACAATTAAATCTAAGAACGAGAAACGTATCTTTGTGCCATCTACCGACAGGATTCGAAACTTGGTGAGTTTTTCTGTACTATGAACGTTGTTTTAAGTTTCTATCTTCAACCGTTTGCCAGTAACAAGCAATTGAAATTAGGTCCATTCGAGCGGTCCACCCTGTACTACTGGCCGATAGCGAGGAGATACTAAAGGCCAACACGCACACACTATTGAGTAACACTAAGAAATTAGGACTGGAAGTAAATATCAATAAAACTAAATATATGGTCACACGTAGAAATTCAGTATATAATGGAAATGGGCAGCTAATGACAAATGAGGGAAATTTTGAGGAAGTGGCTGAATTCAAATACCTAGGAACAATAATCACAAACAGGAATGAGATGCACAAAGAAATTAAACATAGGCTCAACTCTGGAAATGCGTGCTATTATGCATTGCAGAGACTTTTGATGTCCCAACTCCTTTCAAAAAAACGTTAAGCTGAAAATATATAAAACTATTATTCTACCAGTTATATTATATGGGTGCGAAACATGGACTCTTACTTTAAGGGAGGAAAGGAGATTACAAATATTTGAGAATAAAGTTCTTAGGAAAATGTTTGGACTAAAGATAGATGAACAGACAGGTGAATGGAGAAGACTACATAACAATGAACTATATGGTCTTTATAGGAAGCCAGATATAATAAGAACAGTTAAGTCTCGTAGACTGCGATGGGCAGGACATGTTGCGCGTATGGGGAATGAAAGACGTGCATGGAAACTTCTTGTAGGAAAGCCAGAAGGAAAACGCCCAGTTGGTAGACCAAAAATGAGGTGGGAGAACAACATTAACTATGATTTGAGGGAAGTAGATTATACAGGGAATGATTGGAAAGCATTAGCTCAGGATAGGGATGTATGGAGAGCTTATGTCCGCGCGGCCATGAACCTAAGGGTTCGGTAGTGCCAGTGAGTAAGTAAGGAATGCTATATTAATAATACGTACTTTTAAAGTTTTATGGAGTGTGATAGGAACACACAAAAAGTAATATCGTGTTGTTAAACTTCAGTTTACTCAAAAGTATAATTTTGCACCTAAATTGTTAGTCAACGGAATCCATCAATTGTCAAATCAGTTACCATGGAATTCACCTACAGTACACTGCGATGCAAGTAGAGTAACTTCGTGCGTCGCCGTGGCGTAGTCGGTAGAGTCCCTACCTTCCACTCCGACGACCCGTGTTCGATTTCTGGCCTGGGTAGGGGATTTTTAAATCTCTATGTCTTGTGTCTTGGTGTGTGTATCTCCTGTCCTTGTGTCTATGTGAGAATTATAGAAAGTTAACAAATAGGTAAAACAAAAAGGCAAAAAAGGAGGAAATCCAATGTAAACGAAAAAGGTAAAAAAAAAAACTGCATCATAACAAAAAATTAGACAGAGTTTCTGTTACGCATTTAATGCAATATGTGTTGATTACACTATTATGTTATATCGTAATTTTATTAAATTTGGTTTTAATTTTGAATTGTGCTAAGATATTACATAGTTTATTTTGTTTATTTGTCAACAGCTATGGTCGTGCCAATGTGTGGCGTGTGGATGTGCCTCCAAGGTGAAAGGTTAAAATGAAATAAAAGTGTAAAGTAAAATAATCCACAGTTACTTGATTTACTTAACAAATTTATTAATTTTCTAGTTGTTATGTTGAATTCATTACTGTCAAGATTCACTCTTCTCCCGCTAGGATTAAATATGCTAATAACTGTTATTTTTGTAGACGTTATGCTTGTGACAGATTTAGCTGTTTTCCTTTCTTGTCAACGTTGATTAAAGGTTTAATACTTCTCAATGTAAAACATTATTGTTTTGACACATGACTTATTCATTCTGTAAAATATTTTCTTACATTTAAAAACTTATTACAGTTATAGAAGGATAAATTAAAATATATATATATATATATATATATATATATATATATATATATATAACGTAAGATCTTTGGAAAGATAGAAAAGTCTGGAGATTTGGAAGTTCACAAGTCCATACATTATAAAAACAAAACTATTGGAAGATTCATTCTTTACTTTCACTTTATAAACACATCTAAGTTTTATATTCTCTTTGCCCTTTACATAATTAACACATAATATGTTCTCTTGTTATGTTGTCAGTATGTAATATACATCTGCCATCTAGAATAATTATATATTCAACTAGCTGGCCCGGCCAACGTCGTATCTGCTTTAAATATTTTTACGTTAATTTTTCCGATGTTTTAATAGTTATCTGCTATTCGGAGCGGAAACAAATCAAAGAACATAAAAATCGGTCCAGCCGTTCTTGAGTTATAAATACTTACTTACTTACTCACTGGCACTATCGAACCCGTAGGATCATGGCCGCGCGGACATAATCTCTCCATACATCCCTATCCTGAGCTAATGCTTTCCAATCATTCCCTGTATAATCTACTTCCCTCAAATCATAGTTAATGTTGTTCTCCCACCTCATTCTTGGTCTACCAACTGGGCGCTTTCCCTCTGGCTTTCCTACAAGAAGTTTCCATGCACGTCTTTCATTCCCCATACGTGCAACATGTCCTGCCCATCGCAGTCTACGAGACTTAACTGTTATTATTATATCTGGCTTCCTATAAAGACCATGTAGTTCATTGTTATGTAGTCTTCTCCATTCACCTGTCTGTTCATCTCTCTTTGGTCCAAAAATTTTCCTAAGAACTTTCTTCTCAAATACTCGTAATCTCATTTCCTCCCTTAAAGTAAGAGTCCATGTTTCGCACCCATATAATATAACTGGTAGAATAATAGTTTTATATATTTTCAGCTTAACGTTTTTTGAAAGGAGTTGGGACATCAAACGTCTCTGCAATGCATAATAGCATGCATTTCCAGAATTGAGCCTATGTTTAATTTCTTTGTGCGTCTCATTCCTATTTGTGATTATTGTTCATCAGCATAAACTAACAGCTTATTAAAACCATTCAGTTGTAAGCCTTCCTCATTCTCTAAAGATTTAATGGCATGCTCTAGTACAAAATTAAATAGTAGAGGAGATAGTGCATCTCCTTGCTTCAACCCAATCTGGATTTCAAAAGTGTCTGAAAACTGTTTGCCTACACGCACCCTACTATTTGAGCCATTTAGACACATTCGTATAAGTCTAACTAACTTTTTAGGAATTCCGAACTCCAGCAGGATACTATATAACTTCTCCCTCTTAATTGAATCATATGCTTTTTTGAAGTCTACATATAGTTGATGTACAGTGCCATTATATTCCCATTTCTTTTCTAAAATCTGTCTTATACTAAAAATCTGATCTGTTGTAGACCTGTTTCTTCTAAATGCACATTGATGATCTCCTAGAATGTCATCAATGTAGGGAGTATGTCTGCTTACTAATATATTTGTAAGAATGTTGTATGAAGTTGAAAGTAATGAGATGCCCCTGTAGTTGTTGCAATCAGTTTTATCTCCTTTCTTATAAATTGGTACGATAATTGATTCCTTCCGTTCATCTGGAAGACCTTCTTTTTCCCAAATCATACTAAGCAACCAGCGTATTTTGTCTATCAATTTTTCTCCTCCTGATTTTATGAGTTCTGCTGGGATCTCATCTGAACCTGATGCTTTTACGTCTTCAATTTTCCAATCGCCATTTCAACCTCTAATGCACTTGGCTCTGCGACTAGCATTTCTGCTGTCTGTAACTTATCCTCCTCAATGTCCTGTTCTGTATGTACATTTAATAGCTGATTAAAGTAACTTTTCCATCTATTTAATATACTCCTAGAAGCTGCAATCATATCCCCATTTTCATTTCGAATTATGTTTGTTCTAGCCTGAAACCCTTTCTTCTCTATACTAATTCCCTGATATAATTCTCTAATGTTCCTATTTTTTGCATTCATTTCAAGATCATTAATCTTCTCTCTCAAATATTCCCTCTTTTTACTCTTTAGTAACTTAGTGGTTTCCCGTCTAATACTACCCAACTGTTCTAAATTTACCTCATTTGGCTCGTGTAACCATTTAATTTTTGCTAGTTTTCTTTTCTTTACAATGTCGGCACATTCCTCATCAAACCATTTCTTGTTTTGCCTCTTTTTTAAACAACCAATGCTTTCTGATGCTGAAAATTTAATAGTATCTCTTATAGCCTCCCATTCTTTATTTATATCAGGTTCTTCTTCGTTTGCCACATTGTCATCTGAAGATTCCAGTACTTCAAATCTATTAGCAATTTTGATTTGGTATTCTTGCCGCATTTCATCATTTCTCAAGTTTTTTAATTCATATTTTACAGAATCATCTTTAGCGTTTGTTCCTCTCATAAGCGATAGCCGTTGTCTGATTTTCACCCTGACCAGATGATGATCTGAATTGCAGTCTGTCCCTCTAACTGATCTAACATCAATGATGCTACTGTGCCAGCGTTTATCCACTAATACATGATCTATCTGGTTCCGAGTTTCTCCATCTGGGGAAATCCATGTGTATTTATGAATATCCTTATGCTGAAATGTTGTGCTCTTAACAATGAGATTCTTTGATGTGGCAAATGTGACTAATCTAACCCCGTTGTCGTTACTATCTTCATGAAGACTGAATTTGCCTATTGTTGGTTTGAATATATATTCCCGCCCCACTTTTGTATTAAAATCTCCTAAGACAGTTTTCATATGATATCGTGAAAGGCTATCAAATAAGCATTCTAATTCTTCACAGAACTCATCCTTGATCTTGTCATCTTTATCTTCTGTGGGGGCATGTACATTTACAATTATAAAATCATGTCGTTTACCCTTTAGAATTATGTATGATATCCTATCATTAACAAACTTAATATCTCGGATAGCGGATAGGATCCTCCTTCTGACTAAAAAACCCGTTCCAAATGCAGGTCTTTCTGCACCCCCATAGAATAATGCAAAAGTTCCTGATTCCTGACTACCTTCTCCTGGCCCCCTAACTTCCTGTAAAGCGACTATATCCAAGGGCGATTTATCTAGTTCCCGCGTTAATATCTCTAGTGCCCCACTATTGTATAAAGTCCTAGCATTCCATGTTCCTAGGAACATGTCCCTGTGTTTGAGCCTTTGGCATGGTTTCCCTGAAGTAGTCCCCGCCCGGAGAACCGAATGGGGGACTATTTGACCTCCGGAAAATTTTACCCCAGATGAACCCATGTCCGCATTTCTTGACGGTTGTATTTTTACGGTGAAAGATCGTCACTCTTTCGCCCAAGGTACTTTTTTTGTCTGGCTTATCACCTTCGACCAGTCCGGCATGGGTAACCCTATCGGCAGCAATGCTACCGCCGGCATAGCTCTCAGGATCATTTAAGCACGCAAGCCACTCCACCACGACAAGGTAAAGATACCATGGAGGGTCTTGGGTTATAAATAGTGTAACTAATCCGACTTTGTTTTATATATATAGAAGTCCCGGCCACGCGTTGCTGTGGCTAAGGTATACGTTAAATTATGTTGTAGTAAACTAAGTGAGAAATCTAAATCAGAAAGTTTTTGTTTTACACAATTTTTTAGTTCTGGTACGTTAACTACACTCGGTATAAATATGGGTGGTGGTTTATGTGGAAGTGGTTTTGTTGATTGAGATGAATTTATGTTGTCTGCATTCTCAGTATCATCCATAAGTGTATCATAAGGATTATAAACATTTATTGATGGAATATTTTGAGGAGGCTTGCTGATTTCGTTATACTTTCGTTTTTTTCTACAAACTTGTTGGCAGTTTGGATTCTCATCATCATCAAGAAGTCTCTGTATAGTAATATCATCTTGTGATATATTATAGTCATCTTGTTTTTCATTTAATTGAGGTATGGAGATTGTTTCTGTAATATTAGGCATATTATTATAACTAACAGACTTACTTACAGTTCTGTTATTCCGTTACTTAGGACCTTCATATTTTTTTAAATTGACGTTCTTCTTAAATGTATTCTTTATGCCACATAGACATATACCAATTTGCGGAAATTCACTTGATATCTTATCATTCATGGTCTCTAGAACTGATTCGCCATATTGTTCAATGTCCCTTCTCGGCCCAGTTAAATTTAAATTAAGTTGCTGTCTTTCAGCCAGATTACTTAAAACTAATACTTGCACACACAATTAATATTATGATGAATATATTGAAATTAAATAAGCACACTTAAATTACGAAATAATCAATTTTTGTAATTCAATTGAAATTCGCGGTTGCAACAAAAAGCACAGCCACCTGGTTAAATAATAAACCAATTACCTTACACGGCCATCTGTTAGAATCGTATGGAAAACACAGATAATTATAACTCTTTGTTAAATAATAAACAAATAAATTGTAATAAAAATAATGAGACTATAAATTTAGTTATAAATTTCCCTAAGCCTCAAGTTGGATCAAACTGCACACAATGTGCAAAATTTAATTAAAATCGGTTCAGTAGTTTAGGATTCCATCGCGGACAAACAATGTGACACGTAATTTTTATATATTAAGATGTTAGAATGCTTTGTTTTCTGATTGTTAGCTTCAAGGCCACTAATCGCATTCTTGTCGGTTTTGAACTTCATACTTCTTTAAAAATGACATGAAACAAGAAAGCCATTAGAGAAAACAAATACATGAAGAATTGTAAAAGAAAAAAATATTGTTTAAGGTAAAAAATAATGAAATATAATTTATGAATGTGTTATAATGAATAAATTAAGAGTTTATATGGAAATATTGCGAAATTAAGTGAAAACAAAACGATATAATTTAATATCATGAAAATTACAGTCCATTTGTTTTTAATCTCTATTCGTGGTCTAAAAGAGGGTCCCTGAACTGGGATCTGCCATTACAACTATATAAGAATAAATAATTCTATTATCATCATCATCATCATCATCATCATCACTCCAGGGATTAGGCAATTGCCCGTTCCGACTTCATAATGCATCAGCCCAACGTCTTCTAGGTCTTCCAACATCACGTCTTCCTCTTGCTTGATAATTTCTTGCTAACAATGGATATCTCTCCTTACTCATTTCATCCATGTGATCAATCCATTTCTGTCTGTAATTCGTGACTTAATCCAATAAAGGCTGTACTTTCAATTCTTCTCTTATATCCTCATTTCTTAATCTATCAAGTCTTGTACATCCTTTTACTTGTCTTAGGAACCTCATCTCCGCCGTCTGTATTCTATCCTTCTGTCTTTTCACCCCTATGAGCTATCACCTTGACGTGGTGGGGGGGGGCTTAGTACGCGATGAACCAAACGACCCTACTGGGGAAGATTGACTTAGGTTAATCTTGCTGGTGGGTAAGAGGCGAGGGGAACTAAGTATAGCCCACAACGAAGGAATGGCGTCTGTATCCATATTGGGCGGCCACATCTTCGCCAAGTCTTCAACGGTCAACAGGGCGACAAGGAATAGCACAGCTAAACTTGTAGGGCTTGAAGAGAGGAAGAAGCAGCCCTCTCTTGTGGGGTGGATACCCAGAGGAGCATGTTTGGAGGCTCAGAGGAAGCAGCCCTTCCACCATCCTTGTCCTGCGAAGCGCTCGTAACGCTTCCAGGAGACATTTATCTTACTGAAAAGCTTCATGGAAATCAGCCGGATTGTCATATTTCTATGATGTATTGAATAATTAGTGAATCATTTCTCTCTTCTATCTTAGTTCAACCTCTCCATTAGTAGGTAATTTTATGGCAACCGGGCCTTACAAGGAAGAGGACTTGAAACTCTTGATCCCAAGCTTACTTTTTGACCAAACGAGGACATTAAGAGCCTCCCCAGATGAGTGATCAGCTCAATGAAACGATCACATCTGACACAGCACGAACATCTAAGACAAGACACGCCGTCCACTAAAATATTCTAACTAAACAAGGAAAATTCGATAGTTTATTGTGAAGACCAAACGAAAAAGGAAAAACGCTTAAAAATCCTCAACCACAAGATTATCTCGTCCGAGAATCAAACCCGGTCCCGCTATGTACGAGACAACGATGTTAGCACGAGAGTAAAGTGGTGAACTAGAGGATATATTTATATAGTAAATATATAATTAGCATTTATTTAGGTTATATATATATATATATATATATATGCATGAAAATGCTATGATTGCAGTGAAGGACCTGCTCTCGGACAAAATTACTATGGATATATATATATATATATATATTTATTTATTTATTTATTTATATATTGTGGAAAGCAACGGAAAGCTACCACACCTATAATTCCCTAGTAAAGCTGCAAAGCATAGCACGAAAATGCTATGATTGCAGTGAAAGACCTACCCTCTGGTAGAATTACTGTGGATGTGGATGGATATATATATATATGAAACAAAAAAGAAACCTCTGAACTGGAATTTGACCCCGTGACCTCTAACTATGTACGTTACAGACATACCAACTTGCCCACCAGGCTTCTAGTGCAAACTTTTATTTTTCTTTCCTTATATACAATTCTCTACCATAAGAGGCAGCATATATGTATGTTGGACCGGATAGAGAATCATATAATATGAGAAAAATAAATGTTTGTGCTGGAATGCTTCGAGTGGCGTAGTTGGGAGCACGCTAACGTAAAGAGTTAGATGTCTCGGGTTCAAATCCCGGCTCAGGCGTTTATTTTTATTTTCATTATATATATAAAATTTAAAAAATATATATATATATATATATATATATATATGGGCAGCTCCATTGCGCAAGCGGTTATACGCTTGCTTCTCGCCACTGGGGTCTCGAGATCGAGTCTCGGTCACTCCATGTAGGTTTCGTGGTAGACGAAACGGAGCTTGGGCAGGCTTTTCTCGAGATTTCTCCCGTTTTCCACTGCCACAATTTCATCCAACCATTTCTCCATACTCATCTCATCGATTTCTTTTCATTTCGTTCATCTGTCCCTGTGATGGTGCGTGAGGCGTGGTTGGCCGGCAGCCTTGTCATTCACAAACCTCTATATAATGTGCTTCATTTCATCCTTCGACCCGACCCTGAGTTGGACACGAGTTGAGGATATTTTATATGTATATATTTGCAATATTGTGGGATAAAAATATAAGTAATAAAAATAAAATGAATATATATCATACAATTGTTAAAAGTATCATTACTTATGGAGCAGAACTTTGGCCATTAACAACAAAAACAAATAAGTACCTTTTGGCAACGGAAATGGATTATATACGAAGGGTCGCAAGAATTTCAAGAAGAGAAAAAATTAGAAACTCAGTTATAAGGGAGAAAATGAAGATTGAAGACACTATTTTAGATTATATTAAAACTCAGCAATTAAGATGGTACGGACATGTCCAGCGAATGGAAGAGGATCGACTACCAAAATCTGTTTTGGAATGGAAACCTGAGGAAAGACGAAGCAGAGGAAGACCTAAAACCTCCTGGAATCAGGGAATATGGTTATATATGAAGGAGAAACATCTACAACCAGGAGATTGGATGGACCGACAAAATTGGCTATTAGGAATCGGACGATGTCAAAGACATTAATCAACCGATGATCTATCTATCTATATATTTGTGTGTATGTGTTAACTCTATCCCTCTGAATAATTAATAAGGTGCGCTTTTATCTTCAAGATGAGGAGTTGCAACTGTAATAATTAAGATGCAGTAAACACACTCCTGGAGATTATCTTCAGTAACACGAGCAATATCTGACGAACTTCAGTTTGACATTATTAATAGATAGCCTATTCATGTAACTGTGAGGTGAACAGGCGGGTGTTGATTTACATGCTATTAAATAACTCATTCGACTTAGTAATATTATACAACATTGTAATAAGAAGCTAAGCACGACTTAGTATTTTAAAAGATACCTACGTCATATTTCCTAAGTATATGAGTATTTACGTACATTAAACACTTTACTAAGACCTTTTAACTCATTCCCCAAATGGGATTCAATGACCAATCACATTTCTATGATTTTTTAATTACAACCAATCACAGTCGTTGTTCACCTTGAATTTATCAAACAAGTTTATCATAAGTAAAGCCACGAGTGATTTCCAATTTATCTAGAGAATTTGGAAATCAAGAGTGGCATTTGGTAGGACTATTTAACGAATAAAATTAAGCTCTTTACTAGAAAATAATTATTTGAATATACTTACCGGTGTTTTAAAATATTTATATAGTTAATGTAAACGGCGATGTTTGAAAACAAATTAGAAATGTGAGGTTATATATATTCACTGCAACTCGATCATAATGAACATTATAGGTTAATAATTTAAATTTTGAATAAACAGCTCAGTAAAATCACTGAATCTATTCATTGTTCAATGTATTTGTTGGAGAAAAATAATGGTATAACCTGTTCAGAATATTAAAAAAGGAGGAGCTTTCTTTATCACAAAAGCAGGAGCTGATAAAGAGAAATCAATAAAGAGCGAGGTGAAACACGACTGTTATTGGTGTAAAACAGAATTCATTGAAACGTGATTGGTCATTGACTACCATTTGCGACATAAGTTAAATACTCATAAGTAATGCCACGAGTGATTTCCAAATTATCAATAAATTCACGACTTACGAAGTGAGAAGTGAATTTATCTACAGAATTTGGAAATCAAGAGTGGCATTTGATAGGACTATTTAACAAATAAAATTGAGCTGTTTACTCACAAATCATTACTTAACTATATTTATTGAAAATATTTATATATTTAATGTAAACGGCGATGTTTGAAAACAAATGAGAAACGATTGTTACGCTTGTTCACCACTGCAACCAGATCATATTATTTATTGCCAAAGGATCGCAATATTGTAAGAATGCACCCTAGTGGAGAAATTTATAACCAACATTATAGATATTAATTAATTTCTGATGTCCTATGATGTAAATATGTCAATTATATATTTCTGCAACGCCATTTTCTGGAAAATAATTCGTTTAAAAAAGTGCGAAAAGTGGTTTCTTTTTTTTGTGGTATAATCAATTGCTACAAATGTTTTTTATATTATCTCCCGCAAGCGCTATATGTTGACATTCATGCTCTATATATACAATCTGGTAGCCGTATTTCTATGAGAGTCAGTCACTGCAAAATAATGCTATGGCCTATTTAGAATGTTAAAAAGAAAGTGCTTTATTTAATATGATAAACTTTCGTTGATAAATTCGAGGCGAAACACGACTGTGATTGGTTGTAGATAAAATATCATTGAAATGTGATTGATCATTGTCTCCCATTTGGGGCATGAGTTAAATAGTCATATTAAAGAACAAGTTTTTCCAATCCTTACATTTTGCAAGTTGAGTTATACATAAAAGAAGGTTAATAATTCCACATGAGACTTATTCCTTGTAAAAAAATTAACTATGGCAAAATGAGGAATACAACCTTGTTCTATTCAATTATGTAATTGGCGTACCACACATTTAACATAGTTGCAATATCCTGCAAATAAGTTGGAATTTTGTTAGTAAACAAGTCGACAAACAATGAGTGAGAAAAAATAAATTATACTCAGTTATTGATTATACAAACATAATTGTATAAACTGTAATTATTCGTGCTTAATTCAATGTAATAACGGGATATTTATTAGTAGCTGTGGATAATATACTGGTTTAAGTTATTTTTTTATTACTCACTTTTCCATTTCTTCTTCCTTGGCCACCCGGCAGAGAACGCCCCTGTTCATGCTGCATTTTCCGGTGACGGGATCCGGGGGCGCAAGGTTGATATATGGAGGTTCTTCCAGGAAAGTTATCTTCAGGTGGAACTTTTCAGGAACTCCCTGAGGCGGAGTGTGACTGTTCCCAGGCCACACGATGTCTTTGATGTCCAGACCTTCCTTCTCCCAAGATTTCCACACTCCGATCTGAAAGGCAAAACAGTGATCCCTTACTCGTAATATTTTCAAAATCATCTTTAAGGTTTGTTCCTCTCACAAGGGATAACCATTCTCTAATTTTTACCCTGAGTAGCTAGATGATAATCCGAATTGTAGTCTTCCTCTCTTATTGAACTAACATCTACGATGCTATTGTGCCAGTGTTGATCTACTAAAACAATGATCTATCTGATTTCGCGTTTCACCGTTTGGAGATGTCCAGGTATATCTATGAATATCCTCATGCTGGAATGTTGTGATCTTAACAATCAGATTCTATGATTTAACAAGGTATATTTATGAATATCCTCATGCTGGAATGTTGTGATCTTAACAATCAGATTCTATGATTTAACAAGGTATATTTATGAATATCCTCATGCTGGAATGTTGTGATCTTAACAATCAGATTCTATGATTTAACAATGTATGTTTATGAATATCCTCATGATCTTAACAATGGCGGACATTCATTTACGGATAACTCACAATAACGAATTTTGTCTTTTAGCTCATTTATGCCAAGAAGATCGAGATAAGTAGATTCCTGGGCAACACCGGGTAATCAGCGCGGGAATATATTAAATAATTAGGATATACAATATTTTTCATCTTACTTATTCAACTAATCATAAGAAGTACATTAAGTTTTGTCTTTCAGCTATATTATGCCAATAAGTTCGGGATGAGTAGATTTTCGAACAACGCCGGGTAAACAGCACAGGGTATCTAAAAATAATTACGATATACATTTTTCCTTTTACTTCTTTAACTAAACATAAAACACATTAATTTTCATTTATTTAGGCGTAGCAGCGCACGCCGAGGTTTAGCAAGTTGATAATAAAAAACAGATGTTAAATTGATAAAATAAATAAGAAATAGTATTTCAGCGAATATCAATACTATGAATCTTAGTAGGGAAGTTTGACATTTACTAGCTACGGTGGGAAATTTGTAATTTTTTTTTGCAAACTGATAAGTCTATAAGTCCGTAGTCATTTATGTAATTAAAAAAAATCATGTTAATTACTAAGATTGGTTGGAGAAAACCCCCGATGATGAGGAAAATTCTCAAAATGAATGATTAGCTTCGGTTCTCCTTCACTAGTGAATGTTTATCATCGCTGTATGAGATGTTGAAATATTCAATTTACACTGAGAGGAGTAGGTAATTTTGCGAACCATCACAGAAGGCAAAACTTACTGGACTTTCAAGTTTCATTGTAATGTACATTATATATAACAAAACGCCAAAAAAGCTATGTCAGGATTTTTGTGCCCTAAGTTACACAGTATGGATTTACCAATCAATTTTCTTAAGCTTAAGATAATAAATGTCTGATGATATTTTACAAAACAGAGTTGGGGTGTTGAAATAAATTCCGTCATTAATAATTTAGTTTACTGTTGACTTAATAGCTACCAACTTTTCTAGTTCTGATAAGAAGGGAACTTGCTTCTACGTCACAGGGAATGAAATCTAATTTAAATTTACTTTGCCAACTTTCCACCATCTACCGGGAAACCCAGCAAACTTCCTTAACAAGTGAATTCTTCTTTTTTATCTGACTTTTTCCCTTACAACACAGCTCAGGCATATGCAGGGAAAAAAACTGAAAATTTTCACTTTGATGGAGACACCTGAAAATCTTAGAAATCTTACTCCCTCCCATAATAACATAATCGCAGATACTACATCATAACATAAAAGCATGTACCTCAGAAAATTATAGAGTGTTGGGCTTCATCAACCACCGTTAGAATTCCAAAAAAAGTATATATATATATATATGATAAGAAAAGAAAAATTAATGCTTGAGTCGGGATTTAAACCCGAGTCTCTAAACTCTGTACGTTTAGCGCTCTAACGACCTGAGCTACCCAAGAACTTCAACACAAACATACATTTTTCTTATATACGTAGTATTCTCAATTCACACAAGAGGTAGCGGAAATTTGTTCCAACTGACATCTAGTGGCTAACATAACAGTTAAGCAATTTTTTTAAAGAGAATATTTACTTTACAGCAGTAGCTCTTGTACATATAGATGTTACAACTATAATTTTGACATTTGGCAATGAAGGCAAATATGACAAGAAAAGAAAAATGAATGCTTGAGTCGGGATTTGAACCCGAGTCTCTAAACTCTGTACGTTCAGCGCTCTAACGACTTGAGCTACCCAAGAATTCCAACACAAGCATACAATTTTCTTATACGTAGTATTCTCAATTCACACAAGAGGTAGCGGAAATTTGTTCCAACTGACATCTAGTGGCTAACATAACATTAAGCATCTACATATACAAGCGTTACTGCTATAAAGTAAATATTCTCTTTAAAAAAAATTGCTTTCACAAAATCCAAAAAGATATAATCCTAAAATACATACTGTAAAAGATCGAAACTAATTTTCCCCTCTTTTATTGTCGTGGTCCATTAGCTACAAATGTGTACCTGAGAAAAAATCACACACATATATATATATATATATATATATATATATATATATATATATACATACACAGAGTATTAAAAAAATCTGTCAATTTTTTTCTCATGACAAAAGTGTTTTGTTTTACCTCCTCTATAATCCGTAAAAGTTTGTATACGGAATTTTTTGCATCCTTTATATTCCAAAACAAAAATATTTTTAACACAACAATAGGGAGTAAACTGACATACGGGGCAGAAACATGGGAATTAAAATCTAGAACAATAAGTAAATTTAATTTTGCAGAAACGAATTTTTGGAGGCGTTCAGTTGGAATATCTACAAGAGACAAAATAAGACACCGTGTTATTAAGTAAAACATGAATGTCAATTGTGGATCTAATAAAAAAATTAATAATTAAAATGGTATGGTCATGTAAAAGGAATGGCATAGAACAGGTTCCCAAGAAGAATACTAGAATGGGTGCCACTTGGTACAAGATGGCGTCCAAAAATAACGTGGATTGATGGTGTTTTAAGTAGGATGAGGGGAAAAGGATTGGACGATGAAGTATGGAATGACAGAGATATGTAGAGGAGAATGACAATACATTAATTTGGCGCAAGAATATATTTTGAAGCATTATAAAATCTAATAAAAAATTATACATAATATTAATTTATGTTTTTTTTATTTTAATAGGAGATTACAAAAAAAACGTAAACCTGTTACGAACTAATGTTTTTAAAATACATTACGAAAATCCGTTGAGGTTACTGTGTTAAAATTTTAGTAAAAGTAAAACAGAACCTGATATCTCAGTCATCCTCAATAATCAACGTTCTCGAAGAATTAGAAATCATCAAGGAAACCACAAATAAACACCTGCTGAACGAGAACATACCCAGGAATATAAACCCTCTGTACAAAATAATTACCAAAAACAGTCAGTGCCAAAATGAAAGCAGAGGATGATACATACTTACTTACTTACTTAATACTTAATACAGGCTTTCCATTTTACAGCAGTTTGCCTTGATTCCTGCTTTCCAGAGATTCCTATCTTCCCATTGATCATCTTCCATAACCCTCTTCATCATGGCATCATATATTCCCTCATACTCTTCTACTTCTCCCTCTTCCTTATGCCTGGTACCATCCAATCTAACACATGTTTAGGCCACTGGTCTTCCGACATCCGTTGTACATGTCCATACTACTGTAGAGCTCTCTTTGTTATCCTATCGATAACAATTTCTTGTGCATCCATTTCTTGTCTGATATATGTATTTCGAATATGTTGTAGCTTGGATATTCTCATACTTCTCCGTAATCCATCCATTTCTGTCGCCAAGATTCTTTTCTGCATCCTTTCATTTATTGTCCAGCTTTCTGATCCATATGGAAGTATACTTTCTATTATTGTCTGTATAATCTCTTTTTTTTTTTTGTTTTCTGGTCAAATTTCTATTCCATAAAATACCATTCCGGGATTTAATCGCCTTCCTTGCACAATTTACTCTGTTAATAATATATTTTTTACAAGTTCCAGATTTTATCTATTATAGATCCAAGATATTTATATTCTTCATCACATTTAATTATCATATTATTTATTAGTAGGTCTTCTGAATTTCCTCCGATTAACATATGATACGTAAGTTAACCAAAGGCGTCCTATAAAACAACACTGCACATCATTGAGGATGACTGAGATATCAGGTACTTTTTTTACTGTTATTAAAACTTTAGCTATTAAGAACTGAAAGACGGAATATTAATATTGTAACAACTGTGTTTAACGTTCAAGGAAATGAAACTCTACGTAAATTGTTTGGTTGAGAAATATTGAGGTGGCCGAGTTTCTCTACGAAGAACACTGTTTCAATATCTTTGTTGTTTTTATGTAGGAAAAGCGATTTGATCACAGTGTTCCCGGGGGATCGCGGGTCTATTTGAGGCTACAGTAACCCCAGGATGCCATTTTCATTGAATGCAAAACAGACTCAAGTAATGAATTCCCAGTGCACCACTTACACGAGCCATTAAATATTCGTCTAGCTGCCCACCTTACACTCAGTTATTATTTATTTACATACTACACACACAACAACACACACACGCATAAATATCTTCCATACTCTTATGCTTTAGAAAATTTTATTACGTAATATATTGTGATGGAGTATGCGGCCAAACAGGAATGCTTTTCTATCACTAATTTCGATGATTAATTCATTTTTATGCATTAACATTAATATAATATACCACCAACATATAAACACACGATCACAATATAATCTCTTACTTAATACACCGCAGCACATGACAACCCATCACTCCACATCATAAACTATCTACACTACTCGTAATTGGAATTTCCTACCACAGCTAGCAGCTATTAAAAGAAATTTAAATTTATAATTGCCCTAACATTGGTTTTATCGTTACCCCGTGTAAGGTACATGTATTAATTGTAATGTTAATGTTTTTAGTGTATAATGCTATTGTGTTATTATTTAATTGTAATATTATTATTGTGTTTCCTTTATGTAATTGTAATGTTATTGCTGTTTTTGTTGTTTGTTTTTCTTTACACTAGTACCAATTATTACTTTATTGTAACGGACTGTCAACAGCACGTACGGCTTACTGCCCGTGCGACCCATATTTGTAAATAATATTGTAAATATCTTACTTTTTGTCTAATAAAGTCCTACTACTACTAATTGGTGTTTCTCATTTAATTTATGATAATAATAATAATAATAATAATAATAATAATATAACAGTAATAATAATAATAATAATAATAATATTATTATTTTATTATTATTATTATTATTATTATTATTATTATTATTATTATTATTATTATTATTATTATTATATTATTATATTATTATTATTATTATTATTGGCCGGGGTGGACTAGTGGTAAAGCTCCTTGTCTCTGGTCCCGAGGGTTCAAACTCGGCCGGGATCGGTGGATTTTTTAGGATGAAAAAGTCCTAGGAACAAGTCCTCCGGGAGGAACGTTAAACCATGGGTCCCGAGTCCGAAGATTTTCAAGCTCGTAAAAGATCCTTAAGCCTGAATATAAAGGCCTTTAAGCAAAATTTACCGACTTTTCCCGTCCTACTGCTACCTTCAATTACAATATGTCACTATGAGGCGGAATTCTGACCACGGGCCACTCCAATGGCATTCAATCCAGTACTTGCCTTGAAAACCGAGGACTATCAGGATAAAATCCTCAATTAGGTTTCTACAGTCGTCCGAGTTTCTATTAGATATTTCAACAAGATTCAGTAGAAAGAATATGTAGAAAGAATGGACGAAAGTAGATTATCAAATAAAAGTTTGTTGGGAAGATCATTGAAGATATGGAAGGACCAATTCGACCTATAATGAGATCGGAACAGGCCATTGGGCTTAATCCTTGTTATTGATGGTGATGAAATCTTACATTATTTTCCGAGAGGAGGAATAGATGTCGGATGTTCTCGGAAGAGATGGTCTTAGATCTATTAATGAAGACGGAACAGGCAACTAATGTCTGAATCAGGAAGTGAAGAAGAAGACCAACCCAGTATTATTTTGTATTCTAGGAAACCTAACCGTCTTGTAGATTATTTTCCCCAATATGGATTTTTTAATAAGACTTGGGCAGACATTTCAGAAGTTGGATTGAGACCATAACAAACCACTAGGTCTAACACATGAAAGGAAGAAGAAGACTTGGAGAAGTTGGTAATGAAAACTAAATCAACAAACAAGTAGAGTGCTATTTGTCAAGTTTTTAAAGTAAATTCAATACAAAAACTTTCCCATCATTGCTCCAATACTTGAGGAAATCCTGTCCACTCGAGTTTAACTTAATTCTTCTTTATTTTGTGATACGGATACCAGTACTTTTACAGTCTTACTAATAAAAAATTCTTATACAGGTTTTCATCAGTTGTTTAGTTATACAATGTACAAGCCTTATATAGATCATGTATAATTTCCTTACTAATAAACGTTGTGCCGGAGCTATATAACAATACAACAGTTATATACAATAAATCACATATCCTATGACGCCAGAACAATATTACGCGCAGTTTGTAACGCTTTAAGCGAAAAACAAAATAATTGCAGTTTGATCGGGAATCGAACTTAGCACCCCACGGACAGTAGTCAGGAGCTCTAAGCACAAGACTATCAAGCTAACATGCACTAATAGTACCTCTGTAATTAAGTACATTTTTATATCGGTATGTGTATTATGTATTAATGGTTCAAGAAAGTTTGTTAAAATAATATTGTGAAGCAATTAAACTACATTCAGGTTAAATCTTGTCTACAGCAATTATTGTAGAACATATTCTTTTGTGAATTAATGTTCAATTTAAAATATTATTAGGCCTAATCAAGAATGAGTGTAACAAAATGCATTTTATGATGCCTTTATTTTCCTAATCCAGAGCTTTATTAATATTATTTATGTCATGTGCATCCACCAAACAGTCGTTAAAGTGTTGCATTTTGCGTTAAATTTAACGAAACATTCATCAATATCATAAGAAAACAACCAGTTGATCTTGAAGTCCGACATTTTGTCTAGTTATACAATCCTTAAACAAGGCTGGAGGCATGTATAACGATTCCCATATAAAGTTGTACACTTCTTATACACTGAACAGCTAATACAGTGTTTATTAGTAAGAATTTTTAACTGAGGTTTGTATAAACCTTGTATAAAAGTTATATATGGATTATTAGTAAGATAGTTACTATACTACGTTTTGCTGGACTATTTTAAAATTAATCGATTGGCCAATTTATTCAGCAATTAGCGAATACCTGGCGTGTGCTGCTAAGCATAAATATATTTTTTATTCGATTTCACAAATTTTTCATCTCAATGTTTCTGGTATCCTCTCCTGGTATTGGCATATTGTAACCCACTTCTGAGGTGTGGGCACTCGGAGGGTGGGATTGCGCTGCTCCAAAGATAGGATGGGTGATGATAATGATGCGCCAGGAGAGGTCTTAATCTAATGAAGCGAATATGATAATGATAATAATGAGCTCAGATGATGTTCGAGGACCGTTTGGGCCTTAAAGTTTCCTGACATTTGTCTTAAATGTGAGGAAAACATCCGGATAAAAAGTCACCCAGAACAACTTACTCGTACCGGGAATCGAACTCGGCCTCGCTGCGTGATAAGCCAGCACGCTACCTCAAGACCACAGTGAAAAAGTATATACACTATATCCAGTAAAACGCGCTCAAAGCTGAATCGCATGGGACCATTTTCCCCCCACGTTACACAAAATTCCGCATTATAAAAAACTAAAATTATTAATAATCGTACATTATAGAGTACCGTATATTTATTTTAACGCACCTTGGATTAATTGTAGTTCCGCTGCCTTTTAAAAGTAAAGTATAGTATGTATGAGCGATTTCGACGGCAACGCGCGAAAAAACAGTCCCGTTAAAAATGTCTCTTAGGGGCGTATCCTCAAATTACATATGCAATTTTGGTTTCCGCTCATTAATTACACTTTCGTCCACATCCTTTGATTCCCCGCAAATTTCATTCCACACTACATTGTGTCGTCTTTTAAAACTGTCCAGCCACCCTAAAGATGCCGTGAAATCGTTATTCCCTAGGGATTTAGCAACAGCTAGAGCTTGACTTTGGAGCATCGGTCTGGAAATTTGGAGATTTATCTTCAATCACTTTCACTTTTTCGCTTAATGAGAATGATACATACGTTTTAGCCATCTTTATTCCGTAAATTCAGAACGCTACATGTGAAAGACCGCGCTCAGAACTTAAACTAATTTATGATTTTAGAGTGCAATGGTTATTTGTAAGACATGTATTTCTCATAACGGGTGTGCAGTGAGGCCGTAATAAAATTTCAGGTAGACATATAATCTCTATTTCACCTGGCGACAGGAATCATTCCTTATTGTTTATTTTACCTAACGGGAATTCAATGAAGTGGAAACTAATATATTTCTCTGTCCTTTTGCTTGATAATTTTTTCATGAATTGTGTAGAAATATCCTTCCGTTTCCGCGCTGGACAGATTCCGTTTTATGCAAAATAAATGCACGTAAAATTAATATTATTTCGCCGGTACCAATAAATTTGTTCACATTGGACAGATTTGCGCATTATTCACGTTCCGGATTAAACACGTTTTACTGTATATATATATATATATATATATATATAGTTGAATAAGTTAAATAAAAAATACGGGTTAATTAAGTTAATGTGTATCACATTGCGACCCATAAACATGACGGTTGCTAGAGACAACTATTTATTTTGGTTTTCAGGTAAAACCTTACTTATAAGAGTTGGATTTCACTGATTTTTGGAAAATACCTACCTCGGTTTATTTTAATAGCCTACTGAGATTAATACTAGTGAAATTAATATCAAATTCCGTTGAGGTGAAGTCATATGACGAAAGTTAAAAAATAAATTGTATCTGTTGGTAGGTGCTGTCGTCCTCAACTTTGTTAGTATACTGTATATAAAATTAACTGGAGCGCTTTCGGAAGTTACCTTCCATCTTCTGCAGGTTGGGTTTCCGCTACTTGTTGTTGTGTACGGTGATGTATACTCCAACTGTTTGTAGCAGCAACTGATTTGTTTTTGACGATCTCGTATAATGGGTTTGACTGGGGTGCGCTCTCATTAAGAAATGAGGTGTTGTTTGTTTCCTTTATTTCCTCGAAATACCATCCTCCCATCGTTTCTTTGGTCTTCTGTTTTCCAACTCACCTATCTAATAGGCCTATATAAAATGAATGCTAGTTTGTATGTTTGTTTGTTCGTACTTTATGCGCGGCCATACCGTTGATCCGATTGTGATGGGGCTTTTTGCAAAATGTTAAGGAGATTCCTGGGATGAACATAGGTTATAAGAGAGTTGTGATACTCAATTCCTACACCCTTAAAAATCGCCCTTTGTAGTGGAAAACGTGAAAACAAGTAGCTCTTTGGACGCTTCATTGGTTTACGTTGCCTAAACCGTAACAAATACACAAAATTAATGTACACGGGCAGTGCCGCGTAATCAGCACGGGGTATCTAAAAAATATAAATTTATAATTATTTATCCTTTTACTTATTCAACTAAACACGAAAGCACATTAATTTTCAATTATTTAGGCGTAGCAGCTCACGCCGTGGATTAGCTAGTTCCCCATAAAATTTGCTGTAAGCCCCATGTTTTGTAGCTCGGCCCATTGGGAGCCTTTGTACATGGCAAGCTCACTCTAGTTTCTTTAGTGTAATACAAGTGGCGAGATCAGGTTCTCGTAAAATTCCTTGTTGTATCGTATTTTCAACCGACCATTAATATTTATCGGTCCAAACATTTTCCTGAGTGTTTTTTTTAAATTATTTTGGCCTACCTCCGATCTTTCAGTGAGGCTCCATGTCTCACTACCATAAGTCAAAACTGTTCTTATTAAAATGTTATAGAGCCTTATTTTAGTTGCTGAATATATGTTATTAATCTTCATTGTTATTATCATCGGTAATATTTATTGATGTTAGAGCGAAAATGCCTCACAAAAACAAGTGATCAGTAATTCTGCATGGGATACGCATGCATGTATTCCCATGGAAATTTTATGCGGGTTCGATATTCGACGTATAGGTGGCATTAATGTGGTGTACTTCAATTTTAAACACCGAATTACTCGTACAACCAAATTTCTGATTTGTTTGAACCAAAATGTCACTCAAAGTACGGTTACTATCATAACGGAAATTACAGACCACGATTATGTAACTACACAATGAAGCAATTAATTCCATAATATTTCTCATTACAGTACTTTATGTTGTATTCAATCCCGGAATATGAAACATTACAGTACAACCTTGCCTACTCCAGAATTCACACAACCGCGTGCAACTGTCACCAAATGTGTCAGCATAATTTTCGAACGCAGGGAGAAGTTTCAATCATACTTGGTACATACAACAATTGCAACCTGGAAAAGATGATATAAGGAGTAAGAATGTTTAGCACACCTAGGGGGTGACGAGGCATTTCTGGTAAAAAAAAATCGGGTTGCGGCTGTGTCGTGTACACGGTTTTACGTGAATACATGTACGCAACGGGTAACATTTTCCTTGGGCTTATTATGGCAATTACATCATCCACTTGCATAGGCTCGGACACTCCAGCTGCATATACTGGCGCCGTTGTTGATCCGCTCGGACGCCTTCATTCTTTTACGATCCCGGTACCGGTTCAATGGTGTTTCATGGGCATCACTGGATTACTTTTGAGAAGCCCTTTCCAACCATATATGATATATACTGATTTGGATTTTTGACGAGTTTAGGCCGACATTGCATTACTTATTTAATTTTTTAAAATTTAATACCATATAAATTCATTACATTGACCAGCCTCATGGGTTAGTGGTCAGTGGTACTGACTACTGTTCATGAGGTCCCAAGTTCGATTCCCGGTCATATAATAAAAATATTTTCTTAAAGGGAATTATCCTGTGGTTGCCCATGGTCTGGAATTTAGAGTCACGTCAGGGACTGTCAATCGCTATCATTATTTAAATCCAAATTAACTGATATCTTAAGTTCGACACAATGAAAACATTAACTACATAACAACTATATAGAGCACTCTATTAATAATCATGTAGGAAGATACTTACTTTATTTTATATCATTTTAATTTTATTATATTCTATGTTTTTGTTAGCATTAGCTAGTATTAGATCCATCATCATTGTATTTTGTTTAGTCTGTATTTTAATATCTTAAAATTGTAATATGTACGTAATTTTTGTATAATTTTACTATTAGCTGGTTGAGTGGAAGAGAAGGCCTTATGGCCTTAACTCTGCCAGCTAAAATAAATCATTATTATTATTATTATTATTATTATTATTATTATTATTATTATTATTATTATTATTATTGTATTTGAGAATAAAGTTCTTAGGAAAATATTTGGACCAAAGAGAGATGAACAGACAGGTGAATGGAGAAGACTACATAACAATGAACTACATGGTCTTTATAGGAAGCCAGATATAATAAGAACAGTTAAGTCCCGTAGACTGCGATGGGCAGGACATGTTGCGCGTATGGGGAATGAAAGACGTGCATGGAAACTTCTTGTAGGAAAGCCAGAAGGAAAACGCCCAGTTGGTAGACCAAGAATGAGGTGGGAGAACAACATTAACTATGATTTGAGGGAAGTAGATTATACAGGGAATGATTGGAAAGCATTAGCTCAGGATAGGGATGTATGGAGAGTTTATGTCCGTGCGGCCATGAACCTACGGGTTCGATAGTGCCAGTGAGTAAGTAAGTAAGTAAGTATATTATTATTATTATTATTATTATTAAGTTTAGGTTAAGAACTCTCTGGCGCTTCATTGTCATTTAACAATCATATCATCTGGGGAACGTAACTCCACCATCTAGGTGCCCCAACCTATGAAATGGATTACAATTCCGCCAATGCCTGGGGTGGAAGTCAGGAATGTCATAAAAGACAATCTGGTGACATCAGACAAAAAAATATTCACTGTAACTATTTCACATTAATGGTTTGCATACGTAATCGATAGATCTTGACGAGAGCTGACGATTGAAACCCTAATGAACGTCGTAACTTTTCCGAGTCAAAATTTATTATAAATGAAAATTATATGACGCAGCGAAACGACCTCAAAATGGCGGCGCTTCCCCCTCCGCGGCGCAATACGCCAGAGTCCACACTCTACGTAACGAATATTTGATCCTTTATCTATCGGTTGGTGTAGTTAAATTTTCGGATGTAGATGATAGATATGTAGCTGCAACATCAAACTGTATCCCCCGATTTTATATCATCACTTTTCAGAATTATCTCCCACTATGGACGCAAATTTAAACACGTATTCGCATCAAAAATATTCGAAAACAACCGACATAATATATTCCTGCATAACTCTGAAAGTAATCAATTGAGTTGGTGTTTACTTGATGAAAATCCATATTTATTAATTAAATAAAAATAAAACGTAGTTTTATTTGATTTTCATATTTATTATATAATTCAGTGACAGCTTTTTCGGTACACTGTACCTTCTTCAGACATGTTAACAAATTATGAATTGTGTTCCAACTGATCTAAGCAACAATACAACAATATTGTTTCGATCCAAATTTTGAAATTTTACATATTTGTGATAAGGGTAAGAAGTTAGATCTTTTGGAGGCTGTAGAAATTAATAAGTTTAAAAGTAGTAAAAAACTGTTAAATTCTCAACTTGATTTGAATGAATCCCCTTTGTTAAATTAAAAAATTTAAATAAATATTGTTGTACTGTTGCTTAGATCAGTTGGAACACAATTCATAATTTGTTAACATGTCTGAAGAAGGTACAGTGTACCGAAACAGCTGTCACTGAATTATATAATAAATATGAAAATCAAATAAAACTACGTTTTATTTTTATTTAATTAATAACTCTGAAAGCTTGGAGCAATTTCAACCAAACACTGCATATATATATATATATATATATATGACATGATAAAAAAAATTAATGCTCGGACGGGGCTTGAATCCGGATTTCTGGATTTATATCCCAGTGCCTTACCGATTGCGCAACCGAGCAAGTCTAGTACAAACATTCATTTTTATTATATATATATATATATATGAAAAGAAAAAAAGAATGCTTGAGTCGGGATTTGAACTCGAGTCTCTAAAGTCTGTACCTTTAGCGCTCTAACCAACTGAGCTACCCAAGAATTCCAAGACAAACATACAATGTTCTTATACATGTAGTATTGTCAATTCACACAAGAGGTAGCGGAAATTTCTTCCAACTGCCATCTAGCGGCTAACATAACAGTTAAGCAAATTATTAAAGAGAATATTTACTTTATAGCAGTAACGCTTGTATATATAGATATTATAAATATATTTTTGACATTTGGCAATGAAGGCAAATATGATATGAAAAGAAAAAAGAATGCTTGAGTCGGGATTTGAACTCGAGTCTCTAAAGTCTGTACCTTTAGCGCTCTAACCAACTGAGCTACCCAAGAATTCCAAGACAAATATACAACAGAGTCGTAGAAGAACCGTACACCTGAATAAATGGCATCTGTGCAAAACATAACGATCCTTAGGTGCCCATTACATGTCTCATTGGGTCAGTATGTTGACAGAATAATAATAATACTACTACTACTACTACTATTACTACTACTACTACTACTACTACTACTACTACTACTACTACTAATAATATAATAATAATATAATAATTAATAATAATAATAAAAGCGAAATGGAGGAAACACAACGAGGATATATACCCACCAATAGGAACCTCAAACTCGATGCTATTCTTTTGCAGACGATTTAGCTCTTCTGGCACTTTCCGAAAATGATTTGCAACGATCAATTTATAATTTACTAAAAATAGGTGCCAAATTTAATATGGAAATATCAATTAACAAAACTAAAATTATGGCATTCCATGGGAAGAACCCCTTACAAAGTAGAATCTGTCTCCAGAATAAAATGTTTTAGAGATCTAATCAATTTAAATATCTTGGATATTATCTCTCTATCTGGGATGAAAAGGATATCTCTGAAAAAATTACTAGCTATAATAAAAGTTTGGGAATTATTATTAATCAAGTTATGAAACCATCCCTTGTACACAAAACACCAGATTACGTTTATATAACACTTTGGCTAGACCAGTGTTGACCTATGGTAGTGAAGCATGGACGCTAAAAAGACAACATGAAAGCAGAATAACGGCTTGTGAAATGAGATTCATGCACAGAACAGCGGGTTACACCAGATGCGATCGGAAAAGGAACACCGATATCTTAAAATAAATTGAAGACTACGCCAATTTTAGTATAATTATATTAAACAGTACCAACTAAATTGGAAACACCATCTTGAAAGAATGGGTTCAAATCGGATCCCCAAAGCTGTTTATAATTATATACCAAGAGGCCGAAAAACTCTGGGCCGACCTATGAAACGCTGGAGGGAAAATTTTCTATAGGATCGTAACAGGCCTTGGCCTAATTATTGGAAGGAAGAAGAAGAAGAAGATGATGATAATAATAATAATAATAATAATAATAATAATAATAATAATAGTAGTAGCTCTCAGAGTTAATGCCTTAAGGCCTTGTCTACCACTCAACCAGGTTAAAAAATAAAAAAATAGTCTTACATCTAAATTACAATAAATATAAATATATTTATTTTATTTATTTATTTATTTATTTAGCCTGGTGGAGTTAAGGCCATGTGGCCTTCTCTTCCACTCACCAGAGCAAGCATATGTTACATATGAATACAAAAAAAAAAATACAATAATAGTCATATAAAACAGGACAAACAAATGTTACACATGAATACAAAAAAATTACAATAGTAGTCATATTAGACAGGACAAACATGTTACATATGAATACAAAAAAAAGTTACAATATTAGTTATTGAACAATTCATTATCTGTCATATTGAATAATAATGAAATTAATGTCTAATAATAGAATGAAACTAAATACAATTAAAATTAAATTAATGATACAATGAATAAAAAAAGGAATAACAGCTCGAATCTACTATGCATAAAAAGAAGAGAAAAAAAACACTACAATGAATTAATCTACGCTTTTTATACAAGGCATTAGGTAAATATATTAACAAATCCTAAGTCTATTTTTATTAAATAATGCAAAAACGCATTATTAATTCTTAAAAAGTAGTATTAGTGAGTTGTTTCTGTTAGTGATTTTATTTTCAATTTATTTCTGAAAGATGGTAAAGTTTGGCAGTCTCTGACATAGGGTGGAAGTGAATTCCATGTTCTAGCAAGAGAAACTGTAAAAGATTTCGAATAATAGGTAGTATGATGAGGAGGGATATAAAGGACACTGTGCTCAAGGGATCGGGTATCTAAGTTATGTGTATCAGAGAGTTTAGTGAAGCGGTGTGATAAATAATAAGGTAAAGATGTGTGTAATATGTTATAGAGTAGGCATAGGGAATGGATGGTTCTACGATCTTGAAGACGAAGCCATGACAATTGTTCCAGGGATGGTGTAACGTGATCAAATCTACGTATACCACAAATAAAACGTATGCAAGAATTGTGAACACGTTGAAGTCTTTGGGTAAGAACAGTATTTAGGTCAGTAAAAAGAGTATCACAATAATCAAAATGGGGCATTGCGAGTGTTTCTACTAGCATTTTTCTTAGAGAAAACGGTAAACAATTTCTTATACGATTTAATGAGTGTATTATTGAGAAGATAGTTTTGCAAATGTTATTTATTTGTTTATTCCAAATTAAATGTTTATCCATAAACACTCCTAGATTTTTTACTGTCTCACTATAAGGGATCTGAACCCCATTAAGTGACACATGTAATACTGCATTTGTGTTAATTGAGGATAATAGTCTCTGATGGCCCATAATGATTGCTTGTGTCTTTCTAGGATTTAATTCAAGTCCATATTTCTCTGTCCACGCCGTTAGCGAGTCAAGGTCCTCGTTAATTTTGGTTACCGCGTCATTTAAAGAATATTTGTCTGAGTGAAGGTAGATCTGCATGTCGTCCGCAAATAAATGATGTTTGCAATGTTTTAGGGAGTCAGAAATGTCGTTTATATAGATTGAAAAAAGCAATGGGCCGAGCACCGAGCCCTGTGGAACTCCAGCTTTACGGTAGGTCCAAGAAGAGCGTAATGTAGAATTTCCTACAACATATTGCTGGCGCTCACGAAGGTAGGAGTTGAACCATTGCGTGACACTGTCAGAAAGTGAGAGGTTTTTTAGTTTAAGCAACAATAAGTCCAAGTCTACCGTGTCAAATGCTTTACTAAAGTCAAGTAGTGTAAGAATAGTAAGTTTTCGATTATCAGATGCTTCGCGTATGTCTTCACATATATTTAGTAGAGCAGTATTTGTATTGTGTCCTGTCCTAAAGCCTGATTGGTATTGATCTAAAAGGTCGTGTTCAGTTAGGTAGTCAGTCAGTTGTTTGTGGACTAATCGTTCCAAAGCTTTTGAAAGAGTAGGTAAAATACTAATGGGTCGAAAATCGTTAGGAGTTAAGGGAGTTTTTACTTTCGGGAGTGGGCGTACAATTGCTTGCTTCCATAATGTGGGATATATAGAGGTTTGTAGTGAGGAGTTGAAAACATGAGTTATGGTAGGTAGTATAACGTCGATTATTTTGTTAAGTAGAGTGATATTTATACGGTCAGTACCTTCTGCTTTTGCTTTTATTCGTTTGAGAGCTTTCTTTATGTCATTTTCTGTAAGATATGAAAAATGGAAATGTTCTCTGTCTGGTGGATTTGTCAATAGTAGTTCACTTGTTGTATGTGTTTTGTCTTTAGGAGTAAAGAATGTGCTTGTAAAATGGTTATTAAGTGTGTTCAGAGAAACAGGTAGTTTTTCTACCTGTGTGTCTTTCCTTCCCACACCCATTTTATTCAGATTTTTCCAAATATCTGGGTTATTGTTATTAGGTTCAGTAGGCTGTATAGATGTCTAAGTTTGGCGTTTCTGATAGTTTGTGTAGTCTTGTTTCGTAACCGTTTATAGTGATTAAGATTTATATCAGTTTTGTCGACTCTATATTTCCGATATGCTGCGTCTCTTTCAGTCATCAAGTCACGAATGTTAGCAGACATCCAGGGAGCAGGGTGTCGTTTCACTAGTTTAGTTTTCAGTGGAGCGTGTCTGTCATATAGTTGTAATATAAGGTTATTTAATGCCTCAACTTTTTCGTCAACAGAATGCAACGTCCATATAGTATGCCAGGGTAATTTTATAGCGTCTTCAAGTAGAGCTGCATTGTTTATATGTTTTAGGTCTCTATATGTGATAGTCTTACGAGCTAGTTTAGGGCACTGCAGTGAATATGCTAAGAATATAATATCATGTGCTGATATTCCGGGAGCTGACAGTTGCCCGTGGGTTAGTACTCTGTCTGGATTATTAGTAGCAATTAAGTCAAGTAAAGTCGCAGAATGATTGGTGTGATGTGTAGGCTGTAAGGGAAGGATAGTCATATCACAAACTTGGAACGCGGACATAAGCTGTTGTGTATGTCTGTTGTCAGTGTCTAGTATATTTATATTAAAGTCACCCATGACGATAACGTGTTCATATTGTATACGTGCGTTTTGTAGAGCGGATTCTATTTCTGCTATTTTTTTCATTTTAGGGGGTTGGTACACTACACAAAGAAGGCATTTTTTGAAGCTTGCGTATATTTCTATAAACATAATTTCAGGAGATGTCTCGTTATTAGAAAAGTATACAGACTTAGGGCAAAGGTCTGTCCTAACGAAGACACCAACACCGCCCCCTCGACTATGTACACGATCATGTCTAAGAAAAGTATAACCATCCATGTCAATTAAACTAGAATTAATGGAGGGAGTGAGCCATGTTTCTGATACGAGAATAGCATGAATATTGGAAGAAGAAAAAAATCATACTAATTTCGTCTGTATGTGCAGTTAAGCTCTGTGCGTTCAAGTGAACCACATGTAGGGAAGACGGGAAGGGGGAGAATGCTGTTTCTAGAACCTGTCTTGCATTATTGTTGTTTGGAAGGGGTTTGAGAAGGGTAGTGTCCTCTAACCTGTCAGAGACCGCCAAATGAATAGCATTATTTGGATGGAAATTTTTAAAAATATTTTAACTAGAATTATAAGAAAATAACAAGTCACTAATATCTTATTCAAATATTAAATTAATAAATAAAGTAAAATTTCTAAATATAATACTAATAATTAATGTGAAATTTCTAAATATAATTTTAATAATTTATATAAAAGTGCTAAATTGGGGATATGGTATCACTGGGCGTGTTTGCACTAGGTAGATTTACATATCAGAGGCCCGGGTGATGATGCGTTTGGTATCTCCATTTTTCACATGTATTGCGCCATCAATTGTCCACACATTTGTGACGCCAAATTTTGTGATGCAGTCCTTTAACAATTTATATCTAATTTGGGTGAGATCTTCTCTTACTGTGATCCCACTGCCTTTCAATTGTTTTTTATTTTGGAAGACCTCCCTTCTCTTTCTATAACTGATGAACTTAACAATAACAGGCCGTGGTCGATCCGACTTTTTCCCAACCCTGTGACTCCTGTCGATATCACAGGTTTCTAATTTAACTCCAATTTTGGAGGCCACGTCGATTGCTATATTGTCCGTATCTTCACCATCCTGTTCAGGTATACCGAAAATACGTAGACACTGTCGACGTTGGTATTGCTCTAGCGAGTCGGTTTTCTCACTTAACTGTTGTTCCAGTTTTAATATTTTGTTGTCCCTCTCCATATACATGGCACGTTTACAATATAATCATAAGTTACAAAATATTTTGATTCAATCAAGATTTAATGATTGAATTATAAAATGTACAAGATAGAAAGGTCAGATAAAAAACTACTAAGGGGAGGTGATGGGTGAAATTTATATTTTCTACAGTTTTTAAGCTACATACTTGAAGTTTTGTACACGCATTCTTGCCAAAATAGGTAATATTATATGAACGTTTCATCCTTCTAGGCTTAAAGGTGTTTGAGTTATTGAAGAAACTCCATTTACAAATTTGCATATTAAAATCTTAATAAGTCCCATAACTTTAGAGTACAATTTTTTAATTTTTTTCTACACGACCACTGACTTATTTAGAACAACGCTATGCATTAACCTTTCTATATCGTTATAATAAAGGAAGAACAAAATATATACATCCTCTGCATATTAATTTTTTTTTTTAATTACTACACACATTTTTTTTATTTCAAAACCTATCAACGTTGTTTCAAAATCCATGCACAGAATTATTAGCTATAGTGTAAGGGACATGCAGTTAAAATTTCGTGCTTCTACGATTAAATGTGTCAATGCTATTTTGATTTGAATATACTGAAATGCAATGAAAATAAAAGTGTTGAAAAACCAATTTGAAAGTTTGCATGCAGTTAAATTAGAATGTAGCATTCATGCACTCCTACAGTCATTAGGGAGACTTACAAGCGCCATAGGATACTGAAACTTCGTCAACTTATACTTTAAGGTAAGTAGTATTTTTTAATACAAAAAACAAAAAATGCTAAATTTGACCGAAAATGTCTAATCTTTCACCCATCACCCCCTTTAATGACATAGAATAAATTTACTTATCGAGAAAAAATAATTATTTAACAGCATGTATTTGTATAAGCGTGACTTAAAAGTGCCAAGTGTGCGGCAACACGTGATATCTTGAGAAAGGAAATTCCAGGAGCGGAGAGAGGCTTCTGTGAAAGAAGTAGAATAAGAGGAAGTGCTATGAAGAGGGATTGTCAGCAGACTGTTATCTTGTGACCTTGTGTCAATATTGTGATAAGTATTGTGATAACTTCTCAAATCTGGACGCCAGGTAACTAGGAGTGTAGTAATCCAGAAGCTTGGAAATAAGTGAAAGAGAGTACAATGTACATCTGTCAGTAAAACGCAGACAAGAGAGGTTACTGTTGATAGATATAAATTAATAACGACACTCCCGATGCTATTTATGTCCAAGTTTAACCGACGCTGGCATGGAGGTGAGAAGGAATTAAAAATAAAGCGTCAAAAACTACTGAGATTAGTGTCAAAATAGTAGTTCTCGGTGTCAATATGTTTGGGATAAATAGATACCTAGGCAACGACCAGTTTTCAGCTAGTATGGCATAAACAGGCAGTTATAAATGATTAGTCAGGTCTTATACCTTATCCGCTCTTAGTTTGATCCTAACATAAACAAACGTCAACTGTATACTTCCGCTATTCGCGCCACAATTACTGTCACATTGACAAGAAACACGTGTGAAGTATATAAGACATGTGACCGTTGAATGGAGTAGATTACAAGAAAGCTGATGAAATGTTTCACTGGACTTGTGAAATACATTTAAAATAACTGTAATTTGACCACTAGTCAAAGGTTTACTGGACTTGTGTTTTAAAATTTAGATGGGGGACACAGGAACAGACGACTGGATACCTTCAGCTATTTTATTGCATAAGAATCAACTGAAGCATGACTCAAATGTAGGAAGGAGATTAAGAGTATTTGAGAATAAAGTTCTTAAGACAATTTTTGGATCAAGGAGAGATGAACAGACAGGTGAATGGAGAAGACTACATAACAGTGAACTACATGGTCTTTATAGGAAGCCAGATATAATGAGAATAATTAAGTCTCGTAGACTGCTAAGGGCAGGACATGTAGCACGAATGGGGAATGAAAGACATGCATGGAAGCTTCTTGTAGGAAAACCAGAAGGAAAACGCCCAGCTGGTAGACAAATAATGAGGTGGGAGAATAACATTAACTATGATTTGAGGGAAGTAGATTATACAGGGAATGATTGGAAAGCATTAGCTCACGATAGGGATGTATGGAGAGCTTATGTCCGCGCGGCCATGAACCTATGGGTTCGATAGTACCAGTGAGTTAGTTAATATTCTTCTCTTCTTCGGCTTTCCCCCACTTATAGGTTTGCCGTCTTCAGTTTCCATTTATCTGTATCATTCCAATCTCCCTCTTCCAAATTCCTATCATCCATTATAGTTCTGACGTAGGCTTTCCATTTCCATCTTGGTCTGCCACGTTTATTTCTTCCAGGGGGTGACCATTGGTATATATTTCTTGGCCATCTTTCATTTTCCATTCTTTGTACATGGCCATACCATTTAAGTGTTTGATTTTCAATCCTCTTAACAACAGATGTGGTGACATTCATTTCTCTCCAAAGGAATTCATTTCTTATTTAGTCCCGCGCCGTAGCCGAGCGGTTAAGGTAGGAAGCCTTGGCGCAGAGCTACGGGACTTGCGCTGGTTCGAGTCTCCATGGGGGAAGACATTTTCTCATGGTATTTCGGCCAGTATGGGACCGGTGCCCACCCAGCATCGTGAGGCAATTGGGTAGCTACAATAAAGTAGCGGCTCCAGGTTGAGGAACCAGCTATAACGGCTGGGGGACTCGACGTGCTAACCACATGTCACCCCTACACTGGCTGTTGATCATCTACCTCTGTGATTGACACATGTGGATGTGAAGGGCCAGCAGCCGGCTGGTAAAAGGGCAACCGCTGAAAAGTGGAAAGACCCTCAATCGGAATTTAGTTAATATTGATTAGATATATTTTAAATACTTTCTATGTTTTGAATATTATTATTTTCATTCACGAAGAAAAACAAGTGTATTCAGAGGACATATTTTTAATTTAATGAAGGAAACTACTTTTTCGTGTACTTATTGTTTCTACATCGTACGTCGGTGTCCGTAACCAATGAAAAGAGAGCAGGTCACTGGTTTTGTTTTGATGAGGATCGCTTTAATAGCGGATAGCCTTTACAAGTTTAGCTGTAACAATGGGAGTGTCAGTTTCGGTGTCAATGTTGTACCACAATCTTAATTAAAGATTCGCGGGTGAAACGTCTTCACCATCAACAACAAGGATTAAGCACAATGGTCTGTTCCGATCTCATTATAGGTCGAATTGGTCCCTCCATCTCTTCAATGGTCTTCCCAACAATCTTCTCCCTTTTGGTTTATAATTACCTAAACATTCTTCTTGGTATGCGCTGTTCATTCATTCGTGATACGTGCTGAAGGTAAGTATTTTGATAGTATTTTATTCTTTCACAAAGATTAAATATATTAAGTTCTGTTCTCATATCTTCGTTTTTTCTTTTTATCGGTCCTTTAGTATCCTGCTATTGCTCTCAACATCTTCATTTCTGCAGCCTCTATTTGTTTACTATCTGCCTTTGTTAATATCCAGGTATCACATCCATAGATAAGAGATGGAACTGCCAATACTTTGTAAAATTTTAAAACAGTTTCTTTTCTAGTTTTATTCAATAAAGTACGTTTAATTGTGCCACATAGATAATTGAATCGTTGTATTTTAGTGCGTTTATCTAAATTTCTGTCATTACTTAAATTATATCCCAAATAATTACAATTCTCTGAACTTGGTCTATAATTACAGTCTTTATCACTATTTTGTTCTTATTGCACATTTTCCTTTCAGAGCTTAATATTTTTGTTTTAGATGTACATATTCTTAAATTGTATTTTAGAGAGATATTATTTAAAGTATAAAGGAATTGTTGTAAAGCATTTTCTGATGCTGTCATTAATTGATCGTCTGCAAAACGCAGAGTTGTCAATACACTAGTTATATTAATTTGTTCTTGCCATTAATTTATGACATGGTCCAAGTATAAATTAAATAATACTGGTGACAACGGACACCCTTGTCTTACTCCCTGGTTTATTTCTATTTTTTGTTTACTAATTTTATCTCCGCAGTCTATTTTAAAATTTGTTTCTATGTATAAACTCTGAATGGCTGTTATAAGGTATTGAGGAAACGTTAAGAAATATTGAGTAGGTTTTCCTTGATTTATGTAATTATTGTGAAGTTTGATTTCGTCTTGTAAACATTACGACACATAGTAAATTAATGTTTAATTTTGTTTTCATTTTATAAGACTGGAAGTAGGCTGCACGTCAGTGAATAAATGTATTCAGAACAAAGTACTGCCAACTGCAGTTTGGTTCTATTGTATTTCAAACTTCAACCTGGAATAGTCTTATGAGAAACCCCAGTGTTACTAATTCTCTACCTCAACAAAAGAAAAAAATATATTTTGCAAACATACATTTTCTCTACAAACATAATGCGTTTTTTAAATGCAATTCCCGACTTCATAGCAAACTTCTGTACGCCAACATTTTTTATCATTCACAGACAGGAAGAGCTTTAAAAAATTATACATTTCTAGTTTGACTCTAGTTTGACGGACTAACTTCTTTAATATGTGAAAAATCCTAAGATAAATGACAAAATTCGAAATCCGTCTTTAACAGTGGGAAGATAATGCTGAAATAATTATTAACCAATTAACTCTCACTGCCACTATAGAACCTGAAGGTTCATGGCCGCACGGACAAAAACGCTCCCCATACACCCCTATCCTAAGCTAATATTTTCCAATTATCCTCTGTATAATCTACTTCCCGGCTGCGATGGACAGGACATGTGGCACGAATCGGGAATGAAAGATATGCATGAAGCTTTTTGTAGGAAAACAAGAGGGAAAAAGCCCAGTTGGTGGACCAAGAATGAGGTGGGAGAATAACATTATCTATGATTTGAGGGAAGTAGATTATACAGGGAATGATTGGAAAACATTAGCTCAGGATATGGATGTATGGAGAGCATATGTCCGCGCGGCCATGAACCTATGGGTTCGATAGTGCCAGTGAGTTAGTTCGAATTGTAATCTATTTCCCACAAATCGTGGTTAATATTATTCACCCACTTCAGCCTAGGTCTACAAATTGGGCGTTTTCTCTCTGGTTTTCCTAAAAAGTCTCTATGCCTCTCTTTCTATCTCATTCGTGCCACATGTCTAGTCAATCACAGTCTACAAGACTTAACTGTTCATATATCTGGTTTCCTGTAAATATAATGTAATTCATTGTTATGTAGTCTTCTCAATTCACATCTATATATTGCGAGAAGCAAAATACATATTTGTGCCAGCTATGCACAACAATAATATTCCTTTTTTTTTTTTTTTTTTTAATATCTTGTTATTTATGGTTTCTTAGGTAAATAGCTACATCGCGACTTCTCTTTAATATGTAGCAATGCTATTGTTGTATATGATCTCTTCACTCTAACGCCAGATACAATGAAATATCGATTGGTGTGTTATAGTATGGCTTGGACATCTTGTGTTGTAAACGGACACTTTAACCTTAATCAGATTTTCTCTAACTCCAAGGTGTAAGGGATCTACAAATCCTCTTAACCCAACAATCAGATTCTGGCCTGGCATCTAAATATTCCATTTACAGAGAAAAACTATTATCGAATCAGTATGGAGTTGGTGTATGGTCGCATATCGAGTCCCCAGCCGTTATAAATGATATTCGCAACTTTACGAGAAGTTTTATGATGAAATTTACTTTCATATAAGCCTACTTACATTTGTTAGAGGTTTTAGACAATACTTTATAGACTTTTACATTAGGATATTTTACACACCCCTGAAACTCTTTGGAAGTGAAGTTGAGTGTTGCTTTTACCTGAAATGGGACACCTTAAAACATGTGTTTTGGAATAAGAGGAAAGGAATGTAAGAACATAAACAGTGTATACCCTCTTTGAGTGTCTTGGAAACCTATAACGCACAACAATATACCCCTACCTGACTCTCAAAGTGTTGTGGAATGGTAATGCTAGAATAGGAATGGGCTATTCCACAGAGAACTCTTGATACAGACACTGAAATTGTAAAATCTTAAATAAAAAGTATACTGTTTCTTTAGAGAACATAAATAGCGCATGAGTAAACGGCCTAAATCTATTGGTTGTTTTTATGCAATAAATAATATGTTAGAGAAAAAAATATATAACTGTAATTTTTAAAAAATATTTAAAAGAAGAATCAATGTCAAGTGTATGTTAGGTTTATAAATCAACAGTTTTCTATGCCTAGAGATCATTGATTTAGCCACTAACTAACTCACTAGGCCCTTCCCCCACCCCTTGGGATACCTTGGTCATTATAACCATACTCCCAAGTCCTAGAGTTCTTGTCCTCCCTATCGTATATTCTCGTCCACGTTCAAGTTCACGGTCCTAAAACCAACACCCCTAGGGAGAGGGTGTTGGAGTTGCAACTTCTGGGAATTGCTGAGCTTCGTAGTCGCCAGGTCGCTCATTCCTGACGACCCCACAGTTGGTCCACGGGCTCCATGAGCCTAGCCGGAAGGACTGCTGTCGCAGATCCACCGACCGTTCCCCTGTTCTGCCTCCCCTGTTCTGCCTCCAGGGACGTGTCCTGCAGTCGTTGTGGACCGGCTAGGGCTACAAGCCCCACAGTGTGAGACTTTAGTACATCCAGGTGCTCATCTCCTGGCGACCCCATAGTTTGTCGACGAGCACGTAGGCTGAGCCAGGAACCTGTACAGTTGCTCCCCTCTGCACTGGTCCGAGCCGAGCCCTGGTGTGCCTCCAGGGACGCCTTCTGCTGCTGTTGTGGGCCAGCACGGAGCTCGCAAGCTCCAACAGATGAGCAAATAGTACGACAAGGCGCTCAACTCCTGCCGACCCCACTAATGGTTCACGAGTCCCTTGGACTTGACCGGGAGGACTGTCAAGCAGATCCACCGACCTTTCCCCCAGTGCACCAGCTGGGGACGTGTTTGGTTGCTGAAGTGGGTCCAGCCTGAGCATTAGTGCGTCAGGTCGCTCAACTCCTGACGACCTCACAGATTGTCCTTGGGTCACTCGTCCCAGATTCGGCGCTAAGTCCCCGACCAGAAGACCGTGCTTCCTCCTTTCCCGAGCTTATTGACCTGGTGGTAATTCCCAGCATTACGCCCGGTATTGTACTAACTAACTCACTGGCACTATCGAACCCATAGGTTCACGGCCGTGCTGACAAAAGTCCTCTGAACATACCTATCCTGAGCTAATGTTTTCAAATCATCGCCAGTACAATCTATTTCACTCAAATCATTGTTAATGTTATTATCCCACCGTATTTTTGGCACACCTTGTGCCGGTTCGCTCAAGGTAGAATATGATAACTCAGGGATGTTTATATTATTTATGTAATTATAAATAACTTTAAACTTATTACTCCAGTTTATTGAATAATTTGCACTAACAATGTGTAGAGAATTACAATCGTTTTATATCTCACTAATATTCGAAGTGGAGTTGATGAGTTTTATTTAAGTCCACTCGTATTTAATATCACTTAAAATTCCGAGTTACTAATTATCTTGGATTTTATAATACTTAAGATTTTAAAATTTACTGAAGGTCGCGGACGGTTGTTGAAGGACTCGTTTCTTGTAGAACGTATGAGTGCGAGAGAGTTTTCACACGCTTCTTCGCCTCATAAGGGCGATAACTCCTCCCATAAAGTCACCATCCCCACTCCAAATGCACATGCTATTCATTATACCTTAGAGGGGTAGGTACCATTCGTTTGGGGTTCCTATGTTGGTAATAGACTCGTGTGGACGTTTATGCGCCTTCCAGTTATTATTATTAATCGTATTAATTACATTTTAGTATTTAGAGTCTATTAATTCTAGCTACAACCTACTAGGTTATTTCCTCTAGATTTCCTACAAAACGTTTCCAATCCCCATTCGTGCCACATGTCCTGCCATCGCAGCCTACGAGACTTCACTCTTCTTATTATATCTGGTTTCCTACAAAGATTACATAGCTCACTATTAAGCTATCCTCTCATACACCTGCCTGTTCAACTGTCTTTGGTCAATAAATTTTCCCAAGAAATTTATTATCAAATACGTGTAATATTAAAGTAATAGTCTCTATTTCGCATCCATATAATTGGGAGAATAACGATTTTATATATTTTCAGTTGAATATTTTTTAGAGAAGTTGGGACGACAAGAGTCTCTTTAATAGCATTGGTTTCCAGAATTGAGCTTAAGTTTATCTTTGCATGTGATTCCTATTTGTAATTATTGTCCATAGGTATTTGAATTCAGTCACTTCCTCAAAAGTTCCCTGATCCGTCATTATCTGTCAATTTCTATTATATGATGTATTTCTACGTGTGACCTATATTTAGTTTCTTTGATGTACTTATTTGCGGTAGCCATAATTTACATAATTATACAAGCTATGGATGATGTAAGAGGAGGTATGAGGAAGTTGGGTCTGGAAGCATTGAAATGGGAAGATAGAGAACAGTGGAGAAAGAAGATAAAAATTTGAAATGCTTTGGGCACCGGAAGATGTTTTATTACATTGTAAACCCTTTTGTAAATATAAATATATACGCTACCACTAATTATCACTCATTAGAGCAGGAACCTACAAATCCATGGCTAATAGCCGAGTGATACTTTCAAGTCTACTTGTGTTAATCACAAGTGGACAACACCTAATTAATATAGGGTCGATCAAGTGGACTACTAACTACCATGATCGCCTCTGGTTCCGAGGTTCGAGGGTTAAATTCAGCCAGAGTTAATTATTTATTTTAGAGCACTAAAATCTTGAGTTTAATTTCCTTAGGAAAAGAAGTCATCTATTTCTTCTTCTTTTTCTTCTTCACTTCACGGGCTAGAAAATGCCTATTCCGCCTCACAGTTATTCTGTCCATCTTTTCACTGTCCTTCTACATTTATTGAACCTCTTGGCTTGTAGTTAAATGCTTATGTTGGTAATCTTGTTACGTTCATTCTTTATACATGTCTAAACCATTTTTCTCTATATTCTTTGATTTTATCATTCAGTGAATATATATTTAACTCTTTACTTATATATTCATTCTTTATCCGATATATTCTTGTGCAGCTTTTTGATCTACTAAGGAAGTTCATTTCTACGCTTTGTATTCTACTCTGTAATTTTTTGGTCATTACCCAAGTTTCACTCCTATGAAGTAATGCAGGAACTGCCAATGTTTTATAAAACTTCAAGATATTATCATTTCTTGTTTTATTCTTTAATGTTCTATGTATAGTTCCACATATCATTTGAAAGTTTTACATTCACGTGTCTTTCAGTTTTTGTGTTTATTGTAAAATTACAACCCAAATAAGTATAATTTACTTGTTACTTGAAGAGAAGTCGTCAACAGTAAATTTACGATGTGTAAAAGAAACTCAAACCTGAAATAAGAAGATTCTGAATAAAATCTGTCGGCCCTTCCATGCCTACATTTGAATTGCTATGCTAATTATCTTAGCCGTGTAACAGCATCATATAACTTCTTTTCAGATTTAATAATCATACCATTGTCAAAATCCTGAGGTGTTCTGTGCCAAAGCAGGATGTATTAGGCGACTTGCCAATGTACGTGACTACCATTATTCAACTCGAAGAACTTTTTTTAATACCATCCCCTGAGAGACTTGATTTACCTGCGACGCGAACATTTGAAATCACAGGGTCATACATTTTAAGATCTATTGTTGTATAAAATGGATGTATATAACTAATGTCTAAGGAATAGATTAAACACACACACGCACACATATATTTATCCATCGTAATTCTGCCCGAGGGCAGGTCCTTCACTGCAATCATATCATTTTCATGCTATACTTGCAGCTTTACTAGGGAATTGTAGGTGTGGTAACTTCCCCGTTACTTTCCACACCGGTGAAGGATGATGATGATGATGATGATGATGGTGATGATGGTGATGATGGCCATGTGATTTCGGGGACCGTTTGGGCCTTAAAGTTTTCCTGACATTTGTCTTACAGGCGAGGAAAAACCCCGATAAAAATCTCACCCAGAAAAACTGCCCCGACCGGGGATCGAACCCAGACCCGCTGCGTGACAAGGCAGCACGCTACCTCGAGACTACAGCGGTGGACTATATATATATTAGGGTTATAACATTTTGGACTTTTGTGAAATAAAATATTCCCTGTGTAATGAATGGGTGAACCTTTGCTTAAAATCATTGAAAAAGGCTTTAATTTCACTGAGCGTCAATAAAATGTCACCCCCAAATCAATATTTAATGTCACAATATTTGTAAAATTTCTATTAAATGTACTCTATATACTGAGTATTAGTTCATAAATCGGGTAGTGCTCGTACGGGTAACATTTGGTATGTATCTACGATTACTAATGAATGGAAACAAAAGCTTCTTTTTATTTACTGGGAATACATGATGTCACATAAGAAAAGTTATAACACCACTCAGAAATAAAAAGGGACCTGGACGAATAATCTAGTGAGATTCCAACAGGTGCACATGAGAAGACGAAATGCGCCTACAGTAGATTGGTCACTACAAGAATACTGCAAAATGCCTCTTCAACTTCAAATTATTGGAAGGTATCAGTTTCTTGGAGCAGAGATCTAAGTAAGAAATGAGAGAGTAGCTAAAATGTCTGATGAAGTTACAAATTTGTGGCGAAATAAACTTAACTTTTCCCATGTAATCAAGTAATACATATAAAGCTCCATAAAGTACTGAAAAATTATGATTAATGTGTAAGGAGGAGTAAGTTTGACCAGCTTTTTGATATTACAAAAGTGAATGGTCAGTGGTTATCTACCGAAGAGGAAAGATTATACCAACTACAATTGGAAATTAAGGAGAGGTTGGTTACTCAACAAGCAAAGTAGCACGAAAGGAGATAATCCACCCTTCAAAGTGGCAGAAATTCCCTACAGAATCAATTTCAAAAAGAGTCGTTGTTAGATTGCAAAAAAAAAAAACAGAAAAGGGTGTTCCTATACCTCAATTTATCGGTTGGCAGCATCACATTCTGGACAGAATACTATGTTTAGTGATGGATCGAGAGCTTGCTGAGAATACAAAGCCTCCAAACAATGAATGCCCATTTGTATCTAAATTGGTGAACAAGTATGAGGAGCAAAAATCATAATTAGTGAATGGAACTGAAGATATCTAGATGAATCGGGGTGGAGAGATTGCATGAAGTTCCCGTAACATCTAACACGTGCGTATATATTCTTTGAGGGAAAAAAAATGCTTTGCATTCATTAGGTTCCGGAAAATTCCAAACATTAGTAATGCAAGATGGAATTCAAAAGCTATTCTTCCTCTACATGCATTTATACTTATGCCTACTACAAGATTTGCTTTGAAAAAAGTGTGCAGATTTATTTCATATGACTGGGCATATTGTTAGTTTAGTAATTAGATGTAGGCCTAGAAGATGAATGATTTCAAGAACTTGTCAAACATATTAGTGCCTTTGTAAAAAGCACTGCACTCATTGGAAAATATTTGGAAAAAGGAGTCATCTGCATTAAGTATACCAAGAATTAACCAGTTCATCGAATCTGCCATTAAAGTCATGCAAAAATTATATGCTTCTTGTAGAAATAACAATAAACTGCATCTCCGATTCTTTCTAAGCAATCAACGATAATATACAATTATTGTACATGTGGTTGAACACTTTTATCTTTTTTCTTGTTTGTATTACAGTATATATTTTGTGTTTCAAAGTGATAAGCCAGTGGTGAAATATGAATTTTGATTTCGGAGTGTTTATTTTACAGTATATTGCGATACAAGTGAGGTAAGCACTTGTTACTGATCGAGAAAAAGTTTGAAAAAAAAACGAGGCTTTTGCGCCGAGTTTTTTCAATTTTCGAGATCTGTTACGTGTTTACCTCAAGTGTATTGCATACTATTTTTTGATCGATGTGACTAATTTTTATTAAATATAGTAATAAATGTATTAAAATATTGGTTAGATGTAAATTATGTCTATGAGAAAGAAACATTTGGCGATCGTTGCTGTGTAGCATTTCATTTGTTTTATTATAAGCTAGGATTTTTGGATGTGGAGACATTTTTATATGTAGTACCGTGATTAGAATCTGTTTGGTAATTATATTATCGAAGGAGTCATGGTAGATGATAGAGAAATTGAAGAAGCCTGGAGAGTGAGATGTTCTGCATTAATTCCGGAAAAGTCTAAAGAAAGGTACGAGTTAGTGTACAAAACTTTCAAGAAATGTTTTTTTTTTATTTTACTTACCAAACGTGTGCTTTTTGAGTCCATATCAGCATTGCGATTTCGTTTGTTTGCATAGAAACCAGGTTAGATGTGGGAATGTTGACTTACTTCCAGTAACAACAATATTGGTAAGTTTAAGAAATTAGTCATATCGACCAAAAAAGGAATATTGAAATGACTAGTTGACCCTTCGTACAGAGGTAAATGTTCATCATATTACAATACAGGAAAGTGAGGTTGTAAAAGTTATAACCCTAATATATATATATATATATATGGCATGATATGTATATATCATATATATATATATATATATATATATATATATATATATAAGACACCTCTCCATTGTTAGGAATTTTCAGATGAAGTTAATTAAGCTACATTCATTTCTCTAAAGATACGCGTATCATGAATGGTATGCGGTAACATAACGAGCCAATGAGAAATATATTTGTTTATTTATTTATTTAACCTTGTAGAGTTAAGGAGTTTGCCTTGTGGAGTTGTGGCCTTCTCTTCCATTCACCAGGACAAACATATACTACATTAGAATATAACATTCACAATTAACTTCTTCTTCTTCTTCTTCCTTCCAAGTATTAGGCCAAGGCCTGTTACGATCCTATAGAAAATTTTCCCTCCAGCGTTTGAGGGAAATTCTTGTATAAGACTTGAAAGCATAATAATAGTCCCTTCGATTGGTTGTTGGCCAAAGGAAGGCAAGACCAGTGATGGGCTGCCATCTTATAGCCTCTGGTCAGGCTTTTCTGGAGAAGAAAAGAAAATAAAGGAAAGAAGAAATGGAAGAAAGGAAAGACTCCCTAGCCCTTGGATGCCTTAATAGCATTGGCGTCAAAAAAACAAGAGTTAACCAAGAGAGGTTAGATAGTAAAGTTAAAAGAGTGCAAAACACAAGTAAGTGGAAGAAATGTTTTGCACAGCTTGGGCACCTCGTGGTCGCCATCCACATATCCCCTAGATGAGGACCCCTGAGGGGTCACAATTAACTCTAATATTAAATACTAAATGAAAATTTGATCAATAAGATAATATCTATTATATTACGATCTATAATACAACTTTTTTAATGATAGTTAAGATTAAGACTAAAACTAATAATAAAATGTATTCAAGCAAGATAAATTAAATTGTTGGAAGACTGTCCCTGTTTAATGTATATAAAAACACCAAAGAAAAATAATGAAATATAGAAAACTAATTTTACGATTATAACATTTAAACAAATTAAAATATCTATTAATCTTAATATTATTTTCATACATATGTCAATATATTGATTGTTAAAAGAATACTATCAGTGAGATGTATAAGTTAGTTTGTTATTAGATATTTTTTTTAGTTTTTTTAACGATGTCATAGTTTTACAGTCTCTGACATAGGGCGGAAGGGAATTCCATTTCGTAGGCAACTAAGATAATACTAGGATGAAGAAGTTCAGTAAATGTTACTTAGAGGTATCTTTATTGAGGCTTAAGGATCTTTTCGAACCTAAAATTCTTCAGACTCAAAATCTATGACTTAAAGCCCCTACCCAAGCAGCTGCTCCTTGGATTTTTTCCATCTTAAAATAATCCATCGACCCCGGCCGGGTTTGAAACACCGTTCTTCGGGTCCAGAACCAAATAACGTACCCACTAGTTTAAAGAAGCCGATACTCGTATGTGTATATATGTATATGTACATAAATATATATATATATTGCTTTGTTTTATACTCCTTCTTTCGAAGAAATTACACTCCCCAAAGGGCTTAAGGTCCCTGGCTGGATCACTATAATCAGGTGGATGAAACGTTTAATCAGGTCCACGACCAAATACAAAATAGGGTAGCACAGACGCACACCTAGGTCCAAGGTAAATATTTACATTTCTTACTTTCCAGGAATCGAATCCGAATAGCCTGAGTGGAGGTAGAAACTATACCGAACACGTTATCGGTCACGGTGAACTAGTGGTTACGAAATTTGCCTATGTTTGTAAAATTAGAGGATTCAATGCCTGGTGATATCGTTGGATTTTTCGATGTTTAAAAGTACTGAGTATGTTTTCCTTCAGAAGGAACGTAGAGCCGCATGTCTCTGTCACATACTTGAAACACGTAAAATAACACCTTATCGGAAACAAGAGTTTTCCTTCAGTTTCAAATTCAATGCTGCAAGTAGACCTAGTTAAAGAGCATAATCATGACTGCAGACTCCAATAACACTGGATGACAAGGTTTTATTCACAAGAAATCTGATTAGTGAATCTAGTGCATTTTTCCTTACTGAATTCAGATATGTAGTCAGAATTTTTCCATGAAGCACAGTTTTTTTTTTGTGACAGCTACTTTTTTAAAATTGATTTTAGCATACTCTTTGACCTGTCATAGGAACCTTTACCTTATATGTAGCGATTTTGTTCAAGCTGTACTTAAGGGCTGTCTCTGATGAGCACGGTGAGCGTTTTCATGAGCAAATTTCCACAATGGAAAAGAGGTACCAAGGCATGTGGAGTTCTAATGTGCTGGCTGACTACTGTTGGCCCAAGAAGAGAGATATTTCAGATGCAAAATATGCCCGGAAATCGCTATCTACCACTTTCTAGGTAAGTCGAAATGAGTTATAGAATTAGATGGACTTTATTAAAATTATAAAAAATATAAAAAATGTAAATGAATATCACAGAAAACTCTTGCCTGATAGGAAAAAACCTGCAATATTTAAATTCAGGATGAAAAATACTTCTAAAATCTCATATTTTTATTCTAGTGAAAGAAAAAAGTTCATTTTTTGTCGATCAGTGTACTATATCTAATAACTAATTGGCACTATCAACCCGAAGTTTCATGGCCGAGCGCACATAACCTCTCCACACATACTTATCCTGTGCTAATACTTTCCAATCATTAATTCATCTACCATTTATCTACCAAAAATGAAGGCTAATGTTATTCTCCGTCATCATTCTTGATCTACCCCAATATTGTATTGATAAGTTAATTGCAATATTTGTGTTTAGTTGTTTTTTGTAACAAAGATATTCATTTTAGTAACCGCAATATTTTATTATATTATATATATATATATATATATATATAAAAGTGTATATTTCAAGAAGGTACTTCTTATTATAAACTTCAAAGTTAGCTGAAGAAAGATTAAAAGCAGGCAAACAGCGAAAATGACTCACCTCTTCCCACACAAGCTGCTTGCTAACACCAGGCCTCAAATTCATTATTTTCAACTCTGCTGCCTTCAGAACTCCTTCCGGTGTGAATTCTACATGTGGCTTTCCTGTATCCCCCTCAACACTCACGTTCCGGAGGTACCTGTAAAAGAACAAAAATATGTATATTATTACTTATTTTGTACTTGGATCTAAGTATTTTATAGACTAATGGAAGCCACTAAGGTCGTAAGGAAAACCAAGCCAATTTTAAAAGATGAAGACAACTATTTGAATCCCTTTTAAAATGTTATGCAAGTTTTGTAATAAATATAAATTTCTTAATAGTATTTTGAGTGAAGTAAAGGAGTGGACACCTAATGGACGAAAGAAAAAAAGAAGATATGTTGTTACTTAAATTAAGATATTTAAAATTACATTAAAAATAGAATTATCGAATAATAATAATAATTATTATTATTATTATAATTAATGGGAAACCAGGTATAATAAGAAGAGATAATTCTCGTACATTTTGATGGGCAGGAAATGTGGCACGAATGGGTAATGAAAGAGGGGCTTGGAAATTTCTTGTAGGAAAACCAGAGGCAAAGACGCCATTAGGTAGGCCAAGAATGAGGTGTAAAATAACACTAACCATAATTTGAGGGAAGTTTATTACACAAGGGATGATTGGAAATCATTGGCTCAGGATAGAGATATGTGGAGAGCTTTTGTCGGCGCGGACATGAACCTATAGGTTCGATAGGACCAGTCAGTTTGTAATAATAATAATAATAATAATAATAATAATAATAATAATAATAATAATAATTGTATTGTATTGTAAGCCTATGTTTTCCCTTTTACAGAGATTTAGGCGCTCTCCCCCTACAGGGAAGAATTTGAACCATACTAATTTAGTTACACTTGTTTTCGTATAGATGTCATTTTGAGTGGTACGTGGTCAGCGTTCCGCCTCATACAGACATCTAGGAAACCAAGGTAGTACTAGGACGGGAAAATTCGGTAAATTTTGCTTAGAGGCCTTTTCATTCAGGCTTAAGGATTTTTTACGAGCCTGAAAATCTTCAGACTCGGGACCCACGGCTTAAAGTCCCTCCCGGAGGACTTGCTCCTTGGATTTTTCCGTCCTAAAAATCCATCGACCACGGCCGGGTTTGAACCCGCGATCCTCGGGACCAGACGCAAGGAGCATAACCACTAGTCCACCGCGGCCGGTTAATAATAATAATAATAATAATAATAATGGTGCTGAATGCATTTTGGAGTTTCATGTAATTAAAAAATATCTTAATATATTTATGAAAATTATCAAGATTACCCCAGGTTATTTGCATAGCATGAACAGGCGAAGCTAAATTTAAGAAAACCTGGATTTGAGCTTGTAAGAGTTTATGATTAGTTATTCATTGCAGTTTTCTATGAAAATAAGCACAGTAAACGACGATACTCCGTCCTTAACCAACCCTAGGTTATACCTCACTCAAAAGCGGTGCAGTAGAGAACATTTATTAGCAGTGTTAATTGTGCTTTTAAAATACTAATATCAAAATAAAACACAAAATATTCTGAATAGAGGCTTCACTGACTTATCATCGTATAACCATTTGTAGGCGATCGACTGAAGTTACAATTAGAGTTTTATCTTTGTTTACGAAGGAATATGTTTGCGCATTTTAAACACAGCAAAATCTATTACTCTAATTTCCTTAATTAACACTGAGCAACAAAACAGAAACTTTTTTTTGTCTTAGAAAGAATAATATGTGATTCTGATAATATTTGGTCTCCTGAATTCAAATATGATATCGGGTTTTCCCCATCACGCAAGGTTTCCGAGAGATAGGAATTTTTAATTTCAAACACATTAATATGTTTCTACATTCGTAACTACACAATATTCGAACATTCGGACTCACCTAGAGAGTAAGAAATTACTACTTTCTCCTTATTTAGCCTGTGGAGCATCCCTCTTGATGGTCCAACAATAATCGGCCAGCATGTCAGGATTCCATTTGCCTTGATATCTCTTTTCCATAGCTAAAATCTCCTGAGTTAGCTCATTTGGTTTTATTTTCCAATGAACAAATGGACAAAAAATGTTTATTAAAAAATAATTATTTAAATCCATTATTTGAAATTGAACTAAAAAGAACTGTGGGTGATGGAGAAATTCCGAATACGTATTTTAAAACACGATAAAAAACTGCAGTAAGTACAACTCCTGGTACTCATGAGACAAAAATCGTGTTGACCAGTGTAATTTAAGCTACATAAAAATGTGTAGAGGTTAGTATACAATGCTAGTACAGACTAGTGAGAGATCGCATCAACATGTGACGTGATGGCTGACGTTATACCTAACAGTCTACGCAGAGAGACGTACAATTAATTCTCATCGTTCAGTTTTCTGAAAAGGAGGTACATCAAGAGGTTTGTCTTAAACAATCGCTTATATCCGCGCAGCCATGAACCTGCGGGTTCGAACGTGTCAATGAATTAGTTAGTTGGTTTTAAACAATCAAGTTTTCGCGGAGGTGGCTCCGGCATTAAGCTGACCATTTTTCCGAAGAGGCCTTCCATGTCATGTAGTCAAAAAGTATGTATATGATACATCGGCTGGACCAGCATTGCGCAATGACCCCATACCTCCAAAATAAGTATATGCTACTTATTTCTGTTAAAGGCCGAGTCCGCTCAAGGTTTATGGTGGCGCCAGAACGTTTAGGTCAATTCAAATGTAAGAATGGGAAGGAGTGTGGTGAAACTAAATGGAGAGACAGACAGACAGACAGACAGAGATACACAGACAGAGAGAGACATAGAGAGATCGAGAGAGAGAGAGAGAGAGAGAGAGAGAGAGAGAGAGACAGAGACAGGGAGAGACAGAGAGATATAGAGAGAGTCAGGGAGAGACAAAGGAAGACAGAGAGAGAGGGGAGATAGACAGGCAGATAGAGATAGACAGAGAGAGGGAGAGAGACAGAAAGACAGAGAGAGAGAGAGAGAGAGAGAGAAAAAGAGAGAGAGAAACACTTGAACCAAAAGAACAGAGAGAGAGAGAGAGAGGAGTTTTTTTAAGCCACCAGGTTGTCTTCTATGACATTTCTGGCTTTCCTCCTGGCATTAGCGGAATTATAATCCATTTCATAAAATGGGAAACCTGGAAGGCTGAGTTACGTTACCCCTATAATATGATAGGTGATAAATATAATGAAGCGCCAGGAGAGTCCTTAACCTAAACTTAACCTAAATTCCAGAGCATGGGCAAACCACAGGAATAATATCTTTTAAGGGAAAATTTGGGAATCGAACCCCCTCACGAACTGTAGTCAGAAACGTTGATTTCTAGCCCGTTAGACTGATCGAGAGAGAGACAGAAATAAAATAGGAAGAATTATTTCCGGTCCTCTGATTTTTTTATGATTATAGTATTCTCATAAAACAATATGTGTACAGGAACAATATGGGGACTCTAGAAATATTTTAAGACACCGCACTGAAAATTTACAGAATTACAATAGAATTTTTCTGTCAAACGTTTATTTCGAAAACATTTCTAATATATAATAAAATCCAAGCTTTACTTATCGTTACAACAGCTGTCAACTGCCACAATGCTATCATGGGAACAACATACGAGTAGAATACTAGAAGTTGAATTTGTAAATGAATTTACTAGAACGGGGGGGGGGGCAAGCCTGCATCGAGTCTGATACGACGGGACCATTCTCTATGTCTTCCGCTGCTCTGAATTAATTTGACGTCAACCCCAGCTGTTTATCCACGTACAAGGATAGCTTCATCCCCTTAGGATAGGGGATGGGGATTCCAACAGTTCACTAGATTTATACCAGTGTCTTCCGATTCGAATCATTAAATTTAGATTTGAAAATGTCCCATCGAAAAAGAAAAAAAGTTGAGGTAAATTATAATCAATTCCACTATGTTCCAAAACTCATGATGTTAGAGGATTGCATTTTTGAATGAATAGAGAAGTTTTTTTTAAATTTAATCCTACAGATTGCCATCTCGACTTTTTGGTGTTCTCTCCTGGCATTGGCTTAAATATAACCACTTCTGAGGTTGGGGGGTCTGAAGACGAAGTTACGCTGCCTCTATGATATAATTGATGACAGTGGTGCCGCCAGGAGAGTTCTTAATCCTAAACTTAATCTAAGGCGAATATGAAAGACGATGATGATAATGATGGCCATATGATGTACAGGGACCATTTGGACCTTAAAGTTTCCTGATATTTGACTTACAGGTGAGTAAAAACCCTTAAAAAATCTCAGCCAGGAAATTTGACACGACCGGGGATCGAACCAGGACCCGCTGCGTTACAAGGTAGAACGATACTTGGAGACCACAGCGGTGGACATAAGGAAGTCATGTAAAACTGCTAACAATTGAAAATTAAAACAGTCTATAAGATTATGGCACGGAATTAAACAAAAAATAGCAAATATCTAATAAATGCAATACACAGGGTGTAACAGGACCTCACCGACAAAATGATAGGGGTGATAGGCCATGCAGAGAGGATCATTTTTTGTGAAGGAACATATACTCGCAAACATGTCGTTTATGAGTTATGCGCAGATTAAGGTATACATCCGTAACGGCCAGAATTGAATACAAACGATTGTATATGTATTATTTATGTTGAAAAAGACATGTTTTTACAGTAGGTGTTCAAACAGTCGACGCTGTGCCTCATTGCATGTTTGATATCGTCAAAACACTTATTGTTTGAACACTTATTATAAACACATGTGGCTTTTCAATAATACGATACGTATACAATTGTTTGTATTCAATTCCGACCCTTACGGGTGAACACCTTCAACTGCGCATAACTCATAAACAACTTGTTTGCGACTATATGTTCCTTCATCAAAAAATGATCCTCTCTGCATGACCTATCATCCCTGTCATTTTGTCGGTGAGGTCTTCTTACACCCCGTATATTTTCAAAGAAGAATATTAAAAAAATGGCAATATGTTTTATGACTGGCAATATTTTATTTCTGTAAGTGTAGGCTACATTTAGACGTTATTTTTTTAACTCTGAACAAATGCTTTTCAAATGAGTTTCTACTATTCATCGTTTGTAGACATTGCGGTATCCCTAATAGGCACCGGCCTCTTCTAATTGTCCATTATAACTGTGAATTTAATTTTCGTATGATGGTTGTTAAATACTCGACGAAAGTGGTGTATAACACGAACCACATATTTCCAGCAAAAGTAAATTAATAAAACATCACCTTTTCTTTCAAGATCCTAACTAGAAGATTAAAACATAATGTTGGATTTGTTCGATTGTTACTGTATTTTGTTTCCTGGGGTGCCTGCAATTAGAGGATAAAACCTTTGTGAGTTTTATTTTTTATTTGGTACAAACATTGCATTTCTACTTCTATAAACTTAATAAATATGTAATCCTCCGAGACTCTTTCACGAATATTGGGTTAAAATGTATATTAAGACTAAATATGCATGCGAGTTTGCCAATAATGTATGAGTTTAGTTGTTATAAGCTCCCAATTTCAATTCTCGGTACCACTCAGAACGAGTTTTCACTACTTTCTCGAGTGATCAAGAGAGAATCTGGGTTGAAGTTTTAATCAAAAATTGTATTTCAATATAAATGATTTTTATGGTTTGCAGACCTGTTGGTTAACACAATCAAGTTTGAATCTGATATAATTATGTTCAAATACAGTGGGGTGATGGATATTTTCAGAGGTTAAAAAATTAATCTAGCTTATTTGGAAACGGAAGTAAAATAGGGTCCTGTGTCGATATGTACGAACTTGGAGCATGAAAAAGAAGCATCTAAACCAAAATTTGCCAACCGTTTCACGGCCACTTTAAAATCCAAGGCTAGTGTCTGAGCTGTTAAGAGAAATCGTTAAATAAGATATTACCAACTAATAATTTATTGAAAATTAAAACAGGAAACATGCACAAGACGATAGTTCGTAGAAACTATAATTTGTAACAGCTTAAACCAACTATAAACAGAGATTATGAAATAACATGGTTTATTCCTGTTGGATCGGCCGTGGTTGACTAGTGGTTATGCTAAAAAACTAAAAAATGAAGAATAATTTTAATTTCCAACACGCTTGGGATAACATTAATGTGGTCAACAAAATAAATAATTTCCAACACTTTTAGAATAAAACTAGAGTTATCTACAAAAAAATAATTTTGCCATAAAAAGCGTGGGGTGCTTTTTATGGTTTTTACATTTTCTTCTTAGAGACATTACTTTTACCAATATATTTTTATTATCAAATATATTAATTGATATAGAGAACCCCACGCTTTTGATTGTAAAATTATTTTCTTTTGTAGATAACACTACTTTTATTCTAAATGTGTTGAAGATAATTTTTTTGTTGACCACATTAATTTTATTCCAAGCGTGTTGGAAATTAAAATTATTTTTCAGTTTTTAGTTCGGTTTTCTAATAAAGCGTGTTGTTTTAGTTTTTTAAAACTATTATTTACTTTTGGTTTTAGTATTTTACAGAATAAGATAAAAATGTAAATATCTTTAAATTCGATACCATTGTAGTATGAGCTAAAAGTAATACCCTTCTAAAAAAATCCTCCGGGCCGGATTTGAACCAGCGACCAATGGATTACTGAAATTATATACCACTACAGTCCACCGCTCTACCAACTGAGCTTTTATAACGATTGGGTAAGAAGTTGATAAGTCCGCAACCTATTATACCGTTTTTTATTATTTTGATTTTCTGCTGATTCTGATCAGGATTTTAGAAACATTTATAATATTATTGCATTGTCATTGGTCCTTTAGAAGTATACAAAGTTTCAAGTCGATCCAATGATTTTAAGTGGGTGAAACCCGCGTTGAAAGATTCGGTTACATAGTTACAGGTCAAGCGAATATAAAGCGTGTAAAAAACAATAGGAAGCATTATAATTCACTTTAAAAACTATCTCTAAGTAGTAATAATATTTTGTATCAAATCTTGACTGAGTCACTTGCACTATCCAACGCATATGCTCATGGCCGCGCGTACATACGCTCTCCATACACCCCTACTCTGAATAATCATTTCCAATCATCCCCTGTATAAACTACTTCCCTCCAATCATGATTAATTTCATTCTTCCCCTCATTCTTGGCCTGCCTACTGGTATTAGCAGTAATGAATGCACTTGTGTAAATATTTGTTCATAAATGAATATTTGTTATTATTTCCTCTGTGTTGTCATGAATTCTGCTCACATTTAACCAACTTTTTGGATTTACTGTTATCCTGCTGCATACAAATATATCACGATTTGAATCTAGAATTCTATCCGGCAACAACAGATGCCTCCAATATTCCAACATTTATAGAGCGCTAAACGTACAGAATTTAGAGACTCGGATTCAAATCCCGACTCAAGCATTCATTTTTCTTTTCATATCATATTTGCCTTCATTGTCAAATGTCAAAAATATAGTTTTAACATCTATATATACAAGCGTTACTGCTATAAAGTAAATATTATCTTTAAAAATTTGCTTAACTGTTATGTTAGCCACTAGATGTCAGTCGGAACAAATTTCCGCTACCTCTTGTGTGAATTGAAAATACTACATGTATAAGATAAATGTATGCTTGTGTTGGAATTCTTGGGTAGCTCAGGTCGTTAGAGCGCTAAACGTACAGAGTTTAGAGACTCGGGTTCAAATCCCGACTCAAGCATTCATTTTTCTTTTCATATCATATATATATATATATATATATCCCCATCCATAGTAATTCTGCCCGAGGGCAGGTCTTTCACTGCAATCATAGCATTATCATGCTATGATTTGCAGCTTTACTAGGGAATTATAGGTGTGGTAGCTTCCCGTTGCTTTCAACACCGGTGAAGGATGATGAGGATAATGATGAGGATGATATTAGTGGCCGGATGATTTTCGGGGACCGTTGGGCCCCAAGCTTCCTGACATTTGTCTTACATGTGAGGATAAACCTCGAAAAACCTCACCCAGCAGCCTGCCCCGACCGGGAATCGAACTCGGGCCCGCTTGCATGACAAGGCAGCACGCTACCTCGAGACCATAGCGGTGGACTATATATATATATATATATATAATACACAGTGTATACACTATATAGTAGCACTAAGTAATTGGGACTGGAAGTAAATATCAATAAAACTAAATTTATGGTCACACGTTGAAATAAATTATATAATGGAAATGGACAGCTAATTACAAATGAGGGAAATTTTGACGAAGTGGCTGAATTCAAATACCTAGGGACAATAATCACAAATAGAAATGAGATGCACAAAGAAATTAAACATAGGCTTAATTCTGGAAAAATACGCATTACTGATAATCTTGTCGTCCCTACTCCTTTAAAAAATATTAAACTGAAAATATATAAAACTATTATTCTACGAAATACAGTGTGTACATAAAAGAATATAGTAGTTTCGAGTAATAATATTATCATTTGGATGAAGCGTAGAAAGTTGTGTGAAGACGTAAACGAAACAGGAAAGAAGATAGTTATAGTTGTGTGAGTGAGCGGATAACTTTCGTTGTTTTGTTTCTATGGCAACAATAATAACATATGTGGCGACTCCTCAACAGAAAGACTTTTGCGTTTGCAGTTTGAGAGTTGTAAATCAGTTGTGACAGTTCAACGTGGGTTTCGTAAGCATTTTAATCGTGATCCCCCCAATGCCAACAACATCCGTCGATGGCATACTCAGTTCGCAACAACCGGTTGTCTGTGTAAAGGCAAAAGTGTGGGACTACCAAGAGTGTCTGGGAAGACTGTTGCTACTGCAACATTTCAAGCGCAAAGCCAGCGTAATCAGTTGGGTTTAGAGCCTGTAACAGTTGTAAACGTAGGGACGCATATGTAAGCGCTTTCGCAACATCTTCAATACTGCCATTATTGGATTGGTCGTTATGGTCCAGATGACAGGGCTTATCTCCAGTGGCCACCTAGATCACCGGATCTCAAACCATGCGATTTTTTCCTTTGGGGTTTTGTACAGGACAAGGTCTACGTGCCTCCTGTCAGATTTGAGAGACAGGGTTCGAGAAGCTGTTGCCATCAATCCAGACATTATCAATGGGGCTCGGACATGAAGTTAGATTAAGTGCAGTCTTACTATACATAATATTGCTTGATGAGAGAGTATTAGGGGTGTAGTAGCACCAGTCAATCTAGTATGGCATTTATGCTGTACTGTTTACAGGTGCTATAGGCGGGTAATGAAATAAGAAGCTAATTGTGGATTACAAGTTTATTTTGTTGCGTAATTTTTTTTTAACTTTTTAAATTAAACGCTACAGTACAACTAAAAGTTAAGCAAATTTATAATTTCCGCAATATTTCTAAAAGCAAATTATAAGCTGGATTTTGCACTTTATTTTTTGTATTGTAAGCCTATGTTTTCCGTTTACAGAGATTTAGGCGCTCTCCCCCTACAGGGAAGAATTTGAACCATATTAATTTACTTACACTTGTTTTCGTATAGATGTCATTTTGAGTGGTCCGTGGTCAGAGTTCCGCCTCATACTGACATCTAGGAAACCAAGGTAGTGCTAGGACGGGAAAATTCGGTCAATTTTGCTTAGAGACCTTTTCATTCAGGCTTAAAGATTTTTTACGAGCCTGAAAATCTTCAGACTCGGGACCCACGGCTTAAAGTACCTCCCGGAGGACTTGCTTCTTGGATTTTTCCATCCTAAAAAATCCATCTACCCCGGCCGGGGTTTGAACTCGCGACCCTCGGGACCAGAAGCAAGGAGCATAACTACTAGTCCACCGCGGCCGACGTTTTGCACTTTATTGAAAGGAATATTCGCGGAAACCATCGTTTCGCATAAATCCTTGTAAAATTCACGATTATTACAAGTGTTTGAAACTCCTTGTGCAGATGACTGTATTTCATCGTCAAGCTTATGTTTTACATTCCCAATGTGTGTTTTAGATTTGCAATGGCTCTTGATAAAAATTCTTCTCTTCCCCTTCAACTCTACATTACACAATTTACAAAATATTTTATGTTCTTTCAGGCAAAAATGCTCATGGCCGTACTCTCGTACAAGTGAATTCATCTTGTGTGTGTTTGGGTTTCGGCATGTTGTAATCATTCATCAGATCGTGGTGATCGGTATTATGATTTGACTGCATATTATACTTGTAGCAGCACAGCAAAAAACGTCACTGACTGTGGCACTGCGCACGGGACAGGACTAACTACCTGTGTAGTCAACTGTTTGAAAGCGAAACGGCAATGAAAAGGCAATGAAGTCCGAGCTCTACTTATCAATGTATGGGAAGAATTGGTCTAGAGGTTGGATGTGAGTCATGTAACAAACGAGGCTCACATTGAATACCTATGAACTTATAATGTAAACTGGTGATGAGACACTTTAATAGTTTTGTTTTTGTCATAGTTAGTTACAGTATAATTCAACACCATTAAATTCACTATATTATTTTATGTACACCCTGTATTATATGAATGCGAACCATAAACGCTTACTTTAAGGGAAGCAATGAAATTACAAGTATTTGAGAATGAAGAGAGATGAATAGATAGGCGAATTGAGAAAAACGCTTAACGGTGAAGTACATGGTCTTCATAGGAATAAGAAAATTTATGTCTCGTACACTGCGATAGGCAGGACATATGACACGAATGGGGAATAAAAGATGTGCATGGAAGCTTCTTGTAGGAAAATCAGAGGGAAAACGCCCAGTTGGTAGACCAAGAATTACGTGGCACAATAACATTAACCAAGGTTTTAGGGAAGAGATTATACAGGGAAAACAGTAATTAGCACAGGATTGAGATGTATGGAGAACTTATGCCCGCTCAGCCATGAACCTACGGGTTCGATAATGTCAGTGAGTTAGTTTTATATCACTACAAAAATTAATTAATTAATAGCTTTGATTAAGGACACTTACCTGAAGAATCTGTCTCCTGTTTTCCATCTGGAGTCTCCCATCCCTTCACAAGATAATTGTGTGCTGAGAGAGAGATTGACATTTCTGGGATCATTCACAAAATCCTCTACCCCGTATGCGTACACCCTAATGGCGGTGGTGATTTCGTTCACAAGGGATGTGCTGCTTGTATCGAAATGGACACCTAAAACAAACAATTATTAAAAATAATTCAATATATCACACATCGATTAAAACCACAGATATAAAGATATACATTGGTAACAAGCCATCTAGTTCAGAAGCAGAAATCCTTGCATCCCAAGGAGTCTTAAATTTCCAACATGATTCCAATTTATTTAGTTCAGTTCTCAATACTTTTTTAAACCAAAACCCGATAAATTTAACAGAAAAAATATCCAAATATATTATGTGCCGGTTCGCTCAGAGTAGAATATGATAACTCAGGGATGTTTATATTATTTATGTAATTATAAATAAATTTAAACTTATTACTCTAGTTTATTAAATAACTTGCACTAATAATGTACGTAGAATTACAATCTTTTATATCTCACTAATATTCGGAGTGGAGTTGATGAGTTTATTTAAGTCCACGTGTATTTAATATCACTTAAAATTCCGAGTTACTAATTATCTTGGATTTTAAAATACTTAAGGTTTTAAAATTTACTAAAGGTCGCGGACGGTTGCTGTAGGACTTATTTCTTGTAGAACGTATGAGTGTAAGTGTATATGAGAGCGTTTTGTCACGTGTCCTTGCATTATAAGGGCGATGACTCCTCCCATAAAGTCACCTTCCCACTCCATGTTATTCATTATACCTTAGAGGGGTACGTACCATTCGTTTGGGATTGCTATGTAGGTAATAGACTCGTGCACGTTTGTGCGCCTTCCAGTTGTTACTATTAATCGTATACCTATATTTGAGTACTTAGAGTCTATTAATTCTTGCCACAAGTAGTCCATGAAAAACTATTTCAATCTATAAATAAATCTGTTTGTATTTTATCACCCACGCCTACGTACTTTCATATTACCACTAAAAGGAATACATACTCTCCTCCATAGCTATTAATACATTTAGGAAAATATAAAAGTTCCGTAAACCAGTGCAATAATCGTCATTTCATTTTTCGGTATCTAATTGATGTTAGAATTACCGTGATATCACATCAATCGCTTCTTAAGAAATCAATAACGATTGCAACATTACTCTTCTCTTTCCGTAATACGTAGACGGATTAGCAAAATTTAAATGCTTTCAAAACTACAAGAAAAAACTTATAACAAAACGCAATATACAACTGAAATTAATAAATTATTCCATTTGATTATCTCAATTTACCATCTACTTTAGGTGCTTTTCACATGCCACACGACACCCGCGCCTTACAGTGGCACGATCTGTCGGGAGAGGGATTTTAAATTACGGATCATATTCATGCGTTTATGAACACATAGCCACATGGAGGGCCTCCCCGAATGAGAGATCAACTTAATGTCAAGGCCTCCTCCGAGACAAACAAAACATTAAAATGAAACACATCGTTCTCACACACACACACACACACACACACATTCACACTAAACATGGTGAAAGTGATAATGATGATTATGATACTAGATGATGCTCTGAGCCCGTGTGCGCCTTAAAGGTTCCTGACATTTATCTTACACTTGGGGAAAAGCCCCGAAAAAAAAATATAAATACTAGAGGTAGGATTTTATGTACTAAAAGGTAAGATTGCAATGAGCATAATGAGAAATTAGATTTCTGACTGTCTTGTTTTGGTTTCATACACAAACAGTTGAATAATACAGGGTGTCCCATTTAAACCTCCCACATTTTAATTAATCATAACTAACAAAGTATGCGGAATTATGAAATGAGGCCGGTATTAAACGAAACAGAAACTCAAAGAAGTCTCATTGCCACGTATTTCCACACACTAAAACACCTCTATATGTGCACCGTCCTGCTCTAATGTCTTTAATCTTTTCTTCTGAAACACGTGTAAGAACACCTCCTGATTCTTTTTTAATGCTTCTAGTCGCCAGAAACGTATCAAGCCATTCCGTAATGGTCATCCCATCAGGTGCATTTCCTTCATATTCTCTCCGGTAATTTCTTTGCACTGTAATTATTGACTTTGTCTCTGCATTCCAGAAAACTGTTTGTGCTCGTTGCTGAAGACTCGCCATTTTGTTTTTTGTCATTATTGTCCAACATTCGACAGATGAATTAACTATAACAATGAAAACAAGCATTCTTTGAGTTTCTCTTTCTTTTAATACCAACCTCATTTGATAATTCCGTATACTTTGAGAGTTATGATTAATTAAAATGTGGGAGGTTTGAATGTGACACGGTGTAAATACTATCTGCATTGTAATCTTATCTTTTATTACATAAAAATCCCAGCCCTAATAATTACTTATACATTTGATGTTAATATGAATTTAATAAGTTTACACCCCAACTTGATACATGTTTAAACGGAGAACAATTTTCCGCCTCCACTTCTGCCTTCAATAAATCCAATGCTATCAGACATAACCATGCCTGTCTATCTCTTTCTACCTGTAATTAAAAACATTAATTGCAAAGCAGACAGTCTGCAGTGATCTATGAAACTAACAAACAAGATATAAAATACAAACAATAACGACTAAGGGGGATTCTATGCCACCGTGCCAACAACGTAAATTGAAAGCAAGTGAACGCTAAACTTATTTGGTTTATTAATTCGCTCATTTCTAACCCTAACTAATGCAGGTGGTCTGCAGGGATAGAATCGCCTTCTATGTGAGTAAACATTTTGGCATTTGGCTTTAACATGTTGATTAATTGAAATATTAACAAAATTAATTTTAATTAAATCAAGTCATATTGGATGGCACAATAAGTTAAGCGGGAACGTGTGTTATCACATTGGCCTATATGACGCTAGCAATCACTTGTTCTCCGATTCCATATTCACAGGTGGCATAGAATAACCAGATTATTTAAATCAGTTTGAACTAAGCCGGAAGATGTGATTTTTGTCAAAATTACAAGTCAACAGGTGACAGAGGATTAATAACTAAGTTTTTTTTGAGTTAAGAAAATAATGGTTGGAAATTTATTTTCGAGCATCACAATATCTCAAACTTATGAAAGACTGCATTGTTAAAACCCCTGAAAACCAGGCAGTGTGCTAAACATAGAACAGTTCACATCTGACTTTCAAGAGAGTTCGTAGTGGATCGTGTGACAGAAGCACAATCAATAAGCGCATAAACACCTTACTTTAATATTCCAACATTATCAGATGTCATATTTTGCTAATAAATTACCAAACAATAATATATTAATTGTAAGATATTCCATCAAAAAAAACATCAGGATTCTATATGGAGGTTTTGACTCTGGCCACAAAGGTCGCGGGTTCAAACCCGACTGGGATCGATAAATTTAGATTGGAAAAATTCAAAGAGTAAGTCCTCCGAAAGGGACTTTTGAGCCGTGGAGTTCAAAGTCTGAAGATTTTCAGGATCGTGAAAGAACCTCAAGCCTGAATAAAAAGGCCTCTCTGCAAAATTTACCGATCTTATTTATTCTAGTTGCCTACTAGATGCATTATTGGGTTGATATGTTGACCGCAAACCATTCATGACATTTCTAGGAAAATATGCGTAACATAATTAATTAGGTCTACACTCTAATTCAACCTAAGAAGTTACTACAGACCATATCATAGAGAAACTTCGAATAGAGGGAAAACTGAGTACAGTGACATCTAAAAAAATTCGATCGTTTACGATGAACTACAATGAGCAAATTACAATGGTAGCGCTATTTCGTAGTAACAGAATATGTAACTAAATAAAACAAATGCAAGGCACACGGCGTCGTGCACGGCTTGTTCACTCGGGATTATGGGAAATTAGCCATTTTGTAAATTTAAAATTTTAACTGCTATCCTTTCGTTCTATGTAGACGTTACTGTAAAAATTATATATTATCGAAAGTTAAAATCATTACTTAGATTACATTTTACTCTAATTTGTAAGTAAATTCAAGCTTGTTTACGTTTTTAATGTGAATCTACTTTCAAAGAAGTGATAAAATTCTAAGATTTGTTAGGTTAGGAAGAGTGATGTTAGTGTACAGCCATTTCTAATAAACATTTTAAAAATATGACGTTATAATGGACTTCAGATATACGACATGGCTAAGGTTCTTCAATAAATATTTTATAAAATATGTATGTGAGAATAAGGGGGTAGGTCAATTGTGCATATTTATTAAAGAGCTCATAATGCACGTTTTTAAATTTTAATAAACAAAAATAAATTAACAGGTTTTATTTATTTCCATTCTTCCCTTCTGTTAAAATTAAAGAAAATCTTTAGGTCTGAGAGGCTGGGTATAAATAATTCCATCATTTAAGATTAATTAATACGTTATTTATTCCTATAAATGTTCAGTCCATGATTATTCACCAGATGGCGTTATATAATTATAATTCATAATTTTACCACCAGGCGGTGTCGAATTTCATATTAGTATACCAGAAAAAATCGAAAAAAAAAGATGTCGTTAGTTGTTCTACACTAGCGCCACTTATGGCATGTACGCGAAACTTAACGACTTTCTTCTCTGGTACTCTGTGGACCTTATGGGCTACGCCAGAATCCCCCCTACGTACAGAGGGTAATTGTTGCCAAACTCATAATAATGGTATTTGTTTGTTTAGGGAGGGCAAGATTAGCAGTACTTTTTCTAAATCCATGTGCTATACATTTAATAATAACACAACACAGGGATTTAAACCAGATGAGTCCTTCAAGGCGTCTATACATTTAAAAACATAGGTTTTCTTTTACGGCATGCAGACTAGTTTTATAGTAAATATGAGAGTCAGCACTTTCACACAGGATAGTACAGATTCGCACGAGCTCAGTGACAAGTGGTAACTTTTTTTTTTCTTTAAGAGGGAGGTGGCTTGGGCAGCTACAACTTTGTAACTCTGCACCTGCTGTGTTGCATACTTCAGTTTTATCTAAGGATTTCTCTCAAGAAAATACTGTTAAAATGGTAACATAGTTCCCTATTCCAAACACACAGTAACTTCCTGGGTTGAATCTGACTACAGTAACTCCTAAGAAAGGAGAGGCTAACAAAACAACATTGGGCTGTTACGTCATTGTTAATATAGAAGTGGAGGTTTTTCAGGAAACAAAATTTGTACTCATATAAACTAAGGCAGGTAGAAGCAATCGAACAAAAGTATTTTCATAAGTAATGCCACGAGTGATTTCCAAATTTTCACGACTCACGAAGTGAGTCGTGAATTTATCTAGAGAATTCGGAAATCAAGAGTGGCATTTGTTAGGACTATTTAACGAATAAATTAAGCTCTTTACTAAAAAATCATTATTTAAATATAGTTACCGGCGTTTTAAAATATTTATATAGTTAATGTAAACGGCGATGTTTGAAAACAAATTAGAAATGTGAGGTTATGTATATTCACTGCAACTCGATCATATTATTTATTGCCAAATAGGATCGCAATATTGTAAGAATGCACTCTAGTGGAGAAATAATTAAACAAATCAAACTATTATAATCAACATTATAGGTTAATCATTTATATTTTGTATAAACAACTCAGTAAAATCACTGAATCTATTCATTATTTGCCATATTCAATGTATTTGTTGGAGAAAAATAATGATCTAACCTATTCAGAATATTAAGAAAGGAGGAGCTTTCTTTATCACAAAAGCAGGAGCTGATAAAGACAACTCGATAAAAAGCGAGGCGAAACACGACTGTCATTGATGTAAAACAGAATTCATTGAAACGTGATTGGTCATTGACTACCATTTGCGACATGAGTTAAATAGTCAACCTAAAGGCTATCCGCTCTTAAAGTGATCCTCATAAAAACAGAACCATGTGACCTGCTCGCTTTTCATTGGTTATAGACACCGACATACGATGTAGAGACAATAAGTACGCGAAAAAATAGTTCATTAAATTAAAAATATGTCCTCTGAATATACTTGCTATTCTTCGTGAATGAAACTAATAATATTCAAAATATACAAAATATTCTATAATATACCTAACCAATACTTCATCATCATCAACAACAACAACGCGTAAGCCCAATGGCTTGTTTCGATCTCATTATAGGTCGAATTGGTCCTTCCATCTCTTCAATGGTCCACCCAACAAACTTCTCCCTTTTGGTTTATAATTATACATTCTTCTTGGTATGCGCTGTTCATTCATTCGTAATACCTGCTGAAGATAAGCATTTTGATAGTATTTTGTTCTTTCACAGATATTAAATATATTAAGTTCTGTTCTTATATCTTCGTTTTTCTTTTTATGGGTCCTTTGGTATCCTGCTGTTGCTCTCAACATCTTCATTTCTGCAGCCTCTATTTGTTTACTATCTGCCTTTGTTAATGTCCAGGTTTCACATCCATACATAAGAGATGGAACTGCCAATACTTTGTAAAATTTTAAAATAGTTTCTTTTCTAGTTTAATTCAATAAAGTACGTTTAATTGTGCCATATAGATAATTGAATCGTTGTATTTTAATGCGTTTATCTAAATTTCTGTCAGTACCTAAATGGCATCCCATATAATTAAAATTCTGAACTTGGTCTATTATTACATTGTTTATCGCTATTTTTGTTCTTATTGCACATTTTCCTTTCAGAGCTAATATTTTACAAAATTAAATAGTTTATTACATATAGATAATGCAGTTGAGCTACGCTTCAGACTATTCTGATGTAACAAAATGGCGGAAGGTGTCGAAGCTTCTGTTGCTGTTTTGCCATATACATTTTTAAAAGACAAGTCTGGTAAACCTTTGACTAGTAGTAAGAAGACAGTATTTTATGGTATTTCACAAGTTCAGTAAAACATTTCACCAGTTTTCTTGTAATCTACCTCATTCAGCGATCACATATCTTATATACTTCACACGTGCTCCCTGTCAATGCGACAGTAATTGTGGCGCGAAAGGCGGAAGGATATATTTGGCGATTGTCTATGTTAGGATTACTCTAAGAGTGGAAAAAGTATAGAGTTGAGTGCTGTCAATGGTTTATCTAGATCTGTGCTAACTCACTGGCTATATAGAACCCATAAGTTCATGACCGAGTAGACATAAGTTCTCCACACACCCTTATCCTGAACTAATGTTTTCCAATCATCCCCTGTATATTCTACTTCCATAAACCATGGTTAAAGCTATTCTCCCACCTCATTCTTGGTCTAACAACTGGGCTTTTTCCAACTGGTTTTCCTATAAGAAGTTTCCATGACCCTCTTTCATTCCCCGTTCGTGCCACATGACCTGCCCATCGCAATGTATGAGACTTAACTTTTATTACATTTGAATTCTTGTAAAGATCGTGTAGTCCACTGTAAAGAATTCTTCTCCATTCACCTGTCCATTTCTCTTGAGATCCAAACTTTTTCCTAAGAATTTTATTCTCAAATACTCGTATTTTTTTTTCTCCTCCCTTAAATTAAGAGTCCATGATTCGCATTCAAATAACACTGCTCAACATGATTTTTGTCTCATGAGTACCAATAGTTGTACTTAATTCAGTTTTTTATCGTGTTTAAAATACGTATTCGGAATTTGTCCATCACTGACAGCTTTTTAATTTCACTTTCAATTAATGGATTTAAATAGTTATTTTTTAATAAACGTTTTTTCGTCCATTTGTCTATTGTAAGATAAAACCAAATGAGCTAACTCAAATGGTTTCAGCCATGGTAAACATATATCAAGGCAAATGGAATCCTAATATCCTGGCCGATTATTGTTGGACCATCAAGAGGGATGCTCCACAGGCGAAATATAACAGAAAATCGTCATTTCTTACTTTCTAGGTGAGTCCGAATGTTGGAATATTGTGTAGTTACGAATGTAGAAAATATTAAAGTGTTTGAAATTATAAATTCCTGTCTCTCGTAAACCATGCATGATGGAGAAACATGGATATCATATTTGAATTCAGGAGAAAACATACTATCAGAATCACGTATTTTTCTTTCTGAGATAAAAAAAAGTTTATTTTTTGTTGCTCAGTGTAATATAGCTGGGAGAATACCAGTTCTGTATATTTTCAGTTAAACAGTTTTGAGGGAAGATGGCTACAATGACCAATTTCGTATGTGAAGGCCTGTTCAACCAGTATTCTAAGTTCCATCTTGTACCATTTTCCACCATTTGTTTCTTGTGTGTAATTTTATACATATGTTTTATGCCTAGTTGAATTATTTGACCTCAGTTGAAATTTAAATAAAAATTCATTCAACTGTATTAGATAAAAAGATCTTTCAATTGCAATTCGTTTTCCAGTTGTGTTCATTCATTTCTTTATTAGTTGAAAGTGTTTAATTTATCATTCACTTTTTTATCTTCACATCTCTCCACAAAATTTCCTCTCTATTCCATTTGCATCCATTTGATCTGCAAATGATTTTTTTATAAAGAAGTTAAACCATTTGGAAATTCATTTTTCATCTTTTTTTTAACTCGTTTGTATGGAAATGAACTACAGTGTCATCTCTTGGAGCAAATTTAAAGTGGTGATAATAAATGAGCAATGATTTTTACTTCAAGTAGCTTTACTGCCAACTGCTGAGTTGATAAATCTAGTGTAATATATTTTTTCGTTTCCACTACATCAAATGTTAGATATATTAGCGCCATTTTGGCTGCAAATCGACCTCCATTTTCTCTTTTCATGAGTTTGTTAAATGAGAGGAAACTATGGGGATTGTCGTTCGTCACTTTTTTACGCGCTTTATTCTCTCCTCATTTGTTTCTTGAAAATGTATCATTTCATAAATCATCTTCAACTGTTAAATGTGATACACTTAACCAATTTATATCAGTACAAGGACTAATGGACACCTGTTGGCCAGAATGACACATCATTATCTTATATACAGCTTTTATAAATATAAATCAAAACGAAAAAGAATGGATCCATCAGTTTTAGAGGTAACAAATATTAGGTATAGCTAGGAGCTCACATGAAGGCGAGCGGGGCATGAAGAGAAGGAGGCTGTTATCACTGTGAATCCGCGGTGCACGAGATTCTACGCATTGAACTATATTAATCATTCACAAATCTTGTGTTTTTTTCTTGCACAGTCATGTTATGAATCGATATGTTGCGGTTACTAGCTTTATTTCATTTTCATTACAGTGTTTATAAAGATGTGTTCTAGTCGTCCAGAAACGCGACTAATATTTTCAGGACGTGTATATGTTTTTGATAAAAATTCTGTCGAAGTATTTGGAGCTATTAATTGAATTAATTTATTGTTTCAAAAATATTAATAATGGTTTGTTAGTGGTGATATGATAGGCGACAAATAGGATACCTAGTTTTATAGAAAAAAATTGAATTTAAAACTTTCCCATACTTTTTTTTTCATTATTAATTGATTTTTGAGTTTAGTTTAAGATAGGCAGTAACCTACTAGGATGCATGCGATGAAAATGTTATGACTCAGTATTTCGCCACGAATTCCTTACGCTGCCATCTCGTCAGCTCTTAGCTGCACAATGGGTACAAACATGCTAGACTCCAACGTTATGTTCTCATGTATATATATATATATATATATATATATGAAAAGAAAAATGAATGCTTGAGTCGGGATTCGAACTCGAGTTCGAATCCCGACTCAAGCATTCATTTTTCTTTTCATATCATATTTGCCTTCATTGCCAAATGTCAAAAATATATTTATAATATCTATATATATATATATATATATATATATATATATATATACAGGGTGTTTCATAAAGGATGGCGCAAACTTAAATGGTTGAAAGTACAAGATAATAGAAGCAACAATGTCCCAATAAACATGGGTCCGCAAACGAGCCGTTTGCGAGATAATTACGAATGTATGGTTACAAGCCGCCACTGACGTCATTGTTTGTAACATCGTACTAGGTGATTATCTCATTGGGCCACACATTCTTCCACGAAAACTTAATGGACGGCGGTACCTTAGGTTTCTGCGGCGTCATCTTCCAGGATTGCTTGAGGATGTTTCCCTTCAGCAACGTCGGAGTTTGTGGTACATGCATCATGGAGCTCCGAAAAAATGTGCTGCTGCTGTGAGACGGCATCTAATGCGCAGATACGGCCAAAGATGGATAGGTCGAGGCGGATCTGTACCTTGGCCTCTAAGATCACCTGATCTAAATCCTTTGGATTTTTATGTCTGGGGTCACCTCAAAAGCGAAGTGTACAGCACACCCGTTAACACGATTGAAGAACTGGAGCAGAGAGTTGTAGATGCTTGTCAAAAATTCAGAAATGATCCAGGAGTTTTCGAAAGAATTCGTCATTCATTGCAAGGACGAGCTCAGTATTGCATCCAGATGCAAGGAAGACACTTTAACATCTCCTTTAATAGGTAACCCATAAGTGAAGTGAACTGTGAAATGTGAACTAAATGAGATGAAAAATTAATAGTAAAGTCTAAATTCAAATAAATTTCTACTAACTAGGATGATGTTTACAATGAAGTCAGTGGCGGCTTGTAACCATACATTCGTCATTATCTCGCAAACGGCTCTTTTGCGGACCCATGTTTATTGGGACATTGTTGCTTCTATTATCGTGTACTTTCAACCATTTAAGTTTGCGCCATCCTTTATGAAACACCCTATACATATATTTATTTATTTTCTGCTTTCTTGATACTTTCAATTTCTTCCAGGATATTGATTTTTCTGTCTATTTATAAGGCACAAAAATTATAATTGAAATAAATTTAACTTTAGTTGCATCCTTTCAGTAATTTTGTAACTTGTTCCTTTTTTGCAGAATGCTGTCGAATTATGCAAGGAATTTCGGAGCAAGTCCGGATCAATAATACGAGCTAAAATGTTTATATTAAAAATAAAATTATAATATAAAATTGAGAACAGTGTAAGTTAATATATTCCCTTGTGCAATGATAAGAGGTGGAGGTAACCAACTATAAATGCTGGGGGATTTCACGCCACCCCAAATACTGGCTTTGTGAGCGATACATGTGGATAAGAAACCAGCATCCGTGTGGTAAACCAAGGTATTTTGAACTCAGTAAAAATACTAAACTAAACAGCAATACCTACAGGTTGTTCGGAAATTCATGTTACACACTTCTAAGACTAGTAGAGGAGACTGGGCAGACAATATTTTGAATAGGAATCCATGTCCAAAAACGTACCGTTTCCGTGCTAGAGACATTAAAATGTGTCGGATTTGCCGGTGTTGTTTTGCAACATGAAGTCAGAAGAGCACCATGTCAAATGAGGTGTGACGTAAGGTACAGAATTAACAGACGTTTGACTCATTACAGAAGAAAGTCAAATTTATTTGGTAACAATAGCAAAGTAACAAAAACACTTTCATTGATCACAATAACAATTGTGTCAACAGTGAAAATAAAAAACAAAATCTGTCTTCTGCACTGGATGTGTCCCATACGAGACTGCTCACTACAACAGAGGCTGGATGTGACGACCACCAACGCCGTTACACACATTGTACCGACGAATCATGCTCTGGTACACTCGTTCCATCACACCTCCATCCATCCATATTAATTCTGCCCGAGGGCAGGTCTTTCACTGCAATCATAGCATTTTCATGCTATGCTTTGCAGCTTTTCTAGGGAATTATAGGTGTGGTAGCTTCCCGTTGCTTTCCACACCGGTGAAGGATGATGATAAGTGTGATTATGATGGCCGGATGATTTTCGGGGACCGTTGGACTCTAAGCTTTCTGACATTTGTCTTAGAGGTAAGGAAAAACCCCGAATAAAACCTCACCCAGGAGCCTGTCCCGACCAGGAATCGAACCCGGGTACGCTGCGTGAGAAGACAGCACGCTACCTCGAGACCACAGCGGTGGACCAATCACACCTTGCGCCTCGTTAATCTCTTGTGTAGCGCCCATAACTCGTGGCGTCATGTACTGCCTATCCATTTGCAAAACAACACGTGCAAATCAGACACATTTTAATGGCTGTAACACGGAAACGATACGTTTCCAGACATGGGTTCCTATTAAAAATATTGTCTACCTAGTTCCCGTTATTAGCACTACAAGTTAGCAATATGAATTTCCGAACATCCTGTATTTATAGGCACTTTACTTGATACATTTATAGAGAACAATTACGCTATATTTTGCGAACGAATTCAATATAAAATCTCTATGTTTAATCATGTGTAAGAAACATAGGTATCACTTTGCTCAGTTTTGCGTTAAACTGAGGAACGTGGAACGCTAAAGAACGTGTTGGTAGCCCCACTATTGTCAATTCAATAATAACTGTGGTGTAAACCACTGTGTCATATTTACCTTACCGCAATACCGCGTTTCCATGACAACGCATTCTCTTATTTAACAAAAAGTTCAATGTGCTTCACGCGGCAAATTCTAACTCAACTACATTCAATTGTTATACGATTGTTTCAAATTATTCGCCTTTAACAATAACAATAATAATAATAATAATAATAATAATAATAATAATAATAATAATAATAATAATGATAATAATAACAACAATAATATCAATAATACTAATAACAATAATAATAAAAATAATAACAATAATGATAATAACAATAATAAGAATAATAATAACAATAATAATCATAATAATAACAATAATAATAACAATAATAATAACAATAGTAATAACAATAATAATAACAATTATAATTACAATAATAACAATAATATAACAATAATCCATACATAGTAATTCTGCCCGAAGGCAGGTCCTTCACTGCAATCATAGCATTTGCATGCTATGCTTGCAGCTTTACTAGGGAATTGTGTAGGTGTGGTAGCTTCCCGTTGCTTTCCACACCGGTGAAGGATGATGGTGATGATGATAATGATAAGGATGATGATGATGAAGATGCTGGCCATATGATTTCGGGGACCGTTTGGGCCTTAAAGTTTTCCTGACATTTGTCTTACAGGTGAGGAAAAACCCCGATAAAAACCTACCCAGAAAAACTGCCCCTACCGGAGATCGAACCCGGGCCCGCTGCGTGACAAGGTAGCACGCTACCTCGAGACCACAGCGGTGGACATAACAATAATAATAATAATAATAATAATAATAATAATAATAATAATAATAATAATAATAATAATAATAATAATAATAATAATAATAATAATAATAATAATAGTTCTCATCATCGAGGTTTTTCTCAAACCAATCTTTATAATAAACGTGAGTTCTAAAAAGTACATATATGACAACGGACGTACAGATTACACTGGCCAACATGATTTTTGTCTCATGAGTACCAATAGTTGTACTTAATGCAGTTTTTATCGTGTTTTCAAATATGTATTCGGAATTTCTCCATCACCCATAGTTTTTTTATTTCAATTTCAATTAATGGATTTAAATAATTATTTTTAATAAACTTTTTTCGTCCATTTGTCCATTGTAAAATAAAAGCAAATTAGCTAACTCAAATGATTTCAGCTATGTAAAAGAGATATCAAGGCAAATGGAATCCTAATATGCTGGCCGATTATTGTTGGACCATTAAGAGGAATGCTCCACAGGCAAAATATTGCAGACTATCGTCATTTCGTATTTTCTAGGTGAGTCCGAATGTTCGAATATTGTATAGTTACGAATGTACAAATATTAAAGTGTTTGAAATTATAAATTCCTGTCTCTTTCACTGCAATCATAGCATTTTCATGTGTAATGGAGAAAAACCGATACCATATTTGAATTCAGGAGAAAACATACTATCAGAATCACATATTGTTCTTTCTGAGACAAAAAAATAAGTTTATTTTTCGTTGCTCGGTGTAATCTGTGAAAATATCAACAAATAATTATAAATTATAAAGATTCTCTGGTTTTGGACACGTTTTTCATTCTTGGGAAAAATTTCCAGAAGGATAAAGTTAGATGGATGGGCGCCGCCAGAATTACTTTCAGGACGTGCATCTACACACTAAACAATTAACTAATAAAATATAATTTATAAGTATAAATTTCTGTTATGTCAATTAAGTTAATGTGAAATTCAAATTGCACAACATAACCAGTGTTCACAGGAAAAGAGTAGAGGAAGGCACTAAATTTATTGACAAAGTGATGAACAAATTTGGACAGCAACTTAAACGCCATAAATATTTATTCAAACACTGACTTAATAAAAAATTCTTAATTTTTTATGTGTATTTTCTTTCCCGACAGGGATACGAATTTTATTCAAACAGTGATTTAATAAAAATATTTCTTACCTTTTTTTGAATATGTAACTTTTTTTCTTAAGAACTATTCAGGGGAAAACATTATTTGATAAAATACACAACACAGAAATTAGGGACAAATATCATATTCAAGACGTAACCAAATTTATTACAGATAGGCGAAAATATTGGAAGGGTAATGTAGAAAGAATGGAAGAAAACAGACTTGCAAAAAAGAGCTAAATAAGATAGACCAATGGACGAGAGAAGAACAAGAGGAAGACCAGCCAAGGGATGGATAGACAGTGAATGCACATCGAATACGTCTTCCCTCTGAGGAGTGATTTTGGAAATAAACATGATGAAAATCCTACCAATTATGTTTAAGAAGAAGACGAAGAGGAAGAAGAAGAATAAAAACTTTTTTCTGTGTATGTTCTACCTGACAGGGGGTGTAAGTGGACCCCCTAGCTCCGTCCTTCCGGCGCCCATGGGTAGATGTAACCGATATCGTTCAGCGAGCAAATACCTCACTTAAAAATGGGGAATTGAATGCAACAAGGTTAAAAAAATAGATAGGCACAAATCCCAAACATATAGGACCCTCCCATGGGCAAAGGCGAATGAACGATGTGGCGGATTCCATTAAAAACCTACAGAATTCTTGAACCAGTGCAGTGAGCAGGAACAACAGGCATAATTTCGTTATCGGTGAGATTAATGTCACCACATAATTCATGTGAGATAATAGCTCATGTTGATTAGCTCACTAGATGAGAATATAAATAAGATTAATGGAAGCCAAATCCCCTTACTAGATATGAACAGCTCATTCATTAATCCTGGACGATCCTAAATCGCATTTATATATTTATTATTGTCATTGCAAAGTTTATCAGAAAGTCCGTCACCGCGGCGTGTCCGGCGACCCGGGTTCTATTCCCGGCGAGGTAGAAGATATTAAATCTCCACCTTGGGTCTGGTTGTGTGTCTTGTCCTTGTGTCTAAATGCGAGAATAAAAGAGAGTTAACAAAAACGTAAAACAAAAAGTAAAAAAAAAACAGTGTAAACAAAAAAAATTATGATCTTGAAGAAGATTTCCGAGCTGTAAGGCCGTGGTCTCGAAGTGTGAAGTTCCCCGGCGTTTCGCCAGAGACTGCGTCTGGCATCTCTGAATGCTGGATGCCAGACGCAGTCTCTGGCGAAACGTTGGGGAACTTTAAGCCTCGAGACCACGGCCTATAGCCCGGATATCTTCTTCAAGATCATCATAGCAACTCCGGCCTTGGAAGCCTAAGTCAATATAAAAAATGATGTTTAATTTTATTAATATAGCCTATTATAAGTTTCTTTGTAGGCCTATTGGCAATTCTGCATCCACTTCTGACAATGTGTATTCTATAGTCTGACCAACGGATCTGTGACTCCGTAAGATATGCGAACCAAACACTAATTTCTTTTCTGCCTCCGTAAATAATTTCACTCCCTCCATTCATATCGCTCTCTCTTTTCTTTCGCCCCTCCCAATATTCACAATTTTGTGCCTTCTTGGGGGACAGGTTATTTGCACTATACTTTGCCCAGCCTAAGAAACACACTTGAGGAAAATAAATGGGCGGGTAATCCACGAAGCACATGACTGCTTCAGTTACTGCGATTAGTTCATGGCCAAAGGACAGTTCAGCGGAAGCGTAAAAATAGATCATATACTCGATTAACATAATTACGCGTTTAAAGATATTTATGTTAACTATAGTAGATCAAAATACAGTAAAGTCACCCCACAACAGACCCGGAGGCCCTTGGGGTAGTAGGAGGTTAAGGCTCCCACTTTTTCTAGACAATCGGCACTTTATGTCAGCCGGGTTGTCAGCCCTGCGTGACGGCCGCCTTTACCCCCAGAACAAGCGTCTGGTACTCATTTCCGTTAGAGGCTGAGTCGACCCCAGGGTCATAGTGCCGCCAGAGGGTTTGGGTCAGTATACAACAAAATGTTTTTTTTTTCGAAGATCGGAGAGGAATAGTTATACCACTAGGTCTGAAATCAATTAATTTTGTAACTTTAATTATAATATTTTGAATATATAACACAATGATTGTGTTTTGGAAATATCATGTAGGAAAGCCAGAGGGTAAGTACCCAATAGGCAGGCCAACAGGAATGAAGGGCACAAAGGAATTAAACGAAGGCTTAAGTCTAATTCTGGAAATGCATGCTATTATGCTTTACAGAGACTCTTGTCATCCCAACTTCTCTCAAAATAGTTAAACTGAAAACACATAAAACAGTTAGGGGTGTAGGCCTACACCCGGTAGTATTATATGAATGCCAAACGTAGACTCTTACTTTAAGTAAGGAGAAAGATTACGAGTATTTGAGAATCAAGTTGTTAGGATTTTTTTGTCAAAGAGAGATGGAGAAACAGGCGAATATATGAGATAGCGTAAGAGTGATATAGCCTACATTATCTTATTATTTAATTGTAATATTTATGTGTTTTCTTTATGTAATTGTAATGTTAATGTTTTTTTAGTGTATAATGCTATTGTGTTATTACTTAATTGTAATATTATTGTGTTTTCTTTATGTAATTGTAATGTTAATGCTTTTAGTGTATAATGCTATTGTGTTATTATTTAATTGTAATATTATTATTGTGTTTTCTTTATGTAATTGTAATGTTATTGCTATTGTGTTATTACTTAATTGTAATATTATAGTGTTTTCTTTAAGTAATTGTAATGTTAATGTTTTTAGTGTATAATGCTATTGTGTTATTATTTAATGGTAATATTTTTATTGTGTTTTATTTATGTAATTGTAATGTTATTGCTGTTTTTGTTTATTTTTCTTTACGCTAGTACCAATTATTACTTTATTGTAACGGACTGTCAACAGCACGTACGGCTTACTGCCTGTGCGACCCATATTTGTAAATAATATAATAAATATCTTACTTTTTGTCTAATAAAGTCCTACTACTACTACTTATTGGACACGAGATATAATAATAACAGTTAAGTCTCGTCGACTACGATTGGAATGACATGTAGCACGAATGCGGAATGACAGAGGTGTTTGGAAACTCCTTGCAGGAAAACCAGAGAGTAATCACCCAAGGTAGTCGAAGAATGAGGTGGGAGAATTATATTCATATTATTTGAGGAATGATCTTCTTGATCTTGTAAGCCCATATTTCCCTTAACAGAGATTTCCCCTATAGGAAAAAATTTGAACCATACTAATTTAGTTACACTTGTTTTCGTATAGATGTAATTTGAGTGGTCCGTGGTCAGCGTTCCGCCTCATACTGACATCCAGGAAACCAAGGTTGCACTAGGACGAGAAAATTCGGAAAATTTTGCTTAGAGGGTTTTTCATTCAGACTTAAGGATCTTTTACGAGCCTGAATATCTTATGACTCGGGACCCACGACTTAAAGTCCCTCCCGGAGGACTCGCTCCTTGGATTTTTCCATCCTAAAAAATCCAACGACCCCTACCGTGTATGAACCCGCGATCCTCGAAAGCAGAGGCAAAGAGCATAACCACTAATCCACCGCTGCCGATTTGATGAATGGTTTGAAAACATTAGTGCAAGAGAGGAATGTATGGAGAGCTTACTTCCCCGCGGCCATGAACCTCCGAATTCGATGGTGTCCGTCAGTTAGTTAGTTAGTTAGGTTAACAGGAATGATTAAGTAGCACGATTACATTTTTTTGGAAGAGGTATATGTTCATACATAAAAACACTATTCTTATACTTAAGTAACATTGTTACGTTACCATGGAAATGATCTAAAAGACGCTGAAGCAAATTATATGGCTGACTGGGAAGAAAATAACTTATAATGTATTTTCCCACCACACAATTCTTTTATTCTATAGCGTTCTGTCCTAGGGCAGGTCTTTCACTGAAATCATACTATTTTCATTCTAATCTTTGCACATTTACTAGGGAACTGTAGTTGTGGTAGCTTCCCGTTGTAAGGGTGATGATGATGTTGATGTCCAGTTGATGTTCGGGTATCGTTTGGGCCTCAAAGTGACCTGACATTTGTCTTATAGGCGACGAAATATCCCAAAAGAAAACTCACCTAGGAAGCTTGTACTGATCAGGAATATGTTTTACTATAAGTAGGCCTACAGTTACTTTAATGTAAATGTTTTATTTGAATTAATCTGTTTAATATTAACAATTATAATTTAATTCGTTTTGTGTGTTAATACAATCTGCAACATTCAAAATTAAAACGATATTTGTGCATTAATTTATCGACTTGTAACAAGCAGCTGACAGGGATCGTATATCCTTATGTTATCGCCTCACTATGATTGTTGTCCGTTTATATAAAAACGGTTGCCGCGCGACAATTCTTGACAATTATTAACGTGCAGATTTATTATTATTGTGGCGGTAGTCGGCATCTTTAAATTTAATTATATACACTACAGCTGCTGGGAAACAAAGCGAGTCGCTGGACAGCCATCATAGTGATGTCACAATACACATGCTGTGTGGAGTAATACATTCGGAAGTTAAATGTCAAAAGTCAAAGTGTGTTTCTTAGGTGGAGAGACTATAGGAATTATTAAGAACTATTAAGTATCAGGATTACATATTTTTGGAAGAGGTATATGTTCATACAAAACACTAGCCTAATATTTAGCATTGTTACGTTACCATGGGAATGATATAAAAGACGTTGAAGAAGGTGATATGGCTGACACTTGGAGAAGAGAATCTATAATGCAGTAGGGCCCTACCACCATAATTCAATTCTTTCCAGCCCTTTAATTCTTTGGCCCCATTTTTATTTTCTCTTTTTTCCTCGCTTTAACATTTAGGCCTATTCATACTAAATCAGAAACTTGGTGGAGAAATCGCTAAAACCGAGTGACTTTCCTCGTATTCTGTAGTCGTTAGCTTAATTGCAGATCTGTTTATATGTTACTATCTATTTAACTACAATCTTAGCCACTATAGAATACGGAGGTTCTTGGCCGGGCCGACATAGACTTTGCATACATCTCTACTGGGAGCCACATTACCAATAATTCTCTCTCTCAAACAACGGTTAACATTCTAATCCTTCTACCTCATTCTTGGTCAACCTACGGGGGATTTCGGCCTGCGTTTACTACTGAAGGTTTCCATGCCCCTCTTTCATTCCCATTCCAAGTAATACATCCAGCCCTTCACATTCTATGAGACTTAATACTTTTTTGTTATATATTTAGTTTCACATATAAATCCATAATTAAACGTTGATAATATTATAGAATGATACCAACTATAGACTTATATTTTGCTCAATAATTTAGCCTTCATTATGAGTCTTAACCCTAGTACTCTACACGTCTAAAATTGTCACGCGAAATGTACACCAGGGTCACACAGACCCACAATTATTTTCTGGATAAATAAGCACAATTTAGCATACATTATAAAATAACTGTATTTTGATACATTATAACATCTTATTAGTAATGATATCCTTTTTTTCAGTTTTAGTATCAATGTATCGCGAAATTGTGAAAAAAATGAAATGGAAAAATTATAGCCTAGTAATAGAACTTGATTGTGTTCCATGTCTAAATAATTTTACTTTGAATTCAATTAATACCATTATAATGATGAATACACATATTACACAAATATTTTGAAAAGTCCTCAATTGATTAATTATTATTTATTTGCACACTCTTGGCACCACTTAGCACTGATGTGGACTCTATAATGTCTTACTATTATTTATGTATGTATCCCACACATCTCTGATAGGAGCCAGTTTATCCTGCCTTTCTATCCTTGTGGTTTTATCATCAAATCTTAAGCAGACTGTGAGAAACTGGAAGCACTTTAGAATCATTGTTGCACGAAATAATGCAATCCCAAAATCATCGGACCACAAATCTTCTAAATTCAATTTACTGCTTTTAAGTACACCTGCAGCATAGTATAAACCAAAGAGTGCATGAATCTCATCCTGGTGAGTCAAGTGTGTGAAGCTTTGACCAGAACCATGTAGACTCGTACCTTCAATATTCTGATTGGTGAATATAACAATCGCCTCAACAATAGACTGATCTATTAACAAATTCCAGTCTCGTTTTTCTGACTTGACATTCTTTGCACTGCCTTTTAACCCTGGAATATGAACCACTATATTATCGGCAACTGGACGACCTCTCATGTTCCAACAGTGACCATTCTTGCCCTGGACCACATGTGGAACTGTGATATCTTCATCACTATCTGAAGATTCAGCAGACTGATCACTTTCGACACAGTCCAAAGCTTCAGGAGGGGCATCATCTTCAGAGCCATTTTTTCCGGGGAAGTCATTTAGTTCATTTTCGTGATTAAGCTCATCTAACAATGCTGCCTGTGTATCGTTTTCTGTTAATCATCATCATCATCATCTTCATTCATGGATTAGGTCTGTTGACCCGTTCCGACTTCAGCCCATCTCTTTCTAGGTCTGCCCACATCTCGGGTGCCTTTAGGTTTGTATTTTGTTATTTGTTTTGGATATCTATCTTCATTCATTCTGTCTATGTGTTGCTTCCATTTTTGTCTATATGTATCCATTTTATCAGTTATTGCAAATATTTCAAGTTCCTGTCTTATTTCTGTGTTCTTGATTCTGTCTTCCTTAGTGCACCCTTTAACAGATCTCAAAAATTTCATTTCTGCCGCCGTTATCCTACTTAGGTCTTGTTTTTTATGTATCCAGGCTTCTGAACCATAGAGCAGTACCGGTACTGCCAACATTTTATAAAATTTCAGTTGGGTCTCTCTTGTTGTTTTGTTATTTAGTGATCGTTTTATCGTACCACATATTCCCTGGTATTTTGCTATTTTATTATTTATATCATTATCATAATTAAATGAAATGTCACATCCTAGATAATTGAGATGCGTTTTCTGTTAATAATACATCATTTCTACGCGCCATGTTTCACAAAAATCGAATTCACTGTCAGGAATAGAAAAATTATACAAACTGTACACCAGGGTCACAGTGACCCTTAATAAGGTATACCTAAAAAAATAATTAACTATTAATGACCAACGAAGTTATACATCCGTCCTCTAAATACTGAATTTACATCGGTAGCAGAGGTTTGTGAACACCGTGTAGTCCATGTGCAGGAGGAAATACAATTCTGCAGGGTCAGACTGACCCTGGTGTACAGTTGTAGGGTTAAATATACTGATGTAATTGTACGGAAGAGACGACCGTTTTAATAGATTATATCTGTTGAAACATTTATACAACGGGGCCTAAAGGAAATTAATTTTCTAATTGTAAAGAATAATTACAAGTAGGAATAGGATGCAGAAACAAATTTACTTGGACATATTACGCATTATAGAGACTTTTGTCGTTATAACTTCTCTCTCTCCCTTTCTAAAAAAAACCTTTAAACAGGAAATATATAAAAGACAAATCTACCAGTTATATTATGTAGATGCGAAACATGGACTCTTACTTTAAAGGAGGCGAAAAGATTACGAGTGTCAGAGAATAGGTCTTAGCTTAGGAATGTTTCTGGAGGAACAGAGATGAACAGACAGGCGAAAGGAGGAAACTGTTTAACAGTGAGTGTGATTTTATAAGAAACCTGATATAGTAAGAACAGTCAGGTCTCGTATATTGCGATGGGCTGGACATGTGACATGAATGAGAATAAAAAAAACGGATCTGGAAGATTTAGTAGGAAAATAAGAGAGAAGATGCATAGATAATAACATGAATCACAGTTTGAGGGAAGTAGATTTCACAGCAAGGAGATTATTGGAAAACATTAGCTCAGGAAGGGAATGTACGGAGAGGTTATGACCGTGCGGCCATGAACCTATGGGTTGGATAGTGGTAATAGTTAACTAGTTAAATAGTAAACAGAGTATTTAAAACGTATAAGATTAATTATTTCGGTTTGGATGTATCTTGTAGAAATACAAAGGAAAATCGTCCAGTATGTAGTACAGGAATTATGTAGGAAAATAACGTTAAAAAAACTTTGAGGACAGTACATTATACAGGGGAGATTGGAAATTAGGTCATGATGGGTATGTATTGGGTGCTTTTATCTGCGACCCCACGAACTTTTCGGTTCAATAGTGTCCGTTACTTAATTAGTTATGATAACGGAAATGATTAGAAATCAGGTTATATACATTTATAGGAGGTGTATTCTCACATATACTAACATCAGCATAATATTTAGCATTGTCATGTTATCATGGTCCACCGCTATGGTCTCGGGGTAGCGTTGCTGCCTTGTCACACAGTAGCCGGGTTCGAACCCCGGTCGGGGCAGTTTTTCCGGGTGAAGTTTTTATTGGCGTTTTTCCTCACCTGTTAGACAAAAGTCAGAAAAACGTTAAGGTCCAAACGGTCCCTGAAGTCATATGGCCATCATCACCATCCTTATCATTATTATCATCATCATCCTTCAGCGGAGTGGAAAGCAACGGGAAGCTACCACACCTACAATTTCCTAGTATAGCTGCAAGCATAGCTTGAAAATGCTATGATTGCAGTGTAGGACCTGCCTTCGGGCAGAATTACTATGGATGGATGGATATTATCATGGTAATGATCCACAACAACCTAAAGAAGACAATGTATCCGATTCGCGGAGAAAATAATCCTGATTACAGTTCTAAAACAATTAATTTTATTCCACTTCTGTATCTTTCGGCCCATTCTCTCCCGCTCCCTCTTACTCTCCCTCTCCCTCGCTCCCTTTCTCTCTTTTCCCTCACTTTACAGGTTTTCTTGATATTAACGGCGACTCATTGTGGGAACACCGTTGGAAATGAGTGAATTGTTTACATTTTATAGCAGGCAATGTTAATAAGATCTCACTTGCTGTTAAAATACTGCCCGTCCCTCCTATTCAACCACACCACTTCTATTGAACCCTACTCAGTATAGGCTAACAATATAGGACACTTATACCTACTTTCCAGTTGAGTTGATTTATTGGAAGTGCACCTTCATCCGGGTAGGAGGGGGGACCGCCTTCTCATATCTAGTGAGCAATTATTAAAGCTCTGTTTTATAGTTATACCAACGGGCCTAAAATCATTTAATTATGTCATTTTCATTACAATATTTGAAATGTATAACATAAATGATTGTGTTCGGAAATATCATGTAGGAGAGCCAGAGGGAAAGTACCCAATAGGCAGTCCAACAGGAATGAGGTTCACAAAGAAATTAAACATAGGCTTAGGTCTAATTCTGGAAATGCATGCTATTATGCATTATAGGGACTCTTGTCATCCCAACTTCTCTCAAAATAGATAAACTGATTAAATATATAGAACGGGTATACACCCAGTAGTATTATATGGATGTGAAACACAGACCCTTACTTTAAGTAAGGATAAAGATTACGAGTATTTGGGAATACATTTCTTAGGAATTTATTTTTTTAGATCAAATAGAGATGGCAGACAGGCAAATGGAGCAGATTGCGTAACAGTGAGGTATATTATATTCATTGGACACCAGATATAATAATAACAGTTAAGTCTCGAAGACCACGATGGGTAGGACATGTGGCACGAATGAGGTATAAAATAAGGGCTTAGAAACTCCTTTTAGGAGAATTAGAGGGGAATCGCCCAAGGTAGGCAAAGAATAAGGTGGTAGAATTACATTAACCATGATTAGAAAAATGATTTGAAAACATTAGTGCAAGAGAGGAATGTATGGAAAACTTATTTCCCCGCGACCATGAACCTCCGGGTTCGATGGTGTCCGTCAGTTAGTTAATTAGTTAGGTTAATGGAATGATTAAGTAGAACCATTACATATTTTTGGAAGAGTAATACGTTCATACATAAAACACTATGTTTATATTTAGCATCGTTACGTTACTAAGGAAATGATCTGAAAGACGCTGGAGAAAATTATATGGCTGACTGGGAAGAAAATAACGTATAATGTATTTTCCCACCACAATTCTTCTATTCTATAGTGTTCTGCCCTATGGCAGGTCTTTTACTGCAATCATAGCATTTTTCATGCTATGCTTTGCAGCTTTACTGCGGAACCATTGTTGTGGTAGCTTCCAATTGCTTTTCACAACGTGGATTATAAAGAAGATGATGGTGATGCCCAGATGATGTTCAGGGACAGTTTGGGCCTACAAAGCGTAACATTTATCTTACAGTCGAGGAAATTATCCGAAAAAGAAACTAATCGAGGAAGCTTGTGGTAACGGGAATATCTTTTACTATAAGTATGCCTACAGTTATTTTAATGTAAATGTTTGATTTGAATCGTTGTATTTAATATTAACAATTATAGTTTAATTCGTATTGTGTGTGTTAATACAATCTGCAACATTAAAATTAAAATGATTTTTGTGCATTAATCTAATGGCTCATAAGAAGCAGATGACACACGATGTATATCCTTATGTCGCACGCTCATTGTGATTGTTTTCCGTTTATATAAAAGCGGTTGCCGCGCGACAAGTCTTGACAATGATTAACATACGGATTTATTATTATTGTGGCAGTAGTCGGCATCTTTGAATTTAATTTTTTATATAACAGCTGCTGGGAAACGCAGCGAGTCGCTGGACAACAATCGTGTGTGGAGTAATACATTCGGAAGTTAAATGTCAAAGGTCAAATTGCGTTTCTTAGTTTGGACAGATAATATCAATTATTAGGAATTATTAAGTATCAGGATTACATATTTCTGGAAGAGGTATATGTTCATACATAAGAGTAGTCTATTATTTAGCATTGTTTTAAGTTACCATGGGAATGATATTTCTGACGATGAAGGAGATGATATGGCTGACACTTGGAGAAGAGAATCTATAAAAGCAGTAGGGGCCTAGCTCAATAATGCAATTCTTTCTAGCTCTATTTCTTTGGCCCTATTTTCAATCTCTCTTTTTGGCCTCGCTTTAACATTTAGGCCTATTCTTACTTAATCAGAACTTTGGTGGAGAAATCGCTTAAACCGAGTGACTTTCCTCGTATTCTGTAGTCGCTAGCTTAAATCCACATCTGTCTATGTGTTACTATCTAATTAACTATCTCCTAGCCACTATAGAATACGAAGGTTCTTGGCCGCGCAGAGATGGGCTTTCCATACATCTCTACTCGGAACGACTTTTCCAATATTTCCCTCTCTCGAAGAACGGTTAACATTATAATTCTCCCACCTCATTCTTGGTCTATCTACGCGCGATTTCCCCCTGGGTTTCGTACTAAAGGTTTGCAGGCCCCTCTTTCATTCCCATTCCAAATAATACATCCGCCCTTCACATTATATGAGACTGAATTTTTTTTTTATATATTTGGTTTCCCATATGGATACATAAGTAAATTTTGATAATATAATAGAATGATACAACTTCAGATTTAAGTTATCTCAATAATTTAGTCTTCATTATCCGATTGAGGGTCTTTCCACCTTTCAGCGGTTGCCCTTTTACCAGCCGGCTGCTGGCCCTTCACATCCACATGTGTCAATCACAGAGGTAGATGATCAACAGCCAGTGTAGGGGTGTCATGTGGTTAGCATGTCGAGTCCCGCAGCCATTATAGCTGGTTCCTCAACCTGGAGCCGCTACTTATTGTAGCTACCCAATTGCCTCACGATGCTGGGTGGGCACCGGTCCCATAATGGCCGAAATACCATGAGAAAATTTCTTCCCCCATGGAGACTCGAACCAGCGCATACGGTTCCTACCTTAACCGCTCGGCTACGGCGCGGGACTAGCCTTCATTATGAGATCTTACATATAGTGATGTAGTTGTTTACGGAACTGACGTCCTTTTTAATTGATTATAGCTGTTGAAATATTTATACAACGCGGCCTAAGAGAAATCAATTTTCTAATTGTAAAGAATAATTACAAGTAGGAATAGGATGCAGAAACAAATTAATATGGACTCTATTCTGTAAAAGTATGCTGTTATGCATTACAAGGACGTTTGACGTTACAACTTCTCTCCATCTTTCTAAAAAAAGACCTTTAAACAGTAAATATATAAAACGTCTATTCTCCGAGTTATAATATGTAGATGCGAAACATGGACTCTTATTTTAAAGGAGGCGAATATATTACGAGAATTAGAGAATAGTTCTAAGGAATGTTTTTGGAGGAACAGAGATGAACAGACAGGAGAATAGAAGAAACTATTTAACAGTGAGCTACATGATTTTATAAAAAAACAGATATAGTAAGAACAGTCAAGTCTCGTATATTGCAATGGGCTGGACATGTGGCAAGAATGAGAAAAAAACGTGCACAGAAGATTTGTTAGGAAAACCAGAGAGAAAATGCACAGATAACATGAATCACAGTTTGAGGGAAGTGGATTGCACAGTAAGGAGATTATTGGAAAACTTTAGCTCAGGAAGGGAATCTATGGAGAGGTTATGACCGTGTGGTCATGAACCAATGGTTCCATTGTGCCAATAGTTAACTAGTTAAATAGTAAACAGAGTATTTAAAACGTGTAAGGTAAATTATTTGGGTTTGGATGAATCTTCTAGAAATATAGAGGATAATCGTCTAGCAGGTAGTACACGAATTATGTAGCAAAATTAAATTAAACATAATTTAATGACAGAAAATTATACAGGGGAGATTGGAAATTACGTCATGATGGTATGTATTGTGTGCTTATATCTGCGAGTCGATGAACCTTTTGGTTCAATAGTGTCCGTTACTTAATTACTTATGTTAACGGAAATGAATAGGAATCAGGATATATACATTTATAGGAGTTGCCGGAAGGTCGAGGGTTCAAGTCCCGGTGGGGTCAGGATTTTTAAACTGACCCAAACCTTCTGGCGGCACTATGGCCTTGGGGTCGACTCAGCCTCTAACGGAAATGAGTACCAGACGCTTGTTCTGGGGGTAAAGGCGGCCGTCACGCAGGGCTGACAACCCGGCTGACATCAAGTGCCGATTGTCCAGAAATAGTGGGAGCCTTAACCTCCTACTGCCCCAAGGGCTTCCTGAGGCCTGTAGTGGGATTACTTTACTTTTACTTTTTATATTCTCACACATACTAACACCAGCTTAATATTCAGCATTGTCATGTTACCATGGTCCACCGCTGTGGTCTCGAGGTAGCGTACTGCCCTGTCACCCGTGTTCGAACACCGGTCGGTGCAGTTTTTGTGCGTGAGGTTTACATCGTGGTTTTCCTCACCAGATAGACAAATGTCAGGAAAACTTTAAGACCCAAACGGTCCCCGAAATCATATGACCATTATCATCCTTATCATCATCATCATCATCCTTCCCCGGTGTGGAAAGCAACGGCAAGCTACCACACCTACAATTCCCTAGTAAAACTCCAACCACAGTATGAAAACGCTATGATTGCAGTGAAGGACCTACCTTCGGGCAGAATTACAATTGATGGACGGATGTTACCATGGTAATGATCCACAGGAACCTGATGAAGACAATGTATCCGATTCGCGGAGAAATTTATCCTGATTACAGATCTAAAACACTGAATGTCACTCCACTTCTGTACCTTTCGCACATTCTCTCTCCCTCTCTCTCTCTCTCTATCTATCTTTCGTCACTTTGCACGTTCTCTTGATACTAACGGCGAATCATTGTGTGAACACCGTCGGAAATGAGTGAATTGTTTACGTTAAATTGCAGGCAACGTTAATAATATCCCACTTGCTGTTAAAATACTGCCCGTCCCTCCTATTCAACCCCACCACTTTCATAGCACCCTACGTAGTATAGGCTAACAAAGAAAGATTCTTATACTGACTTGTCAGTTGAGTTGATTCATTGTGAGTGCACCTGTATCCGTGTAGGAGGGGGATCACTTTCTAATACCTAGTGAGCAATTATTAATACCTCTATTTTATAGTTATACCACAGGGCATAAAATAATTAATTATGTAATTTTAATTACAATATTTGAAATATAACATAAGTGATTGTGTTTTGGAAATATCATGTGGGAAAGCCAGAGGGAAAGTGCCCAATAGGCAGACCAACAAGAATGAGGTGCACAAAGAAATTAAAGTAGGCTTAGGTCTAATTCTGGAAATGCATGCTATTATGCATTACAGGGACTCTTGTCATCCCAAGTTCTCTCAAAATAGTTTAATTAATTAAATATATAAAACAGTTATAAACCCAGTAGTATTATATGGATGTGAAACACAGACACTTAATTTAAGGAAGGAGAAAGATTACGAGTATTTGAGAATAAAGTTCTTAGGAATTTATTTCTATTAGATCAAAGAGAGATGGCAGACAGGCGAATGGAGCAGAATGCGTAACAGTGAGATATTATATTTATTGGACACAAGATATATTAATAATAGCTAAGTTTCGAAGCCCATGATGGGTAGGACAGGTGGCACGAATGGGATATAAATTAAGGGCTTAGAAACACATTTTAGTAGAATCAGAAGGGAATCGCCCAAGGTAGGCGAAGAATGAGGTGAGAGAATTACATTAACCATGATTAGAGAAATGATTTCAAAACATTAGTAAAAGAGAGGAATATATGGAGAGCTTATTTCCCCACGGCCATGAACCGCCGGGTTCGATGGGGTCCGTCAGTTAGTTAATTAGTTAGCTTAACAGGAATGATTAATTAGCGCGATTATATATTTCTGGAAGAGGTATATGTGTTCATACATAAAAACACTATTCTTATATTAAGCATTGTTACGTTACCATGGAAATGATCTAAAATACACCGAAGAAAATTATATGGCTGACTGGGGAGAAAATAACTTATAATGTATTTTCCCACCATACAATCCTTCTATTCTATAATGCTCTGCCCTAGGGAAGGTCTTTCACTGCAATCATATCATTTTTCATGCAATGATGTGCAGCTTTACAACGGAACTAGAGTTGTTGTAGCTTCCCTTTGGTTTTCACAACGTGGTTTATATAGATGATGATGATGATGTGCAGATGATGTGAAGGGACAGTTTGGGCCTACAAAGCTTCCTGTGATTTATCTTACAGTCGAGGAAAATATCCGAAAAAAAAACTAATCCAGGCAGCTTGTCTTGAGGGGAATATGTTTTAGTATAAGTAGGCCTACAGTTATTTTAATGTAAATGTTTGATTTGAATCGATGTGTTTAATATTAACAATTATAGTTTATTCGTTTTGTGTGTGTTAATACAATCTGCAACATAAAAAATTAAAATGATTCTTGCGCATTAATCTATCGGCTTGTAGCAAGCTGCTGACATATGTCGTATATCCTTATGTTATCGGCTCTCTGTGATTGTTGTCCGTTTAAATAAGAGCGGTTGCCGCGCGACAATTCTTGACAATAATTAACATGCGGATTTATTTTTATTGTGGCGGTAGTCGGCATCTTTGAATTTAATTATTTATATAACAGCTGCTGGGAAACAAAGGTTGTCGCTGGACAACCATCATGTGTTTAGTAATACATTCGGAAGTTAAATGTCAAAGGACAAAGTGTGTTTCTTCGTTTGGACAGACAATAGGAATTATTAGGAATGATTAAGTATCAGGATTACATATTTCTGGAAGATGTATATGTTCATACATAACAGTATTCTATTATTTAGCATTGTTTAAGTTACCATGGTAGTGATCTTTTTGACGATGAAGGAGATGAAATGGCTGACACTTGGAGAAGAGAATCTATAAAGCTGTAGGGGCCTAGCTCAATAATGCAAATCTTTCTAGCTCTTTATTTCTTTCGCCCTATTTTCATTCTCTCTTTTTAGCCTCGCTTTAAAATTTAGGCCTATTCTTACTTAATCAGAACTTTGGTGGAGAAATCGCTTAAACCGAGTGACTTTCCTCGTATTCTGGAGTCGCTAGCTTAAATCCAGACCTGTCTATGTGTTACTATCTAATTAACTATCTCTTAGCCACTATAGAATACGAAGGTTCTTGGCCGCGCAGAGATGGGCTTTCCATACATCTCTACTCGGAACGACTTTTCCAATATTTCCCTTTCTTGAAGAACGGTTAACACTATAATTCTCCCACCTCATTCTTGGTCTATCTACGCGCAGATTATCCCCCACTAGGGTTTCGTACTAAAGGTTTGCCAGGGCCCCTCTTTCATTCCACATTCCAAATAATACAATCCGCCCTTCACATTAATATGAGAAACTGAATATTTTTGTTATAATATAGATTGGGTTTCCCATATCGGATACATAAGTAAATTTTGATAATATAATTAGAATGATTACAACTTCAGATTTTAAGGTATCTTTTTTTTTTTTTTTTTCCAATAATTTAGTCTTCATTATCCGATTGAGGGTCTTTCCACCTTTCAGCGGTTGCCCTTTATTACTCCCAGCCGGATGCTGGCCCTTCACATCCACATGTGTCAATCACAGAGGTAGATGATCAACAGCCAGTGTAGGGGTGTCATGTGGTTAGCATGTCGAGTCCCCCACCGTTATAGCTGGTTCCTCAACCTGGAGCCGCTACTTATTGTAGCTACCCAATTGCCTCACGATGCTGGGTGGGCACCGGTCCCATACTGGCCGAAATACCATGAGAAAATTTCTTCCCCCATGGAGACTCGAACCAGCGCACACGGTTCCTACCTTAACCGCTCGGCTACGGCGCGGGACTAGCCTTCATTATGAGATCTTACATATAGTGATGTAGTTGTTTACGGAACTGACGTCCTTTTTAATTCATCATAGCTGGTTGCAATATTTATACAACGCGGCATAAGAGAAATCAATTTTCTAATTGTAAAGAATAATTACAAGTAGGAATAGGATGCAGAAACAAATTAATATGGACTCTATTCTGTAAAAGTATGCTGTTATGCATTACAAGGACTTTTGACGTTACAACTTCTCTCCATCTTTCTAAAAAAATACCTTTAAACAGGAAGTATATAAAACGTCTATTCTCCGAGTTATAATATGTAGATGCGAAACATGGACTCTTATTTTAAAGGAGGCGAATATATTACGAGAATTAGAGAATAGTTCTAAGGAATGTTTTTGGAGGAACAGAGATGAACAAACAGGAGAATAGAGGAAACTATTTAACAGTGAGCTACATGATTTTATAAAAAAACAGATATAGTAAGAACAGTCAAGTCTCGTATATTGCAATGGGCTGGACATGTGGCAAGAATGAGAAAAAAACGTGCACGGAAGATTTGTTAGGAAAACCAGAGAGAAAATGCACAGATAATAACATGAATCACAGTTTGAGGGAAGTGGATTACACAGTAAGGAGATTATTGGAAAACTTTAGCTCAGGAAGGGAATCTATGGAGAGGTTATGACCGTGTGGCCACTTACCAATGGTTCCATTGTGCCAATAGGTAACTAGTTAAATAGTAAACAGAGTATTTAAAACGTATGAGGTAAATTATTTGGGTTTGGATGAATCTTCTAGAAATATAGAGGAAAATCGTCTAGTAGGTAGTCTACACGAATTATGTAGCAAAATTAAATTAAACATAATTTAATGACAGAACATTATACAGGTGAGATTGGAAATTACATCATGATGGTATGTATTGGGTGCTTATATCTGCGAGTCGATGAACCTTTTGGTTCAATAGCGTCCGTTACTTAATTAGTTATGTTAACGGAAATGAATAGGAATCAGGTTATATACATTTATAGGAGGTGTATTCTCACATATACTAACACCAACTTAATATTTAGCATAATCATGTTAACCATGGTCCACCGCTGTGGTCTCGAGGTAGCGTGCTGCCCTGTCACGTACCGACCCGTGTTCGAACACCGGTCGGTGCAGTTTTTGTGCGTGAGGTTTACATCGGGGTTTTCCTCACCAGATAGACAAATGTCAGGAAAACTTTAAGACCCAAACGGTCCCCGAAATCATATGGCCATTATCATCCTTATCATCATCCTTATCATCAACATCATCATCATCCTTCACCGATGTGGAAAGCAACGGCAAGCTACCACACCTACCATTCACTAGTAAAACTGTAACCACAGTATGAAAACGCTATGATTGCAGTGAAGGACCTGCCTTCGGGCAGAATTACAATTGATGAACGGTAGTTACCATGGTAATGATCCACAGTAACCTGAAGAAGACAATGTATACGATTCGCGGAGAAATTTATCCTGATTACAGTTCTAAAACACTGAATGTCACTCCACTTCTGTATCTTTCGCCACATTCTCTCTCCCCCTCTCTCTCTCTCTCTCTCTTTTTCTCTATCTTTCCTCACTTTGCACGTTTTCTTGATACTAACGGCGACTCATTGTGTTAACGCCGTTGGAAGTGAGTGAATTGTTTACGTTAAATAGCAGGCAAAGTTAATAATATCCCACTTTCTGTTAAAAGACTTCCTGTCCCTCCTATTCAACTCCACCACTTCCATTGAACCCTACGCAGTATAGGCTAACAAAGAAAGACTCTTATATTCACTTGTCAGTTGAGTTGATTCATTGTGAGTGCACCTATATCCGTGTAGAATGGGGCAAATTATTAACAACTCTGTTTTATAGTTATACCACAGGGAATAAAATAATTATTAATGTAATTTTAATTACAACATTTGAAATATAATACCTAAGTGATTGTGTTTTGGAAATATCATGTGGGAAAGCCTGAGGGAAAGTACCCAATAGCCAGACCAACAGAAATGAGATGAACAAAGAAATTAAACGTAGGCTAAGGTCTAATTCTGGAAATGCATGCTATTATGCATTACAGTGACTCATGTCATCCCAACTTCTCTCAAAATAGTTAAACTGATGAAGTATATAAAAGTTATAAACCCAGTAGTATTATATGGATGTGAAACATAGACACTTACTTTAAGGAAGGAGAAAGATTACGAGTATTTGAGAATAAAGTTCTTAGGAAATTATTTCTACTAGATCAAAGAGAGATGGCAGACAGGCGAATGGAGCAGATTGCGTAACAGTGAGATATATTATATTTATTGGACATCAGATATAATAATAATAGTTAAGTCTCGAATGCCCATGATGGGTAGGACATGTGGCACGAATGGGATATAAAAGAAGGGCTTAGTAGAATCAGAGGGGAATCGCCCAAAGTGGGCGAAGGATGAGGTGGGAGAATTACATTAACCATGATTAGAGAAATGATTTCAAAACATTAGTGAAAGAAAGGAATATATGGAGAGTTTATTTCCCACGGCCATGAACCGCCGGGTTCGATGGTATCCGCTAGTTAGTTAATTAGTTAGGTTAACAGGAATGATTAATTAGCACGGTTATGTATTTCTGGAAGAGGTATATGTTTACACATAAAAACACTATTCTTATATTTAGCATTGCTACGTTTCCATGGATATGATCTAATAGACGCCGAAGAAAATTATATGGCTGACTGGGAAGAAGATAACTTATAATGAATTTTCCCACCATACAATCCTTCTATTCTATAGCGTTCTGCCCTACGGAAGGTCTTTCACTCTAATCATATCATTTTCCATGCAATGTTGTGCACCTTTACTACGGAACTAGTGTTGTGGTAGCTTCACTTTGATTTTCACAACTTTGTTTATATAGATGATGATGATGATGTGCAGGGACAGTTTGGGCCTACAAAGCTTCCTGTCATTTATCTTACAGTCGAGGAAAATATCCGAAAAAAGACTAATCCAGGCAGCTTGTCTTGAGGGGAAATATTTTACTATAAGTAGGCCCATAGTTATTTTAATGTAAATGTTTGATTTGAATCGATGTGTTTAATATTAACAATTATAGTTTAATTCGTTTTGTGTGTGTTAATACAATGTGCAACATCAAAAATTAAAATGATTCTTGCGCATTAATCTAACGGCTTGTAACAAGTAGATGAAATATATTTATATCCTTATTTTATAGGCTCGCTGTGTTTGTTGTCCGTTTATATAAAAGCGGTTGCCGCGCGACAATTCTTGACAATGATTAACATGCGGATTTATTATTATTGTGGCGGTAGTCGGCATCTTTGAATTTAATTATATTATATATAACAGCTGCTGGGAAACAAAGCGCGTCGCTGGACAACCATCATGTGTGTATAATACATTCGGAAGTTAAATGTCAAAGGTCAAATTGCGTTTCTTAGTTTGAACAGACAATATCAATTATTAGGAATGATTAAGTATCAGGATTACATATTTCTGGAAGAGGTATATGTTCATACATAAGAGTAGTCTATTATTTAGCATTGTTTAAGTTACCATGGGAATGATATTTTTGACGATGAAGGAGATGATATGGCTGACACATGGAGAAGAGAATCTATAAAGCAGTAGGGGCCTAGCTCAATAATGCAATTCATTCTAGCTCCTTATTTCTTTCGCCTATTTTCATTCTCTCCTTTTGTCCTCGCTTTAACATTTAGGCCTATTCTTACTTAATTAGAATTTTGGTGGAGAAATCGCGTAAAACCGAGTGACTTTCCTCGTATTCTGGAGTCGCTAGCTTATATCCAGATCTGTTTATGTGTTACTATGTAATTAACTATCTCCTAGCCACTATCGAATACGAAGGTTCTTGGCCGCGCAGAGATGGGCTTTCCATACATCCCTACTCGGAGCCACTTTTCCAATATTTCCCTCTCTCGAAGAACGGTTAACACTTTAATTCTCCCATCGCATTCTTGGTCTATCTGAGCGCGGTTTCCCCCTGGGTTTAGTACTAAAGGTTTCCAGGCCCCTCTTTCATTCCCATTCCAAATAATATATCCAGCCCTTAGCATTCTATGATGCTTAATTTTTTCTCTTATATATTTGGTTTCCTATATGGATACATAAGTAAACTTTGATAATAAAATAGAATGATGCAACTACAGATTAAAATTATCTCAATAATTTATCCTTCATTAATAGTCTTAAACATACTGATGTAATTGTAAAGAAGTGACGTCCGTTTTAATATATTATATCTGTTGAAACATTTATACAACGGGGACTAAAAGAAATCAATTTTGTAATTGTAAAGAATAATTACAAGTAGGAATAGGATGCAGAAACAAATTAACATGGAATCTATTGTGTAAAAACATGTTATTATGCATTGCAGGGGCTTTTGTCGTCATAACTTCTCTCTTTCTAAAAAAACTTTAAACAGGAAATATATAAAGGGCTAATCTCCCAATTATATTATGTAGATGCGAAAGATGGACTCTTACTTTAAAGGAAGCGAAAAGATTACGAGTATTAGAGAATAGTTCTTAGGAATGTTTCTGGAGGGACAGAGTTGAACACACAAGTGAATGGAGGAGACTAAATAACTGTGAACTATATGATTTTTTAAGAACCAGATATAGAAAGAACAGTCTAGTCTCGTATATTGCGATGGGCTGGACAAGTGGCACGAATGGGAATAAAAAACGGGCATGGAAGATTTGGTAGGAAAACCAGAGAGAAAATGCATAGATAATAACATGAATCACAGTTTGAGGGAAGTAGATTACACAGTAAGGAGATTATTGGAAAACATTAGCTCAGGAAGGGAATGTATGGAGTGGTTATGACCGTGCGGCCATGAACATATGGGTTCGATAGTGGCAATAGTTAACTAGTTAAATTGTAAACAGAGTATTTGAAACGTATAAGATAAATTATTTGGGTTTAGATGTATCTTGAAGAAATACAGAGGGAAATCATACAGTAGGTTGTATCCTACAGGAATTATGTAGAAAATAAAATTAAACATACTTTGAGGACAGTATATTATACAAGGAAGATTGGAAATTAGGTTATAATGGGTAGGTATTGGTTGCTTATATCTGCGAACCATGAATCTTTCGGTTCAATAGTGTCCGTTACTTAATTAGTTATGATAACGGAAATAATTAGAAATCAGGTTATATACATTTATAGGAGGGTTATTCTCACATATACTAACACCAGCTTAATATTTAGCATTGTCATTTTACCATGGTCCACCTCTGTGGTATCTAGGTGGCGTGCTGCCGTGTCACGTAGCGGGCCCGGGTACGAACCCCGGTCGGGGCTGTTTTTCTGGGTGACGTTTTTATCGGGGATTTTCCTCACCTGTTACACAAATGTCAGGAAAACTTTTAGGCCCAAGCGGTCCCCGAAATCATATGGTAATCATCATCCTTATCATTATCATCATCATTATCATCATCATTATCAACCTTCACCGGTGTAGAAAGGAACGGGAAGCTACCACACCTACAATTCCCTAGTAAAGCTGCAAGCATAGCATGAAAATGCTATGATTGGAGTGAAGGATCAGCCTTCTAGCAGAATTACTATAGATGGATGTTACCGTGGTAATGATCCACAGCAACCTGAAGAAGATAATGTATCCGATTCGCGGAAAAAATAATCATGATTACAGTTAAAATATATATACAGTCAATATGCCCATTTCACCAATAAATATTTTAAATGGTCAACTAGTTTCTACAGCCAAGCTGTCATTCTCTAGACCAGATATTGACCAGTCAATATCTGGTCTAGAGAATGACAGCTTGGCTGTAGAAACTAGTTGACCATTTTAAATATTTATTGGTGAAATGGGCATATTGACTGTATATATATTTTAATATTGTATCACCAAGAAGATCAATTGTGTACTAAAAAATGATTACAGTTCTAAAACAATGAATTTCATTCCACTTCTGTATCTTTCGGACCATTCTCTCTCTCCCTCTCTCTCACCTCTATCTCTCTCTCTCTATATCTTTCTTGTTTCCTCATTTTAAAAGTTTTCTTTATATTAACGGCGATTCATTGTGGGAACACCGTTGGAAATGAGTGAATTGTTTACGTTTTATAGCAGGCAATGTTAATAAGATCTCACTTGCTGTTAAAAGATTGCCCGCCCCTCCAATTCAACCCCACCAATTCAATTGAACCCTATGCAGTATAGGCTAACCATGTAAGACACTGCTACACACTTGTCAGTTGAGTTAATTCATTGTGAGTGCACCTGTATCCGGGTAAGAGGGGGACCATCTTCTCATACCTAGTGAGCAATTATTAACAGCTCTGTTTTAGTTATACAACCGGGCATAAAAGCAATTAATTATTTAATTTTAATTACAATTTTTGAAATATGTAACATAAATGATCGTGTTTTGGAAATGCCATTCAAAAAAGCCAGAGGGCAAGTACTCAATAGGCAGACCAATAGGAATGAGGGTGCACAAAGAAATTAGACATAGGCTTAAGTCTAATTCTGGCAATGCATGCTATTATGAATTACAGGAATTCTTGTCATCCCAACTTTTCTCAAAATAGATTAATTAATTAAATATACAAACAGTTATACACCCAGTAGTATTACATGGTTGTGAAATACAGACACTTACTTTAAGGAAGGAGAAAGATTACGAGTATTTTAGAATTAAGTCTTAGGAATTTATTATGTTTAGATCAAAGAGAAATGTTAATATAAAATTATAGAATATTCACCTGAAAGGTCCGTCTCCTCAACTTAATTATCATTTAACTGTAGCGCTTTCGGGACTTGTCCCATCATCGGCAGGATTCAATCTTATAAAAGTTGATCAAAGAGAAATGGCAGACAGGCGAATGGAACAGATTGCGTACCAGTGAGATATATTATATTTATTGGACACCAGATATAATAATAACAGTTAAGTCTCGAAGACCACGATGGGTAGGGCATGTGGCACGAATGGGGTATAAAAGAAGGGCATAGAAACTCCTTTTAGGAGAATCAGAGGGGAATCACCCAAGGTAGGCAAAGAATAAGGTGGTAGAATTACATTAACCATTATTAGAAAAATGATATGAAAACATTAGCGCAAGAGAGGAATGTATGGAGAGTATAATTCCCCGCGGCCATGAACCTCCGGGTTCGATGGTGTCCGTCAGTTGGGTAATTAGGTTAACATGAATGATTAAGTAGAACGATTACATATTATTAGAAGAGGTATATGTTTATACATAAAAACAGTATTCTTATATTAAACATTGTTACATTACCATGGAAATGATCTAAATGACGCTGAAGAAAACTATATGGCTGAAAGGGAAGAAAACAACTTATAATGTATTTTCCCACTTTACAATTATTCTATTCTATAGCGCTCTGCCCTAGGGAAGGTCCTTAACGGCAATCATATCATTTTTCATGCAATGCTTTGCAGCTTTACTACGGAACTAGAGTTGGGTAGCTTCCAATTGCTTTTCACAACGTGTATTATGAAGATGATGATGATGTCCAGATGATGTTCAGGGACAGTTTGGGCCTACAAAGCATCCTGACATTTATCTAACACTCGAGGAAAATATCCGAAAAAAAATCTAATCCAGGCAGCTTGCCTTGACGGGAATATGTTTTACAATAAGCAGGCCTACAGTTATTTTAATGTAAAGGTTTGATTTGAATCGATGTGTTTAATATTAACAACTATAGTTTAATTCGTTTGTTTGTGTTAATTCAATCTGCAACATTAAAAATTAAAATGATTCTTGCGCATTAATCTAACGGCTTGTAGCAAAGCTGCTGACAGATGACATATATCCTTATGTTATCGACTCGCTGTGATTGTTGTCCGTTTATATAAAAGCGGTTGCCGCGCGACAATTCTTGACAATGATTAATATGCGGATTTATTATTATTGTGGCGGTAGTCGGCATCTTTGAATTTTAATTATTTACGTAACAGCTGCTGGGAAACAAAGGTTGTCGCTGGACAACCATCATGTGTGTAGTAATACATTCGGAAGTTAAATGTCAAAGGTCAAAGTGTGATTCTTCGTTTGGACAGACAATAGGAATTATTAGGAATGATTAAGTATCAGGATTACATATTTCTAGAAGAGGTATATGTTCATACATAACAGTATTCTATTATTTAGCATTGTTTAAGTTACCATGGTAGTGATATTTTTGACGATGAAGGAGATGATATGGCTGACACTTGGGGATGAGAATCTATAAAGAAGTAGTGGCCTAGCTCAATAATGCAATTCATTTTAGCTCTTTATTTCTTTCGCAATATTTTCATTCTCACTTTTTGTCCTCGCTTTAACATTTAGGCTTATTCTTAATTAATGAGAATTTTGGTGGAGGAATCGCTTACTATCTAATTAACTATCTCTTAGCCACTATAGAAAACGAAAGTTCTTGGCCGCGCAGAGATGGGCTTTCCATACATCCCTACTCGGAGCCACTTTTCCAATATTTCCCTCTCTAGAAGAACGGTTAACACTTTAATTCTACCATTGCATTCTTGGTCTATCTGAGCACGGTTTCCCCCTGGGTTTCGTACTAAAAGTTTTCAGGCCCCTCTTTCATTCTCATTCCAAATACTACATCCAGCCGTTCACATTCTATCAGACATAATATATTTTTCTTATATATTTGATTTTCCATATGGATACATAAGTAAACTTTGATAATATAATAGAATGATACCACTACAGATTTAAATTATCTCAATAATTTACCCTTCATTAGAAGATCTTAAATATAGTGATGTAATTGTACGGAACTGACGTCCGTTATAATTGATTATTGCTGTTGAAACATTTATACAACGGGGCCTAAAAGAAATCAATTTTCTAATTATAAAGAATAATTACTAGTAGGAATAGGATGGAGAAACATATTAATCCGATTGAGGGTCTTTCCACTTTTCAGCGGTTGCCCTTTTACCAGCCGGCTGCTGGCCCTTCACATCCACATGTGTCAATCACAGAGGTAGATGATCAACAGCCAGTGTAGGGGTGACATGTGGTTAGCATGTCGAGTCCCCCAGCCGTTATAGCTGGTTCCTCAACCTGGAGCCGCTACTTATTGTAGCTACCCAATTGCCTCACGATGCTGGGTGGGCACCGGTCCCATACTGGCCGAAATACCATGAGAAAATTTCTTCCCCCATGGAGACTCGAACCAGCGCAAGTCCCGTAGCTCTGCGCCAAGGCTTCCTACCTTAACCGCTCGGCTACGGCGCGGGACGAAGCATATTAACAAGTACTCTATTCTGTAAAAGTATGCTATTATGCATTACAAGGACTTTTAACGTTACAACTTCTATCTTTCTAAAAAAAACCTTTAAACTGGACATATATAAAACGTCTATTCTCCGAGTTTTATTATTTAGATGCGAAACATGGACTCTTACTTTAAAGGAGGCGAAAAGATACGAGTAATAGAGAATAGTTCTTAGAAATGTTTTTGGAGGAACAGAGATGAACAGACAGGCGAATGGAGATGACTATTTAACAGTGACCTACTTGATTTTATAAGAAATCAGATATAGTAAGAACAATCAAGTCTCGTATATTGCGATGGGCTGGACATGTGGCATGAATGGGAATAAAAAACGGGGATGGAAGATTTGGTAGGAAAAACCAGAGAGAAGATAGTAAGATGAATCACAGTTTGAGGGAAGTAGATTGCACAGTAAGCAGATTATTGTAAAACATTAGATCAGGAAGGGAATGTATGGAGAGGTTGTGATCGTGCGGCCATGAACCTATGGGTTCGATAGTGGCAATTGTTAACTAGTTAAATTGGAAACAGAGTATTTGAAACGTACAAGATAAATTATTTGGGGTTTGGATGTATCTTGTAAAAATATAGAGGGAAATCGGTCAGTAGGTAGTACAGGAATTATGTAGGAAAATAAAATTTAACATAATTTGAGGGCAGTACATTATACTGGAGAGATTGGAAATTAGGTCATGATGGGTATGTATTGGGTGCATATATCTGCGACCCCATGAACCTTTCGGTTTAGTAGTGTCCGTTAAGGCATTTTTTTGGTGAAATTAGTTGAAATATGTTAAAAAAATTATATTTGAAGAGAAAAATTATACGCTCAGACCGGGACTTGAACCCGGGACCCTTGGTTCTCTAGACCAAGTGCTCTACCAACTGAGCTACCTGAGCAAGTACCGATCTAAACGCAAATCTTTCTCTATATACATTGTAATTCCCGTCCACAAATGCTATGAAGCCATGCTTCTATCTTGCAAATGGCGGCTCCTTTATTAAGAAGGCATATTTGGGAATTATACATTACAGCCAGTACGGCTTTTTCCAAGTTTTTATTATCGGTCGTAGCTCAGGTAGCTCAGTTGGTAGAGCACTTGGTCTAAAGAACCAAGGGTCCCGGGTTCAAGTCCCGGTCTGAGCGTATAATTTTTCTCTTCAAATATGATTTATCCATCATTGAGACGTACGAAATCAATAATAAAAACTTGGAAATAGCCGTACTGGCTGTAATGTATAATTCCCAAATATGCCTTCTTAATAAAGGAGCCGCCATTTGCAAGATAGAAGCATGGCTTCATAGCATTTGGTGGACGGGAATTACAATGTATATAGAGAAAGATTTGCGGTTAGCTCGGTACTTGCTCAGGTAGCTCAGTTGGTAGAGCACTTGGTCTAGAGAACCAAGGGTCCCGGGTTCAAGTCCCGGTCTGAGCGTATAATTTTTCTCTTCAAATATGATTTATCCATCATTGAGATGTACGAAATCAATAATAAAAAAAAGATAAAAAATTGTTTTCTCTATTTTAAGTTTTTATTATGTTTGAACCCTGTACTTTTATTTAGCACTTTTGTTTTTTTTTTTTTTTTAATTTTGGTCATATTTGAAGCCCCACGCAGCCGTTAAGTCTTCCCGTGCTACCCCACACTGGCTCTTTAAAGCCCACGCATGACAGTAGCACCATGAAGACAACACTATCTGCATATGTGGTGTGAAAATGAATGCCTGTGTATCAAACATTAGCTTCTGATGAGATTCTGAACCGCTGTACTGTGGGGAAGACTCAGAATTCAAATTATTCTTTGCACAGCGTTATTTGGGCTAAATTCCCGAAAGAAGTGTACTTACTCATACTCACTGGCACTATCGAACTCGTAGGTTCATGGCCGCGCGGACATAAGCTCTCCATACATCCCTATCCTGAGCTAATGCTTTCCAATCATTCTCCGTATAATCTACTTCCCTCAAATCATAGTAAATGTTATTCTCCCATCTCATTCTTGGTCTACCAACTGGGTGTTTTCCCTCTGGCTTTCCTACAAGAAGCTTCCATGCAAGTCTTTCATTCCCCATACGTGCAACATGTCCTGCCCATCGCAGTCTACGAGACTTAACTGTTCTTATTATATCTGGCTTTCTATAAAGATCATGTAGTTCATTGTTATGTAGTCTTCTCCATTCACCTGTCTGTTCATCTCTCTTTGGTCCAAAAATTTTCCTAAGTACCTTATTCTCGAATACTCGTAATATCCTTTCCCCCCTTAAAGTAAGAGTCCATGTTTCGCACCCATATAATATAACTGGTAGAGTAACAGTTTTATATATTTTCAGTTTAACGTTTTTTGAAAGGAGTTGGGACATCAAGAGTCTCTGCAATGCATAATAGCACGCATTTCCAGAATCCCGAAAGAAGTGTTCGTCTCAAAAAAGAAGTTGGAAATTGCTGTCACATCAGGGATTGCAGAATTCAATATGGGATGTGAAACAACACAAAAACTGAAAGCTGCAGTCAGTGGTGCTGCAATTAAGTGCCTCAGGACAAGAATTTAGTGCAATGAGGGATAAACGTCGACTCACAAACAGTGAAGTTTCAGCAAAGCGAGTCTTCAAAACAGCCCGTAAAAGACTCAAATTGACAAAAACTGCTGTTGAGGCCAAAACGAAAGCAGCAGAGGTTTACACATATGGTGCTGGGGAGTTTTAAGTCTGCCTAAATGAGGTATTGTGCTCACATCCATTTTTAAATTTTAAATTTCGTTTTTCTCAACTATACTTTTCAGCATTTTTGAGTATTCAAAATGCTCAGCGTACCACAATACTTTACTAATCTCCTTAACATTTTCAGGAGAGCTTTGGATATTACACAGTAAAACAGTGATGTGCAATCTTTTATATATACTGAATGGTTCATTTGTAATTAAATATAATTCATATGTCACCCTCATAAAATTGAGAAATTATGTAACAAACACAGAATTTTCTTTCTACTAAACTAGTTCAAATTAAAAGAAACCTGCACATCAGTTTATTTGTATTACTCTATTAAGTTCATAAAAAATAAGTCAGATATGGTAAACCGTTTGGTACAAGGAACATATTATTGATATATAAAAAAGCAGTAACATTTTTAATAAAAAAATAATTTCTCAAAATGTTTTTGAGATAGCTTAACAAAAATTGGTATATAATATCACTATGATACTGTGGTGGTATGGTTAAAATTTGAAGTTGCTTTGATGAATTTATAGATTTTTACAAATTTCACTTATGCATTGCCTTAATTAACTGGTTATGTTAAAGGAAATGATAAGGAACCAGGTTATATACATTTATAGGAGGTATGTTCTCACATACACTAACACCAGCTTAATATTTAGCATTGTCATGTTACCATAGTACAACCCTGTCGTCTCGAGGTGGCGCGGTGCTGTGTCACGTAGCGGGTCGGGGCAGTTTTTCCGGGTGAGGTTTTCATCGGAGTTTTTTTCTCACCTGTTAGACAAATGTCAGGAACACGTTAAGGCCCAAACGGTCCCCGAAATCATTTGGCCATTATCACCCTTATCATTATCATCATCATCATCCTTAACCGACGTGGAAAGCAACGGGAAGCTACCACACCTATAATTCCCTAGTAAAGCTGCAAGCATAGCAAGAATATGCTATGATTTGAGTGAAGGACCAGCCTTCGGGCAGAATTACTATGGATGGATGGATGGATGGATGTTACCATAGTAATGATCCACATGGACCTGAAGAAGACAATGTATCCGATTCGCGGAGAAAATAATCATGATTACAGTTCTAAAACAACGAATTTCATTACATTTCTGTGACTTTCACACCATTCTCTCTCTCTCTCTCCTCTCTCTATCACCTCCTCTTTTCCTCACTTTACAAGATTTCTTGATATTAACGACGACTCATTGTGGGAACACCGTTGAAAATGAGTGAATTGTTTACGTTTTATAGCAGGCAATGATAATAAGATATCACTTGCTGTTAAAATACTGTCCCTCCTTCCAATTCAACCCGACCACTTCAACTAAACCCTATGCAGTATAGGCTAAGAATGTAAGACACTGCTACTCACTTGTCAGTTGAGTCAATTCACCGGGAGTGCACCTGTATCCGGGTAGGAGGGGGATCACCTTCTCATAACTAGTGAGCAATTATTAACAGCTCTGTTTTATAGTTATACCACCAGGCATAAAATCAATTGATTATGTAATTTTAATTACAATATTTAATATGTGTAACATGGATGATTGTGTTTTGGAAATATCATGTAGGAAAGCCAGAGGGAAAGTACCCAATAGGCAGAACAAAAGGAATGAGGTGCACAAAGAAATTAAACGTAGGCTCAGGTCTAATTCTGGAAATGCACGCTATTATGCATTACAGGAACTCTTGTCATCCCAAGTTCTCTCAAAATAGTTTAATTAATTAAATATATAAAACAGTTATACACCCAATCGTATTAGGCTACATAGATGTGAAACACAGACACTTACTTTAAGGAAGGAGAAAGATTACGAGGATTTGAGAGTAAAGTTCTTAGGATTATATTATTTTTAGATCAAAGAGAAATGGCAGGTAGGAGAATGGAGCAGATTGCGTAACAGTGAGATATATTATATTTATTGGACACCACATATAAAAATAACATTTAAGTCTTGAAAACCACGATGGATAGGACATGTGGCACCAATGGGGTATAAAATAAGGGCTTAGAAACTCTTATAGGAGAATTAGAGGGGAATAGCCCAAGGTAGGCAAAGAATAAGACGGGAGAATTACATTAACCATGATTAGAGAAATGATTTGAAAACATTAGTGCAAGAGTGGAATGTATGGAGAGCTTATTTCCCCGCGGCCATGAACCTCCGAATTCGATGGTGTCCGTCAGTTACTTAGTTAGGTTAGCAGGAATTATCAAGTAGCACGATTACATATTTTTGGAAGAGGTATATGTGTTCGTACATAAAAACTCTATTCTTATGTTTAACATTGTCACGTTACCATGGAAATGATCTAAAAGACGCTGAAGGAAAATATATGGCTGACTGGGAAGAAAATAACTTTTAATGTATTTTCCCACCATACAATTCTTGTATTCTATGGTGTTCTGCTCTAGGGCAGGTCTTTTACTGCAATCATATAATTTTTCATGCTATGCTTTGCAGCTTTACTAGGGAGCTATAGTTGTGGTAGCTTCCCGTTGCTTTCTACACCATGGATTATAAGGATGCTGATGATGTTCAGGGACGGTTTGGGCCTAAAAAGCTTCCTAAAATTTGTCTTACAGGCGAGAAAAAACCCGAAAAAAATCTAATCCAGGAAACTTGCCTTGACGGGAATACGTTTTACTATAAGAAGGCCTACAGTTATTTTAATGTAAATGTTTGATTTGAATCGATGTATTTAATATTAACAATTATAGTTTAATTCGTTTTGTGTGGGTTAATATAATCTGCATGATTAAAAATTAAAATGAAATTTTTTGCTAATCCAACGGCTCGTAAAAAGCAGCTGACAGATGACATATATCCTTATGTTATAGGCTCACTGTGATTGTTGTCCGTTTTCATAAAAGTGGTTGCCGCGCGACAATTCTTGACAATGTTTATCATGCGGATTTATTATTATTGTGGGGGTAGTCGGCATCTTTGAATTTAATTATATATATAACAGCTGCTGGGAAACAAAGGTAGTCGCTGGGCAACCATCAAGTGTGGAGTAATACATTCGGAAGTTAAATGTCAAAGGTCAAAGTGTGTTTCTTAGGTTGGACAGACAATAGGAATTATTAGGAATGATTAAGTATCAGGATTACATATTTCTGGAAGAGGTATATGTTCATACATAACAGTATTCTATTATTTAGCATTGTTTAAGTTGCCATGGGAGTGATCTTTTTGACGATGAAGGAGATAATATGGCTGACACTTGGGGAAGAGAATCTATAAAACAGTAGGGGCTTAGCTCAATAATGCAATTCATTCTAGCTCTTTATTTCTTTCGCCCTATTTTCATTTGTCTTCGCTTTAACATTTAGGCATATTCTTACTTAATTATAACTTTTGTGGAGAAATCGCTTAAATCGAGTGACTTTCCTCGTATTCTGGAGTCGCTAGCTTATATCCAGATCTGTTTATGTGTTACTATGTAATTAACTGTCTCTTGGCCACTATAGAATACGAAGGTTCTTGGCCGCGCAGAGATGGACTTTCCATACATCCCTACTCGGAGCCACTTTTCCAATATTTCCCTCTCTCGAAGAACGGTTAACACTTTAATTCTCCCACCTCATCCTTGGTCTATCTACGCGCGGTTTTCCCCTGGGTTTCGTACTAAAGGTTTCCAGGCCCCTCTTACATTCCCATTCCATATAATACATCCAGCTCTTCACATTCTACGAGACTTAATATTTTTTTCTTACATATTTGGTTTCCCATATGGATACATAAGTAAACTTTGATAATATAATAGAATGATGTAACTACAGATTTAAGTTATCTCAATAATTTACCCTTCATTAGAAGACCTTAAATATAGTGATGTAGTTGTACGGAAGTGACGTCCATTTTATTTGATAATAGATGTTGAAATATTTATACAATGGGGCCTAAAAGAAATCAATTTTATAATTGTAGTGACTAATTACAAGTAGGAATACGATGCAGAAACAAATTAACATGGACTCTATTCTGTAACAGTATGATATTATGCATTACAAGGACTTTTGATGTCACAAACTCTCTATCTTTCTAAAGAAAAAACCTTTAAACAGGAGATATATAAAACGTAAGTTATATTCTCCGAGTTATATTATGTAGATGCGAAACATGGGCTCTTACTTTGAAGGAGGCGAAACGATTACGAGTATTAGAGAATAGTTCTTAGGAATGTTTTTGGAAGAACAGAGATGAACAGACAGGAGAATGGAGGAGACTATTTAACAGTGAGCTACATGATTTTATAGGAAACCTGATATAGTAAGAAGACTCAAGTAGCGTATATTGCGATGGGGCTGGACATGTGGCATGAATGGGAATAATAAACGGGCATGGAAGATTTGGTAGAAAAATCAAGAGAGCAGATAATAACATGAATCGCAGTTTGAGGGAAGTAGATTGCACAGTAAGTAGATTGTAAAAAATTAGCTCAGGAAGGGAATGTATGGAGAGTTTATGACCGTGCGGCCATGAACCCATGGGTGCGATAATGGCAATAGTTAATTAATTAAATTGTAAACAGAGTATTTAAAACGTATAAGATAAATTACTTGAGTTTGGATGTATCTTGTAGAAACGTAGAGGGAAATTGTCCAGTAGGTTGTAGCCTACAGAATTACGTAGCTAAATAATATTAAACATAATTTGAGGACATTACATTATACAAGGAAGATTGGAAATTAGGTCATGATGGGTATGTGTTGAGTGCTTACATCTGCGACCCCATGAACCTTTTGGTTCAATAGTGTCCGTTAATTAATTAGTTATGTTATCGGAAATGATCGGAATCAGGTATATACATTTATAGGAGGTGTATTCTCACATATACTAACACCAACTTAATATTTAGCATGATCATGTTACCATGGTCCACCGCTGTGGTCTCGAGGTTAGCGTGCTGCCCTGTCACGTAGCGGGACCGGGTTCGAATCATCGGTCGGGCAGTTTTCCTGGGTGAGGTTTTATCGGGGTTCTTCCTCACACGTAAGAAAATGTCAGGAAGCCTTAAGGCCCAAACTGTCCCCGAGAAACATATGGCACATCATCTTCATCATTCCTTATCATTATATCGTCATTATGATCCTTCAGCGGTGTTGTGTAATAAACGGCGGGAACCACCAAACCTACAATTCCCTAGTAAAGGTGCCAGCATAGCATGAAAAATGCTATGATTGTAGTGAAGGACCTGCCTTTGGGCAGGATTCAGAATTAATATGGGATGGATCGATGTGTACCATGTTAATGATCGGCGGACCTGGAAGAAGACAATGTATCCGATTCGCGGAGAAAAATAATCCTGATTACAGTTTCTAAACGAATGATGATTTCAGTCCATTCTGTACTTTCGGCCCATTCTCTTCCCCTCTCTCTCTTTTCCCTCACTTTTACACGTTTCTTGATTATTAACAGTGACTCATTGCGGGAACACCGTCAGAAATGAGTGAATTGTTTAGGTTTTATAGCAGGCAATGTTAATAAGATCTCACTTGCTGTTAAAAGACTGCCCGTCCCTCCTATTCAACCCCACCACTTCAATTAAACGCTATGCAGTATAGGCTAACAATGTAAGACACTGCTACTCACTTGTCAGTTGAGTTGATTCACTGGGAGTGGACCTGTATCCGGGTAGGAGGGGAATCACCTCCTCATGCCTAAAGAGCAATTATTAACAGCCCCGTTTTATAGTTATACCACCGGGCATAAAATCAATTAATTGTGTAATTTTAATTACAATGTTTGAAATATATAACATACATGATTGTGGTTTGGAAATATCTAGTAAGAAAGCCAGAGAGTAAGTACTCAATAGGCAGACCAAGAGGAATGAGGTGCACAATGAAATTAGACGTAGGCTTAGGTCTAATTCTGAAAATGCATGCTCTTATCCATTACAACTTCCCTCAAAATGGTTAAAATGAAATTATATAAAACAGTTATACACACAGTAGTATTATATGGGTACGAAACACAGACTCTTATTTTAAAGAAGGAGAAAGATTACGAGTATTTGAGAATAAGGTCCTTAGGATATTTTTATCGAAAAGTAATAGACAGACAGGCGAATATAGAAGATTGCGTAACAGTGAGATACATGACCATTATGGGACATCATATATAATAATAACATGTGGAACGAATGTGAAATGACTGAGGTGCTTCGAAACACCTTGTAGGAAAACCAGATGGAAATCGTTCAAGGCAGGCGAAGAATGGGGTGGGAGAATAACATTCATATTATTTGAGGAATGATTTAAAAACTTTAGTAGGAATGTATGGAGAGCTTAATTCCCCGAGACCGTGAACCACCGGGTTCGATGGTGTCCGTCATTTAGTTAATTAATCGGGTTTACAGGAAGGATTCAGTAGGACGATTAAATATTTTTGGAATAGGTACATGTTCATACATAAAGAGGATATTCTTATATTTAGCATTGTTACGTTACCATGGAAATGATCTAAAAGACGCTGAAGAAAATTATACGTCTGACTGGGAAGAAAACAACTTATAATGTATTTTCCCACCACACAATTCTTCTATTCTATAGTGCTCTGCTCTAGGGCAGGTCTTTCACTGCAATCTTCTCATTTTTCATGATATGCTTTGCAGCTTTACTGGGGAACTATAGTTGTGGTAGCTTCCACTTGCTTTTCACAACGTGGATTATAAAGATGATGATGATGATGTCCAAATGATGTTCAGGGACGGTTTAGGCCTAAAAAGCTTCCTGACATTTATCTTACAGTCGAGGAAACAACCCGAAAAAAATCTAATCCAGGAAGCTTGTCCTTATCGGGAATATGTTTTACTATATGTAGGCTTACAGTTATTTTAATGTAAATGTTAAATTTGAATTAATCTGTTTAATATTAACAATTATAATTTAATTAGTTTTGTGTGTGTTAATACAATCTGCAACATTAAAAATTAAAATAATTTTTCTGCATTAATCTAACGGCTTGTAACAAGCAGATGATAGATGTCGTATATCCTTATGTTATCGGCTCTCTGTGATTGTTGTCCTTTATATAAAAGCGGTTGCCGCGCGACAATTCTTGACAATGATTAACATGCGGATTTAATATTATTGTGGCGGTAGTCGGCATCTTTGAATTTAATTATATATACAACAGCTGCTGGGAAACAAAGCTAGTTGCTGGACAACCATCATGTGTGGAGTAATACATTCGGAAGTTAAATGTCAAAGGTCAAATTGTGTTTCTTAGGTTGGACAGACAATAGCAATTATTAGGAATGATTAAGTATCAGGATTTCATATTTCTGGAAGAGGTATATGTTCATACATAACAGTAGTCTATTATTTAGCATTGTTTAAGTTGCCATGGGAGTGATCTATTAGACGATGAAGAAGATAATATGGCTGACACTCGGAGAAGTGAATCTATATTGCTGTATGGGCCTAGCTCAATAATACAATTATTTCTAGCTCTTTTCACGCTTTATATTAGCTTGAGCTGTATCTATCTATCTATCTATGTGACGGAATTTTTCAACGCAATTTTCAGTCAGTTAAAATAATTGGATCGACTTGAAATTTTGTATACTTGTAAAGACCCGTGACAATACATTAATTGCATTTTTTTACCCAAAATCCTGGCCAGAATCATCAGAAAATAAATAAAAGTGTCTTTGTATCTACATATCGGAATCTTTGAACACGATTTTCACCCACTTAGAAACATTGGATCGACTTGAAAGTTTGTATACTTGTAAAGGACCCGTGACAATACAATACTTTCATTTTTATTTTCTAAAATCCTGGCAAGAATCATCAGAAAATAAAAAAAGTATCTTTGTATCTATGTAACTGAATCTTTGAACTCGATTTTCACCCACTTGTAAAACAAAGGAAATTATTATAACAATGTCGACAGTGCCTTTCAATTGAAACTGTCAAAGAAAAGGTCCATAAATAGAGTGCGATGTCATTCTTCGAACTACCAGATTTTGATTCTGAGGACAAGCACGTAGAAACCGAAGTCAGAACCCACCAAATTAATTTATTCATCTTTTATAAGCTATAACTTGTGCAGATCAAAAACATGGTATGCTGCGCTTATACGAAACTTCGAGTTTGGATAGCTTGCTAACGAAGTTCCTAAGGAAAGGGGAATTGACTTACCGAGCATGCCGACAGGGAAACCGAAAGGTGTCTGGAGGTTCTCCATGACGCTCTGGGTGACGACCCATACGTAGTTCTCTCCAGTGATCTGGTAATCTCTGGCGGCTTTCAAGATGTGTATGGCCTCTTCTCTGGTGGCGTAGAGTAACATCACTCGAGACTCAGAGTTGACCAGGTCTAGTAAATCTACCGGCTTTGTGACCAACACTTGATTCAGGATCGTGAACCTAAAACATTCAAACAAAATAAATCATCAATATTTTATTTGTTATTAATATTGTGACGCACCGTAATTCAGCGTTTGAAATTCACGGGTTAAGGCAAACTTAGTGGCATCGCATTGGTAAAATAAATTCGTGAGTCGCCGACTCGCGAGTCGAAAGATATTAACATTACTTTGTCGTTAAAATTACGTATGATGCATTGTAAATAGCGGCGTTAGAATTTCGCAAGTTAAGACGAGAATAGTGATCTCGCATTGGTAGAAATAGATTCGTGAGTCGCCAACTCGAGAGTCGAAAGACATTAAAATGTTATTAGTCGTTAAAATTATAACTCCTCATAATAGCAACATTTGAATTTCGCGGATGAAGGCGAGAATAGTGGACTCGTAATGGCAGAAATAGATTCGTGAGTCGCCAGCTCGCGAATCGAAAGACCCGCGCAGATCATCGATCCGTCTGGAACTTCATTTCCGGAGGTTTTTTCAAGCCTTGATCCTCCCAGTCGGGAAGATTCGATGCCAGAAATTTCCATACTGAAAATGTCTCGATCGGGAGGCGAGAAATTTCTGTCTCCAGCCTATATAAACTATTACCAGATTCTAGGGCGAGAAAGTTGAGTTGTGCTGTGACAGCGATATAGTCAACTGTGAAATTGGAGAAGCTGTAGCAAGTTGATTCGTTAGATACTGGCGATAATTGTTGCGATATATAAACTTTAAAACAACATTAATTACTACAGCAATTTGTGAGTAGAAAGTAACAGAGAGTTTATATAACTAACTCACTGGCACTATCGAACCCATAGGTTCACGACCGCGCGGACATACGCTCTCCATACATCCATATCCTGAATCAATATTTTTCCAATTATCCCTGTATAATCTATTTCCCTCAAATCATAGTTAGTGTTATTCTACCATTCTTGGTCTACCAACTGGGCGTTTTCCCTCTGGTTTTCCTACAAGAAGCTTCCATGCACGTCTTTCATTCCCCATTCGTGTCACATGTCCTCCCATCGCAGTCTACGAGACTTAACTGTTTCCATTATATCTGGCATCCTATAAAGACCATGTAGTTCACCGTTATGCAATCTTCTCCATTCGCCTGTCTCTTCATCTCTCTTTGGTCCAAAAAAATGTTCCTGAGAACTTTATTCTCGAATACTCGTAATCTCCTTTCCTCCCTTAAAGTATGAGTCCATGTTTCGCAGTCATATAATACAACTGGTAGAATAACAGTTTCATATATTTTCAGTTTAACGTTTTTGAAAGGAGTTGGGACGTCAAACAGAGTTTATATAATTAAACAAAATTATTTAGGATTTTTTCAACATCATCTATGTTGTTTTATTGCGACAAAACGACTTGAAAACTACCCTCAGGTAAACTGGTGTCAATACTTTATTGAACGATACTGTTTAACAATTAGGGTCTAAACATCGTAATTAAAATAAGAGCGTAAAAACTGTCAAATTCAGCATAGGGGCATTTTATTTCAGATTTGAGGTTTCTATTACATGTTAAATCTACGACAAGGGACTCACTGGTTTTCCCCATTACGAAATAAGCATGATCAGGATTTATATGCCCTACAATATCTGGACGCAGGGTGGTTTTGAATCAGCCAACTGTAGGAACAGAGCATGAACGGTAACTGTAGTCCACTACGGACTAATGTTTTGTTATATTAATACAAATCTCCTACCGGGTATTTTTATAGTTTACGCATACTGTTGTGCGTGTGAAATTGGACGTTCCCTGTTTCCCTAGGGACATTCGTCACAGCAATTAAAATGTTCTTTCAATGTCATACCAGTGGTGAACGGACAATTTTATCCTGCACGGAACCATTTTAAAAGCAAATGAAATGCAGTATTTATTTTGACAACTGAGAAAATAGCTACAAAAATAAAATCCACACTGGTTAGTAGATCCCCCGATTACAACCTGAGACTTTCCTGAGACTATGGTTTGGTACCCGAGATTCGTAGGTTCAAATCCGGCCGGGATCTGTCAATAATATACTTACTTCCTGGCGCTATGGATCGAAATGAACTTTGGCCTACTTAACAGGAACGTTCTACATTTTAAAGCTTCCTGTCTCCAGTTTCTCTTTCCCATTGCTCCAATATTCTTTCTCTAACTTCGTTAATCTAATAATAATAATAATAATAATAATAATAATAATAATAATAATAATAATACTACTTATTTATCCTGGCAGAGTTAAGGCCATAAGGCCCTCTCTTCCACTCAACCAGCACAAATACAAATAAATATTCGACAATTATAGATATACACTGTACTAATTATAAACAGTTAAAGATACAATAAATGTAGCAATGTAAATGTCATGTACAAACAACATTTCATAGGGTAATAACAATAATGATACGATAATAATAATAATAGTAATAATAATAATAATAATATAAATATGATACATTATACGGGAAACACCAATTAATATATATATCTTACACTGGATAATAATGAAGTCGAGTTTAGAGCAAATATAAATTTAGATTTCTTTTAAAAGATGCCAATGTCCGGCAGCCCCTTATTTCTTGTGGTAGGGAATTCCAGTTGCGAGAAGTGGAGATGGTATATGACATGGAGTGATGTGATGTCCTATGTTGCGGTATATTAAGTAAGAGAGACTATGTTGTGATCTTTGTGTTTAAGTTATGGTTTGAGGATAGATACTGGAAACGGGATGATAAATAATTGGGAATCGAGGTATGTAGGATCTTAAATAGGAGAATTAGACAGTGCGATTTTCTTCTCTCTTTTAGATGTAGCCATGACAATTCGTGGAATAATGGAGAAATGTGATCGTATTTTCGAACATTAAATATGAATCTGATACACATATTATGGACACGCTGCAGTTTGTCCGACAATCCGTCACTTATGTCAGTTAGTAGAACGTCACAGTAGTCAAAATGCGGCATCACTAAAGTTTGGATTAAAATTCTTTTAAGAGTTGTAGGAAGAAAATGTTTAAGTCGCTTTAGGGAATGCATTATGGAGAAGATCCTTTTAAATGTTTGTTTTACTTGCTCATGCCATTTTAAATTAGAATCTAAGTAAAATCCCAAGTTTTAAACGACGTCGGTATAAGGAATTTGTTCATTATCTAATATGACAGCCGGCATATTGCCATTGTTTGTGAGGTGTAATAGCCTTGGATGTCCGATAATTATTGCTTGCGTTTTGTTTACATTTAGTTTTCAGCCCATATTGTCTGGACCATAAAGATATATGCCTGAGGTCAGTGTTTACTTTGTCAATATATTCATTAATTTCGTCAGGCCTAAAGTGTGTGTAAATCTGTAGGTCGTCGGCGTAAAGATGATGCTTGCAGTTTTGTAGTTTCTTGGTCACGTCATTAATATAAATCGAGAAGAGAAGAGGAGCGAGGACGCCGCCTTGAGGTACCCCTTTCCTCACCAAGCGCCAGGAAGAAATGCGATTATTAACAGAAACTGATTGCTGACGATTAGTGAGGTAAGATGCAAACCAATCAAGGCAGTTTTCCGACAGATGTAGTGTCTTTAGTCTCGCTAGCATTAAGTCTATATCTACTGTGTCAAAGGCTTTGCTGTAGTCGAGTAGGACTATTGCGGTGAGTTTGCTTTTGTCCATTGAGTCTCTTATGTCCTCTACAATGTCAAGTAGTGCAGTACTTGTGTGATGTCCTGTTCTAAAACCAGACTGATGTTCATCAAGTAAGTCGTGTGTGGTGAGGTAGTCTGTTAACTGTGAGTGTATTCTTGAATGTCCTCTTTTTCTCTCCACACATTACCTACATGCTTCAAGTATTTTCTATAGTACATACTCTTTCTACACGCATTCAACATATTTTAACCGCCTTAATCTTCCTGTTTTGTTAAATCTTAATATATTTTCATTTTCTTTAAAGTAGTAAACATTTTTATCCTCTCCATTTTTACTATGTCGTGGTGGAGTGGCTTGCGTGCTTAAATGCCCGCGAGAGTTATGCTTGCGATAGCATTGCTGCCGAAACGATTACGATGCCGGACACATTAAAGGCTATAAACCTTAACCCATTCGCTTCAGGTTTAAATGTTCAATGCCTGTCCAGAAACCGGATTTAAGTTACCGTAAATTATATTGTCTATTTTAAGATGTTCAAAACTAGCAAAATTTAACGGTATTTGATATCGCAATAATGGTAGGGCCAAAACACGTTCCTCTATTATTTATAAATGTTAACAAAAGATTGCCCTGCCAAGGGATGAACAAAATATTAAATATATAAGAGCAGAGTTAAGTGAGTGTATCTCGTCTTCTGAGTTGAAAGCCATTTAACTGCGGGCGAGTCTACCTCGTCTTTTGAGGCAAATGGGTTAAGTAAAAAGTACATTGGCGGACATAATGACGATCTTTCTCTGTAAAATATAAACGTCAAGAAAACGGAGACGGTTACCTCTGGAATAAAAATTTGTAAGAGGTAAAATAGTTTACATAACACTTTGGCTAGACCAGTGTTGGCCTATGGTAGTGAAGCATGGACACTAAAAAGACAACATGAAAGCAGAATAACGGCTTGTGAAATGAGATTCATGCGCAGAACAGCGGGTTACACCAGATGGGATCGGAAAAGGAACACCGATATCTTAAAAGAATTGAAGACTACGCCAGTTTTGGAATATATTAAACAGTACCAACTAAATTGGAAACACCATCTAGAAAAAATGAGTTCAAATCGGATCGCCAAAGCTCTTTATAATTATATACCAAGAGGACGAAGATCACTGGGCCGCCCTGGAGAGAAAATTTTCTATAGGATCGTAACAGGCCTTGGCCTAATACTTGGAAGGAAGAAGAAGAAGAAAAAATACTTCATCATTCGGATCTCTGGTCGGGGACTACTGCAAAATCAATGGCTGCAGCTTAAACATAGGGGGTTGTTCATATGGAGATGAAATGTTGGGATATACAGGTGAATGGAGAAGACTACATAACAGAGAGCAACATGAACTTTGTAGGAAATCAGATGTAATAAGAACAGGTAAGTCATGTAGACTGCGATGGGCAGGATATGTGACATGAATGGAGAATGGAAGAGGGGCATGGGAACTTGTAGGAAAACCTGTTGTAAATTGAACAGTAGGTAGGCCAAAATTAAGATGAGAGAATAATCTTCTTCTTCTTCATTACCTGGTTTAGGCATTAGTTGCCTGTTCCGTCTTCAGTAATAGATCTAATACCATCTCTTCTGAGGACGCCCGACATATCTTCTTCCTCTCAGAAAATAATGTTAAGATTTTATTTGGTAATCTACTTTCTTCAATTCTTCCTACATGCTCTTTTCATTGAAACTTCTTGTTAAATGTCTTTTTCTTTTATGGGGCAGATCTGCAGTTATTCACGGATATCCTCGTTTCGTATCTGCTCCATTCTAGTGCATCCTTTTCCTCTTCTAAAGATTTCATCCCGGCTGCTTGGATTTCACTTTCTTGTTTGGTAGTGGTAATCCAAGATTCGCTCCCATATAACAGGACAGGGACCGCCATAGTTTTATAAAATTTTAATTTTGTTTATGGGATTTATTATTCAATGTTCTATTTATTGTGCCACAATGAGAGAATAATATTAACCATAATTAATGTGAGATAAATTGTACACGGAATATTTGAAATCATTAGGTATGTAGGGAGAACGTACGTCCATGCGGCCATCGAAACACATTTTTTGTTAGGTCCAGTGAGTTAGTAAACTATGCATTTTTCAATAAGCACGGATTATCCAGCGTGTTCGCTGAACACCTAAATAAATTAATTATGTGTTTTTATTTTAGTTGAATAAGTTAAAAAATACGGATTAATTACATTATATGGTATACATTGCGATGATGCAATCACGATGGTCGCTAGAGTATTTTTTATTTAGAATTTCAGGTAAGCTACCATTTATAATCGTCGGATTTCACTGATTTTCGGAAAATGTCTCCCTTGGTTTATTTTAATTGCATATACTGAGTTTAGTTGAGAAAAAATCAAAATTGCAACTGCTAGAGCGATTTTTATATATTCGTTTCGGGTGACCTCCTACAGCTAATGTTTTTAATGAATAATAGATAGCGACTAAACACTCGCCGTACATGAAAACCTGAACAAAAATTTTTCTATTCCTATTTAACACGTACTTACTTAATACTTAGTAAGTAATTATTTAGCACATATGTCCTGCGAAAACACAACCGACGATTAATTGTGTCTCGCCATTTATAAGAACACGCTCATATTCGAATGAAACGTTGTGTCAAAATTAAAGTCAATCGATCTATACTCTGATTCAACCCAGGAAGTTACTACAGACTTCATGGGCTACGCCAGTGTCCCCCTACGTACAGAGGGTAGATGTTGCCAAACTCATAATAACGGTATTTGTTTGTTTAGGGAGGGAGGAGGGGCAAGGTTAGTAGTATCAAATCTATGTTCTAAACATTTAAAAAACATAGTTTTTGTTTTACGGCATGCAAACTAGTCTTATAGTAAATATGAGATTCGACATTTTCATACAGGATAGTATAGATCCGCACAAGCTCAGCACAAGTGGTAACTGTTTTTTTTTCTTTAAGAGGGGGTGGATTGGACGGCTGCAACTTACAACTATGTACCTGCTGCGTTGCAATCTTCAGTATTATATAAGGGTTTCTCTCAAGAAAATACTGTTAAAATGGCAACTCAGTTCTCTTTTCCAAACACTAAGTAACTTCGTGGGTTGAATCTGAGTGTAGTACATTTCGAGTTTTTCAAACACAGACAAATGCAGGCAGAACTTCTATATTTAAAGGTAAGGAGTGTAAAATCGGCTCCGGTGGGCTAGTGGTTATGTTTCGTGCCTCTAGTTTCGAGGGATGCGGGTCAGACCCGGCCGTCGTCGATGGATTTTTTTAGGTTGAAAAAATCCATGGGACAAAGTACTCCGGGAAGGACTTTAAGTCATTAGTCCCGAGTCTGAATATGTTCAGGCTCCCATAAGAACGACAGATTATTTAAAATAGCTAGGTATAAATTCCCAACTGCGAAAAGAAATATTGGACGCCGGAAGAAAATATGGAAAGGTATAATTGAGGCAACACATTGAAGTGGAAAAGACATCTTGTCTTCATTGGATGAAAGAAGAAAAGCAGAAGTACAAGAACGACAAGCCTGAATAAAAAGGCCTCTGTGCAATATTTACTGGATGTTCCCATCCTACAACTACTTTGGTTCCTTATATCTCACTATGAGGCGGAACGCTGACCCCGGGCCACTCAATGTCATTTATCAGAAAACAAGAGTAACTAAATTATTATGAATTTTCTCGTTTAGAGGGAGTTACACAAGGGTTTATTACTATTAAAGATTGCAAAAATCATGATTTTGGATTCCTTCCGAATATAAGATCCCTTGTACAAAACACCAGATTACGTTTATATAACACTTTGGCTAGACCAGTGTTGACCTATGGTAGTGAAGCATGGATACAAAAACGACAACATGAAAGCAGAATAACGGCTTGTGAAATGAGATTCATGCGCAGAACAGCAGGTTACACCAGATGGGATCGGAAAAGGAACACCGATATCTTAAAAGAATTGAAGACTACTCTGTACGCCAATTTTGGAATATATTAAACAGTACCAACTAAATTGCAAACACCTTCTTGAAAGAATCAGTTTAAATCGGATCCCCAAAGTTGTTTATAATTATGTACCAAGAGGACGAAGATCTCTGGGCCGTCCTATGAAACGCTGGAGGAAAGATTTTCTATAGGATCGTAAGAAGCCTTGGCCTAATACTTGGAAGGAAGAAGAAGATAAAGCTGTATGTCCCGTATATTAGATTTACGGAACGAAAAAGTATTTGAAGCTGTAAATAAGAACCTTCAAACAAAATGTTCATATTTTCACGTCCATTTTTGAATCATGACTGTAATATCCTTAATTAATAACCTATCATTAATTGAGTTACTAGTTTTACAAATGTAAAACCATTGATATGGGCCTGTTCATATGGGGAATTACCTTGCCAGATTGTAATTTTAACAACGACATGGTTATATCGTGTTGGGGATTTTTTTTCAGAAAGAAAGTAGCGCAGCAAATTAAAAACTGGATGTAACATGAAAATGACAATTAGTTGGTGGGTTTATAACCAGATTAGCTGCAATATTAAAGCCGCAGCAGCTCCATTACATCCCTGACTGTAACATTACACATTACCAGTACGTTCTGCTCTCTAGGTCTGTGAAAAACGTTGTAACTCAATGTTCTTCTATTTTGGTTGTGTCACACGTAAATTTTGGTACCTTCATAAACTGTATAATTATACTTAATAAGTTTCATTTTTATACCTAAAAACATGCTAATACCTAACAATTCATGTCGTATTTATCTCATACTAGCTAAAACCCGGCGTACGCTGCTACTCCTAAATAAATCTTAATGTGTTTTTACCACCAGCCTTCAGATGCTAAGCTAGCCCGGGAATCAACTTATCCCGATCTTCTTGGCATCAGTGATAGACAAAAATGGTTATTGTGAGTTAACCGTAAAAGATAAACATATGCTGTCGCGGACGTTTTTGAGATATTCAATTCCGTGTATACTAATTTGGTGTAGTTGTTATGGTTTCGGCAGCGTAAGCCATTTAAGCGTCAAAATAGAGACTTTATTTCACGTTTTTCACTATAAAGAGTGGTTTTTGGGGGTGAAGGGATTCAGTATTACAACTCTCTTATAGCGTATGTTCATCCCCGGAATCTCCTGAACATTTTTCAAAAAGCCCCATCACAATCGGATGAACGGTATGACAGAACACTCTTGCCCGGGAATCTACTTATCCCAATCTTCTTGGAATCAATGAAAGACAAAAATGGTTGTTGTGAGTTATCCGTAAAAGATAAACATATGCTGTCGCGAACGTTTTTGTAGAGGTTTCTGAGATATTCAATTCTGTGTACATTAATTTGGTATATTTGTTATGGTTTACGCAGCGTAAGCCATTTAAGCGTCAAATAGGGACTTTATTTCACGTTTTTCGCTACAAAGAGTGACTTGTAGGGGTGAAGGGGTTGAATATTACAACTCCCTTATAACCTATGTTCATCCCGGGAATCTCCTGAACATTTTGCAAAAAACCTATCAAAATCGGATCAACGGTGGCTGCGCAAAGAATACGAACAAACAAACAAACATTCTTTTCTATATATTATTTATTATTCTGTAATCTTTTCCACTAAATTATCATCAAACATACGTTTTATTTAAATATAACAATCACAATACAATTTTACGTGACCGAAAGGTGTAAACTTCATTAAATATATAACAATAATAATAATAATAATAATAATAATAATAATAATAATAATAATAATAATAATAATAATAATCGGAATATTCCACACTACAGTGGTTCTTCTTCAGTCCAAAGTAAAATGTCGCCAGAGGTTTCTGTTTAAAGCATATTCTTCCCACAAATCTCTAGCTTCCATATTTCTCCTCACTCCATCTATCCAAAGTTCTCTAGGTCTGTCTCTTCCACCTCTTCCATTAGCTTTCCAATTAAGGATGTTTTTCAATTCTTATGAGGTATCCAATCCATTTTAGGAATTTCCCTACAATACAGTAATTTACCTAAAACCCATTGTAAAATTTACTCATTCATAAATCTCTATTCTCTGCATCACCCTCTGTTAATTGCTCTCGATACCACATTCCCATGTACTTCTTGAACCTACTGTTCTTTTGGTCTCCCTTTTCTTCTGTTTCCTAACCATTTTAATTTTTTAATAACATGTAGAACAGCAACCACATTAATAATAATAATAATAATAATAATAATAACCATAACCATCTTCCTTTCATGTATTAGGCTTGGTAGCTCGTTACGGTCTCTTCCCCTCTTTTGAGTAGTCTTCCCAAAGATCTTCTTCCTCGGAGATGATAATTCAAAATCTGACAAGGGATGCGAGATCGATCCATATGCTGAAGGCGTTGTAGACAATTATTTCTACATGTAGTTATATGGTCCATAACCAAGTGACTTGAAGTTCTTGAAGGATATATAAGTTTTTCCATGTGTCTAACTTTGTGTATCAACTGTTCTTCTCATAAAGTTCATTTCGCTAGCTGTAATTCTGCTTATATCTCTTTTGCATGTAGTCCAAGCTTCGCTTCCATAAGTGAGAATTTATAATTATTATGTACCTTATACGTCCGCCACTTCAACTTACTAAAATATTTATCAACTGCATCACTGACAGTAATCCTAGTAACAATAATCACAAATAGGAATGAGATGCACAAAGAAATTAAACATAGGCTCAATTCTGGAAATGCGTGCTATTATGCATTACAGAGACTCTTGACGTCCCAACTCCTTTCAAAAGAACGTTAAACTGAAAATATATTTTTTGTCTAATGCCACCAGGTTGCTTTTATGACACTTCTGGCTTTCTCTTCTGGTATTGACAGAATTGTAATCCATTTCCAAGGTTGGGGCACCTGGAAGTTGGAGTTACGTTACCCCGATGGTATGATGGATGATAAATGATAATGAAGCGCCAGGAGATTTCTTAACCAAAACTTAACTTAAATTCCAGATCATGGGCAACCACAGGAATAATTCCCTTTAAGGAAACATTCCTATGGTTTGACCGGGAATCGAACCCGGACTTCATGAATAGTAGTCACCACTAGCCCATGAGGCTGGCCAAACTTAAAATATATAAAACTATTATTCTACCAGTTATATTATATGGATGCGAAACATGGACTCTTACTTTGAGGGAGGAAAGGCGATTACGATAATTTGAGAATAAAGTTCATAGGAAAATTTTGGACCAAAGAGAGATGTACAGGCAAATGAATGGAGAAGACTGCATAACAGTGAATTAGATGGTCTTTATAGGAAGCCAGATATAATAAAAACAGTTAAGTCTCGTATACTGTGATGGGCAGGACATGTGGCACAAATGGGGAATGAAATACGCGCATGGAAACCTCTTGTAGGAAAACCAGAGGGAAAATGTCCAGTTAGTAGACCAAGAATGAGGTGGGAGAATAACATTAACTATGATTTGAGTGAAGTAGATTATACAGGGGATGATTGGAAATCATTACCTCAGGGTAGGGATGTATGGAGAGCTTGTGTCTGCCCGACCATGAACCTACGGGCTCGATAGGGCCAATAAGTTAGTTAGTTAGTTAGTTAGCTAAGAAAATGCACATTGTGCGCAATTTAGATATTATTAAATTATCTTAAATATAGATTGTTTTGTCGAATTTTCAGAAGATTATCACAGCTTCTCGTATAAACGCTATGTACTGGGGTATCAACATAGATAAGTTTGCGGTGCTGTCTGATATCCGCAACATTGACCACAACTGATCCGTCACCCTACGTATCGATCTGTTAGCACTTAGCCCCGTCACCTGTACAACAATCATCATGTAATTCACGTCACTTTCAAGAGGGTTAAATCCAATCAAAATAATTACTGCGTCAATTTACCAATCTTCAGTAAATTCATTAAAACAATTTAACACATCATTAAATTCCTCTAAGCAAAAACAAAAGTGAAATTTGACAATTGCCAACACTTTTTTCAAAACACTTACTTACTTACTGACTGGCACTATCGAACCCGTAGGTTCACGGCCGCGCGGACATAAGCTCTCCATATATCCCTATCCTGAGCTAATGCTTTCCAATCATTGCCTGTATAATCTACTTCCCTCAAATCATTGTTAATGTTATTCTCCCACCTCATTCTTGGTCTACCAACTGGGCGTTTTCCCTCTTTTCCTACATGAAGCTTCCATGCAAGTCTTTCATTCCCCTTACGTGCAACATGTCCTGCCCATCGCAGTATACGAGACTTAACTGTTCTTATTATATCTGGCTTCCTATAAAGAACATGTAGTTTATTATGTAGTCTTCTCCATTCACCTGTCTGTTCATCTCTCTTTGGTTCAAAAATTTTCCTAAGTACTTTATTCTCGAATACTTGTAATCTGCTTTCCTCCCTTAAAGTAAGAGTCCATGTTTCGCATCCATATAATATAACTGGTAGAATAATAGTTTTATATATTTTAAGTTTAACGTTTTTTGAAAGGAGTTGGGACATCAAGAGTCTTTGCAGTGCATAATAGCACGAATTTCTAGAATTGAGCCTATGTTTAATTTCTTTGTGCACTAATTCGATTTAATTCATAGATTTTAAATATATTAGGTTTTAATGAGTAGACTTTTTATGTTAAATTATAAACTTTTTTGTACCTTGTTTACTACCAATCAACACTTTTGAAATTCATATTAAAAGCACCGTTGAGGTTATGTAGTAAGATGTTAATTTTTACCTGGTAAGTCAGTCGTCCTCAAGTAAGTTATTAAACCTCTTCAAGTTATTCTAATATGGAGGCCTTTCAAAAACAATATTTCATATTCTGTTTTTTACTGGAACCAATGGTGTTATGTAGGTTGTATAACGGATGTATGTCTACGGTTATATTCTCGTTGAGTGGTTCTTTATTCCTTGCTTGTTTTAGAATCTCTCTTCAAGGATGCTGATTCTAAAAGAAGCAAGGAATAAAGAACTACTCAACGAAAACATAACCTCAGAAATAAATCAGTTATACAACCTATATAACACTATCAGTTCCAGTAAACGCAGAAGATGAAACATTGTATTCGAAAGGCCTCCATATTAGAATAACTTGAAGAAGTTTAATAACTTAGTTAAGAACGACTGATTTACCAGGTAAAAAATAACATCTTATTGTATACTATCGCCGTCCTCAACTATAATGTTATAGTTGAGGACGACGGTAATATACAAGATACAAAAAAATTCACAATTTAACATTGTTATAACGGTATAAAATAAATTATGAACTTAAGGAGTATAGACTTTGTATGTTTGTCACGTGTTTTCTATAACTCACAGATTTAATTTTAATGGCAGATTAATGATTAATTACAATTAAATAATAATCATCAGTTCTTGATGGATATCTATGTTTTTGCATGTCTTACTTTGTGTATCCAGCAGTTCTTCTGATAAACCTCGTTTCGCTAGCTGTTATTCTGCTTATATCTCTTTTGCATATAGTTCAAGCTTCGCTTCCATAAGTAAGAATTTAAAATATTATGTACCTTATAGATCCGCCACTTCAACTTACTAAAATATTTATCAACTGCTCACTATATGCTGCACCTGCAGCATATAGTGCACCGGGGAGCGGAATGGGCCAACATGCCCATATCTTGAGGATAATGATGATTTTGGCGGTATCAACTCGGGTTGAGTTGCAGCCTCCCCAATCACTCTTCTCCAGATATCTCTACTTCAGGCAACCGTCCACAAATTTAGAATTTTAAATCTATCGACATATTCCAAAACTCTATCCATCCATCTAGCTTCAGATCTTCCAACGTTTCTTCTTCCATCTGTATGGTCCAATCATTATTTTTTAACCGTTTCGCTATTATCCATTCTCTGGATATGTCCTGCTCATGTCAATGTAGCTATTTAAATGTCTGTAACAATGTCTGGTGACTTATGCAAATGATATAATTCATTATATCGTATTCGCCATTCTCATCGTTCCTGAATGGGGCCATATATTCTTCTTAGAAATATTTTTAAAAAGTTTCGAGCCGAGCAATAGTATTTTCAGTCAAAGACCCAAGCCTCACTTCCATACGTATTACAATGAAATAATTCCTAGCAATTAAATTTCCACTTGCATTATCTTGAAAACTGAAGAAATTGGCGAACACTAGGGTTTGAACTGAAGATTTCCCGAATACAAATCTTGAACATAATTATATGAAAACCTCGGAAATCTGTAGGAAAGCAAACAGTCGGTTGATTAAGACACTAAGGCTTGAATTAGAGGCCCCCTGAATGTAAATACCAAACATTTATTGTGTATTTATATACAGAATTTTAATGTTTACACATCTTTCTGTGCCTAAAGTTTTATTTATTGTTACACAGTCAATTGGCTAACAAATAAACCCGAGTTCTAGCGAATATAAGTACCAAACATTGCATCTGGAGACTGAGGACATCTAGGACAAAAGTAATCAGTCTATTGGTAAAAAGTATGGTTAAAACTCGAGATCTCCCGAATGTAATAATAATAATAAAAATAATAATAATAATAATTTTATTTATTTATATACAGAATTTTAATGTTTACACATCTTTCTGTGCCTAAAGTTTTATTTTTCTTCTGCAGTCGTCTCTATCCATCCAATCCATGTCCTCCAGTCCTCTTGCTCTCATTCCAGTTCTTATTTCCTGCATCCACAAGTTTCGAGGTCTTCCTCTCCTCCTTCTTCCAGGTGGACACCATTCCAATGTTTTCCTGGGTAATCTTTCTTCTTGCATTCGTCGTACGTGCCCATACCAATTTCACTGCTTATACCTTATATAATCTACTATCGAATAACCAATATTCATTTTTTTTTCTCTTATGGCAGTATTTCGTATTTTGTCTAATTTTGAACATCTTGCTGCTCTCGTCAAGCAATCCATTTCCATCGACATAAGTTTTTGTTCTAAGTTTTTGTTGAATTTCCAAACTTCAGCTCCATATGTGACAGTACTTCTCACTATTGAATTATATATTTGTAACTTATTTTTCCTGGTTACATAATAATAATAATAATAATAATAATAATAATAATAATAATAATAATAATAATAATAATAGACTAATAATAATAAGTTTATTTTACTTGGTAAATTAACCCTTAATTTGGAGAAACACGAATTCCTCGTGCCTATTATTTAAATTTTTCGGACCGCAGAGGAAAGAAAATTATATAAAACTGTAAGTTATTATTGTACAATATTACGTAATTTGACATACATTTAAATAACTTATACTGGTTTGTTTTTCTATTGTTTTAAAAACAATATTAAATAAATGTAATCAATATATTGATTAGGGGAATGAAAGACGTGCATAAAAGCTTCTGGTAGGAAAAGAGAGAAAACGCCCAGTTGGTAGACCAAAAATGAGGTGGGAGAATAACATTAACTATGATTTGAGGGAAGTACAATATACAGGAAATGATAGGAAAGCATTGGCTCAGGATAGGGATAGATGGAGAGCTTTTGTCCGTGCGACCATGAACCTACGAGTTCTATAGTGCCAGTGAGTAAGTAAGTAATATATTGATTAAGACTTTCACGGATATCGTTTGCATTTTAAAATACCTTTTCGGGTCAAGAATCACGAAAAAGTATTTTAAAATAAAAATAAAATTAATTAATGTTTCTTACATTGCCAATTTAAGGGTTAAGATCTTAAGGCCTAGTCTACCACTCATATCATCAAGATATATTACTGTTTGAAAACTGAGGAAATCTAGGAAAAAGTATGTTTATTTTTGCCCTAGAATTCCTCAGTTGGTAAACGTTAGGGTTTATACACAAGACCTCCCGACTATAAGTAACAAACATTTATATCTGAAGCCTGAAGACATCTAGGGGAAAAAGAAACAGTCAGTAGGTCAAGGCTAAGCTTGAGACTCCAAATCTCCTGAGAATGAATTTCAAACACATTAGTCCCAAATATTTTTTTTAATTAAACCAAAATATCAGAATAGTATTAATTTACATTTATTGAAAAATAATACATTTACTCAATATTTAAAGGATGTCCCACTAGTTTCGTAAGTTTATTGTAATTTATAGTAGTAGTAGTAGTAGTAGTAGGACTTTATTAGACAAAAAAGTAAGATATTTACAATATTATTTACAAATATGGGTCGCACGGGCAGTAAGCCGTACGTGCTGTTGACAGTCCGTTACAATAAAGTAATAATTGGTACTAGTGTAAAGAAAAATAAACAACAAAAAATCAATAACATTACAATTACATAAAGAAAACACAATAAAAATATTACAATTAAATAATAACACAATAGCATTATACACTAAAAACATTAACATTACAATTACATAAAGAAAACAAAATAATATTACAATTAAGTAATAACACAATAGCAATAATATTTAATATAAGGTTTTACTACTAGATCACAAAAACAAAAATGAAAACATCTTAGAAGAATTACACAAGGAACCTTCAAAAAACAAAATTTCTGATTATAAGTCAAGATGGATGCAACATGTTTATCGAATGGAAAATTACAGCATACTCAAACAAATGTAAAGATAATCTGCACGAATAAGAAGAAGACCAGAACGTCCACTCAAAAGACATTTGGATGGCATTTCTATTGAGTTGAAAAGTACAGCCTTTATTGGATAAAGTCACGAATTACAGACAGAAATGGATTGATCACATGGATGGAATGAGTAAGGAGAGATATCCATTGTTAGCCAGAAATTATCAAGCAAGAGGAAGACGTGATGTTGGAAGACCTAGAAGACGTTGGGCTGATGCATTATGAAGTCGGAACGGGCAATTGCCTAATCCCTGGAGTGATGATGATGATGATTTCTCTTGAGGCCGAAACAGGTCAACAAATGACCTACATTCATAAATTTACTAGGCTGATGATATAAGGTTACAAACTTTATGTTTATTTACGCGCGCCTTTGCTGATACATGGTGCTAATGATTTATATAATTAAATTATATATCGTGATTATTTACATTTTTGTACTTATACATCAGAATTTGCAATTTTGATATTTAGAGTGGCAAATTATGATTGGTTACTCCTAACTTACCTCCTCCCTTAACGATACACCACTCGGAAGCGTTTCATCACCGGATGTTCATTAACAGTGTTAACTTTGTGGTTCTGAAGATTTCTATCGCAAGGAAACGTTTTTTGAATATTCTATATAAAACTATCAAATGAAGCTGCAAAGTTTAAATATTTATAGTTCACCATACAAGGTTAAAATGAAAAACTTAGTTTGTTTTGACAAAGGGGTATGTTCTATTTGTACGGTATATTTCATATTTTTTTAGCAAATTTTCAGAGATTGTTATTAAATTTACTGATTAATTTACGACTGCAGAAGAATACAAGTATGTTGTACTGTATTTCATACTAATAATGGCTTAGAAGTTAAGTACATAAATATAGGACAAGCTACTACTATTGAACCAGGACGATGTCGAGCTTCAATTAATTACCTGTGAATTTTAATGGATCTCCATTGTTCCATATTTCCTTTTTAAAATTTCATTATCTTTCCTTTGATTTTACTGAGACTTGTAAAGTGCTTACTTACTTTCTCTTTTTCTTTACTCGCTTTCCTTTCATAGGTCTTGACCCCGTGGGACATAGATGCTCTGGATATTAGTCCTTATGCAGATAACAGGTACGGTACTCTAAACTTGACAAGCCTTATGGGCTAGTGGTCAGCGTTTATAAATAGCCTACAGTTCATAACGTTCCAGGTTTGATTTCCGGTCAGAACATAGGATTTTTTCCTGTGATTGCCCATGGTCTGAAATTTAAGTTAAGTTTATCTTAAGGGCTTCCCTGGCACTTCATTATTGTTTATCACCCATCATATCATCGGTGTAATCTAATTTCGCCTTCCAGTTGCCCAAACCTAAGAAAAGGGTTCCAATTCTGCAAATTCCAAAAGGAAAAAGCCAGAAATGCTATAAAAGACAACCTGCTGATATTGGAGAAAACAAAATTGATAGGTGAGGTTTCAGAACATCCTATTCAGTTCGGAATCTGGTTCGTCGAACTGAAGATAGATACTCTCCGAATACGACACGGTCACGAATATGTTATTGTTACTAACAAGAATTTGGCATTTTTAAAATCTGACCAAGAATGAGGTGAGAGAATAACATTAATCATGATTTGAGGACGTATATCATGCAGGGGATGATAGGAAAGCATTAGCTCAGGATAGGGATGTCCATCCATAGTAATTCTGCACGAGGGCAGGTGTTTCACTGCAATCATAGCATTTTCACGCTATGCTTAGCAGCTTTACTAAGGAATTATATAGGTGTGGTAGCTTCCCGTTGCTTTCCACACCGTTAAAAGATGATGATTGTGATGGTAATGATGGCCGGATGATTTTCGGGGGCTATTGGGCCCTACGCTTCCTGAAATTTGTCGTAGAGGTGAGGAATAACCGCGAGAAAAGCCTCACCCAGGAGCCAGTCCCGACCGAGAGAGAATCGAACCCGGGCCCGCTGCGTGAAAAGGCAGCACGCTACCTAGAGACCACAGCGGTGGACGATAGGAATGTATGAAGAGATTATGTCCACGTGGCCACGAATCTTCAATCGTGCCTGTGAGTTAATTGGTTAGGACCAAAGTAATGCTGAAGGAACTGTCAGAATAAATATACTTTTCAGTACTGTAATAAAACTGTACAAAGCCGGATTAAGTTGCTATGAAGTACTTTCAGCTATAAAACAGAATCATTGCATATTATTGCCGAATTAACCCAGATAGGTCAAAACACAGCGGAAATTCAGATAATGGATTTATATCGTTAGAAACACGTTGTTCACATATTTTGATTTTTCAATCCTCAGATTTCACACATTGTGAAACCAAACAATACGACAATAGATTTAACACCTGACTGCTAACAAGTACTGTGAATTTGTTCAATACAGGTTGGACCGAAAATATATATTCATAGCTTCAATATAGAAAAATCTCATCTTTCCTAAAACGCAACGAAATAACGCATATTTTTATTCCGAAAGTACCTAACTCGAGTTTCGTCTTCTTTTATTGCCTCGCTTCTTCGTTATTGGATTTTACTATAGAAGTTTCATTATGCAAAAGTTGACAACATTTGAAGGTTCTATATTTTTGTCGCATTTTATTTGTAATATTGTGAATTTATTTAGCAATAAATTACAGAATTACGGACTATTTTAAATATGCAGGGTGTAACAGGACCTCACCGACAAAATGATAGGTGTGATAGGCCATGCAGAGAGGATCATTTTTTTTGTGAAGGAACATATACTCGCAAACATGTCGTTTATGAGTTATGTGCAGATTAAGGTGTTCACCTGTAACGGCCAGGATTGAATACAAACAATTGTACACGTATTATTTTATTCAAAAAGACATGTTTTTACAGTAAGTGTTCACACAATCAACCCTGTGCCTCATTGCATGTTTGATATCGTCGCATGGCCGAGCGTGGCAGGATTCCTTTTGACGTCGTCAAAACGCTTATTGTTTGAACACTTATTGTAAAGCATGTGCTTTTCATGAAAATGATACGTGTACAATTGTTTGTATTAAATTCAGATCGTTACGCGTGAACACCTTCATCTGCGCATAACTCATTAACGACGTGTTTGCGACTATATGATTTCCGATTGAGGGTCTTTCCACTTTTCAGCGGTTGCCCTTTTACCAGCCGGCTGCTGGCCCTTCACATCCACATGTGTCAATCACAGAGGTAGATGATCTACAGCCAGTGTAGGGGTGACATGTGGTTAGCATGTCGAGTCCCCCAGCCGTTATAGCTGGTTCCTCAACCTGGAGCCGCTACTTATTGTAGCTACCCAATTGCCTCACGATGCTGGGTGGGCACCGGTCCCATACTGGCCGAAATACCATGAGAAAATTTCTTTCTTCCCCCATGGAGACTCGAACCAGCGCAAGTCCCGTAGCTCTGCGCCAAGGCTTCCTACCTTAACCGCTCGGCTACGGCGCGGGACTATATGATCCTTCACAAAAAATGGTCCTCTCTGCATAGCCTATCATCCCAATCATTTTGTCGGTGAGGTCCTGTTACACCCTGTATAATATATGTATATATATATATATATATATATATAGATATTATAAATATATTTTTTGACATTTGGCAATGAAGGCAAATATGATATCGTATATATATATATATATATATATATATATATATATATATATTAAGGTATGTTGATAATTTTTCAAGTTGGTACCAATGTTCGGAAATGAATCGTTTTTACACTATGAGTAGTTAATTATGTCTCAAGTTCAGCGTTAGTTCGAAGGATTTGAAGACTCATTACTTGACAACATCTCACAGATAAGGAACCTGTGATACGTGGCTTCGCAACGGAATGTGGCTGAAACATGACAGAGCTCCAGCTCACTTCGATGGCAATGCGAGGAGACATTTGGATACCACGTATTCATGTCGTAGGATTGGCAGAGGGGGACCAGTCCCACGGCCTCCGACATGATCTGATCTTAACCCTCTAGACTACTTTTTGCGGGTCGACATGAAACAGTTTATCAGACTCCAGTGGAGTCACGTATGGACGTATGGATCTTATAGCCCGAATCCACGCTGCTGCAGAAATAATTCAAGTGACGCTTTGAACGTGTGCGCAAATCTCTGGCGTGCGCTCTGCAATGAGATGTGAGGTGGATATTTTGAAAACTTGATGTGACTGTATTGAGTCTTGAAATCCAACTAACTGAACTCTTGAGAAATTAGATACTCATAGTTAGAAAACGCATCATTTCCGAACATAGGTACATTATTAAAAAATTATCAACATGTCTCAATATACCTCCTCACCTCCGTTGTTGGTGTTTTTATGCAACAACACCATATATATATATATATATATATATATACACACACACAATATGTACGTGAATTGTAATAACTTGTTTTAAACAATAATTATATTTAGTTCAATACCCAGTTACAAAATAATATCTATATGCAATTCAATAATGTACCTTGCAGATTCAGTTCATTATAATATTTTATGACCTAAAATCTGCAGTTTTAATAGTTTTTTATTATAATTATAATTATAATAATTATATATACAACTATTATTCTACCAGTTATATTATATGGGTGCGAAACATAGACTCTTACTTTAAGGGAGAAAATGAGATTACGAGTTTTTGAGAATAAAGTACTTAGGAAATTTTTTTGGACCAAAGAGAGATGAACAGACAGGTGAATGGAGAAGACTACATAACAATGAACTACATGCTCTTTATAGGAAGTCAGATATAATAAGAACAGTTGTCTCGTAGACTGCGATGGGCGGGACATGTTGCATGTACGGGGAATCAAAGACTTGCACTGAAGCTTCTTGTAGGAAAGCCAGAGGGAAAACGCCCAGTTGGTAGACCAAGAATGAGGTGTGAGAATAACATGAAGTATGATTTGAGGGAAATAGATTATACAGGGAAACCATTAGCTCAGGATTGGGATGTATGGAGAGATTATGTCCGCGCGGCCATGAACCTATGTGCTCGATAGTGCCAGTGAGTAAGTAAGTAATTAAGTACGTAAGTATTATTTTATTATTATTATTATTATCATCATCATCGTTATTATAAATTAGTAGGACTTTATTAGACACACGAGGTTAGGAGAGAACTCCAAAAGATTGGGATGGGCTGGATATGGGAAAAAGGGACTGAAAATCGCAAGAACGTGTGGAGAAAAATAAGGAGGAGGTACTTAGACATAAACCAACAAGATACTTTCGCCGAATGTACAGGAAAACGCTCACTGTGTTTATAAATTAGTAAAGCGAACACTTGTAGCAGAACTAATGTTGGAGAGGCAATTAGGGCTATAAACAAACGAACGGTATACTTTTCAGTGTTTTAACTCAGTGCCAATTTTATTTTTCTAACCAGTTTATATAATTAATATTATTATTATTATTATTATTATTATTATTATTATTATTATTATTATTATTATCATCATCATCATCATCGTCAATATTACTCATCCACTTCAAGATTTATATATTTAACCAATTCTATCTTCAAGAAAATTGTTCTCTTTATCGTATCAAAGACCTGTTTATTTTTCATCAAAATCATTGTTTACGATTATTTTAGTTTGAACATCTACATTTCTGATAATATTGTTAGATGTTCATACTGGTTCATTGTTATTTAATACATTAGTGCCAACATTCCTAATTCCTTTATTCCATTCTCCCTCCTCCTTGGCCATAGTCCAATTTTCACATTAAGTGTTTATTGATATTGCCACTCCCTCTCCCGATTTCTGTAAGACCCGGGTGGCGTGTGGTACATAATCCTAAATCGGACGGGTTAAACTTAGTAGATGGTATGCCATATATTTTTTCTTATAAAATAAAAACCTGTCGCAAAATAGCAAATTATATTCTCTTATTGCACACGTTGTAGAAGCATCTAAAGATTAAGACACAAGGGAAACCGCGTTAAAAACAGAAAAAGGATCAACACACGAGCAATTGATTTTTTAATTACACACAAAGCTTTGTTAGATTAAAAAGTGAAGGCCATCCATTCACTTCCACTCAGATGCTCATTTGTTTCACGCCCTCTCTTCTCACAAACAAGTGACTAACAACTTCCCGTGCCCTGAACAAAATTCTCTTAGTCTTCAGGGGCTGTTTATTAACAAGCATTTCCTGTACTTTATAATTACAGTGATATGTTAACAAATTATTTCTACTTATCTCTCTCTCTCTCCCTCTCTCCAGCATTTTGTGAACGTATTCACTCTCTTCTCAGGGACCTAATTAATCTAACAATTGATGAGTAATATTATATTTTATTGAATAAAGTATTCATTTATTTAATAAATTATTTTATTGTTCATATATATATAAAGTTTTGACACTGAAGATGAAACATTTATATTTGTATTGTATTGTATTGTATTGTAAGCCCATGTTTTCTCTTTACAGAGATTTATACGCTCTCCTCCTACAGGGAAGAATTTGAACCATACTAATATAGTTGTATGGGTGTGAAACTTGGGCTCCAGTGAAAAGGCAGAAGGATAGAATACAGACGGCAGAGATGCGGTTCCTAAGACAAGTAAAAGGATGTACAAGACTTGATAGAATAAGAAATGAGGATATAAGAGAAGAATTGAAAGTACAGCCTTTATTGGATAAAGTCACGAATTACAGACAGAAATGGATTGATCACATGGATGGAATGAGTAAGGAGAGATATCCATTGTTAGCCAGGAACTATCAAGCAAGAGGAAGGCGTGATGTTGGAAGACCTAGAAGACGTTGGGCTGATGCAATATGAAGTCGGAACGGGCAATTGCCTAATCCCTGGAGTGATGATGATGATGATGACTAATATAGTTACACTTGTTTTCTTATAGATATAATTTTGAGTGGTCCGTGGTCAGCGTTCTTCCTCGTGCTGACATCTAGGAAATCAAGGTAGTACTAGGACGGGAAAATTCGGCAAATTTTCCTTACAGGCCTTTTCATTCAGGCTTAAGGATTTTTACGAGCCTGAAAATCTTCAGACTCGGGACCCACGGCCTAAAGTCCCTCCCGGAGGACTTGCTCCTTGGATTTTTCCGTCCTAAAAAATCCATCAACCCCGGCCGGGTTTGAACCCGCGACCCTCGGGACCATAGGCAAGGAGCCTAACCACTAGTTCACCGCGGCCGACAAACATTTATAACATTTTAAAATAAAACTTCATAAATAAAATAAAATATGATTACATTTACTTTACCTACGTAGATCAAATTTACTTTTTCCCTGTTTATATATTACACTATTATAAGAAACAGGAATGAGTCAACAGGCTTAATCCCTGGATGATGATAAGTAATATATACGTTAAATTAATTTTATGTAGACAGCACTTAATGGCGTCAATCATTCAGAAACTTCTTTTAGCCATCTCTATTTTTATTTTATTGCGAATTATCACGTTGTCAAGTTTTGATTGTCTTATCTAATTAAGAAAGAGTACGATTCGCTCGTCTCCTTTCTCAATTCTCCAATCATATATGTTATGTTCGGCCGATTCAAGCCCTCATTATTTATATGTTATTGTCGTAATCATTTGTCAGTAAATTTTAATATTTATTTTTTATCACAATAATACGTATGACGTACTGATTGTTATTCTTCTCCTCATTGTTACAAAAATATTCATCATGTTTAAATTGGATTTATTGATGCCACTTTTTAAATAAAAAATTAAATAAATCATCATCATCATAGTACATTCACGAATTTAGGCCATTTGTTGACCTGTTTCGGCCTCAAGAGAAACACCATCCAGAAGTCTTTTGAGTGGACGTCCTGGTCTTCTTCTTCCTGCAGGTTGATATCTTAACATTAGTTTGGGTATTCTGTGATCTTCCATTCGATGAACATGTTGTATCCATCTTGACTTATAATCAGAAATTTTGTTTTCTAAAGATTCCATGTGTAATTCTTCTAAGATGTCTTCATTTTTTTTTGTGATCTAGTAGTGTGTATCCTGCAGACCTCCGAAGATATCTCATTTCAGCAGATCTAAGTCTCTGTATATCCTTCTGTTTCAACGTCCATACTTCGCTACCATACAAAAGAGTTGGAAGAGCCAGTGTTTTATACACTTTCAGTCTTGAATGCTTTTGGACTAACTGTGGCTTGAAGATAGAATTTATTAACCCTAAAATTCTTAAAAATTTAGATATTTTTGCATTTACATCCTTTTCTTCTTCATATGAGATATTGCATCCTAGATATGTAAAATTATTCACCTGCTCCAAAATTCTATTGTCCAGTACAATTTTACTTCTGACAGGATCTACACCTTGAAATGCCATAATTTTTGTCTTTTCTGTAGATATCTTTAATCCATATTCTTCTGTAATTTGGTAAGTTCATACAGACCTTTCTGTAGATTATCTTCGGAATTTGCTATTATTATTTGGTCATCTGCAAACAATAGGGTGTTTAATTTAAAATTAAATAAATTAAAATTAAATAAATAAAATCGCAAATTATTATTAAAATCAGGATAATTTTTCTGGTTATAAGTTTAACGTCTCCTTAATAGATATTCTTTAAATACTCTAGGTCACTAGGGTCTTGCAAAGGACACGATCTGTTGAGAGATGATTATTTTAAACTCTGATTCTTGTAAATACTCTTAGAACACAGAAAGACACGAAGGGCTTCCTTGGATGAGCAATCGGCCCAATTCCAAGCCCATCTCCTGCACAACATAAACTCTCAACACAGGATAAACATCGGTTAATCATACTAAAGAGAGTGAAAATAACATGCATGATGATTGAGATGATCAGATGATATTCGGAGTCCTTTGGACCTTAACGTTCCTCAACATCTGCCTTACAGGCGAAGAAAAAACCGAAATTAATCCTCATTCAGGAAACTTGTCCCGACTAAGTATGAACACAGGCCTGCTGCGTATGAATAAGATTAGATTGCGATGGACAAGACATGTGGCACGAATGGGGAATGAAAGAAGGACATGGAAACTTGGGAAAGAGGGAAAACGCCCAGTTAAACAACCCCTTATACGAGATCGTCAAAAACAAGTCAGTTGCTGCTACAGACACTTGGAGTCTACATTGTCATGAACAACAACGACTAGTAGCAGAAGCTCATCCTGCTGATGTTGGAAGTTAACTTCCGAAAGGCCTCCAGATAATATTTTAACACAGTTGAAGACGACGACACCTGCCAAAATAGTCTATATTTTAAGTTTTTATCTTATGCCCAGTAATTAGGCCAAAAATGAGGTGGTGGAAAATTGTTAATCATGATTTGAGGGATATAAATTATCAAGAGGATGATTGAAAAACTAGCTCTGAATAGGTATGTATGGAGAGCTTATGTCCGTGGAATCATGAGTTAGTTAATTTATTGGTATTATCGAAACAGAGGTTCTTGGTCTCGCTGATGCAAGATTACCCACACATCCCTCTCCGGAGCTAATATTCTCCACCATTCATGTGCATTTCACCTCCCTCAAATCATTGCTAATATTTCACATCTTTTTTGTCCTTACTACAGGGTGCTTTTCCTCTGGTTTTCATAGTAGAATTTGCTATGTTCCTCTTTCATTCCCCATCTGTGCCACTTGTCCTGTCCGTCTCGTATATGGTACATAACTGTTCGTATTGAATTTGGTTTCCAATAAATATGAACATATATATACTTTTTTTCCAAATTTATGGAGGTGCGCTTCTAGAAATTCAAGAGGAGGCGAAACTATAAATACTAAAATCAGGGAAATAATGGATGTTCAAAAATATGTTACACAAGTTATTGAAGGAATAAGACGGAAATATTTTGACCACGTAAAGAGGATATCGGATGCCAGGATATCTAAGATTATTTAAATTCTTAAGCGGAGGACAACAGAGGAAAAGGGAGATCAAAAGAACAGCGGGTTCAAGAAGTGCACAGGAGTATGGTATCGAGAGGAATAACAGAGAGTGATGCAGAGAATAGGGATTTATGGAGGAGTAAAATTTGCAATGGATTGTAGGAAAACTACTACATTGTAGAGACATTCCTAATAAAAAGAGAAGTTAAATTTTAAAAAAATTATTATGAAATACATTTAGTTAAAACGAGACGGAGTGCACCTAAACGAAACCCTTGTATAAAATGAAATAATGAAATTTTTTAAACATAAATAGACCAGTCCGACAATATTGCGATGTTAACTTACTTGAATCTATCTTGCACTTCGGTGATCCTCTCTCTGACCGCCTGTAGGAAGTCATCGTGACCCGCTATCTGACTGGTGACCACAGAGAACTGATGCCACTTGTATCTCTCCAATATACTCAACATGGCGGCCGTCTGGTGCTCCAGAGATGGTGCTAACTGCAGCTGAAGGCTTGATTGAGACGCTCTCTGCAAACACAAAGTTACTTGTTGCAATTTTGTAACATGGCCTTTTGTAATTTATGTGTGTATCAAATTTAGTTGAAATATGTCCAAGTGTTCCAGAGGTATGCCGACACATATACATACACATATATACAAAAACATATATATCCATCCATCCATAATAATTCTGCCCGACCGCAGGTCTTTCACTGTAATCATAGCATTTTCATGCTATGCTTTGCAGCTTACTAGAGAATTATAGATGTGGTAGCTTCCCGTTGCTTTCCACACCGGTGAAAGACGAAGATGATAATGTAATTGTAATGTTAATGTTTTTTTTAGTGTATAATGCTATTGTGTTATTATCTAATTGTAATATTATTGTGTTTTCTTTATGTAATTGTAAGGTTAATGTTTTTAGTGTATAATGCTATTGTGTTATTATTTAATTGTAATATTATTATTGTGTTTTCTTTATGTAATTGTAATGTTATTGTTATTGTGTTATTACTTAATTGTAATATTATTGTGTTTTCTTTATGTAATTGTAATGTTATTGCTGTTTTTGTTTATTTTTCTTTACACTAGTACCAATTATTACTTTATTGTAACGGACTGTCAACAGCACGTACGGCTTACTGCCCGTGCGACCCATATTTGTAAATAATATTGTAAATATCTTACTTTTTGTCTAATAAAGTCCTACTACTAATATTAATGATAAGGATGATGATGATGGCCGGATGATTTTCGGGGACAGTTGGGCCCTAAGCTTCCTGACATTTGTTTTATAGATGAGGAAAAACCTCGAAAAAACATTACCCAGAATCCTGGCCCGACCGGGAATTGAACCCGGGACCGCTGCATGACAAGACAGCACGCTATCTCGAGACCACAGCGGTGGACACACACACACACACATACATAAGAAAGTGTTCTTGGGCTTTCCACGTCATGGATTCAAGTCGACCACTGGCCACTGATTCCGACGTTTCGGCATGTTCCCACATGCCATTATCAATGAATGATAGGTTTGACTTATATAACTTATATAATCAAACAGATTGAATTTTCACTGTGATCCGTTTTAGAAGCCGTACACCTATCCAGTGTTTAGGTCTAACATAGTTCAACACCTTCAGTTATATATACAGTATATATATATATATATATATATATATATATATATATATATTGTAGATTTTCGTGGATGTACGTATGATTAAGAAAGATTTCTTGGGTTTTCCGCGTCATGGATTCAAGGTTAGTCTCTGGCCACTGATTCCGACGTTTTGACACATTCCGACGTTTTAACGATAATGGATTACTATCATAAGTAGTAGTAGTAGTAGTAGTAGGACTTTATTAGACAAAAAGTAAGATATTTACAATATTATTTACAAATATGGGTCGCACGGGCAGTAAGCCGTACGTGCTGTTGACAGTCCGTTACAATAAAGTAATAATTGGTACTAGTGTAAAGAAAAATAAACAACAAAAACAGCAATAACATTACAATTACATAAAGACAACACAATAATAATATTACAATTAAATAATAACACAATAGCATTATACACAAAAACATTAACATTACAATTACATAAAGAAAACACAATAATATTACAATTAAGTAATAACACAATAGCAATAACATTACAATTACATAAAGAAAACACAATAATAATATTACAATTAAATAATAACACAATAGCATTATACACTAAAAAACATTAACATTACAATTACATAAAGAAAACACAATACTATTAAAATTAAGTAATAACACAATAGCATTATACACTAAAATAACATTAACATTACAATTACATAAAGAAAACACATTAATATTACAATAAAATAATAACACACCAGCATTATACACTAATTAATTTATATATAATTGTTAATAATTAATGGTATTGCATTTTGATAACATATATTTATTCATGAATGAGTGTTGTCCTTATTTTTCGCGTTTTGACGAGAAATTTACCGAGGTTTATCCAATTTTCTGGATTTACCAATAACTCGTAGCATGCCAATCTTTCCCGATTTGAATTTAGAAATCTTTCCGGTAATAACTGACGTCTCCAATATTCTAAATCATTACATTTTCCTAATATATGTATTTCATCTTCAAAGTTCCCGCACATTGGACATATTCGCATATCGTGATCGTCGCTAATTTTTAGACATTTCCATGCCCCTAGCCTAAACCAAGCAAGCCCTGATCTCTCCTTAAATCCTAGGTTGAGTATATACGATTCTTTTCCCCAGACGTGTTTTAGGTCTCTTTGTAAACACAGTGAGCGTTTTCCTGTACATTCGGCGAAGGTATCTTGTTGGTTTACATCTAAGTACCTCCTCCTTATTTTTCTCCACACGTTCTTGCGATTTTCAGTCCCTTTTTCCCATATCCAGCCCATCCCAATCTTTTGGAGTTCTCTCCTAACCTCGTCTGCCCAAAATTTAACATATATGTTTTTAATTTGGTGGTCGTAACAAATTGCTCTAAGCATTGTTTGTTCACATTGGATTACTCGCAACCAGTATTTGAGTACACGAATTTTACAGTTAATGTCGTCCTGGAATGACCCGAATTCATATAAAATTCCACAGTTAGAAACGGCCTTACTAAGTCCTGTAATATACTTTAGAAAATGCGTATATACCTTATTTAGTATTTCCGTTCTTTGGAAACCCCAAATCTCACTACTATAGTGCATTACTGGCCTGACCATCGCTCCATACATTTTTTCTAATGTGCTGACTGGAATATCAGGCACTCGACCCAGAATACCGAGTACACTGTTAAGTTGTCCCCTCCCTTTAAATAATGCTATATCAATGTGTTTTTTCCACTTTCCGTTCATTTTCAACGTCGTACCAAGATATTCAAAATGTTTCACGTTTTGAAGAACTTGATCTCTGTATTTCCATTCCTCTGTTCTACCATAAACCGTCTCATTTTTAAAGGTCATTGTTTTTGTCTTACTAGCATTTACAGTCAATCCCCAATTCCTACAGTATATTTCCAGTAGGTCAAGACCTCTTTGCAATCCCTTGATTGTCTTGGAACAGATAATTAAATCATCTGCATACAACAGGACTGGGATTCTAACATTTCCTATCTCCGGAGCCTCAATTTCTCCTTCTAGCATTACGTCTACAATATCATCAACGAATAGATTAAATAGCATTGGTGATAAAATGCAACCTTGTCTCACTCCCCGATTGGCTTCACTGCTCTCTGTAATGTGCCCTTGGTCTACTTTTATACAAAATTTAACATATTTATAAATTGACATTAAAGCATGTATCATTTTATCAGACAATCCTTTCCGATTTAATTTTTCCCAAAGTGCGCTTCGGTCCACAGTATCAAATGCCATCTTAAAATCAATGAATGCACAAAATAATTTACCCCCCCTTCATTTTCAGATTGTCATCAATTAATGTTCTCAGAACAAATAGGTTGTCCACCGTGGAGTACCCTTCTCTAAAACCTGCCTGATATTTTGAGAGCCTATTGTTCTCTTTAGCCCATTGTCTGATTCGTTCGTAAAGTACTTTACAATATATTTTTCCGAACACTGACAAGAGACAAATTCCCCTATAACTTTCTGGTATGGTAATATAAGACCTACACTAGAAACTCAAGCCGATCATTCCTTGATAATGGCATGTGGGATCATGTCGAAACGTTGGAATCAGTGGCCAGAGGAGAAACATGAATCCATGATGCGGAAACCCAAACCCAAGAAAAGTTTCTTAATTATATATATATATATATATATATAGATATATTTCTTCTTCTTCCTTCCAAGTATTAGGCCAAGGCCTCTTACGATCCTATACAACATTTTCCCTTCAGCGTTTCATGGGACGGCCCAGAGATCTTCGTCCTCTTGATATATGATTATAAACAGCTTTGGGGATCCGATTTGAACTCATTCTTTCAAGATGGTGTTTCCAATTTAGTTGGTACTGTTTAATATATTCCAAAATTGGCGTAATCTTCAATTCTTTTAAGATATCGGTGTTCCTTTTCCGATCCCATCTGGTGTAACCCGCTGTTCTGCGCATGAATCTCATTTCACAAGCCGTTATTCTGCTTTCATGTTATTTTTTAGTGTCCATGCTTCACTACCATAGGTCAACACTGGTCTAGCCAAAGTGTTATATAAACGTAATCTGGTGTTTTTTGTACAAGGGATGGTTTCATAACTTGATTAATAATTCCTAAACTTGTATTATAACTAGTAATTTTTTCAGGGATATCCTTTTCATCCCAGATAGAGAGATAATATCCAAGATAATTAAATTGATTAGATCTCTCTAAAATTTTATTTTGGAGACAGATTTTAAATTGTATGGGGTCCATCCCATGGAATGCCATAATTTTAGTTTTGTTAACTGATATTTTAATATTAAATTTGGCAGCTATTTTTTGTAAATTATAAATTGTATATATATATATATATATATATATATATATAATATCATCTTAACAAAAGAAACAATAATGAAATTTTATAAAGTAATGGCTGTCCCTGTATTGATGTATGGATCAAAATGTTGGACAATCACTAAAAGACAAGAACAAAGATTGGAAGCAGCTGAGATGAGATTTTTAAGAAATATAGCAGGATATACTCTGTTGGATAAGAAAAGAGAGGAATATATAAGAAAGGAACTAAATATTTTCAATTTACAGACCGAATAGTTAAATATAGGAACGCCTGGAAATAACATGTTGACAGAATGCCAGAAGTAAGATTTCCAAAATTAGGCCTATTGCTAAATTATAAACTGCACGGAAGGAGAAATGTTGGACGCCCACACAGAAGATGGTCTGAACTATTTCAACAATTCTAGCTTTCATGACACCGGAACGAGTTGACAGGTTTAATCCCTGGATAATGATGATGATGATATGATCTTAAACAATGAATATAACGTAATTGGACCAGGTGATATTTCCTGATAGAAAATATGCTAAAATATTAATAATTAATGCCACGAATGATTTATCTATAGAATTTGGAAATCAAGAGTGGCATTTGTTAGGACAATTTAACAAATGAAATTAAGCTGTTTACTCACAAATCATTATTTAAATATAGTAATTTTAAAATATTTATTTATTTAATGTAAGCGGCGATGTTTGAAAACAAATGAGAAACAATGTTTGAAAACAAATGAGAAACGATTGATACGCTTGTTCTCACTACAACCAGATCATATTATTTATTGCCAAAAGATCGCAATATTGTAAGAATGCACCCTAGTGGAGATTTATAACCAACATTACAGGCATTAATTAATTTCTGATGTCCTATGATGTAAATATGTCAACTATATTTTTCTGCAACGATTTTTGCTGAGAAATAATTAATTTAAGAAAGTGCAGTGTTTTTGTGGTATAATCAATTGCTACAAACGTTCTTATATTATCTCCCCTAGCACTATTAGCTGACATTCGTATGTATACACTCTCGTAGCCGTATTTCTTGAGTGCTTGGTCACTACAAAATAATGCTATGACCTATTCAGATTGTTAAAAAGGAGGAGTTTTCTTTAATATGATAGGCTTGTTCTTTAATGATAGGCTTGTTTGATAAATTCGAAGTCAAACACGACAGTGATTTTGAATTTAGAATAGATTTATTTAGCCTGGTGGAGTTAAGGCCATGTGGCCTACTCTTCCACTCACCAGGACAAACATATGTTACATATAAATACAAAAAATTACAATAATAGTCATACAAAACATGAATTGGAAAGTGCAGTATGGTATGTACGAGCAACTTCGACGGTAACGCGCGAAAATACAGTCCAGTTTCGTCAGCGTTATAAATGTTTATTAGGCGCGTATCCTGAAATTAAAGTATGCAGCTTCAATTTCCTCTCACTAACTAATACTTTCGTCCATATTCTTTGATGAAGATACCTTGTATCGTTATTCCCTAGGGATATAGGAAATAGCTAGAGCTTGAGTTTGGAGCATCCATCCAGAAATTTGTAGATGATTTGATCGTGAACTTATAAAACACTCCCACTGCTCGTTGATTTCTTCTTCTTTTTTTTTTGTTCATTTGTCCATTTCGTTGAGTCCATTCATTCATAATGTTTTTTCTATGTGACTTAAAATCTCATGAACTTGGGTTTTTCCATATTTAAATGGAGTCATTATTTTTCGTACTGAGAGCTTGTTTTTCTTTATCTTCAATCACTTTCACTTTTTCGTTTAATGACAATGATACATACGATTTAGCCATCTGTATTCCGTATATTCAGAACCCTACTTTATGTAAGATACGTACACATTCGGGCTCAGATCTGAATGTAATTTTAGATTTTACAGTGCACTGGTTATTTGTAAGACAGATGTCACACGCCAAATACTTGTTAAACGAACCCATATTTCACAAAATGGGCGTGCAGTGAGGCCGAAACAAAATTCCAGATACTTCATCCGGCGGCAGGAATCATCACTTATTGTTAATTCGCCTAAATGAAGTGGAAACTAACTTATTTTGCTCTCTATCTTTCCGCTTTATAAACATTTTCTTTCATGAACTGTGTATAACTGTCTTCCCGTTCCGCGTGGGACAGATCCCGTTTTATACAAAATAAATACAAGTAAAATTAGTATTATTTTGCCGGGACCTATAAATTTGTTCACACTGGACAGATTTCCGCATTATTCACGTTCCGGATTAAGCAAATTTTACTGTATTTAGATGACATGATAGCATAGAATATTCAATTCATTTTTGTTTAGCCCTACAATGAAATAGAGTCTGATGGTATGAATTTATTTCTTATTTCGATTAATTTATTTTGATTACCCTTGTTTGCTTAATTGTAAATATATTAATTGTATTTGTTATCAATTTTTCGTATATTGGCGATTTTTGTGGGTATTAATGCAAAGTTCAATTATTTTCGGGTGTTTTTGTAAAATCGTAAAGTTCTGAAATGAAACATACTATGAAATAAATTAATTTCCGACATTTGTGCTTATGACTGGGAAAAACTACGAGAAATCACAGACACGTTGGTATGCATCGAAATTGGAACTCAGGATCTCCAAACGTATTGTTACGTATATTGTCTTCGATGTTCGTGCATGTTAAGGCACGAATTTCCTGGAATTGCTCTTATAGTTAAGTAAAATTCTGATCATTTTCAGCTAGGAAATTCAATCTAAGCTTAGTTATTTCTTACTTAACTTTGAACAGGCACTAATAACATTTGTGCTGCTATCTATCGGTAAATAATCACACTTTCAATCGCTTTTGTTTAGTTTTATCAACACGGGAATAAAAAAAACCCATAAAATCAATAGACTAACAAAATAAGCTGGTAACAATAGAACGACGCCTTCATGTAGTGGTTCATTGTTTTGTCACTTGAAGACAATTGAAGTACACGAGACAAATGAAGCTGGTCCAGCTAGTTCCATTATTTTAAGTATTGATTCAATTATCTGTTGCCTGGCAACGCTACACTACTTTCTGGTTATCAACTGTTTTTACCCCATTTATATTATTCATTTGATAACAAGGATAAAAATACCCCAAACTAAATTTCAATACGCTTTAGCTTGGGGAAGTGGTTACGAGGTTGGGAAGGGGTTTTTACAGAAGCGAGGAAAATGTTTAAAAACCGAGCGACAGCGAGGCTTTTTAATTCCCTCGCTTTTGTAAAATGCTTCCAAAATGTGGGTTGTACATTATTTGTTGCGTGATGGTGTTTTCAAAATAATAAATAATACTAAAACAATAACTTTTTGTTGGAAATATTTGGGTTTATTATTTACCACCTAAACCCTAAAGGCAAAAGAGACCTCGGAAGATCCTTCAACCGATGGAAAGATCAGTTTTTGTAGTCGCAGAACGGGCATCATCACCCAATACTGCATATGGAAGAAGAAGAAGAAGAAGATAAACAACTAACGTTAACAATGTGGGCAATGTTTATTAGTTGACACTACAGCAGGCCGTGACACAAATTAGTAATAAAATGTCGGCAAGCATGTATGTATTGTTTTATATTGTTTCAGTCCACAGCTGTGGTCTCAAGATAGCGTGCTGACTTGTCACGCAGCGGGCCCGGGTTCGATTCCCGGTCGGGACAGGCTCCTCACCTGTAAGACAAATGTCAGGAAGCTTAGGGCCCAACATTCCCCAAAAATCACCGGTCATTATCATCATCATTCTTCACCGGTGTGGAAAGCAACGGGAAGCTACCACATCTGTAATTCCCTAGTAAAGCTGCAAAGCATAGATAGCATGAACATGTTATGATTGCAGTGAAAGACCTACACTCGGGCAGAACTACTATGGATGGATATTGTTTCAAATAAAGTTCAGCTATTTAAAATACAGTGATTTGTTTCGTATAATATTTATTATCACAAACTTTTGGATATATATTTTGTATATACATTGTACGTAGTATACATAGAGGGCAGTGGTTTTATCTCCCACATGTGGTTAGTAATAAGTAATATTACAGTATAGTTATTTAGATTGGCAACCCCGAAATCTAGGAAGTTGAACTGTCAATCATGGTCGCCAATGATGTAAGTATGACAAAACGTACTATAGCGCAAAAAATAATTTTATTTTGCTAAAGTGAAATAAAGGGGGCACGCCGTAGCGTAGTGGTAAAGGCACTGCGCTACAAGCCGGAAGGTTGAGGGTTCCAGTCCCGGTGGGGTCAGGATTTTTAAACTGACCCAAACCTTCTGGCGGCACTATGACCCTGGGGTCGACTCAGCCTCTAACGGAAATGAATACCAGGCACTTGTTCTGTGGGTAAAGACGGCCGTCAAGCAGGGCTGACAACCCGGCTGACATCAAGTGCCGATTGTCTAGAAAAGTGGGAGCCCTAACCTCCCACTACCCCAAGGGCCTCCCGAGGCCTCTAGTGGGATCACTTTACTTTTACTTTACACTTTACTAAACTGAATTAAAGAAATAATTAATTCTTAAATTAGAAATGTATCTTATAATATAATTAATTGGACATTAAGGCGAAATGAGGAAAAGCGACTGGAAGCTTTTGAGATGTGGGTATGGAGAAGAATGGAACGTATAAAATGGACAGAAAAAGTGAGAAATAAAGATGTGCTAGACAGAGTGGGTGAAAGAAGAACAATGCTGGAACTTATAAAGAAGAGAAAAATTAATTTGATTGATCACTGGCTAAGAAGAAACTGCCTGCTGAAGGATGCCCTAGAAGGAATGGTCAACGGAAAGAAAGTTAGAGGCAGGAAAAGACATCGGATGATAGACAATATTAAAATAAATGGTTTGTATGCAGATACAAAAAGGAAAGCTGCGTCAAGGAAAGAGTGGAGAATGCTGAGTTTGCTGCGAAATACCTGCTCTTGAGCAGAACACTATGAAAATGAATCATCCCATAATATCCTTAACTCGTGTCAACCTCAGGATCGGGCCGAGGGATGAGATGAAGCCCCGGTATTATAGAGGTCTGTGAACGACAAGGGTCCTGGCCTGTAGCACCCTACAAGTAACACTTCTTTAATTTACTTTAAAATGTTAATAAAACGGTGAAAAATTGAATGAAAATAATTTTTATTTGTATTGAATTCCAAAACATAAAATTCCGTTATTATTTGCAATATATATAATTTTGTTTTCACTGCAATCCGATACATTTAAAAAACAGAGATGATAAATTAGTGTTTCGTCAATTTCAGGGGTAATTGGAGGGCAAAATGCGTATAATGACAGCTTTAATTTTTCTACTAAATTAATTATTGTCTGCGCTTTTTAGATATAATAAATAGGCCCTACTATATCAAAAATTTTAAAACTAAGTATGGCCTATTAGATGATAAATCAAACAAAATATAAAAAAACATGAACGATAATTAAGATTAGGGCTACTCCACTTAAATTTAATCATATAACAACTACGTAACAAATGTTGACCCAATTTTTGTGTATCTCATTTTTTAACGATTATTGCTTAATTTTGTTGTGCTGATTATGAATAAATAAGTAGTTATTCTCTAAATCCAATATTCTGGATGTTATTATTAAATCAATATTGACAAACTCTTAAGAAATCCAAATTTAGATTCTTATTTAACACATATTTAGAAAAATCGAATATACAATACATTCCAATAAATTATATTGGTCGTACACCATGTAAGTGAAAACAATATCGATACCAATGTATTTTCAATACAATAATACCATCATTAGAAAAACATACATCAGAAAAATTTTCCTTTTTATGGCATTTCGACCCCTCTGCAGTTGTAATACCACATTCATAATCTCATTTCATAGCACGATCCCTTATACCATATTTTATAACTTGAAGTTCCTGATGAAAGTTTTCACCATATTCTTCACTTACAAAATCTATATTTTGCCTAAATAATTCGATATGATAAAAGAAATAATGCAGATTGATTGACATTATATACATGGTAACACCGCATTAAATTCTCAACAAGTTCCTTGATATTCACACCTATTTTGTTGCCTAAGAAGCATTCCACTCACTCACTCACTCACTCACTCACTCACTGGCACTATCGAACCCGTGGTTCATGGCCGCGCGGACATACGCTCTCCATACATCCCTATCCTGAGCTAATACTTTCCAATCATTCCCTGTATAATTTACTTCCCTCAAATCATAGTTAATGTTGTTCTCCCACCTCATTCTTGGGCCGTTTTTCCTCTGGCTTTCCTACAAGAAGCTTCCATGCACGTCTTTCAATCCCCATACGTGCAACATGTCCTGCCCATCGCAGTCTACGAGACTTAACTGTTCTTATTATATCTGGCTTCCTATAAAGACCATGTAGTTCATTGTTATGTAGTCTTCTCCATTCACCTGTCTGTTCATCTCTCTTTGGTCCAAAAAATTTCCTAAGTACTTTATTCTCAAATACTTGTAATCTCCTTTCCTCTCTTAAAGTAAGAGTCCATGTTTCGCACCCATATAATATAACTGGTAGAATAATAGTTTTATATATTTTCAGTTTAACGTTTTTTGAAAGGAGTTGGGACATCAAGAGTCTCTGCAATGCATAATAGCACGCATTTCCAGAATTGAGCCTATGTTTAATTTCTTTGTGCATCTCATTCCTATTTGAGATTATTGTTCCTAGGTATTTGAATTCAGCCACTTCCTCAAAATTTCCCCCATTTGTCATTAGCTGTCCATTTCCATTATATAATGCATTTCTACGTGTGACCATATATTTAGTTTTATTGATATTTACTTCCAGTCCTAATTTCTTATTGTTACTCAATAGTGTGTGCGTGTTGTCCTTTAGTATCTCCTCGCTATCGGCCAATAATACTACATCATCAGCATAAACTAACAGCTTATTAATACCATTGAGTTGTAAGCCTTCCTCATTCTCTAAAGATTTGATGGCATGCTCTAGTACAAAATTAAATAGTAGAGGAGATAGTGCATCTCCTTGCATATTCCACTATCATAAGTAATGTCACGAGTGATTTCAATTTATCTAGAGAATTTGGAAATCAAGAGTGGCATTTGTTAGGACTATTTAACGAATAAAATTAAACTGTTTACTCACAAATAATTATTTAAATATAGTTACTTTAAAATATTTATATATTTAATGTAAATGGCGATGTTTGAAAACAAACGAGAAACTTTTATTGTGTTTCATTTCTTCATCACTGCACCCAGATCATATAATTTATTACCAAAGAATCGCAATATTGTACCTTAGTGGAGAAAGAATCAAACAATTAATTTATTATGTCCTATGATGTAAATATGTCAATTATATTTCTTCTGGAACGTCATTACCTTGGAAATAATATGTTTAAGAATGTGCAAACAGTGGTTTCTTTTTTTTTTGATATAATAAATTGCTACAATTATTTATATATCATATCCCGCAAGAACTATCTAGTTACATTCGTGCACTATATATACAATCTGGTAGCCGCATGCATTCTAGAATTCTTACATCTTAATATATAAATTGCTATATTCAACGTAATTCTTAGATAGTCAATCTCTGCAAAATAATGCTCCGTTCTATTCAGAATGTTAAAGTGATAAAATAAAATTGATAAAATCGAGGTGAAAAACGACTATGATTGGTTGTAAATCAAAATTAATTGAAATGTGATTGGTCATTCACTCCAATTTGGGCATGAGTTAAATAGTCATTCTAAAAGCTTCCCAGAGTGATTGTGTCTGGATGCAAGACCTCCTCCGTATTGAGTTTCCAATACTTATAAACATTCCTGAATAATGTTAGAATTCTTGGCAAGCACGTACTATTCTCTGCTCCAGTTCTTCAACTGTGTCAACAGGAGTACTGTGCACTAAACTTTCGAGGTAATCCCAGTAAAAAAAGAACCAAATAATTTAAATCCGCTTCGACCAATCTATCTTTGGTCACATCTACGCGTTAGATGTCTTACAATAGCAGTAAAATGTGGTGGTACACCATCATGCATGTACAGTACACACTTGCTAAATGAGAATATCCCCGAACAATCGTTGAAAATGATGCCGCAGAAACGGAAGATGTCTTCGTCCATTGAACTTTCTTGGAAGCGTTTGTGACCCAATGAGAGATTAATCTAGAGCCCCTACACACAAGTTCAAAGAGAAACGTCACTGGTGTGGTGACTCATGAACAGCGCGTGAATTTACGTCACTCTAGACGTGAGTATTATAATAAAAAATACGATCTTGAGTGAACTCCCCTTCATCAGTAAATAAAATAGTTCTTGGAAAATGAATAATGACGACAGTCTGTTGCACTTACTGACTAAACATCAGTCTAGGACCTAAATCCAGAGGACTGAGGCATTGAATCCGATGGAGATGTTACAATCCATCCGCTAAGTCTCGGGCCCTGACATTTAGGTTCCATCCACAGTAATTCTGCCCGAAGGCAGGTCCTTCACTGCAATCATAGCATTTTCATGCTATGCTTGCAGCTTTACTAGAGAATTGTGTAGGTGTGGTAGCTTCCCGTTGCTTTCCACACCGGAGAAGGATGATGATGATAATGATAATGGTAAGGATGATAATGGTAAGGATGATGACCATATGATTTCGGGGACCGTTTGGACCTTAAAGTTTTCCTGACATTTGTCTTACAGGTGAGGAAAAAACCCCGATAAAAACCTCACCCAGAAAAACTGCCCCGACCGGGGATCGAACCCGGGGCCCACTGCGTGACAAGGCAGCACGCTACCTCGAGACCACAGCGGTGGACGCGTTTAGGTTGTTCGAGAGATAAAGGGAGAAACTTGCCCTCTATTGCCATTAAGGAAATATTTCAAGTGGGATTGGACGTCTGCCACAACCAATCACTGCTCTTGACACCGTCAGTTAGGTTTGAAATTTCCGCAATATTGTCAGCTGTATTTCTGCTAACCGAGAATAGTGTGTTTTGTAGCGATACATGAGAAAAATCATATTCTTGTCTCATTTCCAATATTTACGTACTGGATAAAACAGGAAGTGCCAACATTTGGTATTCCGCGTGGTACATAAAGCGGCCCCTCCCACTGAATACCCATATCGGCAACACTGTCGTGAAAACGTCAGGGCCGTAAACTCAGCGGCTGGACTATAAGAGTACATTACAGTACTTAGTCTCCACGCTCTTGTGTCGATGTTTCTGGAGAGTATTTTGCTGGTTCCAACACCTATAGTCCATGAGGGCTAAAGTGTCTAGAATATTTTAGAAAGAGAAAGAGAGTACCCACCATCTTCTTTCTCACTCATACACATATCTCTTCACGGTGACAGCGGTAGGGCAGACACTCCCTGTAGTGAACATAGATCAGTGGTGGAATTCCCTTCTTCTAAATATTCTTCCTTCCAAGTTTCTATGTTTACATTTTCATCATCGTCGGTATCGTCTAAATTTATTTCAAACCGATCACTAATTTCGTCCATTAAATCGTCTGCCTGCCAATATGACTCTTCGATCTTTTCAGTGTGTTCACACGCTCTGCAGTCACTTTTAACAGAGCACTCTGAACCAGTCGCCACTGACAATTTACCTGACACATAAGTGACTGGACGGAAGTGAGGGGGTGGAGTTTTTCTAGCATTCCTAAGCAATTTTACAATGGTAGCTCATTGTGTTTTGCGAAGCGTGGAAGAACAGTTCTCTAGACAAGGATAGCAGAAATCATGCCAACTTAGTCCTTTTACACTATAATGCTTGCAGGCCTACCTATTCTCCCATTTTCCCTCATGCACTAATGTACCATTGTGAATATACGACTTTCGTGGTGCCTTTGACGAGGGTATCTTTCTTGGCACAAGCGTGCAGCCTCTTATGCACTGTCATTAGCTCTGCCATAAATCAAATGAATATCCAACTATCTTCATTGCTATAAGATAGTTCTGTTTTGACTATTACGACACAAGTTCATGTCTGATGCTGTGTAGCCCTGTTGGTTTGATTACAACCCCAATATTGCGTAAACACATAGCAAACCACGGATCGTTTCTATCGCTTAAGGAGAAAAGCGAACTATGTTTACAAACAAAGCAGTCAGTAGCGGATCGTAGTCATACTGTCGCGAGATTCTGGGAGGTTGTTCTCATCTTCTTTTTTTTCTATAAACACAACAGATTAAAGGGGTAGTGACGTGTGTATAACCTCTCCTACCCAATTCTCATCCTCACCTTCTCGTGGTACAACCCGTTTTCACAAACGACGTTCTGAGGACCGAGTCACGGCGGTATCACCGTTCCATCGGGTACTGAGTAAATGCAGTATCCTAATGTCTGTCCAGAGACTAAGAGGTAGCAGCCCTACCACTTGACTACTTAGCGTCGGGCCAGTAACCTGTCCTAAGGAACTTCAAAACTACTTTCAAGTCTCAACACGAAAAAATCCAGAAGGAATTGAAATATGTTTCTCTTGAGGCCGAAACAGGTCAACAAATGGCCTAAATTCGTGAATGTACTATGATGATGATGATGATGATGATGTTCAATGAAGATTTCAAATAACGTTATTTGATTCATATAAACTTCTAGTGACATTTTACATACAACTTGCTGCAAAAATTAATCTTGTTTTATAGTTTGTGTTACACACAATTGTCTCCAGTCTGTAAGGTTTCACTTGCCACAGTTTCTTCTAATCTCAGTTCACTGTATCGGTGCCCAATCGCAATTCACGACGCACTCCCGACCCTGGTGACAATTTATTTAAGACGGGGAAGGAAGTTTCTCGACTAGTCGCAGATACTCTTATAGTGTAGAAGTTTCTGGAGTGTAAGCCTCTGGAGAGGGGTAAATACGTATAGAACCATTCCGACATGGAGGTGTAGATGCATTGATCACACTGCGCGGATCTTTCAACTCGCGAGTCGTCAACTCGCGATTTTTCCATCCGCAAACAATGCATGATCTCTACTCTGGCCGTCGCCCGTGCATTTCAAACGCTACCATTACAATGCGTGATAATATATTTGTCAGCAGTCACTTGTAAACAGTTCGTTTCCGAACCCATGTTTAATCAGACTGTTTTGGTTCAATGATAATGTACCGTCTTTAGGCCTACTGTTTCCGTTTGCGCTATCACTTATATTACTATATATATATATATATATATATATATTAAAAAGATAACTGCAATTAAGAAGAATCGCAGGGAAAATGGTAGGCGTGCAGAGGTTTTGGGGTCAAATCCGCATTCAAATGGGGAGGATTTTTCTCGGTCTTCAATCATTTTTTTTGATAAAATTGAGGCTAGACTTATTACGATTGTAGATAAAATAATAATGAATAAGGTTATAATTATTATTATAAAGGTTATTTATCTTGCAAATACAAACTTTTTGATTGGAAGTCAAATATACTTAATATATTAGATAAATATGTGTATATATTATATTATCTTCCTCATCATATATATATATATAGTAAGTTTTAATTACACGGACATACTGCAGGAAATGATTCTTGACTATAAATGGAGGAAAAAATACCCTATGAATAAGTGTCCATAAATGCATCATTGCTATGGTAGATGACACTGATGAATGGCGTTATTCTCTCGGCCCTGTTGCATGGCCTACTAGATCACCGGACTTAAACCCCCAGGATTTTTACCTCTGGGGCATCTGAAATGTATCGTGTATGCCGAACCAGTTCCTCATGTGCATACCCTTCAACAGCGTGTCCACTTCGCCTGTGACGCTATTCGGAGAGAGGCCGGAAGATGTAAAAGAGTGAGGCAATCCATTATACGACGTGTGAACGCGTGCATTGCAACTGCTGGAGGCCACTTTGAACATCTGTTGTGACGTGGGTGCGATTATGCTATGAACTGTGTATCGGGACGATTTGCTGTCGTTGCATGCACATCTTCCATTTCCGGACACAGGTTTATAGGGCCTTTTTACGTTCTTTTCCAATCAGGAATTTGTCCCTGGAGTTTGTCAGTGTAATTACCGATCACTCTGTATACATTTATATATATATATATATATATATATTGCGCGATAGAGCGTTTTGTTGTACTTACAGCAATGATTGAAAATTGAACTTCCTACTTTTCGGGGTTGTCAACCTAAATAACTATACTGTAATGTTACATATTACAAACTTTGTGCGAGAGGTATAATCACTGCACTTTATATATACTACGTACAATGTATATACAAAAATATATCCAAAATGTAGTGTTAATATACATTATACGAAACAAATAACTGCATTTTAAATTAACTGAACTTTATTTTAAACAATATAAAATAATAAATACGTACATGCCGCCATTTTATCACTGATATTGTCACACGGCCTCTTGCACTATCAACTAATAATCATTCCCACACTGTTAACATTAGTCAGTTGTTTATAATGAACGCAAATATTTCCGACAAAGATATTATTTTACTATTATCTATTGTTTTAAAAACACCATCGCGCAAATGATAATGTACAACACACGTTTGTGAAGTGTTTTACAGAATTTTCGAAATTAAAAACCTGATAATCTCTCGGTTTTTAAACTTTCCACGCTTCTGTAAAATCCACTTCCCAACCTCGCATCGTAATATACTAATATATATAAAGAATTCGTTAAGTGGGTGTATTCTAGCCATTCCACATTCAATCCCGACTAATACATACTGTAATATTAACTAAGATGTTAAAACTAAAATAAAAAGAGTTGCAGAAAATAGTAAATTGGCTAGGTAGTTATAAAGTTCCACAGAGATCCCTGCAAAAATGTTTATTATCGAATTTCAAGCATATTGTGCCTCTAAGAATGTACGGAAAACAAAGGAATTGTTAATGAAAGGGCGGTTGACAGGAATTTTCAAAGCACTGAGCCCAAAGTGTATGGAAACTACCGTTATGTCCCGAGCGAAAAACAAAACAGCTACACCCCAACAACAAAATTCATTTGCAATCACAAATAAAGAACAAAATTAATAATATGGAAGTTGACACTTGGATGTTTGATTGACATTTATAAATAGAAAATACTCAAAATTAGGAACATACATTCAACAGAGCTATAAGATTTAAAAAAAAATAATTAAATGTAAAAATGCAGTATTTGAGGAGGGATATTATGCCACCATGCCACTAACATAAATTCGAATAATAATAATAATAATAATAATAATAATAATAATAATAATAATAATAATAATACTAATAAAGAAAATAGGAAAAAACACAACATATTGATGCAGTATGTGAAATATGTATGTTGATTGTTTTCCAAAAAAAAAAATGTGTAAATGTCTTAAAGTAAGAAGTTGGACTCAAAGTAACCTAAAATCAGCAATTTGTAATGTAAAATGTGCATTAATCATTGCTCAGACAGTGTGACCAACTTTTACTAAACCCCACTATCAAACAAGTGAACGCTGAACGAAACATAAACTCCATCATTTTCTCAGCCAAACTAACACTAACTTACCCATCTAACACAAACTTGCCCATTTTCTCACCTTAACTTGCCCACTAATATTGGTGAACATTTGGGAAAGAATCCCCTTATATGTGATCAAACATGTTGGAAATTGGCTCTAGCGGGAACGTGTATTATCACATTAGCCAACACGACGCTAAAATTCACTTGTTCTCTGATCGGGATATCCATTAGTGGCATAGAATAGTCGTATTTGGGGTAAATATGAATTCTTTACCTTAGTAATTGATGACAATTTGTTTATCTGCATCGCAGAGGCAAGTACTTGTTTTTGAAGATAGTGGCCTTGACATGGACAAACAACTACAGCTGGTTGGCGTAGAAACTCTCTTTGCAGATTTCCAGGTACGTCGCTTAACAAAATAAAACCACATGTAGGCCTATACGTGGAAGAAGAACTGTTTTTAGATCCTTTTTGTGCAGTAGACTTAGTCCAATCATCCATGTTCGAAAAAAAAAAATGATAACTCTATGCGTATAGAAACCACGTAAATATTAATCCTTGCACAATAACGTCAAAATAGCAAAACAACAATAAAACGAAGTAGCTCTCACGAAGACAATGCTATGATGAGCATATAGGTAGTAGAGACGATGTGAGCAGGCTGGCTGATGTTTGAAGACTAATGCAACGATGTACCCTAAACATAATAGCGGCATGACAGAGACTGGAATGAGCGGCTTGAGCTTGGGTGCGTGGTCAAGACTAACTCGAGCAATTGGGCTGCGTTGCGAATACAATTTCATTACTAACAATGGCGTGAGGGAGTATTTACTCGTATAAGAAGTAACAAATTACAGCACTCCAGCGGCTAATTATTAAACATTAGTTTCATATATCATAATTAAACAGATGCCCGAGGCGTATTTTAAACATAAGATGGCCGGAAATAATATCAATTGAAGAACTGTGGAGAAAAACCAACAAATTTCTAATATGTCACCAAATAAAACACAGGAAATGGAATTGGATAGGCTACACATTGAGAAAACCAGACGGAGCCATCAAGCTGCAGATTTGAAACCGCAAGGAGTAAGAAAGATGGGACAACCTAGGAAAACTTGGAAGCGATCAGTATATCAGGAAGCAAAAGGAAGAGGGAAAAGGTGGAAACATGCAATGACTGGTTGGAAGCAGAGTACAATGGAGGAACTTTACTACTGTCCTATGTTCCATTTAGGAATTACATATTAATAAATAAAAATCAGTAATTATATGCAAAACATGAATTTATTATTCTGCTATTATCACATAATGATTCTCTACATACCCCTCTCATTTAAATTCAAATGTTAATAATGTTATTATTTTTACTACAATTTAATTTTAAACTAGCTAATACCCGGCGTGCGCTGTTACGTCTAAATACATTTAATATGGTTTTTAAATTTTCGTTTCAGATGAACTCCTACACCTAATGGTTTTATAGTATAACAGATTGGGGCTAAAACACTAGCCGTACCTGAAAACATGTAGGTGTGTAAAAAGGTAATAGATATGACAGTTTCTGGAGTCAATTTTTAACTTATAATTTCAGGTAAATACCCATTTATAACAGTCGGATTTCCCTGTGTTCTGGAAAATACCTACCTCGGTTCAATTCAATAGGACGTACAGAATATTCTATACTTTCAATAATCATTTTGAACACCGTTGGGGTTAAAATTATTTTCATTATAAAAATGTGTACTTTACAACTAGGGAAAGTATTTTAAGGTGCAAATTTTGGTCGTAAAAGAGGGGGGAAAAAAAGGTTCTGAAAATACATACAAAAAGGTGCAAAAAAAAGATGCTGCTGAAACAACTGAATTAAGTTATTAATGGGTTTCTTATTTTGACTCACCTCATACAAAATATAAAATTTAAATAAGAAATTTTCTTCATTTTTAAACGAGTCTGCATAAAAGTCAATAAATATGAGGTGAATCAAAATATACAACTCATTAATAATTCAAAGAAACCTCATAGTGTTATTTCCTACATATCCATCCATAGTAATTATGCCCGAAGGCAGGTCTTTCACTACAATCATAGCATTTCCATGCTACGCTTTGCAGCTTTACTAGGGAATTATAGGTGTGGTAGCTTCCGCATGCTTTTCTATTTAATTGAATTAAGGTTTAAACCAGTTACATGAACTCAATTTATATATGATGCGTATCATTTTGCACCGAATGTTTCATCTTTACAGAGTCCATAGAGGTAATTTATAGTCTTTAGTTTATTGCAATATTGTTGACTTCTGTTTGAGATTTTAAAAAGCTGTTCAAAAAGAAAAAAACATATACATTTTTCTGTCCTATCTTTTAAAAATGCGGAGGAAAAAGTGCTAAAGCATAAAAAAGAGGGAGAAAAGGGGTGAAATGTAGTAATCTCACGAAAATGTGCAAAAACGTGCAACAAATTGTGCTCATTTCACTTCACTTCATCCCCCAAATATATATATTGAACCATCCTTTCCCTAGTTATAAAAAAGTCGTCCTCAACTATAATAACTTCTGTTATAAACGTTGTCACACTATTAAAATTCAAAGCTTTTCAAAGACATACTTCATCCTCAGCAATTTTTATGTTACCGTAAGCTTTGAATTTTAATAGTGTGACGACGTTTATCATCATCATCATCTTCATTCATGGATTAGGTCTGTTGACCCGTTCCGACTTCAGCCCATCTCTTTCTAGGTCTGCCCACATCTCGGGTGCCTTTAGGTTTGTATTTTGTTATTTGTTTTGGATATCTATCTTCATTCATTCTGTCTATGTGTTGCTTCCATTTTTGTCTATATGTATCCATTTTATCAGTTATTGCAAATATTTCAAGTTCCTGTCTTATTTCTGTGTTCTTGATTCTGTCTTCCTTAGTGCACCCTTTAACAGATCTCAAAAATTTCATTTCTGCTGCCGTTATCCTACTTAGGTCTTGTTTTTTATGTATCCAGGCTTCTGAACCATAGAGCAGTACCGGTACTGCCAACATTTTATAAAATTTCAGTTGGGTCTCTCTTGTTGTTTTGTTATTTAGTGTTCGTTTTATCGTACCACATATTCCCTGGAATTTTGCTATTTTATTATTTATATCATTATCATAATTAAATGAAATGTCACATCCTAGATAATTGAGATGGTTCACCTGTTCTATGATTTTGTTTCCTATTACTATTTTCGATCTGATTTGATTTTTCCCTTGGAATGCCATTACCTTAGTTTTTTCTATGGATATTTTGAGATTATATTGTTCACATATATTATGTAGCTTAAAAATATTCCTCTGAAGTTCGTCTTCTGTATTTGCTATTATTACCTGGTCATCAGCGTATAATAATGTTTTCAAGTAGTGTGTTTTATCTAATTTTATTCCTTTATTTGTTTCTTCGTTCCATTTTTTTATTATATCATTGATGTATAGGTTAAATAAAACTGGAGAGATACTGCATCCTTGTTTAACTCCTTGATTAGTATGAATTTTATTTTTACTTACTTCATTTCTAGTTTTTATAACAAAATTTGTGTTCCAGTACAAACTCTTTATAGCTGCTATTAAGTGTTTCGGAATTCCTTTTTCTTTTAAAATTGTCCAGAGTTTTCCTCTGTCTACTTTATCAAATGCCTTGACAAAATCAATAAAAGCTATGTGTGTTTCCATGTTATATTCTCTTCTTTTGTTTATAAATTCTTTTATCGTAAATATATTATCCATACATGAACGCCCTGGTCTGAATCCACTTTGTTCTTCTGTTAACATTACCTCTGTTATTGTGTTTTAACCTAAATGTTAAGATTCTTGAGTATATTTTATAGCCTGCAGTTAAAATGCTTATTCCTCTGTAGTTGTTGCAGTCTTTACGTTCTCCTTTCTTAAAAATAGATTGTACTATTGCTGTTGACGACGTTTATAACAGAAGCTATTATAGTTGAGGACGACTGTTTTATGAGGTACAGATTTTTATAATAGAAATACAGAATATTGTTGTGAAACATCGAATATTTCAACAACTAAGGCGATTTATAAATTTTCATTATCGTCATCATTTCCTGTGTCTTTCTTCTTTCTCTCTGTTAAAATTGTCAAATCTAGTTTCATTACATCTACTTCTTTAATTACTTCCTCCATCTCATTTCTGCAGTCTTGAATATTCCATGTTCCAATTTTCAAAGTCCTTTTTCTTAGCTTTAAGGATGCTAGGGTGTTTTTCCGAGGCAAGGTGTTTGGTTTCTTAGCATTTTTTCTTTCTAAGATGAACGAGGAGCTGGCCCGTCGCATCAACCCCCGACCTGGGGGACGGGTAATTTTTGATCAAAGTTTTCTTCCTTTAGCCTTCGATAGTCCAGTTTTTAAAATTTTCGTTTCAGATTAAGTCCTACACATGATGGTTTTAGAATATAATATATGCATAAAAAACCCTCTCCATGAAAAAAAAACCATGTATGTGTCAATTTTCAAAGCAATCGCTGATCATCTTTCGGAGATGGAAGATTTTTAACATTTTTATTTAAATGAAATGTTAGATATATTATTTGGTTATATTTCGCCACATTGTCTATACAATGTGTTTTAGAATAATAATTACAGACTTATAGAGTTTGTAGATAAAGTTTTGATAAGGAACCCATGTCCGGACAGCACTATTTCGATGTAAAATAATTTTGAAGATCGAGACACAATGGGCTGATATCGTATGTCTTGTGTTTCAGAATAAGTATTACAGACTTGTAGGGGTTGTACTACACGTTTCCAGTCGAAGGAAGGTTTTCTTGCACGAATTCTGTGGCATCAGAAATTATTAAGCACACACCAGGTCTTGTGGGGCGTGTGTATGATAACATACGTCGCAAGGAACAAGAGGGTCGTCACGTGGAACTATACTTGTACAACACCTAGAAGTCTGTAACACTTATTCTGAAATACAAGACACACGATATCAGTTCATTCTTCAAACTTATTTTATATCGTTTCCGGACAGGGGTTCCCTATCAAAACTTTATCTACTAACTTCCCTATACAACCTCTAAAAGTCTGTAAAATACTTTTTCTGAAACAGGATATATATTTATTTATATACAGATTTTTAGCGCTTACACATCTTTCTGTGCCTAAAGTTTTATTTTCCTTCTCAACTCGTTACCTCTATCATCCACTTCCACTTGCATAGCCTATCCTCCAGTCCTTGTGTCCTCATTCCAGTTCTTATTTCTTACATTCACAGTTCTTATTTCTTGCATTCACGCGTTTCGATTCCTATGTTTTTCATAAGTAATGCCACGAGTGATTTCCAAATTATCGATAAATTCACGACTCACGAAGTGAGGAGTGAATTTATCTAGAGAATTTGGAAATCAAGAGTGGCATTTGTTAGGACTATTTAACGAATAAAATTAAGCTGTTTACTCACAAATCATTATTTAACTATAGTTATTTTAAAATATTTATATATTTAATGTCAAACGGCGATGTTTGAAAACAAATGAGAAACGATAGGTACGCTTCTACTGCTTCTTTTGTTTATCACTGCAACCAGATCATACTATTTATTGCCAAAGGAACGCAATATTGTAAGAATGCTCTCTAGTGGAGAAAAAATGAAACACAGTCAATCTGTATATTAATTCATTTTTGATGTCGTATGATGTAAATATCCTCGGGACAATTATATTTTTCTCGATTATTACCTGGGAAAAAATACATTTAAGAAAGTGCAAACAGTGGTTTCTTTTTTTGGTGGTATAATCAATTGCTACAAATGTTGACATGTAAGCACTATTATATACAATCTGGTAGCCGTATTTGTTATAGGCTCAGTCACTGCAAAATAACGGTCAGACCTGTTCAGAATATTAAAAAGGAGGAGCTTTGTTTAATATATGATAATCCTAACACTGATAAATATTTCGTGAAACACGACTCTGATTGGTTGTAAAACAGAAATCATTGAAACGTGATTGGTCATTGACTCCCATTTGGGGCATGAGTTAAATAGTCTGAGTAACCTTCCTACTTGCAATCGTCGTACGTGCCCATACCAATTTAATTGCTTATATCTTATATAATCAACTATTGCATATCTAATATTAATTTTTTCTCGTATGTCAGCATTTATTATAACTTATATATATATATATATATATATATATATATATATATATATATATATATATAACTCTAACTAACTTATTGGCACTATCGAACCAGTAGGTTCATGGCCGCGCGGATATAAGCTCTCCATACATCCCTATCCTGAGCTAACGCTTTCCAATAAGAGGGGCTGCACCTCTTTTTATCAACAGGGGGGTCGATATGATTATTCTAGAACTTATTGAATTATAAAATGAAAATAATCTTTCAGTAATAGATTTTGAGATCACCACAAATAAAAGGATTGATGACGCCAACGCTTGGATTAAGAAATATTTTAGGGAGGCCTCTGTTGTAAAAATATTATTGTAGTTTGTTATTAGGGGGATAAATGCGAGTAAGTTAATTTCTAACCCTATTCATGATCCCAGTCAAGAATTTGAAGAAATTGTAAATCATTCCCTGCATAATCTACTTCCCTCAAATCATAGTTAATGTTATTCTCCCACCTTATTCTTGGTCTACCAACTGGGCGTTTTCCATCTGGTTTTCCTACAAGAAGCTTCTATGCACGTCTTTCATTCTTCATTCGTGCCACATTTCCTGCCCATCACAGTCTACGAGACTTAACTGTTCTTATTATATCTGGCTTCCTATAAAGATCATATAGCTCACTGTTATAAAGTTTTCTCCATTCACCTGTCAGTTCATCTCTTTTGTATGTATATATATATATATGGTTCTGTTAATCCATGCATCGTGTGCAAATCAATTGATATTGAATGTTATATTTACATGATTCATCTCATCCTTTATCTTGGCATTATGCTTAACGCCAATAGATCGTTCTTTCATAAAATTATGATTCAGGGCTAATTGTATACTATAATGAAATTCCATTCCAGAATTTACCTTGAAAGTAAGGAAAAAGGAAAAAAAAAACATGGAAAAATTCTGGTCAGGTTTTCGACACCTTGGTTTAAATTTCCGACTACAAAAGTACTCTACTTTATTTAAGAACTGGAAAAAGTAAGATAGAATTTTGAGCGGTTGGGCTCGTGATCCACTGATTATAAACACACTGAAAACCGCAGAAAATTAATATGGACGAGAGAGTCGGTAGTGTTACCATGGTAACCGCTCCCGGGCGCATTATCTGTAACGTGCCGGTCATTGCAATGCGTGTTTAATATAATGCAGAATGCTGTGACACAGTGAATTGCAAATTATAGAAATTACCTCCTATATTTTTAACACTGCACCTAGTGTGAAACACTGCACCTTATTACATTTTCCAAATTCCTATCATAAATATATGCTTGTCTGTTTCTGTATAATTTTAGATCATTACTAATCATTCCCCACTCCGTTCGCCGAGTTGACGTCAAGCCGCCACTTCACAAGTAAACGTTTTATTCACATAGTGTCTATTATGACAACACACACACACACACACACACACTATTGAGTAACTCTAAGAAATTGAGACTGGAAATAAATATCATAAGTAATGCCACCAGTGATTTCCAATTTATCTAGATAATTTGGAAATCAAGAGTGGCATTTATTAGGATTATTTAACGAATAAAATTAAGGTGAATACTCACAAGTCATTATTTAACTATAGTTAGTTTCAAATATTTATATATTTAATGTAAACGGCGATGTTTGAAAACAAATGAGAAACGACTGGTACGCTTCATTTGCTTCTTTTGTTCGATCACTGCAACCAGATCATAATATTATTTATTGCCAAAAGATCGCAATGTTGTAAGAATGCACCCTAGTGGAGAAATGTATAACCAACGTTATAGGTATTAATTAATTCCTGATGTCCTATCATGTAAATATGTCAATTATATTTTTTCCGTCATTTCCTGAAAAATAATTCGTTTAAGAAAGTGCAAACAGTGGTTTCTTTTTTTGTGGTATAATCAATTGTTAGAAATGTTTTTTTATTTTATCTCTCATATGCGCTACGTGTTGACATTCACGCACTATATATAGGCCTACAATCTGGTAGTTTTACTTCTTGGGGAGTCAGTCACAGCAAAATAATTCTATGACCTTTTCAGAATGTTAAAAAGGAGGTGCTTTCTTTATTATGATACATTTTAGTTGATAAATTTTAGGCGAAACACGACTGTGATTGGTTATAAATAAAAAGTAATTGAAATGTGATTGGTCATTGACTCCCATTTGGGGCATGAGTTAAATAGTTACTAAAACTAAATAAATGGTCACATATAGAAAAAACATTATATAATGGAAATGGACAGCTAGTGACAAATTTTGAGGAAGTGGCTGAATTCAAATACCTAGGAACAATAATCACAAAAAGGAATCAGATGTACAGAAAGATTAAACATAGGCTCAATTCTCGAAATGCGTGCTATTATGCATTACAGGGACTACTGACGTCCCAACTCCTTTCGAAAAATGTTAAACTAAGAATGTATACAGATATTATTCTACCAGTTATATTATATGGATGCGAAACATAGATTCTTACTTTAAGGGAGGAAAGGAGATTACGAGTATTTGAGAATAGAGTTCTTATGAAAATATTTGGATCAAAGAGAGATGAACAGACAGGTGAATGGAGAAGACTTTCATAACAGTGAACTACATGGTCTTTATAGGAAGCCAGATATAATAAGAACAGTTAAGTCTCATAGACTGCGATGGGCAGGACATGTGGCACGAATGGGGAATGAAAGAAGCGCATGGAAGCTTAATGTAAAAAAACCAGAGGGAAAACGCCCAGTTGGTAGACCTAGAATGACATGGGAGAATAATTTAACATTCATTTGAGGGTAGTAGATTATATAAGGATTGATTGGAAAACATTGGCTCAGGGTAGGGATGTATGGAAAGCTTACATTTGCGCGGCTATGAACCTACGGGTTTCAATAGTCAGTGCGTTAGTTGGTATCTATTATGAATTCATAACACACACATATTTTCACGGTGGATCCTTACATCTGTTCCGCTCATATAGGATCCAAATCATCTATCCATCTCCTTGGACGTCCAACATCACTGCGTTCAGTAGGTCAATATTCATATGTTCGTCTAGTTATTCTATGTGTTTCCATCCTTTATACACGTGCAAACCAATCGTTCTTTCTATCTAAAATCATTTGTCCAATATTACAGATCCATGTTCATTTCTGATTAATTCGCTTCTTAATGTATGCACTGCTGTTTTTCTAAGGATTGCATCTCGGCAGTTTCTATTTTTTGTTTACACATCAGCACAAGTACTGCCAATACCTTATAAAATTTCAATTTTTTATCCTTTCTATCTCTCCACGTGGAGACACGAGTGCTACCTACCGGGAGTTTCTTAACCAAGCTACTTTTTTTCAATGCCACCACGTTGTCGCTTCGGCATTCTGATATTCTTTCCAGGCATGGCGTATTGTAACCCAAATCTGAGGTTGGGGCGCCTGGATGGCGGATTTACGCTACCTCGATGATGATGGTAACGACGTGCCTGGAGAGGCCTTAATCTTAACTTAATGAATATGTTAATGATAATGGTATCCAGAAGATGTTCGAGGACCGTTTGGCCCTTAAAGTTTCTGACATTTGCCTTACAGGCGAGAAAAATAAACGAAAACATCCATCACCCAGGAAACTTCTGTCGACCCGGGATCGAACCCAGGCCCGCTGCGTGACCACAGCGGTGGACCAATTTAATTATTTGGGTTATAATTTAACATTTCAAGATGAAGCTGATATACCAAAGAAAATCACAAATTTCACAAAAACAACGGGAATAATTAACAGTATAATGAAACCATCTTTAGTACAGAAGAACACAAGATTACGGCTTTATAAGGTTCTCGCAAGACCAGTATTAAGATATGGTAGTGAAGCATGGACAATACGAAGAAGAGATGAAAGCCGAATAACAGTAAATAAGATGCGATTTATGCGCCGTATAGTAGGCTATACAAAGTGGGACCATAAAAGAAATGAGGAAAGTATGGAAGAGTTGGAAATAGAACCCATTCTTTATCACATACAAAACTACCAGAAAAACTGGAAAGCTCATCTTCAACGAATGTCGTCTCATAGAATTCCAAAAGCCATGCTTCGTTACTGCCTCCAAGGCAAAAGATCGCTGGGACGTCCAAAAAAGCGCTGGTGGAAAATTCCTCTTTGAGACCATAACAGGCCACAAGACCAAATACTTGCATGGATGATATATATATATATATATATATATATATGTTATAATTAAATGTTTAACATTGAGCAATGCAAGCTTAATATGGTATGATAAGAAAAATAAATGCCTGGACGGGATTCGAACCCGGATCTCTGAGTCTGTACCTCAGCGTGATATCCATTACACTACCAGGCGAATCCAATTCAAACACTTATTTTTCTTATATATGTATTATACTCTCCATTATTACTAGATGTCGCGAGAACACTGTCTTCACTGCCATCTAGTAGCTGACTATATCAAGTAAGCAAATTAAAGAGAATATTTATTTTTACTTTATAGCAGTGACGCTTTATCGATGTTATAATTAAATGTTTAACATTGAGCAATGCAAGCTTAATATGGTATGATAAGATAAATAAATGCCTGGACGGGATTCGAACCCGGATCTCTGAGTCTGTACCTCAGCGTGATATCCATTACACTACCAGGCGAATCCAATTCAAACACTTATTTTTCTTATATATGTATTATACTCTCCATTATTACTAGATGTCGCGAGAACACTGTCTTCACTGCCATCTAGTAGCTGACTATATCAAGTAAGCAAATTAAAGAAAATATTTATTTTTATATAACATTTTTATATAACATCGATAAAGCGTCACTGCTATAAAGTAAAAATAAATATTCTCTTTAATTTGGTTACTTGATATAGTCAGCTACTAGATGGCAGTGAAGACAGTGTTCTCGCGACATCTAGTAATAATGGAGAGTATAATACATATATAAGAAAAATAAGTGTTTGAATTGGATTCGCGTGGTAGTGTAATGGATATCACGCTGAGGTACAGACTCAGAGATCCGGGTTCGAATCCCGTCCAGGCATTTATTTTTCTTATCATACCATATATATATATATATATATATATATATATATGTATATATATATATATATACTAGCTTATACCCGGTTGCGCTACTTCGCCCAGATAAATGATAATGTATTCTTGCGTTTAATTGAATAAATAAAAGGAAAAATTATTATAACTTTACATCGTTATTATTTTTATATACCCCGTGCTGATTACCCAAGTATCTATTTATATCATATTTGAAGAGAAAAATTATACGCTCAGACTGGGACTTGAACCCGGGACCCTTGGTTCTCTAGACCAAGTGCTCTACCAACTGAGCTACCTGAGCAAGTACCGATCTAAACGCAAATCTTTCTCTATATACATTGTAATTCCCGTCCACCAAATGCTATGAAGCCATGCTCCTATCTTGCAAATGGCGGCTCCTTAATTAAGAAGACATATTTGGGAATTATACATTACAGCCAGTACGGCTTTTCCCATGTTTTTATTATTGATTTCGTGCATCTCATTGATGGATAAATCATATTTGAAGAGAAAAATTATACGCTCAGACCGGGGTATCTATTTATACCTATCTTCTTGGCAAAAATTAACTGAAGGTCGGAAATTGTGTTTTTATGTTTACTTGAATAAGTAAAGGGAAAAATAATTATAAATCTGCTTTCTTCGTTATTACAGCTGAAACAACCAACAAACTAATTAATTCTATTTCCTAACTACCTCTCATACAATGACAACAAGTAAATAAGTTTCATCTTCCAACATTTAATATTCAGGCAATCACTATACTTAAAGTCATATCGCAATTATTTTTAGATACCCCGTGCTGATTACACGGCATTGCCCGGGAATCCATGTATCCCGATGTACTTGGCATAAATGAGCTGAGAGACAAAATTCGTTATTTTGAGCTAACCGTAAAAGAATACCCGCCGTGCGCTGCTGTGCTTGCTCGGGAATCTAATTATCCCGATCTTCTTGGTATCAATGAAAAACAGAAATCGCTATACTGAGTTATCCGTAAAAGACAAACATATGTTGTCGTGGACGTTTTTCTAGAGTTTTGTTGTGATATTGAATTCTGTATACATTAGTTTTGTTTATTTGTTATGGCTTAGGCAGCGTAAGCCATTAAACGTCAAAAGGGATTTTTAACGCTTTTCGCTACAAAAGGTGATTTTTAAGGGTGTAGGAGTTGAGTATCACAACTTTCTTATAACCTATGTTCATCCCCGGAATCTCTTGAAAATTTTGCAAAACTCCCATCGCAATCGCATGAACTGTAAGACAGCGCATAAAATACAAAGAAACATTCAGTTTTATATATTAGACTAGCTAATACCCGGCGTTCGTTGCTACGCCTAAATACATTAAATATTAAAAGTTAATTAAATTATATGGTATACGCTGAGACGAACCAAACATGGTTATTGTTAGTTTTTAATTTCGGATTTCAAGTAAACCTCCATTTATAATTTCAGGATTTCGCTTAGTTTTGGATAATACCTATCTCTGGAATGCAGGCTTTCACGGCCGGTAATCATGGTAGTAAAAGATTTCGGGCTATGTGGCCGTGGTCTATAACTGGCGTTTCTTCCAGACGTTTCTCCCTCAACTGCGGAGGGCCTCTTCAGTGCGAATCTACGACAGGGAAACAACAGCTTCTAGCGCTCGCCACTGAAGATGCCCTCCGAAGTTGAGGGAGAAACGTCTGGAAGAAACGCCAGTTATAGACCACGGCCACATAGCCCGGAATATTTTACTATCAATACCTACCTCTGTTTATTTTAATAGGAAATTCTGAGTTTCGTTGTGAAACATCAAAAATTGTGACCGCCAGAGCGATTTTTAAATTTTCACTACAGATTAACTCCTAAGCCAAATGGTTTTAGAGGGTTCAGTTGTAAATCTAAAACATCCATGGACCCACTCAAACACACACAAAAAAATTCAAGACAATCGGTCCAGTCGTTTAGGAAATTTCGGATTTCAGGTAAATCTCCACTTCTAATTGCCGAATTTCGTTCGTTTTTGGACAGTAGCTGCCTCGGTTTATTCTAATAGGATATATTGAATTTCGTTCTAAAACATCGACAAGTGTGAGAGCTAGAGCGAATTTTTAATTTTCACTTCAGGTGATTTCCTATAGTTAATGATTTTGGAGGGTCCAATTGTGAATCTGGACTATCGAGAGACCCAATCATACATACACAAAAAATTCATAATGATCAGTCCAGTCGTTTAGGAGGAGTACATTGACAAACATACGTACAGAGGAATTGTATATATATATACATATATATATATATATATATATATATATATATATATATATATGAACTAAATTAATTAAAACGGAGACATTTATGTGGTTATAGGTGTGTTTCAACTTAGGAATTTTAGATAAGGAACCTAGTTAAATGAAAAATGCTGAAATTAATCTATTGGTTGTTGGAGTCGTTTAGATGTGATACCCATAATCCAGCATTAAATTAATTAATAGTTTAGACAATCATATTTTGAGAGTATAGCTCGATATTTGCTTAAATATTCTGTAAAGGCTATAGTTTGTAAATATGTTTGGTTATTTCTTGTTAACCGTCGAGTTTAATCGAATCCCTAATTATAGTCCGAAGCATCTCATACTAGTCGGTATACCTATATCTATTTTAATGCTGGGGCGTGAATTTAAAAAAAGATAAACATAATGTAATTATATAACGCATTTTCCTTAAAAGGTCCATATAGTCCTTCTGAGTATCTTTCTTTCAAAAACCCAGTTAAGATTTGTCATCATCAGTTAGAACCCAGGTTCACTCCTGAAAGTTAACACTCGTGTAATATTCAAATATTTTAAATTTAAATACTCTGTTTATTGAAAAATAACATTTCTTAGCACTTTGTACTCTTTTATTTATTTCTTCCTGGATATTATGTTAATTTAGTCCTATTAAACACGAGTCCTTAAATTGGTTGGTTGGTATCTAATGTCGAGCACTTGATAATGAAATCATTCGTTCTCTTGCACTCCAATATTTAACAGAAAGGCTGGTCTCTTCTACAAAAGCTGGACAACGGAGGAGATGATTTCTTTCCATATCTTCATTTAAATTGCAAAAAGGGCATTTAGGTGAAAATGTTATGCCAAGTCTGTGTAGGTGTTTATTCAGGCAGTCATGTCCCGTTAACAGTCTGAATGTTGCTACTGCAGATTTTCTTTGTAATGTAGTAATGTCATAAGCTTGTAGATTTTCCCATTCCTTTCCAGATGTTTTGGTGGTGTATTCTTCTCTAAGTTTATTGATATATTTATTTGGAGTCCTTAAATTAATCGGTTACAATGTAATGTCAATTTTACTGTTTGGCACTCGCTGATAGAAAGTGCCAATTCTAACAAATCCATCGCAGTCTTATTCAATTTCGGCCTGCGTCCTGTTATAAGAACCTTAACGTTAAATTGATGAAACAAAAACTTCTCCTGACTATTATTTAAATGTTCCGGACCGCAAAGAAAACAAGATTGTGTTAAACTCTAAGTTGTTATTGTACAGTAGCCAATACCCGACGTGTGATGTTACACCTAAATGAATTAAATGTGTTTTGATGTTTAGTTAAGTAAATTTAAAAAAAATACAGTTTTATATAGTAAATATCAATTTAGCGATTATTGGTCGGGTTAGAGATAAATTGGCCGGTTTACGGGAATTCGATCGTTTAGATTTAAGGGCAATTTTATCTTTTAGAGGTAACTTGATCGGTTTAGGGTACTTTCTCGTTTTAGAAGTAGTTTAATCGGTTTACTGGTAGTTTTGGTCTTTATAGAGGCAGTTTTATTAGCTACGGGTAATTTGGTTGATGTAGAGGTAATTTCATCGGTTTAGGGGTAGTTTGGTCGGATCGACTGAACTTTTTATATTTCTGGGTTATGTTAGGTATCAGTTAGGTCAGATATGGGCCAGATATATGTCAGGTATCGGTCAGATTTGGTCAGATCTGATTAGGTTCGGTTAGGATCGGTTAGGGTAGGTTTGTAGGTTGGGTTAGTTTTAGTTAGGTTCGATTAGGTTAGGTTAGGATAGGGTAGGCTAGCTTAGGTTAGGTTTAGTTAGTTCGGTTAGATTAGGTTATGTCAGGGTCAGGTTCGGGTTAGGATAGTCTTATGTCCGGATTAGGTCCGGTTTTGTGAACGGATTTGGGATCAGTTTTGGGTTCTGGTTCGGATTCGGGTTTAGTTTGGGTTCGGGTTTGTGTTGAGTTTGAATTCGGTTTGGGTTTCACTTTTGAGTTTAGTTTTTCCTTCAGTTTTGGTTTTTTGTTCTAAGTTCTAGTTTGAGTTCGGGTTTGGACGGAGGTTAAGTTCAGGTTAGGTTAAGTTAGACTCGGTTATGTTAGGCACGGTTGGGTTAGGTTCGGATTAGGTTCGTCTTAGGTTCAGTTTAGGGTCAGTATAGGTTCATTGTATGTTTAGTTTAGGTTTGGTCTTGGTTCGATTTTAGTTCGTTTTAGGTTGGTTAAGCTATTCAATTTTTTTTAAGTTTTTGAACATTTCACATTTTTGTCTTCTCTGTTTTTTGGAATAAACCCTTCAACTGGTGATTACACTTATGATAGGAGAATCTCTTTTATTTTTAATCTGCGGGCCTCCACCTGATTAGAAAATATATTTCTGACCCCCAGATTCATTATAATTAATATTGGACACCAATGCTCTATAGGATAAATATCTTTACGGGTGGTAGGAATTGTAATGAAATCGATAGCTCTTCCATAATTAGTTCTCTGAAGTATGAACATTCATTCACACCGTGTGAAAGTAATTTTCGTGCTCTGGGTAGTAAATCCTTGAATACATTTTTGGTATACAGTTTGCGAACCATATTTCTAGAGTATCGACTTATATTCAATGTGAGAAGAGGATCGTTTTTCATTATTTATGTGTGTACAGGCGTGTGAAACAAAGGAGTCCGTGCTTAGACAGGAGGCTCTGGTTACCATGGAAACAATTAGCACTTCATTATAAGCAAAGAGCTTCCATGACAAAGAGATGCCACTTCGCAAGTGAAACAATAACACTTCATTTAACGGCCCTATTACAACAATTACAATTTTATTAATGTGTAATTTATTACACCAAACAAATGATGTTGTTTCATAGTTTACATAGTATTCATTAATATTTCATTACTTCATAATGTTTTGCTCCATGTAATTACGGAAGCGCATGGGTAATATCTTAACATTAAACAAGGAATGTCCCATTTTATACATCACTAGTTACTGACCGGCGCGCGCAACTACTACATTGGTCAACATGATTTTTGTCTCATGAGTATCAATAGTTGTATTTAATGCAGTTTTTATCGTGTTTTCAAATATGTATTCGGAATTTCTCCATCACCCACAGTTTTTTTTATTTCAATTTCAATTTATAGATTTAAATAATTATTTTTTAATAAACGTTTCTTCGTCCATTTGTCCATTGCAAAATAAAACCAAATGAGCTAACTAAAATGGTTTCAGCTATGAAAAAGAGATATCAAGGCAAATGGAATCCTAATATGATGGCCGATTATTGTTGGACCGTCAAGAGGGATGCTCACAGGCGAAATATAGCGGAAAATCGTCATTTCTTACTTTCTAGGTGAGTCCGAATGTTTGAATATTATGTAGTTACGAATGTAGAAAATATTAAAGTGTTTCAAATTATAAATTCCTGTTTCTCGGAAACCTATCGTGATGGAGAGAAACCGATATCATATTTGAATTCAAGAGAAAGATACTTTCAGTATAACATATTTTTCTTTCTGAGACAAAAAAAAAAGTTTATTTTTGTTGCTCAGTGCTATTAATAAATGCAATATGATTATTAAATTTTAGTTTCAGGTAAACTCCTACACCAAATATTTTCAGAGCATAAAAGCAGCTAATACTCACCGTACAAAGATGTGTGCTTCCACATTGCGACTAACCAAACATGGCGGTTTGCTAGAATAAATTCTTATTTTCTATGTCAGGAAAACCCCCACTTCTAATGAACAGATTTCGCTGAGCTTTGGATAATAACTACCTCGGTTTATTTTAATAGCATAAACCTGTGGTATATAATGGAAGCGGACAGCTAATGACAAATGAGGGAAATTTTGAGGAGGTGGCAGAATTCAAATACCTAGGAACAATAATCACAAATAGGAATGAGATGAACAAAGAATTAAACATAGGCTCAATTCTGGAAATGAGTGCTATTATGCATTATAGAGAGTCTTGACGTCCCAACTCCTTTCAAAAAACGTTAAACTGAAAATATATAAAACTATTATTCTACCAGTTATAATATACGGATGCCAAACATGGACTCTTACTTTAAGGGAGGAAAGGAGATTACGAGTATTTCAGAAAAAAGTTCTTAGGAAAATATTTGGAACAAAGAGAGATGAACAGACAGGTAAATGGAGAAGACTACATAACAATTAACTACATGGTCTTTATAGGAAACCATATATAATAAGAACTGTTAAGTCTCGTAGGCTGCGATGGCAGTACATGTGGCACGGATGGGGAATGAAAGGCGTTCATGGAAGCTTCTTGTAGGAAAACCAGAGGGAAAACGCCCAGTTGGTAGACCAAGAATGAGGTGGGAGAATAACATTAAATATGATTTGAGGGAAGTAGATTATACAGGGGATTATTGGAAAACATTACCGGTAGCTCAGGAAAGGGATGTATGTAGAGCTTATGTCTGTGCGGCCATGAACCTACGGGTTCGATAGTGCCAATGTGTAAGTAAGTAAGTAAGTGAGTCGATCCCAGTGAGTAAATATAACCACAAATTTATTATTTGTTTTCAAACATCGCCGTTTGCATTAAATATATAAATCAGCCTATTTCAAAATACCGGTACCTATATTTAAATAGTCATTTTGAGTAAACACCTTACTTTTATCGTCATCATCATCAACAACAACAAGGATTAAGCTCAATGGCCTGTTCCGATCTCATTATAGGTCGAATTGGTCCGATAAAATAAATTAATTCATTCATAGTAAAGTAAATACTTAAAAAAACTAATCTAATTCTAGACAGGCCTAAGAAAATGAATCTTAAATAACAAATGTCCTTCCATCTCTTCAATGGTCTTCCCAAAATTCTTCTCGCTTTTGGTTTAAAATTATACATTCTTCTTGGTATGCGCTGTTCATTCATTCGCAATACGTGCTGAAGATAAGCATATTGAAAATATTTTATTTTTTCACAGAGATTAAATATATTAAGTTCTGTTCTCATATCTTCTTTTTTCTTTTTATCGGTTCTTTGATATCCTGCTATTGCTCTCAACATCTTCATTTCAGCAGCCTTAATTTTAATCGTTAAATAATCCTAACAAATGCCACTACTGATTTCCAAATCCTCTAGATAAATTTGAAATCACTCGTGGCTTTACTCACGAAAAATTAAGGCATCTTATATAACAGTAGTATAAAGGTTCTGCTGCACGGCTATATGGACTATTGCCAGTCTATGACTGTCTCTGGTTACGTCACTGAATAAGGGGCGGTTTCACCAACAGAGGTAACTGTATTACGCCAGTATATGCTATGCATTATACACGGGGAAACTGGAGTAATACAGTTACATCTGTTGGTGAAACCGGCCCTTGAGTATTAAAAAAAATCGTCATAAGTAATGTCACGACTGATTTCCAATTTATCTAGAGAATTTGGAAATCAAGAGTGGCATTTGTTAGGACTGTTTAACGAATAAAATTAGGCTATTTACTCACAAATCATTATTTAAATGTAGTTACTTTAAAATATGTATTTATTTAATGTAAACGGCGATGTTTGAAAACAAATGATAAACGTTATGTTTCGTTTCTTCATCCACTGCAACAAGATCATATAATGTTCTGGCGTGGGAATCTTGAAATATCATCGCAATATTATAAGAATGCATCCTAGTTGAGAAAAAATTAAATACATCAAACTGTATATTATAACCAAAATTATATGTTATTAATTTATTTTTTAGTAAACAACTCGGTAAAATCGTTATTTAAAAACACAATTATTGAACACAGAATTATCAAAAGGAACTCGGTAATATCATTACTTAAAAACACAATTATTGAACACACAATTGTCAAATTTGTATTTCGTCTATATCTTCATTTGTAGCACAGCCAAATCTTGTTTCTGCCATTTTGAACATTTAAATATGGCGGCTTTACTCTTGACTCAGTCACTGCAAAATAATGGTCAGACCTATTCAGAATATTAAAAAGGAGGAGCTTTCTTTAATGTGGCAAATTTAATATTGATAAATATTTGGTGAAACACGACTCTAATTGGTTGTAAAACAGAAATAATTGAAACGTGATTGGTCATTGACTCCCATTTGAGGCATGAGTTAAATAGTCGTCTTAAACCAGCCTATTGGTTCTCCATAGGGCTGCAATTTTATTTTGTATAAAAGTTTAATGGATTTGCAATTAGTGAGAGTTTTGAGGTGGTTTCCATTTATCGCAAGTTTTTGTCCCCAATGATCTCCCCAACAAGTGTTCACTGTGTTGGACTAACCTCAAGCCACTTTGCATTAACCGCGGCTAACCACTGTAGCTCAATCTCTAACTGTGCCGATTACAAACCGATTAAACAACTTTATTTCACTCCAGGAATTTATGGTCTCATAAAATTGTAAATTCAAAAAGCAGATGTAAATTCAGTTATCTCTAACTAACTCACTGGTACTTTCGAATCATAGGTTCATGGCTGCGCGGACATAAGCTATCCACATATCCCTATCTTAAGCTAATATTTTCCAATCATCCCCTATATAATCTAATTTCTCAAATCATGAATAATGTTACTTTTCCACCTCATTTATTGTCTACCAACTGGGCGTCTTTTTTTTCTGGTTTTACTACAAGAGGGTTACATGGCCCTTTTTCATTCCCCATAAATTTCGCTTGAGAGAAATGCGTGATATTATGCATTACAAAGACTCTGGACGTTCCAACTCCTTTCAAAAAAGTTAAACTGAAAATATATAAAACTATTATTCTACCAGTTATATTATATGGACGCGAAACATGGAGTCTTACTTTAAGGGAGTATTTGAGAATAAAGTTCTTAGGAGAATTTTTGGACCAAAGAGAAATGAACAGACAGGTAAATGGAGTATACTTCATAACAGTGAACTACATGGTCTTTATAGGAAGCCAGATACAATAAGAACAGTTAAGTCTCGTAGACTTCGAGGGCAGGTCATGTGCCATGAATAGGAAATGAAAGACGTGCATGGAAGCTTCTTGTAGGAAAACCAGAGGGAAAACGCCCAGTTGGTAGACCAAGAACGAGGTGGGAGAATAACCTTAACTATGATTTGAGGGAGATTGATTATACAGGGGATGATTGGAAAAAAAATAACTTGCGGTCCCTTTGGTCCTTTCGACAGGACCGGGTTTCATTTTTTACCTTATCTACTACGTACATATATTATTGTTTGTAAATGATAAAATAATTATTGTAGGGGATGAAGATGATATGAGGTACATGATAAATAAATTAATGGAAGAATATACAAAATGAGGACTGAATATAAATTTACAGAAAACAGAATATATGTGTTTGGGATAGGATGCGGATAACCTCATACTCGAAACAAGGAAAAAAATAAAAAAGTAAAATTTTTAAATATCTTGGGTCAATAATCACATGATTATGTACATGTGAAACAGATGTACAAAATAAAATTGCAATAGCAAAAAATGCATCTAAGACATTACATGAAATAATTTGGAGCAAAAATATTACAAAGGAAACTTAAATGAAAATTTGTAGGAGCATAATACAGGACATTTTGTCATATGGTAGTGAAACTTGGTCTTTGACGGAATTACAAAATATCGAAAATAGAACAGATGAATTTGATTATCTTAGAGAAAGCTTTCAAAAAAAACAAGAGAGGATAAAGTAAAAATTAATTCCTTTGGAGAGAAATGAATGTCACATCTGTTGTTAAGAGGATTGAAATTAAAAATCTTAAATGGTGTGGCCATGTACAGAGAATGGAAGATGAAAGATGGCTAAAAATGTATATCAGGTCACCCCTGAAAGAAATATACATGGCAGATCAAGATGGAAATAGAAAACTTATGTCAGAACTATAACGGATGATGTCCACCGCTGTGGTCTCGAAGTAGCGTGCTGCCTTGTCACGCAGCGGGCCCGGGTTCGATCCCCAGTCGGGGCAGTTTTTCTGGGTGAGGTTTTTATCGGTTTTTTCCTCACCTGTAAGACAAATGTCAGGAAAACTTTAAGGCCCAAACGGTCCCCGAAATCATATGGCCATCATCATCATCCTTATCATTACCACCATCATCATCCTTCACCGGTGTGGAAAGCAACGGGAAGCTACCGCACCTACAATTCCCTAGTAAAACTGCAAACACAGCATGAAAATGCTATGATTGTAGTGATGGACCTGCCTTCGGGCAGAATTACTATGGATGGGTAATGGATGATAGGAATTTGGAAGAAGGCGATTGGAATGATATAAATAAATGGAATATGTAGACGGCAAACCGATAAGTGGGGAAAAGCCGAAGAAGAATTTTCATGATCCTCATTTAACACTTAACACTACACATAAAGACTTAAACACACACTTATATTGTACTACTCTAAGTGGTGCATAAATTAGAAAAGAAAAATCTAGATTAACACCAACTAAGCGCCAGTGCAGAGCACGTAAGGTGATGAGGGTGATATCAGAACACACGCACACACTTTTTAATAATAATTTATTTTTAATTCTTCTTAAGTTGGTCTTCCGGGCTGAATGGCCGCGATCCAGTTTTGTTTAAATTCAACGTTTCATCTACTTCTGCGTTAGACATTTTCAGTACACACTGCGTTCTCTCTGTAAACTCACTGAGAAATCCTTCATAGAGAACAGAGTAACACTACACTTATATTGTACTACTCTGAGTGGTGCATAGATTAGAAAAGAAAAATCTTGATTAACACCAGCTAAGCGCCCAGTGCAGAGCACGTAAAGTGATCAGGGTGATATCAGAACACACGCACACACTTTTTAATAATAATTTATTTTTAATTCTTAAGTTGGTCTTCCGGGCTGAATGGCCGTGATCCAGTTTTGTTTAAATTCAACGTTTCATCTACTTCTGCGTTAGACATTTTCAGTACACACTGCGTTCTCTCTGTAAACTCACTGAGAAATCCTTCATAGAGAACAGAGTAACACTACACTTATATTGTACTACTCTGAGTGGTGCATACATTAGAAAAGAAAAATCTTGATTAACACCAGCTAAGCGCCCAGTGCAGAGCACGTAAAGTGATCAGGGTGATATCAGAACACACGCACACACTTTTTAATAATAATTTATTTTTAATTCTTCTTAAGTTGGTCTTCCGGGCTGAATGGCCGTGATCCAGTTTTGTTTAAATTCAACGTTTCATCTACTTCTGCGTTAGACATTTTCAGTACACACTGCGTTCTCTCTGTAAACTCACTGAGAAATCTTTCATAGAGAACAGAGTAACACTACACTTATATTGTACTACTCTAAGTGGTGCATAAATTAGAAAAGAAAAATATTGATTAACACCAGCTAAGCGCCCAGTGCAGAGCACGTAAAGTGATGAGGGTGATATCAGAACACACGCACACACTTTTTAATAATAATTTATTTTTATTCTTCTTAAGTTGGTCTTCCGGGCTGAATGGCTGCTATCCAGTTTTGTTTAAATTCAACGTTTCTTCTACTTCTGCGTTAGACATTTTCAGTACACACTGCGTTCTCTCTGTAAACTCACTGAGAAATCCTTCATAGAGAACAGAGTAACACTACACTTATATTGTACTACTCTAAGTGGTGCATAAATTAGAAAAGAAAAATATTGACTAACACCAGCTAAGCGCCCAGTGCAGAGCACGTAAAGTGATGAGGGTGATATCAGAACACACGCACACACTTTTTAATAATAATTTATTTTTATTCTTCTTAAGTTGGTCTTCCGGGCTGAATGGCTGCTATCCAGTTTTGTTTAAATTCAACGTTTCATCTACTTTTGCGTTAGACATTTTCAGTACACACTGCGTTCTCTCTGTAAACTCACTGAGAAATCCTTCATAGAGAACAGAGTAACACTACACTTATATTGTACCACTCTAAGTGGTGCATAAATTAGAAAAGAAAAATATTGATTAACACCAGCTAAGCGCCCAGTGCAGAGCACGTAAAGTGATGAGGGTGATATCAGAACACACGCACACACTTTTTAATAATAATTTATTTTTATTCTTCTTAAGTTGGTCTTCCGGGCTGAATGGCTGCTATCCAGTTTTGTTTAAATTCAACGTTTCATCTACTTCTGCGTTAGACATTTTCAGTACACACTGCGTTCTCTCTGTAAACTCACTGAGAAATCCTTCATAGAGAACAGAGAAACACTACACTTATATTGTACTACTCTAAGTGGTGCATAAATTAGAAAAGAAAAATATTGACTAACACCAGCTAAGCGCCCAGTACAGAGCACGTAAAGTGATGAGGGTGATATCAGAACACACGTACACACTTTTTAATAATAATTTATTTTTATTCTATTAAGTTGGTCTTCCGGGCTGAATGGCTGCTATCCAGTTTTGTTTAAATTCAACGTTTCATCTACTTCTGCGTTAGACATTTTCAGTACACACTGCGTTCTCTCTGTAAACTCACTGAGAAATCCTTCATAGAGAACAGAGTATCTCCTGAATATGTCCACCACAGCAGTAGATGAAACATCGAATGGACCACGGCCATTCAACCCGGAAGACCAACTTAACAAGAGTCTAGAAATAGGCTGTGAAAGCCTATAATTTACTCTTAGTTTGTCTTATCAAATAATATGTAGGCATACAAATTATATGAACTTATTATTTACATCCATATAATCTCCATTGATTAAACATAATTCTAAAATTTCTACTAAAGTTGTCATGGATTGTTCATACGTTGGTGATAGCTACATTCTTTTCTGTGAATGTTAGAGTGCAGTCAAAATTTGACATTTAATGTCTACTTTTGTGCTATCCAGAAACGAAGCCGGGCAATGCAGTCTGCAATAGAGTTTTTTTTATCAGAATTGTCTACAAAAGTTATGTTCGCGACAAGGGAAGTAAGTAGTAGTTTACATTACTGATAGTTGAGGACGTGTTTGAGCCAGAGCTTTATCCAGGGCTAGCAAATAAGTTTTAGACAAGTAATGTACTTACTTCCCGCATTGCGTATATAATTTAGTTCGCTTCTGTACTAATAATTATGTTTACTTTTCATATTTTATAGTAATATAATGTACGGTTAAAAACTATAAAATAGTTACCTTGTAGGTCCGTCTCCTCAACTTAAATTGCTTTAAAACTATGTAGGCCTTTCGGGACTAGTCCCATAATCAGCAGAATGCATTAGGTCCGTACGTGTTGACCCTTATTGAAGCACTGACTTGGTTGTGAGAATTTTCTACAGAGAGGATTGTTTGGACTGGGTGTGTATCCATTGAGAATCAGGTTGTTGTCGATTTCTCTTAGGATTGCGATTTCCTCCAGTATATCGACAACAACCTGATTCTCAATGAATACACATCCATTCCACACAATCCTCTGAACACAATTCTCACAACCAAGTCAGTGCTTCAACAGGGTCAACAAATACGGACCTAGTGCATTCTGCTGGTGATGGGACTAGTCCCGAAAGGCCTACAGAGTTTTAAAACAACTTAAGTTGAGGAGACGGACCTACAAGGTAACTATTTTATAGTTTTTAACCGTACATTATATTACTGTGAACTAATACCTCAACGGAAAATCACCATGCATTTTGCTAGTATCGTTTATATTTCGTGTGAATTTATATCTTGGTTTGAAGAGTTCAAAAGGGAATGTTGATGAAACAACTGCAATTATTTATTGGTGACTTAATTAGTGGCAGACATTTTAAATAACATTTGCACACTGTATATTAATTACTGATATGATTAATTGTGATATAGAGGAAGCGGCGAATGCTGCGTTTCATTTTCTATTACCAGCAAAGTCGAAAAATATATATGTGGTAGTTCATTGGAAGTTATGAAAGATGAGTTACAGAATGTATAGAAACTTATTTAAATAAATAAAAATACTTATGAAAATTAACCAAATTTTATGGCTGATGTTAGTAAATGTAACAACTGTTCAATCACTATAACTTTGAATTATCAATATGAGAAATAAGTGAGATATAATAAATTGTATTGTATTACTCAATAAAATTTTAAGTAGGTAATATTTTTATATTATTAATTAAGTTAATTACTTGTCTTCCCTAGGGAAGTAAATTGAGCAATTACGTGCCGTTGTTAATGGATACCAAGGCATCTCTGGTAAATTCAACTTACTTCCCTAAAAACAGAATGATAATTAGGTTATTATTACTATAGAGGTGAACAAATACTTTAAATAAATGTGGCCCACAAATTCTCCATTTTCGCCAGGTGTAACTTGTAAATATCAGATATAGGAAAGTTGAATTATTTCTACAATACAACTGTACAAGAGCAAGGAATCGTTCCAGTTCAATATGATGGAACTATACTCCATTATGATAATGACATCACACGAGCGCCACTATGTCGGCAATATTCCTTCTCACGAATGCAACTAAACCAAGGCAAGGGTAACCATGGCAACGAAAGACAAAACAGCATCTGCAAGAAATATTCAAGAGCAACAGCTGTCATATTAATAATAATAATAATAATTATTATTATTATTATTATCATTATTATTATTATTATCATTCTTATCATTATTATTAATTTTAGCCAGAACTTTAAAAAAACGTAAACATAGCTTACAAAACTGAAAGCAAATTAAATATAGTATGGTATGTAGGAAGAAAACAGATTGGACAATAAAGTAGTCTAATAGTCTATAAAGTATTTATGTTAGTTTATTAGAACGCCGGTGTCGTTAAATCGGTTATATTCTTCTATGTCATTATTTATTATGTTGTTTAATTAGTTTTTCAGTTTTGTAAACTATTTTTATATTTTCATTTGTTTTTTTTTCAAAGTTCTAGCTAAAATTATTATTATTATTATTATTATTATGATTATTGATTAGGTATAATCTCCACTACAGTGGATTTCCTTCAACCCAAAGTGATTTGTCGCCAGAGATCCCTGTTTAATAAAAGGTTTTTTTTTTCGAACGTGTGGAGAAAAATAAGGAGGAGGAACTTAGATGTAAACCAACAAGATATTTTCGCCGAATGTACAGGAAAACGATCACTGTTTTTACAAAGAGATCTAAAACATGTTTGGGGAAATAATCTTATATACTTAACCTAGGGTTTCAAGAGAGATCAGGGCTAGCTTGGTTTAGGTTAGGGGCATGGAAATTTCTAAAAATTAGCGACGATTACGATATGTGAATATGTCCAATGTGCGGGAACATTGAAGACGGGATACACATATTAGGAAAATATAACTATTTAGAATATTGGAGGCGTCAGTTATTACCAGAAGGATTTCTAAATTCTAATCGTGAAAGATTGGCATGCTACGAGTTATTCGGTAAATCCAGAAAATTGGATAAACTTGGGTACATTTCTGGACAAAACGCGGAAAATAAGAACAACACTCACTCATGAAAAAATAAATGTTATAAAAATGCAATATCATTAATTTTTAATAAATCTACATAACTTAATTGCTGTATAATGTTATTGTATTATTATGTAATTGTAATATTATTGTGTTTTCTTTTTGTTTTACTTTAAACTATTATCAAACATTACTTTATTGTAACGGACTGTCAACAGTACGTACGGCTTGCTGCCCGTACGATCCATATTTGTAAATAACATTGTATATGTCTTACTTTAGTCTAATAAAGTCCTATTACACTGCACCTATGGAGTACAGGACCTTGAAGTTGGTGGTGGAGTTTGTGAGTCCCAATGATTCTGAGAGCTATGCCGACGGTAGTATACCTGCTTTTAGGGTCTTTCTTGTTGAACAGGTCAAAGGTGAGGGACCAGACAAAAAAGTACTCCAGAAGAGGGATTCAACGACGGAAGGAGTCCTTCCGAACGGCGCAGCTGTCGGATGAAGTTCCTCATGGGTAGATCACACTCAAGAGCTGTAGTAAAGCAACTGATCTAGGGGACGGAAATCTCGAATTAAAAATGACCGGCCCTTATGGTCGGAGGTTGGACGTTAGGCCAGCTCCCTAACTCCGTTAAAACAATTACTGGCTAAAGAATCTCAACATAATATAACCAGACGGATTACTGGACATATACCCAAGCAAGGACAACGGAATATGTTATATAGGATATATTGGAGATGAAAATTGGAAATTGGCCAGTCTGTATCCAGGATAGATCCAGGTGGAGAAAAATTGTTGAGGAGGCCAAAAGTTCAATGAGGTTGTAGTCGCCTACTAAAGAAGAAGAAGAAGTCCTAGTACTACTATAATTAACATGTAAAGATTGCAATACGCTTTATATAGGAAGGAAAAATAAAAGTTTTAATGCAAGATACATAGGCTCTGATATTTGTGTTATATTGGTCCCAGAGCTGGGTGCGCTTTGACCCGATCTGAATTGTGTTACGTTTATTTATGTTAGCTGCTGCGGTGTTAGTGTTAAAAAGGTCTCCCGATTTAACTTTTAATTTTTGTTCCTAGATATTGTGCTTTGTGCTGTAACTGATATTATGTCAGGTCATGGAGATTTCTGTGGTTTTGGGCTCTGTGCATCGTGTTGTCAACCGATGGCTCTTATTAGTGGGTGTGCGTGTGTGTTCTCAGTTTTCTGGCTGTTGTGATGATGGTTTCTCTTATGTCTTCTTCTTCTTCACTTCCTGGTTTAGGCAAGAGTTGCCTGTTCCGTCTTCACTAATAGATCTAAGACCATCTCTTCCGAGGACGTCCGACATCTCTTCTTCCTCTTGGAAAATAATGGACGATTTTATTTGGTAATCTACTTTCTTCCATTCTTTCTACATGTTCTTTCCACTGTATCTTGTTGTTAAATATCTTTTCTTTTATGGAGTAGATCTGCAGTTCTTCACGGATATCCTCGTTTCTTACCTGGTCCATTCTAGTGCAGCCTTTTACTCTTCTTAAAAATTTCATCTCGGCTGCTTGGATTTTACTTTCTTGTTTGGTAGTGGTAATCCAAGATTCACTCCCATACAAAAGGACAGGGACAGCCATTGCCTTATAAAATTTTAATTTTGTTTGTTTATGGGCTTTATTATTCAATGTTCTATTTATTCTACCACAAATAGCTGGAAACTGATGTGTTTTGTGTTCAATATCTTTATCATACCCATAGCTGATGTCACATCCTAAATATTTAAAGTGGGATACTTGTTCAATAATTTCATCTCTAATTACTATTTTTGCACGCAGAGTATTTCGTCCACAAAATGCCATTACTTTTGTTTAACTTATTGAAATTTTAAAATTATAATCGCTACATATTGCATTTAGTTTGTAAGCAGTCAATTGTAACAGATCTTCATCATGGTGTAGTAAGACTAAATCATCGGCGAAAAGTAAGTTATTAATACTTGAGTTATTGTTCAATCTAAGGTCATTGTCCATTATAATTCTCCATTGTTTCATTATGTCGTCGATATATATATATATATATAAAAAGAGTGGGCGATAGACTACACCCTTGTCTAACTCCTTGATTTATTAAAATTTCTTCTGACCTTTTTCCATCAGTTTTTATCACAACTTTAGTTTTCTCTTACGTTTGTGAGTTAAAGTTATATTGTATAAGTGTATGTAGTTAGCTTTCAAGATACAAGGAACACCTTAAAGATTTCATGTACACGGGTGGAAAATCAAGCTTTACCGAACACATCATTAACGCTGGTCACAGAATGGACACAATATAATATACCCTCACGATAGTTCATAAAGAAAAATTTCCAGCTAAGATAAATTTATTAGAAGACCTTGAAATTATAAAATAAATCAACATCTTACTACTAAATGAGAACACACCCCAATCGTACAACCCATTATATGAGATCGTTAAAAACCATTCAGTTGCTACCAACGACACTTGCAGACCATCAACGTCTACATTGTAAACAACAACAGCCAGTACCACATACTCATCCTGCTGAAGATGTGTTTTATAAAAAAATTAAAATTAATATCTGACAGATTACACCCATATAATCACGTAACGCCCTGCACCGTAATCGTATTCATAGATAAAAACCCTTCAGTCGATCCTGTATTTTACAAGCTTTGTCATGGATTTTTTAAAAATAAAATAATAAAATAATAGGTGAAAAACGAAAGAACTTACCCGCTCAAGGCCGGAATTATCCGCGTTCCAGGCGATAACCGGGATTCCCAAGTAGCCCGCAAGCTGCAAGAAATATTGCGCAGACGCCGTACTCCTTCCATATTTCTCATAGTTCATCAGGTACAATATGGCGGAGACGTTCACAGAGAGAAACTCCTTGCAGAGTGAGTTAAGAATGGCTGCAACAAGAGAAAAATGCACGCTTTATTTATTTATTTATTTACTTACTTATTTTTATTTTGCCTGATGGAGTTGAGACCGTAAGGTCTTCTCTTCCACTTCACCAGGGTTAAATTATACATATAATAACAATTATGAATTATCTGTAACTTCAATACTAACAAAATTCATATCAAATTCCGTTGAAGTAAATAGTCATAAGATAAAAGTTGAAAAATAAAATTTACCTGTCGGCAGGTGCCGCGTCCTCAACTTTGTTAAAATCATGAATATAAAATATTAACTGTAGGCATTTCGTAAGTTAACTTCCATCATCAGCAGGATGAATATGCGCTACTAGTAGTTAAGACCGGCAATATCTACAGCGTCTTAATTACTAGTAGCGCATACTCATCCTGCTGATGATGGAAGTTAACTTCCGAAAGACCAACAATTAATATTTTATAAACATCGTTTTAACAAGGTTGAGGACGACAGCAACTACCGACAGGTGCACTCTAATTTTTAACTTTTATCTTATATATATAACTTGATTAATAATGCATAATATGAATATTTAAAAACGATCATATTTGTAGCTGTTGTGGGACGTTGTTTTTTAAATATTTAACAATAACTACAATGGAACAAAATGTTTCTTAAAAAGTAATAATATACATGGGCTACTTTCAAGGCTCGGTAAATAAAATATAAAATACAGTAAGAATTTCAAGAAGAGAAACAATTAGGAACTCGGTCATAAGGGAGAAAATGAAGATTGAAGACACTATTTTAGACTATATTAAAACTCAGCAATTAAGATGGTATGGACGTGTCCAGCGAATCCCTAACCAGCATCATGAGGACTTCAGTTAGCTGAAAAAAGTAGCTGTTTCACGTTCATAAAATCAAACACTATAGCTGGCTGACCATATATCCTTCTTTACAGGATGGATGATAGGGTGCCTCTGTAGATGGCACATGGGGATGTGAGGTCAGTAGCCTGCTGGTAGGTCATGACCTTCTAGAACTGTCGCGCCTTATAATTATATATATATGTATATATGTCCACCGCTGTGGTCTTGAGGTAGCATGCTGCATTGTCACGCAGCAGGCCCGGGTTCGATTCCCGGTCGGGGCAGGCTCCTGGGTGAGGTTTTTTCGGAGTTTTTCCTCACCTGAAAGACAAATGTCAGGATGCTTAGGGCCCAAAGGTCCCCGAAAATCATCCGGCCATCATCATTATCTTTATCATTATCATCATCATCATCATCATCTTCACCGGTGTGGCAAGCAACGGGAAGCTACCACACCTATAAATCCCTGGTAAAGCTGCAAAGCATAGCATGAAAATGCTATGATTGCAGTGAATGGCCTGCCATCGGGCAGAATTACTATTTTTTTTTCTGGAAACAATTGCCATATTGAAATTTCTTTGATCAATAACATACATTTATTTCTTGACCGCTAATTTTTCCCTTTCCTAACTTCTTTATTTCACGGTAAGATTTATGTGTTCTCTCTCCCTTTAGATCTTTTATAAAGGATCGCAATACAACAACCTCGAATAATGTGAGCTCAGAAATCTCTCCGATAAAGCTGCAAGATAGGTATAACAAGTAATACACAGTTCTCAGATTATGGTGAAACTATATTTACGACGGAATTCAGGCTCAAACTTTTGTTTCTTAGTTGAGAAAAAACCTAAAAATCATATCTTCTAGGGATCTTGTCCCAATCAACATTCAATCAAGGAGCAATTAATAATAATAATAATAATAATAATAATAATAATAATAATAATAATAATAATCTAACAATAATAAGTAATAAAAACAATAAACAAAATAATAGTAATGACCGTAATAACAATAATAATAATTTTTACATGTTGGTCCTAGAAATTTTTTTATATATTTGAATGAAATTCTGGTGTTCGTGAGCCATCTCATCCTTGAACTAATTAATTATGTCCTATCATGTGGTTGAGATACTATATTATGGCTATAGGACCCCTAGGTTAGGCATTTTGTTAAACAACTTTTCAAGGGCGAAACCATGTGTCGGGATAAATTTGCAGAGGCTATGTTTCTTGTCTTGTTTTATAACTCTTCCTTACGTGTGGTTTATATTAGACATATTTGCATCCCAGATTGATTGCTGACTCTTTTAGCGGAATTATTTCTAAGGTAAATTGTTTTATTTTATATATAATGCATTTCCGCTAAGGTACGCTTGACTCTATTAATTACACATAGGTGTTGGAAATGTCCATCCTCTTTCGTAATGCAAATTTATGCTTCTCGTGAAATCATCTAATGATTCTATCAGATTACTAAATAAGTACAGTTCAAGTTAAAACAATTTTTTATCATCTACATGTGTGGAGAATAATTCCATTTTTTGTGTGTATTTTTAAACACCCTGTACTACATGTAATTAACTACATATGTTATGTACAGTAAACAACACTTGGTTGTATGGTGCCAGAGGTAATTGTTTGAAAATATTATATTAATGCATAATAACAATGTTTTGTTTTTTCCGGAACAAATAAATTACGGTACCGTACTTCATTATCCGCTAGGAGCGCTTTGATTCAGCTTTGTACTGACGGTAAAAGCACCCCACTCTTGTTAACAAAAGGGCGTTCATCCTTTCGTTTTAAAGCTTGTGAATTCTGTAACAAAATTGAGTAAGTGCCAAAATTGTATTTACAAAACGAGTTACGGACTGAAGTTTTAATTAAAATAGGTGAAAACCGACTCTCTTATTTTACAGTGCAATTATATTTTGAAATGTTTAAACACCTTTGGTCGTATCGCATCTAGTAACTTTTTGTAAATCCAGTAGAAACTAGACCTATATGAATTATTATGCATACGCTATGTATTTGAACAAACGCAATTCATAGCAAATTATGAAATTGAAAGCTGGTACTAGCGGTAGCATTTGAAACTCGCATTCGAAAGGTCCCGAGATCAAATACCGACGCCGACGAAACTAGCATAGATTCTTTCCCCTACTTTCCTCAATCGTCAAGGAAACTTAATTCCAGGACTCATTGCCATATTAACAATTTCATAGTGCCAAATATATATATATATATATATATATACATCCATAGTAATTCTGCCCAAAGACAGGTCTTTCACTGCAATCTTAGCATTTTCATGCCTGCTTTGCAGCTTTACTAGGAAATTATAAGTGCATAAACAAATAAATAAGTAATTTAACAGACGCTATATAACTAAGTCCACTGCTGTGGTCTCGACGTAGCGTGTTGCCTTGTCACGCAGCGGGCCCGTGTTCGATTCCCGGTCGGGACAGGCTCCTTTTTCGGAGTTTTTCCTCACCTGTTAGACATATGTCAGGAAGCGTAGGGCCCAAAGATCTCCGAAAATCATCCGGCCATCATCATCATCATCATTATCATTATCATCCTTCACCGGTGTGGAAAGCAACTGGAAGCTACCACACCTATAATTACCTAGTAAAGCTGCAAAGCATAACACGAAAATGCTATGATTGCAGTGAAATACCTGCCCTCGTGAAGAATTACTATGGATGGATGGATATAATATAAGTAGTATTACCAATCTGCCAACCGTACGAGCAGATATAATTCACAAGTTGCGAAAAATAAGACAAAATTGCATCATTGAAAAATCAAAAACATTGATTCCAATCACAAACTGCACAATACTGCCAACGTAAAATATACTTTAAATAACAAGAGTAAACTTAGAATAGTGTTATCCGTTAATGTGGAGTTGCTCCCTACATGACTCACATGATATTTTTGCTCATCTATCTTGTACGTGGCACTTGTACATGGGACACAATGGCTTAGTCATTCATTCATTCATCCATCCATTCATTCATTAATATGATCTTAGCTTTAAAAAGCGTCTGTAAATAAAAAAAACATTTATAAAGATAACTAACTCACTGGCACTATCGAACCCGTAGGTTCATGTGACAATTTATGTCAATTTTAATTTTAGATATGCAATTGTCATATAAATTTTGTATAGCTTTAATTATTATAGTCTTAGTAAAAATATAATAATAATAATAATAATAATAATAATAATAATAATAATAATAATAATAATAATAATAATAACAATAATAATAATAATAATAATAATAATAATAGATAGATCATCGGTTGATTAATGTCATTGACATCGTCCGATTCCTAACAGCCTATTTTGTCGGTTCATCCAATCTCCTCGTTGTAGATGTTTCTCCTTGATGTATAAATATATTCCCTGACTCCAGGTCTTCCTCTGCCTCGTCTTCCCTCAGGTTTCCATTTCAAAATAAATAATAATAATAATAATAATAATAATAATAATAATAATAAAATAATAATAATAATAATAATAAATGTGGGATGAAAGATTACCAAAAAATGGAATGGATATAATCAGGAACAAGAAGGAAAGGACGACTAAATCTCACGTAGATCCAAGGGATTAGAGAAACTGAAGGACTGGGAAATAGAGGAAGAAATGTGTTATAATAGAGACGAATGGAGGAACATTATAAAGCGAAATTGAAGACAATTCATTGGGCACCGGAAAAATGTATCAACATTGTTAAAACGGGAAATATATAATAATAATAATAATAATAATAATAATAATAATAAATTTTATTTTGCTTTATTTTAACGAACTGCATAAATATGCTGAACGATTATGACGAAATTAAAGTAAATGCACAAATTATAACTATCAATTATTTGGAGGTAAATATATATAAATGAGTGTATATATTATAGATCACATATGTACGGTTATCTTCAAACCGGAATGACTACTTGATACTTCATTTTTATGTTGCAATTTGTTTTAATTTCAAGGTATGAGACTGGCAGCGACGCTTGCTATTAAACTCGGAACCTGCCAAAAGTGAGTTTTGTACTTTCTGAGAATACAGTAGATATCTTCATTACTCATTCCCTCGTCATTTAGTAAAGAGTGATGTTAAATCTAATATATAAAAATGTCTGTTTGTTGGTTCGTTTGTTCATACTTTATGCGCGGCCATACCGTTGATCCGATTGTGATGGGGCTTCCTGCAAAATGTTCAGAAGATTCCCGGGATAAACATAGGCTATAATAGAATTGTGATACTCAACTCCTACACCCTTAAAAATCGCCCTTTGTAGTGCAAAACTTGAATAAAGTAGCTCTTTGGACGCTTAAATGGCTTACGCTGCCTAAACCATAACAAATACACAACATTAATGTACACATAATTGAATATCTCAAAACGCTCTACAAAAAAGTCCGCGACAACATATGTTTATCTCTTACAGATAACTCACAATAACCGTTTTTGTCTTTCATTGATGCCAAGACGATTGAGGCAAGTACGAAGATTCCTGTGCAAGCATAGCAGCACATGGCGGGTATTCTTTTACGGATAACTCACAATAACGAATTTTATGCCAAGAAGATCGAGATAAGTAGATTCCCGGACAACACAGGGTAATCAGCACGGTAAATCTTAAAATAATTACGATATACATTTATAATTATTTTTCATTTTACTTATTCAACTAATCATAAGAAGTACATTAAGTTTTGTCTTTCAGCTCATTTATGCCAAGAAGATAGGGATGAGTAGATTTCCGAACAACGCAAGGTAATCAGCAAGGGAGATCTAAAATTAATTACGATATAAATTTCCTCTTTCTTACTTAACTAAACATAAAACACATTAATTTTCGATTTTCAGTGCATTTATGGGATTCTTTATAGCAAGGTCTCTGGGGTTTTGCCGGAACATAAGAAAATCGGGATATGTAGATTACCGGACAACGCCGGGTGATCAGCATGGGGTATCTAAAAATATAAATTTATAATTATTTTCATTTTACTTATTCAACTAAACATAAAATCACATTAATTTTCATTTACTTAGACGTAGCAGTGCACGCCGGGTATTAGCTAATATTTTATAAAAAGTTTTGAATATAAGATAATGTATGTATTTGGTTCATTTCATTATTTTTATAAGCTATTAGAAGGAAGTGACGAGATGGTTGGTTAAATGTTCCGGCAAAACCCCAGAGAACTTGCTATAAAGAATCCCATTTCCTGTAACGTCGTAGACTTATCAAATTTTAACGAATTCTCCTTTGGGTCGACACTTTGTACATACAGAAATACTCAAGCTATACCTCACATAATCTTTAAATGATTCTACAGAAAATTGGTTCGCTAGTAATAACGAAAATATATTTTCAAGAAAACATTGCTTGAAAAATGTTTTATCATCACCATCATCAGCATCAAGGATTAGACTTTGTTCAGATCTCATGCTAGAACATTCCTTTAACAATACATTCCTAAAGAACTTTACGGCCTACATAAAATATTTCAAGCCCTTTCTTCATGGATTGATCTAATGTTCTTTTACCATAAACTAACTAACTCACTGGCACTATCGAATCCGTAGGTTCATGGTCACGCGAACGTAAGCTCGCCATAAATCATTATCCTGAGCTAATTTTTACCAATCATCCTCTGCATAATCTACTTACCTGAAATCAAGGTTAATGTTATTCTCCCACCTCATTTTTGGTCTACCAACTGGGCGTTTTCCCTCTAGTTTTCCTACAAAAAGCATCAATGCTCTTCTTTCATTCGTGCCGCATGTCCTGCCTATCGCAGTCTACGAGACTTATCTGTTCTTATTATATCTAATATTCATGTAACGATCATGTAGCTAACTATTATGTAGTCTTCTCCCTTCACCTGTCTGTTCATCTCTCTTTGGTCCAAAATTTTTCCTAAGAACTTTATTCGCAAATACTCATAAACTTTTCTCCTCACTAAAAACAAGAGTCCATGTTTCACATCCATATAATTTCAGCGAGCGAATTACTGTTTTATATATTTTCAGTTTAACGATTTTTGATAATTATTGATAATAAAATTTTAGAGCAGGCGAACAGTATTAAATATCTGGGCTTCAATTTATCATATGTTAAAATTGAAGATATTAATGACAAAATAAATAAATTTAATCTAATGTGTGGCACTATTAAAAGAACCCATAAAAACACAAGAAAGGAAACAAAACTTAAATTTTATAAAGTATTGTTCCTGTATTGATGTATAGATCAGAATGTTGGACGATCACTAAAAGACAAGAACAAAGATTGGAAGCAGCTGAGATGCGATTTTTAAGAAATATAGCGGGATGTACTCTGCTGGATAAGAAAAGAAATGAAGATATAAGAAAGGAACTAAATATTTTCAAACTTACATACCGAATAATTAAATATAGGAAAAACTGGAAAGGACGTATTGATAGAATGCCAGAAGTAAGATTTCCAAAATTGTTGCTAAATTATAAACCGCACGGAAGAAGAAATGTTGGACAGCCACACAGAAGATGGTCTGAACAATTGTAGCAATTCTAGCTCTCATGAAACCGTAACGAGCCAACTGGCTTAATCCCTGGATGATCATGATGTTTTTTGAGAGAATTTGAGATGTCAAGAATCCTTGTAATGCATAACAGCACGCATTTCCAGAATTGAACCTATGTTTAATTTCTTTGTGCATCTCATTGCTATTTGTGATTATTGTTCCTAGGTATTTGGAGTGTGTCAGTCGGGCTGCATGCTTGTAAGGTGAAACATGCGTTGTGCTGCAATACTATATTCTCCTGTTATGAAGTAAAATTAAGCACTTAGTTAAGTTACGAGTGGTCTTTGTCCATTGTTATAATTATGTTTCGATCTGTGTTCACAGTTCAGCATAGGACATTTATGTAGTATAATTATGTGAAAACATTCTTCCAGAGACGTCGTCAGACCATTCAGGAACAAAATGTTCAAATGTAAATCCTCCAAAAAGAGAGACCGTTCGACGACTTGTAAACAAATTTAGACAAACGGGTTTTATGCTCGATAATAAATCCAGGGTAACAAAACGTGCGCTAACTGCGGATAAATTAAACGAAATAGTAGAAAGATTAGAACACGCTCCAACAAAATCTCTAAGGCGGCTTGACCGAGAAACCAGTATTTCGAGGAGCACAACATGGCGAGGTATGAAACCGTTACATAACCATTCAGAATAACATTAGTATGTTACATGAACTTCGGCCACGGAATCCTGAGATACAGGTACATTTTTGTAATTGAATGTCGCACAACATTAATAATAGTAATAGTAGCCCTAATACAGGTAATCAATTTTAATCGGAAATCTTTTTACAGCGCTGCAGCGGCTCTCACTTTTTCCGCTCTTGTGCTTGCACCGGCGGGGAGCGTGTTCCGTTACTACCGGCAAATAAAGACAGTTAGAAGCTACAAAATACAAATAACTCAACTAATTTATATTATTATAAATAATAGGCCTACACATAGAGGCTTATTACTCACCATTTATTTGAGATACTATTGAAAATGATCCATGGCCGCAGTAAGACATGCCTCACATCGTTTAAATAAATTATCTGCCACTTTCTGTAATTCCGCTTCGGTAATAGACTGCATTGCATGTGTTATTTCGAAATTCTTCTGAGGTATGATGATTATTTCTGTAAACTTTTCCCTTTAGGGAAAACACATACTTCATTTTCGATTACTTTATTATATAACACACGACAACAAGCAACATGCAACCCATTACAACACACTGAAGCAACTAACAATTGGGATGTTGTGTACAAATTGTCTCCCACACTGCGATCGTACTGCTCACAGTAAGCGGCGGCAGAAAGATGCGAGGTTTCCTCTTAAAATGGATTCCCTGTATAATAATAAAATACTCTCAAGTCGATCCAATTCATGGTCGGGTCGAGAGATGAGATGAGATGAAGCGCCTTATATAAAGGTCTGTGAATAACAAGGGTGGCGGCCGAACACGCCTGACGCACCATTACTGGGACAGACGAATGAAATGAAACGAATATGCAGAAGTGGTGGAATGAACTTGTGTCATGGGAAAACAGGCGAAAACCCCGAGAAAACTGCCCAAGCTCCGTTTCGTCTACCACGAAACCCACATGGAATGATCGATGTCGGGGCCCCAGAGGTGAGAGGCGAGCGTGTAACCGCTTGCGCCACGGAGACCGTCTTAATATAATAATAATAATAATAATAATAATAATAATAATAATAATAATAATAATAATAATAATAATAATAATAATAATGTCAACAATAATAATTTCCCTTCCCTGGAGTTAGGCTGCTTGTTGACACACTTTAGGCTCAATCCATGAAATAATATTGATCCGTGCTTGATAATGAGCCAAGAGAGGTTATTGAAGTGTTCAAAAATATGGTCATAACGGCGGATATTGAAACTGAATCGAACGCAAGCATTATGAACACGCTGCAGTCCCTGCGACAAGTCATAGTTTAGATCATTATATATAACGTCACAATAATCGAAGTGTGGCAACACAAGATTGTGTAATATGTTATATAAAATAACCTTAATTTATTAATTTTAATCATAATATAAATGTGTGTTTATAATGATGTGCTAGTTATGAAAATCCATCATGTATTTAATATCAATGTTTTATGTGATTTTCAGAAACATTCACTCTATTTAATGTTCGTAATAGGGATTGCAAAAGATACTGAAGTGCATTCTGTATAACCTCTCCTATCTAATTCCAACCCCACCTGCTCGTGGTGCAACCTGCCTGAAACAAACGGGGCTCTGGGGAAGGTATAACCATTCCATCAAGAAAAAGAGTAACTGCTGTAGGTGGCAACCCTACCACTGGACTTGCTCACTTCAGGCCAGTAACCTGTTGTGAGGACTTACCTTACTGAAAAGCCTAAAAAAATGTAAAAGGACTGCTCTAAATGATGATGACCTAATTACCACGTCAAATCTTAAATTACCAGCCACCAGGCAAGAGTTCATTGGGCAGACCCTTCAAACGTTTGGTTGAGACCGTTACAGACCGCTACGTCAATCACATGAAAGAAAGAAGAAGGAGAAGAAGAAGAAGAAGAAGCAGTATCTTCATGAGATGAATATAATTATAAATATAAATAACACTGGTCAACATGATTTTTGTCTCATGAGTACCAATAGTTGTACTTATGCAGTTTTTCATCGTGTTTTCAAATATGTATTCGGAATTCCTCCATCATCCACAGTTTTTCTATTTTAATTTCGATGTATTTAAATAATTATTTCTTTAATAAACGAATTTTCGTCCATTATTCCATTGTAAAATAAAATCAATGAGCTAATTCAAATGCTTTCAGCTATGGAAAAAGAGATATCAAGGCAAATCGAATCCTAATATGCTGGCCGTTTATTATTGGACTATCGTGTTTTCAAATATGCATTCGGAATTGCTCCATCATCCACAGTTTTTTCTATTTAATTTCGATTAATGTATTTAAATAATTATTTCTTTAATAAACGAATTTTCGTCCATTTGTCCATTGTAAAATAAAATCAATGAGCTAATTTAAATGCTTTCAGCTATGGAAAAGAGATATTTAGGTAAATCGAATCCTAATATGCTGGCCGTTTATTGTTGGACTATCGAGAGGGATGCTCCACAGGCGAAATATAGCAGAAAATCGTCAATTCTTACTATCTAGGTGAGTCCGAATGTTCGAATAGTGTGTAGTTACGAATGTAGAAAATATTAAAGTGTTTGAAATAAAAAAAAATCCTGTCTCTCGAAAACCTTGCGTGTTGGAGAAAACCCGATATCATATTTGAATTTAGGAGAAAAATACCATCGGAATCACATATTTTTCTTTCTGGGACAAAAAGAGTTTATTTTTGTGTTGCTCAGTGTAAATTGTATTTATGACATTCGTCTGACGAGGGCACCGTTTATTGAAACAGCTGTTACGAATATTGAATAAAATAGATATTTATGAAAATCATATAAACCAGAATGTGCCTTGTTTGAAGAAAACCAGGATTTGAACCTGGAATCTGCCGAATAGAAATCTGAAATATTACAGTCTTGAGCCTATTCGGTGTAACAATTTCGTTTTTTTTAACAATTTAAAAGTGACACATTTTTACTTGTTCCCACAAGTCAGTTCATAGAAAATAATAAAAATGTGAAGGGAAAAAGCTACGACATTTTAAATAAAACTAAATTAATCAAGATGTAACAAAATGAGATATGATCGCAAAGGAAATAATACAGACTGTTGACAAATTTGGCCGGGGGTAACGGGGTGCACAGACCAGGGTATTACTGGCGACGTTCCAGCACTGGAGCATTGATTTCACCTGCTGGAGACTCCGTGTTACCATGGTAACACAAGCACTCACAATATTATGCATAAACAATACATTTTTAATATATTTATGTATAACAATGTGCCATAAATTCTCACGATACGTACAAATGTCACATATAATAATTTATTAGTTAGTTGCACATAATATTTTTTACCAGTATTGTACATAATTTAAATTTGATAGCCCAGAAATATTCAATGAAAATATCTACCAATAAAACTAAAATAATGGCCTTTTGTGAAAAATCCCCAATACCAAGCAAAATTTGTTTAAATAACAAAATTTTAGAGAGGGTTAATGAGTTTACTTATTTGGGATACAAACTCTCTTTCGTTGAAAATTTGGATTTATCAGAGAAAATTGTGAAATTCAACAAATCAATGGGAATCATTAATAGAGCTTTAAAACCTTCATTAGTTCAAAAATCAACTCGTACTCGTCTTTATCAAATAATGGCTCGACCAGTCCTATGTTATGGGAGTGAAGCGTGGACTATAAGGACGAGAGATGAAAGCAGACTAACAGTTTGTGAGATGAGATTTATGCGCCGAACAGCTGGCTACACCAAATGGGATCGAAAGAAAAATGTATAAATCCTTCAAGAACTTAATGTGTCACCAATACTGGACTACATCTCCAGATATCAGCTAAACTGGAAGGAACATGTCTCAAGAATGGCTAGATCCAGGATCCCCAAGGCAATAATGAACTACTGTCCAAATGGGAAACGGTCACTTGGTCGACCTATGAAAAGATGGCACGAAAACCGCTTTCTCAGGCCGTAACAGTTCTTCAAGGACTAATACCTGGTAGGATGATGATGATGATTTATTAGTTAGTTGCACGTAATATGTTTACCAGTATTGCTCTTTAAGAGTATAAATAAGAAAATTATTTTATTTTGACGAAAAAATTTATAAATAGTAATATAAAAAGTGTTTTTATATTTCATTAGCTAATACTCGGCGTGCGCTGCTACACATACATAAATTATCATGTGTTTTTGCATTTAGTTGAATAACTAAGAGGAAAAATAAATATAAATTTATATCGTTATTATTTTAGATACCCGTGCCGATTACCCGGCGTTGCCCGGGAATTTACACATCCCGATGTACTTGGCATAAATGAGCTGAAAGACAAAATTCGTTATTTTGAGTTATCCATAAAAGAATACCCGCTGTGCGCTGCTATGCTTGCCAGGGAATCTACTTATCCCGATCTTCTTTTTGGAATAAATGAAAGACAAAATGGTTACTGAGAGTTATCCTTAAAAGATAAACATATGCTGTCGCGGATTTTTCTGTAGGGTTTTTTGAGATATTCAATTCTATGTACAATAATGTTGTGTATTTGTTTTGTTTTACGCAGCGTAAGCCATTTAATTTGACAAAAAACTACATTTTTCACGTTTTTTCACTATACAAGGTGATTTTTAAGGGTGAAGGGCTTGAAACTCTCTTATAACCTATAACCTTCCCGGCAAAATCCTAAAATTTTGCAAAAAGCCCCATGACAATCGGATGAATAGTACGGCAGCAAATGCTCGCCCGGGAATCTACTTATCCCGATCTCCTTGGCATCAATGAAAGACAAAAATGGCTATTGTATGTTATCTGTAAAAGATAAACATATGATGTCGGGGACTGTTTCGTAGATTTTTTGAGATATTCAATTCTGTGTACATTAATTTTGTGTATTTGTTATGGTTTAGGCAGCATAAGCCATTTAAAGGTAAAAAAGGGACTTTTCACGTTTTTCACTACAAAGGGTGTTTTTCAAGGGTGTATGATTTGAGTATCTCAATTCTCGTATAGCCTATGTTCATTCCGGGAATCTCCTGAACATTTTGCAAAAAACCCCATCAGAAGCGGATCAACGGTATGGCCGTGCATAAAGTACAAACAAACAAACATTTTTATATATTAGATATTTTATCTCATTTGTCACAAAAAATGTTACTTTTTTTTTACTAATTAATCATACTTTCAACATTATCACATTAACCATAACACAAATTCACTGGTATACACACAAATACCATACAAGATAAGGTACTATTTCCCAACATATTCGAGCTATTTTAAACAAAAAAAACTATTTTTTCACATCAAGACTATACAACTTATACGATATGTAGATATTGGAGGGCTGTTAAATAAAACACGTTCTTGTTACCTGAGTATTTTGTGATATGGAATCAAAGGTTGTTACATCCATAGCCGAGTGGTTAAGGCAAGAAGCCTTGGCACTTGCGCTGGTTCGGGTGTCCATGGGGGAAGACATTTTTCGCAAGGAATTTCGGTCAGTATGTGACCAGTTCCCACCCAGTAATTTGGGTAACTATAATAAGTAGCGGATCCAGTTTGAGAAAAAACAAGTATAGTGGCTGGAGGATTCGACACGCTGACCACATGTCACATCTACACTGGCTGGATGATATCTACCTCTGCGATTAACACATGTGGATGTGAAGCCAGCAGCCGCCTGTTGGGACAAGGGCCTTCTAGGGCTGTCGCGCCGTGGAGTTTGTTAGGGAATCAACGTTTAGGATGTACAAAATATGGACTTGTTCAAACCAAAGATAGCTGTTCAGATTGCGGAAGAAATAACTCATCATATAGAACATTTCGAGGAGATGGTGTTGATTCGTATTCGCAGCCTTAAACTTGTACATGAAATGGATGCAACTAAGGATACTTTGTGGAATTACTGAGGGAGAAAAACTTATACCCCTATCACTGACTGATATAGCTTTGAAGCAAGAGTTTAATTCTGTCAATAGTTTATCCAGAGCTGTGCTGGAGTACCAACTACTATGCAACATACCACTAGGACATTAGATAAGTAATGGCAACACTGTTGAAAATCAGTGATCCTAGTGGTGACCATTTGTTACGCGAGGGGTCAGTTAAGCCCCGCCGTATTGATAGCGTGAAGACCACTATTGTTTAGGTGGTCTTTGACCCGAGCGGTTGGCCTTGGTTTTGGAGGAAGAGTTCTACATTTAAACATGTTAAAAACACAGTAAACGAAAAAATAACCTTATTTATTAAAATAAAACCAAACAATAAAGAAATATTAGATCAACAACATATAAAACAAGTTATTTAAATCAGCTGAAATCGCCACATTGTCTAACGTCAAAATATCCAAAATATTAAAGTGTTAAAATTCAGAGAGAGAGAAAACAATCATTTTAAAATATTCAACTTTGTTCGTTATTCTAAGTTACTTGGACCATTTGGTCCCTTATTTAATTCTAAGTCTGAAAATGACCAAAGAATGATAAAAAGATACATATTACCAATGTAGCTGCCACCCCTGCTGGGGGGACCACAATCGGTCCCGCTGCTGTTCTCCTTTTTTCCACTCAAAATCCCGGCTTTTATATGATTATCTTTACCTTTCACCATCCCCTAAAGCTAATGGAAACCCTATTTTCTTGCCCCATCTGTAGTAATATTCCTAGTATGTCATGGCCATGTTATATAAGGTGTTTTTAACTTCTTATCCTAATGTGTTTGGGTTATATAAGTTTTCGTAAGAATGTCCTATTTGGTTGAAACTAATAAGTTGTTTTTGATATTATATAAGATTTCGTAAGTGTGTCTTCATTGTTTGACAAATATATTGATGTGAAATAGTCATTTTATAATAATTTTTTCCCTAGTTTTTTATCTATAAAGCACTTATGTATATTTGGATTGAGACTTCAATCCGCATTTAAAGGGTGAATATTTATGCCCTATTTTTTGGTATAATACACATGTATATGTGTCTATCCTTCATCGGCTTTTTATAGTATTTTATTATTATTGCAGTTAGGCCCTAGTGTTGGCATAACACCATTGTATTCTTATTGCATGTAGTTGAGCAGTCTTTGATGTATAAATCTGTAATATTGAAAGTCTTGAAATAGTAATATTTTGTGAATACATTCACCGTTTCTCAAGTAACTAATGCCTCCTTAATAACATGTTCAATAGTATTTGTTCAGAAGGTGGAATTGGGAAGTACTTGAATATCCACGAAATTCACCAGACAGCAGCCCTTGTGACTATAACTTATTCTCAAAGATCAAAGAACCTCTACGAAGCATTCGATTTCAATCAAGAGTTGAGATATCCAGAAAGCTGTACATCGATCATATGAGAGAGAGAGATATCCAAAATGATGCTGCAGATGGAGTACGCCGTCACCATGATTTGGTAACGTAGGCCTATGGTTGGCTTGGCAGGAGACCACAAAAGGAGTTCGTAATACCAAAAGTAATCTAAATAATATTTTATGATGTTATAACAGTGTTGCCATTTCTTATTGAATGCCCTAGTATATTATGTAATGTTCATGGATGAGAATAATCCTTGTAAGTTCAAGAGGTAGTAGCGCCTGAAATATGCACTTTTAGCACATACTCAGAGTTTACATCTCTTTAATTTTCATGTCAAACGACGGAGTTGCAATTTTAACTTCTTATAAAGTGGTAATTATCTGCATAACCCTGATGAAAAGAACAGGGATTTATTAAGGAGTAAAATTTACAATGTCCACCTACATCAGAGGACATGTTAGGGTGAGAAAATAGGCTAGTTAGTACACAAGATTAGTTTAGCGTTCATTTCTTTGTTAGCGGGGTTATGCGATGCGTTGACTACACTGAGTAATGACTAACACACATTGTACATTGCAAATATACCGATTTTAAGCTAACCTTCTCATTTTATTTTAAGGAATTTTACATTTTTTGGGGGGGGGAGGAAATTCGCACATATATTTCTCATATGTAACGCGAGTGATTTCCAATTTATCTAGAAGATTTGGAAATCAAGAGTGCCATTTGTTAGGACTATTTAACGAATAAAATTAAGCTGTTTACTCACAAATCATTATTAAAATATAGTTACTTTAAAACATTTATATTTTTAATGTAAACGGCGATGTTTGAAAACAAATGAGAAATGTTATTTATTACCAAAGGATAGCAATACTGTAAGAAAGCACCCTAGTGGAGAAGAAATTAAACACATCAAACTGTATATTAATTACTTTTTGATATCCTATGATGTAAATATGTCAATCATATTTTTCTGGAACGTTATTACCTGGGAAAAAATACGTTCAAGAAAGTGCTAACAGTGGTTTTTTTGTGGTATAATCGATAACTACAAATGTTTTTATATTATCTCCCGCAACCACAATTAGGTTACATTCGTGCCTATATATATATATATATATATATATATATATATTATATTTGTGTGTGTATATATGTGTATATATGTGTATATGTATGGTAATTGGCGGGTCGACTCAGCAGCCCCGGCTACTGATAAATTCGAGTACCATCCTGTCGTCTCCTTGACACCATGCTTAAATGGAGAGGACTGTGGAGGCTTGAAGTCGACGGACTGGCTCCCAAACAAGAACATTTCTACCCTGCTGGTACTTCGGGTCTATACCTGTCTACTGGCAGCAGTAAACGGGAATTTTCCAAATCCGAGCCTCTCGCATTAATTTGCGAGAATACCAGGTTCGGTACAAGGGTTAGGCTGAATTCAGTTTCAGCCTACAACAAGTACCAGCTACTGCTACAGCAACACAACATCCCCTACAAGAAGGAAGACAAACGTCGAGCTACTACCACCACTACGCGCAGAGTAGTCATCAAAGGAATAGACCACATCATTGAACCATCCTACATTCAGAGAGACTTGAAGGAAAATGGCTTCGAGGCCTTGAAGGTTGTCAACATGACATCCGGAAAGACCAAGAGGCCATTGCCCATGTTTGTGGTCACTCTGAGGGATGATCCAATGATCGCTTGTCTGCTACAACTTCGTAGGCTCCTTCACTATAAAGTGAAAATCGAGCCATATAAACGTCTGCAAAAAAAGGTAGCGCAGGTCACTCCTGCTACCAGAAATAAGGCAGCCTTGGTGGAGCGTGCCCCTACTGCCTTACCCAATAATTCAGACCAGTTAGAGCCAGCTGCTCTACAGCCTGAAATCGTCCAGAACACCAATCGTAGCGCTGCAACCAGCTCTATGACAAAAAAGAAGAAACGTACCGGGATCAACAAGACTCGGAAAGAAAAGACCTTGCAACTCAAGGCCTTAGGCGAGACTAAAAGCTCACCTGAACCAAAAAAAGAGACCATAGGCACTCAAACTGCCATGGCTCTGATTAAACAGAGCAGATCGGTTCAAACCGGCCTCTCTAAAAGAAATAGTCTCATTACAAGTGAAGTAATAGACAAACTAGTTAAGGAACTAGGAACTGATCCAGATTTAATGCTTATAAGTATTGAACTGGATCATGGAAAACGCACTTTCTTAGTAGAGTGTATGCCAACATATAATGAAGATAGGAAGTGACCCAACACACCTAGTAAAAGTGTCTGGCAACGCTAGACACTAATACGCTGATCAATTTGGCTTCAACTTTATTAAATTCAAGCCACTCTATCAAGGTTTTAGGTGGTTTCCCTTGATGTTAAGGCAAATGCCGAAGCGGTCCGCTAGTGTCCACTAATAAAATTATTAAAGTCCAATTAATTTTCAAAATTCTAAATTTTTAATAAGATCAGCTAAATCCAAAAAGAGCCGTTTCTGATCGGAATGTCGACTTGACATCCCGCTCTTGCCCTTTTGAGGGTTGGCTGCATCTGTGGTGGTGGCGGTCTCCCTGTTGGCATGCTTGGAGTGGCAGCTTGAACATCAACTGGATCTACTGCGATGACAGCGTCATCAAGGCTTGTTAATGTTCGACCATTTTGTCTCCTGATCTGCGTCCGGCCTGCGCTGGAGATAGGAAAAAACACTCATCATCATTAACGACGAAATACCATATATCAAAAGAGCTAAAGAGGGAAAGAAAGCCCTAAAGTAGCTGGAAGATGGTAAAATTGACAGATTTGATATCCCTTCCCAACTGTCGAGGACGCTTCCAGAGAACTGGAAGTTTCCTCGACGAGATCTGAAGAAGAGTCAATATCTGGGAAGTTTTACTACTTCCATAACAATGTCATGTCATGGGGACATTGCAAAATAATGCTATGACCTATTCAGAATGTTAAAAAGGAGGAGCTTGATTTCAAAGTGATATAATTAAATTGATAAAATCGAGGTGAAAAACAATTGTGATTGGTTGTAAATAAAAAATCATTGAAATGTGTTTGGTCATTGCCTCCCATTTGAGGCATGAGTTAAATAGTCTCCGAAATTTGTTTTAACCCGAAAATTCTTGCTATAACTGATTTAATTTTGTTATAATTATATAAAACATTTCCTCGCTCTGAATAATATGTTCTGCAGTTTTGGTAGCATGACGATTTGAATAGGTTTAGATGCCGCTAACCAATTAAATTGTAAATGGCTTAAAACAATAAAGAGAGGCAAGAGTTGAAGTGGGTTGGTAAACACACACCATGTAAATTAAACTGTTATCACGAAATTAATTAAAATCATAATTAAGTGTCCATGTTCCAGCAGAAATGCGACCACAACTGTGTGATGTGGAGGCGGCTTAAATATTAAAAATCGCCACTTGTTTAACACTTTCTATCAATCAAGCAAAATATGTATTTGCAAAATAATAGTACGCCGTATTAACATATTTCAATGTTTACCTAAAATAACATTTTTTAATTGACTTAGCCACTGTAATGTTTGAAAATCGTATCCGAGAGGCCCCACTTTGAAATCCCTGTTGCCCGAAAATCCGATTTTTCCTTTGTTTTCCTTTGTCGAAAGGTATATGCTGTCTTGGAATTTACCACAATTTGTAACGTCATAAATCATTATTTCATATTTTATTATACGAAATACAACATGACCAACTAGAAAACTAAAGATACAAACACTTCAATCAAAATACGAATACCTCTACACCATAAGGACCCAAACATTTGGCATTTATATATAATGAGATAAAAACTTAAAATATGCACTTTTTGGCAGGTACCATCGTTCTCAACTATCTTAAAATAGTATATTTAAAATATTATGTGGATACCTTTCGGAAGGTAACATCATCAGCAGGTTGGTTAAGACGTTGTAGACTCGATGTGGCTTTAGTAGCAATATACGTCCACAGCTGTGATCTCAAGGTGGCGTGCTGCCTTGTCATGCAGCGATCCCGGGTTCTATTCCCGAACGGGATAGGTTCCTGGGTGAGGTTATTTCGGGTTTTTTTTCCTCATCTGTAAGACAAATGTCAGGTAGCTTAGGGTCCAACTGTCCCCAAAAATCATACGGCCATCATCACCATCATCCTTCACCGGTGCGGAAAGCAACGGGAAGCTATCACACCTGTAATTTCCTAGTAAAGCTGCAAAGTAGAGCATGAAAATGCTTAGATTGCAGTGAAATACATGCCCTCGGGCAGAATTACTATGGATATATATATATAATTCGTCTGTACCATCTCTTATCTACGGATGTGAAACCTGGGCATTAACAAAGGCAGATAGTAAACAAATAGAGGCTGCTGAAATGAATATGTTGAGAGCAACAGTAGGATACCAAAGGAACTATAAAAAGAAAATCGAAGATATAAGAACAGAGCTTAATATATTTAATCTCTGTGAAAGAATGAAATATTATCAAAATGCTTATCTTCAGCACATATTACGAATGAATGAACAGCGCATACCAAGAAGAATGTATAATTATAAACCAAAAGGGAGAAGTTTGTTGGAAAGACCATTGAAGAGATGGAAGGACCAATGCGACCTATAATGAAATCGGAACAAACCAATTGGCTTAATCCTTGTTGTTGATGATGATGATAATTCGTCTGTACGTGTGTTTGTCACTGAACTCCTCCTAAACGACTGGACGAATTTTGATGACAGTTTTTGTGTGTATCTGATTGCGTCCCTCGATGATTTAGATTCACGATTGGGACTTTTAGACCCACTAAGTGTCACAACGAAACTCAATATATTATATTAAAATAAGATAAAGTAGAAATTATCCAAAAATGAACGAAATACGACAATTACTCGGAATTAAAAACGTGCCTAAACGACTGGACCGATCTTGATACTTTTTGTGTGTGTCTGATTGGGTTCCTCGGTGGTTTAGATTCACAATTGGACCCTATAAAACCATTAGGTGTAGGAGTTACATGAAGGGAAAATTTAACATTAGCTCTAACTGCTACAGTGTTTTATGTTTCACAACGAAACTCAGGTATATCCTATTAAAATAAACCGAGGTAGACATTATCCAAAAATGAACGATTGCAAAAACTAGAATTGGAGATCTACCTGATGTCCGAAATTAAAAACTGACTAGCATCCGCCGTGTTTGGTTCCTCTCGGAGAATACCATACAATTTAATTAACCTTTAATATTTCATTTATTTAGGCTGGGTATCAGCCAGTCACAAAATATATTTTTAGCCACCAAGAATAATTTGAAGCGCGGCTGCTTCAACAGGAATGATACCGGCGTGTACACTACAAACGAACGGGTCCAAACAATATTACGGATTGGATTTTTTTTCTTCAATCTCGGGATAGATAACTTTCAAAATTTTAGTTTATCTGGATTATAGAACACAGCATTTTAGGGGGAAACGATCATATAACATCAAAAATCGTAATAGACAACAAACTCTGGAACAAGTAACAAATTTTAATTATTTGAGTTGTAATTTTACTATAAACACAAAAACTGAAATATAAATACATATGAAAGTGTCGACATTTCAAATGATATGCGGAACTATACATAAAATATGAAATAATAAAACAAGAAGAGATATTAGATTGAAGTTTTATAAAACATTGGCAGTTCCTGCTTTACTTTATGGAAGCGAAAGTTGGGTAATGACCAAAAAATTGCAAAGTAGAATACAAAGCGCAGAAATGGACTTCCTTAGAAGAACAAAAGGTTGCACAAGATTTGATCGGATAAGGAATGAAGATATAAGAACAGAGTTAAATATTAATTAATTGGATGAGAAAATCAGAGAATATAGAGAGAAATGGTTTACAAATGTGCAAAGAATGAATGTAACAAGATTAGCAAGAGCAGCATTCAACTACAAACCAAGAGGTTCAAGGAATGTAGAAAGACCAGTGAAAAGATGGACAGAACAACTGTGAGGCGGAACAGGCAATTTGCCTAGCCCATGAAGTGAAGAAGAAGAAGAAGAAGAAGAAGAAGAATAGAACACAGGATACATATTAAAAAGCATATAGTACTCTTGATAACATTTCATCTATCGGATGGGTATGACTAAAAACAACTAATGAAGCGAGACATAGGAATCTCGGGGGGGGGGAAAGAAAACTAGAAAAGTGGTCATCTATCTGCTGACCAGGGGGACAGCCTTTGTAGGGGAAATAAAAATGCTACTAAAATTTTACAAATTTAAAATCAGTATCTGATAAATCAGTCGTTCTCAACTAATATAAATATCTGCTTGAAAACTTAGTCAAGTAGTTACAAATATGAAGGCCTTTCAAAACAATGTTTCATCTTCTGCATTTCAACTAGTAAAGTGCAGAAGATGAAACATTGTTTTGAAAGGCCTTCTAATTTTGTTTTAACTATCAAGCAGATATTAATTTTAGTTGAGGAGGGCAGACTTATCTGGTACTAATTTTATGTTTTTTTTAAATATTTTATTACCTAACCTCAACGGTGCTTTAAAATGAATTTAGAAATCCAATATATAAAAATGAATATGTTTGTTTGTTCGTACTTTATGCGCGGTCATACTGTTGATCCGATTATGATGGGGCTTCTTGCAAAATGTTCAGGAGATTCCCGGGATGAACGTAGGCTATAAGAGAGTTGTGATACTCAACTCCTACACCTTTAAAATCGCCCTTTGTTGAGGAAAACGTAAAAAAAAGTAGCTCTTTGGACACTTAAATGGCTTACACTGCCTAACTTACTTACTTACTCACTGGCACTATCGAACCCGTAGGTTCATGGCCGCACGGACATAAGCTCTCCATACATCCCTATCCTGAGCTAATGTTTTCCAATCATTCCCTGCCTAAACCATAACAAATACACAAAATTAATGTACACAGAATTGAATATCTCAAAATTCTACAAAAAAGTCCGGATAACTCACAATAACCATTTTTGTCTTTCATTGATGCCAAGAAGATCGAAACAAGTATCGGTACATAGATTCCTGTGCAAGCATGGCGGGTATTCTTTTATGGATAACTCATAATAACGAATTTTGTCTTTTAGCTCATTTATGCCAAGAAGATCGAGATAAGTAGATTCCCGGGCAACACCGGGTAATCAGCACGGGAATCTTAAAATAATTATGATATACATTTACAATTAATTTTCATTTTCTTATTATAAGAAGTACGTTAATTTTCGTGTTTTTCCTCATTTATGCCAATAAGAGATGAGTAGATTCCCGGAAAATGCCCGGTAAACAGCACGGAGTATCTAAAAATAATTACGATATAAATTTTTCTTTCTACTTATTTAACTAAACATAAAACACATTCATTTTCGTATTTCAGCTCATTTGTGTCAGGACGATCGGGATAAGTAGATTCCCGGGCAACGCCGGGTAATCAGCACGGAGTAACTAAAAATATAGATTTATAATTATTTTTCGTTCTTCTTATTGAACTAAACAAAAAGCACATTAATTTTCATTTATTTAGGCGTAGCAGAGCACGCCGGGTATTAGCTAGTATTAATAAAAACTACTTTCCTGTTACTAACCACAAAATCAACAGGGCGGGGAGTTATAAAGTCTGTACAGGTTGAGAGAATAAATATACCCTGAATTTTGCAGAACAGAAGTGCTAGGCACTGGATTTCAGCGAGTTGCGAACAAGGCACATTTTCGCAAGGCTGCGGGTCCCTGGATTCCACCATCTGTTACACAGAAACAAAACGATCACGAACCGATGCTGTGTGAAATATGAGAGATATATTGAAACATGGAAATGTAAAACCGAACTACAGATAAGTGTTGTGTAAAAAATGACCTCTCTGCATATTTGAGCGGAATCTGGTATTTACAGTCAATACTTGGTGTGTACTGAGTGATTTTATACAAGCATAAGATTTCACCTCCTTTCTTTTTTTTTATTATCATCCTTCACACATAAAACTTACACTACGTCATCCTACACTCTCTCTATTAAAAATACAAATACTTATCTCGTAACTCCGCCATTGCCAGTCCCAAGCCCGGATGAGAAAGGAGGGGGGAGGAGTAATACCTCGTAAAAAATCTTGGTTCAGCTCGCCCGGCTGATAGTACCATGTGAGGGCCCCTTGCCAGGGAATGGTGAAGACCTTAACGGCAATGAAGGCGGAGAGGGACACCCTTAATACGGCAGATTTGGCGGAAGAGGTACCCTACCCTCACTCAGGGAAAGAGAGAGGAACCGCTTCCTTGCGGAGAAGGAGGAACTTCAAAGGCTAAGGGAGCATCCCCTAGAGAAAAGCATGCCTGTCCAAGAGGCATTGAGGTGGCAACCCCACCACTGGACTTATCCAACTATAGGTTGGAACCTATAATGGGGACAACTTTAAATACTCGAAAGACTACAAGAAATAAGCAGGCGGAAAAATTCACAAATGAGATTCCTCCGATCACTAACAGGAGTAACTTTAAGGGACAGAATGAAGAGTGATGAGATAAGGATGCAGTGGAATAGTAGGGAAATGATGGAACATATACAAGATTATCAGATTAAATGGTTCCAACACGTCCACAGAATGTCAAATTCCCGTTTACCAAAGATGATTCACCACCTCAAACCTAAAGGCAAAAGAGACCTCGGAAGACCCTTCAACCGATGGAAAGATCAGTTTTTGTAGTCGCAGAACAGACATCATCACACAATACTGCATACGGAAGAAGAAGAAGAAGAAGACTTATCTCGTATGTGGTGGTCTGCTAAAGTGGTCGGTAAAATAAAAAGTAGACTGGCATGTATATACTATTAAATGTAATATCAGTAGTAATACACACACTATTGAGTAACACTAAGAAATTGGGATTGGAAGTAAATATCAATAAAACTAAATACATGGTTTCACATAGAAATACACTACATAATGGAAATGGACAAATGAGAGAAATTTTGAGGAGGTGGCAGGATTCAAATATCTAGGAACAATAATCTCAAATAGGAATGAGATGCACAAAGAAATTAAACATAGGCTCAAATCTGGAAATGCGTGCTATTATACATTACTGAGACTCTTAACGTCCCAACTCCTTCCAAAAAAGTTAAACTGAAAAAAACATAAAATTATTATCCTACCAGTTACATACTATGGATGCGAAACATGGACTCTTACTTTAAGGGAGGAAAGGAGAGAACGAGTATTTGTGAATAAAGTTTTTAGAAACATTTTTGGACCACAGAGAGATGAACAGAAGGTGAATGGAGAAGACTATATAACAATGAACTACATGGTCTTCATAGAAAGACAGATATAATAAGAACAGTTAAATCTCGTAGACTGCGATGGACAGGACATGTGGCATGAATGGGGAATGAAAGACGTGCATGGAAGCTTCTTGTAGGAAAACCAGAGGGAAAACGCCCAGTTGGTAGACCAAGAATGAGGTGGGAGAATAACATTAATTATGATTTGAGAGAAGTAGATTATACAGGGAATGATTGGAAAACATTAGATCAGGATAGGGATGTATGGAGAGCTTATGTCTACTCGGCCATGAATCAACGGGTTCCATAGTGCCAGTGTGTTAATTACTTATCAGTATCATTTACATAAATAAACAAGAATACAAAATATATGCCGCTATATACGGTAATTCTGTATCAGTGATGAGTCCTATTTCGTGATATATTTACCCCATATCTTAAAAATTCAAATGATCCAGTCAGTATAATTTATTTTTTTATGTTTACAAACAAGAAATTATCTGCCTTAAAAGTGAACATCACCATCAACAACAAGGATTAAGCCCAATGACCTGTTCCGATCTCATTATAGGTCGAATTGGTCCTTCCACCTCTTCAATAGTCTTCCCGACATTCTTCTCCCTTTTGGTTTATAATTATACATTCTTCTAGTTATGCGCTGTTCATTCATTCGTAATACCTGCTGAAGATAAGCATTTTGATAGTATTTTATTCTTTCACAGAGATTAAATATATTAAGTTCTGTTCTTATATCTTCGTTGTTCTTTTTATCGGTCCTTTGGTATCCTGCTATTGCTCTCAACATCTTCATTTCTGCAGCCTCTATTTGTTTACTATCTGCCTTTCTTAATGTCCAGGTTTCACATCCATAGATAAGAGATGGAACTGCCAATAATTTGTAAAATTTTAAAATAATTTATTTTCTAGTTTTATTCAATAAAGTACGTTTAATTGTGCCACAAAAATAATTGAATCGTTGTATTTTGGTGTGTTTATCTAAATTTCTGTCATTACCTAAATGACATCCCAAATAATTAAAATTTTGAACTTGGTCTATATTTACATTGTTTATCACTATTTTTGTTCTTATTGCACATTTTCCTTTCAGAGCTAATATTTTTGTTTTAGATGTAGATATTAATAAGTGAACGAAAGCTAATTTACAAATCAGCAGTAATATATTAAATTTAAATGAAGTAAAAATACACTTCTGATCAATTAAGTCCAATTGAAGTTTCAGAAATCAAAAGTCTCTGCTTTGTCACTGGAAATACATTATTAGATCACAAGAAAGTACTGACATCAGAAAGGAATTGAACATAGAACCAATCACAATATGTATAGAAAAATGTAGAATAAATTGGAGAGACCATGTCCTACGAATGCCAAACACTAGGATTGCAATAAATGTTTTATCTTATAATCCGAGGGGTACAAGAAACATTGGTCGACCTTTAAAGAGATGGCGTGATCAATTTTATGTCGGAATAGACCAACAGGTCTATTCCTTGAAGAAAGTGATGCAACATTTATCATGAATCAAACACTTTCATGAAATTACCAAATTTTACCCGATACATACAAAACATTATCGGCCGCGGTGGACTAGTGGTTATGCTCCTTGCCTCTGGTCCCGAGGGTCCCGGGTTCAAACCCGGCCGGGGTCGATGGATTTTTTTAGGATGGAAAAATCCAAGGAGCAAGTTCTCCTGGAAGGACGTTAAGCCGTGGTTCCCAAGTGTGAAGATTTTCAGGCTCGTAAAAGATCCTTAAGCCTGAATTAAAAGGCCTCTGAGCAAAATTTACCTAATTTTCCCGTCCTAGTAATACCTTTGTTTCCTAGATGTCAGTATGAGGCGGAATGCTGACTCAAATGACATATGTACGAAAACAAGTGTAACTAAATTAGTAAAGTAAAGTAAAGTGATCCCGCAACAGGCCCGGAGGCCCTTGGGGTAGTAGGAGGTTAAGGCTCCCACTTTTTCTAGACAATCGACACTTTATGTCAGCCGGGTTGTCAGCCCAGCGTGACGGCCGCCTTTACCCCAGAACAAGCGTCTGGTACTCATTTCCGTTAGTGGCTGAGTCGACCCCAGGGCCATAGTGCCGCCAGAGGGTTTGGGTCAGATTAAAAATCCTGACCCCAATGGGACTTGAACCCTCGACCCTCCGGCTTGTAGCTCAGTGCCTTAACCACTACGCTACTTTAGTATGGTTCAAATTCTTCCTTGTAGGAGGAGAGCGCCTAAATCTCTGTTAAGGGAAACATGGGCTTACAAGACAAGACATACAAGATCCTAGACTCTGTTTAACCAAGGAAGTAAAAGCGTCTCAAAATAAAAATTAATTTTACAATATCAAAAAAAAAACTATTGAAAATAATAGAAAACGAGGGATTATTTCAATATGTAAGTTAACATGTAGAAGTTAAATGGTGTAGTGCAGAGAGCGAGATGGTGGATAGGATTGCTGACAGCAGCTACAGGGTGAATAATTGATTGTTGAAATCGATACGCATCCCCTCACAGCCCGCTCTCTCGTACAGAAGTGATTCCAATTGCCCAGCGTCAATATTAAACGCTGCTTCGGTACAGAAATAAACACGTTCAATCTTTTTAACTATCTGCTTCTCCAATCTTGGTTCACAACCTGTGGTTAAAAATACATATGCCTCAAAATCTCATTCAACAAATAGCAGCATTATTTTTCAGTTCAGTTTTCACAGTACACGATTATCTTATCTTTGTGCATATTACCCATATATTAAAGAAGGAAGTGCATTTATTTGTATTTTCTATTTCAAATTTTATATTTTATATTTTGGGATTATTTCCCTATGTCAACTATTTTTATTTGTAACTTATTATTATTATTATTATTATTATTATTACTTCTACAATTATTAATGCTGTTATTATTACTACCATAATTATTTTTTTATTGCGGATGAGCCCATATAGGACTACGCAAAGTACTTAGAGGCGTTTCCTTTGAGCCCAAAGTTCTTTCATTCTTTTGCTATGAGCTTGTTTTCTATCATCTGTCCAAGTTTTTCCAGTTTTTTTTTCGGTTTGTCCTCTTGGTTAACTTGCCACTTATTCACCTTAATTCTAATTATTATTATTACTATTACTATTATTATTATTATTATTCACTATCAGCCTAAGATGTGAGCGACTACCTAAGCTAAATATTTTAAGTATTTAAAAATCTATTTTACATAATGAACGCTATATTTTGCCTAAAATTATTTGTCTCGTATGATCCATAATCTACATCCATCCATAGTAATTTGCCCGAAAGCAGGTCTTTCACTGCAATCATAGCATTTTCATGCTATGCTTTGCAGCTTTACTAGGGAATTATAGGTGTGGTAGCTTCCCGTTGCTTTCCACACCGATGAAGGATGATGATGATAAGATGAATATGAATGATGGTGATTGCGATGGCCATATGATTTCGGGGACCGTTTGGGCCTTAAAGTTTTCCTGACATTTGTCTTACAGGTGAGGAAAAACCCCGATAAAAACCTCACCCAGAAGAACTGTCCCGAGCGGGGATCGAACCCGGGCCCGCTGCGGGACAAGGCAGCACGCTTCCTCGAGACCACAGCGGTGGACATATAATCTACATAGTGTATAGAAAAACGTAATCTTGCGGTTAATTCTGTGATATAATAATTATAATACATCGTTATAATCTTCCGTCACGAATTACGCCTTAGTAGATATGTTTCGGCTCCACATATCAGCTTTTAAGAGGTCTTCCTGGTATTCGATGCCCTTTGGGTTTGTAATGTATCATCATTTTTGGATTCTTGAACAACAATAACAATAATAATAATTAATAATACGTAATTTGTTTGTACTGTAGAGTAGTTTTGAAGTTAGTCCAGGTATATGGTGGACTATCTAGCAATTAAAATTGTACACACCACCTCTCTAAGCCATAAGTTTAAAAAAATGCAATTAAAATTTCTACCTTCTCCAGTTATCGATCCCGGACCCGTTACATAGAAAGCAGACACGCCAACAACTGAAATAGTGCAGTAGACGTAAGAGAAAAAAATATGCAAGTAAAACATTCCAGTACAAATTGCTTAATTTACAATTCCATCAGAACAGTAATCAATAGATAATATACGTATGGGCATATTATAATGCCAGTATAAGATTTCACAACATAAAAATGTACTTAAAAATAGTTAAAATTATCATCATCATCATCAACAACAAGGATTAAGCCCAATGGCTTGATCTGATCTCATTATAGGTCGAATTGGTCCTTCCATCTCTTCAATGGTCTTCCCAACATTCTTCTCCCTTTTGGTTTATAATTATACATTCTTCTTGGTATGCGCTGTTCATTCATTCGTAATACGTGCTGAAGATAAGCATTTTGATAGTATTTTATTCTCTCACAGGTTAAAATTATTTATTTATGTATTTATTTACAGATTTTTAATGTTTAGATATCTTTCTGTGCCTAAAGTTTTATTTTCCTTCTCCACTCGTCGCTATCCATCCACTCCATCTCCTCCAGTCCTTTTGTTCTCATTCCAGTTCTTATTTCTTGCATCCACCAGTTTGTTTTTCCTCTATGATGTCAACCATTTTATTTTGAACCCCCCGAATATCCCATGTCCCAACAAGAAATGTCATTTTCATTTGCTCTTGTTGTCTTCGTTTATTTTCGCCCGGATTTAAATCTTGGCCTGATGCATCAACCCCGAACCTGGAGGACCAAGAGATTTTTGGTCGAGGTTTTCTATCTCTAGCCTTTATCAAACCAATGACGAACTGCAAGGCAGCAGTATCTGTAACATAGATAAGGGGCCCTCACAGGGTACTAGCAGCCGGGCGTACTGAACCCAGATTTTTTAACGAGATTGTTACTCCTCTCCCTCATCCTTTTCTAACCTGGCTTGGGACAGGCTTTGGCGGGTTATAATTACGTATAACACATTATGTTTACTGTCAGTTTTGTCGATTGTCAGCTGTGATTTAGTCATTATTTATTCCCCTACTACAAATATTATTCCCACGCCTGAGAAAGGAAACTGTGCAATGCATAATGTTTCGTTAGTACACATTATGGATATACCACATTTACATTTGATCTTGAACTAGGCCTACATACGGGAGATTCTGCTCACAATGATTATGTTTCCAACTAACGAAAATTCATATTTCTCTTTGTTCTTAAATTACCTTCATCCAAAATGATAAAAAAATAAATAAAAATATATATAGATGTTATAACTATATTTTTGACATTTGGCAATGAAGGCAAATATGATATGAAAAGAAAAATGAATGCTTGAGTCGGGATTTGAACCAGAGTCTCTAAACTCTGTACGTTTAGCCCTCTAACTAAGTGAGCTATCCAAGAATTCCAATACAAACATCCATTTTTCCATATATGTGTAGTATTCTCAATTCACAAAAGAGGTAGCGGAAAATCGTTCCGACTAACATCTAGTGCCAACATAACAGTTAAGCAATTTTTTTGGCCGTCCTTGAGTCTTCAATGATCACACTGTGATTTTTTTGATAACCATGAGCAATCTTCATGAAACGAAGAGCTTGAAGCAGTCTGACGATGTTTTCAATTGGAGCGAACTGCCGAAAATTAACCTCTTTCGGTTCAATCGCAAATTATACAATGGGAGCTGACAATATGTATTCGAGGGCATTGCCATTTATTTTAAAATATAAAATAAATACCTGGGATGTCAGTCTTCCTCAACTTTATAAAGGCTGTAAGATGTGAAGTACTTTCGGAACATATGTTCATTCCTCAGCATGTAAATTGGTACTAGTTGTTTGTGAGAATCTTGTGGAGGAGGTTGACGTCATTGGGTGTGTTCTCATAAAGCAGGTGATTCTTTCTGGTCTCTTTTAACCCATTCGCTTCAAAAGACGAGGTACACTCGCCGGCAGTTAAATGGCCTTCAAGTTAGAAGACGAGATACACTCGCTTAACTCTGCTGTTATATATTTTGTAATTTTTGTACATCTTTTGGCAGGGTTATCTTTAGTTAACATTTATCATTATTTGAGGGATGTGTTTTTTCTTTCACCCTTATTGTGATTTCAAGTACCGTTATCTTTTCTTTGTTTTGAATGTCTGAAAATAGACAATATCATTTACGGATCTGGGAAAATGCATTGAACATTTTTAAACCTGAAACGAATGGGTAAATATCTCTAATTCTTCGAGAATGTTGGTCTTCCAGTTGTTTTCTCTATGAATAATGGATCATATGTTATCGATAGTATTAAATTGATGACCTGTTTCTATGACATATTTTGCAAAACTAGATTTACCCTCATAAAGCCAGAGCCAGACTTAATGAGGGTAAATTTAGTTTTGCAATACATGTCATGGAAACGGGTCACTAATTTAATACTATCGATAACATATTATCCATTATTCATAAAGAAAACAACAACTGGAAGATCAACATTCTAGCAGAGATAGAGATATTAAAAGAGACCAGAAACACTCACATGTTTAATGAGAATACACTCAGTGACGTCAAGACCCCCTCTACAAGATTCTCACAAACAACTAGTACTAACTTACATGCTGAGGATGGGGCATATGTTCCGAAAGTACTTCTCATCTTACAGCCTTTATAAAGTTGAGGAAGACGATCCCAGGTAATAATAATAATAATAATAATAATAATAATAATAATAATAATAATAATAATAATAGCTTTATTTTACTTGGCAAAGTTAGGGCCTTAAGGCCTTGTCTGCCACTCAACCAGTTTCAAAAATACAAAAAAATAGTCTTACATCTAAATTACAATAAACATAAACGATTGCATGTTATAAAAACAATACAATTAATATTTATATTGTATTTTGATTTACTCTAGATTTAACGAATTAAATACATACTATGTACAAGATTTATAAAAAAAGAAAAAAATATGAATGACATGGTATAAATTTAAATAAATAGAGAAAAATTAATTATTATTAGACAACAGGTAACAGTATATGCGTGACTTAAGAGTGCCAAGTGTGCGGCAACCCCTGATATCTTGAGGAAGGAAATTCAAGGAGGGGACAGAGGCTACTGTGAAGGAAGTAGAATAAGAGGAAGTGCTATGAAGCGGAATTGTTAGCAGACCGTTATCTTGTGACCTAGTGTCAATATTGGGGTAAGAGGATTGCTTCTCAAATCTGGCATGTGATCTCAACGGTGTTTTGTCATGAATTTTAAAAGTATTGCCATTTCTACCTTTACGATAATAATTTAAAGAAAGGAGCTTTAACCGTAAATAATCTCAAAATACATTAAATATTATCAAACCATAACAACCCACCAAAATGATAAAATATAACAAATTTAATGTCAATCTTACTTATTTTAATTCCTATCCTAACTATAGCTGCAGCCTTTATACAAAATAATAATAATTATTAAGACCTACAAGGTCCCTTCCTTACAATTATTTAGGGCCTTATTTTATAGCATTGCAAGCATTTGGATACATTGAAGCTCCTTTTACAATTACTGAATCAGTTTATGGATCAACTTCCATTATAGCAATAGGAATCCATGGGTTATTCGTTATTATTGGAGCTATATTTCTATTAAAATGCTTACTCATATATTCACGCAGAAAAATTTGCAACCAGATCCATAAGAAGAGAATGGTTCTTCTCTTCTGTCACATATAACACGATGGAGTGATAATGAATACAGAGTTTTTAAGGGTTGTTAGTACACATGCAGGGATGTATCTGATTCGTACCGTGGGTAGCCAATGCTGGGTTCAGGCTTCGATTACTGTGTCTTATCATGACATAAAGCAAAATAATTTGTCCGCTTCACAAAAATACATATCATCCAGACATGCCTACTCTCTCATCCTTCTCCTCCTCTCCCCGACAGCGTCAATCTTATTCTCTCATATAGAGTTGTACATCATCGCGACCCCATCCACGGTACTCTCCTGTCTTGTCTCCCATTTGTCAGATCTTAAACGTCATTAGGCTATACTACGTCATATTTAACTATAACTCTAAGCGAATAATACCTGATTTAAGATATTTAAGGTTAAATTCCTTTTGGAATATTCTCCTTAACTAACTAACAAACTCAATCACTCACTCACTGGCTCTATCGAACACGTAGGTTCTGGCCGCGCGGACATAAGCTCTCCATACATCCCTATCCTGAGCTAATGTTTTACAATCTTTTCTGTATAATCTATTTCCCTCAAATCATGGATAATGTTATTCTCCCACCTATTCTTGGTCTACCAACTGGGCGTTTTCCCTTTGGTTTTCCTACAAGAAGCTTCCATGCACCTCTTTCATTCCCCATACGTGCTACATGTCCTGCCCATCGCAGTCAACTAGACTAATCAGCTCTTATCATATCTGGCTTCCTATACATATCATGTAGCTCACTATTATGTAGTTTTCTCCATTCACCATTCCTGCAAAGCTACTATATATAAGGGTGATTTACCTAATTCCCGCGTTATATTTCTTGCGCCCTGTTATTATATAAAGTCCTAACATTTCATGTTCCTAGGAACATGTCTCTGTGTTTGAGTCTTTGGCAAGGATTCCCTGAAGTAGTCCCCGTCCGTAGAAGCGAATGGGGGACTATTTTACCTCCGAAGAATTTTACCCTAATGGAATCCATGTCCGCATTTCTTAACGGTTATATTTTTACGATGAAAGATCGTCACTCTTGCAACTAAGGTACTTTTTTTTTCGTCTGGCTTATCGTCCTCGACCTGGTCCGGCATGGGTAACCATATCGGCAGCAATGCTATCGCCGCATAGGTCTCGGGGTCATTTAAGCACGCAAGCCAGTTCACCATGACAAGGTAAAGATACCATGGAAGGTGGAATATTATCCTTAGATGGAAAAATATTATGGTGAGATATATCACGGTGATAGACATTCAGTATGGGACAAATTTTGTACACTGTTCAAACTGAAAGTTATTTTACGAATTCGTTTCTAAATTATAGAGAAGGCATGTCTCAAATTGTCCGTAAGTTCACTTCGAGTCCTTGTAATATATAAGAAAAACTATATTAACCCTGCATTACAGCAAAATGGTGGATTTCATCCATCGATAGTAATTCTGCCCGAGGGCAGGTCTTTCGCTGCAATCATAGCATTTTCATGCTATGCTTTACAGCTTTACTAGGGAATTGTAGGTGTGGTAGCTTCCCGCTGTTTTCCACAACCGGCGAAGGATGGTGATGATAATGATAAGGGTGATGATGATGGCCGGATGGTTTTCGGGGACAGTGGACCCTAAGCTACCTGACATTTGTCTTACAGGTGAGGAAAAAGCCCGAAAACCTCACACAGGAGCCTGTCTCGACCGGGAATCGAACCCGCGCCCGCTGCGTGACAAGGCAGCACGCTACCTCGAGACAACAGCGGTGGAAAATGATGGATTGGAATTTTAATTTTTATTGACATAGCTAGTCCCTAGATGGATAGATAGATAGATAGATAGATAGATAGATAGATAGTAGATAGATAGATAGATAGATAGATTAGTTAGATACATACATACATATATAGATAGATGGATAGATGGAGAGCTCTGCGGCCATCACTTAAGTGTTGGAGGTGAGCGATCCGTTTTGGTTCTCCTTTATAGGTAGAATCCCGGGTTCCTCTAAAATACATTAGCCCCGGTTTAAATTTTGAATTTAAATTTGAAGTTTATGACAGATAGTAGCAGAGTGAAGTCGGAAGCGGACCTTTTGGGGTTCTATTCCAGAATTTGCTCATGGATTGAGCGAAATCGCTTAAAACCTCAAATGGAGTAGTCGATCCCATGGGAACTTGCCAAGTTTGGCTATATTGGGAGGGCCAAAACCGGACATCAGGTTTTTCTTTATTTTGATATAATCTATGTACATTTTTTAAGAGCCCCACCACCATCCCCCTGGGTTTCCTCGGGCTTAATGCCCATATCCCCAGGTCTGCTCTTGTCCCTATTTATTATCTAGCGTGATTTCTTTATTCAATTCATTATTATTTTACAGAGTGCGGCTAGTTGAAACTAAATCGAAGGTGTTTACATTTATGTTGCATTATGGTTTCGTTATTACAATTATTCACACAATTATTGGTAATAAGTGCATTTTTTTTTAATTTTACGCTTCAGATAGCAAGTCCCGCGCCGTAGCTGAATGGTTAAGCAAGATGCCTTGGCGCGCAGAACTACGGGACTTGCGCTGGTACGAGTCCCATGGGGGAAGAAATTTTCTCATGGAATTTCAGTCAATATGGGACCAGTGCCCACCCAGAATCTCAGACATTTAGGTAACTACAAATTGACAAAAGCAGCTAAAACTGCTGGGAAATCCGACATGTTGACTATACGTCGCTCCTATACTGGCAGGGTAATCGTCTACCTCTGTGATTAACACATGTGAAAACGAGGCCAGCAGCCTGCTGGTAGGCCAAGGGCCTTCAAGGTCTCTCGCGCCACGGAGTTTGTTTACCATAGCTAAAGTAATTTTGACTATGTAAAACATTTGCTAGAGCTGTACATAGGTATAAGGAGAAATTGATCGGAAATAAGAATGATGATTCTCAGCTATTGAAATGAACATGCAATTGTGATGCGCTTTCTACTCGATCCACAACACACATTCACGAGTGTCAGAGTTTCAATTAATCACCGTGTATAGCGCTAGCGTCAATAATCCTGTGACGTGTCGCAATGCGTCACACATCTAACACCTGAGCATCGAACTTTAGACCTCCAGTAATCCCATGAAATATTTCCTGTGAATGTTTCACGCTTTTCCAATTAATTGACAAATAACTATCGACGGGACAAAACCAAATTTCTCAACCAGTTTTATTTATTTTATTTATAGTAGCGTGCTGCTTTGTCACGCAGCGGGCCCGGGTTCGGTTTCCGGTCGGGATAAGCTTCTTGGCTGAGGTTTTTTCAGGGATTTTTCGTCACCTGCAAGACAAATGTCAATTAGCGTCAAAGTCCAAAAGGTCCCTGGACATAATCTTGCTATCATCATGATTATCATCCTTCACCGGTGTGGAAAGCAACGGGAAACTACCCATCTATATTTCCCTAGTAGCTATAGCTGCAAAGCACAGCATCAAAATGCTATGATTGCAGTGAAAGACCTGCTCTAGGGGAGAACACTGTAGGATAGAATAGAATATTTATAGTTTATTTAACTGTTATTGTCATATCGTTATTTTTATGTATAATATAATTTTGTCCCGTGAGGGGTTGCTGATCCCCCATCGGGCGCCTCCCCAGGTGGTGGATAGGGGAATGCCTCCTAAATATAGGTGGTACCAGGGAAATGAAATACCCGGGGTGAACCAAAATCAGCATAGCGTCTGTTCCAGATTGGACGGCTATAATGGGCAGGTAGAGCTCAGAGCCGAAGAGAAGGCAATCTACCTAAGGGAAAGCATCCTAAAAACAAAGCTGAAGCAAGTTGGGAGGCTGTAAGGTGGCAATCCCACCACCCAACTATATCTGCGCAGCCCTTGTAAGGCGGCCAGATGAATTTTCTATTACTAAAAAGCGAAGGAGAAAGCCGTACGGAAGACTTAATGAGAATGAACAACGAAAGAATACCAAAAAGAACCTTCCTGTATAATCCCAGAGGAACAAGAGATGTTGGCCGACCACGTAGAAGATGGACTCCACTTTTAACTTCGCCGGAACAGGCTGCGTAGCCTAAACCTTGTAGTAGAAGAAGAAGAAGATATTATTTTGTCTGGCATATAGGGGTTCTCTTTTGTTCTAGAGGGAACCGATATACATATGATGGGCTTTTAAACCCTCACCTGGCAACGCCAGCTCGTCTTTGAACCTGAGATTGGCTTCCTTCGGAAGGGATGTAAAATCGTGGGGCCAGTATCGTAGATATAAGACATATTAAAAGAACCTAAAACCCCAAATAAAACCTAAATATATGTAATTGGTATCTTACATCTAACTCGTCCTAACTGAATGTTGTAAAATATTCAGAAGGCTTATCAAAACATTGTCTTATAATGCTTACAGAGTGGATAAAATATTATATACGAGAATAAAGTAATTTGAAAAATGTTTGTAAAAAAGTCGGACAGATATTTGAGAAACTACTTAACAGTGAGTTACATCCAGTAAATTTGATGATATAATAATATTTATTGTCATATGGCGTGAGAAACTTAAAATATAGTAGCGATATTGTAGGAATGCAATCTAATGGAGAAAAAATGAAACACATCAAACTGTATATTCCAGATTTTTTAGCATTAGATTGCTGGATAATTTCGTCTACATCTTCTATTGAAGAGTAGCCAAATCTTGTGTCTGCCATTTTGTACATCCAACCTTTGTTGGATAGTCAGTAACTGCGAAATAATGCTCTGACCTGTTCAGAATATTAAACAAGGCCAGCTTTCGTTAACACAAAATCAGAAGATGATTAATAGAATTCGGTAAAGAGTGGGGTGAAACACGACTATAATTTATTGTAAAACAAAATTCACTGAAACATGATTGGTCATCAATTACCATTTGGGGCATGTATTAAATGATCATTGTTGCCAGTCTCCCATCGGGCGCCTCCCCGGCTAGCTGATAGGGGAATGCTCACCAGATACGGCGGGTACTGGGGAAATAAAATACCCAGGGCGGACCAAAATTAGTGCTGCTGCCTTGCAGTAAGATACTGGACTATCAAAGGCTAGAGGAAGAAAACCTTGAACAAAAATTACCCGTCCCCCAGATTGGGGGTTGGTGCATCGGGCCAGCTCCTCGTTCATCATAAAAGAAAAAAAATGCTAAAAAACCAAACATCATGCCTCGGAAAAATACTCTAGGACGATAAACTTAGATAGAAGGGGTACAAGCATCTATGAATATCAAGAAGATTGGAGGAAGATCAATGGATGGACAGAGAGGAATGGCGTTTGGTTTCCGGAAGACGGCGGCAACTGCCATGATACCGGATGATGATGATGATGTAAATTTTTAAGTGAAATATAAATTTACCGCTATTTGATTTTAGAAGAAGCTATGAATTTTAATCAACAGACTGGGATTAAATACCGTATTATTTATGAATTAAAAGAAATTATACTGGGACAGGACATGTGGCACGAATGCAAAGTGAAATACTTTGTAGGAAAACTAGAAGGAAGTACCCAGTAAGTAGATCAGGGCTTAAATGACGAATACCATTAGTAACATTTAATATTGCCTGTGCGTTTGTTAATATGATTTCTATACGTTAATTGTACTTATATATAGATTATTTTTTTGTCTAAAGCCACCAGGTTGTCTCTTATGACATTTCTGGTTTTCTCCCCTGGATTTGGCAGAATTGTAATCCATTTCTTAGGTTGGGGCACCTTAAAGGCGGAGTTACGTTACCCCGATGATATGATGTGTGATACATGATAATGAAGCGCCAGGAGAGTCCTTAACCTAAACTTAACCTAAATTCCAGACCATGGGCAACCACAGGAATAATTCCCTTTAAGAAAAAAAATCCTATGGTTTGATTGGGAACCGAACCCCGGACCTCATGAACTGTAGTCAGAAACGCTGACCACTAGCCCATAGTACTTACACAAATATGTGAATATTTTCTTTTCACATAATAATAATTTCGTATCGTTATGCCAACTCTGTTTCAGTATTTATTTCTACCTCCGATTACTTGCAGTTGTTATAAAATAGATGACTCTATTGAGTAAGTTAATTTCTTAAGAATATGATTTTATGCTAATTTGAGTACAGTGATTTTGAGGGAAATTCTGAACGAAATTTTCAACACTCGTCTTACACATACAACTTGAAATCGAAAATTCAATCTGACCGAGAGTCGAACACAAACCGTCTGCATAAGAGACAATGATGTTAACCCGGGACCAGTGTGATGGCCAAATGAAACAGATGATTGGCCGGACAGAGATTGTATTTCCATGGAAGCTGATGAGCAAAGTGAAAACAGAAAGATACCGTTTGGATTGCATTAACACGACACACCTGTGTGCTGACACCTGACATTTAACCTCTCTCTCGCTCTCTCTATCTTTCACTTGTTGATTCTATTTGTTCAACCCAATCAAAATGTTGCAATTTTAATATGCATTAAATTGACTGAAATATTTTACACGTTTTATGTTTGACTTATCAAGAAAACAAATTTGAATGAGATCGCATCCGTACCACAGAACTCAAACTCTACACTATGAGTCTTTATCAACTGAGAAATAGATAAAATATGTATTTATAGTGAGCATGACTCCCTTAATTGTAATTTATTTCAATTAAAATAAAAATTATAATATAAAATTATAAAATTGTTACCTTGCATTTCCGTCTCCACAACATTGTAAAATATTAATTCTCTGAAGGCCTTTCGGACTAGTCCCCACATCAGCAGAAGATGCAGGAAAGACCTACTGAGAATTAATCACAGTTGAGGAGACGGACCTAGAAGGTGACAATTTTATATTATAAATTTAATTTAGTGACTAATACTTCAACGGAGTTTAGCCATGCATTTTACTAATGTTGACTGCTTCAAGTATTTTTGCAGTAATAATAATAATAATAATAATAATAATAATAATAACAATAATAATAATAAAAAAAAATAATAATAATAATAATCCATATATAGTAATTCTGTCCGAGGGCAGGTCTTCCCAGCAATCATAGCATTTTCATGCTATGCTTTGCAGCTTTACTAGTGTGGTATGTTCCCTTAGCTTCCCACACCGAAAAAGGATGATGATAATAATGGTAAGGATGATGATGATGGCCGGATGATTTTCGAGGACCTTTGAGCCCTAAGCTTCCTAACATTTATCTTACAGGTGAGGAAAAACCCCGAAAAAAAACCTCACCAAGGAGCCTGTCCCGACCGGGAATCGAAACCGCGCCCGCTGCCTAACAGGGCAGGACGCTACATCGAGACCACAGCGGTGGACAATAATAATAATAATAATAATAATAATAATAATAATAATAATAATAATAATAATAATAATAATAATGATAATAATAATAACGATAATAATAAATGTTTTAAATTAATAATAATAATAATAATAATAATAATAATGATAATAATAATAACGATAATAATAAATGTTTTAAATTAATAATAATAATAATAATAATAATAATAATAATAATAATAATAATAATAATAATATGAATAATACATTTTTAAATTAAAACTTGGTAAGAAAGAGAGATCTGGTTCGTCTCAAAAACAGATATCATGAAATGTGTGCAGTCCACATTACCTAAATCTGACAAAGTTATGTTGAACATAATAATAATAATAATAATAATAATAATAATTAATTGGGGAGTAAGTACATTTGACATATTCCCATCTTGACAAGTGAGTTGTTTTGTCCCAAGCAGAATTGTCATGAGAGAGGAACAGGCCATGCAGCCTAAATATGACAGGATGATGATGGCGGATAATTATGATTATAGTACTACTACTACTACTACTACTAATAATAATAATAATAATAATAATAATAATAATAATAATAATCCATCCATCCATAATAATTCTGCGCGAGGGCAGGTCTTTCACTGCAATCATATCATTTTCATACTATGCTTTACAGCTTTACTAGGGAATTGTAGGTGTGGTAGCTTCCCGTTGCTTTCCACACCGGTGAAGGATGATGATGATAATGAGATGATAATGATGAGGATGATGATAATGATGGTCATATGATTTCGGGGACCGTTTGGGCCTTAACGTTTTCCCGACATTTGTCTTAAAGGTGAGGAAAAACCCGATAAAAACCTCGCCCAGAGAAATAATAATAATAATAATAATGATTTATTTTAGCTGGCAGAGTTAAGGCCATAAGGCCTTCTCTTCCACTCAACCAGCGAATAGTAAAATTATACAAAAATTACGTACATATTACAATTTTAAGATATTAAAATACAGACTAAACAAAATACAATGATGATGGATCTAATACTAGCTAATGCTAACAATAACATAGAATATAATAAAATTAAAATGATATAAAATAAAGTAAGTAGCTTCCTACATGATTATTAATAGAATGCTCTATATAGTTGTTATGTAGTTAATGTTTTCATTGTGTCGAACTTAAGATATCAGTTAATTTGGATTTAAATAATGATAGCGATTGACAGTCCCTGACATGACTGCGAAGTGAGTTCCATGCTCTAGCCATAGATATTGTGTAAGATTCAGAGTACAGACAGGTCCTGTGTTGTGGTATCAAAAGTAAAAGAAGAGTCTTGTGATCTTGTTCCTAAATTGTGATGAGCCGATAAATGTTGAAAACGTGTTGTTAAATAAGTTGGTAAATATGTGTGCAGAATTTGGAATAGTAAGGTATGTGAATGTAAAGTTCTTCTGTCATTTAGGCGTAGCCATGATAAGGCCTGAAATGAAGGAGACACGTGGTCATAACGACGGAGATTGAATATAAATCGAATGCACGCATTATGAGCACGCTGTAGTCTGTCAGATAGATCAGTTGTAAGATTAGTCAGTAATATGTCGCAGTAGTCGAAGTGTGGCATTATAAGAGTCTGTACAAGTATTTGTTTTAATTTTGTAGGAAGGAAGTTTTTAAAACTATTTAGGGAGTGAAGAATTGAGAACACTTTCTTGCAGGTATTATTCACCTGGATTTTCCAGTCTAGGTGTTGGTCCATATAGATACCCAGATTTTTTACTACTGAGCTGTAGGGGATATTTTTGTCATTTAGGAGAATGGTAGGGATATTTTCGTAATTTATAATGCTTTGGATTCGCCGATGTCCTATAATTTTGCACTGTGTCTTGTCAGTATTTAGATTAAGTCCATGTTTCTTCGACCATTGGGAAATTGAGTCTAGGTCACTATTTAATTTGTCTAGTGTGTCATGTACATCGTCAGGATGGGAGTGAATGTAAATTTGCAAATCGTCAGCGTATAGGTGATATCGACAATAGGTAAGTCTAGTGGATATATCGTTAACATAGATAGAGAACAGAAGTGGTCCTAACACTGAACCTTGTTGGACGTCACCCTTCAGTGATAGCCAGGATGAGGAAAGTTCTGCATTGGATACACATTGCTGGCGACCATGAAGATAGGATCCAAGCCAGTTAACAGCATTGTCCGAAAGAACCGGTGATCGAACCCGGACCTGCTGCGTGACAGGGCAGCACGCTGCCTCGAGATCACAGCGGGGGCATAATAATAATAATAATAATAATAATAATAATAATATGCCCATCTTGACAACATAGATTTGGCATGTCCCAAGCAGAGTTGTCATAACACTGGAACAGGCCATATGGCCTAAAAATGACAGGGTGTTGATGGCGGGTGAATATAAAAATAATAATAATAATAATCCATCCATAGTAATTCTGCCCGAAGGCAGGTCCTTCACTGCAATCATAGCATTTTCATGTTATACCTGCAGCTTTACTAGGGAATTGTAGGTGTGGTAGCTTCCTGTTGCTTTCCACACCGGTGAATGATGATGATGATGATCAAAATAATGATAAGGATGATGATGATGATGGTCATATAATTTCGGGGACCGTTTGGGCCTTAAAGTTTTGTTGAGATTTGTCTTACAAGTGAGGAAAAACCCCGATAAAAACCTCACCCAGAAAAACTGCCCCGACCGGGGATCGAACCCGGATCCACTACGTGACAAGGCAGCACGTTACCTCGAGACCACAGCGGTGGACAATAATAATAATAATAATAATAATAATAATAATAATAATAATAATAATAATAATAATAATAATAATAATCAAGAAGAGAAAAAATTATGAACTCAGTTACAAGGGAGAAAATGAAGATTGAAGACACTATTTTAGATTATATTAAAACTCAGCAATTAAGATGATACGGACATGTCCAGCGAATGGAAGAGAATCGACTACCAAAATCTGTTTTGGAATGGAAAACTGAGGGAAGACGAAGTAGAGGAAGACCTAAAACCTCCTGGAGTCAGGGAATATGTTTATATATGAAGGAGAAACATCTACAACCAGGAGATTGGATCGACCGACAAAATTGCATAATAGGAATCGGACGATGTCAAAGACATTAATCAACCGATGATCTATCTATCTCTAATAATAATAATAATAATAATAATAATAATAATAATAATAATAACCATTTTACACAGAGACAACACAGTAAAAACATATAATATTTGAGTGGGCCTAGCTGTTCTATGAACCTCAAAAAAATGCTGCGTCTAAAAGTTGTTGGTCAGACAAATTTACAACTTATGACCCTACTTTGACTTGCATAGACTGAACGTTTTAATCAATACTCTATTGTTTAGACATAATGCTTTTAATAACGTATACATTAAATTGAAGGAGCCTGTACACAAGAACGGAGCTTGATTAAAATGTTAAGAAATTCTTACTCATATACGTATATTTTCGTTTTATTCTATGTTACAGGCGATATTGCATTTGATTGTGATTAATTATCTTCTAAACTAGACTCAGTGAAACTGTTCTAGTTACTATGATCCTGAATTTAATCCCAGTAAAGCACTGATTAAGGTCATGTGACGTCATCAATGTCTTGTATTCGTAATGGGTACTAAACCACAAGTGGGGATAACCTGGGAATCACTTAATGGCTATCAATACAGACAAGATCAAACGCATAATCAAGGAGTAAGATGTCCTCAAACAAGCATATATTGTTAACATGAATTTGTAGGTACAGTAATAAAACTGGCCAACATGATTTTTGTCTCATGTGTACCAATAGTTGTACTTAATGCAGTTTTTATCGTGTTTTCAAATATGTATTCGGAATTTATCCATCACCCACAGTTGTCTTTATTTCAATTTCAATTAATGGATTTAAATAATTATTATTTTAATAAACCTTTTTTCGTCTATTTGTCCATTGTGAAATAAAACCAAATGAGCTAACTCAAATAGTTTCAGCTATGTAAAAGATATATCAAAGCAAATGGAATCCTAATATGCTGGCCGATTATTGTTAGACCTTCAAGAGGGATGCTCCACAGGCGAAATATAGCAGAAAATCGTCATTTCTTACTTTTTAGGTGAGTCCGAATATTGTGTAGTTAGAAATGTAGAAAATATTAAAATGTTTGGAAATATAAATTTCGGTCTCTCGGAAATCATGCGTGATGGAGAAAAACCGATATCATATTTGATATTCAGGAGAACAAATACTATCAGAATCACATATTTTTCTTCTTCTTCTTCTTCTTCCGAATGCAGTATTGGGTGATGATGCCCGTTATGCGACTACAAAAACTGATCTTTCCATCGGTTGAAGGGTCTTCCGAGGTCTCTTTTGCCGTTAGGGTTGAGGTGGTAAATCATCTTTGGTAAACGGGAATTTGACATTCTCTGGAAGTGTTGGAACCATTTAATCTGATAATTTTGTATATGTTCAACCATTTCTTGTAGTCTTTCGAGTATTTAAAGTTTTCCCCATTATAGGTTACCAGCCTATATTTTTCTTTCTGAGACAAAAACAAAAGTTTATTTTTTGTTGCTCAGTGTAATTTGCTATCAATAAGAAAATTACGGAGAACGATATGCATTTATATACAAAAGTCATTCGCCAGGTATTATCCCATATCGATGACGTGAATTTAATAAGAGGATATGTTAATAAGGTAGCAAGAAATGTAGAAGCCTTTTCAAAAGCCTGAAAAGGAAAGTGTATTATATGTAAGTAGAGAAAAAAAAGTACATGGAATTGTGTCGCAATCGAAATATAGCAGGATAGTAATAGGACTATCTAACTCATACCCCAAATGGGAGTCAATGACCAATCACGTTTCAAATAATTTTGTTTCACAACCAATCACAGTCGTGTTTCACCTCGATATTTATCGAATTCTGTTTACCAAAGTAAAGAAAGCTCCTTATTTTTAACAATCTTAACAGGTCAGAGTATTATTATTCAGTGACTGACTATCCACCAAATACGTTGAATACTGCAAATAATGAACAGATTCCTTCCAACTACAGCTCGAGTCCAAGCTCTGTGTGCTTGCGGGGGGAAGTGTGGGGAGTGGGAGGAGCTTCTCATAGTACTAAAAGCTGAGACAGCAAATTCCTTTCATACACACAGAGCTGGGTCCCGAAAAATACACATTTGATAAGTGCGTGTTCAATAACAGTGTTTTTAAGTAATGGTTTTACTGAGTTGTTTCCTAAAAAAATAAGTAATAACCTATAACGCTGGTTAAAATATACAGTTTGATGAGTTTAATTTTTTCTCCACTAGGATGCATTCTTACAATATTGCGATCATATTTGGCAATAAATTCTACTTGTAATTCTTGTAAGCCCATATTTCCCTTAACAGAGATTTAGGCGCTCTCCAATTACAGGGAATAATTTGAACCATACTAATTTAGTTACACTTGTTTTCGTATAGATGTCATTTGAGTGGTCCGTGGTCAGCGTTCCGCCTCATACTGACATCTAGGAAAGCAAGGTAGTACTAGGACAGGAAAATTCGGTAAATTTTGCTTAGAGGCCTTTTCATTCAGGCGTAAGGATCTTTTACGAGCCTGAAAATCTTCAGACTCGGGACCCACGGCTTAAAATCCCTCCCGGAGGATTTGCTCCTTGGATTTTTCCATCCAAAAAAAATCCATCGAGCCCGGCCGGGTTTGAACCCGCGACTCTCTGGACCAGAGGCAAGGAGCATAAACCACTAGTCCACCGCGGCCGTTTTGGCAATAAATAATATGATCTAGTTGCACTGGATGAACAATTAACTCTAATATTATATCAATAAGGATATATCTATAAGATTAATCCTTAAATTCGTAATGTGTCCTTTTGGATACATCAGTTTGTTTAATTAATTATTTTAAATAAATCAGAAGAAAACGAACAAAAAGAAACCACTTAAATTTGTGTCTAATTATACAATATGCCTAATAATGACAGTTATACAAGATACCGTTTTCACTGCGGTCCGCCACATTCAAATACCTAACAGAAGAAATTTGTGTTTTGCCAATTTAAGGGTTACGATCGATAATATGATAATGCTAATTAAATTATATACAGAAATAATAAGACCAATCATATGTTATGGAGTTGAAACCTGGGTACTAAAAGAAGCAGATAAACTAAGACTATTAACGTTTGAGAGGAAAATATTTAGAAGAGTGTTAGGTCCAGTAAAGGAAAATGGAATTTGGAGGTTAAGAAGGAATAATGAATTATACCTCAAGAATAATAAAGAAAATATAGTTAGTTTCATCAAATCCAAAAGATTACAATGGTTTGGACATACACTAAGAATGCCAAAAGGAAGATTGCCGAATGATATTTTGAATTGAAAGCGACAGGGAACAAGACTAAGAGGAAGACCCAAGGATCGATGGGAAGATGATGTAATTGAAGATTTAAGAGAGATGGGGATTTTTTATTTGAAATTTACTGCACAAGATAGGAAGAAATGGCGTAAACTAGTTGAGAAGGCCAAGACATTCCACTGGAAGTCGTAGAGCCTGACAAAGAAGAAGAATGATAATTAAGATTAAGACTAAAACTAATAAGCAAGATAAATTAAATTGTTTTCTTGGCAGTCCCTATCTAATATACATAGAAAGAAAAATAATAAGATAAAATAAACTAAATTATCGGTTAAATAATATTTAAAACAACTGATATATATGTTAATCTTAATATTATTTTCTTAAAGTAAATTATATTATTATTAATTGTTAAAAGAATACTATTTAATTTGTATTACTGAGAACATGTCAATTTTAAAGAAAATATTAAACTAACATAGGCTTATTAAATTATATGTATAATTGCTGTAAAACATTAATAGGTTAATTCATTAATTTTATTTTAATATCACAGATTATCAATTTTCTTAACCGTACGCCTATATTTTCACAAAATAATTTCCAGCGCCGAAACACTAGACTTGAGCAAATTGAAATAGCAAAGAGATACCCTTTTTTGTGGTTGCGCTCGGGGAAATAGTTCCGCTCCAGTTGTTCCAGATGGACGTTCCTCTGCTTATTTTCCAGGTGGAATAACCTCAAGGTGAGGAAATTTCCTACTTTTCTGTTCCCTCAACAGAAACACATCCAAATAGAAAATAGTTAACAAATTCGTGCCTGACATCACCGCATGCTAGCATTCCTATAAGACAGATGTTACTCAAAAACTAAAAGAAAACATTTATTATTTTACAAATCACAGGTTTTTGTATACGTACATATATCGTGGGTCCCAAGTCTGAATATTTTCAGGCTCGAATAAAAAGTCCTCAAATCTGAATAAAAATGCCTCTAAGCAAAATAAGCCAACTTCAACATCCAAGTAATACCTTAGTTGCCTGCTAGATGTCTCATTGGGTCGGTATGTTGATCGCATACCATTCATGACATCTGTAGGAAAATAAGTGTAACTAAATGAACCTAGTCTAGTAACTCCTAACAAAGGAGAAGCTAAGGCCCAACATTGGGCTGTTACAACATTGTAGATAGATTGGTAGATATATAATAATACCAAACTCAAGCACATAAAAAAATAATAAGATTGTTATTCACCAGTTGCGAAATATGGATTCTTATTTTAAGGTAAGAAAGGAGACTACGAGTATTTGAAAATAAAGTTCTCGGGAAGATTTTTGGGCCAAAATGGATGAACAGATAGGTGAATGGAGAAAAACTTCATAATAATGAGCTACATGGTATGTATAGGAAGCCAGATATAGGTCTAATAAGAATAGTTAAATCTCGTAAATAGTTGTGGGCAGAACATTTGGCACGAATGGGGAATGAAAGAGGTGCATGGAAGCTTCCTGTAGGAAAAACCGGAAGGAAAAGGCCCAGTTGGTAGACCAAGAATGAGGTGGGAGAATATCATTATCTATGATACGAGGGAAGTAGATTATGCAGGGGATGATTGGAAAATATTAGCTCAGGTTAGGGATGTATGGAGAGCTTATGTTAGCGCGGCCATGAATCTACGGGTTCGATAAAGTCAGTGAGTTAGTTAGTTAATTAGTTAGGATCGTTGTTAAATTTTACTTCGAGATTCTCAATAGCAGTACTTTCTTTGGCCGTTTTCAGAAATGGGCAGATGCGAAGGTGTTTACTATTCATGATCTCCTTTTATGCTGCAGAACGTGCAATACATATCTGATGAGCAAGAAGATACCGTTTCGGCGGAGACATGAAATCGCGACCAGTGTGAAGGCGGAATGTGGCGACCGCAGTTTTCCTTACCTATGGGTTATTTTGTGGGTGTCAGCTGTCCAATGCTTTGTAGATGTTCTTCTGGAGAATTTTGTGTGGTGTATGCCGCTGGAAAATTTCGTATATGCACTTAGATGGAGTGAAGAATATTACATTCGTAATTTGTTAAAATATATACGTGGCTTCTTATTTTTGCTAAAACACAAAGACAAATTTAACTTCAGTTGATAATTGAATTAAAAAACGCAACATTAAGCCGCCTCTACACGTCAATAAATTACACAATCCACCGCTGTGGTCTCGAGATAGCGTGCTGCGTTCTCACGCAGCGGGCCCGTTTTCGATTCCCGGTCGGGACAGGCTCCTGGGTGAGGTTTTTCCTCATCTGTAAGACAAATGTCAGCAAGCTTAAGGCCCAACGGTCCCCGAAAATCATCCGGCCATCATAATCATCATCCATCACCGGTGTGGAGCAACGGGAAGCTACTACACCTATAATTTCCAAGTAAAACTGCAAAGCATAGCATGAAAATGCAGTATTGTAATGAAAGACCTGCCCTCTGGCAGAATTACTATGGATGGACATTGCACAATAATCGATATTATACAATACTATTGAGCGTCTGTAGATTGAAAGATTGCCAATATATTGAGTCAATCAAAAGCAGTTTGATTTTTATTGTGCAATTTAGTAAATATTGTGCAAAAATTGTTCAGTTATGTGTTCTGTCTTCTTATTATCCCACATGTTGACTGCACAATTATCACCCACGAACTAATTTATTGAGCAATAATATTGCACCGTATGGGTTGCCGAAATAATACTATTGAACAAAACACTGTACAATTTTCATGACCATTCGTGGAAAAATGGAGAAATATGATCATATTTTCGGACATCAAATATGAATCTGATAGACATATTATGGACACGCTGCAGTTTGTCCGACAAACCGTCACTTATGTACCTTGCAGCATAAGCGTCATTAAGTGGCATCTTAGTATATCCAATAGGTTTTGTGTTTATATTTATGAATTTCTTAAATCCAAACTCAATAGAAATCAGGAATAACATAACAAATTACACAAAACACCTGTACCTGTCTTGGACACGAGGATGCCAGGGACATGTGGGAAATAAACGTGTTGATCGATTAGCTAAATCCGGAGCATCTTCTGAGCTTCAATATTTATTTTCAAAGTGTCCAATATCCTATGTAAAAAAAGAAACTGTTGGACTATATCATCACTGATAGGAATGAACATTGGATAAGGAGTACAAATGGCGCTTTGACTAAAGAGCTCTTCTTTCTTACAGTACACCATAGGCTAAAGGCAAAACATGTTATTCCAAATTTAATATTAACACAATTTATGACTGGCCATGGAAAAGTTGGAAGTTATTTTAGGAGATTTAATATTAAGCCAGACAGTGATCATAGTTGTAAATGTCAAGATTCAATACAATCTGTAAAACATGTTTTATTTGTTTGTCCTATATTCGAAAGACAACGATTCTGGTTAAACTTACTTTTAAATGATGATGAGGCTTCTGCCTCAATGTGTGAAGTGATTTTTAAGAACCAAAATTATTATAAACATTTCATGAACTTCATAACAAACATTCATAACAATATGTAGTATTTTCTAAGACTCTTATAGACAATTTATGTCATTCATAACAGTCATTCAAAACCATAAGATACTATTTCCGTTTTACAATGTATAGTATAATATTGTTATCGTAAGCTACAACCCAAACATGCCTTGGTGGCGAAATAGGGTTTGAAAATATTTGGAGATTCAATAATAAATTTATGCATTTCTCATGTTTTGTGAACAAAAACTTGAATTCTTCCTATTATTAACATATAATCATCATCATCATCACTGCAAGGATTAGGCAATTGCCCGTTCCGACTTCATAATGCATCAGCCCAACGTCTTCTAGGTCTTCCAACATCACGTCTTCCTCTTGCTTGATAATTTCTTGCTAACAATGGATATCTCGCCTTACTCATTCCATCCATATGATAAATCCATTTCTGTCTGTAATTCGTGACCTTATCCAATAAAGGCTGCACTTTCAATTCTTCTCTTATATCTTAACTCTGCCAGGTAAAATAAAGCTATTATTATTATTATTATTATTATTATTATTATTATTATTATTATTATATTATTATCTTCATTTCTTATTCTATCAAGTCTTGTACATCCTTTTACTTGTCTTAGGAACGTCATCTCCGCCGTCTGTATTCTATCCTTCTGTTTTTCATTGGAGCCCAAGTTTCACATCCATACAATATTGTGGGAACCGCCATAACATTATACATTTTTATCTTGGATTAACATATAATACGATTTTTTTATAATCTAAAAATTTGAAAGGTAGCTCGAACAAAGCTGAGATTTTATAACTGCTTTATTTTATGGCCCAGTTAAATACACGGGAAGGGCGTCTTGCAGCTATAAAATGACAAGAGCTGTACGGGAGTTAGTTTTGTATAAATGATAAATGTTGACATTACGATCTCTAAAACGAGAGGAACAATTTGTGGATTTCATCTCTAATAAAAGCATTGAATGTCCTTTCCATTATTTTATTCTTTCTCGACGTAAACATAAAAAATTATTAATCATTTTCTTTGTTGCAATAAAAAATCTTAACACAAAATTTTAATAATAAATAATAATAATAATAATAATAATAATAATAATAATAATAATAATAATAGCTTTATTTTACCTGGCAGAGTTAAGGCCTTAAGGCCTTGTCTACCACTCAACCAGGTTTAAAAAAATACAAACAAAAAAAATAGTCTTAAATCTAAATTACAATATATATATATATATATAAACGATTACAAGTTATGAATACAATACAATTAATATTTATAATGTATAATAATAATAATAATAATAATAATAATAGCTTTATTTTACCTGGCAGAGTTAAGGCCTTAAGGCCTTGTCTACCACTCAACCAGGTTTAAAAAAATACAAACAAAAAAAATAGTCTTAAATCTAAATTACAATATATATATATATATATATATATAATATATATATATAAACGATTACAAGTTATGAATACAATACAATTAATATTTATAATGTATTTTGATTTACTCTAAATTTAACGAATTAAATATATAATACGTACAAGATACATAAAAAACGAGGAAAAGATTAATGACATAGTATAAAATTAAATAAATAGAGAAAAATTAATTATTAGACAACAGGTAACTGTATATGCGTGACTTAAAGGTGCCAAGTGTGCGGCAACCCCTGATATCTTGAGGAAGGAGATTCCAGGAGTGGGCAGAGGCTACTGTGAAGGAAGTAGAATAGGAGGAAGTGCTATGAAGAGGAATTGTTAGCAGACTGCTATCTTGTGACCTAGTGTCAATATTGTGGTAAGAGGATAACTTCTCTAATCTGGACGCCAGGTAAGTAGGAGTGTAGGAATTCAGAAGCTTGAAAAGTAGTGAAAGAGAGTGCAATTTACGTCTGTCAGTAAGGCGGAGCCAAGAGAGGTTAATAAAGTGTTCGGAAATATGGTCATAACGGCGGATATTGAAAATGAATCGAACGCAAGCATTATGAACACGCTGCAGTCTCTGCGACAAGTCATAGTTTAAACACTGTATTAACAGTGCAGTGTATAAGAGGTGTACAACTTTACATGTATATATACATATCTTCGACCTTTTATAAGGATTGTATTGTTATATAACTCCTTTAAAACAAGTAAATGGGCTATCAGACTAAAAGTAACATATCTTTATCTGGGTGAATATTCGTGGATATCATGGATTCTCCAATACTACTTCTGTATCATGTTCCAAATTTGAAATGTTTTCAAACAGATGTATATCAGTAGTCAATTAACTGTCCTGCTTTTAAGCGTGTAACTAAATGTAGTTCGTTCTTTAACACTCCAAACAAAGAAAATAAAAATATTAAAAATATGTATTATCTTGCACATGCCTGTATAAGTTATATGGGGGAATCTTAAAATATGTAATTAGCCTACAAATTTAATAGATTAACCCTCCTAATTATAAACAATCTATAACTTTTAGAGAATGTTCATGCACTTCTTAGTTGAAATTTCTAACTAATAAACACTGTATTAACTGTGCAGTGTATAAGACGTGTACAATTTACATGTATATATACATATCTTCGCCCTTGTATAAGGATTGTATTGTTATATAACTCCTGTACAACGTTTATTAGTAATGGAATTATACATGATCTATATAAGGCTTATAGATTGCATAATTAAACAAGTGGTGAAAGCTTGTATGAGAGATTTTTTATTGATAAGACTGTTTTAATAAATAAGCATTATTTCATTGTTTAATTCATATGCATGCGCAATGCAGCATATGTTGAGATTTCTATTGTTTTACAATGGTCGCTTTCTGTAGAATTTCTTAAAATACTTGAAAATGAACCATTTGAAAATCGGAGAGAAACAAATTATGTTGAATGTTTTCAAACAGTTTACTGACAAAATCCTAAATTAGTCATTGAGGATGTGGTGAAAATAACAGGAGAATTAAGTCAGAATGGAGCATAAATTCTATTCGAAGTTAAATTGTAAATAAAGGATATCTATCGATATCATGGATACAAAATAAACATCTGATTAGGTAGGACCATGTAAAAATTGTATTACAAATAAATAAGAAATGGAGATTCTTAATTATTGATACCATCTTACCTTGTATTCGGCCTTATTTACCGTAAATTTTACGTTGCTTAAAAATAATTATTCCCAGATCCGGCTGCAAGATTACTACGTTCATCGAGTGTATGAACAAAATCAATTTTTTTCATAAAATTGTGAATGACTTAATACATTTATGCCGAGTTGCCTATTGAAATTCGGCCACCAGTATGTTTAATTAAAATATAATTAATTAATTTATTCGAAATAATTTGATTCAGTTATTAAAATAAATTATAATCCAGTTCGCAGAAATCGATGTATAGAGCTTGAAACGTTTTGGTTGCCATTGCACACTTGGCCGTAAACCTCCTCGCTGCTACAGCAGGCTGTGACACCAACCAGTAATAAAATGGCGGTAAGTACGTATTTATTGTTCTATATTGTTCCCTCGCAGCGGGGAGTAAAATCACTGTCCTTTATGTATAGGGCTTTTACGTTCAATGTATATACAAAAATATATCCAAAAGGCAGTGTTAATATACATTACACGAAACAAATCACAGCATTTTAAATGAACCGAACTTCATTTGAAACAATCCAAGGTACGTAAAAAGACATATAACGGTACCCTATAAACTAAGATTATTAATAAATTTAGTTCATTTAATTAAATGAAAATAAAACTTAAAGTTTTATGTGATTTTCATATTTATTAAAATATAAATTAGTAACAGCTGTTTCGGTACTCTGTACCTTCTTCAGACATGATTTCATATTATAGTTTTTTTATAATGCAGAATTCTGTCCAATGTGAAAAAAAATGGTCCCATGTGATTCCGCTTTGAGCAAATTTCACTGTATTTACATTTTCGGTTAACTGACTTATGCTGCACCCTGTATATTTCTCTCGGGTAATTATTCATATACATAAACAATATATTGTGTAAAACATGTAATAAATATACCCATTTCACCAAATTTAAAAATTAAAAAAATTCAACATATTTCAACAGCGAAGCTGTCATTTCCAAGACTAAATATTGAGTTAATATTTCAACATGTTTCAACAGCGAACCTGTTATTTTCATGACTAAATATTGAGTTAATATTTCAACATGTTTCAACAGCGAAGCTGTCATTTTCAAGACTAAATATTGAATTAATATATCAACATGTTTCAACAGCGAACCTGTCATTTTCAAGACTAAATGTTGAGTTAATATTTCAACATGTTTCAACAGCGAAGCTGTCATTTTCAATACTAAATATTGAGTTATGTTTCAACAGCGAAGCTGTCATTTTCAAGACTAAATATTGAGTTAATATTTAGTCTTGAAAATTACAGCTTCGCTGTTGAAACATGTTGACTCTTTTAATTTTTAATTGGTGAAATGGTATATTGTCAACGTCTTTTATGATTTTATCACCAAAAAGATCATTAGTTTATAAAATAAATAGTGTTTCTTTATTTTAATTGATGTTGGTGGCAATGGGGCATAGAATTCGCAATTTTAATGAACTCTCTGAAACATCCCGTTATTTGTTATTTTAAGAAGTTAATTTGTTTTGAAATTAATCTTGATTAATCCCTAAAAATAATTGGTGTGGATTGTAAGTTATGTTACACCTTGCAGAGCACACACCTGTGTGTAATGGGATGTTCTGTAACCATATCCTCAATTATCCGCACATTACCCTGATATCCGGGTCACCCCCCCCCGTCTGTCCCAGATACATAATTATTGTATACACCAGCATTGCATAACGTCAGACGCCACAAACCTCCCCTCACATCTGATAACATACAATCTCTGCAGACCGGGACAGTCACGTAGACAATATTCTACTATAAAAGTTACTATGTCTCATTTCACATTTTTACGGTATTACAAAATGGCCACCAAACAGAACATATAAGTACAGTAAACGCTCCTTATTCGCGGGGGATATGTTCCGTAAATATGCCGCGAATACAGAAACCGTGAATATGGAATGATAATTGTTATGGGTATACACCGTGTTCCAAAATTATGGACGGGGTTCTTTAATTTCCCTTACACGATATATATATATATATATATATATATATATATATAAGTCTGGATAAACCTGGGTAGATTTCTTGACAAAACGCGGAAAATAAGAACACCACTTATTCAGGAATAAATAAATATGTTAGCAAATTGCAATACCATTAATTCTTAATATCATTATCATCATAGTACATTCACGAATTTAGGCCATTCGTTGACCTGTTTCGGCCTCAAGAGAAATACCATCCAGAAGTCTTTTGTGTGGACGTCCTGGTCTTCGTCTTCCTGCAGGTTGATATGTTAACACTTGTTTGGGTATTCTGTGATCTTCCATTCGATGAACATATTGCATCCATCTTGACTTATAATCAGAAATTTTGTTTTCTAAAGATTCCATGTGTAATTCTTCTAAGATGTCTTCATTTTTTTTTGTGATCTAGTAGTGTGTATCCTGCAGTCCTCCGAAGATATCTCTTTGCAGCAGATCTAAGTCTCTGTATATCCTTCTGTTTCAACGTCCATACTTCGCTACCATACAAAAGAGTTGGAAGAGCCAGCGTTTTATACACTTTCAGTCTTGAATGCTTTTGGACTAACTGTGGCTTGAAGATAGAATTTATTAACCCTAAAATTCTTAAAAATTTAAATATTTTTGCATTTACATCCTTTTCTTCTTCATATGAGATATTGCATCCTAGATATGTAAAATTATTCACCTGCTCCAAAATTATATTGTCCAGTACAATTTTACTTCTGACAGGATCTACACCTTGAAACGCCATAATTTTTGTTTTTTTTTTAATTCTTAATAATTCTACATAACTAAGTTAATGCATAATATAATTGAATTGATATCTAATTGTAATATTATTGTGTGTGTGTGTTTTTTTTAAACATCAACTTATTGTAACGGACTGTTAACAGCACGTATGGCTTACTGCCCGTGCGATCCATATTTGTAAATAACATTGTATGTATCTTACTTTTAGTTTAATAAATTCCTTATGTATATATAAGTCCACCGCTGTGGTCTCGAGGTAGCGTGCTGCCTTGTCACGCAGCGGGCGTGGGTTCGATCCTCGGTCGGGGCAGTTTTTTCTGGGTGAGGTTTTAATCGGGGCTTTTCCTCGCCTGTAAGACAAATGTTAGGAATATTTTAAGGCCCATATGGTCCCCGAACTCGGCCATTATCACCATCATCATCATCATCATCCTTCACCGGTGTGGAAAGCAACGGGAAGCTACCACACCTAGAATTCCCTAGTAAAGCTGCAAGCATAGCATGAAAATGCTATGATTGCAATGAAGGGCCTGCCTTCGGGCAGAATTACTATGGCTGGATGGATATATATATGTTTTCACAACATACTTTGTAAGTGTTCGATGTGAGCACCTTTCGTAATATGGCACACATCTAGCCGATAGTCGAATTCCTCCTAACCCTTGGTCAGCATATTTGGATTCATGGATTCAACAGCAGCAACAATCCTTCTTCTCAAGTCTGGAAGGTCGACGGGAAGTGGTGGTACGTACAGATGGTCCTTCACATACCCCCACAGGAAGAAATCACACGGTGAGAGATCAGGAGACCATGAAGGTCATCGGGAATAAACCATGTCATCCGGACCGTCCTATCCATTATCCTTCAACCACTGTTGCACATCATTAAAATATAAGATGTTGCTAACTATCTGTACCATAGACGGATACTCTTATCTGTCGGAGGATTAATAATTCCAAATTGTCATCGAAGAGCTCGCTGCACTGCAAAAATGGAACCAGACCTCGCAAATTTTAACACACAGAATGACTTCTGTACAGGAGTCGTCATTTTTTTCAAATTTAACGCTGTGACGTAATAATGACAAACAAATTACTGCATACAGGATATAAAACTTTCACAGGTTTTCTTTCATTATAGCAAATAATCACGCATCCAATTTCCTTTGTAAAGGTGTACCAAGTACGTAAAACCCCGTCCATCATTCTGGAACACGGGGAAGGGACACGTTCCAAAGTTCCAAAATAAAACATAAATTATCAAAATATAATCAATTTCAGACAATTTAAGATGAGATCGGAAAAGGAACACCGATATCTTAAAATAATTTAAGACTACGCCAATTTTGGAATATATTAAACAGTACCAACTAAATTGGAAACACCATCTTGAAAGAATGAGTTCAAATCGGATCCCCAAAGCTGTTTATAATTATGTACCAAGAGAACGAAGATCACTGGGCCGTCCTATGAAACGCTGGAGGGAAAATTGTCTATAGGATCGTAACAGACCTTGGTCTAATACTTGCAAGGAAGGAAGAAGAAAGATTATCAATCTAATGAGAGATTTTGAACAATTTCTATTAATTATTATTGTCAGGCTGAATTTAGTATTGCCGCTTTTAAAAGGTATTTCAAATCAGCTGTGAATTCAGCGATAGAATTCCTTATTTGGTATCCGGATTTCTTGATGAATCGTACAGTTTATTCTTAACATTGATACAGCGTGACATGGATGTAAACGACTCGTCAACGAGTAAACTGTTAAGTATTTCTATTTTTACTTTAAGTGTCAACACTACGTTTTTCCACTTCGGAACTAATTTTTCTTACCTTTTGGGAACAAAGCAGAAGAGACACGTGTATTTCAATCAAAATTTGCATGACAAATATACACAATAAAAACACCTTGACACGTGCCTGCAGTAAAAAGAAAGAGTTGCCGATGCGTTAATAAAGGACACCTAATTCTTCTAACATACCAACGGATCCGTGAATGAAGAACATTTTAGCCGTGAATACAGGAACTGTGTCGCTATTTTTTAATCCGAAAATAATGAAAACGCGAATAACGGAACCGTGAATAAGGTGCTTTTACCATAATGCCACGAGTGATTTCCAAATTATCGATAAATTCACGACTCACGAAATGAGGAGTGAATTTATCTAGAGAATTTGGAAATCAAGAGTGGCATTTGTTGTGACTATTTAAGGAATAAAATTAAGCTGGTTACTCACGAATCATTATTCAACTATAGTTATTTTAAATATGTATATATTTAATGGTCCCGCGCCGTAGCCGAGCGGTTAAGGTAGGAAGCCTTGGCGCAGAGCTACGGGACTTGCGCTGGTTCGAGTCTCCATGGGGAAAGACATTTTCTCATGGTATTTCGGCCAGTATGGGACCGGTGCCCACCCAGCATCGTGAGGCAATTGGGTAGCTACAATAAATAGCGACTCCAGGTTGAGGAACCAGCTATAACGGCTGGGGGACTCGACATGCTAACCACATGTCACCCCTACACTGGCTGTTGATCATCTACCTCTGTGATTGACACATGTGGATGTGAAGGGCCAGCAGCCGGCTGGTAAAAGGGCAACCGCTGAAAAAGTGGAAAGACCTTCAATCGGAATATATTTAATGTAAACAGAGATGTCTGAAAACAAATGTGAAACGATTGGTACGCTTCATTTGCTTCTTTTGTTCTCACTGCAAACAGATCATATTATTTATTGCCAAAGGAACGCAATATTGTAAGAATGCACTCTATTGGAGAAAAAATGAAACACATAAAACTTATTTTTTTATTAATTCATTTTTTATTAATTCATTTCTGATGTCCTATGATGTAAATATGACAATTATATTTTCTGGATTATTACCTGGGAAAAAATACTTTTAAGAAAGTGCAAACAGTGGTTTCTTTTTTGGTGATATAATCAATTGCTACAAATGCTTTATATTAACTCCTACATGCGCTATGTGTTGACATTCATGCACTATATATACAATGTGGTAGCCGTATCTCTTCGGGTGTCGGTTACTGCAAAATAATGCTATGGCCAATTCAGAATGTTAAAAAGGAGGTGCTTTCTTTATTATGATAAACTTTAGTTGGTAAATGCTAGACCAAACACGACTGTGATTGGTTGTAAATAAAATCATTGTAACGTGATTGGTCATTGAGTCCCATTTGGGACACGAGTTAAATAGTCTATAATATGTAGATACAGGCGCAAACATCACCAAAATACTTTATGCAAAAACCATGAAAAACTTTGTAATATTACAAGTAGCAAGGCCCTCAGTAAATGTACAACTAACTTGCTAGCACTATCAAACCCGTGTAGATTCATGCCCGCGAAGACATGAGATCTCCAAACATCCCTATCCCCAGCTAATGTTTTCCAATCATCCACTGTATAATCAACTTCCCTCAAATCATGCTTAATGTTATATTCCTACTACATTATGGGTCAATGAAATAGTCATTTTCCCTCTGGTTTTCCTACAAGAAGCTTCAATGTCTCTTTTTCATTCTCCATTCGTGCCACATGTCCTGCACATCATAGTCTACTAGTCTTAATTGTTCTTGTTACAGCTGGTTTCATATATATATATATATATATATAATGTAGTTTACTATTAAGTAGTCTTCTCCATTCGCTTGTCTGTTCATCTCACTTTGATCCAAAGATTTTCCTTCTTCTTCTTATTCGTCACTGTTTAGGCTTTTTGATAGCCTGTTCCTGCTCCAAACTGCTGCTCTTTCCATCTTTTCTTTGGTCTTCCCAAACTTCTTCTTCGTCTTGGAGAATAGTAGTTTGCTACTTTCGGTATTATCTTTTCGTCATCGTGTTCTTTCCAATTTGTTCTGTATTTCATTATTGTTGTGTTTAATTCCTCTACTTTTAGTTGCTGTCTTATTTCTGTGTTGTGTTCTTTGTCTGTTCTTTGATATCCTGCTATTGAGCTGAGTAATTTCATTTCAGCAGCTTGTTTCCTAATTTTGTAATGTCACTGTCCATGTTTCGGATCCGTAAGTAATAATAGGCACTGCTATTGTCTTGTATAATTTCATTATAAAGTCTTTTCTGGCTTTATTTTTCAATGTTATTTTTAGTGTTTCTGTTATATAATTAAACTTATTTAGTTTGTTATTTATATCTGTTTCTGTTGTATATTACACTTCGCAAACTTAAAACTTATATTTGTTTTCATTTTCCACCGCTATGGTCTCGAGGTAGTGTGCTGTTTTTCATGCAGCAGGCCCGGGTTCTATCCCCGGTCGGGACAGGTTTCCTGGGTGAGGTTTTTTTCGGGGTTTTTCCTCACCTGTAAGATGAATGTCAGGAAACTTTAAAGCCCAAATAGGCTCCGAACAACCATCTGGCAATCATTATCATCAATATATTCATCTAATTAGCTTAAGTTTCGTTTAAGGCCTCTCCTTGCGGATCATTATCACCATCATCAATTCTCATATCATCGGGGCAGCGTACCCCGCCTTCCATGCGCCCCAACCTCAGAAGTGGGTTACAAGTACGCCATGCCAGGAGAGAACACCAGAAATGTCGAAATGACAATCTGGGGCATTTGGAAAAAAATAGATATATTATCACTTGTTCTATTGGTATAACTACTTGGTATTTTTAGGTAGCCAGATATAACGAGAATAGTTAAGTCTCGTAGACTGCGATGGGCAGGACATGTGGCACGAATGGGGAAAGAAAGACGTGCATGGAAGCTTCTTGTAGGAAAACCAGAAGGAAAACATACAGTTGGTAGACCAAGAATGAGGTGGGAGAATAATATTAGCTATGATTTGAGGTAAGTAGATTATACAGGGGATGATTAAAAACATTAGCTCAGGATAGGGACGTATGGAGAGCTTATGTGTGCACGGCCATGAACCTACAGGTTCGATAGTGCCAGTGAGTGAGTAAGTTCTATAGGTTTACTTTCAAATATTATCTTTGTCCGATCTATTAAAAATATTCGCAGTAACTTTGTTCTCAAATACTACTTTTTTTTCCTTCCTGAGAGTAATAATAAGAATATCAAGAATCACCATCATCATCATGAACAAATTCGTTTTAGGCCATGTGGCCTGTACGGTAAACCTAGCGAAGATGGTCTTGATAATTCCACACCGATGTTTTGGTCTTCCTTGGTCCCTATGTCCAGTTGGGGTATATTGGAATGCCAATTTTGGAAGTTTATTTCTTGCCATTCTCCTCAGATGATTTTTCCATTCTTGTTGGTATCTTAGAATATCTTATTTAAACTTGTTACACCAAGTTTTCCTCTAATAATAGTGTTCCTTTGGTGATCCAGTCTATTAACTCCTAACAATGGCTTACTTGAAGTTTATGAGAGTTTCTTTTATTTAAAATCCAAATTTCACTACCGTATTTTAGAGCAGCTTTCGATGTGAATATCAAGAATTATTGGTTTATATAGGTACTTATTTCTTTATGAGACCAATTGAATAAAATATCACAATTTCACGTTACAGTAATTGCTTTAACAGTATGTTAATATGCAATAATTAGAAATTAATTTGTTCAATTAGCAGTGTACCATGAATCAAATTCAATTTATTTCATTTTTACAATCATGTTATAAGTGCCTGATTGCACATTCGTAATTCTGAATTTGATTAATAATTAAAATTTGTCACCAAATATTTTGTCAGAGTGAAAATCAGGAAACGGCTCTTGCTTCTAAGAAAAAAAAAATACTAAAATAAGATTCTAAAAGGATACAGGGTGTATCTAAAGTCACTATCCGTTTCCATGAAAACATTTTTTTCTTTGCATGCACTGTTAGCTTAGTGCAACATGTTTAGCGCGGAAGAACGGGTTCCTGAAAAATGAAAGATGGCCAAAAAATATATACCAATGGTCACCCCCTGGAAGAAATAGGCCTAAACGTGGCAGACCAAGATGGAAATGGAAAACCTATGTCAGAACAATAATGGATGATAGGAATTTGGAAGAGGGAGATTGGAATGATAGAGATAAATGGAAACTGAAGACGGCAAACCTATAAGTGTGGGAAAGCCGAAGAAGAACGGGTTCCCATTGTTTATGCACCAGTACGCGGATCATCATACGAAAACTCCAGAGCTGAATTTACCCATAAATTCCGTAACCATCCCCAATAAAGGCACACATTTGTCTGTTTGTAAACTAGTTTAAGCTTATAGCAGCGTATGTGATGAGGCGACACACGTATCAGCAAAAATAGTGCAGGAGGTTCAAATTGCCAGTGATAGTCCGAACGCATCAACTCGATGCCTCAGTAGCTAGTTGAATGCCCCTCGCAACACAGTGTGGAAAATTGTACGTTTCACTCCATGAAAACGTCCTTATTACGTCTGCTTGATTATCACAGAAGCAGCTGTATTTTTTACGGTTTAAATGTTAAGGTCTATATATTTCGCTTCACAGCTGAAAGATAGCGGTTATGTAGAAAGGCAGTAGAATATGTGTCAAACTTCAGAATAACATTGATTTTTCAATCACTGCCTTCCTTCATTGAAATGTAAAGTGACTTTAGAGACAAACAAGCATGAGTTGCAGAAACAAATTTAACACATTTTTAAATCTGGAAATGCATCTTTCATTCATTACAGCGACTTTGTTCATCCTAACTTGTCTCAAAAAAGTTACACTTTATATATATATATATATATATATATATATATATATATAAATATATATATATATATAATATAAAAATGTTTGTTTGTTCGTACTTTATGTGCGGCCATACCGTTGATCCGATTGTGATGGGGTGTTGAGGTGATTCCCGGGATAAACATAGGCTATAAGAGAGTTGTGATACTGGTTCGTAATTGATAGTAGATAGGGACAGAGGGAATCTCGTTAATCCATTCATCGCCCTTTATAGTGGAAAACGTGAAAAAAGTTGCTCTTTGGACGCTTAAATGACTTGCGCTGTCTAAACCATAACAAATAAACAAAATTAATGTACACAGAATTGAATATCTCAAAAAGCTCTACAAAAAAAGTACGCGACAGCATATGATTTTCTCTTACGGGTAACTCACAATAACCATTTTTGTCTTTCATTGATGCCAAGAAGATCGAGACAAGAATGTGGATTCTTGTGCAACTCACAATAACAAATTTTGTCTTTTAGATCATTTATGCCAAGAAGATCGAGATAAGTAGATTCCCGGGCAACACCGGGTAATCAGCACGGGGAATCTTACAATAATTAAATTACGATATACATTTATAAATATTTTTCATTTTAGTTATTCTACCAATCATATGAAATAACCTACATTAATTTTCGTATTTCAGCTCATTTAAGTCAAGAAGATCGGGATAAATAGATTCTCGGACAACGCCGCGTAATCAGCACGGGGCATCTAAAAAATATAAATCTATAATTATTCTTCCTTTTACTTATTCAAATAAACATATAAGCATATTAATATTTTCATTTATTTAGGCGCAGTAGCGCACACCGGGTATTAGCTAGTAAGAGATAAACATGTTGGGAATCCAATTCTAAGGGACAATTTCACCAACAGAGGTAAATGTATTATGCCAGTTTTCCCCGTGTATAATGCATAGCTTAAACTGGCGTAATACAGTTACCTCTGTTGGTGAAACCGACCCTAAACACTTGTATTATACTGTTTGCAGACGATCAAACAAGCTTTGGCCATTCATAATGTAATCTTCTAATCTACAATTAGCAGCGTATAAATTAAATGAGGTAGCAAATAAATGTAATATGGCAATCTCTGAAAGTAAATAGAAAGTTATGGCAATCAACGGGAAAGTCAATATGAGGTGTAAAATCAGCATTAATAATTGTACAATACAACATGTGAGCAATTTTAATTATTTGGGATGTAGTGTATCATACTGCCAGAAGGAAGACATTAATATTAAATTAAATATATTTTACAGAATGTATGGCACTATAATATGAACACTGAAAATTCAAACACTGAGGTGTACCACAATTAAAATTTTACAAAAAATATGACAGTTTCTACCTTAACATATGCAAATGAGAACTGGACTTCTAACCGTTCAGACAGAAGAAAAATAGAAACTGCAGACATGAAGTTCTTGCGATCAATAGAAGGTGTGATAATTTCCGACAGAAAAATAAATTAAGATATTTAAAAAAAGGCATACATATTTTTAATTCAACAAATAGAATTGACAATTATGAGGAACGACTGGTATTAACACGTTCAAAGAACCCTACATATAGAATTCCTCAGCTGTTATTAAAGTACAATTCAGAAGTACATAGAAGTGTTTCAACGCCCATTTACTAGATAGGAAGATTCACTAAATCCCACTTGATGGGAAAACAGGTCAAAAGACCTAATTTCAAGATGTAGAAGAAGAAGAGTCAGAGGGAAAACGCCCAGTTGGTAGACCAAGAATGAGGTGAGAGAATAACAGTAACTATGATTTGAGGGAAGTAGATTATACAGGAAATGATTGGAAAGCATTAGCTCAGGATAGGGATGTATGGAGAGCTTATATCCGCGCGGCCATGAACCTACGGGTTCGATAGTGCCAGTGAGTAAGAGTAAATAAGTAAGAAGAAGAAGAAGACAATACATTTGCAATGATATAATCCATTGGATTTTAAACAAAGTTGGCCTAGGGTACGAATGTTGCAAACGACCAATGATAGTGCAAAGGGATGATTGCGAGTAGATCTTTAACAAAAGGAACGAGTTGGGGAGGAAAAATACAAAAGGCTTGAGATTTCACCCTTCGACTAGAAATATTTCCATTCTCCTACTGTTACCGGAGGATGAGCCCGTCAATATCACCCCCACATTGTATATCAACCCCTATTCACTACGTATATTGTATGTTGTACAACATACAATACATTTCATAATAACAGCAAAGGTTACGAACTTTTTTCTTATTTTTAATTGCCTACTCGTACAATCAATCAAATTGTTGTGAATTTAGAAATATGTAGTCCATAACGATCAGCACTGACATTTTCCCAAAATAACCTATCATATAATTATGTAATTTTTTATATCTTGAATTGATTCTTTTTTATTCTGATGTACTATTGGCTAGTTAGTTTCATTTATAAAAAATGATCCAGTGTATGCTATATACTGTATTTAGTGTACATTTAGCAATTTTTTAAACATTTAAAGTTGTAATCTGTATAAATTTATATAATTTCTGTTAACTGCTATATTGGATCAAGTAGTTTGTTCAAGTTAGTTTGACTATTAACTCATGTCGCAAATGGTAGTCAATGACCAATCACATTTCAATGAATTCTGTTTTACACCAATGACAGTCGTGTTTCACCGTCTCTTTATCGATTTCTCTTTATCGGCTCCTGCTTTTGTGATGAAGAAAGCTCCTCCTTTATTTAATATTCTGAACAGGTTAGACCATTATTTTTCTCCAACAAATACATTGGATATAGCAAATAATGAATAGATTCAGTATTTTTACTGAGTTGTTTATTCAAATTATAAGTGATTAACCTATAATGTTGACTATAATAGTTTGATGTGTTTCATTAATTCTCCGCTAGAGTGCATTCTTACAATATTGCGATCCTATTTGGCAATAAATAATATGATCGTTTTGCAGTGAATATACATAACCTCACATTTCTAATTTGTTTTCAAACATCGTCGTTTACATTAACTATATACATATTTTAAAACACCGGTAACTATATTCAAATAATTATTTTTTAGTAAAGAGCTTAATTTTATTCGTTAAATAGTCCTAAAAAATGCTACTCTTGATTTCCAAATTCTCTAGATAAATTCACTCATCGATGATTTGGAAATCACTCGTGGCATTACTTATGATAATCCTTCAAAAAGTGTCATCAGTATATATATATATATATATATATATATATATATATATATATATATAATATCCGTCCAGGCATTTATTTTTCTTATCATACCATATTAAGCTTGCATTGCTCAATGTTAAACATTTAATTATAACATCTATAAAGCGTCACTGCTATAAGGTAAAAATATTCTCTTTAATTTGCTTACTTGTTATAGTCAGCTGCTAGATGGCAGTGAAGACCGAGTTCTCGCGACATCTAGTAATAATGGAGAATATAATACATATATAAGAAAAATAAGTGTTTGAATTGGATTCGCCTGGTAGTGTAATGGATATCACGCTGAGGTAGAGACTCAGAGATCCGGGTTCGAATCCCGTCCAGGCATTTATTTTTCTTATCATACCATATTATGCTTGCATTGCTCAATGTTAAACATTTAATTATAACATATATATATATATATATATATATGTTAATTTGATTTGGTACTGGGAATCATACCATTATCCCAAGTCTAAATATAACAAAAGTCTGGATTAGCTTATTAAGTTGTTACTGCGTCATTGTATGACACATGCTTAATATTCATTTAGTGTTTTTTTATAATTTTACTAAAGTTTTCAACTAGCAATAATCGCACCTCGGTTTAACCTCATTGGTTACGATATTGCCACTACCTACAAGGAGACCCACTGAGCCCAGTCCTCTTTAACATTATGACGGCCGATATTGGACACGCTATAAACGCAAGAAATACAAAGCTATTAATGTATGCCGATGACATGGCCATCCTTTCCAAGAGTCCTGAAGATCTGCAGGAGGCCATGAAGAATATCAGAAAATGGGCGTCAGAAAATTCAATGGAAATAAACAGCTCCAAAACAAAAGCAATGAAGTTCAGAAGAGGAGGCAGATTATCAAGAAATGACCACTTTATGTGCGGCGACTCAGCCCTAGAAATAGTCCCCAACTTTAAGTACCTGGGAGTGACGCTGCAGACCACTGGAACCACGTTCACCATGCATATACAAGACAGGACCACAGCGGCAATAAATTCGATGTTCGACACCCCAAGCTTGAGAGACTGTCCCTGCCAACGGCGATGGCACTGTTCCAACTCAAGGTAGCACCAGCGGCCACATACGGTATTCAGATAATTTGGATTCACCTAACAGCGAAAAACCTCAAGAAATTGGAGAATGTCAAAGCCAGATATCTCAAGAGGGCCTTGTCACTCTCAAAGTACACAAGAAACAGCTACGCCTACAGAATAGCACATGAATCCTACTTCATTGAGGACATCAAGCTTCGCTTCAATCTACCAGAAACCCAGGCATATAAAGACGCCATCAAAGAGAGACAAAACAAAGCCAATGCAATACCGATGGAAATAATGGACACAGAAACAATGAAAACCGATGTGTGGAAAGGACCGAACTTCCAACTTCGCCACCTATACACACGCTTCGCCGCGCATGGTTTCCACTGGAAAATATGTCAGAATCCGTCATACCACGACCCGAAGGAGGACTGCAGATGCAAGCTTTGCGACGAGCCATGCTCCAGGTACCACCTAATGAAATGCCAAAGCAGAACTCAGCCTCTCACCAAAATTACAAAAGACTGGTGAAAATTCTAAATGTGCACATTGTGTTTAATAAAATCAATTTATAATTTTACTAGCTAATACCCGGCGTGCGCTGCTACTCCTAAATAAATGTTTATGTGTTTTTACCACCAGCCGTGCGCCGTTATGCTTGCCCGGGAATCTGCTTATCCCGATCTTCCTTAGGAAGTCATAAATTAACAGGAAATATAGGTATTTTTACCAAGAACGCGACAATTATTCTCAAATAAAAAAAGATTCTAACCAGTTCCCCTCTCGATTCCATAAAAAAAGTTAACTTATTATTATCATAAAGATGTATAATCCTAACCAACAATGGTAAAGAAGCTAACAATGTATAAAATAAAAGGTAAATTCCTACCTATAACCGTTCGGGCTTTGGCATCAATGAAAGACAAAAAATGGTTATTGTTTATTGTAAGTTATCCGTAAAATATAAGCATATGCTGCCGCGGAATTTTTTGTAGAGTTCTTAGAGATATTCAATTCCGTGTACATTGATTTGGTGTATTTGTTATGGTTTAGGCTGCGTAAGCCATTTAAGCGTCAAAATAGGGAATTTATTTCACGTTTTTCACTAAAAAGGGCGATTTTTAGGGGTGAACAGATTGAGTATTATAACTCTCTTATATCCTATGTCCATCCTCGGAATCTCCTGAACATTTTTCAAAAAGCCCCATCACAATCGGGTGAACGGTATGCCAGAGCACGCTTGCCCGGGAATCTACTTATCCCGATCTTCTTGGCTTCAATGAAAGATGAAAATGGTTATTGTGAGTTAACCATAAAATATAAGCATATGCTGCCGCGGTCTTTTTTGTAGAGTTTTTAGAGATATTCAATTCTGTGTACAATAATTTGGTGTATTTGGCATGGTTTAGACAGCGTAAGCCATTTAAGCGTCAAAATAGGGACTTTGTTTCACGTTTTTCACTACAAGCCCCCATCACAATCGGATGAACGGTATGACAGAGCACGCTTGCCCGGGAATCAACTTATCCCGATCTTCTTGGCATCAACGAAAGACAAAAAATGGTTAATGTGAGTTATCCGTAAAAGATAAACATATGCTGTCGCGGACTTTTTTGAGGAGTTTTTGGAGATATTCAATTCTGTGTACGTTAATTTGGGTATTTTGTATGGTTTAGGCTGCGTAAGCCATTTAAGCGTCAAAGTGGGACTTTATTTCACGTTTTTCACTACAAAGGGTGATTTTAGGGGTGAAGGGGTTGAATATCACAACTCTCTTATAGCTTATGTTCATACCGGGAATCCCCTGAACATTTTACAACAAAACCCATCACAATCGGATCAACGGTATGGCCGCGTATAAAGTACAAACAAACATTAATTTTTATATATTGGATATGTTGCATGGAATACTGTAAACTATACAATTTTCTCCGAATCTAACATTGAACGTTGTATATATATATATATATATATATATATATATACACTGCTCAAAACAATTAGAGGAACACTATGAAATATGCAAATATTTTTTCATTGGATAAAGGTACAAACATGAAATTAATAAAGTACATTATTTGTGGTAGTTTATTTATTTATTTATTGCTCATGTCAGTAAAAACAAATGAATAACGCTGACAATTAACTTTTCAAATAATTCCGCTATGTAAGCAATTGAATCTTGTGCTTATTTTTCAAAGTTAAACACTCGTTATATAGAGTTAGTATCGTGTATGGCCTCCACGACATTCGATGACGCTTTGGCACCTTCGTGGCATGCTCCCAATAAGATTCTGGATTTCCTCTTGCGGGATATATACCATTCCTCCTTCAGAGCATCTCCAAGTTGCTGCAGAGTTTGTGGAGCTTGATGTCGGTTCCTGACCTTCCTGTCTAGAAGATCCCACAAGTGTTCAATAGGGTTGAGGTCTGGGCTGATCGCTGGCCACTCCATTACCTCAATTTCATTCCTTCTCAGGAAATCCCTGGTGACAGCCGCAGAATGTGCCCTGGCATTATCCTGCAAAAACAGAAATCCAGGGCCTACTCCAATGGCAGCAGGTACTACATGCTCTTCCAGAACGTGCTCGATATACCGGAGAGCATTCAGTCGCTGGGGAACAAGTACAAGGTCCGTACGATTGTTGTACATAATTCCGGCCCACACCATTATGGAACCTCCTCCGAATCTATCAATTTCCTGTACAGCCTCTGCAGAAAATCTTTCCCCACACCCTCAATCGACCATCACAACGTGTAAGACGATACCTGGATTCGTCCGAGAAGAGCACAGACTCCCACTGGTTCAGGTTCCAATCACCATGGTTTTCAGCATAGGTACGTCTTGCTGCCTTATGCCCATTTGTTAAGCGTGGTTTTTAACGGGCCTTTTTGGACGAATATTCTCTTTCCTTAATCTGTTCCTTATGGTTTGGTCTGAAACCCGGATTCCGAAGCCATATGAAGGTCATTCTGCAGGTCTTTTGCAGTTTTTGTACGCTGTCGAAGAGCAGGAAGAACAACGTATCTGTCATCCTGGGGGCTTGTTTTAAATTTACGGTCCTGGCCACGTCTTTTACAATACTGACCTGTCTCTCTGTGCCTGTTGCGTAACCTGGACACCACGGAAGGAGAAACCCCGAGCTCTCTAGCCACTTGTCGCAGAGATTGACCTTGTCGTAAAAGATGTAGAGCATGATACACTTCAAATTCATTTAAATGCCTCATTTTGTCACAGACTTCAATAAACAAGGCAATAATCAACATTCGTCACTATAGCAACTTCAGGAAGATTACCAATTAGAAGTGGCCAGTGCCTTCCAAAATAAAAAAAATGTCTCTATATTTGTTATTTGAGGTAATTTCTCTGTATTTTGGCCATGGATCTTTAAAATTTGTATCCAATGATAAATTAATAATTCAGTTTACATATTGTCCAACTTTCAGCATCACAGCTTTAAAAACAATTACTTATTCAATTTATTACAAGTGTTCCTCTAATTGTTTTGAGCAGTGTATATAAATTCAAAAGAAAAATTAACGCTTGACATCGCTAGCAGTGCCATCTTACGGCTCCTATAACAATCATTTTTAATGAGAATATTTTACTTTATAGCAGTTTAGCTTTTTTTATTAAGATGTTATGATTAAATTTTCACTTTTATAAATGAAAATTAAATATGAGATGAAAGAAAAAATTAACACAAGGACCGATATTTGAGTCCAGGAACACGTTAGCGCGATACCGTCTTCGCGATCCAGTCATACCAGTGCAAAAATATTTTTTTCTTTCCCTATATACGATTCTCTATTATAACAGGCAGCGAGACATCGCTCGCAGTGCCATGTTATGGCTTCTATAACAAGGAAACATTTCAATAAAAATATATACTATAATGGGAATTCACTAATTTCCAAAGTGTTGTTATATTCAGTAATAGAAACCATAATAGTATCTCCAATTCTAAATTGGTAATGTTTCAATTCTAGATTGATAATGTTTCATTGTATAATAAGTACTTAGAGAACATTCATTATGTTTGTAACTTGTTGAGTTATATTCCATACCATATCGTTATTTATCCCCACTTCAAGCATAGTATGATGTTAGGTAGACTATTTAACTCAGGCCCCAAATGGGAGTTAATGACCAATCATTTCAATGATTTTTTATTTACAACCAATCACAGTCGTGTTTTGTCCCGAATTTATCAACCGAAGTTTATCATATTAAAGAGAGTTCCTCCTATTTAACATTCTGAATAGGTCATAGCATTATTTTGCAGTGACTGACTCTCCAAGAAATACGGCTACCAGATTGCTTATATAACGCATGAATGTCAGCAGATAGCGCATGCAGGAGATAATATAAACATATTTGTAGTAATTGATTATACCCCACAAAAAAATTAAACCACTATCTACACTTTTTAAACGAATTATTTTCCAGTAAATGACGTTGCAGAAAAATATAATTTGACATATTTACATCATAGGACATCATAAATTAATTAATACCTATAATGTTGGTTATAAATTTCTCCACTAGGATGCATTCATACAATATTGCGATCCTTTGGCAATAAATAATATGATCTGGTTGCAGTGATGAACAAAATAAGAAAATGAAGCTTATCAATCGTTTCTCATTTGTTTTCAAACATCGTCGTTTATATTAGGCCTAAATATATAAATATTTTAAAATAACTATAGTTATATAATGATTTGTGAGTAAACAGCTTAATTTTATTCGTTAATTAATCCTAACAAATGCCACTCTTGATTTCCAAATTCTCTAGATAAATTCACTCCTCACTTCGTGAGTCGTGAATTTATCGATAGTTTGGAAATCACTCGTGGCATTTCTTATGATAATGCACCAGTGTATGAAATCCACCAATAAACTTAAAGACCTGTTTCCCTTATTTGGGCATTTTTGTATCATTATATAAAGGTAAAAACATATACATTTGGCGATATACGTATTTTAAATTCATAAACTACGGTAGTTTGTTTTGTGCGAGTTTTATGAATCTGACTTGGGTAACACCATAGGGACTAAAGTTAGGATAAACTTAACTAAAAACATTTAAATTTAGAATTAGTTTATTTGATAGTTGTAACAGCACAACCTCACCTGTGCATGTTAGGTCTGTCCCTGTTACATGGAGCAGAACAATTGCAGACGCATGCAGAGTTTTAAAAGGAATTCCGTGTATTCCAAGTTGATATCTATTGTGATTTTTTCCCTTAACTCTTACTGAAAACCATGAGACTTTAATGTTACTAACTTTTATCTGCAAAACATTCCAGAATATAAAGTAGTTTAAATTCTGTCCCATAAAAAAGATACCAGCTTTTTTTTCGAGTTATTGATTACTTATAATGCGTCTAATAAAATATATCAGCCCTTTTCTCTCCAGTCTTGAATTTCGACGTTAATATCCTGAATTATTAAAGAACGTTGTTAGATAACTAGTATTATGTGGCAACTTAAGCCAAGAACATATTGTTCTTCTACTACAAGGTTTAGGCTATGCAGCCTGTTCCGGCGAAGTTAAAAGTGGAGTCCATCTTCTACGTGGTCGGCCAACATCTCTTGTTCCTCTGGGATTATACAGGAAGGTTCTTTTTGGTATTCTTTTGTTGTTCATTCTCATTAAGTGTTCTGACCATTTCTTATTATTTTCGCTGATTTTATCTTCAATTTTATATATATTTAATTCTTCTCGTATAGTTTCATTCCTTATTCTATCCGCTCTTGTGCATCCTTTCACATTACAGCATTACAGCATTTCCGCAGTCTGTATCCTGCTTTTATCCCTTGATTTCATTATCCAATTTTCACTTCCATACAACAACAAAGGAACAGCCATTGTTTTATATAATTTAAGTTTCGTATCCTTCCTTGTTTTCCGACCTAAGGTTCTTTTTATGGTTCCACAAATAGCCTGATATTTATTACTTTGTTGTCTATATCTTTATTTCCTCTATAAGTTATATCACATCCTAAATACTGGAAATGTGATATTTGTTATATTATTTTTTATCCAGTAAATTATTTTATCTAATTCCACATTTACCAATAAATGCCATTACGTTTGACTTATTTATTGATTTTTACAATTATATCTATTGGCCATTAATTTAAATTTATATGCTAACATTTGGAGCTCATTTTCAGATTCTGCTAAAAGTACAACATCGTCAGCGAATAGTAAAGCATTTATTTTATCTTTATTATCAATTAATATTCCTTCATTAGTTAAAACCTTCTTCCATTCTTTTAGGATATCGTCCATATAAATATTAAATAATATAGGTGAGAGTGAACAGCCAAGAATATAATTTTAAAATATCAAAAGAAGAAACAAAAATTATGGCATTTTGGGGAAATGAATATATAAGATAAAAAATCATAATAGAAAACAAACCTCTAGAACAAGTTAATAAATTTTAATTATTTGGGTTGTAATTTTACTATAAACTTAGAAACTCAAAGAGGCATAAATATGAAACTGTCGACATTCCAAATGATACGCGGAATTATACATAGAGCATTAAAGAACGTAACAAGGAGATATAGCTACTAGATTGAAGTTTTATAAACATTGGCAGTTCCTGCATTACTTTATGGGAGTGAAACTTGCGTAATGGCCAAAAAATTACAAAGTAGAATACAAAGAGTAGAAACGAACTTCCTTAGATGAACAGAAGGCTGCACAAGACATGATTGGATCGGATAAAGAATGAAGATATAAGAACAGAGTTAAACATATATCCATTGAATGATGAAATCAAAGAATATAGAGATAAATGGTTTAGACATGTAGAAATGATGAATGTAACAAGGTTACCAAAAGCAGCATTTAACTACAAGCCAAGATGTTCAAGGAATGTAGGAGAGCCAGTGAAAAGATGGACAGAAAAACTGTGAGGCGGAACAAACAATTTGCTTGTGGTCTTATGGAGCTGAGATATAATCAATGACATGGATGAGATTATAGTTATTTAGACAACTAGTTGCAGAAGCAGAGGTTTTGTAGCGAGATGCTCAAATTAGAACACGACCGAAAGAGTGTTCTAATAACAGAGATTTACTAAACTTAATTTTATAACCTGTTACCTACAATATTTTATCTACGTTCAGAGTATTTTAGAGACAAACTCAGCTAATTTCGTGACACGCATAATTACATTATATATATATATTTTTATTTTTAGTTTGTAACGAATTTGTACTGGCAAAAAAACATGTTTTTTGTTTCTGTCTCATAGATGGCAGAAAGACTACTTTGCTGTATGTTCATATTTGTGATAACAGCGTTCCTTGGGTGTATTTTATGTTACCTTCTAGAGGAAGTGTTTTCATTCATGTTAGCAGTTGTTAGATTTAATACTTGTCTGTGTTTGAAGAACATTTTTGAGTAGATATTCCTCGACACTAGAGGTGAACAGATACAAATAGAAAATGTCATCTGTGGTTCCAGGAAAAGTGTCAAGGGTTGACTGTTTATAAATTGGCTTTAAATGTATTGGATGAAGCGTGAAGAGTGATTAAAATTTTGTCGTGAATTTACTACAAAACTATCGCGAAATTATACGAGTTCTTCAAATGTCCAGGAAAAATACGAGTAGATATATAATGTATGTCATATGTGTAATAAAATAAAATATATATTCGACAAATCAGCAATTATATTTCATTCATATGTCCTAACTTTAATATTCCTACGACTCTAACCAGAGATTTTTCATAATATTAAGATGTACCACGTCAGATCTTAAATTACCAGCCACCAGGCAAGAGATCTTTGGGCAGACCCTTCAAACGTTGGATTGAGACCGTAACAGACCACTAGGTCTATCACATGAAAGGAAGAAGAAGAAGAAGAAGATTAAGATGTAATAGTCTAAAAATTTAGTATCACGAAATTAGCTGAGTTTGCTATGTTGGAGGCTATATTAATTGTAGGCTATATTAATTTAATTCAATTTATTTATTGTGGAAACGATATGTTTAGAGAAAGAGTAATGTGGGTTTTGGAGAAATAAACAAAAAAGATGATAAATCAACAAATATTGTTCACATATTCTGCAATTTTGGGTGTAGTTTCATATGTGAGTTAAAAGTAAATAAGTAATAGTTTTAAAAAACTAAAACAACACGCTTTATTACAAAACCGAACTAAAAAATGAAAAATTATTTTAATTTCCAACACGCTTGGGATAAAATTAAAGTGGTCAACAAAAAAATCATCTCCAACACACATAGAATAAAACTAGAGTTATCAACAAAAATAAAATAATTTTATCATCAAAAGCGTGGGGTGCTTTTTATGATTTTTACATTTTCTTCTTAGAGAGTTTACTTTTACCAATATCTGTTTATTATCAAATATATATTAATTGATATAGAGCACCTCACGCTTTTGAAGGTAGTCAGAAACGCTGACCAGTAGCCCATGAGAAAAAAACTATTAATGGCATAGATTAAATTTAACTGTAGAGAAGAATTAATTATTTGGCATATATACATATCAGTTAATTATACAAATTATGCAGCAACAAAAGGGCGTTTTTCCGTGTTTTATTTAAATTTATGTTGATGGCATGGTAGGCTAGAATCCCCTAACTATCTTCATTTTAAAAACATCAGCCTGCGTATTTTTGTGACACCCCTCAATCATTCGTGAAAATTTGTAGATATCATATATTTTTTATGTACGCCAAGCGTTCAGCCGCTATCTATTATGCTCTAAAACCATAAGGTGTAGGAGTTCACCTGAAACGAAAAACTGATAGGTCACCATTACATTTCACCAGGAAATGCAGTATATGCTATTGAAATGAACCGAAAAAAAACAAACAGAATATGGAATTTTAGGAAAATGAACATATAAGATCAAAAATCATAATAGAAAACAAAGCTGTAAAACAAGTAAGAATTTTAATTATTTGGGTTGTAATTTTACTATAAACACAAAAAACCGAAAGAGACATACATATGAAACTGTCGGAATTTCAAATGACATGCGAAACTATACATAAAGCATTAAAGAACAAAACAACAAGATATACTAGGTTGAAGTTTTATATAACATTGGCAGATCCTGCATTACTTTATGGGAATGAAACTTGCGTAATGACCAAAAAATTACAAAGTAGAATACAAAGCGTAGAAATGAGCTTCCTTAGAAGAACAAACGGCTGCACAAGATTGGATCGGATAAAGAATTAAGATATAATAATAGAGTTAAATATGTATCCATTTAATGATGGAATAATATAGAGGTAAATGGTTTAGACATGTAGAGATGATGAATGTAACAAGGGTTACCAAATTCAGCATTTCACTACACGTCAAGAGGTTGAAGGAATGTAGGAAGGCCAGCGAAAAGATGGACAGAACAACTGTGAGGCAGAACAGACAATTTGTTTAGCCCGTGAAGTGAACAAGAAGAAGAAAATAAACAGAGGTGGGTATTGTCCAAAACCCAGCTAAATCTGACCATATGAAGTAGAGGTTTAGCTGAAATCCGAAAATAAGAAACGATTCTTGCGAACCGACATGTTTGGGTTGTTACATTGTATAACTTTCTAAAACTACTATTAGAAAAGCACAAGGAATTCAATATAGAAACTCATATCGCCTTCGTTGACTTCATAAAGGCTTTTGACAAAGTAGACAGAAATATATTTACTACAAATTTTAGCTGATGATAACTTTCCACAACAATATATTAGTAATATCTTCAACGTCTATAAAGATAATGAAATCTCTGTTAAACAAGATGGCAAATTATCTTCTTGGGAAAAGATCAGCACTGGAGTAAGACAGGGATGTGGACTTTCACCGGTGCTTTTCATTATATATATATATATGAATACATTAATAAACGAATGGAGGAAAACACAACAAGGATATATATCCATCAATAGGAACCTCAATCTTGATGCTATTCTTTTTAGAGACGATTTAGCTCTTCTGGCACTTTCCGAAAATGATATGCAACGATCAATTTATAATTTACAAAAAATAGGTGCCACATTTAATATGGAAATATCAATTAACAAAACTAAAATTATGGCATTTCATGGGAACGACCCCATACAAAGTAAAATCTGTCTCCAGAATAAAAATTTAGAGATATCTAATCAATTTAAATACCTTGGATATTATCTCTCTATCTGGGATGAAAAAGATATCCCTGAAAAAATTACTAGTTGTAATAAAAGTTTAGGAATTATTAATCAAGTTATGAAACCATCCCTTGTACAAAAAAACACCAGATTACGTTTATATAACACTTTGGCTAGACCAGTGTTGACCTATGGTAGTGAAGCATGGACACTAAAAAGACAACATGACAGCAGAATAACGACTTTTGAAATGAGATTCATGCGCAGAACAGCGGGTTACACCAGATGGGATCGGAAAAGGAACACCGATATCATAAAAGAATTGAAGACTAGGCCAATTTTGGAATATATTAAACAGTACCAACTAAATTGGAAACACCATCTTGAAAGAATGAGTTCAAATCGGATCCCCAAAGCCGTTTATAATTATATACCAAGAGGACGAAGATCACTGGGCCGTCCTATGAAACGCTGGAGGGAAAATTTTCTATAGGATCGTAACAGGCCTTGGCCTAATACTTGGAAGGAAGAAGAAGAAGGCATTGTATAACTTTGTATATACGTGTATACACACTTTCAGGACGCCGAGTGTTTAGTGCTATTTTGTTCTAAAATATTAGCTCTAGGAGTTTACCTGAAACGAAAATATAAAAATCATATTTAATTTATATAGGTGTAGCAGAGCTCGCCGGGCATTAGTTACTATCAATATACAATAACATGTCACAAAATAAAAAAAAGTCACAAGGAATAATCAATTGATATGGTGTTTACGTGATGAAAATCCATGTTGGATTTAATAAATAAAACTAACACAGTTTTACATTATTTTCATAAATATTTATTTTATTTAACATTCGTAACAGCTGTTTCAATACACCGCGCGTTATCTTCGTCAGACGAATGTCATAAATACAAACAAAAACTGTGACAGTTTTATTTATTAAATTCAGTGGACATAAATACGATAAATATATACATCGAAACACAGATAAAGAAAATCCTTAATAGTAAGTGGAGAACATATTTTTAACTCCTCACCTCATATATTTTCAAATTTCTTTGATACCGGCGGTTTCAGACAATATCTTGTCCCTCTTCAGTCATGGCTTCCACTGATGAAATTCTGTGGTTGTTGATTTCTCTCAGGACATCACCTCTTGTGATTTAATCAGTGGAAGCCATGACCGAAGAGGGACAAGATATTGTCTGAAACCGCCGGTATCAGAGAAATTTGAAAATATAACGGGCTTCCAATATAAAACCGGACCGGCCTCACGGAGTTTCACCCGGCACGCAGTGCTGTCTCTTCCTCCCGCAATTCACCCTGCCTGCCACCCGTACTTGAACTGTTTCTTACCTTATAGAAAATGCTGGAAATGTTGTCCTCCCGCACACGTGCTATGGGATCACCTTGGTTTAGACAATGAACACGTGTACACTTGTAAGGTTTGAGTATTAACAATTGTGTTGCTGTATGTGCAGAAGATACTGAAATCCCAACTTGTTGTGCTAATTTCGGTAATGATTTTTGTGGTGAACGTTCCAAATTTTTCGCCAATTTCGTCTAATTTTTCTTCGGTGAGAACCGTACGCCTTCGCGTGTGTTTCTTATTTTGTACTGAACCAGTGGTCTCAAATTTAGTCACAAGATCGTGGATTGTCGATCTGGAAGGAGGTTATTGTCCAGGGAAGTTCCGAATAAATTCCTCGCGAATGCGACGAGCTGTTTCGTATTTATAATAACATTTACACACATAAATGCGCTGCTCTAATGTCAGCTGACGACTCATCTTGTCGAACGATAGTAAACTGACTAGTTCAAGGACGAGCGGCTGGCAGAGTGAAATGCGGACGAGGAGAGAGCGCTGCCTGACGGGTGAAACCCCGTGAGGCCGGTCCGGGTTTATATTGGAAGCCCGTTATAAGGTGAGTCGTTAAAAATATGTTCTCCACTCACTATTAATGATATAACCTCATAATGTTTACTTCCCAATATTAATTTAAATATAAAGAAAAAACCTACCTACAATTTTGAAATGCACATTAAAGCACCGCTGAGGTTACGTAATAAGATGTTAAATATGAAATTAGTACCTGGTAAGTCAGTCGTCCTCAACTAAATTATTAAACTTCATCAAGTTATTCCAATATGGAGGCCTTGCGAAAACAATGTTTCATCTTCTGAATTTTAACTGGTACTGATCATAAATTGCACAAGATGAAATATTATTTTTGAACGGCCTCCATCTTGGAAATACTTGATGAAGTTTAATAATTTATTTAAGGACGACTGACTTACCAGGTACCTATTTTATATTTAACATCTTAAAACCTATCTAGACGAACAAGCAGACAGGCATACATAGCGATAGATAAATACGTAAGTAGCGGGTAGATATGTGATTAGGTAAATAATTTGGAATGGAAATAGGTAGACAGACATCTGTACTAACTAATCTGTAGATTCATGGCCACTCGAAAATAAGCTTCAATACATCCCTATCCTAAGCTAATGTTTTCTAATAATCTCCTTTATAATCTACTTCCCTCAAATCACGGTTAATGTTAGTTTCCCCCTCATGCTTGGTCTAAAAACTGGACATCTTCCCCTCTGGTTTGCATACAAGAAGCTTCCATGCCCCTCTATCATTCCCCATTCGTACCACATGTCCTGCCCTTCGTAGTCTACGAGACTTAACTCTTCATAGTATATCTGGTATCCTATGAAGATCATATAGCTCACTGTTACGTAGTCTTCATACGCCAGTCGGTTCATCTCTCTTTGATCCAATTTTTTTCCTACGAACTTTAGAGGATATTTCCAAATATCTTTAGCTTAGAAAAATAGACTTGAAAGTAGCGAGATAGCTAAATAAACAGACAGATAGATAGACAAAAAAGACAGTGCAAAATCATAGCTCTTAAATATATATATATATATATATGTGTGTGTGTGTGTGTGTGTGTGTGTGTGTGTGTGTGTGTGTGTGTGTGTGTGTGTGTGTGTGTATCCATGTTATAATTAAATTTTTACATTTAACATTAAAGGCCTAATATGACATAAAAATAAAAATAAACGCCTGAACCGGGATTTGAATCCACGACTTATAACTTGATACGTTAGTACGCTACCAGTTACGCTATCCAGGCATCCTAGCACAAACATTTACTTTTTTTATTTAATACTCCATGATGAGAGGAAGCGGAAACTCGGTCTCACTGCGCTCTCGTGGCTACTGTAAGAGGTAACAAATTAAAGAGAAGTGCCACTGCTATAAAGTAAAATTTCCCTTCAATTTGCTTACTTGTTATAGCAGCCACGAGAGGGTAGTGAGACCGAGTTCCCGCTACCTCTCATGATAGAGAATAAGGCAAAATACTAAATGTTTGTACTAGGATGCCTGGATAGCGTAAGAGGTAGCGCACTAACGTATCAAGTTAGAGGTCCTGGGTTCAAATCTCGGTTCAGGCGTTTATTTTTCTTTTCACAGAATTTATATATAGTATAAATATATTTTTCACGTAATGTTATACATTTATACATATACAGAGTGAACGGTAAATACACCGACAAACTTCAGGGACAGATTCCTGACTGAAAATGAAGAGAAAAGGTCCTATAAACATGTGTCCGGAAATGAAAGATGTGCGTGCAACGTCAACAAATCGTCCCTGCACACAGTACATAGCATAATTGCATACACGTCACAACAGGAGTTCAACGTGGCTTCCGTAGGATGAAATACACTTCGTATCATGGATTGCCTCACTCTTTCGCATATTCCGGCCTGTGTCCGAATAGTGTCACAGGCGACGTGGATGCACTGTTGAAGGGTATGTACATCAGGGACTGGTTCAGCATGCACAACACTTTTCAGATGTCCCCAGAGGTAAAAATCCAGAGGGTTTAAGTCCAATGATCAAGCAGGCCATAAAATAAGGACGAGAGAATGTCATTCGTCAGTGCCATCTATCGTGGCAACAATGCATTTATAGACACTCATTCATTTCCCCCCCCCTTTTCTTTTACACTGTTTTCCTTCTTGTTTTACCTTTTTGTTTTTACCTTATTGTTATTTTCTATTATTCTCACATATAGACACAAGGGCAAGACACACACACCCAGACTCAAGGTGGAGATTATAAATCCCCGACCCCGCCGGGAATCGAACCCGGGTCGCCGGAGTGGAAGGTAGGGACTCTACCGACGACGCCACGGCGACGGACATACTAGAAATGTTTCCTCAATTCACAATCAGGAATCAGTCCGTGCAGTCTGTCGGTGTAATTAAAACTAACCCTGTATGTGTGTGTGTGTGTGTGTGTGTGTGTGTGTGTGTGTGTGTGTGTGTGTGTGTAAAAAATTGTAACAACGGCCTAAACTATAGAATACATGATTGAAATGTCATCATCATCATCATCATCAACAATCACGGATTAAGCCCATGTGGCTTGTTCCGGTCTCATAGATTCTCATTCAAAAGTTGGATCCATCTCTTCTTCGGTCTACCAACATTCCTGCGTCCTTTTGGTTTGTATTTAAGTATAATTTTGGGAATGCGGTAATCTTCCATTCTTTTAACATGTTCTTTCCAGTTTTTTTCTAGATTATTTTATTCTATCTAAGAGTTTAAAGACATTTAGCTCATTTCTAATATCTTAACTTCTTCTCTTATCTAGAAGTTTGCAACCAGCCACACTTCTCAGAAATCTCATTTCAGCTGCTTCTATGATCTTCTCATTATCTTTTAGTTCATCATCATCATCATCACTCCAGGGATTAGGCAATTGCCCGTTCCGACTTCATATTGCATCAGCCCAACGTCTTCTAGGTCTTCCAACATCACGCCTTCCTCTTGCTTGATAATTTCTGGCTAACAATGGATATCTCTCCTTACTCATTCCATCCATGTGATCAATCCATTTCTGTCTGTAATTCGTGACTTTATCCAATAAAGGCTGTACTTTCAATTCTTCTCTTATATCCTCATTTCTTATTCTATCAAGTCTTGTACATCCTTTTACTTGTCTTAGGAACCGCATCTCTGCCGTCTGTATTCTATCCCTCTGTCTTTTCACTGGAGCCCAAGTTTCACATCCATACAATATTGTGGGAACCGCCATAACATTATACATTTTTATCTTGGTTTCTTTTCTAATTTTATTTTTGAATGTTCTCTGTATTGTTCCACACACCGTCTGAAATTTATTTATTTTGGAGTCAATATCTCTTTCCACATTGTAGCCAACATCACAGCCCAAATATTTGAACCTTTTAGTTAAAACCCAAAATTCACTACCATACAATAGTAAGGGGACTGCCACTACTTTATAAAATTTTAGTTTTATTTATTTTCTTGTGCTTTTAAATATCCTTTTGATTGTTCCACATATATATTTAAATTTATTAAGTTTGTTAAATAGATCTTCATTTTTAAAACGTGGATAAAAACTAAGAAAAAGATACATGATAGTAAAAATATAACTGCTCTACATCGATGTGATTATTTTTATAGGAAATGTGAACTCAGTTGAGCATTAACATATACATAAGGACAGGACACACACACCCAGACCCAAGGTGGAGATTTAAATTCTCCTACCCCGCCAGAAATCGAACCCGGGTCTGCGGAGTGGAAGGTAGGGACTCTACCGACTACGCCACGACGACGAACGTCGACGTGATTATGGTACAGTACTTTACATAAGTTCTAAGAAGATAATAATAAGTAAGGACATTTTGAAACACGAGGTAGCGCATAAATACTGGAGATATTATTTCCCCCTTCTCCCTAGGCGTTACGTAACACGCGACAAAGTCTTTATTAAGTCTTTGCTTCACCGAGGTATTGGAATACGGTAGAGAGCTTATTAACCAGACCATAATATTGGCAACACTGATGGACAAGCTATTTGACGTCTTGTTGCTGGAATTTGCCGATATTTGAATATTGAGGCAACACTAGAGCTGGAATACCTCAGGCTATCGATTATATGTCAGAAGCGACCTATCGATATTAAAGTTTATATTCGGGCTCACTGACTGACTCTTCACAGGAATTCAACACTCACAACAAGAATATCTGTGCAGAACTGCCACGATCGACTCAAGTCAGAATAGATGCAACATTTCGCTTCACTGAATAATAATAATAATAATAATAATAATAACAACAACAACAACTACCTTTCAGAGACTTTTGTTAGTGATGTGCCCATTAACAGGTAATTAATAACTTGATATTACAGTACCTGTACTACTACTACTACTACTACTACTACTACTACTACTACTACTACTACTACTACTACTACTACTACTAATAATAATAATAATAATAATAATAATAATAATAATAATAATTTATTTATTTATATACAGCACTTTAATGTCTACACATCTTTCTGTGCCTAAAATTGTATTTTTCTTCTCCACTCGTCTCTCTCCATCCAATCAATATCCTCCAGTCCTCTTGCTATCATTCCAGTTCTTATTTCCTGCATCCACGAGTTTCGAGGTCTTCCTCTCCTCCTTCTTCCAGGTAGACACCATTCCAATGTTTTCCTGGGTAATATTTCTTCTTGCATTCGTCGTACGTGCCCATACCAATTTAATTGCTTATACCGTATATAATCTACTATTAAATAACCAACATTCATTTTTTCTCTTATGACAGTATTTCTTATTTTGTCTAATTTTGAACATCTTGCTGCCCTCCTCAAGAAATCCATTTTCATCGACATAAGTTTTTGTTATAAGTTTTTGTTGAATTTCCAAACTTCAGCTCCATATGTGACAGTACTTCTCACTATTGAATTATATATTTGTAACTTATTTTTCCTGGTTATATGTCTGTTCCATAAGACTCCATTCATCATTGCTGTTATTGCTCTACCTTTATTTATTCTGTTCTTAATACCACTTTCTTGTTTATCTTCTTTATCTAATTTTATTCCCAGATACTCAAATTTTTAACATCCTCTAATATACCCCTTTTCATCTTCTAATATCAAATCTTCGGTTTCGGCTCCACATCTCACATAAAATTGTTTTTTTTTAATTTATTTTCAAACCCCAGTTATCATACAAAGCAAATAAAACAGTTATGAGGATTCTATGCGTCCATCCTACCTACATAAATTCAAATAAGAAACGAAAGCACACAATTTATTGCTGGAGTATGTGAATAAATATCTGATGAAAATGTATATGTTTATTTTTTCTCAAAAATCTAAAAAAAAAATGCTTAAAATTAAGTGAGAAGTTGAGCTCAAATTAACCTAAACTCATCATATTTATAATGTTAAATGTGTGTTAGTCATTGTCAGATAGTATAGCCAACGTGTCACAAAAACCGCTAACAAATAAATGAACGCTAAACTAATCTGGTGTTCTAACTCCACCATTCTCACCATAACTTGCCTAAACTAACACTAACTGACTCAATATATCTTCCAATCTTGCCCACTAATGCAGGTGGACACCTCGGATAGAATCACTTGTACATGAGTAAATATGTTGGCAATTAGCTGTAGCTGGAACGTGTGTTATCACATTGGTCAACATGACGCTAGCAGTCAGTTGTTCTCTTAGCGATTATTGACAGATGGTACGGTGGCATAGAATAGCCACGCTTATTGCTAAATACTATAAAACAGATTATCTGACTGACATATAATTAAAACTTCCAGGACATTTGTACGGCTGATTAGGTTCGATCGATCGTATGACTCTTTTTTTATAAAAATACTATGGATTGGACATTAATCTCAATAATTTTGTCATTTAATTTTTACTCCTTCCCACCCCTTACTGGTGCTTGGAATCAAACTATAAGTATTTATTTTTATTATTATTGTATTACTCTATTTTTTTTTATTGCGGATGAGCCCATGTAGGACTACGCCAAGTTCTTAGAGGCGTTTCCTTTGAGCCCAAATTTCTTTCATTCTTTTGTTATGAGCTTGTTTTCTATCATCTGTCCAAGTTGTTCCAGTTTGTTTCTTCGGTTTGTCCTCTTGGTCAACTTGCCACATATTCACCTTAATTCTAAATATATCTCTGTTTGGGATATCTTCTTTAGTAATTCCTGCCAATTTTAGTCCTTTTTGACTTCGTCAATCCACTTCATGGTATCCACTTGAGCTTTACTTCTGTTTTCGTAGAATTCCATTATCTGTTTTGTAAGCCTATTTGAGTTCATTCGTTTAATATGGTCATAAAATTTTAACCTTCGTTTTCTAATATCACTATGAATGTCTGTATATATTTTTATTTCTTTTTTACTTCTGAGTCTAAATGCTTCACCTATGACTTGTGGACCTAAAACTTTTCTTATAATTTTGCATTCTTTTTTCACTATGTTTTCGGTATATTTTTGTCTGTTCAAAATTAATGTTTCTGCTCCATAGAGGCACTCTGGTTTAATTACAGTGCTATGGTGTCGTAATTTTGTATGTAAAGATATGCATTTTGTATTATATGTATATTATTATTATTAATATTATTATTATTATTATTATTATTATTATTATTATTATTATTATTATTATTATTATTATTATTACTCGTGGAATTCTTACTGAAGAAGGTCCAGGCTGATCAACAGGTTGCATTTCACTTGAAATACTTAACCAAGGTCGGAAAAAAGAGCGACCTGTTCTACCAAAACACTGATATGTTTTACGAATTCACAACGAATCACATTCGTCTTCGGATATCCACTCACCATGAAACTACAGATAAGACTGGAATATATAATACTAGGCTAGAGTGCATTTTGCCGCAACTTATTTCGGGATAAGTGTCGCCTTTCTTTCGTTTGTATTTAAAAGCAGGATAAGAATTGTTGCCTTTTGTTCGCTGAAATTTGGAGGAATGCAAATGAGACAGTGCGAATACAAGTTATTTCTGGGAACTGAGGTCATCATGTTTTGCCGAAAACTATTCCGAGCTTGACTGATAATGCACCAGGCGTTCCGCAGGCGTTATGCTATTACATATATTTATCTCTTTTATTGTAATATTATTGTGTTTTCTTTATGTAATTGTAATGTTACTGCTTTTTTTGTTGTTTATTTTTCTTTACACTAGTAAAGTAAAGTAAGTAAATTGATCCCACAACAGGCCAGAAGGCCCTTGGGATAGTGGGAGGTTAAGGCTCCCACTTTTTCTAGACAATCGGCACTTTATGTCAGCCGGGTTGTCAGCCCTGCGTGACGGCCGCCTTTACCCCAGAACAAGCGTCTGGTACTCATTTCCATTAGAGGCTGAGTCGACCCCAGGGCCATACTGCCGCCAGAGGGTTTGGGTCAGTTTAAAAATCCTGACCCCAAAGGGACTTGAACCCTCGACTCTCCGGTTTGTAGCTCAATGCCTTAACCACTACGCTATACCAATTATTACTTTATTGTAACGGACTGTCAACAGCACGTACGGCGTACTGCCCGTGCGAACCATATTTGTAAATAATATTGTAAATATCTTACTCTGTTAAAGGGTGCACTAAGGAAGACAGAATCAAGAACACAGAAATAAGACAGGAAATTGAAATGTTTGCAATAACTGATAAAATAGATAAATATAGACAAAAATGGAAGCAACACATAGACAGAATGAATGAAGATAGATATCCAAAACAAATAACAAAATACAAACCTAAAGGCACCCGAGATGTGGGCAGACCTAGAAAGAGATGGGCTGAAGTCCGAACGGGTCAACAGACCTAATCCATGAATGCAGATGATGATGATGAATATCTTACTTTTTGTCTAATAAAGTCCTACTACTACTACTTTGTCCACATACCCTACTTCCTTGCAGGTAGCCCATTTCAATGCTCAAAGTATTACTGCACATATAAATGAAATCAGAACAATTTTCTTCTCTTTAAATATTCATGCTCTTCTCATATCCGATACGTGGCTAAATTCCACCATTACCTCTTCTTTAATTGACATGGATGGTTATACTTTTCTTAGACACGATCGTGTTTACAGTCGCGGGGGCGGTGTAGGAGCCTTCGTTAGAACAGACCTTACTCCTAAAATTGTGTATCTATCTAATAACGAATCATCTGCCGAAATTATGTTCATAGAAATATTTGTCAGTTTCAAAAAAGTCTTCTCTGTGTAGTATACCAACCTCCTAAAATAAAAGCCATCGCTGAAATTGAGTCCACTTTAGAAAACGCGCGAATACAATATGAACACGTTATCGTTATGGGCGACTTTAATATAAATATACTAGACACTGATAACAGACATACACAACAACTGATGGCTACGTTCCAGGCTTGTGATATGACATTCCTACCCCTACGACCTACACATCACACTCATCACTCTGAGACGTTACTTGACTTAAATGCAACCAATAATCCAGACAGAGTACTTACTCACGGGCAACTGCCAGCCCCGGGAATATCAGCACATGATATTATATTCTTAGCATATTCACTGCAGTGCCCTAAACCGACTCCAAAGACTATTACGTATAGAGACTTAAAACATATAGACAATGCAACCCTAATTGAAGAAGCTATGCAGATGCCGTGGCATTCAATATGGACGCTGCATTCTGTAGATGAAAAAGTTGAGACACTAAATGACTTTATACTACAATTATACAACAGACATGCCCCACTAAAAACTAAACTCGTGAAACGACGCCCTGCACCCTGGATGACTCTTTCAATTCGTAACTTGATGACTGATAGAGACGAAGCACATAAGAAATATAGACTCAACAAAACAGACACAAGTCTCACTCAATATAAACAGTTACGTAACAAGACAAATCAAGCTATAAGAAACGCCAAACTTAGACATTTATACAACCTAACAAATACCAATACTTCAGAAATCTGGAAAAACTTGAATAGAATGGGAATTGGGAGAAAAGACACACAGGTAGACAAATTACCTGTTTCCCTGGACACACCCAATAATCACTTCACAGGTATAACTACTACTCCAAAGGATAAAGAACAAACAATAAATGAATTATCACTGACAAATCAACCCGACAGAGAACATTTCCACTTCTCATATGTTACAGACTACGACTAGACGTAAAGAAAGCCATCATGCGAATAAAAACCAAAGCAGAAGGAACTGACCGTATAAATATTACTTTACTGAATAAAATAATCGAAGCTATACTACCTACTATAACTCATATTTTTAACTCCTCACTACAAACTTCTACATATCCCTCATTGTGGAAACAAGCCCTCGTACGTCCACTGCCTAAAGTTAAAACGCCCTCAACCCCGAACGACCTTCGACCCATTAGCATTTTACCTACTCTTTCAAAAGCTCTGGAACGATTAGTCCATAAACAACTGACTGAATACTTAAATGATTACAACCTTCTAGATCAATTTCAGTCAGGCTTCAGGACAGGACACAATACAAATACTGCTCTACTAAATATTTGCGAAGACATACGCGAAGCTGCTGATAATCGAAAACTTACCATTCTTACATTACTGGACTTTAGTAAAGCATTCGACACGGTAGACTTGGACTTATTGTTGCATAAACTTAAAAACCTCTTACTCTCTGATAGTGCCACGAAATGGTTCAATTCCTACCTTCATGAGCGCCAGCAATCTGTTATAGGAAATCATACATTATGTTCTTCTTGGTCCTTCCGTAAAGCTGGGGTTCCACAGGGTTCGGTACTTGGACCTTTGTTTTTTTCAATCTACATAAATGACATATCTAACTCCCAAAAGCTTTGCAAACATAATATATTTGCAGACGACATGCAAATCTACATCCACACAGACAAATATTCACTAAATGACGCTGTTGCCAAAATTAACGAGGATCTTGGCTCACTAATGACATGGACAGTTAAATATGGACTGCAATTAAATCCAACAAAGTCACAATCAATCATTATGGGTCATCAGAGACTATTATCTACAATTAACCTAAACACAGTTTCGCATGTGTCACTAAACGGAGTTCAAATCCCTTATAGTGAGACAGTAAAAATTCTAGGAGTATTTATTGACAAAAACTTAAATTGGAATACACTAATAAACCATACATGCAAAACAGTCTTCTCAATAATACATTCATTAAATCGTGTACGAAATTGTTTGCCATTCGCCCTTAGGAAAATGTTAGTAGAAACACTTGCAATGCCCCATTTTGATTATTGTGACACTCTTTTTACAGACTTAAATATTACTTCCACTCAAAGACTTCAACGTGTTCATAATTCTTGCGTACGTCTTATTTGTGGTATTCGCAAATTTGATCATGTTACACCGTCCCTGGAACAATTATCGTGGTTTCGTCTAAGAGATCGTAGAACTGTCAATTCCCTATCCCTTCTCTATAAAATACTTCACACATCATCGCCTAATTATTTATCACGCCGCTTCATCAGACTATCCGACACACATAATCTTGACACTCGATCCCATCAGCACATTGTCCTTTATATCCCGCCTCATCACACTGTATATTATTCATTATCTTTTACGGTGTCACTTACCAAAACATGGAATTCCCTTCCACCCTATGTCAGAGACTGTCAAACTATAACATCCTTCAAAAAAAACTAAAGAATTATTTAATAACAAACTGACTTATACACCTCACTGATAGTATTCTTTTAGCAATATTAATATATTTAATTATTTATGTAAATAATATTAAGAATAACAAATATTTTTATTTGTTTTGTTTTAAATATTGTATAATCGTAAAATTAGTTTTCTATATCTCATTATTTTCCTGTTTTTTATATACACTAGACAGGGACAATTTAATATGTCTTGCTTGTATACATTTTATTATTAGTTTTAGTCTTAATTTTAACTAATATTAACTGGTTGTATTATAGATCGTAATATGTATATTAGATATTATCTTTTGATCAAATTTTTACTTAGTGTTTAATATAAGAGTTAATTAAGATTGTTATATTCTTATGTAATATATGTTTGTCCTGGTGAGTGGAAGAGAAGGCCACATGGCCTTAACTCCACCAGGCTAAATAAATCTTAAATCTTAAATCTTAAAAACTTATCTCTTGTTTTAAATAATTTTTCATGCCACTTCCTCTCAACTCTCAGGATACTAAGGATATCTTAACCCTTACAATTAATTTCAGAATGCAATTCAAATGTTCTAATTGTTTGATTTTGTTTCACGTGCTCCAGAGTTATGCTGGCACATGCATTCATACATAGGAACACTTACACATACACGCATACATACATTATGCACTCATAATCATCGTCAGTATCAAGGATTACACCGTAAGGTCTGTTCCAATCTCATGTTAGAATTGGTTTGCACATATTTTCTTGGGTCTTCCTATATTTCTTCCTAGTAGTCTGTAGTGAACAATCTGTTTCGAGATTCTGTTGTTATCCATGCTATTGACGTGGTCCATCAATTTGTATCTCATCATCATCATAGTACATTCACGAATTTAGGCCATTTGTTGACCTGTTTCGGCCTCAAGAGAAACACCATCCAGAAGTCTTTTGAGTGGACGTCCTGGTCTTCTTCTTCCTGCAGGTTGATATCTTAACATTAGTTTGGGTCTATTGTGAAATCTTATCGAATAGCTTGAATATATTTAGTTTTCTTCATATATTTTCATTTCGTTATATATCTGCTTTATATATATATATATATATATATATATATATATATATATATATGATATGAAAAGAAAAATTAATGCTTGAGTTGGGATTTGAACCCGAGTCTCTAAACTCGGTACATTTAGCGCTCTATCGACCCGAGATACGAAAGTATCCCAATTGAAACATACATTTTTCTTATATATGTAGTATTCTCAATTCACACAAGAGGTAGCGGAAATTCGTTCCAACTGACATCTAGTGGCTAACATAACAGTTAAGCACATTTTTAAAGAGAATATTTACTTTATAGCAGTAACGCTTGTATATTTAGATGCTATAAGTATATATATATATATATACATACATACATAGAAACATGAACATGAACACTCTAACGTGAATCGTTAGAGGCCCCGGATTCAAATCTCGGTTCAGGTATCAATCTTCTTTTTCATGACATTATATATATATATATATATATATATATTATTTATATACAGAATTTTAATGTTTACACATCTTTCTGTGCCTAAAGTTTTATTTTTCTTCTGCACTCGTCTCTCTCCATCCAATCCATGTCCTCCAGTCCTCTTGCTCTCATTCCGGTTCTTATTTCCTGCATCCACGAGTTTCGAGGTCTTACTCTCCTCCTTCTTCCAGGTGGACACCATTTCAATGTTTTCCTGGGTAATTTTTCTTCTTGCATTCATCGTACGTGTCCATACCAATTTAATTGCTTTTACCGTATATAATCTACTATTGAATAACCAATATTCATTTTTTCTCTTATGACAGTATTTCTTATTTTGTCTAATTTTGAACATCATGCTGCTCTCCTCAACAAATCCATTTCCATCGACATAAGTTTTTGTTCTATTTTTTTTGTTGAATTTCCAAACTTCAATTCCATATGTGACAGTACTTCTCACTATTGAATTATATATTTATAACTTATTTTTACTGGTTATATGTCTGTTCCATAAGACTCCATTCATCATTGCTGTTATTGCTCTACCTTTATTTATTCTGTTCGTAATATCACTTTCTTGTTTATCTTAACGGTTCATATATATATATATATATATATTGTTACGTGTCGCACATAGAGACGTTTGAATCGCGCAGGCGAGTAGCCCCTGGCGAATTAGATTACCCGCACAGCCAGCAGAATTGTCTGGAGTGTGTTGCCAGACGGTTCTACCAGTGTCTCTCTCTTTCTTCGGAGAAAGACCCATGCTAGAGGATTCTGGGCATCGAACTACCTAGAAGCTGTTTCTGGAGCTATCTTCCCGCCTTATATAAGAGCGAAGGCATGCCGACGATTCAGTTTTGTGTTTGACGCCGGCGATAGCAGTAGGTCTACAGCAGCGAGTCTTGTGGTGAACAGTGTGGCGATAAGTTGTGGAGAATTTACTTTTATCACTGAGATAACAATTAAAAGAAGATTGTTTTGGGGATTGTAATTGTGAATAGAAGTTTTGTTGATAATTGAAGAATTGAATAAATTGTTTGGTGAAATGTTTAATAAATTAATTGTGATTATTACGGCTAAATAATATAGAAGGAAAATCGAGGCCAACACGGCACAATATATATATATATATATATATAATATATATATAATGCATTCTAGCTGGAATTTCTACAAGAGATAAAATAATAGACAGTGTAATTAAGCAAAAAATAATGTACAAACTCCAATTGTGGAGTTAGTACATATTTCCAGAATTGAGCCTATGTTTAATTTCTTTGTATATCTCATTCCTATTTGTAATTATTGCGTCTAGGTATTTGAATTCAGCCACTTCTTGAAAATTTCACTCAATTGTCATTAACTGAATTTTTTTATCAAATTCCTCTAAAATAGGCACTAAATTACAGTAACAAAATTTCAAGAAAAAATTAATTACAAAAAGACAAAGTAATACAAAATAAAGCAGCAACGTATTATATTTTGTTAAATCATGAATATTAAGTCTGTGCTCTTATATTTTTTTAACGTTCATCAGGAAGAAATTCAGATTCCCATTAATGCAGGCTGTCATTTTGACTCAAGTTTCGGCCATTCTTTTTTCTGAAACCCTCCTAATTATTTTCCTGCGCTCATTATGCGAGAAATAATAATAATGGAAAGTAATTTTTTCGCAAAAGCTTATAACTTGTTAAAGTTCCGAAAACTAATGAGAAAAATAAAACAATAGCAACAATTCTCATAGCTTTTGGAACAGAGGCCTATGTTAGAGACATTGACTGCAACGTTAAAAACTTAATCACCGTCATTTGTTCTTAGCTACAATCAAAAGAGCCCATTAAGAGGTTGTACGACCGTCTCCTAGCAACGGTTCCCCTTCTGAACCGATATATCGATGTTTTATCTCATTTCCGGGCTAGACTTCAACCGTTTTCAACCTCATTTCCGTTGCAAATGAAATTTCAAAGCATACGGAGTCGGTAAACAGAAACATCCAGGATTTTAACCGTCTCTTTGCTACAATTTGCTTGTTTTGATAGAGTTGTAGTGTTCAGTTACACCTATCTCAATGATCTTTACTCCCATTATTTTATTATATTTCATTATTATTTGTTAGGATTGGAATTAAATATCAATAAAACAAAATATATGGTCACACGTAGAAATTCATTATATAATGGAAATGGACAGCTAATGACAAACGAGGGAAATTTTCAGGAAATGCGTGTCATTATGCATTGCAGAGACTCTTGATGTGCCAACTCCCTTCAAAAAACGTTAAACTGAAAATATATAAAACTATTATTCTACCAGTTACATTATATGGCTGCGAAACATGGACTCTTACTTTAAGGGAGGAAAGAAGATTACAAGTATTTGAGAATAAAAGTACTTATGAAAATGCTTGGACCAAAGAGAGATGAACAGACAGGTGAATGGAGAAGACTTCATAACAATGAACTACATGATCTTTATAGGAAGCCAGATATAATAAGAACAGTTAAGTCTCGTAGATTGTGATGGGCAGGACATGTTGCACGTATGGGGAATGAAAGACTTGCATGGAAGCTTCTTGTAGGAAAGCCAGAGGGAAAACGCCCAGTTGGTAGACCAAGAATGAGGTGGGGAAGAATAATATTAACTATGATTTGAGGGAAGTAGATTATACAGGGAATGATTGGAAAGTATTAGCTCAGGATAGGGATGTATGGAAAGCTTATATCCGCGCGGCCTTGTGCCTACGGGTTCGATAGTGCCAGTGAGTAAGTAAGTAAGTATTTGTTAACGCTTCCATACAAAGCAAAAATAAGGGACGCAGGTTTAAATAACAGAGGAACGATATACTATATATCAAGGCAAGTGTTAGCCTATGCGGGCGATGTCGATATTATTGGAAGAACACTAAATACAGACAAAGAAGCTTTTTTAAAATTTGAAAAAAAAAACAGCTAGATAAATTGGACTTCGAATAATTGAAAACAAAACAAAATACATGGAATTCTAAGATATTAAAGATACAACCATTACATATTTGAAGATTGATAAATATACATTTGAGAAAGTAGAGGAATATAAATATTTGGGATCAGTAATAAAATGAGATAATAAAATAAGTACTGAAATTAATCATAGACTATTACTGGGAAATATATGTTATTAAGGAATTAAAAAAAAATAAGTATTCGCTATCATAGATTTCAAATTTAAGAAAATAAGTAGTCGATATCATAGATTTCAAATTATTCCGAAATATATAAACTATCCTGAGGTCTGTTATAAGTGAAAATTGGTCATTCGCTAATAATTATGAAAATAAATTAAAGGTAAGCCTATTTAAAAGATAGATCCTAAGAAAAATATATGGACCGATAAATTAAAATAGCAAATGGAGCAGTAGATATAATCATGAATTATATGAACTATTTGTTGATACTGACATAGTACTTACTTAATACTTAATACAGGCTTTCCACTTTACAGCAGTTCGCCGCTGATTCCTGCTTTCCAGAGATTCCTATCTTCCGATTGTCCTTCTTCCATACCCTTCTTCATCATGGCATCATATATTCTCTCATTCCATGTTCTTCTACTTCTCTCACTCTTGCTTCTGCCTGGTACCATCCAATCTAACAGCTATTTAGGCCACTGGTCTTCCGACATCCGTTGTACATGTCCATACCACTGTAGAGCTCTCTTTGTTATCCTATCGATAACAGTTTCTTGTGCGTCCATTTCTTGTCTGATATATGTATTTCAAATATGCTGGATATTATCATACTTTGTAATCGATCCATTTCTGTCGCCAAGATTATTTTCTGCATCTTTTGATATATTGTCCAGCTTTCTGATCCATATGTAAGTATCTTCTTCATTCATGGATTAGGTATGTTGACCCGTTCCGACTTCAGCCCATCTCTTTCTAGGTCTGCCCACATCTCGGGTGCCTTTAGGTTTGTATTTTGTTATTTGTTTTGGATATCTGTCTTCATTCATTCTGTCTATGTGTTGCTTCCATTTTTGTCTATATGTATCCATTTTATCAGTTATTGCAAATATTTCAAGTTCCTGTCTTATTTCTGTGTTCTTGATTCTGTCTTCCTTAGTGCACCCTTTAACAGATCTCAAAAATTTCATTTCTGCCGCCGTTATCCTACTTAGGTCTTGTTTTTTATGTATCCAGGCTTCTGAACCAAAGAGCAGTACCGGTACTGCCAACATTTTATAAAATTTCAGTTGGGTCTCTCTTGTTGTTTTGTTATTTAGTGTTCGTTTTATCGTACCACATATTCCCTGGAATTTTGCTATTTTATTATTTATATCATTATCATAATTAAATGAAATGTCACATCCTTGATAATTGAGATGGTTCACCTGTTCTATGATTTTGTTTCCTATTACTATTTTGGATCTGATTTGATTTTTCCCTTGAAATGCCATTACCTTAGTTTTTCTACGGATATTTTGAGATTATATTGTTCACATATATTATGTAGTTTAAAAATATTCCTCTGAAGTTCGTCTTCTGTATTTGCTATTATTACCTGGTCATCAGCGTATAATAATGTTTTCAAGTAGTGTGTTTTATCTAATTTTATTCCTTTATTTGTTTCTTCGTTCCATTTTTTTATTATATCATTGATGTATATGTAAGTATACTTTCTATTATTGTCTGTATAGTCTCTTTTTTTCTGGTCAAATTTCTATTCATAAGTAATGCCACGAGTGATTTTCAAATTATCGATAAATTCACGACTCACGAAGTGAGGAGTGAATTTATCTAGAGAATTTGGAAATCAAGAGTGGCATTTGTTAGGACTATTTAACGAATAAAATTAAGCTGTTTACTCACAAATCATTATTTAACTGTAGTTATTTTAAAATATTTATATATTTAATGTAAACGGCTATGTTTGAAAACAAATGACAAGCGATAGATACGCTTTTAGTGCTTCTTTTGTTTATCACTGCAACCAGATCATACTATTTATTGCCAAAGGAACGCATTATTGTAAGGAGGAGCTTTCTTTAATATGGTAATTATAACACTGATAAATATTTGGTGAAACACGACTCTGATTGGTTGTAAAACAGAAATCATTGAAACGTGATTGGTCATTGACTCCCATTTGGGGCATGAGTTAAATAGTCCATTAAAGACCATTTTGGGATCTAATCGCCTTCCTTGCACAATTTACTCTGTTAATATTATCTCTTTCGCAAGTACCAGATTTATCTATTACAGATCCAAGATATTTAAATTCTTCAAAACGTTTAGTTATCATATTATACTCGTAGATTTGTACGTCTTCTGAATTTCCTCCGATAACCATACATTCTGTTTTAATACAATTTATCTTCAGTCCACCTGCCTCATATGCATACACCAATTTTCTAATCATATATTCTACTGACATAGTCAGAATAATAAAATTTTCAAGGTTGAGATAGCTGGGCAATTTATATAATAATAATAATAATGATTTATTTTAGCTGGCAGAGTTAAGGCCATAAGGCCTTCTCTTCCACTCAACCAGCGAATAGTAAAATTATACAAAAATTACGTACATATTACAATTTTCCGATTGAGGGTCTTTCCACTTTTCAGCGGTTGCCCTTTTACCAGCCGGCTGCTGGCCCTTCACATCCACATGTGTCAATCACAGAGGTAGATGATCAACAGCCAGTGTAGGGGTGACATGTGGTTAGCATGTCGAGTCCCCCAGCCGTTATAGCTGGTTCCTCAACCTGGAGCCGCTACTTATTGTAGCTACCCAATTGTCTCACGATGCTGGGTGGGCACCGGTCCCATACTGGCCGAAATACCATGAGAAAATTTCTTCCCCCATGGAGACTCGAACCAGCGCAAGTCCCGTAGCTCTGCGCCAAGGCTTCCTACAATGTTAAGATATTAAAATACAGACTAAACAAAATACAATGATGATGGATCTAATACTAGCTAATGCTAACAAAAACATAGAATATAATAAAATTAAAATGATATAAAATGAAGTAAGTAGCTTCCTACATGATTATTAATAGAATGCTCTATATAGTTGTTATGTAGTTAATGTTTTCATTGTGTCGAACTTAAGATATCAGTTAATTTGGATTTAAATAATGATAGCGATTATATCGACGGGAAGAAGCATACATTGCCCAAAGAGTCACATTCTCTAAACGAGAGGGGAAAAGAAAAGTTGGAAGACCTCTTACCAGATGGCTAAACAGCATGGAACAGGGTCTGAACGTTATGGGAATCCAGGGATGGAGAAGGAAGGCAGAAGATAGAAATTGATGGAGGCGCGTAGTTGGGGCGGTCAAGGCCTACAATGGACTGTAGCACCAAAAATGATGATGATGATTCCATATAGAGTCGTATCGCGTTCTAAAATAATTTGTTGAATCCAATGGACTCTGTATTTATATTGTGTTCGTCATGTGTTTTCTGCAGAAATTTACTTACTTACTCACTGGCACTATCGAACCCGTAGGTTCATGGCCGCGCGGACATAAGCTCTCCATACATCCCTATCCTGAACTAATGCTTTTCAATCATTCCCTGTATAATTTACTTCCCTCAAATCATAGTTAATGTTATTCTCCCACCTCATTCTTGGTCTACCAACTGGGCGTTCTTCCTCTGGCTTTCCTACAAGAAGCTTCCATGCAAGTCTTTCATTCCCCATACGTGCAACATGGCCTGCCCATCGCACTCTACGAGACTTAACTGTTCTTATTATATCTGGCTTCCTATAAAGAGCATGTAGTTCATTGTTATGTAATCTTCTCCATTCACCTGTCTGTTCATCTCTCTTTGGTCCAAACATTTGCATAAGTACTTTATTATCAAATACGTGTAATCTCCTTCCTCCCTTAAAGTAAGAGTCCATGTTTCGCACCCATATAATATAACTGGTAGAATAATAGTTTTATATATTTTCAGTTTAACGTTTTTTGAAACGAGTTGGGACATGAAGAGTCTCTGCAATGCATAATAGCACGCATTTACGGAATTGAGCCTATGTTTAATTTCTTTGTGCATCTCATTCCTATTTGTGATTATTGTTCCTAGGTATTTGAATTCAGCCTCTTCCTCCAAATTTCCCTCATTTGTCATTAGCTGTCAATTTCCATTATATAATGTATTTCTACATGTGACCATATATTTAGTTTTATTGATTTACTTTACTTAATTTAAATCATATTATAATGTTTAGTTGAATGCAAACTTTCAAGGCCGGTAATCATAACATTAAGAGATTCCTTGCTATGTGGCCGTTTCTCCCTCGACTGCGGGATTCTTTAGTGGCCACATAACCCGGAATTTCCTAATATATTATAATCATTATTTTAAAATTAATGATGACCCACAGTTGAGGTTATTGATTAAAATATCGGAAATACTTTACAACATGTGCGCGAAAAAAAATTCAAAGTTTAAATTATACACCATGCGCATGCGCCAACAAAAGCGAGGCGGGTTTATACTAAGGAATCACGGGCTGCAGCCAACAAATACACGATATTTAACGAACCTAAAAGCCAACCAATCTAAATGCTAACCTAACGCAATTTAAGAACTCTAACCTGTGAAAGAATGCAACGCCTAAAAGTAAATAGTAAGTTCGGAAATTCTGTACTATAAGTACAGTTAATTAGTAAATACTCTATGTTGGCTGCACTGGAACACGTCTTGGTTGTTATATAGAATATTCGTTAAAATCTATGTGGATGCCACGTTTTTCATGCTACATATGTAGTTAAATATCATAGAAAAATATAGTGAAGTAATTGTTAGAAAAAAAAATAAAAATCATTGTAAGTGGTGAGAAATAATTTTGAAAATGAAACACTAAGAATAGAATTTGACAGGAGTTTATGAAGGAATTAAAACGAGTTGCGTCACAGATTATAAAATTTAAGTTTTAAAATTAGTACGTGATGTATGATTCGTCTTCAAATAAAATAATCTTTGGTTTAGAAAACGTCATCAAAGATTTAAAAATGTTTATAATATTTGACTATTTCTTTGGAGCTAATAAGTATTTTTAAATGTCCCCTGAGTACGGTATATAATTATTTTAACAATTAATAAATTTAATTATCTGTGCAAATAATATTAAAATTGACAAATATTTTCATTTGTTTAAATATTGTATAAGCGTAAAATTAGTTTGCTATATCTCATTATTTTTCCTTTGTTTTTTATATAGGCCCCTACATTAGACAGGGACGGTCTACCAACAATTTAATTTATCTTACTACAATACATTTTATTATTAGTTTTAGTCTTAATCTTAACTATCATTAAGTGGTTATATTTTAGATCATAATATAATATATATTATCTTATTGGTCAAATCTTCACTAAGTATTTAAAATTAGATTTAATAATTATTATGTTTGTTATATTCTGATGTAACATATGTTTGTCTTGGTGAGTGGAAGAGAAGGCCACATGGCCTTAACTCCACCAGGCTAAATAAATAAATAAAATAAATAAATAAATAAATAAATAAAATACTGACGTTGTGCAGGGTTAGTCTTTTGGAGGGGCTGCCTCCTTAAGGCCTCTGAACTTGCTTCCTTGTGTTTTATCCCCATATTGAGGATTGCCTCTTGCACCTTTTGCCGTTGAGGACTTTACTCTTGTTTTCCCGAGCTGGGTCTCTTATTTCATCCCCAGAGATTGGGATGCCACTTCCGTCATTTTCGCCTTTCCGCCGTGTCTGCCGTTGTGGTCTTCCGTGTTTACAGCTTCCAAGCTGCTGAAATTAAATTCTTCAGACCAATAACAGGATATGAAAGAACAGGCAAAAACACAATCCAGAAATAAGACAGCAGCTAAAAGTAGAGGAATTAAACACAACAATAGTGGAATACAGAACAAACTGGAAAGAACGCTTAGCATGAATGACTGAGAACAGACTACCAAAAACAGCATATAATTATTCACCAAGAGGAACAAGAAGTTTGGGAAGACCAAATAAAAGATGGAAAGAGCAGCAATTTGTAGCGGGAACAGGCTAGTATAAAGCCTAAACCGTGACGAAGAAGTAGAAGAAGAAGGAATATTTGACGAAGTTTCCTAAACAGAAGGTTGTTTTAGTTTTAGTTCAGGACGACAAATATATCAGGTATGAATTTTAAAATTCTTGCATATTATAATCATGATTTCCAAGGGTATCGTCGCTGCCTCGTACGCAACGGGTCTAGGTTCGATACCCGGTTAGGACATGGTGATGATTATTCTCGGGGTTCTTCCTCACAAGTAAGACAAATGTCACCATTCACACCCACACACACACACACACACACACACACACACGCGCGCGCGCGCGCGCATACTCACTGCATTTGTCTTAACAATTATTGTTAAAAATTCAAGGTAAGTCAAGTCATTTGATAGGTAGAGGTATTATTTATTATTATTATTATTATTATTATTATTATTATTATTATTATTATTATTATTGTTATTATTATAATCACAAATAGGAATGAGATGCACAAAGAAATTAAACATAGGCTCAATTCTGGAAATGCGTGCTATTATGCATTGCAGAGACTTTTGATGTCCCAACTCCTTTCAAAAAACGTTAAACTGAAAATATATAAAAATATTATTCTAACAGTTATATTATATGGATGTGAAACATGGAATCTTACTTTAAGGGAGGAAAGGAGATTACAAGTATTTGAGAATAAAGTACTTAGGAAAATTTTTGGACCGAAGAGAGATGAACAGACAGGTGAATGGAGAAGATTACATAACAATGAACTACATGGTCTTTATAGGAAGCCAGATATAATAAGAACAGTTAAGTCTCGTAGAGTGCGATGGGCAGGACATGTTGCACGTATGGGGAATGAAAGACGTGCCTGGAAACTTCTTGTAGAAAAGCCAGAGGGAAAACGCCCAGTTGGTAGACCAAGAATGAGGTGGGAGAACAACATTAACTTTGATTTGAGGGAAGTAGATTATACAGGGAATGATTGGAAAGCATTAGCTTAGGATAGGGATGTATGGAGAGCTTATATCCGCGCGGCCATGAACCCGTTAAGTATTATTATTATTATTATTATTATTATTATTATTATTATTATTATTCAGTATCAAGGATTAGACCTGCTGGTCTGTTCCGATCTCATGTTAGAATTGGTTTGTCCATCTGTTACTGGGTCATCCGACATTTCTTCGTCCTAGTGGTTTTGTAATGAAGAATCTGTTTTGGAATTGTTATCCATTGTTATTATTATTGTTATTATTATTATTAATATTATTATTATTATTATTATTATTATTATTATTATTATTATTATTATTATTATTATTATTGCAACAAAGAAGGTAAACCATATAGTTATACATAAATTAAAATGATAGAAGTCTTATGTTTTATATACCTTGTTAACGTTTAGAGAAAACACATTCAGTTATTTAGAAATAGAAATAGTATTAGGGCTAATTAAGTACAGGAGAATTAGAGGAATGATAATTTAAATTTGAGCAGGGATATTTGACCACACATAAAATAAATATCTAAAGGGGAAACATGGTCTATCTTCAAACAAGTAGGAAATATATTAATGAAGGTGAAATGATAGCAAAATCACTTACTATATTTTACATTTTATAGAGGATTAGCTAAAACACGCGTGTACTGCTACACCTAAATAAATTGTAATGTGTTTTTGCATTTAGTAGAATAAGAAAAAGGAATAATACATAAAAAATTATATCGTTATTATTTTTAGATACCTTTGCTGATTACCCGGCGTTGCCCGGGAATCTACGCAATCCGATGTACTTGGCATACATGAGCTGAAAGACAAAATTCGTTATTTTGAGTTATCCATAAAAGAAAACCCGTCGTCAGCTGCTATGCGTGCCCGGGAATCTACTTATCCCCAGCGTCCTGGCATTAATGAAAGACAAAAATGGCTATTCTGTGTTATCTGTAAAAGATAAACATATGCTGTCGCGGAGTTTTTTGTAGAGTTTTTTTGTTTAGATATTCAATTCTGTGTACATTAAATTTGTGTATTTGTTATGGTTTAGGCACCGTAAGCCACTTAAGGGTAAAAAGGGAGTTTTCACATCTTTCATTACTAAGTGTGTATTTTAAGGTTGTAGGAGTTGAGTATCTCAACTATCTTATAGCCTATGTTCATCCCGAGAATCTCCTAAACATTTTGCAAAATCCCTATCACAATCGGATCAATGGTATGACCGCGCAAAAAGTACGAACAAACAAACAAACAAACAAACAAACATTCATTCAATTTTATATAAGTTATTAGATCATTTGCGTATTGTACAGGATTATTTACATAATGTACAGGATAGATTCCACTAACAAGGCATGCAACTTAGATAATAAATTACTGCATATTTCTAACTTTCAGCTAAATTGAAATGGATAAAACCAATACCAAAGGTAATGAGAGCCATTCTGAAGTTCAAATTGCTTAGCAAACTTGAAATCTAGATGGGATTACAGTTCCTCATCTCATTAACCAAAACTTAATTAGAATAATAATGTCTACAGCAATAGAGATAACTCTAGATATCAATATATCCTAGTGAAGTTGGCAAGACTGTCTCACAGTATATTATCTCATAAAACTCATCTGCGTAGCAGAGGGAAATTAGCAGTTAGGAGGTCTTGGAATGAAATAATTTATCTATTAACATTGTAAGATGAGGGAATGTATTGCGTACCTTAGCTATGAGACTCCGTATGGACGATTTCCATACAATTTTATATAATTGCAGGGGGATCAAAATATAATACTGTATAGGAAGTCACTTTATAATTTCTTTACTGAGAATGAAAGTAGAATTTTAATAAAATAATTACTATATTATCAAGGATTGAAAGTACATTTTTACTTCTTCTTCGTCAAGGTTTAGCTTTTTTACAAGCCTGTTTCGACTCCAAATTGCTACTGTTTCCATCTTTTCTTTGGTGTTCCCAAGCTGCTTCTTCCTCGTGGAAAATAGTTGTTAGCAGCTATTGGTGTTCTGTTCTCATTCATCTTTGCTATGTGTTCTTTCCAGTTTGTTCTGTTTTTTTTCTCACTATTGTAGTGTTTTATTCATCTACTTTTAGTAGCTGTCTTATTTATGTTTTTGTGTTTTTTCTCATTTTTGATATCATGCCATTGGTCTGAGGAATTTTATTTCAGCAGCTTGTATTCTGGCAGACTGTTGTGTTGTCATTGTCCATGTTTCGGACCCATAAGTAATAATAGGAATTTCCATTGTCTTGTATTATTTCATTATAGTAAAGTTTTACTGCTGACTCTATGTTTTCGGCCTCAACTGCTCTTCGCCCGGACTTTCAAAACAAATTAAGAAAAAAAACACTTTCAATTCCTACTAACTAACTCACTGGCACTACAGCACCGCCGCGCGGATGTAAGTTCTCCATACATCCCTCTCCTAAGTTAATATTTTCCAATCGTACATTGTATAATCTACTTTCCTGAAATCATGGTTAATGTTATTCTCCCAACTTATTCTTGGTCTACCAATTGACCGTTTCCCTCCTGGCTTTCCATAAGAAGCTTCCATGTCCCTCTTCCATTCCGCACTCGTGCCACATGTCCTGAACATAGCAGTCATGAGATTTAACTGTTCTTTATTATATCTGGTTTCCTATAAAGATCATGTAGCTCACTCTATTCGCCTGTCTGTTCATCTCTCTTTGTTTCAAAACATTTTCTTATGAATTTTATTCTCAAATACTCGAATCTCCTCCCAAAAAAGTAATTTCTACAACGTTCCGAATTTAATTAAATAGTAGGCCTATGTGAATAATGTTAACATGCACGTATCCAAAACAAAAAGACATCCGTAAAATACCACTCGAATATAATGTTGCTATTTAGGACCACTTCAAAGTTAAATAGGAATAAAAGAAATATATCCAAAATAATATAGCGTATATCCTTACAAATCCTGTGTTTTGTTAGATGAAATCAATTATTTTTGTATTGTATTGTAAGCCTATGTTTTCCCTTTACAGAGATTTAGGCGCTCTCCCCCTACAGGGAAGAATTTGAACCACACTAATTTAGTTACACTTGTTTTCGTATAGATGTCATTTTGAGTGGTCCATGGCCAGCGTTCCGCCTCATACTGACATCTAAGAAACCAAGGTAGTACTAGGAGGGAAAATTCTGTAAATTTTGCTTAGATGCCTTTTCATTCAGGCTTAAGGATTTTTTACGAGACTGAAAATCTTCAGACTCGGGACCCACGGCTTAAAGGCCCTCCCGGAGGACTTGCTCCTTGGAATTTTCCGTCTTAAAAAATCCATCGACCCCGGCCGGGTTTGTACCGCGACCCTTGGGACCAGAGGCAAGGAGCATAACCACTAGTCCACCGCGGCCGACTTTAATTATTTTTAGTTAGATTTAAAAAAAGAAATAAAATTATTGAATATTTAACACCATGTAATTTTTTATATTGGGTATTGTTGTTTATCTGTAAAATTATTACTTAAGTTTAGCATGTTATATTCACATATTTTCAAATATTTGTCCTACTATTGTTATTAGTTGTTATTAGAGTGCGGGGAATAGTATAGAGGTATGAAGTTGTGAAGAAACGAACTTAGTTTGTTACATAGTGCGAGGACTTGCTCAGGCAATATCAAGACAGGCGGAAAGCTAGTGATGCCTATTGCTCTGTTTACATGGTATAATCTGCTTACTCTAACAACTGGTATATACTACTAACTTGCATATTCACAACTGTATTAATGCACCTGTAATTCGGCATTGAAATGAATAGTTATGTTTTCTATATTACCTATAGATACATGGTAGTGACGTTGTGGGGGTTACGATTAGAAGACAACCACGGTCTGCCTACCATTTGTGGGGGTTACGAAACCCAAAACCACGCTCAGAGTAACACTTGTGCAGTTAGAGAACCACACTCTACTGCTACCATTAGTACGGGGGGAGAGAAAGAACCCTTAACCCACGGTCTGCTAACCGTTAGTCCGGGATCGAGTTTTGTTTATGCTGTATTTATTAATGTGATCGTGATATTCAAAGATGTTATCAGCAAGAAAGCAGCCTGCCTCGGGCCCATGAAAGGCGGCTATTAATTCATCTTTCTTTCCCTGATGAGCATACATACAAATATAGATACTGATTATTAATTGCGTACAGTGAGTGATTTTGTTACAGGATAGTGAGCAATTATTATACTTGAATAATAACAAGGGGCGTAGTATAAAAGATAACCTTTTAATATAAACAAGTTTGATATTAAAACAAAATAATAAATTAATAACAAAAGATGATTCTTGATCAATCAATCAAGCATAGCTTGTAAAAATAACTGAATAAATACCATACCATACATAATGCCACAGTCACACACATGTCCAAGCTTTTTAGGAATGCCTTCTTCCGTACATAGCTGGACTAACTCAAAATCGACCTCTTCTCGGTCTTAATCAACTTGTCTATATATGTAGACCACCATATTAATTTCCCAACTGCATGGTGAACTAGACTTGGATTCCACTTTTGAATCCGCTTTCAAATAACTAAACGCCACTTGCTAGGCTGATCGAATGATGATGTTCGGTAAGAGTACATTGCCTATAAAGGTTCGCAAATAGGGGGGATATGCGCTGTAGAAATGCGCGGCAGAAAGGGTGAAAAAGGAAGGGATAGCCACACGGAAAAGAGGACATTGGCATAGTTCACAAATGTTCAGTAGTAGGGAGGAGAACAAAGATATTATACTGAACCGCAAAAAGGCACTTTCGGTTCAACGTATTTGGCGTACTCCCTCTGTTTCAGTCTATAGTTAGGTCGCACATTACTTGTAAGCATGTAAACATACTGTATCCCCGCATTCTGGCTAATACAATTCATGGTTCTGCAATGTTATATTTTATTCCGATTGAGGGTCTTTCCACTTTTCAGCGGTTGCCCTTTTACCAGCCGGCTACTGGCCCTTCACATCCACATGTGTCAATCACAGAGGTAGATGATCAACAGCCAGTGTAGGGGTGACATGTGGTTAGCATGTCGAGTCCCCCAGCCGTTATAGCTGATTCCTCAACCTGGAGCCGCTACTTATTGTAGCTACCCAATTGCCTCACGATGCTGGGTGGGCACCGGTCCCATACTGGCCAAAATACCATGAGAAAATTTCTTCCCCCATGGAGACTCGAACCAGCGCAAGTCCCGTAGCTCTGCGCCAAGGCTTTCTACCTTAACCGCTCGGCTACGGCGCTGGACTTCTATCTTTCCGATTGAGGGTCTTTCCACTTTTTCAGCGGTTGCCCTTTTACCAGCCGGCTGCTGGCCCTTCACATCCACATGTGTCAATCACAGAGGTAGATGATCAACAGCCAGTGTAGGGGTGACATGTGGTTAGCATGTCGAGTCCCCCAGCCGTTATAGCTGATTCCTCAACCTGGAGCCGCTACTTATTGTAGCTACCCAATTGCCTCACGATGCTGGGTGGGCACCGGTCCCATACTGGCCGAAATACCATGAGAAAATTTCTTCCCCCATGGAGACTCGAACCAGCGCAAGTCCCGTAGCTCTGCGCCAAGGCTTTCTACCTTAACCGCTCGGCTACGGCGCTGGACTTCTATCTTTCCGATTGAGGGTCTTTCCACTTTTCAGCGGTTGCCCTTTTACCAGCCGGCTGCTGGCCCTTCACATCCACATGTGTCAATCACAGAGGTAGATGATCAACAGCCAGTGTAGGGGTGACATGTGGTTAGCATGTCGAGTCCCCCAGCCGTTATAGCTGATTCCTCAACCTGGAGCCGCTACTTATTGTAGCTACCCAATTGCCTTACGATGCTGGGTGGGCACCGGTCCCATACTGGCCGAAATACCATGAGAAAATTTCTTCCCCCATGGAGACTCGAACCAGCGCAAGTCCCGTAGCTCTGCGGCAAGGCTTCCTACCTTAACCGCTCGGCTACGGCGCGGGACTATATTTTATAAGATCGTAAAATAATGAAATGAGATGGTATGAAACAAATTTTGCCCCTTTGCAGGAATCTCGAGTTTACGATTTTCCATTTCACCTGATTTTTTAATTTTACTTATATTGCTTTTACAAACGTAGCGAAATCTATTTTGATCTTGCTAAATGCTGCTTTCAACAAATTAAATTCATCAATCATTTGAAGGTTAGATTGAATTACCTGCTCCATCAAGAGAATTGCTCAAGAGTTTGTTTTTATTTCGTAATCTGGTCGGTGTGTGTGAACGTATAGTTTACACAACTGTTTTTCTGACATTTTTATCAGACGTTCTTGTCAATTTCTTCTCATATCACCTATTATTCTCTTGAAATTAAATATTCGTAATTGAATTTTTATTGCTGTGTTCCTTATATGTCCTGCCAAGGGAACGAAAAAATTAAATTTCCGCATCTTCGATTCTCCTTCAGTCTTACCTGTTCAGAGTCAAATTTTCACATCTACAAATTATTACTGATGCTGTCATTACTTTATAAAATATAAGTTGAGTATATTTTACTGTTCAGTATTAACTTTCTTCATGTGGTGCCACAATTTTTTGTAATTTCTGAACTTTTATATTAATATCATTTTTTGATTAAGAGATACAATGCTGCCTGCACGATTAAAGTTATTTACTTGTTCCACAACTCTTTGATTCATTAGAATCTGACATGTGGCATTTTTTGTCCCATAATGCCAACACTTTCTTTTTATCGGATAAAATATTGAAATCATACTCTTTTCCGATTTCCTCAAGTTGGTTAGTAGCAATTTGTAGGTAATGCTATGATGTACTAAGAACATCATCCAAATATAAAATAATTTGAAAAATAATATTGTCAATTTTTGAAATCTGCTTTTATATTATAGTGTCAATTTTAATGACGTCAATATATAATGGGAGATATAGCATAATAGTATAAGTCATTTTTTTTACAAACAAGTGTGAAATACACGGTTGTAAAGAAAACTCTGCGTACTACACCGTGTCCCATTCAAACTTCCCACATTTTCATTAATCACAACTCTCAAAGTATGCGGAATTATGAAATGAGGTTGGTATTAAAAGAAAGAGAAACTCAAAGACTTTTTGTTTTCATTGTTGCAGTTAATTCATATGTCGCATGTTGGACCATAATGACATAACACAACGAGCACAAACTGTTTTCTACTATGCAGAGACGAAGTCAATAATTACAATGCAGAGAAATTACCGGAGAGAATATGGAGGATATGAACTTATGGGAAGACCATTAAGGCATGGCTTGAGAAGTTTCTGGCGACTGGAAGCGTTAAAAAAGTATCAGGGTGCTTGTACACGTGTTTCAGAAGAAAGGGTTGAGGAAATTAGAGCAGGATTTCAGAGAAGTCCACTAAAATCAATTCGCCAAGCGAATGTGGCAATGAAAATTCTTTGAGTTTCTGTTTCTTTTAATACCGGCCACACTTCATAATTCCGCATACCTTGTTAATTAAGATTAATTAAAATGTGGGACGTTTGAATGGGAGACCCTGTATAATTCAGACCATCACTTCGGATAATAACTACCTCCATGATTATCAATATTAAGCTAATTTGATTCTTTGCATACGACAAATGAAACACTATTTTTCTCAAAATGAAGAAAAGTGCTTAAACTACTAAATTATGCCATGTACCCCTTCATATATTAAGAAAGAGTAGAAGACCATGGATATCCTTTCTTCACATTTTGGTTTATCTATTCTATTTAAGCATCCTCCTTAACGAATTCACTCCATGGTTCTGTCGTACCCGGGGGTTTCATTGCTGCACGGACATCAGCTCTTCATACATCCCTATCGTGAGCTAATGTTTTCAAATAATTCCGTGAATATTTTATCTCCCTCAAACATGGTTAATGCTATTTTCCTACCTCTTTCTTGACCCATCTACTGTCCACTTTTTTAAATATTTTTTAACAAGTAGTTGCCATGCTCCTTCTCATTCGTGCTACATGTCCTGTCCTTCCCAGTCTACGTCACTTAACCCATTCGCCTCAAAAGACGAGGTAGACTCGCCGGCAATTAAATGGCCTTGAACTTAGAAGACGAGATACACTCGCTTAACTCTGCTCTTATATGTTTTGCAAGACTTTGTATACCCCTTGGCAGCTTAATGATTTGTTAACATTTATGAGTAATAGAGGAATGTGTTTTGGCTTTCACCCGTATTGTGATATAACGTACCGTTATCTTATGTTTGTTTTGAATGTCTAAAAATAGACAATATTACTTATGGCAACTTAATTTCGGTTTCTGGGAAAATGCATGGATCATTTAAACGTGAACCGAATGGGTTTCTCATGAAGATCACTGTCCTACGAAAACGAATACTGAAGTGATAAATATTTATATTTTGTTCTATGAAACAGGATACCAGGATTTTTAATTTATATTGTTTTAACCGTATAATTAACGGTGTATCAATATATTATAGAAGTCTGAAATAAGTTAACAATAGTTTAACGTTACATTTTCTGCCAGCGTGTATCATATCGGTAACTTGGGGTACCCACTGGCAAGAATGATGGATGGTCGTGTCATTTAAGACTTTGTGTCGCGCATGCGTGCTGAAACATCAGAAGGTCTTGGATGCGTGAACTGTTGACCTTTAGCAAGAAAAATGTATGCTCTGTTTCCGATACATTAGAACCATCCAACCGGCAGTGAGTGAGGACAACCGATAACTAACTGCTCTTTCCTTTTATAAACGAATTTTAATAAACGAGAAGCACAACATCCTCCAGTGCATAGATTATTCAAGTTTTACAGCAAACATATTCGTAGGACTGGAATTTTAAGGATATTAAATTTACATTGCTTAATGTTATATTAAGTAATAAAATAAATATTTACGAAAATCATATAAAACCTTGATAGTTTCATTTCATAAATAAAAAATGTTATACTATTTTCGTTACAGAAAATATATAGTTTTACTATACATTGGATTGAAGTGTATGCAATTTCATTTTTTCTTTCGTCTACCGCAGCGGTTCCCAACCTTTTTCGAATCGCGAACCCCTTCCACCACCGATTTAGGTTGGGTGAACCACTGACTTTTAAATATACAATAAACATGCATGAAATTTAATTAGAAGCAAAAGGTTTAATAACCTTAAATTAACTTAACCCTTAACGGTTAAAACCTAATGTTACTCTAGTCACGATCTAAAAGTTACACAACGCCTAGGCCTAGTTGTAGCGAAATCAAATGCATTCTTAGAATTTTAGAATATATTTATTTAGCCCGGTAGAGTTTAGGCCATGTGGCCTCCTATTCCACTCACCAGGACAACAACATATGGTACAGATAAATACAAAAAATATACAAACAGTAAAACCAAAACAATTAATTATCTGTCAATTTGAGCGCATTCATTAACGTCATGACATAACTGTTAAATCAGGCATTCGCGGCCAGATATTAATTTAGTGTAGACATAATGTTTATAAAATTCCCGATCTGACGCATATGTAACAAGGGCATTATTGGGTTAATTTAATTTTAAAATAATAATTATTATTAGTTATTATTATTATTATTATTATTATTATTATTATTATTATTATTATTATTATTATTATTATTATTATGCTGCAGAAATTATGGAAACAATAATAGACCTAACCTCGAAACCCGCCATTACGGAAAAGTTTTGGCGAACCCCTTGAAATATCTGCGAAGTAAATATTGCAATAAACTAAAGAACTATGAATTACCCCTTATGGACTATATAAAGAAGAAAAAATTGGTGGCTTTTTGCAAAATGTTCAGGAGATATTCGGGATGAACATAGGCTATAATAGAGTTGTGATACTCAACTCCTACGGCCTTAAAAATCGCCCTTTATAGTGGAAAAGGTGAAAAAAGTAGCTTCTTTGGACGCTTAAATGGCCAAGCTACCTAAACCATAACAAATACACAAAATTAATATACACAGAATTGAATATCTCAAAACGCTCTACAAAAACGTCCGCGGGCATTTTTTACTTTCATTGATGCCGAGAAGATTGAGACAAGTAACGTAAATTCCTGTGCAAGCATAGCAGCACATGGCGGGTATTTTCTACGGATAACTCACAATAATGAATATTGTCTTTTAGCTCATTTATGCCAAGATGTTCGAGATAAGTAGATTCCCGGGCAAACCGGGTAAACAGCACGGGGTATCTAAAAATTAGAACGATATAAATTTTTCCATTGACTTATTTAACTAAACACAAAACCAACTTTTATAAGATTCATGATATGTTCCGTTGAGGTTTATTCAAAATTAATATAAAATTATAGAATATTCACCTGAAAGGTCCGTCTCCTCAACTTAATTATCATTTAACTTAGCGCTTTCGGGACTTGTCCCCTCATCGGCAGGATTCAAAACTGGTGTTTCACCGAAGATCTGGTAGAGGGGGTTGCATGTATTGGGTTCGTTTTCGTTTATCAGGCTGTCGTTGTGAGCTGCTTTCATGATTTCCATCTCTTCGAGTACGTTTATCTTCGCTGGATTATTTTCTCTGTGCATTACTGTTAGGGTGTTTTCAATATTTAACATGCGATGTCCTTCATGGATAACGTGTTTTGCATAGCTTGATTTACCATCTACGTGAATGAAGTCTCGAAAATGTTCTTTGAATCTGATGTTAAAACTCCTGTTTGTCCTCTACCAGATCTTCAGTGAAACACCAGTTTTGAATCCTGCCGATGATGGGACAAGTCCCGAAAGCGCTAAGTTAAATGATAATTAAGTTGAGGAGACGGACCTTTCAGGTGAATATTCTATAATTTTATATTAATTTTAAACACAAAACGCATTAATTTTCGTATTTCACCTCATTTATGTCACGAAGATGGGGATACGTAGATTCGCGGGCAATGACGGGAAATCAGCACGGGGTATCTAAAAATGATAAATTTATAGTTATTTTTCCTTTTACTTATTCAACTAAATATAAGAGTACGTTAATTTGTATTTATTTAGGCGTAGCAGCGCAAACCGGGTATTGGCTAGTATATATATAATTGCTTTTTTTAGTGTATAATGCTATTGTGTTATTATTTAATTGTAATATTATTTGCGTTTTCTTTATGTAATTGTAATGTTATTGCTTTTTTTTTGTTGTTTATTTTTCTTCACACTAGTAGCAATTATTAAGTTACTTTATTGTAACGGACTGTCAAAAGCACGTACGGCTTACTGCCCGTGCGACCCATATTTGTAAATAATATTGTACATATCTTACTTTTGTCTAATAAAGTCCTACTACTACTAGTATATATATATATATATATATATATATATATATATATTATACACTGTTCCAGGTTGTCATTTTGACATTTCTGGTGTTCTCTCCTGGCATTGGCGTAATTGTAACCCACTTCTGAAGTTGGGGTATCTATAATGTGGAGTTACTTTACCCGATAATATGATGAGTGATAAATGATAATGAAGCGCCAGGAGAATTCTTAACCTAAACTGAACCTAAATTCCAGACCATGGACATCCACAGGAATGATTCCCATTAAGGAAAAATTTCTTTGGTTTGACCGGGAATCGAACCCGGGGCCTCATGAACTGTAGTCAGAAATTCTGACCACTAGTCCATGAGGCTGGTCATAATTTTATTATTGATTGTTGAGTTTGTCTGTTTTAATCTTCTTCTTCTTCACGGTTTAGGCTTATTTACTAGCCTGTTCCGGCTCCAAATTGCTGCTGATTCCATCTTTTCTTTGGTCTTCCCAAACTTCTTCTTCCTCGTAGTGAATAGCTATATGCTGATTTTTGTATTCTAATCTCAGTCACCCTTGCCAAGTGATCTTTCCAGTTTGTTCTGTATTTCACTATTGCTGTGTATTTTAATATGATTTTATAAAAAAATTATGAAACTATGCAAATATTGGAAATGGTTTCACGAATTATTATCTAGATTCCATCTCAATTCAACCGTAAAATCTTTGTAAAACTTTTACTAACTCTTAAAATATAATATTTGGACAACTTTGTTACTTTTTTTACTTAATACGATTTATACTGAGCGCTGCAGAATAAAATTGGATCTGAATTGTTTAACAAGTGAATAATAAATGTAAGAACAGAGGCAGCACAAAGCCACAATCCACTTTTAAACTGTGGATATAAATCTTGTTAGGATAAAGAGTGGGAAGGTTTGAAAGAGGGCATAAACCTTTAACACCTACAGCCTCGTAAAACTAAGGCGATGGCAGTAAAGATAAACCAATATGAAGATAGGTTAAAAAACAAGAAGATACTGTCTCCCGGATTAGAGGTGTATCATACAGGTAGTTGTGTACATAATTTAATATTTCATACAATGTATTAAAATGACGATAAACATGAATAGTTGCAGATTCTTAGGATCATAATATACAGGGTGAAATATATTTTGAATACAATATAATAAATTGTTACGATGTTACCAATTATCCCCCTCCTTCTTCTTCTTTTTAGAATACCCTTTTTTTTCCATCATTGAGACATGGTTGCCCCTAGTTTCTTAACCATGCAAATTTTAATTACACTTATTTTCCTATAGATATCAGAGAGTGGTACGTGATCAACGTTCTGTCTCATTGAGACATCTAGCAGGAAACTAAGGAGAGGATGAAGAAGGCCTACTGTTAATAAGCTGTTAGTTTATGCTGATGATATAGTACTATTGGGCGATAGTGAGGAGATACTAAAAGCCTACACACACTATTGAGTTCTACTAAGAAATTGGGACTGGAAGTAAATATCAATAAAACTAAATATATGGTCACACATGGAAATGCATTACATAATGGAAATACACAGCTAATGAAAAATGAGGGAAATTTTGAGGAAGTGGCTGAATTCAGATACCTAGGAACAATAATCACAAATAGGAATGAGATGCACAAAGAAATTAAACATAGGCTCAATTCTGGAAATGCGTGCTATTATGCATTGCAGAGACTCTTTGTCGTCCCAACTCCTTTAAAAAAACGTAGAACTGAAAATATATAAAACTATTATTCTACCAGTTATATTATATGGATGCGAATCATGGACTTTTACTTTAAGGGAGGAAAGGAGATTACGAGTATTTGAGAATACATTTCTTAAGAAAATGTTTGGACCAAAGAGAGATGAACAGATAGCAGAATGGAGAAGACTAAAAAACAGTGAACTACATGGACTTTATAGGAAGCCAGATATAATAAGACTGCGATGGGCTGAACATGTGGCACGAATGGGTAATGAAAGACGTGCAGGAATCTTCTTGTAGGAACACCAGAGGGAAAACCCCAGTTGGTAGAACAAGAATGAGGTGGGAGAATAACATTAACTAGGATTTGAGGGAAGTAGAGTATACAGGGGATGATTGGAAAACATTAGCTCAGGATAGGGGTATATGAAGAGCATATGTCCGCACGGCCATGAACGTACGGGTTTATTAGTGCCAGTTAGTTAGTAGGGAACTAAGGTATTACTAGGATGGCTTAAATGTCGGTTAAATTTTGGACAAAGACTTTTTATTCAGGCTTGTGGTACTTTTACGAGCCTGAAGATCTTCAGACTCGGGACCCACGGCTTGAAGTCCTTCCCTGAGGACTTGTCTCTTGGATTTTTGCATCTTAATAAAATGTATGTACCCCGGCCGGGTTTGACTCCGCGACCATCGGAATAGAGGCAATGAACACAACTACTGTAACACCGGGGCCGACTACCAATTATACTTACATCAATTTTAAAATTCATTTTTATATGATTCTTCATCATCATATATCGTCAGGGTTTCGGTATATTGCGTTTCAATTCTTCTGAAAGTGCATACAACGTATCCTTCTTAACATTTATCATTTTATTGTTGTGAAAACCCAGTTGTAAAACTAATAAAAATACGTTGTGGTTCAGACTAGTAAAACAGCCAACAAGTCGGTAGATAGAAAACTGTTAAATTATTGCCAGTTCTAACTGGATTTATTTTAAACTGTTCAGCAACACTGTTCAAATTTAAATTTGACTTCACAGCTGCAGATTGGCCATTGTTGCTGGGATATAAATTACTGGTGGTTTACATAAATTATATTTTAATCATCATCTTCATGGTAGGATGTCGGTCTGTTCCGCTCTCAGAATTCATCTTCCCATCGTCTTCCAGAACGTCCTGCATCTCTATCGCCTTGAGGTTGGTACAACAGTGATTGATTTGTTAACCTAGAAGAGTCCATTCTTAAAATAAGCTCATGTCATTTTTGTTTATAGTTCATCAGAGATGAAGATCCTCATATATGTTGCAGGATAAGAGACCACATTCCTAGTGAAACAATTAGGCAAAACTCAAAATGTTTAATATAAATGAAAAAAAGTACTTTTTACTATTGTTAACTTTACACTGCAACATTGGCCATTGTTTCTGGGGTATAAATTACATAAATTATATTTTAATATGTATTTAATATTGTTGACTGTCCGGGTTCACATATAACATATAGCTACGAATGGGACAAATGAAACCGATGTCAAATGATGTGTGGCACCATATGAAGAACCCTCCGAAAGACTCGAAGAGAAACTCAGCTCAGGGTTTATAAAATTATGGTTGTTTCTGTTGTTTTATATGGATCTGAATCTTGGATACTTACAAAAAAAATATATCTCACACATTGAAGCCACTGAAATGAAATTTTTAAGACCCGTAAAGGATGTACACGCATGGATATATTACACAATGAATCAATAATAAATGAACTGGAGATATTTTCAATAGTCGATAAACTTGAAGAGCACAAATACCAATGGAAAGAACATTTATACAGAATGGACAATACAAGATTACCCAAAGAGATCAACATCAACAAACCACATGGAAAAATATGTTTGGGACGGCCAAGGAAACGATGGACTTGAGATCGGGACAGGTCGCATTGACCTAATCCTGGAAAGGAGGAAGAAGAATAAGAAGAATATTGTTGACGTCTGATTGAGATTTTAAAGAGCTGTTCAAGAAGGAAAAAAATATATTTTTCTGTCCTACTTTTAAAAACGCGGAGGAAAAGGTGCTGAAGCATAAAAAAGAGGGGAAAACAGGCATAAAGGTGCAACAAATGTTGTTCATTTCATCCGCCCAAATACATATATTGAACTATTGGTATGAAAATAGCTATATTTTTGGAAAGGTGCCGCACCTCAAAATCCTTTTCTTACTTATAACTATAATATTGTAACATCTCAACCGAGTTTTACTATGGATTTTATTAATGTTGAATCAGCAATCGATATGAATACAGCCCTAAAATTTGTTCAGAATGAAGTGGCCCACATATAAAGATTAAATAATTAGGATTATTCCAAGATAAAACAGGAATAAAATTAGTATAGTTCAAATATGTGTGTATGTCTCGTCATAATGTTGAGTTGTCTCCGAGGAGGCCCTGGCATTGAGCTAGAATGCCTTGGCACAGAGCTACGGTTGAGAAAAGAAGCTATAACGGCTAGGAACCCGACATGTTCACCACATGTCACCCGTATACTGGCTGTATGATCATTCATCTCTGTTATTAATACATGTGGATGTTATGCCAGCATCCAGATGTTAGGCCAAAGGCCTATCCCGTCATATAGTTAATTTGAATCATAAGCATCATTCTTGGATAGAGTGAAATATATATAAATAATATCATTTAAATTGCATAGCTCAATCTTTCATTTTTACCATGTAAGAACTGTCTACAGTGAAGTGGATCTCGACCTAGTTTTCAGACGAAGTGTCTACTTGACTCAAGTCAGCGGCTGATACTTCACACATACCTACATAAACCTGCTGCTACCAAATCTTACTCATTCTCATAATCAGTACATTTTTCATAGTAACGCGAAAATACTTACGAACCTTAAGTTATTTTGAAATTTACTAGCATTATAAATTACTATAGAGACGTCAGATCAACTGTAGGTTCCGCATTTTAATATTGTTTTATCATAAGTAATGCCACGAGTGATTTCCAAATTATCGATAAATTCACGACTCACGAAGTGAGGAGAGAATTTATCTAGAGAATTTGGAAATCAAGAGTGGCATTTGTTAGGACTATTTAACGAATAAAATTAAGCTGTTTACTCACAAATCATTATTTAACTATAGTTATTTTAAAATATTTATATATTTAATGTAAACGGCGATGTTTGAAAACAAATGAGAAACAATAGGTACGCTTCATCTGCTTCTTTTGTTTATCACTGCAACCAGATCATACTAATTATTGCCAAAGGAACGCAATATTGTAAGAATGCTCTCTGGTGGAGAAAAAATGAAACACATCAAACTGTATATTAATTCATCTCTGATCGTTTCTGATATTGTATGATGTAAATATGACAATTATATTTTTCTGGATTGTTACCTGGGAAAAAATACATTTAAGAAAGTGCAAACAGTGGTTTCTTTTTTTGGTGGTATAATCAATTGCTACAAATGTTTTTATATTAACTCCCGCACACGGAATGTGCTCACATTCATGCACTATATATACAATCTGGTAGCCGTATTTCTTGGTGGCTCGGTCACTGTAAAATAATGGTAGACCTGTTCAGAATATTAAAAAGGAGGAGCTTTCTTTAATATGGTAATTATATCACTGATAAATATTTCGTGAAACTCGACTTTGATTGGTTGTAAAACAGAAATCATTGAAACGTGATTGGTCATTGACTCCCATTTGGGGCATGAGTTAAATAGTCATATAAAACTTTCTCCATTAGAGGATTACCTGAAGGACAAAGTAATACAGACAATTAATTTTCTAAATTGATTAAATACATTTTGTAAATATTTTTTTAGAAATTCAACTTGTAGGCCTGATTGAAGTATACATACTATCAGGTAGCAATTTTGTAAATATGGTTTCTTAAAATTGAAATTGATCCCCTAATGGCAGCGATTGCAATTTTAGAAAGATATACCCTGTCCAAATCTAAGGAATTCCAAAATTTTGATAAGAATCCTCTTGCCCCAATCATCAATCATGTGACAGTTATATTACCTAATTGGTATTTATCTTTGTAATAGTCAACTATAGGCTCACATATGGCTTTCTTTTCAGAGTCAACTTTCTCAGGTTGTCCACTATGAGTCTCAAAACGGATTGTGGGATCTAATATCATATCAATTTTAGCAGATGGTATAAATGCAATAATATCTATTCGTCTATTACTTCCATTAGTGGCCACACCATGAAATTCTTCATAAACTGTGTATCTATAATCTCGCAAGGCTTCTGCCATCATATATCGAATAGTGTGGTGCCGAATGTTTCTCAGTGATTCGCCAAACGGACAAGCCCCAAAGGACGTGTGCAAGGGTTTCGTGCTCTCTGCGACGTCTACAGAGAGTATCGTCTCTAGACCTGACGACAACGACCGCAGCGGTGATACATTGGCTTGCATTTTAATTGCTTCTCTCAATTCGGATTTCAAGTTTGAAGCCGTCGCGCATCGTTTAAATACTGTCATTTTACATAATTGACAAAAAATACAGCACAGCTCTAATCTCTTATTCTAACACACACACTCACACACTCACTCACTGACACTATCGAACCCGCAGGTTTATGGCCGCGCGGACATAAGCTCTCCATACATCCCTATCCTGACCTAATCCTTTCCAATCATTCCCTGTATAATCTACTTCCCTCAAATCATAGTTACTGTTATTCTCCCACCTCATTCTTGGTCTACCAACTGGGCGTTTTCCCTCTGGCTTTCCTACAAGAAGCTTCCATGCACGTCTTTCATTCCCCATACGTGCAACATGTCCTGCCCATCGCATTCTACGAGACTTGACTGTTCTTATTATATCTGGCTTCCTATAAAGACCATGTAGTTCATTGTTATGTAGTCTTCTCCATTCACCTGTCTGTTCATCTCTCTTTGGTCCAAAAATCCTCCTAAGTACTTTATTCTCAAATACCTGTAATCTCCTTTCCTCCCTTAAAGTAAGAGTCCATGTTTCGCACCCATATAATATAACTGGTAGAATAATAGTTTTATATATTTTAAGTTTAACGTTTTTTTGAAAGGAGTTGGGACATCAAGAGTCTCTGCAATGCATAATAGCATGCATTTCCAGAATTGAGCCTATGTTTAATTTCTTTGTGCATCTCATTCCTATTTGTGATTATTGTTCCTAGGTATTTGAATTCAGCCACTTCCTCAAAATTTCCCTCATTTGTCATTAGCTGTCCATTTCCATTATATAATGTATATCTACGTATGACCATATATTTAGTTTTATTGATATTTACTTCCAGTTCTAAGTTCTTAGTGTTACTCAATAGTGTGTGCGTATTTTCCTTTAGTATCTCCTCACTATCGGCCAACAATACTACATCATCAGCATAAACTAACAGTTTATTAATACCGTTAAGTTGTAAGCCTTCCTCATTCTCTAAAGATTTAATGGCATGCTCTAGTACAAAATTAAATAGTAGAGGAGATAGTGCATCTCCTTCACGAAAGATAATTTACCCTAATAATATGCATCTTCACATACATGTATCTATTACTATGCAACTAGTACAGAAAGAATCCTGCAGTCTATACAGTCTTAACAATTCTTTAGAAATGCAAAACTTGTGTAAAATTTTGATGATCGTTCTTCGGAAAATTGTTATTTATAGGACACTAGCTAATACCCGGCGTGCGCTGCTACGTCCAAACAAATGAAAATTAATGTGTTTTTATGTTAGTTCAATAAGTAAAAGGAAAAATAATTACCCGGCGTGGCCCGGGAATCTACTTATCCCGATCTTCTTGATATAAATGAACTGAAAGTTCTGCAAAACACGTTATCCATGAAGGACATCGCATGTTAAATGTTGAAAACACCCTAACAGTAATGCACAGAGAATATAATCCAGCGAAGATAAACGTACTCGAAGAGATGGAAATCATGAAAGCAGCTCACAACAACGACAGCCTGATAAACGAAAACGAACCCAATACATGCAACCCCCTCTACCAGATCTTCAGTGAAACACCAGTTTTGGAATCCTGCCGATGATGGGACAAAAGCGCTACAGTTAAATGATTAATTAAGTTGAGGAGACGGACCTTTCAGGCGAATATTCCATAATTATATATTAATTAACTTTTTGATTTAACAAATCAAATTTAAACATTATATTAACCACTAGAATTTAAAATATAACCTCATGTGATGTAATAATGTTCTTTAATTCTATTAAAGAATTACATAGTCATTCTGCATACAACTTCCAACAAAGATAGAAGCAAGAAGAGTTATCAAGATAAAATGTAATATTTAATTCAAGAGTAATTGATTTCAGATAAGAAAATAATTTATTTTAATTGACAGTGAAGAATAATACCAATTAAATTACTTAATCTGCTGGGAACCTACAAAATGAATAAATTTATAACTATTTCTACAAGAATCAGTTATTAGTGATTTTTAAAGTGTTTTCCTATCCTGTGTACCAACTTTCGACCTTGAGAAGAGAATCCGGCTCTACCGAAAATTAAACCCAACCTGAACCAGTAATTCTTTTTGGGACACTAATCCTTCAAAATGTTACTACAACATCGGGCATGAAGAGAGTTAGCTGCTTCAAGATGTCACCACAACATGGGAAAGAATTACTTCTTCAAAATTGTCGCCACAACGAGGGGCATAATGAAGATTTTACTAAAATACTTCTTCAACCTTTAGAAGAACCGATATTCACCTACAGAGACAGATAAATGTAAAGGTAAAGTGATCCCACTACAGGCATTAGGAGATCTTCAATATTACTGATGTATACAGACTGCTCAAAAACATACTATAAGATTCGAATGGTCACCACTAGGGTAATAATAATAATAATAATAATAATAATAATAATATTAATAATAATAATAATATTAATAATAATAATAATAATAATAATAATAATAATAATAATAATAATAATAGGCCTAATAATGCTTTCTTTCAGCTGGGAGAGTTAAGGCCTTCTCTTTCGCTCAACCAGTGAATAGTAAAATTACACAAAAATTACACATTTATTACAATTTAAAATATTATTAAAATATAAACTAACAAAACACAATGGGGATAATAACACTGGTCAACATAATTTTTGTCTCATGAGTACCAATAGTTGTACATAATGCAGTTTTTTAAAGTGTTTTCAAATATGAATTCGGAATTTCTCCATCACCCACAGTTTTTATTTAATTTCAATTTCAATTAATAGATTTAAATAATGTTTTTTTTTAATAAATGTTTTTTCGTCCATTTGTGCATTTTAAAATAAAACCAAATAGCAAACTCAAGAGATTTGAGCTATGGAAAAAATATATTAAGGCAAATGAAATCCTAATATGCTGGCCGATTTTTGTTAGACCATCAAGAGGGATGCTCCACAGGCGAAATATAGCTGAAAATAGTGATTTTGTACTTTCTAGATGAGTCCGAATGTTCGAATGTTGTGTAGTTACGAATGTAGAAAATATTAAAGTGTTTGAAATTATAAATTCCTGTCTTTCGGAAACCTTGCGTGATGGAGAATACCGATATCATATTTGAATTCGAGAGAAACAATACTATCAGAATCACATATTTTTTCTTTCTGAGACAATAAAAAAGTTTATTTTTTTTGTTGCTCAGTGTAATATTAGCTAATACTAACAAAACATGGAATGAAATAAAATCAAGTATAGCTTCTGGAACAGAAATAGATAGCTTAATGGAAGGTTATATATAGCGAAGACGGGATTTAGTGGGCTTCAGGATTTAGAAGGGATTCCTCTTTTACCCGAGGACCTAGGGCCCACTAAATCCCATCTTCAACATATATAACCTTCCATTTAGCCATTCCTGTTCCACTACCTAGATGAATATATTTATAAGTATATACAAATTGCTGAATATAATTGTTATGCAGTTAATATTTTAATTGTGTTGAACTTACTTACTTTTTTACTTTTGAGGGCCTATCCACTTTTCAGCGGTTACCCTGTATTCCCATTCGCCATTCTTGCCGATCACGCCATTTATCCTCCTCCAGACCTCGGTCGTTCATCAATCTATGGATATCTCCTCTCCAAGTTGTTCTTGGCCTACCCCGTTTCCTTCTACCAGAAGGTGACCATTCCAAAAGAGTTTTGGGCCACCTATCATCCTCCATTCTCCTGACATGGCCATACCACTGAAGAGCTCGTCTTTCGATCCTTTCCAGCACTGTCTCCTCCATATCCATCATCTGCCTCACTTCTTCATTTCTTCTTCTTTCCAACCTGGACACCCTGGCACTGCGTCTTATTCCATCCATCTCCACTGCCAAGATCTTAGTTTTTTGTCCCTCTACCAAAGTCCATCCCTCAGCACCATAAGTCATTATGCTTTCCACAACAGACTTCAAATCCTCTTTTTCGTGTGGTTTGACATGGTCCTACTCCACAGTACTCCATTCAACATTTTTATGGCTCTTCGTGCTTGTACTAACCTGCTGTCTACTTCAGCTTTACAACTCCCTGATTCATCAATAAGTGATCCCAAATATTTAAATTTTTTAACAGCTCTAATAATTCCTTAATTTTTATTTAAATAATGATAGTGATTGACAGTCACTGACATGATTGGAAAGTGAGTTCCATATTGTGTAAGATTCAGATTATAGACATGTCCTAAGCTGTGGTATAGCAAGTAAAGGAGAGTCTTTTGATCTTGTTTCATAAATTGTGATGGGCCGATAAATTTCGCTAAATAACCTGGTAATTACATGTGCACAATTTTGAATTGTTGCCATTTACAAGAATGTTGGCAATATTTATCGAATGCCCTAGTATGTTAGGCGTCTATAAACGGGCCTACTTGATTTACATTTTAATAAGGTATTGAAATTTAAGGACGTGGGTGATTAAAGTAATTAGCTGTGATAAATAGGAGAGGATGTTTGACCAACTAGAGGTTGTTGGGGTAAGAGATCTGATAAGCAATACACCCCCGCCTCACCCTTCACAGACAATTAATTACAACGCCAGCTCTGAATCTCGATAGAAGCGCCATTAGGTAACCCATCAACGTCACTAATTATACAAACTCCGTTTACAAGACTCTTTTCGCATTTCCTACTGATTATTATTATCATAAGTAATGCCACGAGTGATTTCCAATTCATCTACAAGATTTCGAAATCACGATTGCATTTGTTAGGACTATTTAACGAATAAAATTAAGCTGTTTACTCACAAATCTTTATTTAAATATAGTTATTTTAAAATATTTACATATTTAATGTTAACAGCGATATTTGAAAAACAATTGAGAAATGTTAGTTGTGTTTCATTTGTTCATCCACTGCAACTTAATCAGCTTATTTATTGTCAAATGGAATCGCAATATTGTAGGAATGCACCGTAGTGGAGAAAAATTAAAACACATCAAACTGTGTATAATTGCCAACATTACAGGTTATTAATTCATTTTTTAGAAAACGACGCAGTAAAATCATTACCGGTATTTAAAAACACAATTATCAAATGTGTAGTTCGAAGGAATCTGTTCATTATTTGCTATATTCAATGTATTTGTTGGAGAGTCAGTCACTACAAAATAATGTTCTGACCTGTTCAGAATATTAAAAAGGAGGAGCCTTCTTTATTTTGGTAAAACGAATTCGACAAATATCGAGGTGAAACACGATTGTCATTGGTTATAAAACAAAATTCATTGAAACGTGATTGGACATTGACTCCCATTATGGGCATGAGTTAAATAGTCACTATTAGAACTGTAATAATAATAATAATAATAATAATAATAATATTATATTATTATTATTATTATTATTATTATTATTATTATTATTATTATTATTATTATTATTATTATTATGGTCTTTATAGGAAGCCAGATATAATGAGAACAGCTAAGTCTCGTAGACTGCGATGGGCAGAACATGTGGCACGAATGAGGGAATGAAAGACGTGCATGGAAGTTTCTCGTAGGAAAACGAGAGGGAAAACGCCCAGTTGGTAGACAAAGAATGAGGTGGGAGAATAATATTAACTATGATTTGAGGGAAGTAGATTATACAGGGGATGATTGGAAAACTTGGGCTCAGGATGGGATATATGGAGAGCTTATGTCCGATCGGCCATGAACCTACGGGTTCGATAGTGGCAGTGAGTTAGTTAGTTAGTTATAATGGATGCTTCTGTGATTCCAGGTTGCGTATCATAGCACCGTTTTCTTTTAACGGTATGTTTTTGCTGTGAGTCGCCACATTTCAATTCCTTCTGGATTTCTTCGCGTTAAGACTTGCAGGTAAATTTGAGATTCCTTAGGACGGGTTACTGGCCCGACACTAAGTATTCCAGTGTCTCTGAACATCATTAGGATACCGCATTTACTCAGTACCCGATGAAACGGTTATACGCCGTGACCCGTTCCTCAGAGCCTCGTTTCTGAAAACGGGTTGTACCACGAGAAGGCGAGGATGAGCTTTGGGTAGGAGAGGTTATATACACATTGCTACATCTCACAATCATCCATTGCATGTTCATCGAATGGAAGATCACAGGATACCCAAACAAATGTTAATCTAGTCATCCAGCAGGAAGAAGAAACCCAGGACGTCCACTCAAAATACTTGGATGGTGTTTCTGTTGAGGCCGAAACAGGGCAACAAATGGCCTAAATTCATAAATCTACTATGAGGATAATGAATTATTATTATTATTATTATTATTATTATTATTATTATTATTATATTATTATTATTATTATTATTATTATTATTATTATTATTATTGTTATTAATTATTTTAACAGGTTTTCAGTGTATACATCTTCTTTGCGCCAATATTAAGTTTTTATTCTCTTCCTTAATTCATCTCTATCCTTCCAATCACCATCCTGCAGTCCCCTGTCCACAAAATTCATAGTTCCATCTCACCATGTCTTCTAAGGATTTCTTCTTTCTTCCGATTTGGAATCCGCTCCAAACTCCTAACTGGCAATCCATCTTCATTCATCCTCTTCACTTGTCCAAACCATTATTTTTGTTTATTTCCCACAAATTATATAATTGTTTCATTAATTATATTTTTTCTTGGATAATACTGTAACTGATCCTGTCGTATTTAGAGCATCGTACAAATCTTAAAAAATCAATTCCTGTAGATTGCAAATTTGATAATATTAATAATAATATAATAATAATAAATGGGAATATAATGGTACTGTACAACAACTATATGTAGACTTCAAAAAAGCATATGATTCAATTAAGAGGGAGAAGTTATATAGTATCCTGTTGGAGTTCGGAATTCCTAAAAAGTTAGTTAGACTTATACGAATGTGTCTAAATGGCACAAAGAGTAGGGTGCGTGTAGGCAAACATTTTTCGGACACTTTTGAAATCCAGAATGGGTTGAAGCAAGGAGATGCACTATCTCCTCTACTATTTAATTTTCTACTTGAGCATGCCATTAAATCTTTAGAGAATGAGGAAGGCTTACAACTCAATGGTATTAATAAGCTGTTAGTTTATGCTGATGATGTACTATTGTTGGCTGATAGTGAGGAGATACTAAAGGACGATACGCGCACACTATTGAGTAACACTAAGAACTTAGGACTGGAAGTAAATATCAATGAAACTAAATATATGGTCACACGTAGAAATACATTATATAATGGAAATGGACAGCTAATGACAAATGAGGGAAATTTTGAGGAAGTGGCTGAATTCAAATACTTAGGAACAATAATCACAAATTGGAATGAGACGCACAAAGAAATTAAACATAGGCTCAATTCTGGAAATGCGTGCTATTGTGCATTGCAGAGACTCTTGATGTCCCAACTCCTTTCAAAAACGTTAAACTGAAAATATATAAAACTATTATTCTACCAGTTATACTATATGGGTGCGAAACATGGACTCTTACTTTAAGGGAGGAAAGGAGATTACAAGTATTTGAGAATAAAGTAGTTAGGAAAAATTTTGGACCAAAGACAGATGAACATACAGGTGAATGGAGAAGACTACATAACAATGAACTACATGGTCTTTATAGGAAGCCAGATATAATAAGAACAGTTAAGTCTCGTAGGCTGCGATGGGCAGGACATGTTGCACGTATGGGGAATGAAAGACTTGCATGGAAGCTTCTTGTAGGGAAGCCAGAGGGAAAACGCCCAGTTGGTAGACCAAGAATGAGATGGTAGAATAACATTAACTATGATTTGAAGGAAGTAGATTATACAGGGAATAATTGGAAAGCATTAGCTCGGGATAGGGATGTATGGAGAGCTTATGTCCGCGCGGCCATGAACCTACGGGTTCGATAGTGCCAGTGAGTAAGAGTAAGTAAGTAAATATATAATAATATTAATTTTTATTTATAAACAGGGTTACAGTGTAATAAAACATCTTCCTGTGCCCAAAGCTTTTTAAATGTTTATATTCTTTATCCATTATACTCTATCTTTCCATTTCAATTATTCCTGAACTAGCTCCATCATACCTCTTCTTATATCATCCATCCATTTAAATCTAGCTCAACATCTCTTTCCTTTCCCAGGTGGAATTAATTACAAAGTTTTTTTTACTGGGTAATTAGCACGGGGTATCTAAAAATAATTACGATATAAATTTTTAATTATTTTCCTTTTATTTATTCAATTAAACATAAAGACATTAATTCTGAACTATTTAGGCGTAGCAGCGCACGCTGGAGATTAGCTATGTACAGTAATAACTTAGAGAGTTTTGCATTATGTTGTTTTCTTCGCGGTTCGGAACATTTAAATAACTGGCGGAGAAATTATTGTATCCCCAATTTAAGGTTACGATTGTTAAACTACATTCTATACACGATATTGAGAAAGACTGTGGAGGTTTTGTTGGAATTGAAACTTCCTACCTGCGAGCGCCAAACAGTAAAATTTACATCACTTCATAACCGATTAATTTATGGACTCATATTTAATGGGACTAAATAAACATAATAATACCCTGGAATAAATAAATAAAAGCAAAAAAAAATGTTAAGAATAGCTATTTTTCAATAACTAAAGCATTTAAATTCAAAATATTTGACACGTGAAACAAAACACTAGGTTGTATGAAACACTAATTAATCAGTGTTAACTTACAGGAGTGAAACCTGGGTTCTGATTGAACATTACAAATCCAACTGGCTGATTTTGAAGGTAAGATACTATGAAAGATATATGGACCTATTAACGAAAATGCGTTATATAATGTAAGTAACACAAGAAATTGGGGTTGGAAGTAACATTAATAAAATTGAATAAATGTCCACATATAGATCATCATCAACAACAAGGATTGAGCCCAATCGCCTGTTCCGATCTCATTATAGGTCGAATTGGTCCTTCCATCTCTTCAATGGTCTTCCCAACAATCGTCTCCATTTTTGTTTATAATTATATACATTCTTCTTGGTATGCGCTGTTCATTCATTTGTAATACGTGCTCAAGGGAAGCATTTTGATAGTATTTTATTCTTTCACAGAGATTAAATATATTAAATTCTGTTCTTATATCTTCGTTTTTCTTTTATCGGTCCTTTGGTATCCTGCTATTGCTTTCAACATTTTCATTTCAGCAGCCTCTATTTGTTTACTATCTGCCTCTATTAATGTCGAGGTTTCACTCCATAGATAAGAGATGGAACTGCCAATACTTTGTGAAACTTCAAAATAGTTTATTTTCTAGTCTTATTCGATAAAGTCGTTTAATTGTGCCACATAGATAGGCCCCCTAATTGAAACCTATTTCAGTTTGTTTATCTAAATTTCTGTCATTGCCTAAAAGACATCCCAAATAATTAAAATTCTGAACATGGTCTATAATTACATTGTTTGTCATTATTTTTGTATTTATTGCACATATTCCTTACAGAGCTAATATATTCGTTTTAGATGTAGATATTCTTAAATTGTATTTTAGAGAGATATTATTTAAAGCATAATGTTCACATATAGAAATAAATTATATAATGGAAAAGGACACTTAATAAAAAATAGGAGAATTTTGAAGATGCAGATACAATGTGTTTGAGACAAAACTTAATCTAAGTAATGAGCTGTTTAAAAAACAACTCACGCTCCAACATTTTAGATTTAGATTTATTTATTTAGCCTGGTGGAGTTAAGGCCATGTGGCCTTCTCTTCCACTCACCAGGGTAAACATATATTACATCAGAATATAACAATCACAATGAACTCTAATATTAAATACTAAATAAAAATTAGATCAAAATGATATCTATTATATTACGATCTATAATGCAACTAGATAATGTTAGTTAAAATTAAGACTAAAACTAATAATAAAATGTATACAATCAAGATATATTAAATTGTCCCTGTCTAATGTATATATATAAGACAAAGGAAAATAATGAGATATAGAAAACTAATTTTACGTTTGTACAATATTTAAAACAAAACAAAAGACAATATTTGTTAATCTTAATATTATTTTAGAGTAGGTATAGGCCTACTGAATAGTATGCGATGCTTCGGACTAAATTAGGGATTCGATTAAACTCGACGATTAACAAGAAATACCGTAACCAACTATATTTACAAAATTTAGCCTTTACAGAGTACCTAGGGGATATGTGGATGGCGACCACAAGGTGCCCAAGCTGAGCAAAACATTTCTTCCACTTACTTGTGTTTTGCACTCTTTTAACCTTACAATCTAACCTCTCTTGGTTAACTCTTGTTTTTTCGACCCCGACGCTATTAGGGCATCCGAGGGCTAGGGAGTCTTTCCTTTCTTCCATTTCTTCTTTCCTTTATTTTCTTTTCTTCTCCAGAAAAGCCTGACCAGAGGCTATAAGATGGCAGCCCCATCACTGGTCTTGCCTTCCTTTGGCCAGCAACCAATCGAAGGGACTATTATTATGCTTTCAAGTCTTATACGAGAATTTCCCAGAGATTTTCTATAGGATCGTAACAGGCCTTGGCCTAATACTTGGAAGGAAGAAGAAGAAGAAGCCTTTACAGAGTATTCAAGAAAATAACGAGCTATAATTTCAAAATGTACATTTCCATAATACGGTTGGCTAACTTTTATCAGTTGTGTTTCTTTCAATCTCTAAATTAAGGTCTAAAGCTATCTCATTCTGTTCTATGTATTTAATTAATTTAATGCTGGATTATGGGTAACACATCTAAAAGACTCCTTCAACAGATAGATTAATTTCAGCACGTTTCGTTTAACTAGGTTATTTCCCTTATTTGTCATTAGCTGTCCATTTCCATTATACAGTGTGATTATAAAGTCCCAGTTCATTTTGTGGATAACGTAGCGCAAATAAAACAAAAAATTATAAGGTAGTTTCTACTATCACGTTAGTGTTCAACATAACCTCCATCAATCTCAAAACATGTTTCCCAACGACGCACCGTCGCGTCGCCCGGAAAACATGCACCAACATATCCTCTGTAATCATTTCACTCGCTTGGCGTATGCGTTCTTTCAGCACTTGCAGATTAGGAAACTTGGTTCTGTACACCTGTTGCTTGATGAACCCCCAAGCAAAAAAGTCCAGGAGTGCGAGGTCTGGCGAACGAGGTGCCCAGATACGAGGAGATGCCCTTCCAATCCACCTTTTGGGAAACCTGTCACTGAGATACCCGCGTATAGCCAGAGCAAAGTGTGGTGGTGCTCCATCTTTTTGGAATACCACTGTATCAATGATACCATCTTGCTGTAACTGTGGCTGTAAGAAAAGTTGCAACATAACAAGATACACGTCTCCCGTGAGGGTTTCCTTTGGAATCAGTCTCTAACTTATTCGTACGACTGGCCTCTTAAACGCGCAGCAACAATATCTATCCGCTCTGCAATGGTGAACATATTTGCATCTTTCGAATGGCTGTAACAGAAATACGATATGTAAGCGATTTCTTTAAAATGTACTGGGACTTTATAATCATACTGTATAATGCACTAGCTAATACCCGGTGTGCGTTGCTACGCCTACATAAATGAATATTGAAGGTTAATATATTGTTTACGCTTATATCAACCAAACATGGCGGCTGCTAGTCAGTTTTTATTTCGGATTTCAGATAATTCTCAACATCTAATTGTCAGATGTCGCTCATTATTGGATAATACCTATTTAGGTTTATTTTAATGGGTTATACTGAGTTTCGTTGTGAAAGATCGAAAATTGTGACCGCTAGAGCGATTTTAAAATTTTCACTTTAGGTGAACTCTTACACCTAATGGCTTTAGAGGGTCCAATTGTGAATCTAAGTCATCCACTGACCCACTCAAATACACACATTTTTTTAAATCAAAATCGGTCCAGTCATTTAGGCAGTTTTTATATTCGGTTTTCAGGTAAACCTCCACTTCTAATTGTCCGATTTTGCTCAACCGGGGCAGCCACTTTCCAAAATAGATCTATTCGTTTAGGACGAGTAGAGTGACAAACACACGTACAAAAGAATTATATATATATATATATATATATATATATATTTTTGACATTTGGCAATGAAGGCAAATATGATATGAAAAGAAAAAAGAATGCTTGAGTCGGGATTTGAACTCGAGTCTCTAAAGTCTGTACCTTTAGCGCTCTAACCAAATGAGCTACCCAAGAATTCCAAGACAAACATACGATTTTCTTATACATGTAGTATTCTCAATGCACACAAGAGGTAGCGGAAATAGAGACTCGAGTTGTCTACCGCTGTGGTCTCGAGGTAGCGTGCTGCCTTGTCACGCAGCGGGCTCGGGTTCAATCCCCTGTCGGGACAGATTTTCTGGGTGAGGTTTTTATCGGGGTTTTTCCTCACCTGTAAGACAAATGTCAGGAAAACATTAAGGCCCAAACGGTCCCCGAAATCATATGGCCATCATCATCATCATCATCCTTATCATTATCATCATCATCATCATCCTTCACTGGTGTGGAAAGCAACGGGAAGCTACCACACCTACAGTCCCCTAGTAAAGCTGCAAAGCATAGCATGAAAATGCTATGATTGCAGTGAAAGACCTGCTCTCGGGCAGAATTACTATGGATGTATATATATATATATATATATATATATATATTGTTGAAATTATTGTCTTTTCTTTACCTGCTTTTAATTATTATTATTATTATTATTATTATTATTATTATTATTATTATTATTATTGTCCACGCTGTGGTCTCGCAGTAGCGTGCTGCCTTGTCACGAACGGACCCGGATTCGATTCCCGGTCGGGACAGGCTCCTGCGTGAGGTTTTTTCGGTTTTTTCTCATCTGTAAGACAAATGTCAGGAAGGTCCAACGGTCCCCGAAAATAATCCGGCCATCATCTTCATCACCTTTATCATTATCACCACCATCCATCACCGGTGTGGAAAGCAACGGGAAGCTACTACACCTATAATTCCCTATTAAAGCTACAAAGCAGAGCATGACAATTCTATGATTGCAGTGAAAGACCTGCCCTCGGGTAAAATTACTATCGGTGGATTATTATTATTAATATTATTATTATTTTCATATATGGTTTAGCCTTGTGTTAAATCCTGTAACAATTAGTTTAATGTGGAAAGTTAGACGAGCTGTCTGTCTTCTCTGCGTCGCTTGTAGTCGAGTCGCTGTAATGCAGGCGTTACCAGTACTAACGGGTGAAATCAAGTGCCAGGAAATGTACGTTTTTTTGCTCCGCGTTTAAGATTAAAAATTACATATTTTATAATAACACATTTTTAGTATTACCTAAGTATCACTTCGCGGGCTTATCGTATATGCGATTTTTCTTCCTATCTTCGATCTGGTATAAATACCTGTTTCATTATTACTGTTCCGCTTTTTAAAAGAAATTGTCAGGATATTTTTATTTATTAGTTTTTATTTACCAAAGGAGAACGAACGATTTTTCTAGATCGTAAGCATATAAGAAAAATTAGTTATTAAAACATCAACATTATTATACTTCATTAAATGAGATAAAAATTTACTCACCAATATTGTCTTGTGTGTGTGAGTGTGTGTGTGTGTGTGTGTGTGAGTGAGAGAGAGAGAGAGAGAGAGAGAGAGAGAGAGAGAGAGAGAGTATATACTGAAATTCGAATTGTTATACTATATAAGTTGGCCGCGGTGGACTTGTGGTTATGTTTGTTGCCTCTGATCCCGAGGGTCGTGGGTTCAAACACGGCTGGATCGATGCATTTTCTTAGGATGGAAAAATCCAAGGAGCAAAGTCCTCCGGGAGGGACTTTAAGCCATGCGCCCAAGTCTGAAGTTTTTCAGTCTCGTAAAAGATCATTAAGCCTGAATAAAAATGCCTCTAAGAAACAGTTACAGAATTTTCCCGTCCTAGTACTATCTTGGTTTCCTAGATGTCAGCATGAGGCGCAGTGCTGACCACGGCCGACTCCAATCACATCTATACCAAAACAAGTGTAATTAAAGCGCTTTCGGAAGTTATCTTGCATTTTCTGCAGGTTGAGCTTCCGCTACTCGTTGTTGTCGTGTACGGTGATGTATAATCCAATTGTTTGTAGCAGCAACTGCCTTGTTTTTGACTATCTCGTATAATGGGTTTGACTGGGGTGCGTTCTCATTAAGTAGTGAGGTGTTGTTTGTTTCCTTTATAATATCAAGGTCTTCAAATATATTTATCCTAGCTGGAATGTTTTCTCGGTGTCACTTAATCCATTTCCAGTATGTATATATAATAAAACGTCCAGTACAATATCAAATACAATAAAATGCAATTTAAAATTAAAAATGTCTAATACAATTTAAAAATAAGGATTTTCTAAAATAGGCCTAATGTGTGAGATAATAAGTGCGATGACATGTTATTTATGGCCGAATATTGGCCAATGAGCGAGCACTAGTATTTTGAAAACGCGAGATTATGGCGCCTTTTTAATATGGAAAATACCTGCCACGAGTTTGAAACCCGATTGTTAATCACAAAAACATTAAATCGGTCTTGAAGTGAAATTGTGATGTCACGGAAGGAAATAAAAAAGTATCTATCATTAATCATGCATTCTAAGGGCCAGATTAGTGTGAGACTGACGCGTAAACGAACCTCTGAAATTAAGTTTCTTTCACTCTGCCGAAACTTTTAATCCATTACAGATGAATGTAGTATTTGTAAAAGGAGATTTGTTACACCGGCAACGGCTGGAATAACCAGATCTTTTTAAAAGAGATTAAGTCAGTGCTGCATCAGGAGCAAATAAAATCTCTCCATTCAACTTGTTTCCTGTAGCACCTGACGCAGTTCACAGGACTTGTGTGTGTTGAAACCAAAACTTAATCCTCACAGCGATATTCCAAGGTCTCTACAACTCCATCACCAAATGTCACCCACAATAAAAGTCTTCACTATAAGCGATGGCCAATTTTATCCACATTTAATTACATACCTAATTCAGCTAATATGTGATATAAGTAATAGTCTTCTTGTAAGCCCATGTTTCCCTTAATAGAGATTTAGGCGCTCTCCCCCTAAGGGAAGAATTTGAACCATACTAATTTAGTTACACTTGTTTTCATATAGATGTCATTTGAATGGTCCGTAGCCAGCGTTCCGCCTCATACTGACTCCCTTAACAGAGATTTAGGCGCTCTCCCCTACAAGGAAGAATTTGAATCATAGCTATTAATTAAGTTACACTTGTTTTCGTATAGATGTAATTTTTGAGTGGTCCGTGGTCAGCGTTCCGCCTCATACTGACATCGAGGAAACCAAGGTAGTACTAGGACGGGAAAATTCGGTAAATTTTGCTTAGAGGCTTAAGGATCTTTTACGAGCCTGAAAATCTTCAGACTCGGGACCCACGGCTTAAAGTCCCTCTAGGAGGACTTGCTCCTTGGATATTTCCATCCTAAAAAAATTCATCGACCCCGGCCTGGTTCGAACCTGCGACCCTCGGGACCAGAGGCAAGGAGCATAACCACTAGTCCACCACGGCCGATTTATATAAATAGTAATAATAATAATACCTAACTAACTACCTAACTTACTATCGAACCCGTAGGTTCATGGTCGCGCGGATACAAGCTCTCCATAAATCTCTATCCTGAGCTAATGTTTTCCAAATCATCCCTGTCATCATAAGTAAAGTGATCCCACAACAGGCCCGGAGGCCCTTGGGGTAGTAGGAGGTTAAGGCTCCCACATTTTCTAGACAATCGGCACTTTATGTCAGCCGGGTTATCAGCCCTGCGTGACGGCCGCCTTTACCCCAGAACAAGCGTCTGGTACTCATTTCCGTTAGAGGCTGAGTCGACCCCAGGGTCATAGTGCCGCCAGAAGGTTTGGGTCAGTTTAAAAATCCTGACCCCAACGGGACTTGAACCCTCGAACCTCCGGCTTGTAGCTCAGTGCCTTAACCACTACGCTACGGCGTGCCCCTCCGTGTCATCATAGTTAATGCTATTCTCCCACCCCATTCTTGGTCTACCAATTGGACGTTTTCCTTCTGGTTTTCCAACAAAAAGCTTCCATGCACGTCCTTCATTCCCCATTTGTGCCACATGTCCTGCCCATCGTAGTCAACGAGACTTAACTCTTCTTAATATATCTGGCTTCCTATGAAGATCATGTAGTTCACTATTAAATAGTCTTCTCCATTCACCTGTCTGTTCATCTCTCTTTGGTCCAAAAACTTTCTTAAGAACTTTATTCTCAAATACTCGTAATCTCCTTTTCTCCCTTAAAGTAAGAGTCTATGTTTCGCATCCATATAATGTAACTGGTAGAATAATAGTTTTATATATTTTCAGTTTAACGTTTTTTTAAAGGAGTTGGGACGTCAAGAGCCTCTGCATGCATAGTAGCACGCATTTCCAGAATTGAGCATATGTTTATCTTTGAGCATCTCATTCCTATTTGTGATTATTGTTCCTAGGTATTTGAATTCAGCTACTTCCTCAAACATTCCCTCATTTGTCATTAGCTGTCCATTTCCAATATAAAATGTATTTCTATGTGTGACCATATATGTAGTTTTTTATATTTACTTCCAGTCCCAATTTCTTAGTGTTACTCAATAGTGTGTGCGTGTTGGGCGTTAGTATCGCCTCATTTTCGCCAAATGGTATTACATCATCAACACCAACTAACAGCTTATTAATACCATTGAGTTATAGGCCTTCTTCACCCTCTAGAGATTTGATGGCATGCTCTAAGTACAAAATTAAATAGTAGAGTATTTTAAAGCTTTAGATATTAAGAGTGACATTGATTAAAAATTACAAAAAATATAATAAAATGAATGAGGTAATAAGAAGACATTTTGGTAAACAGATGAGGACAGAGACAAAACTAAGATTACATAACATCACATCGAAAGCTGCTCTAAAATACGGAAGTGAAATTTGGATTTTAAATAAAAGAAACTCTCATAAACTTCAATTAAGCCAAATGCGCTTCTTACGATCATTGTTAGGACTTAATACACTGGATCACCAAAGAAACACTATTATCAGAGGAAAACTTGAGTAACAAGTTTAAATGAAGATATACAAAGATACCAACAAGAATGGAAAAATCATCTGAGGAGAATGGCAAGAAATAGACTTCCAAAATTGGCATTCCAATATACCCAAACTGGACATAGGGACCAAGGAAGACCAAAACATCGGTGGAAAGATAAAGACCATCTTGTCTAGGTTTACCGTACAGGCCACATGGCCTAAAACGAATTTGTTCATGATGATGATGAGATATTAAAAAAAACTTAATTTCTATTATAAAAATCGGATCATTCTTCCATTATACATTTTTGAGACTGGGTTAGAATTGCTTGAGACAGGAAAATTGAGAAAATTTCTCGCTAGAGAATTCTGGATAGTTTACGGGGGCTCCAGAGAATCTATCGGCATTGTAACTAGGTCGGGAGGTCAAAACCAGTGTTACCAACAAAAAAAATCTACGAAGAAATGCTGACACACTGCCGAAATCTGTCAATAGTAAGAAGAAAAGAATAAGAACAAATGGACATAGACTTTTCATCGGACTTGTGTTTTAGGCTACACAGCAGAAAGAAAAAGTCTGTTTGAGAAATGTGAATTCAATACGTTATCTTGTTCGGAGGAAACCATGGAGGATAAAGTCTGGAAATTGAATGTCTAAAACATGTATTTTAAACCATAACATATTCTGTAAAATTAAAAAGAAACCAATGAAAATGTAATTGAGTCAAATACTACCAACTAATACAGTTATGTTTAGACCAATTTAATTTATAAATAATTTATTATTATTATTATTATTATTATTATTATTATTATTATTATTATGTCCACCACTGTGGTCTCGAGGTAGCGTGCTGCCTTGTCACGCAGCGGGCCCGGGTTCGAATCCCCGGTCGGGACAGTTTTTCTGGGTGAGGTTTTATCGGGGTTTTTCCTCATCTGTAAGACAAATGTCAGGAAAACTTTAAGGCCCAAACAGTCCCGAAATCATATGGCCATCATCATCATCCTCCACCGGTGTGGAAAGCAACGGGAAGCTACCACACCTACAATTCCCTAGTAAAGCTGCAAAGCATAGCATGAAAATGCTATGATTGCAGTGAAAGACCTGCCCTTGGGCAGAATTACTATGGATGGATGGATGGATTATTATTATTATTATTATTATTATCATCATCATCATCATCATCTACATCTTCCTTCACGGATTATGTCTTTGCCTGTTCCGATCTCAAATCTGCACAGACTTCTTTCTCAAAAGTCCCAGACGATTATTATTATTACTATTCTTATTATTTAATCGAGTTGGTGTGTACTTGATGAAAATCCATATTCATTAATTAAATAAAAATAAAACTTGGTTTTATTTGATTTTCATATTTATTAAGATATAATTCAGTGAGAGTTGTTTCGGTACACTGTCACTTCTTCAGACATGTTAACAAATTATGAATTGTGTTATTATAGTACATATCAACTGATCGAAGCAACAATACAACAATAATCTATTTAAATTTTTTAATTTAACTGTTAAATCCTCAACTTGATTTGAATCAATCGCCTTTGTTAAATTTAAAAATTTAAATAAATTATTGTTGTATTGTTGCTTAGATCAGTTGATATGTACTATAATAACACAATTATTCATAATTTAACATGTCTCAACAAGGTACAGTGTACCGAAACAGCTATCACTGAATTATAATAAATATGAAATTCAAATAAAATTAAGTTTTATTTTTATTTAAATTATTATTATTATTATTATTATTATTATTATTATTATTATTATTATTACAAATATCATCATCGTCATAGTCCATTCTCGAATTTAGGCTCAATAAAAACACTAGCCAAAAGTATTTTGAGTGGACGTCCTGGTCTACTTCTTCCTGTAAGTCCACAGCTTAACATTTGCTTGGGTAACCCGTGATCTTACATTCGATGAACATGTTATATCTAATATTTAATATTTGAAGAGAAAAATGTTCGCCTAGACCGAGACTCGAACCCGGGACCTTTGGCTTGCCGGGCCAAATGCTCTACCAATTGAGCTACCGAGGCGAGTTACGATCTAGACGCAAATTTTTCTCTTATATGTGTTGTAATTCCCTCTCGCCAAATGCTTTTGAAACCATTGCTTCTATCTTTGCAAATGGCGGTTTCTTAGTTAAGAAGACACTTATTGGGAATTTAACATTACTTTTTAAAGCTAGTAAGGCTTCTAATGATGTTTTTATTATTGTTTTAACATTTCTCACTGAAAGATACATTATATTTGAAGAGAAAAATGTTCGCCTAGACCGAGACTCGAACCCGGGACCTTTGGCTTGCCGGGCCAAATGTTCTACCAACTGAGCTATCGAGGCGAGTTACGATCTAGACGCAAATTTTTCTCTTATATGCGTTGTAAATAATAAAAACGTCATGTTATATCTAACTTGACTTATAATCATAATTTTGTTTTCTAAAGGTTCCATGTGTAATTGGTCTAAGATATCTTCATTTTTTATGATATAGTGGCGTGTATCCTACAGTCCTTCCAAGATATCTTATTTCAGCAGATGTCAGTCTTTGTATACCCTTCTTTTTCAATGACCATACTTCGCTACCATACAGAGGATTGTTATAAATATAATTATTTTGTTCAATGCCACCTGTTTGCCATTCGACATTTCAGGTATTCTTTCCTGGCATTGGCGTATTCTGACCCACTTCTGAGGTTGGGGCGCCTGGAAGGCGGGGTTACGCTGCCCCAATGATATGTTGGGTGATGACGATGGGTAAACCTAAACTTAATCTAATGAACTGATTATGATACGGATGATGATGGGGGACCGTTTGGGCCTTAAAGTATCCTGACATTTGTCTTACAGGTGAGGAAAACCCCGAAAAAAAAACCTCACCATGGAAACTTGTCCTGGGCGGGGATCGAATCCGAGCCCGCTGCGTTAAAAGAGACCACAGGGGTTGACACCTATTATAAATATTACTTACTTACTCACTATCGAACCCGTAGGTTCATGGTCGCACGGACATAAGCTCTCCATACATCCCTATCCTGAGCTAAAATGCTTTCGAATCATTCCCTGTATAATCTCCGATCCGATTCCGATTGAGGGTCTTTCCACTTTTCAGCGGTTGCGCTTTTACCAGCCGGCTGCTGGCCCTTCACATCCAAATGTGTCAATCACAGAGGTAGATGGTCAACAGTCAGTGTAGGGGTGACATGTGATTAGCATGTTGAGTCCCCCAGCCGTTATAGCTGGTTCCTCAACCTGGAGCCGCTACTTATTGTAGCTACTCAATTGCCTCACGATGCTGGGTGGGCACCGGTCCCATACTGGCCGAAATACCATGAGAAAATTTCTTCCCCATGGAGAATCGAACCAGCGCAAGTCCCGTAGCTCTGCGGCAAGGCTTCCTACCTTAACCGCTCGGCTACGGCGCGGGACCTGTATAATCTACTTCCCTCAAATCATAGTTAATGTTATTCTCCCACCTCATTCTTGGTCTACCAACTAGGCGTTTTCCCTCTGGCTTTCCTACAAGAAGCTTCCATGCAAGTCTTTCATTCCCCATACGTGCAACATGTCCTGCCCATCGCAGTCTACGAGACTTTGACTGTTCTTATTATATCTGGCTTCATATAAAGACCATGTAGATCATTGTTAAGTAGCCTTCTCCATTCACCTGTCTGTTCATCTCTCTTGGGTCCAAATATTTTCCTAAGTACTTTATTCTCAAATACTTGTAATCTCCTTTCCTCCCTTAAAGTAAGAGTCCATGTTTCGCACCCATATAATATAACTGGTAGAATAACAGTTCTATATACCCTCAGTTTAACGTTTTTTGAAAGGAGATGGGACATCAAGAGTCTCTGCAATTCATAAGAGCACGCGTTTCCAGAATTGAGCCTATGTTTAATTTCTTTGTTCATCTCATTCCTATTTGTGATTATTGTTCCTAGGTATTTGAATTCAGCCACTTCCTCAAACTTTCCCTCATTTGACATTAGCTGTCCATTTCCATTATATAATGTATTTCTACGTGTGACCATATATTTTGTTTTATTGATATTTACTTCTAGTCCTAATTTCTTAGTGTTACACAATAGTGTGTGCGTGTTGTCCATTAGTATCTCCTCGCTATCGCCCAATAACACTACATCATCAGCATAAACTAACAGCTTATTAATACCATTCAGTTGTAAGCCTTCCTCATTATCTAAAGATTTAATGGCATGCTCTAGTACAAAATTAAATAGCAGAGGAGATAGTGCATCACCTATGGAAAGGTTTGTGTTCCTGACAAATCTAGTGAACTCATGTTTCAAATCATCCATACCTGCTACGGCAATGAACACATAAGCAGCGAGACAGCAAGGCTAAGGAACAAAACCCCTACTGAATAAACACAATGGTGTTTGGCCGCCAAGGGACCTCAACTGGTTCCCAAAAAGCGGCACACTGGGCAATGCTAGTCATTGCCACAAAACAGTCAGTCAGTCCTCGCTTCAACCCATTGTGGATTTCAAAAGTGTCCGAAAACTGTTTGCCTACACGCACCCTACTCTTTGTGCCATTTAGACACATTCGTATAAGTCTGTTATAATATTATTATTATTATTATTATTATTATTATTATTATTATTATTATTAGTGATAACTGTGTGTACAATTATTCTCGGAGTAATATCGTTGCTTCGAAAGCAGCAACCCCGGGTTTGACCTCCGGACGTGTCAACTTTAATTTGCGAGTTTATTTTGGGGACTTTTCCCATAGCTATAAGAAAAAATTCCAGGAAACGTTAAGGCTCAAAACTGTCACTGAACTTCAACTGGCATCAAAATCATATATTTCTATACATCATGTTCAGTGTTAATGAATGGGTGAATGGTGTGTCTCGTCCTAAATGTGTGTGTTGTCTCGAAGGTGGTCCTGATCAGCCATTTGGGGAGGCCTTGATTCCCTTTTGTGGTCAAGAAAGTATGTGATCCAGATTTTTAAATTCTCTCTCGGCAGGTCGTGTTCCTGCACGGCCCGTGTGGAATGGGGCAAGTAAAAGTACCCAAAAAGGTACTAAGGTAAAGGGAGAGAGATTATCACAATTTGATTATTATTAACTTCGCACGTACTACCACTCAAGCTGAAATCTAGTAGTTCAAATCACCTGTACGAATACAATCAAATAACCACTTATTAATTAGCAAATTCAAATGCAAAATAGATTCCAAAATTTGGATCGTATCACTGAGTTATAGTAAAACACAGGATGTGGCTACGTCGTGGACACGGCCTTGATTTTTATGTGAATACGTGTACGTAAAAGGCTCGGCCGCCCCAGGTGCAGATATACTGGCGCCGTCGTTGATCTGCTCGGACGTCTTCATTCATATACTGGAGAAGGATTTTAGTAGGGTCTCCTTATTCTAAGGTAAAGAAGGGATTTGTTGGGCGCCAGGATAATGAAAGGATTCCTCTTTACGTGAATAATTTGGATAGCTCAGTGGGTTACGGCAGGATGAGATGCTCTTGGTCCCGGGATACGCAAGGATTGTGTGGACTCTATTATGTTGCGTTATTGAGAAATGACAAGTTTGTAAATGCACTCTCACTTTACAGTAATATAATGTACGGTTAAACTATAAAATAGTTACCTTGTAGGTCCGTCTCCTTAACTTAAGTTGTTTTAAAACTCTGTAGGCCTTTCGAAACTAGTCCCATCATCAGCAGAATACATTATGTCCGTTCTTGTTGACCCTTGTTGAAGCACTGACTTGGTTGTGAGAATTTTAGTGGGGTCTCCTTATTCTAAGGTTAATGGTAAAGAAGGGATTTGTTGGGCGCCAGGATAATGAAAGGATTCCTCTTTACGTGAGTAATTTGGATAGCTCAGTGGGTTGCGGCAGGATGAGATGCTCTTGGTCCCGGGATACGCAAGGATTGTGTTGACGCTATTATGTTGCGTTGATTGACAAGTTTGTAGATGCACTCTCACTTTACAGTAATATAATGTACGGTTAAACTATAAAATAGTTACCTAGTAGGTCCGTCTCCTTAACTTAAGTTGTTTTAAAACTCTGTAGGCCTTTCGAAACTAGTCCCATCATCAGCAGAATACATTATGTCCGTTCTTGTTGACCCTTGTTGAAGCACTGACTTGGTTGTGAGAATTTTGTACAGAGGATTGTGTAGACTGGGAGTGTATTCGTCGAAAATCAGGTTGTTGTTGATTTCTCTTAGGATTGCGATTTCCTCCAGTATTTCCTCATGAATTTTACTAGTACGGCAATCACTTTAATAATAATAATAATAATAATAATAATAATAATATTTTTTTTTATTCCGGCTTTTACAATGAATATACCTTTTTGCGGTACTCATGTTCACAGTTAACTACACATTTGTTTCAACACATTTTTCCATTCCTGTCTGTTCATCCATATATCTTCTTCTATTTCCCATTCCCTCTTAGCTTCATTGATTCCCTGAATCCACGTAATAGTTGGTCTACCCTTCTTTTTCCTTCCCTGTGGTTCCCAATCCATGATTATCTTAGGTAGTCTTCCTTCTTCCATTCTTCTAATGTGTCCATACCAATTTAATTGTTTTTCTTCTTTATAAAATCTAATATTGAATATTATACCTGCATTTTTTCTTTTATATATGAATTTCTGATGTTATCCTTCCTAGATATTCTTGCAGCACGTCTCCAGTAGTCCATTTCAGTGGCGAGCAATTTTTTTTTCATTTGTGCATTTAAAGCCCACACGTCAGCTCCATAGGTAATAATGCTTGTGATTATTGTATTATTATCATTAATAATAATAATAATAATAATAATAATAATAATAATAATAATAATAATATATAATAATAACTCCTTACACGCCAAACAACAAAACACACAATAATAATCAAAACACGTAGTGATCGGCGTTTATCATGTGGTCACACACTATTATGTTGAGGCAGCTTAATTGATGACGGATTGATTAACAACACAGCGCCTATAATGGTATATATTATCACTCTTTTATATTAATGAAGATAATTGACGATTCGACTTTATGTGCTTCACTTGTTCGTTTATTGGTGTCTTCTTTTAATAAGTATTTAATTTGATGCTGTTAGCCTATTAGCCAACAAGCAAACAAGCGCATGTGTCCATATCGACACCACAATACGACGATTTATGACTTGTGCCTAAGCACCGCAAGATGACAAGTGATTTTTGTTCCTAGTTCAAGCTATAAGGTAAATTTTGATCCCCACTCATCACAATTATGCGACCATGTGATAAGGCCTATCTTATTATATAATATTGCTGATCATTGGTACATTTATCTATAATTTTAGGGTGAAAGGGTTTTGGGGATATGCGATTCGTCGTGACGTTACCACGTTCCTAGGGCCCTCCTTCGATGAGATTATATACAGTCAGGATACATTTTATAGCTACCGTAAATATTATTATTGTTATTATCGTATAAAATGTTGTTTGTACATGAAATTTACATTGATACATTTAATGTATCTTTAACTGTTTATAAGTAGTATAGTGTATATCTATATTTTTCAAATATTTATTTGTATTTGTGCTGGTTGAGTGGAAGAGAAGGCCGTATGGCCTTAACTCTACCAGAATAAATAAAACATTATTATTAAAATATAAATCTGGAAATCCCGTCCAATTCCGCATTAGGCTTCGCTTCTAATTAAGTTTAGTGTCGGTGACTGTACTGACATTGGTTCCAAGTCTGATTATGTTAAACGGCTGTTTTCGCGTCTAATAGATGCTTTCCTCGCCCCCGTAAAAACATCTGTTTGCTGAGTTTCCAATATTCCAGCAATACATTTTCTTATAGAAATACAAATGTCAAGCCAGGAAGGTTAGACATTGTTATTTCTTTGCTCCACAAAGAAATGCCTGTACTTGCTCGAACAGGAAATAAATCCAGAGATTTTAAATTTATTGTATGTGCGTCACCAGACTGTTCCTGGAGAATGGGAAGGGTAACGGTTACCCGCTTCTGCTTAGTTACTCATAATTGGGCGTTTATTAATTCACCATCTCGATTCATCAGGATCATCTAATTAATGAACATTAATTTTCTCATTGGATTCTACACATTTTATCGTTTAAAATGAATCTACACAATATATAGGTCCGATAATTCGTGCTCTAATTAACCGATTGGTTATTTATAATTTTATTTTCCTCTCCCCTGATTTATTAATTAACTCAGTTGCTCATTTTAAAGGATGCTGAGCGGAACGAAGTGCTGCATTACGTTCCCGGCACTTCTTCACTCTGTCATATGGTGTTTTATGGGTATCTTTGGATTGCTCTTGAGAAGCCCATTCCAAACATATACGATCTCTACATTTTGATTTGACTTTTTGACGTGTATAGGCCGAGACTGCATTATTTTTAATTTTTTACTGTAACACCATATATATATAATAGGTATCATTGCAGCCAATGGCCATGTAGAAAGGATTGTTGTCATGTCTTACAGAAGTCTGTTATCGATGTTCCTATGTTTTTACACTGTAATAGTTTGCACTTGCACTTTTCTTCTGGGTTATGGTGCTTCACTATTGTGCATATCCTATGGTGGAAACCATGGACCGCGACTCTCGTCACGGTGTATCTTAGGTCGTATCTGGCTACTGTCCATTCCCTGTAGATCATCGCATCCGTTGCGTAGAACTCAGGCCATATCTGTTCTCTCTTCTCGTTGAGTTCCCACAGCAGTTCTTTGTAGGCATCTGTTGCCGGTTCCTCACGGCTGCAGCTACGCAAGACTCGTGTCTACAGCACTCGAAGCATAAATTAATATATATATATATGATATGAAAAGAAAAAAGAATGCTTGAGTCGGGATTTGAACTCGAGTCTCTAAAGTCTGTACTTTTAGCGCTCTAACCAATTGAGCTACCCAAGAATTCCAAGTCAAACATACAATTTTCTTATACATGTAGTATTCTCAATTCAAACAAGAGGTAGCGGAAAGATCTTCCGACTGCCATCTAGCGGCTAACATAACAGTTAAGCAAATTATTAAAGAGAATATTTACTTTATACCAGTAACGCTATATATATATACATATATACATACATACATAAATATATTTTCACTATAACTGTTTCACACTAATGTTTTATACACCCAATCGATAGATCTTGAATAGAACTGACGATTTAAACTCAGACGAACGTTGTAACATTTCCGAGTCAAAATTTATATTAAACGAAAATTATGTGACGCAGCGAAACGACCTTAAAATGGCGGAGCTTTCCCCTCCGCCACGCGCGATGCGTCACAGTCCACATTCAACTTAACGAATTAATTAATCCTTTATATAATAAGTGGTGTAACTAAATTTTGGATTTAGATGATAGATATGTAGCTGCAACACCAAACTGTATCCCCCGATTTTGTTATCATCAGTTTTCTAAATTACCTTCCACTACGGACGCAAATTTAAATACGTATTCACGTCAAAATTTATATACGTAGAAATCGTCTTCTAAATTAAATATGTTGCGACTACGTAAATTAAATATAACGACTTAGAGAGACTCTTGACGACCCAACTCCTTTAAAAGAGACGTTAAACTGAACCAGTTACATTATATGGATGCGAAACATGGACTCTTACTTTAAGGGAGCAAACGAGATTACAAGTATTTGAGAATAACGTTCTTAAGAAAATTTCTGGACCAAAGAGAGATGAACAGACAGGTGAATAATGGAGGAGACTACATAACAGTGAACTACATTGTCTACATAGGAAGCCAGATATAATAAGAACAGTTAAGTCTCGTAGACTGCGATGGGCAGGACATGTTGCACGTATGGGGAATGAAAGACTTGCATGGAAGCTTCTTGTAGGAAAGCCAGAGGGAAAACGCCCAGTTGGTAGACCAAGAATGAGATGGGAGAATAACATTAACTATGATTTGAGGGAAGTAGATTATACAGGGAATAATTGGAAAGCATTAGCTCGGGATAGGGATGTATGGAGAGCTTATGTCCGCGCGGCCATGAACCTACGGGTTCGATAGTGCCAGTGCGTAAGAGTAAGTAAATAAGTATATAATAATATTAATTTTTATTTATAAACAGGGTTACAGTGTAATAAAACATCTTCCTGTGCCCAAAGCTTTTTAAATGTTTATATTCTTTATCCATTCTACTCTATCTTTCCATTTCAATTATTCCTGACCTAGCTCCATCATACCTCTTCTTATATCATCCATCCATTTAAATCTAGCTCAACATCTCTTTCCTTTCCCAGGTGGAATTAATTCCAAAGTTTTTTTCTGGGTAATTAGCACGCGGTATCTAAAATAATTACGATATAAATTTATAATTATTTTTATTTTATTTATTCAATTAAACATAAAGACATTAATTCTGAACTATTTAGGCGTAGCAGCGCACGCTGGATATTAGCTATGTACAATAATAACTTAGAGTTTTACATTATCTTGTTTTCTTCGCGGTTCGGAACATTTAAATAACTGGCGGAGAAATTATTGTATCCCCAATTTAAGGTTACGATTGTAAGGATACATGGTCATATGATATTGTGAAAGACTGTGGAGGTTTTGTTAGAATTGAAACTTCCTACCTGCGAGCGCCAAACAGTAAAATTTGCATCACTTTATAACCGATTAATTTATGGACTCATATTTAATGGGACTAAATAAACATAATAATACCCTGGAATAAATAAATAAAAGCAAAACAAAATGTTAAGAAATGTCTTGTGTTTGTATGTGTGAATAAGATAAAAAGGTTAACAAAGGTAAAACAAAACGGAAGAACAGTGTAAACTTAAGAAACGAGAAAAAAAAGTGTACGAGCGTGTATGACAGTGTATGTTTTGAATGGAGTATTGTGATTTTGTCAGCGTCCTACATAATTCGGAGGTGTAAAGCAGTGTTGGTAGACCAAGAATAAGGTGGGAGAATTACGTTAACTATGATTTGATGGAAGTAGATTACACAATACTGATTGGAAAACATTAGGATAGGGATGTACGGAGAGCTTATGTCCGCGCGGCCATGAACCTACGGGTTTTGATACTGCCAGTTAGTTAGTTATAGCAGTATCAAAGTTTGTGCTAAAATCTCCCATAACTACTCGTACAACCTGCTTATACTGTGGTGTTGGATCATATCATATACATTTCAGGTCATTTAGATTGTCAATTCCATAAGCAAAGAGAGAATAGACCAGCGTTTAACACAACAAAAATGACATGAGAGTCAATTTAAAAACAGATGAAATAGATAAAAGGAGGCTCTGAAATATCCTACAGATGACACTACTGTCAACGACCTTATTTTCCCTTCTAATGAATGTTTGTCCTCAACAACAACAGGAGCTGTTGATTCGATTAAGCCCTCCCCACTGTTTTGTTTATTACAGTATTAAACTAGGTTGTCGGGTATTTAAGTAAACTTGGACGCATAATGGTATCTAACTAAAGTTCGATGTTTACTGCTAGTTCGATGAATAATAATAATAATAATAATAATAATAATAATAATAATAATAATAACAATAACAACAATAACAACAATAACAACAATAACAATAATAGTAATAATAGTAATAATAATAGTAATAGTAATAATAATAATAATAATAATAATAATACTAATAATACTAATAATAATACTAATAATGCTAATAATACTAATAATAATAATAATAATAATAATATAATAATAATAACAATAAAATAATATAATAATAATAATAAAGTTTTGTATTGTATTGTAAGTGTATGTTTTCCCTTTACAGAGATTTAGGCGCTCTCCCCCTACAGGGAAGAATTTGAACCACACTAATTTAGTTACACTTGTTTTCGTATAGATGTCATTTTGAGTGGTACGTGGCCAGCGTTCCGCCTCACACTGACATCTAGGAAACCAAGGTAGTACTAGGACGGGAAAATTCGGTAAATTTTGCTTAGATGCCTTTTCGTTCAGGCTTAAGGAGTTTTTACGAGCCCGAAAATCTTCAGACTCGGGACCCACGGCTTTAAGTCCCGCCCGGAGGACTTGCTCCTTGGATTTTTCCGTCCTAAAAAATCCATCGACCCCGGCCGGGTTTGAACCCGCGATCCTCGGGACCAGAGGCAACGAGCATATCCACTAGTCCACCGCGGCCGATAATAATAATAATAATAATAATAATAATAATAATAATAATAATAATAATAATAATAATAATAATAATAATAATAATAATAATAATAATAATAACAATAATAATAATAATAAGAGATTTCTCCTCAATGCTGTACAGAGGTTTGTCTCCAGTCTAACGATATCAAAACATAAAAAAGGTTACACTATTCACATCTAAAATAACTAATTCTCTGGCACTATCGAACCTATAGGTTCGTGGCCACGCGGACATAAGCTCTCCATATATCCCTATCCTGAGCTAATGTTTTCGAATCATTCCCTGCATAATCTACTTCCCTCAAATTATAGTTAATCTTATTGCCCCACCTCATTCTTAGTCTACCAACTGAGCGTTTTCCTCTGGTTTTCCTACAAGAAGCTTCAATGTACGTCTTTCATTCCCCATTCGTGCCACATGTCTTGCCCATCGTAGACTAATTATCATGTTAATAACTCTAGCGCCCCGCTATTGTATAAAATCTTAACATTCCATGTTCCTAGGAATATATCGCTGTGTTTGAGCCTTTGGCATGGGTTCCCAGAAGTATTCCTCGCCCAGAGAACCGAATGGGGACTATTTGACCTCCGGAAAATTGTACCCCATTGGAACCCATGTCCGCATTTCTTCACGGTTGTATTTTTACGGTGGAAGATCGTCACTCTTTCGACCAAGGTACGTTTTTCGTCTGGCTTATCACCTTCGACCAGTCCGGCATCGGTAACCCTATCGACAGCAATGCTACCGCCTGCATAGCTCTCGGGATCATTTAAACACGCAAGCCACTCTACCACGACTAGGTGAAGAGAGCATTGAGGGATTGAAATCAAAATACATAAAAAAAATATTACTTTTCAGAACTCTACTCTGTGTATGGTGTTACGCCACTTGTCTCTATTTTGTACGAGTATATCATCCTCCAGTATACCTAATCTTTTCATTGACATATGCACATTCTACATCCAGGTAATAAGAGGTCTTCCTCTTCCTCCTCTCCACTTAATTTCCCATTCCTGTGCAATCCTGGGTATTCTTCCGTCTCCTATTCTACATACATGTCCGTACAACTGTAGTCGTTTTCTTTAAATTATGATGACAATTTTTTTCGTCTGCTTCCATAAGGCGTCGTATTTTTGCGTTTCATATTTATCTATTCTGGATATTCTGGCTGATCGCCTCCAGAAATCTACTTCCAGTGTACTGAGTTTATTAATACTTTTCTGTTTAACATCCATAACTCTGCTCCATACAAGACTATATTCTGTAGTATGGTTTTCAATATTTTTTGTACCCTTTATTATATTCCTACGCCACAAAACACAGTTCAGCATTCCAATTATTTTATTCCCATATAGTTATCTCTGAATTTATATCCACATTCGATGTACACTCTATTTCCAGAATTGAGCTCAGGTAACGAAAATTTGTACCTTTTAAATATTTGTTCCATCAAATTAGATCACTTGTTAAATCCATCCATAGTAATTCTGCCCGAAGGCAGGTCCTTCACTGCATTTTCATGCTATGTTTGCAGCTTTACTAGGGAATTATAGGTGTGGTAGCTTCCCGTTGGTTTCCACACCGGTGAAGGATGATGATGATAATGATAAAGATGATAGTGATGAAGGCCATATGATTTCGAGGACCATTTGGGTCTTAACGTTTTCCTGACATTATTCTTACAGGTGAGGAAAAACCCCGATAAAAACCTCACCCAGAAAAACTGCCCCGACCGGGAATCGAACCCGGCCCGCTGCGTGACAAGGCAGCAAGCTGCCTCGAGATCACAGCGGTGGACACTTGTTAAATAATAATAATAATAATAATAATAATAATAATAATAATAATAATAATAATAATAATAATAATAATAATAATAATAATAACAATAATAATAACAATAATAATAATAATCTAATATCTTGGGAAAATAACTCAGGAAAATGGAATTGAAACTAAAGCCAATAAAAGTAGATGCCAAAAAATGGAAACAGCATTTCGGCTTACTCACAACACTTGTAATAAAAAATGCATATCTTTACATACAAAATTACGACACTAGAACACTGTAATTAAACCAGAGTACCTATATGGAGCAGAAACATTAATTTTGAACAGAAAAAAAGTTATCGAAAATATCGTGAAAAAAGAATGCAAAATTATAAGAAAAGTTTTAGGTCCACAAGTCATAGGTGAAGCATTTAGACTCAGAAATAAAATGGAAATAAAAATATATATAGACATTCATAGTGATATTAGAAAAGGAAGGTTAAAATTTTATGACCATATTAAACGAATGAACTCAAATAGGCTTACAAAACAGATAATGGAATTCTACGAAAACAGAAGTAAAGCTCCAGTGAATACTATGAAGTGGATTGATGAAGACTTAAAAAATTGGCAGGAATTACTAAAGAAGATATCCCAAACAGAGTCATATTTAGAATTAAGGTGAATAAGTGGCAAGTTGACCAAGAGGACAAACCGAAGAAAAAAAACTGGAACAACTTGGACAGATGATAGAAAACAAGCTCATAGCAAAAGAATGAAAGAAATTTGGGCTCAAAGGAAACGCCTCTAAGTACTTTGCGTAGTCCTACATGGGCTTATCCGCAATAAAAAAAAATCTAATACTAGATTACTAATACTAGATTACTAGATCACAAAAAAATGAAGACATCTTAGAAGAATTACACATGGAGCCTTCTTACTTACTTACTCACTGGCACTATCGAACCCGTAGGTTCATGGCTGCACGGACATGAGCTCTCCATACATCCCTATCCTGAGCTAATGCTTTCCAATCATTCCCTGTATAATCTACTTCCCTCAAATCATAGTTAATGTTGTTCTCCCACCTCATTCTTGGTCTACCAACTGGGCGTTTTCCTTCTGGCTTTCCTACAAGAAGTTTCCATGCACGTCTTTCATTCCCCATACGCGCAACATGTCCTGCCCATCGCAGTCTACGGGACTTAACTGTTCTTATTATATCTGGCTTCCTATAAAGACCATGTAGTTCATTGTTATGTAGTCTTCTCCATTCACCTGTCTGTTCATCTCTCTTTGGTCCAAAAATTTTATTCTCAAATACTCGTAATCTCCTTTCCTCCCTTAAAGTAAGAGTCCATGTTTCGCACCCATATAATATAACTGACACATGGAGCCTTCAGAAAACAAAATTTCTGATTATAAGTCAAGATAGATGCAACATGTTCATCGAATGGAAGATCACAGGATACCCAAACAAATGTTAAGATATCAACCTGCAGGAAGAAGAAGACTCAAAAGACTTCTGGATGATGTTTTTCTTGAGACCGAAGCAGGTCAACAAATGACCTAAATTCGTAAATGTACTATGATGATAATAATAATAACAATAACACTAGTAGCAGTAGTAGTAGTAGTAGTAGTAGTAATGGTAGTATTTAAGTTAGTAAAATGTGTTCTATTGATTTTAAATGTGGAATGGAGATGTTTTTTTTTTTTTTTGAACAGACAGTTGTGACGATATCTGTCCGATCGGTTTAAACATCTGATACTAAATTACACGTATCGTGTTAAACAAGTTCTAAGCATATTTTTCTTTCACATTTTGCACTTTCATTGCGAAACTAATTACTTAATCAAATTATAGATTACTATTATTATGATTCCGCTGTGGTCTCGAGGTAGCGTGCTGCCTTGTCACGCAGCGGGCCCGGGTTCGATCCCCGGTCGGGACAGTTTTTTTGGGTGAGGTTTTTATCGGAGTTTTTCCTCGCCTGTAGGACAAATGTCAGGAAAACTTTAAGGCCCAAACGGTCCCGAAATCATATGGCCATCATCATCATCCTTATCATTATCATCATCCTTCACCGGTGGGAAAGCAACGGGAAGCTACCACACATACAATTCCCTAGTAAAGCTGCAAGCATAGCATGAAAATGCTGTGATTGCAGTGAAGGACCTGCCTTCGGGCAGCATAACTATGGATGGATTATTATGATTAGTCGGTCAAGGGGAATGGGGTGAAGGAGAAGGTAGAAGTAGCACCTTTGTTAGGGGTAGACCCTACACTGGTCCTCACCAACCTAGGGTTAAGTGGAGGAGATATACAGCACTCTGACTATTTAACTGATGCCACAAATGCTAGTCAATGACCAATCACGTTTCAATGAATGTTGTTTTACAACCAATGACAGTCGTGTTTCACCTCGCTCTTTATCGATTTCTCTTTATCAGCTCCTGCTTTTGTGATAAAGAAAGCACGTCCTTTTTAATGTTCTGAACAGGCCAAAACATTATTTTTCTCCAACAAATACATTGAATATAACAAATAATGAAAAATTTCCTTGATTTTACTGAGTTGTTTACTAAAAAAATAAATGAATAACCCGTAATGTTGATTATGATATATAGTTTGATGTATTTCATTATTTCTCCACTTGGGTGCACTCTTACAATATTGTGAACTTATTTGGGAATAAATAATATGATCAATCAGCAGTGAATGAACATAACCTCACATTCCTGAATTGTTTTCAAACATCGCCGTTTACATTAAATATATACATATTTTAAAATAACTATAGTTAAACAATGATTTGTGAGTAAACAGCTTAATTTTATTCGTTAAATAGTCCTAACAAATGCCACTCTTGATTTCCAAATTCTCTAGATAAATTGGAAATCATTCGTGGCATTACTTATGATGAAGCTATAACCAAGACAGTCCGTACGTGGTGAAGAACCACATCCTGCACGAGGTGGCCCTGCTATAACTGAATACGGCGGATCTAGACATGACTGTCAATAAAAAGCCCCAACACACTTTACTCCAAGTGTGAGTATTAGTAAGGGTGTTAGGAGAAGGAAAATAATCCCGGGAAGAGGACTCTCGTCAGCCGAGGAGAAGACAATCTTCTAAGGGAAAGAGACCCCAACAGAAAACCTACGGTCCTCCAGGTTTGGGGTTGTGCGTCGGGTTGAAACCCACCACGTAAAACGATCTTTCTCAAAAGTCTCACACGAAGGAAGACTAAGAAAGCGCTGGGCTGAACAGATGTGAGATCGGAACAGGCAAAGACCTAATCAGTTAAGTTAATGATGATGATAGTCCACCGCTGTAGTCTCGAGGTAGCGTGTCGCTTCTCACGTAGCAGGCCCGAGTTCGATCTCCGGTCTTGGCAAGTTTCTTGAGTGATATTCTTTCTTTCGAGGTTTTTCCTCACCTGTAAGACTAATATCAGGAACATTTAAGGGCCCAACGGTCCCCGAACATCATCTGGCCATCATTATCATATTCACCTCATTAGATTAAGTTTAGGATTAAGGCCTCTTATGATGCATCATTACCATCACCATCACTTATAAATTAACGGGGCAGCGTAATTCCGTTTTCCAAGCGCCCCAAACTCAGACGTGGGTTATAATAACGCCAATGCCAGGAGAAAATACCAGAAACGTCGAAATGACAACCTGATGGCATTGAATAAAAATTATTATTATTACTATTATTATTTTAATAGTTTTGTTTATTCACCTGGTCATCTGTATATTAAAGTAAAGTGATCCCACAACAGGCCCGGAGGCCCTTGGGGTAGTAGGAGGTTAAGGCTCCCACTTTTTTCTAGACAATCGGCACTTTATGTCAGTCGGGTTGGGCCGCCTTTACTCCCAGAACAAGCGTCTGGTACTCATTTCCGTTAGAGGCTGAGTCGACCCCAGGGCCATAGTGCCGCCAGAGAGTTTGGGTCAGTTTAAAAATCCTGACCCCAACGGGACTTGAACCCTCGACCCTCCGGCTTGTATCATCATCATCATAATTGGCTCGACAGCCCCATGTGGGCCTTGGCCGCCTTCAGAAACCTATGCCAGACTTCCCTGTTCTGCGCTTCATTCTTCCAGTTTTTTATTTTTAAAATATTAATGTCTTGAATTATACCATCCTCCCATCTTAATTTAGGTCTTCCAACTTTTCTGGCCAATAGTGGTTGTTCATTGTAAATTCTTTTTGTAATCCTTTTGTTGTCCATGCGAATAATGTGTCCAGCCCAGGCCAATCTATTAACTTTAACAAAATTCAAAATATCTGGCTGATTGTACAATTTATACAATTCATTATTGTATCTCTTTCTCCATGCATTATTTTCTTTCACGGCACCAAAAATGGATCTCAGTATCTTCCTTTCAAAACGCCCTAATAATTCCTCATCAGATTTCAACATCTCCGGCTTGTATGCCTATTATATATTATTAAGCGGGTTGTAGAGAATTCATAATTGATAAAATGTGTATAATTTAACGCTATTGAAGCGGAAGTGAAATTATTATGTTCTTAACTCCATAAGATAAATAAACCATTATTATTATTATTATTATTATTTATATTATTATTATTATTATTATTATTATTATTATTATTAAACTGTTTTACGCTAGAAGTCTCTTGCAAACGATTGAAAATATTGTTATATTTATATTATTTTCAGCACGTTTTCTCAGACATTAATTTATGCTAATTTAAAATATATATTATTTCATTCAAAATTAAGTTTTGTATAATTAAAAGTTTTAAAACTTTTATACATTAAAATAATTATTATTTGAGTACACTGCAGAAGACATTTTAAAAACAAGAAAGTTTAATACAGTTAGTAACAATGTAATGAAGTGGGAAATTTCCCGTAATTAAATATAGTTTCCCCCAGTTACATCTCTAAGCAGGATTCGTTGTTTAAAAATCAGAGAGAAGTATCCCATTTGCAAGTATTACGTCATGCAAAGCCTACTGAAAACTTTTCACAAATAATCCGATTATGAAACCGGGAGGCCGTGAGTTCTATCTACACTTACAAAAACAAACTTAAATTCCCTCAAAGTTCCTTTGAAACATATATATATATGGAATGATAAGAAAAATAAATGCCTGGACGGGATTCGAACCCGGATCTCTGAGTCTGTACCTCAGCGTGATATCCATTACACTACCAGGCGAATCCAATTCAAACACTTATTTTTCTTATATATGTATTATACTCTCCATATATAAGAAAAATAAGTGTTTGAATTGGATTCGCCTGGTAGTGTAATGGATATCACGCTGAGGTACAGACTCAGAGATCCGGGTTCGAATCCCGTCCAGGCATTTATTTTTCTTATCATTCCATATTAAGCTTGCATTGCTCAATGTTAAACATTTAATTATAACATATATATATATATATATATATATATATATATATATAAATGTGTGTTTAAATCAAGCACAAGTTACCTTTATCTGAAAGATTTACATATCATCAGATATAAAATTTTGGAATCAAGTCATATCTTTCTCTTCTCTCTTTGTATTATTGAACCGCCCTCTTTAGGTAATATTACGTGCGTCATGCTTCCCTGATCTAAAATATATTTAAATGAATGGGCATTTAGTAAAACTGAACATATTTAAGACTGAATATAACCGACAAAAATAAATTTAAGGGTAGCCATGAGTGAATTTGGACACTCCGAAACTAATAGAGATATTTGTTTCAAATGTTTACCACAGATGTCTACCTTTAAAATATAAAATTATGGAATATTCACCTGAAAGATCCCGTCTCCTCAATTTAATTAATTATTGAACTGTAGCGCTTTGGCATCGGCAGGATTCAAAACTGGTGTTTCACTGAAGATCTGTTTTGAATCCTGCCGATGATGGGACAAGTCCCGAAAGCGCTACAGTTAAATAATTAATTAAGTTGAGGAGACGGACCTTTCATGTGAATGTTCCATAATTTTATATTTTAATTTTGAATAATACCTCAACGGAACACATCATGAATCTTATAATAGTTGAATAACATTTATGATAAATTTCAAGTGATTTGTTATATTAGTTAGCACGTTACATTATTTTTTCCTTTTTTTAAATAAATTATAAAAGTTCCTTGCATTACAATTTTCAATATTTTGTCAGGAAATTCGTTACACTCATTGTTTCTAAATTTGCATTGGATTTTCTGTGCTGATAATACTTTTGAGAAAAAAATGTTTTCAAATGATTTTTTTATGTTGGCGGAAATGATGACAATATAAAAATCATAAGTCATGAGCATTTTGAGTATGATTAAAATCCAATGCAATTTTGATTCTTTGTATTCTTACAGATATCAGCTGAAAATGTTACTTGAATAAGGCAAAAAATGCAGTGTAAGGAACTTTTTTTTTATTGGGCAAGCGCTTGAAAAATATACTTTGAGAAAAAAGGCTACAAAGTTGTTTATCCTTCTGACTGCTTTAGTAACACACAATTATAATTTTTGTATTGAAACAAATATTTATTTTGGATATTTGTGCCAAAATGCATGGTAGAGACTTTCATTACCATTTTGGGGTTTTCCTTTTGTGCCTCTTTCCAATAATACATTTGATGCCAATCTTTGATATATTGGTATAATTTTTGCCACTAGTTCTGGGGGAGTTTAAAAATGGCCGCCAGGGCTTTAATAATAGTGAAATAGCGATAAGTTATGTATTTTCTTGAACAGGAAGCTTAGGAGAATTTTATGAGAGATAAAAGACAAAATGTGTGTTTTGGTCAATTTTCACTCAAAATTCACTCATGGCTACCCTTAACCCATTGGTTTCAGATTTAAATGTTCAATGCATTTTTCCAAAAACCGGATTTAAGTTACCTAAAATATATCGCCTATTTTCAGACATTCAAAACAAACAAGAGATAACGGTACTTAAGATCACAATAAGGATGAAGGCAAAAACACATTCCTCTACTATTCATAAAAATGTTACAAAATATTACCCAGCCAAGGGATGTACAAAATATTGCAAAATATATTACAGCAGAGTTAAGCGAGTGTACCTCGTCTTCTGAGTTGAAGGCCATTTAACAGCCGGCGAGTCTACCTCGTTTCAGACATGTTTTATGGTGCCACACAAAAATTGAAATTATTTATTTTTAGAGGAAGAGATCCAGTGAGATCCAAAATTATTTTAGAAAATCAAAGTATAGAACAGGTGTCTAGTTTCAAATATTTGGGCTGCGATGTTGGCTACAATGTGGAAAGGGATATTGACTCCAAAATAAATAAATTTCAGACGGTGTATGGAACAATACAGAGAACATTCAAAAATAAAATTAGAAAAGAAACCAAGATAAAAATGTATAATGTTATGGCGGTTCCCACAATATTGTATGGATGTGAAACTTGGGCTCCAGTGAAAAAACAGAAGGATAGAATACAGACGGCGGAGATGAGGTTCCTAAGACAAGTAAAATGATGTACAAGACTTGATAGAATAAGAAATGAGGATATAGGAGAAGAATTGAAAGACAGCCATTATTGGATAAAGTCACGAATTACAGACAGAAATGGATTGATCACATGGATTGAATGAGTAAGGAGAGATATCAATTCTTGGCAAGAAATTATCAAGCAAGAGGAAGACGTGATGTTGGAAGACCTAGAAGACGTTGGGCTGATGCATTATGAAGTCGGAACGGGCAATTGCCTAATCCCTGGAGTGATGATGATGATGATATTTATTTTGTTATCAATGGCTTCATTTTTTCTACATGGTAAGATTTAAAATTAAGAAATGTCTTTCAATTTTGCACTGCGAAATATTTTTTACAGTAACCCTGCAGTCATTGTGGCATAAATAACATAAACCCTACAAGCATTTGCACTCCATTTTCAAATCGATTTGCGAATACCTTAATTAGCAGGTCCAGGCGTTTGAATGGAGTTAAATTTACACAAAGTTAAAAAGAAAACATTGTAAGCACAGAATCAGGTCATTCATCATTGTGAAAGAACTCTCCCCACACACATTGTCTTTGGTATACGAAGTTCTAAATTTATTTTATATTACGAGAGAAAGCAGATGACCCCAATTTAGTTAAGTGTTGTCTACTGAAAGAAGAAGAAAATAAGAAAGAAAAAAAGCGATGTTGCCTATATATCACACAAGCACATCTACAAACATGTGGGTGTGACTACCGCTTTCTAAACTTCTGCATTAATCATCAGATACATACTGAGCATATTCCAAGAATTTTTTGGTATTTTTTCTATTGTAGGAAAAAAAGCATATCTTAGAACTATGCTTTTTTAAATTATTACTACACGTAAAACTGTAATAAAGAAATGCAATTTGACCATTATTTTACATGTTGATAAAATTTATACTTTTTTCCTCAATTAAACGATAAATAATACTTACTTAAAACATGCTTTCCACTTTACAGCAGTTAGCCCTTGATTCCTGCTTTCCAGATATTCCGATCTTCCCAATGTCCTTCTTCCATTCCCCTCTTCATCATGGCATCATATATTCCCTCATACCATCTTCTTCTATCCCCCACTTCTTTCTGCCTGGTAGCTACCAATCTAATATCCGTTTAGGACACTGTTCATCCGACATCCGTTGTTCATGTCCATACCACTGTAAAGCTCCCTTTGTTATCATAATCACTACAGCTTCGTGTGTATACATTTCTTGTCTAATAAAATGCCCCAGGTTGTCTTTCGACATTCTTGGTGTTCTCTCCTGGCATGGCGTACTTGTAACTCACTTCTGAGGTTGGGGCGCCTGGAATGCGGGGTTATGTTGCTCCGATTATATGATGGGTGATGATGATCATAGTGGTGCGCCAGGAGAGTCCCTAATCCTAAGTTTAATCTAAGATGAATATGAATGATGATAATTGAGATGGCCATATGATTTCGGGGACCATTTGGGCCTTAAAGTTTTCCTGACATTTGTCTTACAGGTAAGGAAAAACCCCGATAAAAACCTCACCCAGAAAAACTGTCCCGACCGGGGATCGAACCCGGGCCCGCTGCGTGACAAGGCAGCACGCTACTTCGAGACCACAGCGGTGGACATTTCTTATATGCTGTAGCCTGGATATTCTCATACTTACTTACTCACTGGCACTATCGAACCCGTAGGTTCATGGCCGCGCGGACATAAGCTCTCCATACATCCCTATCCTGAGCTAATGCTTTCCAATCATTCCCTGTATAATCTACTTCCCTCAAATCATAGTTAATGTTGTTCTCCCACCTCATTCTTGGTCTACCAACTGGGCGTTTTCCCTCTGGCTTTCCTACAAGAAGCTTCCATGCACGTCTTTCATTCCCCATACGTGCAACATGTCCTGCCCATCGCAGTCTACGAGACTTTACTGTTCTTATTATATCTGGCTTCCTATAAAGACCATGTAGTTCATTGTTATGTAGTCTTCTCCATTCACCTGTCTGTTCATCTCTCTTTGGTCCAAAAATTTTCCTAAGAACTTTATTCTCAAATACTCGTAATCTCCTTTCCTCCCTTAAAGTAAGAGTCCACGTTTCGCACCCATATAATATAACTGGTAGAATAATAGTTTTATATATTTTCAGTTTAACGTTTTTTGAAAGGAGTTGGGACATCAAAAGTCTCTGCACTGCATAATAGCATGCATTTCCAGAATTGAGTCTATGTTTAATTTCTTTGTGCATCTCATTCCTATTTGTGATTATTGTTCCTAGGTATTTGAATTCAGCCGCTTCCTCAAAATTTCCCTCATTTGTCATTAGCTGTCCATTTCCATTATATACTGAATTTCTACGTGTGACCATATATTTAGTTTTACTGATATTTACTTCCAGTCCTAATTTCTTTGTGTTACTCAATAGTGTGTGCGTGTTGGCCTTTAGTATCTCCTCGCTATCGGCCAGTAGTACTAAATCATCAGCATAAACTAACAGCTTATTAATACCATTGAGTTGTAAGCCTTCCTCGTTCCCTAAAGATTTAATGGCATGCTCTAGTACAAAATTAAATAGTAGAGGAGATAGTGCATCTCCTTGCTTCAGCCCATTCTGGATTTCAAAAGTGTCTGAAAACTGTTTGCCTATACGCACCCTACTCTTTGAGCCATTTAGACACATTCGTATAAGTCTAACTAACGTTTTAGGAATTCCGAACTCCAGCAGGATACTATATAACTTCTCCCTCTTAATTGAATCATATGTTTTTTTGAAGTCTACATATAGTTGATGTACAGTACCATTATATTCCCATTTCTTCTCTAAAATCTGTCTTATACTGAAAATCTGATCTGTTGTAGACCTGTTTCTTCTAAATGCACATTGATGATCTCCTAGAATGTCATCAATATAGGGAGTAAGTCTGCTTACTACATATATTTGTTAGAATTTTGTACGAAGTTGAAAGTAATGAGATGCCCCTGTAGTTGTTGCAATCAGTTTTATCTCCTTTCTTATAAATTGGTACGATAATTGATTCCTTCCATTCATCTGGAAGAGCTTCTTTTTCCCAAATCATACTAAGCAACCAGCGTATCTTGTCCATCCATTTTTCTCCCCCTGATTTTATCAGTTCTGCTGGGATCTCATCTGAACCTGATGCTTTATACATAGCCTATTCAATTTTTCAATCGCCATTTCAACCTCTAATGCGCTTGGCTCTGCGACTAGCATTTCTGCTGTCTGTAACTTATCCTCCTCAATGTCCTGTTCTGTATGTACATTTAATAGCTGATTAAAGTAACCTTTCCATCTATTTAATATACTCCTAGAATCTGCAATCATATCCCCATTTTCATTTCGAATTAAGTTTGTTCTAGCCTGAAACCCCTTCTTCTCTATACTAATTCCCTGATATAATTCTTTAATGTTCCTATTTTTTGCATTCATTTCAAGATCATTAATCTTCTCTCTCAAATATTCCTCTCTTTTACTCTTTAGTAACTTGGTGGTTTCACGTCTAACACTACCCAATTGCTCTAAATTTACCTCATTTGGCTCGTGTAACCATTTCATTTTTGCTAGCTTTCTTTTCTTTACAATGTCGGCACATTCCTCATCAAACCATTTCTTGTTTTGCCTCTTTTTTAGACAACCAATGCTTTCTGATGCTGACAATTTAATAGTATCTCTTATAGCCTCCCATTCTTTATTTATATCAGTTTCATCTTCGTTTGTCACATTGTCATCTGAAGATTCCAGTACTTCAAATCTATTAGCAATTTTGATTTGGTATTCTTGCCGCATTTCATCATTTTTCAAGTTTTTTAATTCATATTTTACAGAATCATCTTTAGCGTTCGTTCCTCTCATAAGCGATAGCCGTTGTCTGATTTTCACTCTGACCAGACGATGATCCGAATTGCAGTCTGTCCCTCTAACTGATCTAACATCAATGATGCTACTGTGCCAGCGTTTATCCACTAATACATGATCTATCTGGTTCCGAGTTTCTCCATCTGGGGACATCCAGGTGTATTTATGAATATCCTTATGCTGAAATGTTGTGCTCTTAACAATGAGATTCTTTGATGTGGCAAATGTGACTAATCTAACCCCGTAGTCGTTACTATCTTCATGAAGACTGAATTTGCCTATTTTGTTGGTTTGAATATATCTTCCCGCCCCACTTTTGCATTAAAATCTCCTAAGACAATTTTCATATGATATCGTGAAAGGCTATCAAATAAGCATTTTAATTCTTCATAGAACTCCTGCTTGATCTTGTCATCTTTATCTTCTGTGGGGGCATGTACATTTACAATTATAAAATCATGTCGTTTACCCTTTAGAATTATGTATGATATACCTATCATTAACAAACTTAATATCTCGGATAGCGGATAGGATCCTCCTTCTGACTAAAAAAACCCGTTCCAAATGCAGGTCTTATTCTGCACCCCCATAGAATAATAGCAAAGGTTCCTGATTCCTGACTACCTTCTCCTGGCCACCTAATTTCCTGTAAAGCGACTATATCCAAGGGCGATTTATCTAGTTCCCGCGTTAATATCTCTAGTGCCCCACTATTGTATAAAGTCCTAACATTCCATGTTCCTAGGAACATGTCCCTGTGTTTGAGCCTTTGCACATGGGTTCCCTGAAGTAGTCCCCGCCCGGAGAACCGAATGGGGGACTATTTGACCTCCGGAAAATTTTACCCAATCCCCATGAACCCATGTCCGCATTTCTTGACGGTTGTATTTTTACGGTGAAAGATCGTCACTCTTTCGCCCAAGGTACTTTTTTCGTCTGGCTTATCACCTTCGACCAGTCCGGCATGGGTAACCCTATCGGCAGCAATGCTACCGCCGGCATAGCTCTCAGGATCATTTAAGCACGCAAGCCACTCCACCACGACAAGGTAAAGATACCATGGAGGGGGATATTCTCATACTTCTCTGTAATCAATCCATTTCGGAAGCCAAGATTCTTTTCTGCATCCTTCCATTTATTGTCCAGCTTTCTGATGCATATGTAAGTATACTTTCTGCTATTGTTTGTGTAATCTTTTTTTTTTTTGTGGTCAGATTTATATTCCATAAAAGACCATTCAGGGATCTATTTGACTTCGTTGCACAATTTACTCTGTTAATAATATATTTTTCACAAGTACCAGATTTATCTATTACAGAACCAAAATATTTAAATTCTTCAACGCATTTAATTACCATATTATTTATTTGTAGGTCTTCTGAATTTCCTCTGATTACCATATATTCTGTTTTAATATAATTTATATTCAGTCCCCCTACCTCAAATGCATTTTCCAACTTTTTAATCACATATTCTGTATCTTCGTTCCTTGGATTTATCCATCCTAAAAAATAGGGTCATCAGGTCATCAGCGAATAATAAATGTGCAGTAAACGGCCATTAATGCTGATTCCCATTCACCTACATGACTTATTCCATTTCATCAATACATCTTCTAAAAATATATTGAACAATGTTGGTGACAAATAATACTTAGAATAATAATGATAACATTAATAATGATAATGTATTTAATTATAAACAAGCTAGTTAGAGTCTCCATGGGAGAAGACATTTTCTCATGGAATTTCGGACAATATGGGACCGGATACCCACCCAGCATCATGAGGCATTCGGGTAGCTAGAATAAATAGCGACACCAGGTTGAGAAAATTAGCTCTAAAGGCTATAGTAGTAGTAGGACTTTACTGGACAAAAGTAAGATATTTACAATATTATTTACAAATATGGGTCGCACGGGCAGTAAGCCGTACGTGCTGTTGACAGTCCGTTACAATAAAGAAATAATTGCTACTAGTGTGAAGAAAAATAAACAACAAAACAAAAAAAAAGCAATAACATTACAATTACATAAAGAAAACGCAATAATATTACAATTAAATAATAACACAATAGCATTATACACTAAAAAAGCAATAACATTACAATTACAAAAACACAGTAATATTACAATTAAATAATAACACAATAGCACTATACACTAAAAAAACGTAACATTGCAATGACTTAAGAAAACACAGTAAAGTAAAGTGATCCCACAACAGACCCGGAGGTCCTTGGGGTAGTAGGAGGTTAGGGCTCCCACTTTTTCTAGACAATCGGCACTTTATGTCAGCCGGGTTGTCAGCCCTGCGTGACGGCCGCCTTTACCCCCAGAACAAGCGTCTGGTACTCATTTCCGTTAGAGGCTGAGTCGACCCCAGGGCCATAGTGCCGCCAGAGGGTTTGGGTCAGTTTAAAAATCCTGACCCCAACGGGACTAATATTACAATTAAATAATAACACAATAGCATTATACATTAATTAATTTATATATAATTATTAAGAATTAATGTTATTGCATTTTGATAACATATATTTCTTCATGAATAAGTGTTGTTCTTATTTTCCGCGTTTTGTCCAGAAATTTACCCAAGTTTATCCAATTTTCTGGATTTACCAATAACTCGTAGCATGCCAACTAAAGGCTATATGTGCTGCCCACATGTTACCCCTATATTTGCTTATGATCGTCTACCTCTGTGATTAACACCTGTGGACGTGAGGCCAGCAGCCGGCTGGTAGACCCAAGGGCCTTCTAGGCCTGTCGCGCTTAGATTTTGTTTCTACAATGTAATAAAACATCTTCCTGTGCCCAAATCGTTTTGAATTTTTATCTTCTTTCTCCATTCTTCTCTATCTTCCCATTCCAATTCTTCAAGAAATATTTCCCTCATACCTCTTCTTATATCATCCATCCATTTAAATCTAATTCGATCTGTCTTTCCTCTCCGAGGTGGAATCCATTCCAAAGGTTTTCTCGATAAGTGACCATACCATTCTCGCAAAGTATAATATTATACTTTTGACTTTAATTTGTTGTCTGATGATTGCATTTCTGATTTTTTCCCCTATTTAAAATGTCTAGTTGAGCGCCTGAAGAATCCATTTCAGCAGACATACGTTTTAAACTTAAATTTTTATTCAAATGCCAAGTTTCTGCAGCGTATGTAAGCGTGCTTCAAATTATGGATTTATATATTAGTAATTTTGTACCTATTCTTATGTTTTTATACGACAGAACTCCATTTAACATTGTTATTACCCATCTATTTTTTTTAATTCTATATTTTATGTAATTTTCTTGGGTACACGTTGAATTAATTTTGATCTCCAGGTAATTACAGTCTTCACATACTTTCATATATCCCATTCCACCTTCCAATAATACTAATACTAATAATACTACTACTACTACTACTACTACTACTACTACTACTACTAATAATAATAATAATAATAATAATAATAATTGTTGCATGTATGGGGAATGAAAGACTTGCATTGAAGCTTCTTGTAGAAAAGTCAAAAGGAAAACGCCCAGTTAGTAGACCAAGAATGAGGTGGGAGAATAACATGATTTGATGGAAGTAGATTATACAGTGAATGATTGGAAAGCATTAGCTCAGGATAGGGATGTATGGAGACCTTATGTCCATGCGGCCATGAACCTTAGGATTCGATAGCGCCAGTGAGTAAGTAAGTAAGTAAGTAAGTCAGAATTAATAATAATAATAATAATAATAATAATAATAACAATAATAATCATCATCTGGTATCATGGCAGCTGCCGCCGTCTTCCGGAAACTAAACGCCATTCCTCTGTGTCCATCCATTGATCTTTCTCCAATCATCCGATATTCATAGCTGCTTGTATCTCTTCTATCCAAGTTTTCTTCGGCCTTACCCTCTTCCTCCTTTCTATTGCGATCCATTCCATAACAATTTTAAGCAATCTTTCCTCTGGCATTCTTTTGACATAGTCATAATAATTTGTTTTTGTAAGCCCATGTTATCCCTTTACAGAGATTTAGGCGCTCTCCCCCTACAGGGAATAATTTGAACCATATTAATTTAGTCACACTTGTTTTCGTATAAATGTCATTTTGAGTGGTACGTGGTCAGCGTTCCGCCTCACAATGACATCTAGGAAACCAAGGTAGTACTAGGACGGGTAAATTCGGTAAATTTTGCTTAGAGGCCTTTTCATTCAGGCTTAAGGATTTTTTACGAGCCTGAAAATCTTCAGACTCGGGACCCACGGCTTAAAGTCCTTCCTGGAGGACTTGCTCTTTGGATTTTTCCGTCCTAAAAAATCCATCGACCCCGGCCGGGTTTGAACCCGCGACCCTCGGGACCAGAGTCAAGGAGCATAACCACTAGTCCACCGCGGCCGACGCCATAATAATAATAATAATAATAATAATAATAATAATAATACCATAATAATACCAATAATAATAATAATAATAATAATAATAAAAATAATAATAATACGCCTAATACTTGCATGTATGATGATGATGATGGCCTAATATATAAAAATGAATGTTTGTTTGTTCGTTCGTACTTTATGTGCGGCCATACCGTTGATCCGATTGTGATTGGGTTTTTGCAAAAAGGTTCAGAAAATTCCCGGGATGAATATAGGCTATAAGAGGGTTGTTATACTCAAGTCTTACATCCTTAAAAAACACCCTTTGTAGTGAAAAAGTCAATTTTTTACCCTTAAATGGCTTACGCTGCATAAACCATAACAAATACACAAAATTATTGTACACAAAATTGAATATCTCAAAACATCTACAGAAAAGTCCGCGACAGCATATGTATATATTTTAAGGATAACTCGCAATAACCATTTTTGTCTTTCATTGATGCCAAGATGTTCGGGATAGGTAGATTCCCGGGCAACGCCGGGTAATCAGCAAAACTAATAACGATATAAATTTATATTTATTTTTCCTTATTGAACTAAATGCAAAAACACATCATTTATTTAGGCGTAGCAGCGCACGCCGGGTATTAGCTAGTTAGCTAGTTATTTATAAATATACCTATATGCACTTGTTTAATAATAAAGCATTGTTAGTGATTATTTCCTCTAATATAGTAGAAGGCATTATTAGATGAGTTGTTTAAAATGATGACGTAACAAAGCATATGTTTGACTGCGGATGCAAATGACAGAATCATTGCTCTAACCGTGATTTCCTGTCAGGTAATTAGATATCAACATGACAGAGGGCACCACAGCAAACATGCTTAGCATTTAAATAGCTACCAACATTCACAAACACCTGCTTTAATGAAATTATTTCACTTCATATCCACAGGTAATTTTTTTATCCAAAGGGAAAATCTCATAATTCAATTTTTTTTTGCCTTTCATATATTCACAGATACTTGCATTTTCAATCGCGATATATAAAACACTGGCAGAAGCAGATCAAAACTGTTATTAGAGGTATTTGGAAATAAAGTTCTTGCGGCAGGTTTCAGACTAAGGAAATATGAAACAGACTGGCGAATGGAGAAGGATTCATAACAGAGGGTTACGACATCTTTAGAGGAAGCCAGATATAATAACAGTTAAGTATCGTAGTCTGCGATGAGCAGGACATGTGGTACATATGGGTAATGAAAGAGTGGCATTGAAGCTTTTTGTAGGAAAACCAGAGGGAAAACGTCCAGTTGGTAAACCAGTTGATGGGTGAATAATATTAACCACGATTTGAGGGAAGTATATTATACAGAAGATGATTAGAAAACATTATCAACTTTTATAAGATTCATGATGTGTTCCGTTGAGGTATTATTCAAAATTAATATAAAATTATGGAATATTCACCTGAAAGGTCCTTCTCCTCAACTTAATAATTATTTACCTGTAGCGCTTTCGGGACTTGTCCCATCGTCGGCAGGATTCAAAACTGGTGTTTCACTGAAGATCTGGTAGAGGGGGTTGCATGTATTGGGTTCGTTTTCGTTTATCAGGCTGTCGTTGTTGTGAGCTGCTTTCATGATTTCCATCTCTTCGAGTACGTTTATCTTCGCTGGATTATTTTCTCTCTGCATTACTGTTACAGTAATGCACAGAGAAAATAATCCAGCGAAGATTAACGTACTCGAAGAGATGGAAATCATGAAAGCAGCTCTGTAACAGTAATGCACAGAGAAAATAATCCAGCGAAGATAAACGTACTCGAAGAGATGGAAATCATGAAAGAAGCTCACAACGACAGCCTGAACAGTAATGCACAGAGAAAATAATCCAGCGAAGATAAACGTACTCGAAGAGATGGAAACATGAAAGCAGCTCTGTAACAGTAATGCACAGAGAAAATAATCCAGCGAAGATAAACGTACTCGAAGAGATGGAAATCATGAAAGCAGCTCTGTAACAGTAATGCACAGAGAAAATAATCCAGCGAAGATAAACGTACTCGAAGAGATGGAAATCATGAAAGAAGCTCACAACGACAGCCTGAACAGTAATGCAGAGAGAAAATAATCCAGCGAAGATAAACGTACTCGAAGAGATGGAAACATGAAAGCAGCTCTGTAACAGTAATGCACAGAGAAAATAATCCAGCGAAGATAAACGTACTCGAAGAGATGGAAATCATGAAAGCAGCTCTGTAACAGTAATGCACAGAGAAAATAATCCAGCGAAGATAAACGTACTCGAAGAGATGGAAATCATGAAAGCAGCTCACAACGACAGCCTGAACAGTAATGCACAGAGAAAATAATCCAGCGAAGATAAACGTACTCGAAGAGATGGAAATCATGAAAGCAGCTCACAACGACGACAGCCTGATAAACGAAAACGAACTCAATACATGCAACCCCCTCTACCAGATCTTCAGTGAAACACCAGTCCCGAAAGCGCTACAGTTAAATAATTATTAAGTTGAAGAGACGGACCTTTCAGGTGAATATTCCATAATCTTATATTAATTTTGGAAAACATTAGCTCAGGAGAGGATATATAGAGAGCTTCAACTAATATTTTAAATTTTTAATTTATTGCGTATAATTGCGTTTCTTTGCTCGTCCATTTTTATCAAGCCTAGGAGTGGACGTAAAATTCTCATCTGTGCTACTTGCAATTTTTATTTGATTTTAAAATTCTGTAAGCTATTTTCGCTGCTATATTTCAGTCCTGATTTTACAGTTCCATTGTGTTATCTCATTTTTATATTCAATCTCCGTCGTTATGACCACGTGTCTCCTTCATTTCAGGCCTTATCATGGCTACGCCTAAATGACAGAAGAACTTTACATTCACATACCTTACTATTCCAAATTCTGCACACATATTTACCAACTTATTTAACAACACGTTTTCAACATTTATCGGCTCATCACAATTTAGGAACAAGATCACAAGACTCTTCTTTACTTTTGATACCACAACACAGGACCTGTCTGTACTCTGAATCTTACACAATATCTATGGCTAGAGCATGGAACTCACTTCCCAGTCATGTCAGGGACTGTCAGTCGCTATCATTATTTAAATCCAAATTAACTGATATCTTAAGTTCGACACAATGAAAACATTAACTACATAACAACTATATAGAGCATTCTACTAATAATCATGTAGGAAGCTACTTACTTTATTTTATATCATTTTAATTTTATTATATTCTATGTTTTTGTTAGCATTAGCTAGTATTAGATCCATCATCATTGTATTTTGTTTAGTCTGTATTTTAATATCTTAAAATTGTAATATGTACGTAATTTTTGTATAATTTTACTATTCGCTGGTTGAGTGGAAGAGAAGGCCTTATGGCCTTAACTCTGCCAGCTAAAATAAATTATTATTATTATTATTATTATTATTATTATTATTTTGATTGTAATTTACATTTGTTTACCAAGATTTGTTTTTATGACTCTATTCTTTGCATTGTATTTCTACGAGTGTAATTTAATCTCTGTTTAATTTCTTATAGCCTATCACATGTTAGGTGACCGATATAATGAAATTCATAAACTTGCTCTATTATTTTTTCATATAATTATATTACTGTTATCCAGTGCCCCCAGGTTGTCATTTCGGAATGCTGCTATTCTCGCGCGACATTGGCGTTATTGTAACCCACTTCTGAGGCTGGAGCGCCTGGAAGGCTGATTTACGCTGTCCCATTTATATATGATTGGAGATTACGGTGATAGTGCGTCAGTAGAGGTCTTAAACCTTATACTCAATCTAATGATCACTGTTTTTACAAAGAGACCTAAAACAAGTTTGGGGAAAAGAACCTTATAGGCCTATACTCAATCTAGGATTTAAAGAGAGATCAGGGCTTGCTTGGTTCAGGTTAGGGGCATGGAAATTTAAAAAAAAATAGTGACGACCACGATATGCGAATATGTCCAATGTGTCCAATGTGCGGGAGCTTTGAAAACTAGATACATATATCAGGAAAATGTAACGATTTGGAATATTGGAGGCGTCAGTTATTACCGGAAAGATTTCTAAATTCAAATCGTGAAAGATTTGCATGCTACGAGTAATTAATTGGTAAGCCCAGAAAATTGGATAAACTTGGGTAGATTTCTGGACAAAACGTGGAGGAAAATAACAACACTCATTCATGAATACATAAATATGTTAAATTGCAATACCATTAATACTTAATAATTCTACATAACTAAGTTAATGTATATTGTAATTGTATTGTTATCTAATTATAATATTATTGTGTTTTCTTTTTTTGTGTTAAGTACATTATTACCAAACATCAACTTATTGTAACGGACTGTCAACAGCACGTACGGCTTACTGCCCGTGCGACCCATATTTGTAATAACATTGTATGTATCTTACTTTTAGTCTAATAAAGTCCTTATGTATATTCCCTAATGAGGTAAATATTATAATGATGATAAGATGATGTTCGGCGACCCTTTAGACCCTAAATGTTCCTGATATTTGTCTTATAGGTCTGAAAACCCCCGAAAAATTCATCACCCAGGAAACTAGTCCCGACCGGGGATCGAATCCGGACCCGCGGCGTGACAAGGCAGCACGCTACCTCTAGACCACAGCAATGGACACATAATTGTATTTTAATCCTTCTTAAATTACATAAAATACGAAAGATATACAGAGTGTCACAAATTGATGTGTACACTCTTTGAAACGTTATTTTTCAGCAACGAAATGAGAACGAAATACAATTTTTGTTGTGTATGATCCACAAGGCACCGGAAAAGCATAGCAACACGTTCATCGATCTTCACGTCTTTATAAACAACAATGACGGCGAGATTATCATTCGATGAACGTAAGTGGATACTGAAGTGCTACTGGAAAGTGGACAATGTTGTTGAAGTGCAGCGACGTTGGATGGTTGAATTTGGAACACCACCACCAACAAGGGTAACAATAATAAGAATCCGAGACAAGTTTGAAGACGATGTACGACTACAACAGTACTGTAGTTATCAGTCGAACGTCTCTTTCTTCCGCACCAAACTTTCAACACATCTTGCACGGTTCCATCTTCTTCAAACGTGTCTCGGATTCTTGTTATTGTTACCCTTGTTGGTGGTGGTGTCCCAAATTCAACCATCCAATGTCGTTGCACTTCAACAACATTCTCCACTTTCCAATAACACTTCAGTATCCACTTACGTTCATCGAATGATAATCTTGCCGCCATTGTTGTTTATATAGACGTGAAGATCGATGAACGTGTTTATATGCTTTCCCAGTGCCTTGTGGATCAAACACAACAAACATTGTATTTCTGTATCATTTCGTTGCTGAGAAATAACGTTTAAAAGAGTGTATACATCAATTTGGGACACTCTGTATTTAGTGATGTATTGAGTTAAAATGAAAAAATAAAGTTGGGAAATATATGAGAGTTAAAAGACGAGAAACCCTACGTACATTGGAGATTGAAATAAGTAGTATTAAATGAGAGGTAGAATAGTTGATGAGAGAATGTAACTGGTTATAAGAGCTGAATTCACAATTAGAAGTTGCGTGAATTAATAATGCTTTGTTATCTAACTGTACGTGCACGCCAATTAATTTTTAAGCACCACTCATACTCTCGATTGAGAGATTAAATGTATGCATAATTCCAGCATCCTTTTAACTTAGCCTACAGGCAATCAATACGTAACACCCTAATTAAGAGAAGGAAATTTTGCAGCTCGGTAAATTCACATTTCTGTACTCCACTTGATTCCAAAATTTGAGTGTTCAAAACCGGTCGTGGAATTTCAAAGTCTAAAATTTCTGAACATTACTTCATTCGAAAGGGCGTAAATCAATATATTCCGTGTCACGATTTTCGGTTCGATATAAGTTCATCCCCAAATCAGAATGTTTCTGAGATAAATTTCCTTCGGTCGTTACCAAACCTATGCTTTTCTAATTAGTCGTCGAAATAACTATTAAATTAGTGTAAAATTGAACATCATCATCCTAAGGCGCGACAACTTCAAAGCCGAAAGTTTTGGCCTTCTCAACAATGTTCCTCCATGCCAATCTGTCATTTGCCATAATCAGGTTTTGTAGATCGTTCATTGTATCCATCTTATCTCCGGTCTTCCAACTGCTCTGCCTCCTATAGGTTTACATTTATTGAGTTTCATAACCAATATCTGATCATCATCATCAACAACAACAAGGATTAAGCCCAATGGCCTGTTCCGATCTCATTATAGGTCGAACTGGTCCTTCCATCTCTTCAATAGTCTTCCTAACACTCTTCTCCCTTTTGGTTTATAATTATTACATTATTCTTGATATGCGCTGTTCATTCATTCGTAATACGTGCTCAAGGTAAGCATTTTGATAGTATTTTATTCTTTCACGGAGATTAAATATATTAAGTTCTGTTCTTATACCTTCGTTTTTCTTTTTATCGGTTCTTTGGTATCCTGCTATTGCTCTCAACATCTTCATTTCTGCAGCCTCTATTTGTTTACTATCTGCCTTTGTTAATGTCCAGGTTTCACATCCATAGATAAGAGATGGAACTGCCAATACTTTGTAAAATTTTTAATTAGTTTCTTTTCTAGTTTTATTCAATAAAGCACGTTTAATTGTGCACATAGATAATTAAATCGTTGTATTTTAGTGTGTTTATCTAAATTTTTGTCATTACCTAAATGACATCCCAATAATTAAAATTCTGAACTTGGTCTATAATTACATTGTTTATCGCTATTTTTGTTCTTATTGCACATTTTCCTTTCAGCGCTAATATTTTTTGTTTTAGATGTAGATATTCTTAAATTATATTTTAGAGAGATACTATTTAAAGTATAAAGGAATTGTTGTAAAGCATTTTCTGATGCTGTCATTATTACTTGATCGTCTGCAAAAAGCAGAGTTGGCAATGCACTTATCTGATCATCCATTCTCATTAAATGTCCCAGTCAACCAATTCTAAGTGATCTTATATGATTTACTATATTCTGATTTTTCGATTAATTCGTTTTTAGTTCGTTATTTCTTTAAACGACTATGTTATCATTTTTAACTCATAGCACACAAAACTACTGCAACTGGTAAACACAATAATCTAGGTATCTAATATATAAAAATGAATGTTTGTTTGTGTTTGTTCTACTTTATGCGTGGCAATACCGTTGATCCGATTGTGATGGGGCTTTTTGCAAAATGTTCAGGGGATTCCCAGGATGAACATAAGTTATAAGACAGTTGTGATGCTCAACTCCTACACCCTTAAAATCGCACTTTGTAGTGGAAAACGTGAAAAAAACTAGCTCTTTGGACTCTTAATTGGTTTATGCTACCTAAATCATAACAAATACACAAAATTAATGTACACAGAATTGAATATCTCAAACAGCGCTACACAAAAGAGTTACGGATAACTCACAATAACCATTTTTGTCTTTCATTTATGCCAAGAAGATCGAGACCAGTACGTAGAATCCTGAGCAAGCATAGCAGCACATGGTGGGTATTATTTTATGGATAACTCACAATAACGAATTTTGACTTTTACCTCATTTATGCCAAGAAGATCGAGTTAAGCAGATTCCCGGGCAACACCGAGTTATCAGCACGGGGAATCTTAAAATAATTACGATATACATATAAAACTATTTTTTCATTTTACTTATACAACTAATCATAAGAAGTGCATTAATGTTTGCCTTTCAGCTCATTTATGCCAAGAAGATCGGGATGACTAGATTCCCGGAAACGCCGGGTAAACAGCACGTGGTATCTATCTAAAAATAATTACGATATAAATGTTTCCTTTAACTTATTTAACTAAACATAAAACACATTAATTTTCGTATTTCAGCTCATTTATGTCAAGAAGATCGGGATAAGTATATTCCCGGACAATGCCGGGTAATCAGCACGGGGTATGTAAAAAATATAAATTTATAATTATTTTTCCATTTACTTATTCACCTAAACATAAAAGCACATTCATTTTCATTTATTTAGGCGTAGCAGCGCACGCCGTATATTAGCTAGTACAGTATATATTAGGCTGTTTACCTGATGGTAACAATATCAAAATACAAAACGAGGCATTAACTAATATGCTCCACCCCTCTCTTTCTCTGCACAACACACAGTACCATTAGACTATAAATTACAAGCAAACAACAATAGATGGAATATCCACGAGTTTGATAAGCCTCGTGTGTATGAAGCTTAGGTTTAGCAGATATTTTGTAAATGAGTCCAGTCAAGGGTGGCTCATTGTTAAATATTATCGGGATTTGTTTCTTTTGTTTCCATTCTCGTTCTGTTGGTAGTATACAGCCCTTCATAGTAATGATCCATACATAGATAAATCTTCTGCACCTAGATCAAATAACATTCAGAATAGCCTACTATTATGAAAATTGTTGACCCAATTATTTGGTAAAGTAGTACATTTAGAGGTCAGTCACGGTGGTTTAGGGGTTATGTTCCTTGTTATCTAGTCTCGAGGGTCACGAGTTAATTTTTTAAGTGCAAAAATCCAAGGAACAATTCCTCCGGGAGGACCTTTAAGCAGTGAGTTCTGAAGATTTTCGGGCTTACAAAATAACCTTAAAGCCTAGTAAAAAGGGCTCTGAGCAAACTTTAACTGCCCTTCATCCATCCTAGTAATACCTTAGTTGCCTATTAGGTACCTCATCGAGTCGGAATTCTGACCACGAGCCACTCACTGACATATGTAGGGAAACAAGTATAACTAAATTAGCGTGGTCAAGATACTTCCCGGTAAGGGGGAATCCATCTTTCAATTAGGAACATAAGATTAGAAGAAGAAGAAGAATACACATAGAGACATTAAGAAAGGATTTCTCAATCGCTGTCTAAATCATGAACGCGGTTTTCCGATTTTTTATTGTTTCCATAACAACTGATTTTTTTTCAAATGCCCTAGGTTTGTCTTTCGACATTCCTGGTTTCTCTCCTGGCATGGCGTATTTCTGAGGTTGGGGCGCCTGGAAGGCGGGGTTACGTTGCCCCGATGATATGATGCGTGATGATCATGATTGTGGTGGGCCAGGAGAGTCCCTAATCGTAAACCTAACCTAAGATAAATACGAATGATGATGATTGCGATGGCCATATGATTTCGGGGACCGTTTGGGCCCTAAAGGTTTCCTGGCATTTGTGAGGAAAAACCCCGATAAAAACCTCACCCAGAAAAACTGTCCCGACGGGGGATCTAACCCGGGCCCGCTGCGTGACAAGGCAGCACGCTACCCCGAGACCACAGCGGTGGACACAACTGAAAATTTACGGCTGTTAATTCCTAAAATAAATGTCTAAATCATGTCTATGGTTTCATAACAATTTATGTGAATTTTCAGTCATTTATATAGGTGTTATGGAAATAATAAATAATCGGAAAACCGCAGTCGTGGTTTAGAATTCGGTTGAGAAATCCACCCTATATAAGTTATTGGAACTGATATCGTTGTAGAATTTTTTATTGCCCAATGCCATATCGTTATCTTTTATCATATTTGTGACTTTCTCTCCTGGCATTGGCGGATTTGCAATTCATTTCTTGGGTTGGGGCACCAGGCGAAGTTATGTTGCCCCGATGATATGATAGGCGATGAAAAATGAAGCGCCAAGAGAGTCTTTAACATATACATGACTAAATTCCAAACCATGGGCAATCACAAGAATAATTTCCTTGAAGAAAAAATCCTATGGTCTGACCGGCAATCGAACCAGGGAGGAAACACAAAAAAATATGTTAGTCGTTTATGGAGGTCTTGTCATTTACTCATGTGTCATTTTGTCTATCTTATTGACAATTCTTTCAACTAAACAAAAGAATAGATGTAAATAAAACCCAAGTGATCTCGAAAATTTCCATTCGTTCTGGAACTCATGATATGATATATTGATGAGGTTATGATGAGTTGCATATCCAATGAAAACCTTGTAATCACTTGGGTTTTATTTACATCTAAATTATTCTTTAGCAGAAAGGAGTTTAGTTCAATACAAGCTAAGAATGAAGTAGCACAAGGGGACCCACTCAGTCCATTATTGTTCACCCTGGCCACAGCTGACGTCACAAGAACAATCCCAACAAGCGTAAATATCTACCTCTATGCAGACGACATGGCTCTGTCATCCACAAGTCTTGGGGACTTACAGAAAGCCTTCACCGGTGTAGCGGACTGGGCAGAAAGAAATTACCTAACCCTCAATGAATCAAAGACAGTTACAATGACCTTCAGAAAAGGAGGTAAAGAGGCACACCTAACATACAAAGGAAAAAACCTGACATCAGTAAAACAGTTCAAATACCTTGGAGTAACGATGCAGACGTCAGGGACAACGTTCACAGCACATATTAAAGACAGACAGAATGCTGCAGTAAGAGCAATGAGCGATATTAGGAACCTATGGGAGATGTCACTACAGACAGCATTGAAACTCTTTCAGCTGAAAATAGTCCCGGTAGCAACTTATGGACTAGAAAATATATGGACGCACCTAAGTTACCAGAATCTAGCAGACCTAGAAAAATTAAGAGCACGTACCTGAAACGAGCTCTGGGCCTATCGAAGTTCACACCCTCACGCCTAGCGTATGTACTGACAGGAGCGTTACCATTGGTGGAGGACTTGAGACAACATCTTCTACTGCAATCCACCCCCAACTATGAGAAACTACTGAAAGACATGCAAAGGAAGCGCAGAGAGATATGGGATGACTTCTTTTGCACGGAAGCGATGGTACACAAAGACTGAATAGAACCCTTGTATGACCTTCGGCACGCAGTGACAAGACTAGCGACGCACGGTTTCCACTTCAAAGTGTGTAAGACCAAGACATATCACCAACCGACGAACGAGTGTAAGTGCGAGTGGTGCGGGAAAAAGTGTGACAGATACCACGCCATATGGTGCGAGAACAGACAATCATCCCTGACCCAATTGAGTGACAAATGAGCAAGATAAACTATATACTAATAATGCATATTTTGTGCTTTACACTTATTATTATTATAATGTGAATACTGTTGTCATAGAGCGGACAGTATAATTAATTATTTATCTATTTACGTTTGTACTTTACAACGTTAGAGGAAGCGATTATTAAAATTATTTATAATGAGTATAAGTATTATATAAGTTACAACAGCTAAAATTATAACAGTAATTATTAAGGCAAGGGGGTCATTCCATGTCAAGCGTCCTAGGGGTCCCCATTGGACCATATCAGATTTTGTTCAAAATTTGTGCATATGTGCACATGCATTTGTTAGGTTACCGTGCAAAGTGTGGCTCGATTGATACAAGTGACTTCAGAGCTAAGGCCACCTTAGTGGACCTATGCCTTGACATGAAGCACGCGGCGCTAAGTATTTGGTCAACTTTGAAATGACCTTGTACGTCAACTTTAATGTCTACTACCTTTAATTATTTTATACTACGAGTAGTACAACGTTTGGTGCTGAATGCAAATATAGCATTACAATTGCTTGAAAATTATTACCACTTATGGTATTTGGTCCGAAATTGCCTTGCAAAATTTGACACAGAAGATGTATGCAATAATTCAACCATTGTTTACTACAAGGCAAAAACAGCTGGGACCATGATTTTCAGGCTGTCAACTAACAATCAGGTCAACATTATACTTCACCAGTGTTATTTTCTATGAGCTAATAGTTCAGATTTTACTGACACCTCTTCTGAGCATAAAAATAAATATTGCAAATTTTTAGCATTTTTCAGGGCCAGTTTTCAATATGGCTATCATCTCTGATCTTTTTGTTACTGACACCATTGGAAAGAGAACATTTGTTTTATAAGAGAAATAAGAAAGTAAACTGGTAATTTTCCATATAAGGTATTTAAAATAGCCTTAAATTACCCTAGCTGTTCCGCGTACCGGTGTGATATAGCACAGATTTTGCTTCATATTTGAAGAGAAAAATTATATGCTCAGACTGGGACTCCAACCCAGGACCTTTATCTTTCCAGGCCAATGCTCTACTGACTGAGCTGTCTGGGCGAGTTCCAATCTAAACGCAAATAACGTAAACAAGATAAAAAATTGCGTATTCTTTTTATAGGAGAGATTCTGGTACATTTTGTTTATTCATATGTAATATACTTGCTTACTTACTTACTTACTTACTCACTGGCACTATCGAACCCGCAGGTTCATGGCCGCACGGACATAAGCTCTCCACACATCCCTATCCTGAGCCAACGCTTTCCAATCACTCCCTGTATAATCTACCTCCCTCAAATCATATTTAACGTTGTTCACCCACCTCATTCTTGGTCTACCAACTGGGCGTTTTCCTTCTGGCTTTCCTACAAGAAGTTTCCATACACGTCTTTCATTCCCCATACGCGCAACATGTCCTGCCCATCGCAGTCTACGGGACTTAACTGTTATTATATCTGGCTTCCTATAAAGACCATGTAGTTCATTGTTATGAAGTCTTCTCCATTCACCTGTCTGTTCATCTCTCTTTGGTCCAAAAATTTTCCTAAGAACTTTATTCTCAAATACTCGTAATCTCCTTTCCTCCCTTAAAGTAAGAGTCCATGTTTCGCACCCATATAATATAACTGGTAGAATAATAGTTTTATTATATTTCAGCTTAACGTTTTTTGAAAGGAGTTGGGACATCAAAAGTCTCTGCAATGCATAATAGCATGCATTTCCAGAATTGAGCCTATGTTTAATTTTTTCTTTGTGCATCTCATTCCTATTTGTGATTATTGTTCCTAGGTATTTGAATTCAGCCAATTCCTCAAAATTTCCCTCATTTGTCATTAGCTGTCCATTTCCATTATATAATGTATTTCTACGTGTGACCATATATTTAGTTTTACTGATATTTACTTCCAGTCCTAATTTCTTAGTGTTACTCAATAGTGTGTGCGTGTTGGCCTTTAGTATCTCCTCGCTATCGGCCAGTAGTACTACATCATCAGCATAAACTAACAGCTTATTAATACCATTCAGTTGTAGGCCTTCCTCATTCTCTAAAGATTTAATGGCATGCTCTAGTACAAAATTAAATAGTAGAGGAGATAGTGCATCTCCTTGCTTCAACCCATTCTGGATTTCAAAAGTGTCTGAAAACTGTTTGCCTACACGCACCCTACTCCTTGAGCCATTTAGACACATTCGTATAAGTCTAACTAACTTTTTAGGAATTCCGAACTCCAGCAGGATACTATATAACTTCTCCCTCTTAATTGAATCATATGCTTTTTTGAAGTCTACATATAGTTGATGTACAGTACCATTATATTCCCATTTCTTTTCTAAAATCTGTCTTATACTAAAAATCTGATCTGTTATAGACCTGTTTCTTCTAAATGCACATTGATGATCTCCTAGAATGTCATCAATATAGGGAGTAAGTCTGCTTACTAATATATTTGTTAGAATTTTGTACGAAGTTGAAAGTAATGAGATGCCCCTATAGTTGTTGCAATCATTTTTATCTCCTTTCTTATAAATTGGTACGATAATTGATTCCTTCCATTCATCTGGAAGAGCTTCTTTTTCCCAAATCATAGTAAGCAACCAGCGTATCTTGTCCATCAATTTTTCTCCCCCTGATTTTATCAGTTCTGCTGGGATCTCATCTGAACCTGATGCTTTATACATCTTCAATTTTTCAATTGCCATCTCCAAAACATTCAAACCTCTAATGCACTTGGCTCTGCGACTAGCATTTCTGCTGTCTGTAACTTATCCTCCTCAATGTCCTGTTCTGTATGTACATTTAATAGCTGATTAAAATAACTTTTCCATCTATTTAATATACTCTTGGAATCTGCAATCATATCCCCATTTTCATTCCGAATTATGTTTGTTCTAGCCTGAAACCCTTTCTTCTCTACACTAATTCCCTGATATAATTCTCTAATGTTCCTATTTTTTGCATTCATTTCAAGATCATTAATATACTTGCATGAAACATTTCATTACGTTATCTCAAATGGTTTTGAAATCATGCTGGAAACAGAATTAAAAAATATATGTTGTGGAAAAGAAGCGAAAAATTTACTGAATGATGAAGGGCGTTGAAGGCAAACTCAAATCACAAGATGACACTTCCAAAGTCATAACTTAATAACTAATCAAGATAATTAAATTTAGTTTTTATAAAAACAAAGACGGAAGTCCATTTTACATAGGAAAAAATTAATTGAAAAAGAAATTGACTCTGAAAGATACTTTTATCTCCTTAATATCTTTCAATATTAAAACTGTTTACAGCATACTTTAATATCCTGGCTATGGGATCCTAAGATGAAGACGATCCTGCTTGCCTGTGGTTCGGAGGTTTGGGGTTCACACCCGTCCGATTAATATGAATTTTAAGGACGTGAGTCCCGAGTCGCAGATTTAGGCACGTAAAAATATTTAAATCATGAAATAATCACTTATGACGGAAATCTGTCGGTTCTTTCACGCGCAGATAAAAGTGGGACGCTAATCAACTGATTTGATAATAGTAAATTAAAAATAAATAAATAGTAACTAAATCTCTAGCTTAAAAATCAAAGCAGACAGAGCTTAAAAAGACCGACATACCTTAATAATAAGTCTCTTATTATAGACGTGTAGTTCTTTTACGCTACACAATAAGCAATTGTTTTGTTACTGGAAGGATTTTTTTAATTTCCAAATAATGAACGTTGGACTAAAGCTACACTTAAAATATAAACAGACAAAATATATAAACTCACGTTAAGAGAATAATTCCAATTCATTGATACATACCTGAAACAAATAAAAAAAAAAGCATTACAAAACTGCTTACAAATATGACCATTTTCATAACTCTACAGACACACAACGTGACTTAGCACAATTATATAAATTAGATCCATCCATCCACAGTAATTCTGCCCGAGGGCAGGTCTTTCACTGCAATCACAGCATTTTCATGCTTTGCAGCTTTACTAGGGAATTGTACTGTAGGTGTGGTAGCTTCCCGTTGCTTTCCACACATAATGATAAGGATGGTGATGATGGCCATATGATTTCGGGGACCGTTTGGGTCTTAAAGGTTTCCTGACATTTGTCTTACAGGTGAGGAAAAACCCCGATAAAAACCTCACCCAGAAAAACTGTCCCGACCGGGGATTGAACACGGGCCCGCTGCGTGACAAGGCAGCACGCTACCTCGAGACCACAGCGGTGGACATATATTAGATAAGATTTAGATTATTCATTTTCTTCAAAACTATACATATAATTGTAAAATAGTAAAATTATATTTTTTTAAATTAAAAATTTAAGATGCTGCATACGTCAAGTTATCTGAAAAGTATGTATATTCTTTATTCTAATAAGGCCTATATGCATTACGTTAGGTCATTCTGATATATCTGTTTAAATAAACAACATTGTGTCAAATTTATTTTTTTAACAGGGTCCTTGGATTTTTTACGATGGAAAAATCGAAGAGGCAAGTTCTTCGGGAAGGACATTAAGAGATGGGTCCAGAATCTGAAGATTTCCAGGCTTGTAAAAGGTCCTTAAGTCTGAATAAAAAGCCTCTAAGGCCTCAATACCTTAGTTGTCACCTAGAATCTCACTTGACCAGTATGTTGACCGCATATCATTCATGACATTTATGGGCAAATGAGCGTACCCAAATTAACTTGGTCAATTTTACAAAACACTACCCGTTCCAACGTTAACATACGGGTCTGAGACTTGGCCTTTAATGATCTCTGATAAAAATACAATTGAGACAATAGAAATGAGATTTCTCAGATCTGTTGCAGGTTTATCTCTAAGAGATCAAAAGAGAAGTCAAGATATCATAGATGAATTACAAATGTATAATATAAACGAGAGAATACACAGAAATAAACGTAATTGGTTTAAACACATACAACGAATGCCAAATAATCGTTTATCAAAACAGCTGCTTCATTATAGGCTTCTAGGCCGAAGAAATGTAGGAAGACCAAAACGTCGTTGGAAAGACGACCTGCACCTGCAGCATGTAGTGTACCGGGATGATGATAATGATGATGAATTACTCCTAACAAAGGAGAGGCTATGGCTCACCATTTGCCTACGCCATTATATATAGTAGTAGTAGGACTTTATTAGACAAAAAGTAAGATATTTACAATATTATTTACAAGTATGGGTCGCACGGGCAGTAAGCCGTACGTGCTGTTGACAGTCCGTTACAATAAAGTAATAATTGGTACTAGTGTAAAGAAAAATAAACAAAAACAGCAATAACATTACAATTACATAAAGAAAACACAATAAAAATATTACAATTAAATAATAACACAATAGCATTATACACTAAAAACATTAACATTACAATTACATAAAGAAAACACAATAATATTTCCATTATATATAATTATATAGGCCTACCATTAGCATTTATGCATTCTGATTTTTAGTCATAAATATTCCACTATTTTGCTTTTAAATACTTTGGTTAAATTATAACCCATATTAATAAAAATAGTACTGGTATCGTCAGTACGCACAATAGTATTTGTATGAATACTCTTAATATATAAAAATTTCTTGTCACGTTGTTTGTCCGCGATGGAATCCTAAACTACTGAACCCGATTTTAATAAAATTTTGCACACTGTGTGCAGTTTGATCCAACTTGAGACTTAGGGTAGTTTATAACTAAATTTATAGTCGCATTATTTTTTATTGCAAATTATTTGTTTATTGTTTAACAAAGAGTATAATTATCTGTGAGTTCCATACGATTCTAACAGATGGCGGTGTAATTATCTGTGAGTTCCATACGATTCTAACAGATGGCGGTGTAAGGTAACTTGGTAAGGTAATTGGTTTATTATTTAACAAAGAGAGGTCCAGATGTCTGTGCTTTTTGTTGCAACCGCGAATTTCAATTGAATTACAAATATTGATTATTTCATAATTTAAGTGTTTTCAGTGTTTATTTTATTTTCAATATTATTAATTTCGTGTGTATTAGTTTTAAGTAATCTGGCTGAAAGACAGCAACTTAATTTATATTTTTAACGTATACATTAGCCACAGCAACGCGTGGCCGGGACTTCTAGTTACAAATATAAATTTAGTAATTCACCACTCTGGTCTAGACATAGCGTCGCTGCATCGTATGTAGTGGACCTGGGTTTGATCATCGTCGGAACAAGTTTCCTGGGTCATGTTTTTTTTCGGGGTGTTTCTTCCTTTTAATACAGTAGTACTTGACAACCGTAATTTTCATTATCATAGTCGCCATGTTTATATGGATGTGTGTTTGAATTATGCGTTTCGTCTTAAATATTCTTAGTGTCTCGGAGGAGGCCCTGAATTGAGCTGATCGCTAATTCGGGAAGGCCCGTTATGTCCTTGTGTGGCCATAAAATTATGTGTGTGATCCAAAGATCCTTCAACTTAACAAGTCGTGCTATTGTAAGGGTAATGAGGCGTGGGACGTGAAACGGTACCAATTAAGATTAAACTGCGATGGATAAAAATAAAAAATAAAATTAGAATACAGGTATGTTCTAATGGATATATTCTGGTAGGAGCAAAGTATCATTAAAAGCCCAACTACTCCAGCTATCGAATAAAACTGGACATTACTAAACATAGATATCAAAATACGGTTGTATGTAAGCTATAGGTCGTCTTCCAGGTTCGATACATTTAACACACCGCTTCACTAGACTCTCTGATACACATTAATTAGATACCCGATCCCTTAAGCACAGTGTCCTTTATATCGCACCTCATCCTACACCTATTATTCGAAATATTTTACAATTTTTCTTGCTAGAACATGGATTTTCCTTCCACCCTATGTCAGAGACTGCCAAACGTTACCATCTTTCAGAAACAAATTGAAAATAAAATTATTAACAGAAACAACTCACTAATATTACTTTTTAAAAAATTAATAATTTATTTTTTCATTATTTAATGAAAATAGTTTTAAGATTAGTCAATACATTTACCTGATGATTTGTATAATAAGCGATAGATTATATTTTATTACCTTCTTTGTATTTTTTTCTTTTCTTTTATGTATAGTAGATTCGAGCTGTTATTCCTTTGTGTATTCATTCTATCATTAATTTTATTTTAATTGTATTTAATTTTACTGTATTATTAGACATTATTTTCATTATTATTCAATTTGACAGATAATTAATTGTTTAGTATAGTATTTTTTTTGTATTTATATATAGTAGTAGTAGGACTTTATTAGACAGAAAGTAAGATATTTACAATATTATTTACAAATATGGGTCGCACGGGCAGTAAGCCGTACGTGCTGTTGACAGTCCGTTACAATAAAGTAATAATTGGTACTAGTGTAAAGAAAAATAAACAACAAAAACAGCAATAACATTACAATTACATAAAGAAAACACAATAATAATATTACAATTAAATAATAACACAATAGCATTATACACTAAAAACATTAACATTACAATTACATAAAGAAAACACATTAATATTACAATTAAATAATAACACAATAGCATTATACACTAATTAATTTATATATAATTGTTAATAATTAATGGTATTGCATTTTGATAACATATATTTATTCATGAATGAGTGTTGTCCTTATTTTTCGCGTTTTGTCCAGAAATTTACAAATAACATATGTTTGTCCTGGCGAGTGGAAGAGAAGGCCACATGGCCTTAACTCCACCAGGCTAAATAAATATATTCTGTTCTATTCTATACATCACGTTCTACTCCCATCGCCCATTCCCCCAATTTGCGTTAAGCCCATAGGCGCGAGAATGGACTACAACCATCTTGTTGGCACTATCATGTATGTTTTATTACTCGGGCTCGAAATCATGAGGCAGCACACTTATGGGTATCCCACTAGGTCCCTGCAACCACATGTTTTCAACACCTGTGTATTGCCTATGAAACTATGTTTCCTAACATGAGATGTGGTGAATGGTGATATGAAATGAATGAATTAGAAATGAAATGACATGAAGGGAAGAAGGAATGAAGAGTATTGGTGCAATGAAATTCAGGAAACGGGAGAACCCTGAGGAAATTCCGGTATGATAAACCATGAATACCCCTCTGGATTCGAACCTGAGTTTCCAGTCAGGGCAACCGCGCTCTAGCCACCCGTTTACAGAGTCGGCTTATAAAACGTTAAAATATTAAAATAACGTAAGTCGTCCTCAACTAAAACAAAGTTCTTTTTATAAAAAATGTCGTTAAACATAACAAATGTTTGCACCTTTACTAGGGGTGTGGTAGCTTCCAGTTTCTTTGCACACCCCACTGTCTCTTTGCATCTTAAAATCTTAAAAGATCTTAAGAAGGTCCCGAGGGGCCGCAACTTGGAGGTGATGAGAGTGGATTTGACTAAGTTAGACCCTCCGGACTTCAGCGAAATTCACCCAAGAGGGTTTTTGACCAGATCAAAGATCCGGAAATCCCAATTAGCCTCAGCCGAGTCAAGGAAAGAGTGGAGAATGCTGAATTTGCAGTGAAACAGTGAAATGCCTGTTCTTGAGCAGAACACTATGAATGAATGAATGAATGAGTGAACATTAAAAATGTAGGTCTTTCAGAAGACAGTCTTCCATCATAAGCATCTACAATGGTACTCTAGATTTTTGCCTGACTAACTAACTCACTGTCACTATCGAACCCATAGGTTCATAGCCGCGCGGACATAAACTTGTCATACATCCCTATTCTGAGATAATGGTTTTCAATCATTCCCTGTATAATCTACTTCCATAAAATCATAGTTAATATTATTCTCCCACCTCATCCTTGGTCTACCAACTGGGCGTCTTTCCTCTGGTTTTCAGATTTTTGCCTGACTGACTAGAAAATCAATACCTTTAAAATTCATACTAGACTACCGTTGAGGTATTTATTAAAATATTACGATTATAAAATTGTGTCTTTAGTGGTCGCTAAATTTTGATTAAAATATTGAAGTTATTAAATATTATAGTCTTAATATTTTAATAAATAAACTCAACGGTGATTTACCATGAATTTTAAAAGTATTGTTAATATCAATATTAAAATATTTTTATATTTTCTACAAAGTGGACAACTTTATTTATTTTACTGTGCATCATATAAGGAATAGGCCTACATATGTTGTATAACTCTCCCCGCTCCTGTAATTTCTTTCTTCAAGATATCGGGGATGCCGCACACTTGGCACTTTTATGTCATGCTTATACAGTTACTTGTTGTCCAATTTTTCTCAATTCATTTAAATTTATACTTCGCCATTAATATATTTTTCTCTTTTTATATATCTTGTACATATTATATATTTAATTCGTTAAATCCAGAGTAAATTAAAATACATTATAAATACTAATTGTATTGTATTTGTAACATATAATCGTTTATGTTATATTTTAATTTTGATATAAGACTATTATTTTTGTATTTTTTAAACCTGGATGAGTGGCAGACAAGGCGTTAAAGTCTTAACTTTTCTAGGTAAAATAAAGTTATTAATATTATTATTATTAATAAAATAAAGCTATTAGTATTATGTTTATCACAATTAATCTTGTAAAAATTATAGTATTTTTCTGAAGAGACAGTGACAAATCTGATCTTTATAAATAAGGGTAATGTTTTTTTTTCTAAAACACAATTTATATTATTAACCCTTAAATTGGCAGAACAGTAATTTCAGGTATCAGTTATTTAAACGTGGCGGACCGCACTGAAAACGAAATCGTGCAAACTGTTATTATTAGGTATATTGTGCAATTCCAAACACATTTCAGTAATTTTTTATCGATATTTTTTTTTCTGGTTTATTAAACTATTAGATAAATTAAAACGATGGGTGTATCCTATAGGAAATATTGCGAATTTAAGGGTAAAAAGACATTTTGTAGTGTTCAATACAGGGTACTTTAAAACAAAAAAGAAAAGAAGGTGAGATAATTACTTTAAGCCAAGTTATCAATATGAGGACATGGCATCTAATTATATGACCTTACTGCCAATGATGTCTTTAGTGGTCGCCAATTTGTTACATATATATATATATATATATATATATATATATATACAGTTAGCAATACTAAAAGCTCTGATATCGTTGGGACACATGGAACGAGAAGGAAGAACAGCAACTGTATATACAGACAGTTACATCACATTAGACTCACTAAGAAATAACAAAACTCATTCATACTTGATTGAAGAAATCGGAAGACAAGTTTCATCCATGCAGCGGGACAACTGGAAAATAAACTTCAAATGGGTGAAGGCCCACATCGGGATCCAAGGGAATGAGTTGGCGGATCAATTAGCTAAAGATGCCTCAGCGAGCAGAGACCTAGAGGAGAGCTAAAAGAAGATTCTGAAAATTGTAGTGTTCAGTGAACTATGCAAAACAAGTGTACAAAAGTGTCAAAATGAATGGGAAAGGACCACTAAAAGTCAAATAACCAAATATTTATTTTCCACAATACAAGATAGGCTAAGATTAAAACTCAAACTAACATATAAATTAACTACAATGCTAACATCAGATCCTATCTAAATAGGTTCAAAATAATAGAAAATCACAATTGTCCCTGCAGTGACAAAGTCCATGATATAGAACACATATTACTGGAATGTAAATTATTAGATAAAGAAAGAGATAAACTCAAATCAGTAGTTTTAAGAAACCAAAATTGGCCAATTATGAACAATGAACTCATTGACACTTACACTAAGGAATTTTCAATACTATTTTAAAATTCAATTAAATTTGATGCACTTTAGGTTAAGTAAAACATAGAACAATAGTATTGTATATAGTTACCCATCTAGCTTTAAGTAAGATAATCTAATTGTATTTAATTTTATAGTTATTTAATAAGAATAAATTTCAGACAGTGTGTGGAACAATACAGAGAACATTCAAAAAATAAAATTAGAAAAGAAACCAAGATTAAAATGTATAATGTTATGGCGGTTCCCACAATATTGTATGGATGTCAAACTTGGGCTCCAGTGAAAAGACAGAAGGATAGAATACAGACGGCGGAGATGAGGTTCCTAAGACAAGTAAAAGGATGTACAAGACTTGATAGAATAAGAAATGAGGATATAAGAGAAGAATTGAAAGTACAGCCTTTATTGGATAAAGTCACGAATTACAGACAGAAATGGATTGATCACATGGATGGAATGAGTAAGGAGAGATATCCATTGTTAGCAAGAAACTATCAAGCAAGAGGAAGGCGTGATGTTGGAAGACCTAGAAGACGTTGGGCTGATGCATTATGAAGTCGGAACGGGCAATTGCCTAATCCCTGGAGTGATGATGATGATGATGAGTTATTTAATAAGAAAACCATGCATGTAGTATTACTCCACGTAATGGAGCATGCAGTTGAATGATGAAGAAATAAAAAAAATTATATAATATATACATAATTCTTCAATACGTGTGTTTGTCAGTGAACTCCTCCTAAACGACTGAACCGATTTTGATGAAAATTTTTGTGTGCATCTGATTGGATCCCCCGATGGTTTAGATTCACAACTAGATCCTTTAAAACATTAGGTATATGAGTTCACCAGAAGCGAAAATTGAAAATCGCTCTACCTGTCACATTTTTCGATGTTTCACAACGAAACTCAGTAAATCCTATTAAAATAAACCGAGCTAGGCATTTTCCAAAAATGAGCGAAATCCAACAATTAGAAGTGGAGGTTTACTTCAAACCCGAAATTAAAAAATGTCCGAACGATTGGACCGATTTTGATGAAATGTTGTGTGTGTGTGTGTGGTGTGTGTGTTTGCGTGGTTACCTGAATGGTTTAGATTCGCAACTGGACCCTATAAAACCATTAGGTGAAGTGATGTTTCATAACGAAATTTACTAGGCTATATCCTATCAAAATAAACCGAAGTAGGTATTATTAAAGAATGAGCGAAATCCGACAATTAGAAGTGGAAATTTACCTGAAACCCGAAATTAAAAACCGACTAGAAGCCGCCATGTTGTTTCGTCTCAGTGTATAGGCCTACCTCACAATTTATTTAACCTTTAATATTTCATTTATTTATTCATAGCAACGCACGCCGGGGGTTAGTAGTTACAGATATATTTGAAAATGAGAAGTTTGTATTGCATATTGTTTTACAACAAAGGGAATTGCAATTTTATCTTACAAATTTTATTTGATTTTATGACATACAGAGCGTTTCTTATCGTTTATAGTAACATTTTATTGAATCTAGTGTAAGTAGGCCAGTATGTCTGAGAATCTGTGTTCTTATTCATTCGCAGTAAAATCCCTCGGGATCTTGATGTCCTGGCACTAATTTCTTGCTCCCGGTCGCGGCCTCGACTTTAAATACGTGATTGGAATTGTGTGACCTCTATCATGAGATCAAGGTCGTTTCCCACAACTAGGTTATGTACAGTGTTACAAAGTAAAAAGTATTACATGTCATAAATTGCACACTGATAACATCATAGTTTTTACTAAAAACTTTTGGATTAGCGGAAATGATGTTGTTCCAATGCACTTAGTATAATCAATACAGGTATGTAATACTTTTATTCAATGACGCTCTTTACATTAAAAATCGTTAATAATTTAAATATAAGCATGAATGGGCAGTAAAATTCTGATCAGAGCCCTTCTGTTTCACGCACGAGGCACTTTTACGTGCAGTTAATTTACGACATGGGGCCTATGGCCTATAATTGCTTTCCGAACAAATCCAAGAGGAGTTTTACACTTATAGAAATCCGTTGTCCCCGACCGGGTATGTCAGAGACTGTCAAACTATAACATCGTTCAAAAACAAACTAAAGAATTATTTAATAACAAACTAGTAGTAGTAGTAGTAGGACTTTATTAGACAAAAAAGTAAGATATTTACAATATTATTTACAAATATGGGTCGCACGGGCAGTAAGCCGTACGTGCTGTTGACAGTCCGTTACAATAAAGTAATAATTGGTACTAGTGTAAAGAAAAATAAACAAAAACAGCAATAACATTACAATTACATAAAGAAAACACAATAAAAATATTACAATTAAATAATAACACAATAGCATTATACAACTTATACACCTCACTCATAGTATTCTTTTAACAATTAATAAATTTAAATATTTATGAAAATAATATTAAGATTAACAAATAATATAATTTGTTTAAATATTTTATAACTGTAAAATTAGTTTTCTATATTTCATTATTATTCTTTGTCTTTTACATACATTAGACAGGGACAGTCTACCAACAATTTAATTTATCTTGCTTGAATACATTTTACTATTAGTTTTAGTCTTAATCTTAACTATCATTAACTGGTTGTATTATAGATCGTAATATAATAGATATCTTATTGATCAAATCTACATTTAATATTTAATCCATCCATCCATAGTAATTCTACCCGACGGCAGGTCTTTCACTGCAATCATATCATTTTCATGCTATGATTTGCAGCTTTACTAGGGAATTGTAGGTGTGGTAGCTTCCCGTTGATTTCCACACCGGTGAAGGATGAAGGGTGATGATGATGATTATGGCCATATGATTTCGGGGACCGTTTGGGACTTAACGTTTTTCTGACATTTGTCTTACAGGCGAGGAAATACCCCGATAAAAACCTCACCCAGAAAAACTGTCCCGACCGGGGATCGAACCCGGGCCCACTGCGTGACAAGTCAGCAAGCTACCTCGAGACCTCAGCGGTGGACTAATATTTAATATTAGAGTTAATTGTAGTTGTTATATTCTGATATAATATATATTTGTCCTGGTGAGTGGAAGAGAAGACCACATGGCTTTTACTCCACCATGCTAAATAAATAAATAAACCCCCGATATTCCAAACAGATGTGAGAATGGTACCCACTAAGTTTATCAGAACCAGTTTATTACAACCGACATCATCAATACAGCATACTCGTTAGCCAAAACCTGTTTAAGAGGATCCGAAATGTCCTATGGCATTTTATAAAATCTCTGTTTTCTCAAGTTAAATTAAATGGGTTTCAAAAATAATTATAGGATGTTTAACAATTTTTACATTAATTTTTATTTACACACTAAGCTCATAAAACGTACCAAATCGTAACTTGCATTCAGCCAGCTGTGTTTTTGTACAGTTGAGTCATGCGTTTCTTGTATAAGTTAATTTATTATATTTTTTATTCACATTATCATCATCATCATCATCATCATAGTACATTCACGAATTTAGGCCATTTTTGACCTGTTTCGGCCTCAAGAGAAACACCATCCAAAAGTCTTTTGAGTGGACGTCCTGGTCTTCTTCTTCCTGCAGGTTGATATCTTAACATTAGTTTGGGTATTCTGTGATCTTCCATTCGATGAACATGTTGTATCCATCTTGACTTATAATCAGAAATTTTGTTTTCTAAAGATTCCATGTGTAATTCTTCTAAGATGTCTTCATTTTTTTTGTGATTTAGTAGTGTGTATCCATGTAGTCCTCCGAAGATATCACATTATCAATAAAACCTAAATTACCAAACTATAATATTAAAATAGTCAACGCGTTTCGATGCGAGATCATCATTATCGAGACTAATTATTGAATTATTGAATCAATAACTAGTCATAATAATGATAGTCTCACTATCGAAACGCGTTGAATATTTAATATTTGGTGATTTTGCTTTTATTGATAATGTGTAATATAATAAGTTCCTATTTATTAATATATTTTATTTTTGATAATATTTTAAAATGATTATTATGATCAAATGGGTCATTTTAATGACATTATAACACGTGGTTTACGTTTACAACTTTACGAAACCATAAACATCTCAGCCAGGTTGATCAGTTCCAGGAGTTGAAACAGAGACCTTCCGAATACATGTCCCAGACGCTATCGTTTGAGTAGGTATATTTAGATGACTATTTAACTCATGACCCAAATGGGAGTCAATGACCAATCACGTTTCAATGATTTCTGTTTTACAACCAATCAGAGCCATGTTTGACGAATATTTATCAGTGTTATAATTACCATATTAAAGAAAGCTCCTCCTTTTTAATATTCTGAACAGGTCTGACCATTATCTTGCAGTGACTGAGCCTGTGAGAAATACGGCTACCAGATTGCATATATAGTGCATAGATGTCAACACATGCCGCGCATGCGGAAGTTAATATAAAAACATTTGTAGCAATTGATTAAACCACCAAAAAAAGAAACCACTGTTTGCACTTTCTTAAATGTATTTTTTCCCAGGTAACAATCCAGAAAAATATAATTGTCATATTTACATCATACAACATCAGAAATGAATTAATATACAGTTTGATGTGTTTCATTTTTCTCCACTAGAGAGCATTCTTACAATATTGCGTTCCTTTGGCAATAAATAGTATGATCTGGTTGCAGTGATAAACAAAAGAAGCAGATGAAGCGTACCTATCGTTTCTTATTTGTTTTCAAACATCGCCGTTTACATTAAATATATAAATATTTTAAAATAACTATAGTTAAATAATGATTTGTGAGTAAACAGCTTAATTTTATTCTTTAAATAGTCCTAACAAATGCCACTCTTGATTTCCAAATTCTCTAGATAAATTCACTCCTCACTTCGTGAGTCGTGAATGTATCGATAACTTGGAAATCACTCGTGACATTACTTATGATTAATAAATTATACAATTGTATTGATCAATACATTACCTTCGTATATTGAAGTCGAAAAACGTTTTTTGAAATTCGTCAAAAAATAGGCCTAAAATTTTACTTGTATTTAATAATATGAAATAATTTTATATCAACGTAAACCCTCTACGTATGTTCGGCGTAAAGCAAGAACGATATATGAGATTAGATGAAACCCATATTGTATAAGGTCTATTATATGCGAGGATCCCGGGTGACCAGACCTCTCGCATCATTAAAATACTTACTTACTCACTGGCACTATCGAACCCGTAGGTTCATGGCCGCGCGGACATATGCTCTCCATACATTCCTATCCTGAGCTAATCCTTTCCAATCATTCCCTGTATAATCTACTTCCCTCAAATCATAGTTATAATGTTATTCTCCCACCTCATTCTTGGTATAACAACTGGGCGTTTTCCCTCTGGCTTTCCTACAAGAAGCTTCCATGCAAGTCTTTAATTCCCCATACGTGCAACATGTCCTGTCCATCGCAGTCTACGAGACTTGACTGTTCTTATTATATCTGGCTTCCTATAAAGACCATGTCGTTCATTGTTAAGTAGTCTTCTCCATTCACCTGTCTGTTCATCTCTCTTTGGTCGAAAAAATTTCCTAAGTACTTTATTCTCAAATACTTGTAATCTCCTTTCTTCTCTTAAAGTAAGCGTCCATGTTTCGCACCCATATAATATAACTGGTAGAATAATGGTTTTATATATTTTCAGTTTAACGTTTTTTGAAAGGAGTTGGGACATCAAGAGTCTCTGCAATGCATAATAGCACGCATTTCCAGAATTGAGCCTATGTTTAATAGAAAATTAAATTAAAAGAAATGAAATGGATAAAAAAATTACTGAGGTTAATTGGTGTAATGAAGATATTAACAGCAGAAAACGGGAGAAACTTCGAGAAAAATCTGTTTAGGTTGCGATTTTGCCAACACGGGCCACATATAGAGTGATAAAAATGCGAACACAGGCTATAGAATCAGAGGGCGCCACGGACCCGTCACACTTATAGCGATATGTCAAATTTACGAGGACACGATGTTTTAAATCAGACATCGTAACGTAGATTTATGAATTATAAAATAACCTGAAGCCTGAAATAAAATGCTTTAAAGCAAAATATGTCCAACTTTTCATGTCCAGAATTTAATTGAGAAGCTGATGACCTGGGTTATTAAGGGGTGTCACTAACGATACAATATTACAATTTGTGGGAAATAAACAATTACAATGATTTGGACACGTGAAGAGGATGAATGAAAATATATTGCCAGTTAAGAGTTTGGAGTGGATTCCAAATCGAAGGAAAAGAAGAAGGAGGCCACACGAGACGTGAATAGAGGGAATCGTGAATTTGATGGAGTACAGGGGACTGCAGGATGTTGACTGGACGAATGAATGAAGATAACTTAATATTGGGCACAGGAAAATGTTGTGTACATTTAAAACCTATTAAATAAATAAACATTAAATAAAATGTAAATTAAAACAGTTAACTTTTTAAAATTAAATAAAAGGAATCACTGATGAAGATTTAGATAAAGGTCCTACTATGTACTACCACAAAAAAATTAACGAAATGTAAAACAAATACATTAAAACGTATATTTTAAAGTATTGCGAACCGCAAGAAACTCACCAGTGGGGCTTGGAGTTAGTGACATCATGACGCTGTGAACTTCGTTGGGAGAGAAATTGTACTTCTTGAAAAAGTTGAGTCTCCTGCCTCTTGGTTTCGCCAATTTCTCCACAGCACTCTTCACTGCCCGAATATAGTCCCTTACGCCAAAGTTAGTGTACGGCACAATAAGTCCAATGGACAAGTTTCCTTCTCTTCCTTTCTTCTCCCCTTGATGATGGTGATGGTGCGGCCCAGAGTTATTTTCTCTCCAAGCTGACAATCTGGGCGAACTCGACGAAAGGTTGGATACCGCTGGAGTCACACCCAACCAAGGAGACCTCGAAGTAGTCACCATGGTAACCGTAAACAAGAGAATTACGATGCAACTTTGCCCAACAATCATAGTCCCAAAGGTCGAGCTCCCTTATCGTTTCCGAAACTAGGCCCTCAAATAAAAATATGAAATTTTTAAACACTCTGAGATGGAAAAAAAGTATGAAACATTTGAGTGACAAATAGAATGTGCTCTATTAACTATAGCGGAGATGTAATAAAGAAATAAATTGAGAAAGAGGAGAAAATTGAAGTATCAGAGGTGTCAGATCAGAAAGTGGGTTAAGATGAAAGGCAGGGACGGATGGAAAACTGAATAGAAGGGAGAGAAACGAAACTTGGATCGATCAAAGAGGAAGAGGGGAAAATGATAGGATTTTCTAGTGGAAATAAATAATAGAAAAACCTTTTTTAATACAAAATATCGAAGAAAAATTTATGTTTCTCTCTGCAGAAGAATTATTTCTCCAATTTCTACTCTTTTTCGTTATAAAAATATAATTGGAGATAGAAAATGTCGACATAGAATTTAAAGTGCCAACGAATTCTTATTTCAGGTAATCACAGAAGACAAAATATTGCCACAAACGTTTTCACATATGACGTTATTCTGGCAATAAACTTAACTCCACAACACCATAATTTATTTTTGCTTCAACAAATCTAAATACTATTATAATCATTATGAGTTATGACATTTCTCAGAACTGAATTAATTTAATATAAATAAATCCAATATACAAATAATCTTAAAGATTTTTTAATTCTTTAATTCCGATACACTTCCATTTTTTGTATTCAAATTAATTTTAAAACAGCTGACTGATAAATGAAACATAGATTGGTGTTTTGTTTTCAAGAATATAAGAGACAAAAGACTGTTAGAAGACATAACAAATGCTGAAGACAGTTCAAGTTTCTTAGAAATTGTTTGAAATAATGAAATATTACTGAATATAGAATTTAATTCTGTGGATTGGACTTACGTCTTTTAGGTAAGGAGAAAACAGCATCGAAGAAACGACAGCAGAAATAGAGTAACACTAAAAGAGGAATAGAACAGGCAAAAAGTAAAGCCAGCTGCAGAACGAAATAACTATATTCTTCAGCTGGTAATGATATTAAAGGTTGCGAGGGCGATATATTTAGTTCAGCGATCATGATACTGAGTCCAATATCCTCGCTGATCCATCTAAAATATTTTAATTACTTTTTTTGTGTGTTCTTCATATCCTGCCATCTTCGCGTTTAAAGGAAACAAGTCATAAAAATTCGAGTTAATCCCAAAAAGTATTTTCTTGCATTTTGTTCTATAACACATTAACGAAATCATTTTACTTAAATTTTATGTCTTGATTAAACACATTTGAACACATATACCGGCACATAGCACTGTCACTTAAATATCTTACAACACGACATCTATTTTTATATTTAAATATTGAAACAATTGCGATTCGATTATACCAATACAGTGATATACGAATCAGTCTTAGGATTATAAAATATACAGCGATTTTTAGGTTTTATGGTCTAATTCCATGTGACTTCTAATGATTCCTTTATCGCCATAACCGTGATATCCCCCCTTTTGAATACTGGAACATATGAACCTCTTCAGATATCGAAGTAAAGTCGACACTACTGCTATCTGGTTGAAGATTACACACACTAAAATGTTATTTCGAATTCCTATATTAAAATAAAAAAGAACATTTGGCAGAAAAGTTCGTTTCAACAGGATCCAAAATGAAAGGCAAGCAAGTTTTATTGAAGAATCGTAAATAAATGTTATAAAAACGTATTGTTATTACACGAAACTCCAATTAAACTGTTTTCCATGAACGAAAAAGCTGCCCCGCCCCTGTCGCGATGTTAGAATCTGTCTTTCGTTTGTTTTTATATGCACATTAAACTGTTTTTTTTACGACACATTCAAAAACACTTAGAGACGGTATTGCAGCCCGTTGTGTTGCCGGCGGAAATTGAACACTATTGTGACACACGTATTGTTGCTGTTGTCAGGGGTGTCCCGGAATGACTTTTTTTTTTTTAGATGTAAAGTTTTGGTTTTTGATGAACGCACTGGTAGCTGCCTAACTCGCTTCCAAGAGGGCCCCTTGTAGAAGCTCCACCAAACACAAAGCGCCATGTACGCCTGCGTGTTGCTATGGCGACAAACACTCGTCTCCCAGCCAGCTGCGGGTCCAGGAGAACCATGCGACATTACTGACCTCTACAAGACAAAATCAACTTCACCTCATTACATACATTGTCATTAAGATCGAATGTTTTACAAAAATATATGGGATATTTATACTAGATGCTCTACCTCTCTCTGATAAGATTCATGGATAAACATTTCAGAAGTTGGACTTCTTACTACAGAAAATGTAAAGGTAAAGTGATCCCACAACAGGCCTCAGGAGGCCCTTGGGTTAGTAGGAGGTTAAGGCTCCCACTTTTTCTAGACAATCGGCACTTTATGTCAGCCGGGTTGTCAGCCCTGCGTGACGGCCGCCTTTACCCCAGAACAAGCGTCTGGTACTCATTTCAGTTAGAGGCTGAGTCGACCCCAGGGCCATAGTGCCACCAGAGGGTTTGGGTCAGTTTAAAAATCCTGACCCCAACGGGACTTGAACCTTCGACCCTCCGGCTTGTAGCTCAGTGCCTTAACCACTACGCTACTGTACTTTTGACAATTAAATGAACCCACTAGGGATCAAATTCTACATAAAATATAAGAGGCTCTCATTTTTCGAAATCACAGAGCACTGGAATTTATTTTGTACAGTGCCGGCTAGTTATCATCAGCATCATCCGGTATCATAACAGCTGCCACCGTCTTCCGGAAACCAAACGCCATTCCTCTCTGTATATCCATTTAGCTTCCTCCAATCCTCTGACAATCATAGCCGCTTGTAACCCTTCTATCCAAGTTTTCTTCGATCTACCTCTCTTCCTCCTTTCCATTGGGATCCATTGCAGAACAATTTTAGGCAATCTTTGTTCTGGCATTATTTTTACATGGCTATATTACTTTAATATTTTCTTTTCTATAAAGTCTATGATGTCCAGCTCCTCTTGCATACCCATCATTTCCCTTATTTCTTTATTTCGTATTCTATCCATTCTAGATTTTCCAGCTGATCTTAAAACATTCATTTCTCTGAGTTATCGTCATCAGGAGTTTAAAAAATAGATTTTCTAACACTCATTTTATGATAGTAAGAATAATATCTTGTGCTCATAAGATCGGAAGAAACATATGCCAAACAGGTAGATCAGACAGTAGCGGTTAATACTTGTTTTCAGGAGGTCCGTGGTTCAAACCCCGATACCGACCATAACCTGGCAGAGACTTTTCATGTTTTTTTATTCATATGTCCAGGGAATTTTTGGGTTCAAATTTAATTGCAAGGACTCATCTTATCATAATCTCATTTCGTAATTTCATTAACATTAAATCAGAGATCTACACAAAACACATCACGAACACAACATTATAAATATAGAGTCTATTGGGCATTCGCAACGTACGCAAACGTGATATAAGATTTCAAATGTCTTAATAATTATTACTTGAAGTGCATATGTCCTACTTATTAATTTTAGACTGAATTATTATTACTATCATTATTGTAATGTTATTATTGAAATCCATAGTAATTCTGCCCGAAGGCAGGTCCTTCACTGCAATCATAGCATTTTCATGCTATGCTTTACTAGGGAATGATGACACGCCGTAGCGTAGTGGTTAAGGCACTGAGCTACAAGCCGGAGGGTCGAGGGTTCAAGTCCCGTTGGGGTCAGGATTTTTAAACTGACCCAAACCCTCTGGCGGCACTATGGCCCTGGGGCCGACTTAGCCTCTAACGGAAATGAGTACCAGACGCTTGTTCTGGGGGTAAAGGTGGCCGTCACGCAGGGTTGACAACCCAGCTGACAAAAAGTGCCGATTGTCTAGAAAAAGTGGGAGCCTTAACCTCCTACTACACCAAGGGCCTCCGGGCCTGTTGTGGGATCACTTTACTTTTTTTTTACTAGGGAATTGTGTAGGTGTGGTAGCTTCTCGTTGCTTTCCACACCGGTGAAGGATGATAGTGATGATGATAATAATAAGGATGATTATGATGAAGATGATGGCCATATGATTTCGGGGACCGTTTGGGCCTTAAAGTTTTCCTGACATTTGTCTTACAGGTGAGGAAAAACCCCGATAAAAACCTCACCCAGAAAAAGTGCCCCGACCGGGGATCGAACCCGGGCCCGCTGCGTGACAAGGCAGCACGCTACCTCGAGACCACAGCGGTGGACGTTATTGAAATATAT